>CM074514.1:21970419-24470419 GCA_037379345.1 Perna viridis | reverse complement strand
CTTTAATGCCCTAAAAACGTCAAAAATACCCCCAAAATGAAAAGCGCGTGAAACGTTTTGATTTCGATTCGTAGGAAACATATTAACGTCACACAAACGCAAACATTCCAAACAAAAGAAACCAGACGATTTCAAAGGTTTTTTTTTTTACTTCAAATCTTCCGAGTCCCTTCATAATTCTTATTTAAATTAAAAAAAAACACCAAAATTATCTCATTTAACTGAAATATAACTACAATGGCAATCGAGGCGATTCAAGATGGAGTCCAAGACAATCGATTTCTAAGCCAATTGAACTCTGAGAACAAGAAAGTCACCAGTGATGAGAACATTTTTTTCCACACCGGTCAAGCGGTATGAAAATTTAGCAAAATTAGAGAATATCATTTTTTCCAACTGAAAAGTGATAACGTTTTCTGCTTTTTTACATTAATAAAGGGAGGGGGTAAAAGATCAATCGACCCAAAATACACATAGAAAAGTAATTGAAGTAAAATTGTTTATTGTAGGTATCGGCAAACAAGTAACATGTAAAGATCATATGTATAGAATTTCAAAAATATAAAAAAAAGAATTGTTTCCGTCAAAAGTTGACTATTTAATCACAGAACACATATGCCTCTCAAATTGGTTGCATTTTAGTGCATTTATAATGATTAAGAGATAATGAGACACCGTACATTGTATATCTAAATATTCTTTACTGAATAACAAATAAAATAAACGCGATTTGATCTGCAACATGTGCTTTGCAAAATGAGTTTGAAGTTGCAAATTTTCACATGTTTAAAATATTAAACTACTAAAATTGTATAACACGGATTCGTTTGCGGACAATTTGTCTAGTTTTATGTTGTTTTGTGAACAGAGATACATGTAAAGTATCGAGTCTACCTTACGTTTTGACGAAAAGACTTAAGGTTTTGAGATTTATTTTTGTATTTACAAAAATCATACAATTGTTTTGCAAAATACAACTCGGGGGTTCATGATAAAGCTGGATTTCGTAATAAATTTGACAGTACATAAACTGTAAACTTTGAACTTAGCATGGGAGCATGTGCATACATGTACATGCATGTTGTCATAATATTTATGTCTTATGAAGTTTAACTGTGCGCCAGGCTGATGCTTGTAAAGCAATTATCTCTGCAGGGGCGGACCCACACTGTGAAAAGGAAGGGTGCCTACCGGGGTTCCTCAGAAAAGGATGTGTGCTAGGATATTATTTACCATTTTTTGTCAATTTTACTCATGAAAAAGACAAAGTTTCAAATGATTTTCGGGCAGCCAATCACGTCTGCCTGCTTCACATAAAGAATGAATAAGTGAGCCACTTCATGATTCACTTCTCCAATTCTGATTTGCTATTATCTAAATGCAAATAAAAATTAAACTGAATCTGTGATTTATCATAACAGTAAGATCATCTTCGCTAGCCAAGGGTTTCGATCTTCACGAAATGGGAGTGGCAGGACCGTAACCGTTGCCTAGCGAAGATGCTGCAAAAGCTAGGAATCGGAAATAACCTCTCATAACTTGGAAACTTTTCATCAGTCTATATGATAGTAAAGGCCGATTTTATTTGAAATAATTCATTTAAAAAAAATCTGTGTAACGTTCTCTTTTTCACTGTTACAAACTAGATGACTTTTAAGCAATGCCAGAGTTTCCCTCCTCAGTACAAATCCAGAATGACATCATTTATATAAGAAGAGAAAAGGGCATTAAAATTAATGTCCTAACAATTAACCTGGTTCAAACCCCTAGTTTTTTTTTTAATCAAGCCTGGCTTGCTAATTAATTCTTCAAATTTATATATGTTATACTTATGATTGTTTTTGTATTTTTGGTGCTTTGTCTTGACTATACATATCCTATTCTTCGTTCCAATTTCCTCAAAACGAACATTGTTGAGCGCTCAATTATTGAATAAAAGACAAAAGTATATCAAAATTATCTATCTGCTTAAAAAGCACTTAAGATATTGATCATGTCAAAAAATAAGTTTTGGATGATATTCATACTTTTCTGTTGTATATGTAATAGTTCGGAAACAGAACTGGTTGTCTGGAAACTTATGTTGTATTCTCCAAATTTTAGTATAATTAGTGGAATATGAGATAAGATCGTGTTGTGTTTATTTTACTTGTTATTCAGTAAAGAATATTTAGATATACATCATAATATTCTACTGTGTCTTTTTTATCTCTTAATCATTGAAAATGCACTGAAATGCAACCATTTGTAGAGGCAAGTTTGTTCTATGTTTGAACAGTAACATTTTTTTTTCAGAAAAAGTTCATTTTTATATTTTTGATCTTTACATGTAACATACCTACAATAAACGATTTCACTTAAATTACTTTTCAAAGTGTATTGGGGTCGATTGATCTTTGACCCCTCATCTAATTAAAGCAAAATAGCAGAAAACATTTTTTCACTTTGGTAAGTACGATATTCAAAAACTTCATTGATTTATCTTTCCATTAACATTTGATATAGCTATATACCCCTTAGGTCCATTATAGCCATATACCCCTTAGGTCCATTATAGCCGTATACCCCTTAGGTCCATTATAGCCATATATCCCTTAGGTCCATTATAGCCATATACCCCTTAGGTCCATTATAGCCGTATACCCCTTAGGTCCATTATAGCCGTATACCCCTTAGGTCCATTATAGCCATATATCCCTTAGGTCCATTATAGCCATATACCCCTTAGGTCCATTATAGCCATATACCCCTTAGGTCCATTATAGCCGTATACCCCTTGTGTCCATTATAGCCGTATACCCCTTAGGTCCATTATAGCCATATATCCCTTAGGTCCATTATAGCCATATACCCCTTAGGTCCATTATAGCCGTATACCCCTTAGGTCCATTATAGCCGTATACCCCTTAGGTCCATGATAGCCATATACCCCTTAGGTCCATTATAGCCGTATACCCCTTGTGTCCATTATAGCCGTATACCCCTTAGGTCCATTATAGCCGTATATCCCTTAGGTCCATTATAGCCATATACCCCTTAGGTCCATTATAGCCGTATACCCCTTAGGTCCATTATAGCCGTATACCCCTTAGGTCCATGATAGCCATATACCCCTTAGGTCCATTATAGCCGTATACCCCTTAGGTCCATTATAGCCATATATCCCTTAGGTCCATTATAGCCATATACCCCTTAGGTCCATTATAGCCGTATACCCCTTAGGTCCATGATAGCCATATACCCCTTAGGTCCATTATAGCCGTATACACCCTTAGGTCCATTATAGTTCGGAAACTAAAGCAAATTTTGATACCTGTCCGCAGCACTCTATACAAATATTTGAATCTAGACACATAAACACACTAATTATACTTAATTTATTACATGTGTAAAGATAATGATATTTGGTAAATAAGCCTGAATGTATCTTATAGTTTCATTGTGTACATAAAAGCCAGTAATTGGAATGAGTGTCGTCTAGAGATACAACGAATGGAACGAATTTTGTATGGTAAGTAACCAAATAACTTGAAGCGCTAAAGTACAACATTTAACTGCACTATATTTTATCTATTTTCATCTGGTTTTAACGGTAACACCACTATGTACAAAATTGATCTTGAGGTTTTATTGTATATTTATTGTAAGTTTTATTCAAGATAAAAAATAATAAATGATGTTGTAAAATCACTTTCGCAATCGACACAGTTTGGAATAATCGATTTTGTTTTGTTTTGTTTTGTTTTGTTTTTTTGTTTTTTGTTTATGTGTTTTTTGTTTTTTGTTTTTATTTTGTTTTTCGTTTTTGTTTTTGGTAAATATGTGAACTGTAATATTGTATGTAATTAAATGTCTTTAAGAATATACAATGTTTATTTTACACTTCTAACTTGAAACGTTCCTGTTACTCCAGTACAGAACTATATTGTTGATAATGTTTCTACACCGACATTATGAAGATTTTTAATTAATTTCTTTTTTGCCAATTATCAGTTTGTTTATGTATTTACAGTTTTAACTAATTAAAACTAAATTTCAAAAATACTGTGTGATTTAAATTCCATATTTTCAGGTGATACACTTGCACTCAATGACAATGAACTATAAATATGATAAATTTAGTAATCAGTCTTGTAACTTTTGTTGTTCTTGTCTTTTGATGTATGTTTTTTCATATCTAAAAGTAAAAATCCACAAAATTATTACTGAATTAACTATTATGTTCTTACTTGTTTAAAAAAAAGAATTTCTTTGTGAGATTCTTCTTTTCTGTGCATGTCTATAAATACTCAGGATTAGTTATGTCCCTTTCCCTAAACATTTGAATTATAAACTATTTTGCAGGACATATATATCCAAAGACAAAATACGAATCAAGTTTTTTAAAAAGACATAAAACAAACAGTTAAGTAAAATATGTAACGAAATTACCATACAGTCACTGACGTGTTGGTTACTCTAGGTGCTTCGAGTTTTCCAAAGCCGTAGTAATATGAGTTTCACCGTTTTTCCATTTGACACCAAAATATATTTTCTGAAAATTTCATAAACCAGGAAATAAATTTGTAATATTATATCAGAAAAATATATGGCGGCTGGCAAGTAGAAATGAAACTACTATTAAATGAGAGGATTTATTTTATATTTCTAACAATTGAGGACACAGACTGTTATTGTTGGAGGTGCAAGTATGGACACAGACTGTATTGATAGAAGAGCAAATTCGTTTTGTCTTCAATGTGTTTGCATTAGTTAGAAAACCAAACATGGTATTTAACAGCAATTGATGCCGAGAGGATTCCTTATTCTTCTTTTATCGGGGGTGACGCTGTGATTCTGTAACCCCACCCTATTAAAAATTCTATGAAAGTCATTAAAATCTATTTAGTGGTGTAGGAGAAAAATTAAGACATTGGATCCTGGGAAGGGTGGACATCTCTATCACTATTAACCCCACTGAAATTAAGGGGTTAAATGATTGAGGATATTTCCTTTGCTATACATGAAGGGAATGAATGGTACATGTTATTCTTTCTCTCAGAAACTAAGGTTTAGAATTTATATATAATAAGACAAGTTATATACATATACATTACAATGCTTCATTCAGAATATTTTTATTTATCAAAACTGAGTATCAAGTTAAAGTTTTAACGCATTTTCATACATCATGAACAAAAAAAATCCTGTTTACAGAAACACTGATCTTGTTTGTAGAACTGACCATCCAACAAGAAGCAGAACAAACGGTATTGATTTGAATGTCTAACGAAAAGTGTACGATTACGACTATGCATTGCAACCGAATGCTTTGTTGCTATATTGTCAAAGTTATAGCTGTGTATACTACAAATGATTTGTACACGATAAAGGTATATAAGTCACGGTATGATCTTTCATCAAGAGAAAACTTTTGATTTGGATTTTACATATATTTTTATATATATATTGGTTTTGGTTACGCCTTGAAAAAGATCCTAAACTTCTTACTTGGTTGGTTCAAATGAGATGAGAGGTTACTCCCTGAAACACGAGTGCAACTTATCGAAATTCGCAATATGTATTTAATTGGTGTTTTTAGATTTATTTCCACTGCATTTGTTTCGTTTCCACATTTCACAGCTTCCAAACAGGGATTTTGATATATGAATTTCAAACACAATTGGAATTCCTAAAGAACCTAACAAGTTATCTTCTTTCTTGAATCAATCTTTTAAGGCAGAAATTCTATTTGCATTCGAATTGCTATCCTGGGATTTAAATTTCTGGTGAGAATAGCGTGACGCATGGTTAATTGTCATAAGAATACATTTAAAGGTGTCGCTTGCTATAAAATGTAAAATTCATGCAGAATTATGTGTCAATCCAGTGATAACAGCTTTTAACAAAGATATAATTTGAGTTCTGGATCGAATAATTTCAACACAGATTTTCAATTCGGAATTATTTTTGACAATGTTTCATCGTAACAATAGTTTTGTCAATAAATTATTTGAGACCTGAACAATATATAATAAGGAGTGTACGTTTAATTAAGACTACAATGAAATAGAAGGTTTTATAGGGAAAACAATTGGTAATTATATTATTAGAAAAACTCACATTTCAGGAGTGGTTGTACATGTATGTTGTGAATGTTGCTTATCTCATTGTTATATTGCTTCTCAGTTTTCGCTATATAGATGCCGTATTATCTTTAAACAATCCTAATTTCGGGGATTTGATACATTGCATCTACCCCCAAAGAACGTGAGATGAAGGATACTATAGACATTGTGAAGTCAGCCTCATAACTTGACCTATACTTAGAAATCAATGATAAAGGAAAAATATTGACCAAACTTTACGACAAACGTGATGATTTTTCATTCAAAATTGTCAACTTTCCTTTCATCTGTGGCAACATTCCTTCAGCACCTGCGTATGGAGTGTTCATATCACAACTCGTACGTTATGCCAGAGCGTGCCGAAACTACGCAGACTTTTTGTATCGCGCTAGAACTCTAACAAATAGGCTTCTGGAACAGGGTTATGTTGTAACAAGATTGAAGTCATCACTACAGAAGTTTTAAGGTCGTCATCATGGATCGTTATGCACCATGAAAAATGATTTATTCAACGGATCATAGTTCTCCTTTCCTCGTTTGTCTACCCTGGACTTGACTTTGTATGAGCAACTCGGCGGGTGTTTCTGTTAAAGCAGAGGACGCTTACCCTATTGGTGCACCTGGTCATTGCTCCCAGTTTTTAGTGGAGTCCGGGTTGCTCATTTGCTTTTGTTACTTTGTGTGTATGATTTTAGTTACTTAATGTTCCTTGTTGTGCATGTCTGTGGCATCTTTTGGATCATTTTTACTTGAGTAACATGACCGTTTGAGGTTTGGTTAATCATGATAAAATAAAAAAAAATTAGACCTACTTAATCAATCATAGCAGCGTCTCGACTTAAAGATCAAAGAATGTGTATTAAAACTTCTAAAATATTGGCATTTATAAGAGATCGTTGATAACCTACACGCAAAGTTAGTGTTAGAAACAATGATGAGTATTCTTCTGAGAATGTAAAGGGTAAGATAAGGACATACTAACAAGACAATTACTTTATTTCAATATTCCCAATGTTTCAACACAAGAAATAAAACTCGAATAAAAGTTACAGGATAACGTAATTTATTGGATATCTTCTGACAGTTCATTGTAATAAAGCTTGTCGCTGGATTCAAAGATCAATGAAGAGCAAGGAAACTGTTTTCTGAGACACAACAAATGACATTATGCCTTCCGTGTTGAGCTGTGCAATAAAATTGTTATACCCCTGATTAAGAAGAGGGAAGAGTGGGGAATATAAGGCTCACAATGATCTTTCTCCATAAAACTGGATAACATTGCATACATACACCAATTACGAATTCTAAATGAATGCTTCATTAGAAAAGGAAATATTAACATTTTCAAACAATATGGCGTGTACCTAACAATCATGAACATAATTACCGCTTCAAGGTGTTGCTAATTTCTATAAATTTTCCTTGGCTCTATCATTACACATTTAAGTCTTGTATAAAACATAAAAATAACAGAAGGTAAATGTTTCTAATGCAAGTAATATTCCTTCAAAAACCTTGAGTCATGCCTAAAAATAGTCTCTTTGTGACCATTTGCTTTG
The DNA here is from genome assembly GCA_037379345.1 of Perna viridis. NCBI lineage: Eukaryota > Metazoa > Mollusca > Bivalvia > Mytilida > Mytilidae > Perna > Perna viridis. The sequence goes on along the minus strand of CM074514.1, from coordinate 24,462,753 downwards.
TATATTGATCGATAGTCTGTTTTACTGCAATCATGTAAGAAATCATGTAAATTATATTATACCACAAAATTAACTGTTGTTTTATCATTTTCCTTGATGCAAAGGGAATATCTTAATGAAGGTTATGTCGCGTTAGGGTTGACTTATCTACTCTGCTGACAATCGCTGTAGAATTTTCTAGGTTTAAATTCATTAATAAGATTAGACGAGAATTAGAATTAACGCCTCAAAAGAAGAAAACAAAGTTCCAAAGATGATAGACACAAGATAAAGAAATGTAAATGCAATTTTATTCCATCATACCTGAAAAAAAATGTAAGTTATTGTTTCCTTTAAATTTGCTTTTTTGTATTATGTTGCGACAAGGTCAGTACAAATCTGCTTATTCATTTTAAAAAAACCCTGATCGTCAGAAATCACTTAACATTTAAAAACAAAAGAATGTGTCAGTATTATTCATACTCTATTGTGACATATGTATTTAAGGGAAAGGAATAAGCATTAATTTAGACAAGAAACCATTCTTAAATACGAGTTATTTCTACAATTTCTCCAATAGAATGCGGGGCATTTAAGGCATAACCAAACGAAATATTATATTTTACGAAAACAAATTTAAAAGAAATGATCGATTAGTGAACCACTGTGTTTCGCTCGATGCGATATGATAAAATAAAAACTAAATATTGGGACATAGCGCCAGCAGTAATAGATTGCTTCACACTATAAATATAGCTCTCGAATAGTGTAAACTACCCATTTTACCGTCCAATTTCCCTTTGCATGATAACGGTTTGATTTGTTGGTTATATCTGACTTTCGCAAACAAATGAAACAATATTTTTTTTATTTTTTTTACATTCTTATTTTCATGCACATGATTGCAAAGGAAATCAAGGGAACTAGGATTCGAACGGTAATCAAAAAGATCATTAAAAAAAAGATTTCTAGACAAGGAAAATAGACACATATAACATAGAACCTGAAATAACCAAAACCACGAATTCGATAAAACTTAAGTAAATAAGCAACCTTAACTCAACTAAAAACTAAGGCCATGAACCATGTGCACCCTACCTTGCTACCCTAACGCATTTCTAGAAACAACCACCGTGTTCTTCATAATATATCATGTCCGATGTAGACGAACAAGAAAAGGACAATTATGACATGGTGAAAAAGTCCGCTCTGGTGCAGATGGATACTCTATTGTGATCTACAAGTCCATAATGAATTCCCTAAACTTTTTGTGGTGATGATTTTAATCGTGTAGTAAAATAACTTTGTCCCAGGAGCATTATCGTAACAAGTCTAGCTCGATATAAATGCAAATCCTTTTAATTTCGGTAAGCTCTGGCTACAAGTATGAGTTGTTAAATGAAAACAACATACACGGGTGCTGAATGGATTTTGACATTGATGAAAGGAATAAAGAAGGCGAAACCCTTAATTTTTAAAATACCTAATTCTAAATTTAAGATTATTATCAGAATAAAGTAGCATTAAAACCTATGATTTTTCAACATTTCATAATTCTATTCCCCATACTCAGTTAAAATACCGACACAAAAACATTATACATCGTTGTTTTCCAAAAAAAGATGGTACACCTAGATAAAAATATACTATTCTTGGTAGAGTTTTCTCATATTTTGTGAAAAAAAAATAATACCAAGTCATCTTCCAAATATACAGAAAAAGATGTTTTCAAAATGCTGTCATTTTTTATCGACAACATATTTGGCCAGTGCTATGGACGCGTTTTTCAACAAACGGTCGGCATTCAAAATGGAAAAAAAGTGTGCTCCTGTAGTCGCTGACATATTCCTTAACTCTTGTGAGAATGACTTTATAGCTGATCTGACCTGAAAGAAAGAACATCGTTTAGCTAGATCCTTTAATCTTAGTTTCCGCTATAAATGAAGTATTATCGTTACACGATCCTTGTTTCGATGATTTGATTCATCGCATCTACCCCGAAGATACTGCAGACACTGTAAAGGCAGCCTCATATCTTGACTTACACTAAGAGATCGGTGGTAAAGGAAAACTATTGACCAGAATTTACAACAAACGTGATGACTTTTCTTTCAGAATTGTCAACTATATTTCATCTGTTGCAATATCCCTTCAGCACCTACGTATGGAATTTTCATATTCATATCACAACTCATACGTTATGCCAGAGTATCGCGCTAGACGTCTTATCATTAGGCTTCTGGAACAATGGTTATGTTGCTACAAGATTGAAGTGATAACTACAAAAGTTTGATGTTCACCATGAACTCGTTGATCGTAACGGTGTATACACCTTCACCATGTTTTGTTCAACGTGTTAAGGTTTTTCTTCCCTCTTTTGTCTACCCTGGACTTGACTTTTTATGAGCAACTAGGCCGGTGTTTCTACTTAAGCAGCCCGTGCAGGTCCGGGTCAAAAGAATAAGCCTACAGCATCGCTAAGCCTGTCGTAAAAGGCGACTAAATAGTGCTCAGGGCGCTTTGCCCACAGAGCAACTGGGATGTGTGCCTCAAAAGGTGGAATGGGGTACCCCTGGCGTGTTACATGCTGTGGTTGTCAGGCTAAAGTACGGAAAACCTGACCGCAAACCATAGTGGTGCACCGTGTTGGGAAAGATGCCACGTTCCTCGCACGTTAAAGAACCCTACTCCGGCGTAGGAGCCATAAGGCTCCGCCACAGGAGGCTAAATTGCCCGACCCTTCTCACCTTTCCCTATTTCCGGTGGCAATCAAAATTTGTCGATCCCATTGTCCTTGCTTCCCATCCCATTTTTCATTTCATCATCATTTCATGTTAATTTTATCAGCCACTTCATTTTCATCGCCTGAATATAGCTGAAATATTGCTGCTCGAACGTTAAACCCCAACAATCAATCAATCAATCTACTAAAGCATAGGAAGCTTACCCTATTGGTGCACCTGGTCCATGCTCCCAGTTTCTTTTGGTTCTCTTGATTAATTCTCCATAAATTGTCAATATCGTCGACAGTAAAAATCAACAAGCGAAAACACATTGCTGGATTCGTATACGACATTATGTTTTAAATAGAGGTCATGTGACAAGAAATTGTTTTGAACAGATGGTTTTATAATATTAGCATTTTGTTTTCTTTTTTTTTTGTACAAGACAACAAACGTATCCTTTGAAAGTTAGATCCTGTTGTCATAACAACTTGATTATGGCCAAACATTTACAATTAAGTTAATTAGTTTGATGACAATCTTTTGTTCAAGGATTTCTGTATCAGTTTTATGCAATAAAACTTCCTTAAAACATTGTAACAGTTGTCTTATCTTGTTGATCATTGCGTTATTTGTTCTGTCCGTTGCATGTAGACCATCAATAATCATTAATTAAGAGAAAACTTTTGATATGTTATGGATATGTTGATCAAAAGTATCAGGAACAATTTGTTCATTACAATATGCGTTTTGATTATTTTTTTTTCGAACTCAAAGAACTTACTGTACACTATGAATCTAATGTTATTTACTACAAGAAAAGATATGAACTACAAATTATAGAAAACAAGTGGAAATTTTCATTTCTAGATCAAAATGATCTATCCTTATAACAACTTCATCATTAATTTTTCAGAGCTTATGAGGACCATTTACAAGATATAAACTATGCTAAATGTGAACTTCGCCTAGTGTCAAACCTTGCTTTTGCAATATCTTTTGATGATTACAACGGTATAAAGTATCCGATAATTATCAATATTCGTGCTTTTTACATATTGAAATACATTGATGCAATTATTATATAAAATTGCTGAGTCCAAATATTATCAATGTCTTAGCATGCAGGCTGAGCTCAAAATGCCACCAATTTAACATACACACATCATCGTGAAAATTACTTTGTAAAAGCCCATACAGATAACAAAAACTCATGAGGATTTGTTAAGAATTCGAAAGCTTTCAAAAATCATCTGGGATATTGTTATTGATTTTTCATTCGTTTCCTTTTTACATAATTCCATTAGATGTCTTAGCACATTGTAAATTGTCATGAACCTCACTTAGGCACATTCAGTTTTTATTTTTATTGCCTTTTAATCACATTTAAGGTCTTACCCCATCAAACATTGCCAATATCTTATTATGGAAGGGATGAATGATCGTATGATCTGTGGAAACTATGCATGTTTATTTCTAACGTAAATTCGTCAAATGTGTTCAGTTCGACTTTAACGAAGATTTACCAACTGGGAATGTATTAAAGTATAATGTTATTAACATATAACGGGTAATTATGCGGCTGTTGAACAAAATGCAGGTATAAATAATGTAGACTTCCTTTAGCTCCAGAGATTTTAAGATAGAGAACCCAATACTTAGATAAAAATGCTTTATCTCTTTTTATTAATTTAACTCTTTTTCAAACGTCGTGAACATTTGTTTGTAACTACCCGCAACTTGATATTTTGTAAACATGGATTGCTAATTTTATTCATTCAAGTTTAAACTATTTACACATACCTTTTCGGTGCTTCTGGTCAATGACCCCAGTTTTTAGTGGAATTCGAGTTATTTACATTTGTTTCTTTGTACGTGTTATCTTTGATTATTCCATTGTTTTTGTTGAGTGTATCTGTTTTCCCTATCTAGTCTTTTTCATTGGATTATATTCTTTTGATTTCCGCTCGAATCTTGGTTCGCTCGATTACTCTTAGTACGACGTTGTATTGTATATATTGTTTAATTAGACATATTACACATTTACTTTGGTTTCTAGCTATTAAAATAAATTGTACAATCCAATTAATTGCACAATTGTCTATATCGTTGTATGTTATTTCACTAAAAATATATTAAAATTCACATGGCATTGCATTTTGACTTTCTTATATGAATATGCGAGAGAGAATGAATTTCAGCAATTGAAAATGATTTATTTCTACGTTTTATGCCATAAACCACTGTTTATTTGGGCGTTTTTTTTATTTCGAACACTCTTTAGCGGTTTTTCGTACGTTTTGTATACAATTAATTATGTTGCTACAAGATTGAATTCATCACTACAGATGTTTTATGGTCGTCATCATGAACTCGTGGATTGTTAGGTGTATCCATCAGCACCATGAAAACTAATTTATTCAACGGGTCATAGTTTTCCTTTCCTCGTTTGTCTATCCCGGACTTGACTTTTTATGAACACCAAGGCTGGTGTCTCTAGAAAAGCAGAGGACGCTTACCCTATCGGTGCATCTGGTCCATGTTCCCCGTTTTTAGTAGAATCCCAGTTGGTCATTCGCTTTTGTTACTTTGTTTGTAGGATTTTATTTACTTTATGTTCTTTGTTGTGTATGTCTGTTTTCCTTGTCTTGTCTTTGTCCCTGGATTACATTCTTTTGATTACCGCTATAACCTTGGTTCCCTTGATTACTCTCTTGATTAAGATCTTCTTCTGCATTTGCTTCTAATGCTGTTAATGTTGAAGGATTATTCTTTGAATCACGTGTACAGCATATCGAAATATTAGTATGATTGGTATTTTTGTATTGGTATTTCCCATCTAGTCTCTATTCACATGTCAGTTGCACAATGTGGGCGTGTCTAAAAAGTTCTGAACTACAATATTTTTTATGTTTAATTTCAATTCAATTGCTTAAAGTTTAATTTTTTTTATTTATATATTTAGTTATATTTTTTACCCTATGACAACAACGTTTGCTATAATTGCTTGAATTATTGTTCTATAGCATTAGTATAATATTGAAAGGAGTATTTGTCTTTGTTTGTCATCTTGTTAAAAACTTCCATAGTTTACTCTCATCGATCAATTCTATTGACAGAAGCAGATACAAGTTTAATATAATTATTGGATGTCAGAAAATTTTCTAATGAAGTTAAAACCTTGTTTTGGTTGTCATATCTTCTCAATTATATGGAAGCAACGTCTTTATTAAATATGTTTTGCTTCAGCTGTTCTAGACAATCAATAATTGATAATAGATGATTATGGGTTCTCGGTCTTTTTAATTTTGTTTGATGAATATATGAATTTGTCGATTACTTTATATTATCTGCTAAAAGCGCGTTGACAACACTTTTTTTTATCAATCTTGTTTTAATATAATGAAATAGAAAAATGAATTTTATTGGAACCAGAAGAAAGTATAATTTCAGTCTTTAATATTTTTAACTTAATCAAATGCAAGATTTACTCTGGTAAGAAAACAAAGGGAACGTAAGGATATAGATTTTAAGATCAACTTTTGATTTGTCCGTATGTAATATATTGAATTCATATTCAGGCCATTATAGTACCAAAGTAAAAAAAAACCTGATTACCTGATTACCCTTGAACGACAAAACGCATTTTGTATAGGCTTGTTTAGTTTCATTTGTGGTTACCCAATGTCTATATATAACTTCTTTTTCTTGCTTCTTTTAAATAAGTCAAAACATATAATTTCATGTATTGTGATCATAACATAACCGCATTATTTGATTATAAAAACTTTTATTTGTCAATAAAATCATCTATGAAATATTAAGACAAAACATAACCTAGTTTTTACAAAGTTTTCGAAAATTAAAAAAAAATAGTATTGACAAAACGCTTCTTTTTTATTTAGTTGATTGTCTCTTGAATTCTCACAATTTTATTATATTGTTTTGATTTTACAAATCGCACATAAAACTTTTACAGTTAAAATTTGTTAAATTTATCTTTTGTTCCTAAATTTGGTATCATATTGATACCGTTGCAACCGTCGTTGCAACCCGGCGTAATATGAATAGTCCGTGTTAACAAACTTTGAGAGCATTTATGGGAAATTTGAGAAATCTGGAGACTCAGTGATGACAAAAGGAGTGCTCGATGTGCATTTAAAGGCCACGACATACCATTTTGATGTAAAACAAAAAAGCTAAAAATGAGACAAATTCTATATTTCCACATTTCCCTTTCACGAATGATTGAGAAAACGGTACACTTTTACAACTGAATACAAGGCACTGTCTTTAGCTTGATCATTGCAGCACCGAATGCTCATATTGCTATATGTATTATGTAAATTGTCATTCATATACAAGGCAATTTACTCAGGCAACCCACTTATTTTCTTCGGAAATTACAGTGAAATAACAAACACCGGCGTTAGAAAAACTGTGAATCTGGCGTCGGTCAACAGCGCACTCTTCCCTTTTCTTCAACGAGATGTACCATTCGGAACTAACGACCTATTTAATTAAGCAAAATATGTCTTAAGGACAGCGTTGGCAAACCCAAGTTAGTGACGAATAATGCCAAACGTAAGTTACTCTTAAATGAAAATATATTGACGTAAGCAATTTTGTATAGACCTATGGGATAATTGTCTTAAGGCACTGGTTTTTATGCGCCTTTGATGAAAATAATCTAAAAAACAAATGTTCAAAAGAAATATGGTTAACTGTAACAAATGCACCAGCGTATATTCTAAAAAACAAAACAGTAAATACTTTCAAATATTACAAAAAGGTCTTCAACAATTGTAAACACATCTTTAAAAGACCCCGAAAACAAAAGAAATGAAATTTACCGTAACCGAACAACACTCTTAAAAAAAACTAGTTAAAATAATATAACGACACAGACAAACTAATGACCAGCATCACCTGGCTGTAGACAGGCGGATGAAATTTGCGGTTGGGTTAAACTAGTTTTATGAGCCTTAACCATCCCCTTTAATGTGAGGTAAAAAGGAACTGAAACAACGAACAAACACACGATTAAATTTACTCAATCATACATCAAATTCTCTCCAAGTGATACCTCAACATACACCTTATAGACAAAATGAGATCTCTTTTTTTAAGAATTCTTGCAGTAACTGGAAGCTAGCTCAGAACATATGAAAGAATGGCAATACCATCAAAACTATCAGCATTTGAAATAAGAAAGAATTTTGATATCCTTCCTAATGATATTAAATTCTAGAAAAGGAGATTCCAAATAAACTTTATATTTTCAAGACCCATTGCATTCATATAGTAATACACGACTTCTGTTCAAATATAATCAATTGTCAAGAACTGTATAGGAGGACCAACGCCATTCCATTTGTTCAGAGGTAAAAAAGAGAATATCAGGATGGATTTGTAATGTGTATTCAATGCAATCAACCTCTATCACAAGTATACCATCACTTTGGAGATCACGTTAAAACAATCAATCATTGGAAAGAAAACAACTGGTCAAAGTCAAACATGTATGGAAACTTGTGTGCACACTAACACGAAAGTAGCAAGTTATTTTTACACAATCAAACTTTTACTTTGAAAATAGCAAAGTTGTTAACAAGATCGATGTTTGAATGACTTTAATCAGATGTTGGTAACCGCTTTTCGCTGCTTCATTGTATTAGTCGGGGAAATTATTTGCAACTGACGAAAGATAACTCTAGAAAATATCAAAGTATTAAAATCTCGTAAAATGCTAATAGCATACGTCAAACACATTAAGAATATTTTGATCATTTTGCTGTAAAATGAAATGTAAGACAGAAATTTGATGAGACATTTTTATTTCAATGTTTGCCTTTGATATTCATGCAAAATATCCTTAAAATCTTTTCATGAAAACCAATAGCTTGGATTCAAATTTTCTACCATATGATCATTGTAAGTTTTTGGAAAATGAATAGACATTTATTTTTTTCCTGTTGCAACTCATTTCTATGCATATATCTTTTGTATATAAATGCATTTAAGATCCGCATTTCCTTGGTTACAAATACATAAAAGAAATTAAAAAGAACTAACAATTGTGTTTCTGAATGGACTTTAACATATACAAGTTTATTCTTAAATTAGAAGAAGCATTAAGAACTTTAATCGGCCTAAATAAGAACTGATAATAGTCAACAAATGGTGGAAACTGAAATGTAAATTTTGAAATTTACACTCTTGACAACTGGGTAAATAAAACGGTTTCTGAAAAAGTATTGCCCGAAAGCTTACCTGCATTCAGATATTCTAATTTCTTTCTTTTTTTTTGTAATTTTTTGGGAGAGAAATAATGGTTAACACAATCAAAACACAACTTCGTATCCATTATTACATAGTGTATCATACGTGAAGTTTTATTTTTGGTTTTGGACATTGTATTACGGATGCGAATGTGAATGTTTTTGTAATGGAAGAATCCAGGGACGAGGACCAGACATAGAAAACAGAGACAGACACACAACAAAGAACATAAGTAACTAAAATCATATATACAAAGTAACAAAAGCCAATAAGCAACTCACACTCCACTTAAAACTGGGAACATGGACCAGGTGCACCGATAGGTTAAGCGTCCTCTGCTTTTCTAGAAACACATAAACTATGACAGTTTCCATGGTACAGATGGATACACCGTAACGATTCACAAGTTTATGATGACGACCATCAAACATCCGTAGTGATTACATTAATCTTATAGCAACATAACCCTGATCCCCTGGTGTGTTACATGCTGGGGTTATCAGGCTATAATACGGAATACCTGACCGCAAACCATAGTGTTGGGAAAGATGCCACCTTTCTCACACGTTAAAAAATCCTACTGTGGTATTCTCCCGGAGTAGGAACCACGGGAGGCTAAATTGCACGACCCTACCCACCTCTCCCTATTTCCAGTGGCAATCAAAATTTGTCGACCCCATTATCCTTGTGTCCCATCCCATTTTTCATTTCATTATCATTTCGTGTTCATTTTATCATCCACTTCATGTTCGTCGCCTGAATATAACTGAAATATTGCTGCTTGGGCGTTAAACCCCAACAAACAAACAAAACAAACTGATCCATAAGCCCACTTGTTAGAATTGTAGCTCGATACAAAAAGTCTGCGTTGTTTCGGCAAGTTCTGGCATATTGTCTGAGTTGTGATATGAGCATACGCAGGTGCTGAAGGGATGTTGCCACAGATGAAAGGAAAGTTGACAATTCTGAATGAAAATTCGTCACGTTTGTCGTAAAGTTTGGTCAATAGTTTTCTTTTACCATCGATTTCTAAGTGTAGGTCAAGATATAAAGCTGACTTCACAGTGTTTGTAGTATCCTTTATCTCAAGGTCTTTGGAGTAGATGCAATGTTTCAAATCCCAAAAATTAGGATTGTTGAAAGATAACAAGTCGTCTATATAGCGGAAACTGATATTAAAGGATCTAATTAACGATATTCTTTCTTTTCGATCAATAAGAGTGAAGGAATAGGTCAGCAATACTGTATACACTTAATACTGTACTTTTTATACCTTATGTAAAAGAAATCATTTCTGTTATTTTGTTTTAAAGGTTTGATTATAATATAATACTGTATTTACACTCCTGGCTACATTTAGATTATCAGAATAGATTGCACGACGTATTCTATATGCAGATCTGTACTTAATGGAATATTTAGCTTATCTTTTTTTTTCATGTTCATTACATTAACCTTCGTATCACAGGTTTTCAATAAATTTTCAGTGTTGTTATTGTTGTGTACAAAATGATACTTTCCATTAACATTCACATTGTTGAAAAGTAAATCAATCTTGATTGCACTTGCATTTTTTCTTAGTATCGTACATTTAAACCATTTTGATTTCCAAATTAACAGAGGACAAAACCCTCATGACGATAGTCAATTCTAATTTGATCTTTGACCTTAGAACCGATGTGATCCCGATTTCAGTCTGACGAAAGTTAACAGATAATGCATCGGGTTACACAAAGTGAGGATCTTCACTTGTTACGTATATTTGATAGTTTTCCTTTCCTCTTTCGTCCACCCCGGACTTGACATTTTATGAGCAACTCGGCGGAAGTTTCTATAAAAGCAGAGGTTGCTTACCCTACCGGTGCACCTGGTCCATGCTCCCAGCTTTAAATGGAGTTCGAGTTGCTCCTTTACATTTGTTTCTTTGTAGGTATTATTTTAGTTATTTTATGTTCTTCGTTGTGGTTGTCTGTTTACCATGTCTGGTCTGTGTCTGGTCTGTGTCCTTGGATTATATTCTTTAGATTTCCGCTAGAATCTTTGTTTCCTTGATTACTCTTTAACAAATAAAAATTGTTTAGTAAAGTTTAGATAAATTGAAAATAATAAATCCTAGTTGATGTAAAACAATTTAAACTTTTTCAGCAATTCTTAAAGTAAACATAATGCTCAATGGATGAGAAGAGGTAAGCCAGTCATTTGTACAGATTTTGGTGTTGTTGTTTGTATTTCTGTTTTGTTTTATTTTTGTTTTGTTTTATATTTGGATTGTTAATTGACTACAAACTGTTTTCGTAACTCCTCTTAGGCCTAAACAAATTTAAGTTTCCGTCACCATATTGACCCTGCCTCATACCACCTACCCAAAAGTTGTTGGTTGTTTTGTTTTGTTTATTTTATTTGTGGTTTTGAAACAAAAATAATTAAAAAGCCTGCCGCCTATCTAATAGAAGAAGAAAAAGTAGAAAATAAAGCTAAATATATAATTTCTTTTATCCTAGATGGAAAGACAAAGTATTGTAAATACTGTATGTATTACATGCTGAATCTGTGCAGATTTGATTTTAATTACATTCCGGTTCTGCAGTTTGGTGTCACACTTATTTCATTTCAAAATTAAAAAAAAAAATAAAACAAAACAAAACAAAATCCTTACGTACCGACCCTACAAACTTCCAGAGGGAATTCGACCTTTTTATTTTATTTTATTTAGATTAACGAGTGCATGTATGTAATAGTTTTTAGAAATGACAATGAAATTTAATCCTACACATGTATCTGCCTACCTATTTTTTACTAGAACAATTAAACATATTATACATGTAACCAACAATGTGTGTGTGTGTGTGTGTGTGTGTGTGACACCCTTTCATCCTCCCTTTTAAGACATTTTATACTGTGACATCATTTTTTTCATTGGAATGTATGTTTGGTTTCTCCATTATTTTTTGGATTTTGACGTATCTGAATCATCCCACTACTGACGCTACGGTATTTTTTTTGCCGATGTATATGTTTATAGTAGTTAAAGTATACATTTTGCTAACATGACATGACTAAGACTAACATGACTTATGCGATACTTTGTTGATATTCATGTAAGATTTCTATATATAATTTAAGCATTAATGATGTAACCTCAAACTGCTTGATAGACCTCTTTACTTTTGTGTTTTATCGTATGAAGGATACAGAAATGACAACACGTCCTATATACATGGTAAGATATTCGGATTGTCGGACCATTTGAAAAAAAACTGTTAGTTCAAAAATAAGTATAAAGATAATAATTATTGTTCATCAATTATATTAACCGTCAATGGCGCATGCTCATACTGTGGAGATAATTTTTGCGACGGCGTGATCAAAGGGGATAATTCGTATGATTTGTCCACTGTGTCGGCTGCATCAATAGATCCAAAGTCATTATCACAGAAATCAACCCGTTTTGACGATATAATTGGAGATGACGTATCACATATGCTCTTTGTTTTCAGACTGCTTGCTCTAGTCCTTGAAGGCACTATTCCATTTTTTCGTAAATCGTTATTCACACATTCGCTATACGATAATGGTTCAACTTTGGGTGTGTTGGTGGTGTAATCACTGGGTGTGCTCGAATGGTAGTTGTTGTTACTATAATTAACCCATTGGAAGTCATTGTTTCCTTGCTCAGATTTTGAAATACGCTTTAATCGACACATTTTATCCTCACCTGTTAACCAGTAAGTCAAGACTTCACCCTTGCCCTGAAAACATAATAGCATATAAGTAAAAAATAAATAAATCAGCTAAGTATATGGGCAAATCAATTAATTTGTATGGACGTAAGACACTTTTTTTATGCTGTGAAGCGCAAATTCGATTATTTGGTTTGGCAGTTATGGATACATTGCATTATTTTTTCCAATTCTCATTCATTTACAAATATACAACTTGAATTTAAAAATCTTAAATAAGAACACAATTCATGTGGAAGATATTTTAATATACTAATGCAATACGTTTTTACATGTATATAGGAAATTACCTTCATTGCAACTAATCCTCTTTCCTCTAAGTGATATCCACCTACATCGTCGAGATATTTTTTACATTGAGACGAACAATGAATTTTCAAAGCTGTAAAACATAAGATTTATATAAAATAATTACTTATTAATTAATATTCAAAAATCAAAACTTATTGACGAAAATTGATATATAATTCTTTAAATTTGAGTTTAAGCAAGCGAAAAAAAAATAAAGAAATTGAGCACTCGTTTATTTTGTAGAACATATCTTGCTTTTCTTTAAAACATTCAATTAAACACGTTTGCAAATCAATCAAAACTGTAGATTGTCATTAAATTTTAATCTTACGTTCGCCATTTGATTCCATTCTGGAAGTTGTGTTAACTGTGTCACCAAATAAACAGTAACGTGGCATTTTTAGTCCAACAACTCCAGCAACACACGATCCAGAGTGAATTCCGATCCGGAGTTTCAACATATCGTCAGGTCGATGTCTAATTTTAAATTGTTTTATACCTTTCAGTAGGTGTAATGACATTGATGCTATCTCCCCTGCATGGTTAATGCCATTTCTCTTTGGAAGTCCAGAAACAACCATATATGCATCCCCAATCGTTTCCACTTTATAAACATCGTAGCTCTCTATTATAGAGTCGAATAATGTATACAAGTCATTCAGTAAAGACACAACCTGCAAAACAGTTAAAACCAGGAGTGATTATTTCAACTAGGTAAGCTGAACTCATTTAAAACGTTGCTTGAAAAAACTACACTAAAATCTAAAGAAAGTGATGAATGTATTGTGAAGCTGACGAGAAAAAAAGAATGAAAAATGTACATACATTTGTTCTTTTATGAAATATGATAGGAATTGTTTATTGTAATTAAATAGTACAACATGTAACGATAGATTGATGAATTCTATAGCTAGTACATCAATGAGAAAATGTGAACATTTTATGTAGCAAAAGTGTTTCACGTTGTTAGACGAATCACATTTCTCTTAAATGAATTGGATTTATTTCAAAAAAGTGTTTATTCATCTTTTGAGTTGTCATTCTTTATTCACATTTTCAACAGCTTTGAAAAATGAAGCAACCATATATGCATGTGATCAAATTCGAAATAAGTATCAATTTGCATTAAAAATGATTACGATAGGCAGTTAGCAAAACCTAATGTACAAGTAGGCCACAAAATATTCAACACACCAATAATGATATTTTGTTACAACGCAAAACGGAGAGAATCACCCAATTCTACCTTTATTGAGAACCAGATTACAAAGAATCATTGGCACATTATATGTATTTAAAAAAAAACTTATTCATATAAAAATGCAATCCCAATTATATAGGAAACTCCCTTTAAGGACATACTGTAAAACGTGTGTGAAAAAAACATGTAACGATCATAAGCTACATGTGAAGTGTTGCTCAAAAATTTTAAGTACCTGAAGAGGGGTACTCTCTGACGACATAGCTGTAAATCCACAAATATCACTGAAGTAAATTGTTACGGAATCAAATGACTCGGCTTCTACTTCCTTGCCTCTTTTTAACTGTTCAGCAACCACTCTAGAAATATAATGAAATTACTGTAGTAAAAAATTCACAAATAAATTTGTAATATTTATTCTTCTATTTGTTTGAAAGAGTGGGTAAAGAAGTCCACAAGAATCCATACATCCCATCAGCACCTACGTATGGAGTTTTCGTATCGTCATGCCAAAGCTTGCAGTTACTATGCAGACTTTTTTTATCGCGCTAGACTGCTTACAATTAAGATTCTAGAACAGGGTTATGTTGCCATAAGACTGAAGTCATCACTGCGGAACTTTTATGGTCGTCATCATAAACTCGTGGATCGTTACGGTGTAACCATCTGCACTACGAAAACTGATTTATTCAACGTGTCATAATTTTCCTTACCTCTTTCGTCTACCCCGGACTTGACTTTTCATGAGCAACTCGGCGGGTTTCTAAAAAAAATAGAGGACGCTTACCTTACCGGTGCACCTGGTCCATGTTCCCAGTTTTTAGTGGATTCCGAGTTTACGTTTGTTTCTTTGCAAGTATTACATTAGTTACTTTATGTTCTTTGTTGTGTTTGTCTGTTTTCCATGTATGGTCTTTGTCCCTGGATTACATTCGTTTGATTTCCGCTAGAATCTTGGTTCCCTTGATTACTTTTTAACAAATACAAAATGTTTATGACAGCTGCCCATATCATGGGAAGCTATTAACATGTGATTTTTACTTTTAAGTTTACATATATTGTTCATATAACTCATTGAATAAGGTATTGTGCTTCCATCATGATGATGTATAAAAATATTTTCCGTTCAACATGATAAATGTCTGATTTGGTATCAGCATGCATGCTTAATGAGCATTTTTTACTCAAAATGTTAATACTTGATGCATTTATGACCAAGGTGATTGGTCAAGACCTTCAGGTCATGTGCAATTATGGAACAAAAAGTGTTTTGTATCGGTCAGTTAAAAGATATCTGACAAATACAAAACACTTCACTTAAAACTTGTCACCTGTAGCAAACACAGCACTACTACGCATTACTTGCTTAATTCCAGTCCCACTTTCAGAGCTACATAAACAGCTTACTAGGTGCAAAAAGATATTATCAATATTACAACTTATATAACTATTTGATTTTACTTTGGAAGCATTTGATGCAAGAGTTCTTCTGTTTTCTTCTTTTCCTCTATAAGTAAATCTGTTCTTTCTTCAACAAGTGCTTCTAAATTGCTTGCGTATTTTTCCATTATCGACATCATATTGTCAAAGATATTTGGTTTCCTGCAAAAATACCAAAAATAACATTCTTGTGATAAATCATCGAATCGCGTTATACGAAAATGTTATGTTACGTACTTTTGCACCTATTATACAGTCTGATTATGTAACAAAAAACTGAAACTTGATAATCTATCAACTTGAATTTAAATATATGTATCAAAATATGACATCTTTATTCGCTTCACTTCTCCATCGGATCAAATTGATACAGGGAAAATAACGTAAGCATATAAGGGTCTGAAAAATGCCAATGATTTTAGAACTGTCGTTAGGCTGTGACATCTATAGCAACAACGCCTGCACAAATTCAGCGCCTTAGACCACTGGGCCAGCTAGGCTATATTAAAATATACCATACTTTTTGTCGGCAGTGTTGCCATAGATGTCACAGCGGTGCGATTTCGAGTTCCACGGAGGGAACGACCAAAAATTGAATCGCTAAGTTGACAGTTCTAAGACTATTGGCATTTTTTCGGATATATATGTATTATTAACATGAAAACTCAAAGACTTTTCCAAGTAAATATACAACTAGCTATATCAATCTAAAAAATACTTCAAAATTACCTCGTTGTAAATGATTTATTAAGATAAAAAAATGACATACATTCCTTTCTGTAATGATTTGAGTCTTGTACGTATAGTCTTAAGATCCGGTCTCCGTTCCGGGATTTCATCCCAACAATCTTTAATTACTTCCGTAACAAATCGAGGAGTCGTATCAAGTTCCGCTAACCTTGGACGGAATGGGATGCCTTCTATATTAGCCATTATTTTGTCAATAATATCTGTTGAATTAAATGAAAACAATTTTAAGTTTAGATATTTCTCTTGATTTTTTTTTATTTCGGATCAGTGTCATGTGTTTTTATTCATTCCTTAATTTGACGTCTGATATCTTTAGTAATTGTTTTATATATACAACAAGTCATTTCGTCAAATGGTTTTTTTATTTATTTTTATTATTTTTTTTTGAAAAGACATGCTTTGCTCTCATTCCTACATTTAATTACTTAAAGAAGGTAGTGCTACGAAATCAAATATAAAGAATAAAGATGAAGTTTACTATATTTTATTATTTCGTGTAATCAACCACCTAAAACAAATACAAACCTTGTGGGGGAAGATCGGTATCGCCGTATGGACCCTTTCTACCATGTATTTCATACAAAATGATAGCAAAAGAGTAAATGTCACCCTCTTGGGTACCACAGCGAGGTCGATTTTTCATTCGAAGCAATTCTGGGGCACACCATAGCAAATCTGGGAAAATAAATTAAAATTGTATTTGTTTCTTAAGACAATTGGAGATCGGAAATTGTTTGCTATAAAATACAATTTGTGATTACCATGTAGGAATAAAATTATTTCGAATTTACACAAAATGAGAAAAACAATACAATACATTAATTGTAAAACAAAATACCTATGTAGCTTTGAAATACATAAAAGAAGATTTGATGTTTTTTTTATATTCGGAAGCAAAACAAGTTTTTTAGCAAATATTGTTGCATTTTATTCAAATTCCAGTTTTTGGCATAATTAAAATAGTACAGATTTTTTTACTGCCTAAAAGACGATATTGATAAACTTCCACCTTAAGCACTAAACAGAAATTAATGTTAGTATATTAAGTCATGTACTCTCTAAATTACAGGGTTGGACTATTGACAAGTAATTGCGTTTGAAACTGATCATCTGTCAATTTCCCTTAATTGAATATATATAGACACACGGCAAGATAGTAATAGCAAGTTTAGCTTCACTATAGATTCGAATTAAAACCGTCTTTAAAAAAGTTCTCAAGAGAGTCTAAAAGTTTAGAAAAGAGTAATGAGTTGGTTATTTTTGCTTACCTAGACTATGACGCCCTGAATTAGTATTAACAATAAATTTAATATTCTACACGTCGTCTTGATCAGCTTCCTGTTTGGTATTGACCTTATTGTTCAACAAACCAAACAGTATTGCCTTCATTTTTTTTCACAATTAAAAAACGTAGTATCTAAAACGCAAAAAATGAATATTTGCTCATGGAATGTATAATATGGTAGTGCTGTGAGAGATTCTCTCAAATGCGTTACTGTTTTAAATATATTGACCAATTTTGCATGATAAGACATAAACGTAATTGAAACTAAGAAATGCAATCATAAAAGAAATGTGTTATATTATAAATTATAAATCGAATATAAACAGATGCATATCAGAGTCAGTGTCGAATTAAAACTTATTTAACTACAACGTCTGTTTGGTAAGACTGTGTAGTCGATTGCCAATTGGACTACAGACATTAATGATTGAATTATGATAAATGACATGAGCTCTATTTTTCATGCATTCTATTTATTTTTTTTTTTTTTTTGAAACACAATTTTTTTTATCTTGAGAAGAACCTAATTAACAAACTTGCGCTTGAAAATGATATTGTAATCATATAACTCAGACCGCTAATACTAACTTTGTATAGTTTGGAAGGTGCTGCTTTAGAAATTCCAAACTGAAAGTGTTCAAATCTATTTCAAAGCTGCCACAAATATTTTTTTCAGTGACTTATTGGAAAATTTGAAAATTTATGTACTTTTCTTCGCTGACCTATCTGTCTCGATTTAGATAATTTTTCAACTGATTTCAATGAGAAATTTGTATTTATTTTTTCTTCGTATTTAACCTTTTTCTGTTTAAAACCGTGCCGTGGAGAAATAAGGAGGTATTACGTAAGTTCAAAACATACATATCTCTTTTAAAACTAAAATACATAATTATAGACTTTTTTCAGATTTCCGAATTTGATTCGTTTTTTTTAGATTTTAAACGAAAGGAAGTTACTTTACTGCTTTACTTTCAGATTGGAGCTATGGACAGAATTAGACTCCAAATCAAATATTCAATTTATTCCAGCCGTGAAAAGTACTTGAATACTTTAAAATAACTTATTTCCAGTACAATGAAGTGAAAATTTGAAATTTCCAAGAAAAATGTTTATTGTTATTCATTTCCCAAATAAAACTGCTAACTAGGTTGTTGTGTGTTAGTGGCTTATGTCATTTTGAAAAATGTGCTAAAATGGCTTGCTTTCCGTAAAAATGAAAAAAAAAAACTATTGACACAAATGCGTCTAATGTTATTAAGTTTGTTGATACCCGACACGAAATTTGACGAGGCATCTTTAACACTTCATACCTATAAGCTTTCATAACCAATGTAATTATACCAATTTATTTTGTTACACGTAATATGCTCATATTGTATAGGAATGTGAATATATATTCAGAAAGTATCGGTAATTGTTTCCACGAATTGTGCTATATTAACTGATATTCTTACTTCTACAATAGGCATAGTGTTCCAACTCTTCTATAGCACCGTTGAGGAACTCAGACATTCCAAAATCAGAGATCTTCACAACCCAACGACTGTCGACCAAACAATTTGATGATTTAAGCCTTCCATGTGATTTTATTTCTGTATCGTGTAGATAAATTAAACCCTAGATAAAAATATGTAGAATTAATTGTTTTTTTTTTTCTTTTAATCTTTTATATCATGGTAGAATCATAAATAATAGACACCTTTATTCTAATGTTATAAGTCTTGTTAAGGAATAAGACCGATCGATATAAGTGTACATTTAGAATCTTCCGCCCCAACCAAACAAGATAAGTAATTCACTCTGTAGAATAAGATTTAAGTAGTAGTACTTCTATCCATTCAAAAAAACGCGACCAGATCATATTTTATTCAAGCAAACCAAAATATAATGCTACAAAGTGTGCAGCAGTGGTATCAATAATGCAGTAACTTAATATAAATATATAATACGTGACAAGAAAGCCTTGTACAAGGCGTATTTAATTAAAACTTTTTGATGGTTGTTGCAAATCTTGTTCCTGTTGATTGTATTTCCTTTTTTAGATTTTGCATTTTTATACAATTTTAAACAAATCCATTGAAAAGGTTATCAAATGATTTTATTCTTTACAGAAATCGGAACTGCTGTTATATGTGATGTCAACATGCCGTGAAATTAATGGTCTCGTAATGAAATTGAAAAAAAATATAAATCGGTTGAAAAATCTTTAGATCCAAATTAACAAATCTAGACATTCCATGAGGGGTTATAAATTAACTTCTTTTCACTTCACTTGTTCCGTTCAAATTATTAAATTGTTCTTTCTGCACTAAAGAGAGAATCACGTTTACAAAATTTAATGGTTGTTCATGAAGTCATTTTAAGAAATTCTATTTACTTCTTACTTATTTAAAATCACACATGGTAGGTAAGCAACGATAATAGTACTCTGCATTTCAGAATTATGCTAGTATTATAAAGGAGTATAAAAGTTTGAAGAAGGAACTTCGTTTGGCTTACGTGTTTGAAATGAATCAATTTTACTTTTCCGTTTTATGAGTCCTGAACATTTGCAATACGAGAAACGGTTTAAAAAAAATAAAAAAGTGATAAATCAATGCCTATGTAAATACAATTCAACTCCTCTCAAAAGTGCATACAGTAAATTAACTTAAAGAAGTAGAAACAGTATTTAAATTTCTAAGGACGATAAAGCATTACAGTTCCATACATATACTCGTACATGCAAGTATTAGATAAAAGATATTCTTATATATCTCTTCTAATTATAGCTACACAACATACCCGTAGAATATCAAATACAATAGATGCTATAAACATAGAATCAAGTTGAATATCATCATTCTCTAACACATCCTGAAATAACAGATACATGTAACTGTATATATGATATACCGATATATAAATTAGTCCCAAAAAATTAAAAAGTGTTTCAAATAAATTTAAAATAGCATAATTCACTAATTGAAAATGAGCCTTCGTTAAGAACAAAGTTTCACTACTGTCAATACATGTGGTGCACTAACGATATAGATGAGAATAAAGAAAAATTAGAACATTTAGGCGAATTGTGTTAAAATAGCTTATTTCATTTACACATTTTTATGTAGAAAATAGACATGTAGAGCGCATTGTCGAACTCTTTGATATTAACCTTTTTTACCATCACAACTCCTGACGATTTTTTTGTTAATAGCTTGAGCTCTATATTTTTGGATAAAAAACTACCAATAATCATCTTTGAAATAAAAAAAAAAATTCAAGTAGTAAGTTAAAATTTTGGCAAAACAAAACGCCTAAAACTATTGTTAGTGAATTTACAAGCATATGATAAAAAAACAACGAAATAAAATAAAATAAAATAAAAAGAATGTTACTTTATTGTGCCCAGGAAATTATTGTTATGACAAGTCTTTATTGGCAACGAGACAAATGGAAAGAAAATACACAGAAAGTCGTTCGAAAAAATACCCTACTTAATGTGTATATTAAAAGTATTGATAAAGAAGAAAATAAAAATGAGACAAAGTACTGCTTTAAGACTGATTTCTCAATCTGAAACAGACTTGTTCATGTTTTACTCATTTGAGATTTCCTTGTATCACAAAGAGTAATCAAGGGAAACAAGATTCTAGTGGAAATCAGAAGAATGTAATACAGGGACAAAGACCAGACATGGAAAACAGACAAACACAGAAAGGAACATATATAACATAATGAAACATACAAAGTAACAGAAGTAAATGAGCAACTCGGGCTCCACTAAAAACTGGGAGCATGGACCAGGTGCACCGGTAGGGTAGGCTAACAAATACAGATCTGAATACAGAAATACAGAAAGTACTTTCGTTATGTCATGATATAATATATATATATTTACCAAAATAGCATCGTTTGTTTGGTGGGGTTAGGAAATGCATGAAGCACTTCTACTATTTGCAGACTCTAAATTTAATACGGACTAGCATTTAATTAGAAATGCAAGGCAAAAAAAGTAATTTCGTTCTGTTATTTATGCGAGTTTTTAACATATCTACTGAAGATACGAACGTAACTCCTCATACCTGTAAACTGCCCTTTGAGCAGTAAGCAGTAACAACCATAATTACTGGACTGTCAATACAGGCTCCAAGGAAAGGATTTAAATTATCATGACGCAATTCTCTCATCTGAAGTTAAACAAGAAAAAAAAAACGAATGTGTCGTGAAATATCCAGCGAGCAAAACTGGTTATATTGAGGTTGAAAAGACGTCAATATCTGAAGTTAGATTGATGTCTATATTTGGTCTAATATGTAAAGTGTATTGACGTCTTCTCAACTTCACTTTCAAGACGTATTTTCAAGGTATCATTTAAATTTGTGTCCGGCGGTTTTCTATTCGTGTTGTGCCATTTGGAGGGAGACAGTCTGACAGTAAAATAACCAAACTTACTACACAGTGTAAGTTATCGAGTTTTTTTGCCAAGGGAACATTCGATAAATCAATGCAATTTGATGTATGTACTGTATTAACACAAGACATAACCATTTTTGTATGCCCCTAAAATCACTCACATAAAAAGGCAAAAAAGTAAAGTGAATAATGACAACAATAACTTTATTTCTATATTTTATTTAATGTCTATTCACTCTCAAGGGTACATCAATAACAGAATTTCATTTGAACCATACATATATACAAACTTACTACTATTTAATATTTACCCAAAAAGTTATTCTGAGTTTTGTAACAATATAAACAATATGAAAAACAATTACACTTTAAAAAAAAAACATTAAGTACATTAACTTGAAGCAGAAAGTTTTAAAAGTTTATATTAGTCTGTAAAGAATGAACTGACATCTGATTTGATATCTGAAATTTAAATTTTATTTTGACTGTTTTATTATTTAGCAAGTTTGTGTATTACCATATTAAAATCTGTCCTGTCAAATATCATGGATCTGAATAACAAGTTCTCATGTTGGATCAAGCTTATTTTAGACTAGGGCTATTTTTCACTGTTGGATTTCAACAGTACATGTATATTACTTCTTCTAGCTGTAAAATAACAAGTTTTCAATTTTGATGATACTGGCTTCCTGCATCACTGAAATGAGATAAAGTTAATATTTATTTTTTTTCTGAAATTAACACTTTTATATAGTGCATACGTTAAACCATACACAATACATACATTCTTTCCTATCATAATACACAATTTTCCAACCAGAAAGAAAAAGAATTATAGCAAGTACGTTTTATGTTGTTTAAGACCTGTTTCCATGCTATTTTCATTTTATTACGAATATCAATAGCGTTATACGGTATTATTGTTAATTATTCCAGGAGCTTTTTATGTAACCTGCGTCACGTATACCGCTTAAGTTACCAATGTACACATGTATATATATGATGATGACATTGTTAAAATTTAGAAGTTTTTAAAATGATTCATAGATAATTGTTTACTTACAATTTAGTTTGAAGGTATTTGATTAGATCTGTCAAGTATTATTAACTTCTCAACTGTGTTCTACTTTGAAAGCCACAAGTACTACGGATTCGTGCATGTGTACACATGTACAACTTGTCATTGTATCTAAAATTGAAAGGCAAAAGTATATAATATTACATCCTTCTTAGGTATACTAAAGTTCTGAAAAAAACCTTTTTTATGCTTGTGTTGAAGCATTTTTGTGTACATGAATATTCCGTCGACTCATTACTTCAAGTTTATATGCATACTTCAAAAGAAGGCAACATAACTTGAACAACGTTCCATTCTGACATATTCTTTACTTTAGACGAAACGAAAATTAAAAATAAGAGGTATATAATTTTAAACATTAGAAGCAATAAAGATAAAAATTATAGTTTCACCTTTAATGGCATTTTGTAAACACAACACCAACAGTATGCACAAAATTTTCCAATGTTTTTACGTTTGTGAAAGTATTATTATTCTTTCTTTTTTCAACGTTAAAGTCTGATAAAATAAACAATATTACGATATATGAATAACTTACCAACATAATACAAAACCTCAAAAAGTATCCATTCGTTGTTTATTATATTATATCACTTTTCATTCGCTCTCCTTTGTTTACTTCTTTTGAACTTTGAACGAAGCGGAAACGGAAGTATAATATGAGTATGCCCAGAAAACGAAAGTAAAATTCTACGACAAATTCAAAATTGATTAAATTAATATGATTTTAGGCTTTCCCATCGAGGAACGGGGCTTTTTGTCCTCAAACAACATTTGACTTTGTTGATAATATACCGGTATAGTGTTATAACGCTGATGTCTTGACCAATTGGACGAAGCGAGGCTTCGTGTAATATATGATGTGCGTATGAGTTAAGAGTTCATACAATCACGTCGGAACTACATACAGTCGAACCTCGATGTGTCGAACTCGGAATAGTCGAAATTTCGGATAACTCGAACTAATTACAACTAATTACAAAGTCCCAGCAAAACTCCCCTTACATCAATATAATTTTAACTCGGATGTATCGAAACCTGGAATAACTAGAGATAATCAATTAGTCGCCTCCATAGGACTTCAAGGTTAATTAACCCTGATTTCTTGAAGTCAACTAATTAGTCGGAAAACTGATTGCTTTATTATAAACCATGATTGAAGTGTGTTTTACAACGATTAGCGTGGCTTATAAAACTAATTTGTTGACACTCTTCTGCATGCAAAGAGAGAGTCAAGTGTGTTTTGATTTGCAATATGTACTTATACATCTTATTGTACACCACTGAAAATATTTCTAACATTTATTTTAACATCACCTATAGATTGTCTCAATAGAAATTTTCTATGCAAACCAATTATCTATTTTTGCATTCCATCAGATTTTTTTCTTTCAGACTGGTATGTTTGTTATCATTCTTTCTATGTTTTGACCAGATTTATGCTTCTGGTACTTAATTACATGTAAATACATGTACTGTTGAATAATTGAATCCAATTTGATTGAAATTGCGTATCATTAACTTTGTCCTTGCAAACCATGTGACTCGTGTTTCATGTGGATGTGGAATAAATAAACGATGAGGTGTACATAAATTTTCTCAATTTGTCCGATTAAGGATCGTTATCATCATTCACCATTTCCGGAGCATTCGACAAACAAATGTCACTATTAAAAGCAACCTTGATATTTAAGTGGTTTTTTGTTAAATTATCGACCAAAAACGACTGCTTAAGTTTGTTTACAAAACAACCAAGATGAAAGCAAGATGCAACTTTGAATTAATATAATATGGTGTCAATTCATAGTAGAAACTGGGAATAAAAGACATCAATATCGTAATTAAACATATTTAGAAGCAACGGAATTCCAACGTCTTATCCAAAGCAAATTGTTGTGTAATCGAGCTAAATATCGATTAACTAAGATTAAGATTCTTCAAATGGTGATTGCAATGAGTTTCTCTTCTTTAAAATATCAACTCACAACTTTTAATTCCTTTTGTATTTCTCTGGTTATTTCTACACTTTTCTTGTTGACCATCTTGACAGCAACAATAGTTCCTTTGTAAGTTCCAACGCATGTAAAGAAATGTCGATGATCAGCCTCAATTTGTGAACCCAGGGAAAGCTGGCTAGCAGCTCTTACCAACGGTCCTCTCTTAAATTACAAGATATGCTGGTTATTAATGATATTGGAAGGAATATATAGTTTTATTTACATACAGCCATTTGTTTTATTTCTGTTCTTGGATTTGTAGTGTCCTTTCACAATATTGTTCTGTGTAAATTAAAACTGTATTTATACCTCGAAAATAAGGTGAGAAAGAAGAAGCTATCAATCAGTATTCATTGCCTTTGTATTATTACAATTAAACTACCTTTCAGATAATTAATATCAGGTCTTTCCTGATAAGGACAATCAACAAGCACGATGAAAATTATAAAAAAAAAGTTATACATGACAAAGATTTGTACTATTGTTCGTTGTACAAAACCTTATATTGAAACCATATGAAGAATAAATATATATTATTGTATGTATTAATTTGAATACAGTTGGATATAATACTGTCTGATAGACACAGTCATATTTCGCTGTAGTCTTATATTTTTAACTCCATATTGTAACTTTGTCTGATAGTTTTGAGCTTTAAGTACATGCAAAAAATGATGTTAAACACATCCTTACCCATGCGATATTACCCTTTGCCAACACCGACTTTGGTAGCCCACAATGACTCTGTAAGACAATATCCTTGTTTTCCAATTTCCACAGTAGACTTGCAAGATCTTGTTCATATCTCCAGTTTCTACAATTTAATCATTTAACCTTTTTATGTGTGTTTTTCGGGGAAAATATAATAGTGTATACACAGCTATCAATATTGGAATGAAAAATTATTTACAAGAACATTATTTCTATTAAAACAAAGGAAATAAAAATAGTTAACAGAAAACATGTGAAACACTAAGAATTCACAGAAAGAAGGACTTGCATCATGTTAAACATTGAAATTTGATCGTTTTTCTTTGCAAAAAACAAAAATGTCTTCAACACTTACAAATGTATTATCTTTCAAGGTCAGTGCTGCATTGCGCTTACTCTTCCTATACAAATATGTTGGGCAGATTAAGATTTATATACACAAAAGATGAGAGGAAATACAAAGGGTCAAGGTGTGAAGAGACAGTACTGAGGTTCTTGTATTCCCCAGACCTTCATTGGTATAAATTAACTAATAAAGCATTGAAGTAATTTTGTTCTTTAAAAATGATTACCTATATATCAAAACAGCAACGATGAATGCAATGAGACACACACCACCAGCAACACCAAAAATGATCTCTGATGTATAGGCTACAATGTCAGAAAAAATGAAATAAGCCAACAAAAATATGTTAACGCATGCTTTGTTTGTATGTTCAAGTAATCAATATTTAAACATCGCAAAAAATCAATGAAATATATTACACACATAAGATTACTGATTTTAATGTCTGTACAGATAATGGATTTTGATAACACCACTACGTACTGATAGGTTTGATACATTTTTGTCCCCTGTAGCCGCACGCCGGTTCATCAATAGGGATACTACCACTCGGCCAATCAATCTTCTCGTTCTCATAAAAGGTGAATGTCTGAAAAGACGACAAAGCTACAACTTTTAAAATAACCTACTTTTAACCAAGGAAAATATTATTTTAATTGACTAACAAGAAGCATGTTATTGCTTATTCTTATCGTTCTAGCTTTGCAAATCTATAAACAACAAAATCGTGTCTTACAAATAAAGTTATTAATAAGTGGTGTAAGAGGATGGTCCGTTACTTTAATGAATACAAAAAACTCGTTAACATAGTTTTCGTTTGCTTTCCAGATCGAGATTTAAACTGATTTATTTTATCCGGGGTTCATTTGCAAATTTTGTCTGTAACTAAGCACCAACGACGCTCGACAATATTTTGTACTTGATAAAATGGTTAAAGCGAAAACACACCTACATTTATGGAACTTTTAAAAAAATGATTTGATGATAAAGATTTTTGACAATAACAGATATGTTTACATACAAAAGATTAAAGTTAAGCATCATACTGCAAAATTTAACAAAATATGTTGTAATGAACAAATGTTCTCTATTTGTACTTTTGTAGGATTTCCAGGAATAAGAAATTAGATAATAATCGCATCAACAGAAAATAAGCTGTTGAAATTAATCCCATTTCATCGCCATATATTGGAATTTTGGTTCAATATTTTATTAGAAAAAAATAACCAGAATAAGAAAAAAAATATTTCATTATTTGGAAGATATACGGTACCATTCAATTTAACACAAATTAATTTTCTAGACTGCTTGGAGAAATAAGGATTTGAGTGTGTTTGGTTGAACTGGTTTTAATACTCTGACAAAGCACAATGAAAATTTAGCTTGTGCTGATTTCCTTTAGTGAGTTTTTTTCCTTAAAATACCCATTCCAGTGAGGCTTCTACATGATGTTTTAATCAACCCCGTCAGATGGTTGTCAAGTTTTTTGTCTAGGAAATTGTTCCCATCAATTCATACTGAAATGTCAAAACTTTCTTATTCTTAACGTTTTCATTTGATAAGACATCAATCAAACGTTTTCATAACTCATTAAGGTACAACTGCAAACCAATATTCACATTATCATCTAATCATTTAATTAGAGTGCGCCAAAACGTTTGGAACTGAAACATTCACTTTTATTAACACATGCTGCAAAAATTAAGATCTAGAGAAATACAGGAAATAAAACATTTAAGTAAACAAACCGAATTGAAACGGCAATGACGGGACGAAAAGCGTAAATCAATTGTACATTTCTAATGCATTCGCAAAATATTGTTGAATCATTCAACATAAAGTGAAAGGGATTAGGCAGCAGACAAACACTATGTAAGCCCTCTCTTTTTTATAAAGGTATACAAAATATTCACACTCGTGCGTATATAAAGTATTATACAATACTTGTGCAATAGATGAAAAGACCAGACGGGATAAGTCAAGCAAATTTGAGTACATGAATGTAAAACAAACAAATATTACCTTCGGAAGAAAACTTTATCTTTAAAAGTAATTATTATCTAAGGAATTTAATTGATTCTTTTCGGATTTTACAATCATTAAAGTTGGAAAAGAGAAAAAAAAAGAAATCGCATTGATTTAATGACTTTTTTTAAAAGCATTCAAAGCGTGACTTCAGAATAATGCAAACCTGAGCAACTCGGCGGGTGTTTCTAGTAAATCAGAAGACGCTTACCCTACCGGTGCACCTGGTCCACGCTCCCAGTTTTTAGTGGAGTCTGAATTGCGCTTTTGCTTTTGGGTCTTTGTATATATTATTTTAGTTACTTTATGTTCTTTGTTGTATATGTCTGTTTTCTATGCCTGGTCTTTGCCCCTGGAATAAATTCTTTTGATGACGACCGCTAGATTCCTTGATTACTCTCACAAAATGGAGCAAAACCGACGACTATCCAAATAATATATGTGTGACCAAATTTTGATTAAAAAAGGAATTTGACAGAATTAAGATCTAAAATGTCACAGCGGTACGAGTTCAAGTCCCTCGGAGGGAACAGCCAAAAATTTGCATCGCGAATTTTACAGTTCTAACATTGTTGGTAAGTTTTCAGACATTTCTATACGTTTACATATCTTCCCTGTATCAATTTGATCCGATGGAGCAGTGTAACGAGTACAGTCAACGTTGGTAATTTTTCAGTCCTTTATATATAGAGAACCTTATAAAACTCATAATTGATTTTCGGTTAAAATGAAACGTCTACTAATAACTATTTTGTGTATTTATGATTTGAACATTATACTTATCGACTTGTCTATGCTTTGCAACAGGAAGAATCGTAAGGTGAATTTTAACATGTCATCAACGGTGCAACAGTGAAATGAATCCCAACATTCGATTTAAAACACTGTTACAAAATCTAGTGTTGTTGTTGAATGAAATGAACGTTGTAAGTCAAAATACCATAGGTTGAAACATACGATCAAA
Organism: Perna viridis; assembly: GCA_037379345.1. Lineage (NCBI taxonomy): Eukaryota > Metazoa > Mollusca > Bivalvia > Mytilida > Mytilidae > Perna > Perna viridis. The sequence goes on along the minus strand of CM074514.1, from coordinate 24,433,546 downwards.
TAATGAATTTGTACTTTGCTTTAAGAATGCCTGAATAAGCAATATTCCCTCCTCTAACTCAATTGAAAAATGTGTCAACTCAAAATTTGATTTTAATCCTAAATCACCGATGGGAAAATAAGTCAATCTGTCGTTTCAAAGAATGGCTAAATTGGGTAAATCTAAAATTTATTGGTTATTTATCGCTAGAATAACATTTATAACAATTTCAGCATATGTCATTTGCCACGTTTTCCTATCCTGCACATGCAATATAGAATTTAATTTCTTAAAGGTCAGTAGAAATGTATGATAACCACGAATTGCTTGTTGTAAGTTAAATACCGACGAACTGCTTAATGTTTATCACAGGATTAGAACAAGACACATTGTAAAAATATCATTTGGAATCATATGCTTGTATTATATAGTTCCAATACATCAAGGTTGAAAGGAAATAATTGATTCATTTTGATATCTTGTACAGGAATCCGTTTATGCTTTTGCGATTAATTTCTCATCCGGTCTTTGTTTATCCTCATATGTTGGTTCAAAACAAAAAAATATATATACAGCCCTTGAATGGTACACAGATTTGCAATTAAAACAACAACCTACTCGCATTCCACATTCCAGGATCTCCCAATACCATTTACACCGGAAAATACGCATTCCCCATAGAACGTCTATTGCATTTTTCTTTTTATGTCATGATATCACGAACTCATATTTTACATTTTTTAATTCTTAAAACATCTTTTATACAAATTAAATACAACACATGTATAATATGAATGCTCCCAATATTTTTACAACCATTGGTCCGGTCAAATCTTGGTTCGAAATGTCTTTGTGCAAAAATGTCATAATTATTGGTATTGATAACGTCATTTGTTTAAGGTATTATACTACTATTTTGACCCCATTTTTTATAATGTTAAATTGAGTTATTTATAAGGCTAAAAGCAAATATAATGTTAGTACAGATGACACTGGAGGGGTTTCATTATGATGGTCACTCTTTACAATAGCTCTAATAAAATATCAGCATACCATATGTACCTTTCTAATAAAGAACGGCAAAGTGAAAGTAGACAGGTGCAAATCACTACTTTCATTTTTTAATTTAGCTATATCATGGAGCCTAATGTTTTTATACAGAATTTCTTTATCTGACATTGTAGAAAGAAAATATTGATTTTAGATAACTGCTGATTTATTCATCTTTCAGAAACCACTAAGTTTGTATCCCTCCATTAATTTAGGAGAATTGGGACTACTTCGTGTCATAATGAACTACTTTCTTGTATGTTCAGTCGACTGGTTTGCACAATTGTGGTATTACGCCTTAATCAAAGGTAGTAAAGGCTTATTTTTACTGGTATTGGTGAACTTGATTAAGAGAAAACCAAAACTTTTAAAAAGGGAGATATATATCTTGATCAATGCCAATGCCCCTTTTTGTACTGCCAAATTGGAAATAAATATGTGTCTACAAAGTTCTTTAAGTAAAGCGAATATTCATTCAACAAGTGAAGCATATTTTCATTTATGAGCCATTATTCTCACAAACTGAATTGCTAATATAATCCCAGAATGTTTTTTGTTGACTTTTGAAACATTTGAGGTTTTTTTTATTGTTTTTATGACAGACAGGTGCACGCAACCATGTCTGTCAAGGGTAAAATAGCCAATCGCAACACGATAAGTACAATACTACTTTTTGTTCTCAGTTTTTCGTTGTATTCCAATGTATGTTAATATATTCAAATTATACAAAATCTTCAGAATTAATATATATAAGGGAATATTTTAGGTGATATCTGTTAATTGACACCCAGTAATACGATACGGCACATATTTTATGCACATTCCACACCTTTGGCTGTGAAATGGAAGAAAAACGTTCTTATACTCTACATCCATTGAATATCTAGGATTTCGTCCACTCGTGTATGAAATTCTTCGTCTTTTCACTCGTTCCTCTGTACTCAATTCGAGTACAAAGAGAAGACGGAATTTCTCACACTCGTGGAAAAAATACAGACTTGTGTAATCATCTTGGTGTCCAAACATTACTGATAGCAAAACTTACTACAATTTTTAAAAAAAGGGCTGCGCAAAAACAAGAATTATTTATTCATAATATTTTAGGTCTTAAGATCGTGCTTATACTTATAACAGCTAGTACTATTCTTTATGAGATTGACGTGTCAAATAGTTTCAAAATATGTCCAGTCGGATAGAAAAAGACTGATGATATATAAAAAAAGGTGTTTTTAAGACATATACAGCACATAATTATTTGGTTCAGTGCATGCACATGGTCTGGTTAACTTGATTATGAGAAAACTAAAACTTTTTAAAAGGGAGATAGATATATATTGATTAATGCCAAGACCCCCCCTATTTGTACTGCCAAGTTGTAAATTAATATGTTTCTACAAAGTTTTATAAGAAAAGCGAATATCTATTCAACTAGTGAAGCATATTTCCATTTATGAGCCATTATTCTCACAAACTGAAAGTAAACCACGTTATGGTAAACTATTCGATCGTGAATTAATTTTGTTTCGCATTAGACATACATTATTGTGGCAAGCAAGTCATATTGTTATGTCATACCGGCTCTATGTGACGATTTAATACATTATATGCAGAGATACTAAGATAAAAATTGTGTCAGAAACTCAAAAATGGTAAACTATTCGATCGTGAATTAATTTTGTTTCGCATTAGACGTACATTATTGTGGAAAGCAAGTCATATTGTTATGTCATACCGGCTCTATGTGGCGATTTAATACATTATATACAGGGATACTAAGATAAAAATTGTGTCAGAAACTCCAAAATATAGAGATTATATCATGACAACAATTGCCACTAAATTATCCAAAGTAACACTAATCATTGCAGTAGACATAGTACAATATCCAAATTGCCTAGCTCTAATAAGGGTATCGTCTCTTTTGTTCTTCCTGTACATAGGTGCTAAGTAACTAGCAAAATTATTTCGTTTCTAGTACAAGTTAATAAATTAAATATATCCGGGTTGAACCATCTTTTCAGAATGGTACATTCTTTTATTTTTAAGTAGACACAAATACCATGATATTGCGTTACTGGAATGTGTATAGATCAGCTTAGTTCAAATACTTACCGGCGGTGTCCGTATATCTTCGTTCAATTGAAAAACCCCGACGGGATATAATCCCCATTCTCCATCCACATGCTTTGTGCTTATTAACGAAAAATTTCCCTCAGCGTCACCGACAGCATTGATCCGGCTGATATAACCCATTGCACCTGCAAAATCGTGCAGAAAACGAAAAATATTTGGAAACCAAACCAGATTAAACAGACAAAACATTTTAATATTTTGATAATATGAGTAGATATTGTGCACATGTGAGTAAACAAAAGAAATACGAATCATATGACAACAAACGTCTTAAAAAAAGAAGTAAACCTCCATCCCAAAATGAAAGGTTAGTATATGTCCTGCAGGAGATTCAAGTAGATGAACATATAAATGGTGGATTATTCCATGACAAATTTATACTATTAAACATGTATATACTATTAAGTGATTGATGTCTTAGTTATTCACCTTTGCTGAAAAAGGAGGGAGACCATTATTTAAGAAAGTGGTTCCATAAATAGTAGATAATTAATGATACTCTATATATACATAGATTTTTTTCCATGACAAGATCAACGAAACACTGGATGAATAAGCCAAATCTGACAAAAGTAATATATTTGTATATAGAAAATGTAAGAGCCACTCCAAATGCCTATGTACTTCATGTATTGCTGAAATACGAAAAAAAAATTGAACGACAAATAACTCAAAGAAAGGATGTACTTGATCTCGAAGGTTTCTAGTCAGCCAAAACATAAAATGACGTGACATTAAGATTAGTTAACTTTTTGATCGTAGATTCGTCGTAAGGTTGAAATCCGTATTACTTGATCCTGATCAGATTTTAAGTAATAAAAAGTGTCCGAAAATTAAATTCCTTATTCCTGATGAAATTTCATTCAGTTGATAACATAAAAAAACAATCTATACATTTTTGATCATGTTACTCAGTTCGATTCAGTTACCTCGTGTGACGTAAAACACATTAGCATTTATTAGCTTGTTACACCAACAATGAACCGTGCATATCACAATCTGTTCTAATAATTATTCATGTTACATAATGATGTTTTGTAATTCTCATTATCATGTAAATTGCCGTTTGAGAAGAAAAATGCAAGAACACTGAAGTATGTCATGCGAAATAAACTGTATGGACGACTTCCACAGCGTCGTTTGTTATTCTGCTGAGATAAATAGACTCCAAATGACTATTAGTGGAAAATGGTAGATGTTGCTTCAAACTGGTGACAAATATGCGGAAATAACGACAAAGCATTTGTCATTACTGGTTCCCTTTTGTATGTCAGTGAATTACAGATTTTAAATCAAACGACATTTACTTGCTTTATTTTTTTTCAAAAAGACTAAATACTTCCTTCCTTCGACAAAAAATCACATTAATTATCTTGTGGCTGGAACACGTTAATTCTTCACACTATTGTACTTATTCAATGATTCTTATTTGAAATGTGTAATTACTTTTTCCATAGAGACAAACTGTCAAATTTCAAAAAATAAGTGATCAAATATATACATGTAGGTAAAAAACAATGAATATCCCAAATAGCAATCCGAAAAAAAACATATATTAAATAGTTATTTATGTTAAATTAGGAGTTTTGTAGGTCATTCGTTTTGTTATTCGCATTTGTGTCACTGTACTGATTGTATTTCCTAACTGTTTTGATTATTTACAGAACTCAATTTCATAGATTTACGAGTAATCAAGGGAACCAAGATTCTAATGGAAATCAAAAGAATGTAATCCAGGGACCATGACCAGACATGGAAAACAGACAAACACTACAAAGAACATTAAGTAACTAAAATAATACATACTAAGTAATAAAAGTAAATGAGTAACTCGGACTCCAATAAAAAAAAACTGGGAGCATGGACCAGGTGCACTGGTACGATAAGCGTCCTCCGCTTTCTAGAAACACCCACCGAGTTGCTTATAAAAATAGTAAAGTCCGGGGTATACGAAAGAGGAAAGACAAACCATGACACGTTGAAGAAACCAGCCCCACGGTGCAGACGGACACACCGCAACGATCCACGAGCCAACGATGACGACCATAAAACCTACAAAGCGAAAACTCCAATCCAATTAATGAAATTGAAATTAATGTCAATCGAAAGTCAAAGAATATCAAATCAATATCAAATGAATGTCAAACGAATGTTAAATGAATATCAAACGAATATTATACGAATGTCGAATGAATAATCACATTGCTCATTTTAAGGGTGTTCTACAGAGGAATTTCTAGTCTTCTCTATAGCATTTGTGTATAAAGGTCTGTCTTTAAGGGAAAAAATCATACATGCGTTTTTATATCGAAATACTTCAACCGAATGACAAAGTTAAACTGTTTATGTGGTCTGTAATTGATCAAAAATAAAATACAATTTTGTAAGGTTTTTTTTCTAGAATTTATCATCGCCTGTGTGTTATTAACAAAAACTGATACTAAATGGATCAATCAAGAAATGCACCTACTTTTATATCTCTGACCAACAATTTGGCTGAAAATATGTGTCCCATTTGAAAGATCAATTCCTTTATGGATTGTTGCATTAGCAGCTCGAGCATATAACCATACTGCGTCATATAGGAAAGCAGATTCCTGTTTAATCTAATTAAGAAAAAAAAACAATCGATTCATATCAGAAATGATAAAAATATAAAAAATACGCTCTAAGCGTAATTGCTAAAAATATATATAAATTATCACGTAAAATCAGGGTGATCACTAACAAACACAAACAGATATTAAACGGACCTAAACAGAATTATATAGGGTTATTGCATCAATATTGGCACGAGTAGACATCATATTGGATGGTCATGAGCGTGCAAGTGTAATATGATATCCAATGTGGGCCAATAATCACCAACAAACATACCATAACCCTTCCATTATATAGTAATATTTTTCTAGTGTTCAAGAAGTATTATCTTTAGCTGAGGTGTATTCTAATGCTGCACTATGTCAACTGTTGTGATATAAACACGCATGCAGTATGAGAGCAGTTTTCCTTACAGAGTGTTTATTTAAAACAAATGTGTATAAAAATTGTTTTATTCTTTTAAATGAAACATGATCAATAAACTTTTATTATTTTATCTGTCCTGTAAACATTTTCCTATCATGTTCTTGTCGGTTGTAATCACTGTGCGATTTCCACAATAATAAAACATTGAAATTTAAGCTTTAATGTACAGTCATTCAATACTGATCCGAATAAGTCGTCCAGGTTTGGCAAAACCAGCCAGTCGTACACCATGTTTAAAGTCATTTTTTATATAGTTTATGGTTGTTGAACTTTTTCTGCATATCTATAAATCATTTCGTTTGTCAGCTATTTAATTGGCATCAGTTTGTTCTTTTCTCAAAGTTCGACAAATTCTTCTCTGCTCATAAAGATTAGTGATGCCCGGTCCTGTTATTTCATTTATCGTTTACTGGACAACAAGCAAACAAGATGAAAATTGACATTCGGAACGTCTCCGTAGTTTTCCAGGAGTATAAAAAAGATTAATAGCGAGAAATGTATAAATATATCGGTGCATATGGCACTTCTACTCTTTATTGCGTTTAATACGCAAAACTGTATAACTATACAATTACTCAAATTATCAAGTTAAGGGTCAGTCTCTGTATGAATCCGGCAGTGAGTGAAACAAGATATGAGAAAAACCCACCACTTTGAAAGTTCAATTTGACTATTAGCATCATGAGAAACGAGAAAAAAAGACAAGATTGTGCATGTCATGTTGGTGCATTGAGTTTCATTGAAATGCACTTAAAATGAATATTTCAAGGGCAAATAACTCTGTCAAAAACCTAATTTTTTTCTAAAATTCTATTGAAAAATTTCTAAGCAAATCCAGTGATGCAGAGATTAAATAATGGTATTTTCAAAAAGAGAAAGCATCATTGAATGAAATTCTATTGTCAGATCGGTGGGTTTTGACATGCATGTTTTTGATTTTTTTCTCATTTTGCCTGATACTTAGAAATACTTATTCTTTAGCACTGCCTCGACAATAGGGATCAGAATTTAAGCCAGAATAATGCCTTTGTCAACATATGCGATCCTGGGTTGACCAACTGAAAATTGTTTTGAAATAAATATTGCTACATGCATCTAGCTTGTAATTTGTGCGTTTGTCTAGAGAATTGATAAATATCAATAAAGACAACTCTAACACATAATTATATTCTGCATGACAGAGGAAAGTAACGTGAAACCTGTCTAAATCGAACCCTAAATTACCCGAAAAGATTTCCATAACAGACACTTTTTTAAAGTCAAAAGATGTTCAGCTTAGACAAGTGTCATGGTAATATTAAAAGTAAAAGTAAAAATATAAATATAATTCAATTCAAAGGTTACAACAATGCATTCAAATTGCATACCTTTTTGGGAATTCCAAAATCTTTCAGTGGGTTGATGAAATTAAATGGTGGCAGTTCTAGGTAATAGTTGACGATTTCCTCAAAGTTCTCGAATTCCGGATAAACAGGAGGTGAGGGAACGACACCAATGAAATGTTTGAATGCTCTCACACTTGCATCCGACACGTTCCTATCGAATACTCCTGAAATAGTCCCCGAAATGTCTTATTTTATTTTTTTACTGACAGTTTTAAATGTGAGCGTTACAGAAAAAGCCGATGAATCTTGGTTTAAGCATAGATATGCCAATAATCCTTTAAGTTGTTAAGATAAATTTTCCCCATAAACAAGAGCTGATAAAGTAGTTTAAACAAATGTATTCCTTTGTTTTATGACGCAGAACTTTATTTATACAAATTGATGGATGTTCTGTTGTGATTTATAGGTTTAAACAAGAAGATGACAGTCCATCCCGTTGTCAAATATATAGTTCACCATGTCAAAATCAACATTTAGCTAAGAACTTGTACGATTCTAATTTTTATCCCAAAAAGTCAGATTCCTCAAAGTTTTTTTTTTCCTAAAGATATTGAAATACGACGGGTGGCATTGTTCTTATGGATCACATGCCGATGGCAAATGATGTAGCGTAGTTCACATTTTTGCCCTTCGTTTCCTTCTTTGTAAGAAAAGAAAGTGAGAATTTTGAATGCAGAAGATTTGACGTTATATCATATCTTAGACTGTAAGATCTAAAATGTTAACAAGATCAACAAGTAACCAACACTAATTAAATAAAGTGGTATCGCTTTAAGTGTGATTTTAAATTTTAAAGATTTATTAAATTAAAAAGATAACTCCGTAATATGAAAAACCTACCCTCCAAGTACTGATTAGGAATATGTGGTTCATATTCATCTAAACTGACACCAACTACAAAATACTCCCCGGATTCCAATAGTCCTCGGTCTTCTAAATGATCCATTAAACCGATGAAATCAATAGCCTTCCCAAGCATAACATAAACTAAGAAATAAATAAAGCAATCAATGTATTGCAAAGGACATACAAATTGTGGTTAGAAGAAATGAAATCGATTGAAAAAAAATTAAGCGTTTTTTCCTTTGAGAATCAATCTGTAATATGAAATGTACAGGTTGACATTTTCTAAACAGTTAGTAAAATAAACATCTGCATGTTTGTACAATAGAGGGAATTAGATATGAATACAAACGGGCAAATCATACCAGGCCATATTTTTTTTAATTTTTCAACTGAACAAATGACTTTACAACTTGAAGCATATTGCCAATTTTTAAATATTTATTGGCTGTACACTTTACTTTACACTTTACAATATTTCCTTTCAGGTTAAACTATCACTTTGGCCTATCACATCACCGGTATTTGTACTATGCTAAGTTTAACTGTATGTGCATTTGGTTAACATAATTGATAAAATATGTTCCATTTTATGAAGTAGGATTAAAATACTAACCAATGATTAGTGAAAAAGACTTATGATGGTATAAAAGCATAAAAGTATCACCCTTCATCAAAACAAACTGTTTTAACGCAAGACACCTCGTTTGGGCTCTACTTCATTAAATAGTTTCTAAGAATACGTCTGTAAGTGATACTTATAAGGAACACAACATAAGTGGCTTCTGTAATATTGTAAAATGATACTAGTTACACCCACTATGCATTCTATTGGAGTAAGTGCAAATAAGCAACATTGTCAATAATTTACTTTTAAGTCCACATTGATATGATGCATCGTATTTTTCTTTGCGAAAAAAAAAAGAACAACACAGCACATGTATATTTTGCTATTTTAAAACCATTGTAACAACGCTTCAAACATTCAAGAGTATAATTGGTATAAAACGGTTGTTATGACATGTAGTACATTCAACTAATAAATCAAACATAAAGTCGTAAATCTTATTTAATTTTGGTGATGTATGTAATTTGCCATGATCTAACTTTTACATGTACTAAAAGACAAAATAAATGCAACTAGTGATTTTAATATGTAAGAAAGTCAATCCACTTTTACTTGACAACAAAGGATGTCAAAAAATAAATGACAACGGGTTTTTGGTTTTTGTTTCTTTTTGTTTCTTTTGTTTGTTTGTTTGTTTGTTTGTTTTTATTTTTATTTATTTATTTATTTATTGTTCAATTCCTTGTACGAATGTTAAAAAAATAACAAGTGTACATATTGTGTCCACATAGAAAATCTGTAAGAATCAGGAAATTGAAAAAAATAATGAATCCTGCAAAGCACACGAATCTGACAATGTGGGCGCATAGTTTATCGTCTTTTGTGGACACTTTGATAATTTGTTCGTCGTAGAAGCTTCAGAGGACGCAGAGAAGCGCGTTCAAAGTTAACAATAGTGTGATGGCGGAAATGTCAGTTATCTCCCGTTGATGATGAAATCGCAATGCATTTCATATAATTTACCACAACTTATTGACTAAAAAAATAATTCCTACTTCTGCATCTCAGATACAATTTTGAATAATATGTCATGGACCATATTACACCCACTGCTGATTATTCTACCAGTTTTTGCATCTATTTTCGTTTACTATTCTGTGTGGTCGTCCTCTTACATTTGATTTTCTAATGGTGTTGAGCAAGCACATTTTGCTTTTTATTGTTTAAAAACTGTTTCCATACTAAAGCCAATATAGCGACGTATCGATTTTGTTTTCTTTCAAATATATATACCCATATTTAAAAGGTAATGAATGGACTTTACGTGACAACGAATAAGATTTATAAACACATTTTCCATTGTTATCAATAAGACATCGTGCTGAATGTTACTTTCAATCAGGAAATGATCGTGTCAATCAAATCTTCAGATTTCATAGTCAATATCTTTTCCTGATTATATGATAACAAAGTGGAAATGTATTTATTAGATAAGAAAAAAACTGGTCTCTACATAATCAAATTGGTTTATGACTATCTAAGGAAGGGCAATAAAAGGTCAACATGATTGGTTATCAAACAGCAATAGAATGATTATGATCTGGCTAGTGTTTCTTATTTAGTTTTAAAAAGGGAAGCTCATTGATGTACGATGTTTATGTTATTGTCTAATTGTGACAAATGCATATACTAAACTTACATTTTATAATGTTATCGTTGTTAAAGTAGGTATTTCAGCAGGGCACATTAGAAGGTTTTTTTGATAAAACGCAAACTTTCAAATGCTTTCAAAACGTATGCAGAATACTGTTGTGAATACTCCATTGTTAAATGACAACAGAAATGTGTAGTCATAACATGCGCAATTTTGGTATTTGGCACATTAATAGGAAAACAGAATTGATCACCCGGAAACTCTTGTTGAAAAAAAAAATACATATAAATCGTCTGAGCAGGTGTTTTATGAAAGAAGTCCAGATATTAGAGAGAAAAAAATAAACACACAGCAAAAATTCATCATATAGATATATTTACTTTTAATTAGCTAGTCATTTATTTTGAATACATGTATACATATATCACCTGATGAACTTATTTTCAAGTTTCCATTTCCTCTAGACTATAAGCTGAGTTTTGAGCATAATTGCATACATGAAAAAATATTATTTCATTAAATCAATTTGTCCTTTAATCAGTTTTTGATTATATATTTCTTTTTCACTTGAGAGTTTAATATTAAAACGATATCATGTTAAAAATATTTAACACATGTACAAATGTTTGATATGGAAAATAAACCACTGCATGCCAGTTTTTATGGGTAGTTACGGATATGATTGATTAATTGATTGTTGGGGTTTAACGCCCGAACAGCAATATTTCAGCTATATTCAGGCGATGAACATGAAAAGGATGATATAATGAACATGAATGATGATGAAATGAAAACAAGGGATGGGACACAAGGATAATAGGGTGGACAAATTTTGATTGCTACTAGAAAAAGGGGGAATGGGTAAGTCGGGCAATTTAGGCTCCTGTGGCGGAGCGCAAAGATTCTTATTCCTGTCAAATACCACAGCAGGGTTCTTTTACGTGCGAGGAACGTGGTATCTTTCCCAACACGGTGCACTACTATGGTTTGCGATCAGGTTTTCCGTATTATAGCCTGACAACCCCAGCATGTAACACGCCAGGGGTACCCCATTCTACCATCTGGTGCACACATCCCAGTTGCTCTGTGGGCAGAGCGCCTAGCCCCCGCCTAAGTTCCTGAGCACAATTTAGTCTCCTTTTACAAGCTTAGCACTGCTGCATGCCTATTCTTTTGACACTCGGACCTGCACGAGGCTAGTTACGGATACAAACCTGTCCAATCCTTTTATCAGTGTCATATTAATACTAATGTAAACCCCATATCCTTTCCGCTAACACCCTTTTAAAAGGTTACGTACAAGATGCTCTATTACTATCGTTCCCCGAGTGTTTCAATAAATTCGTTTAAAAGTTGCTGCTACACATTGTATATCCCTTCCCCCTACATTGACGAAACGACAAAGTCGATTTATGCTAATGGAAATTCAATATCCATTCAATTCATTCAGATAAACAAATAAAATTGCAGATGCACAATCGCTTTACCTAACAATTATTTATTTAGTTTCAATAACTACCATTAACAAGTCGAGGAAAAAAGGGGGAAATGGACAAAATAGTTGACTGATGATCTGACGGGCGGACTGTCGGTCATCCTGATCAGTACATAACGCCTCGGTAAGTAAAGAGGAATATAATAAACCATGATTAGTAACATTGAACATTGAATATTTATAAATGCCATAATTAGATGACATGCAATTTCGGAATCGAATCCTGTTTTTCTTAATAAGTTCGTGAAGAGTGGTGAAAGCCAGCATTCCTTTCATAAATACGAAAGAGTAATCAAATGAACCAAGGTTCTAGCAGAAATCAAAAGAAAGTAATCCAGTGACAAAGACCAAACATTGAAAACAGACATACACAACAAAGGACATTAAGTAACTAAAATAATACATATAAAGTTACAAAAGCAAATGAGCAACTCGGACTCCACTAAAAACTAGAAGCATAATCCAGGTGCACCGGTAGGGTAAGCAAACATATGTTGTGTGTATGATTTGTGAGTATTTGCAAATTATGTTGTTTAGGTTGGGCATGATATCGTGGCAATCTGTGTGAGATACTAGTGGTTTGATTCTTAAATATGTATCATCGGAAAAGTAAAAAAATGACATTATGTTAGTGATTTTCAAAACACGAAACTTATTACTAGTGAAACATCAGAAGGAACTTTTGCTGTTTCTGGTCTTTGTTATATTACCCCTAAACACTGTACAAATAAGGATTTGTTATAGAACAGCTCCAAAATTATACATACACGAGTTGAACTCAAGTGCTACAAAACGGTTAACACACCTGCTTGTTGTAAGGCATCAACAAAGCTGTCTGATAAAGGTCGTGATCGGTGAGTAGGGGAAACACCTTCAACAAAAGTAGTTATCGAATTTAAAAGCAGCTTTTTGTCAAGAAAAAAAGATTTATTTTTCTCCCTATCCTGCATGAGACAACTTCTTTGTCTGGTTCATGCAATATCTATCATTTTTGTAAAACCAAGATCTGGAAGGAAGGAATAAGAACATATTAATAACACACGCATGCTTTATTTATATTATGCATTTAGCTATGGGTCTTATATTTTTGATGTTTTAAATGAATTATTAAATAGCTTGAAATACAGAGGCAAATAAAGTAAATGCTGGACAAAATATTGAATTTTTTGTTAATTAAAAGTCATATTGGATCATGCTGTCCCAATAAGAGATTATTATTTCAAATTACCCAGAGCAATTTGTGAAATTGCACCATTCCGCAATGATTATATTTCTCTTGCATAAAAAGAATTTATAATGAATTCCCCAGAAGGATCACTGGTAGATTAATATAACAGAGGGAACACAATATGCAAAAATAATTGTCTCTATTTCCAGTGTAATATTGTTTTTGATATTTTAACGCTCCAAAATCCCCAAAGAATCGTGAATAACTAGAAACAATAATTGGCTTTTTTGTTTTGTCTTAATGTTTGTCTAAGGAATACCAAATAATTCACGTTTAAAGAATGCCACAAATATTCATCATTACATCGCCTTCATTCGTGAAGAATCACCCTAAAACATGATTTATATTTTTAAGCATCCGTTATACTTGTCTTTAGAGAATACATCGCGTCAATTCCGTAAAAAACGCTGGTGTTCTTTTGATTTAATGGGGTTATAAAAAAATAGTCATCTTTAAACTTTCTGTTTATCTGCTGATAGGGTCGATTCTAAACCTATAGTTCGTACAGCAACGTTCTTCGGGCAGTTCAAAGACAGCAGCAAATCCACCAACCAGTTCTACAACTTGCATAAGTTAAAGGTTCATTGAGACTTGATTTATTTCAAATTATAAGTCAAGAAATTGTTATCTCTGGTTATGATTCTGTTGTACAAATAGCGTGATCAAATTAGGATATAAAGCGTAGGAAACCTTTGTGTCCCAGAATATTATTAGATCTGCAGTGTGGATTGATTTGTGTTAGGTCATCCTACCTGTCATACCATACAACGATTTATATATCCTTTGCTTGGTCTATTTGTCACGAGTTCCATTATTATCACACCGACCACATTCAACTTTGAGTCAAACCAAACGAATGTCAAACTTAGAAATGTTTTTTATTTTATTTCGATTAACTGTCTAGACTAAATGAAACAAGTACAGTATCTCTCCCTAAAACATTCAGACATGTATTTTGACTTTTTTTGCCTGGTAACGACATGCTTAAGATAGAAAATACCATAGCGTGCCGAACAGAACATTCTAATTTGCCAATTATAATGAAGAAATTTTGACAGGTCACGTTTGTCGTTACAAAGGAGTCAGAAAGCACATCAAGGAAGCCGACGCAGAAGCAGACAGTTAAGACAAGTGTAAAGAGGGTATGACAATTCTGTTAATCCACTCCTAAACAGACTGAACTAAGGTGACCGTCTGGAATAATTTCCTCTCAAAAGACTTTCAAAAGAGGACATAATTGAAATGGGCACTTTTTACGATCAATACTGTGCAGTATTTGAACCTAGTAAAGTCAAAAACTGTTTTCTATTTGACTTCAATGAACATTTTTTAGAACTTGTCATAATAGTGATACTAAAACTTTATATGACATGTTTTTTCCAATTTTTTTTTTATTTTTGAGCGTGCAAATTAACCAGCAGCTTGCAATCGTTCAACTACAAACAAAAAGAATAATTTGTGAACAGAAACTAACTCAGACTAAACCATTTGGAAAGAACAGAACAGTATCAAGGTTCCTCTGAGTTTGTTTTGCTTATATTTTTTCACTTCCGTTTTCAATGCAAATTAAAAACAATACAAAACATATATATAGTATAAGGACTGTACAGAGGAGACTGTATTCTTGAAATAAGATTTCAAAAGTCTTGCTTAAAGGTATCTAATGATTTGTACAGTTCAAAAATTTGCGTTGTATTACTTCTTTGAAATCGATTTTTAAACAATTGGTTCCCGTAATTACTTAAACAAACAAACCAGTGTAACATTTTCATAAAGTCTGAATTAATAAAAAAAAAGGTCGAAAGTTGTTTGTTATACCAAAACAAATTAATAACTGTATTAAATGAAGATTTTCAAACCATTCGACATTTGGGTCTAAACTTGCAATTCGAACAGAAAGAAATGAAAAAAGCGACATTGAAAATGAGTAATCAATGAAACCAAGATGCGAACGGAAAAAATGGATGCATTTCAAGGATAAAGACCAAACAAGGGAAAAACCGGCTAACACAACAAAGAACATGAAATAATCAAAATAACACGTACAGAACAAAGGGTACTCCACTAATAGCTGGAGCTTGTACCAGTACACTAAAAGAGTAAGCGTCCTTTGCTAATCGAGAAACACCGGCTAAGTTGCTTATAAAAAGTTAAATCTGGGATAGACGAAAGAGGACAGGAAAGGTATGACACGATGAACAATTCAGTTCTCATGGTAAAGATGGGAACATCATAATGATTCAAAAGTTCATGATGACGACGGTAAAACCTCTGTAGGGAGTGATGACTTGAATCATGTAACAATATAATTCCTTTCAAGAAGCATAATTGTAAGAAGTCAATATTGTTTAAAGACAATATGTAATCTACATACATATAGCGGGAACTGTGATTAAAGGTACTGGCTAAACAATGCCCTTTTCTTTCTTTTGAATCAGATCGGCAATATTGTCAGCCTCATGAGAGTAAAGGGATAGGCTAGAGAAAAGCGCACAATTTGTTTCCATTGGTATGCCGATCGTTTGTTGAAAAACACGACCACCACACAGGACAAATATGTTGTCGATCAAATATTCCATCATTTTTGACATCTTTTAATATATTGAGTAGATGATTTAGAATCAATCGATTCAACAAGCAATCAAACTACTTACTTCTGGTATCTATGTAAGTTTCTGACGCAATACGGACGAATGGGTTCTCAGTATGACCATGGAAGTATGGATCTGAGTACATCTTCCGAAAGCTTACTGTAATGTTATGTTGGAGCAGAAGCTGAAAGAGGAAATGTTCATCTAAAGATACAACCACGCACCATAACCTTTCCAATGTCAAATGATATTCACATTTTTACATGCACAGAATATGACATTTTGGAATATTTCACAGGAAATAAGTGAGGTATTTTAGACTGACGCCATGTGAAACATTAGGATGAACCTTAATTCGGATTCTATTATAGCAAATCGTTTGACATTTATCTTCACAACAACATTTTACCTTTGAGTCAACATGTAAAACTCGAGTTGAATGAAAAATATCTATGGACTGATTGTTTTCTTTTTATTTTTGATATTAAAATGAATTCAAGCTAATTCTTCACTGACTTTTATCATTTTTATTTGTGAGGGTAGAAAAAAAACAGATACAAAATTAGTAATGAACAATTTGATTATCGTTACTGGTTCAGTAATACAAACATCTAGTTTTAATGAACTGGTACCTGATAGATTGTGTTCGCTGTATGAGTAAAAATGTCCGCACTTGAATGAACAAAGGTAATTTTCTTCCACTTAAAAGTCTTAAGAATCGAGACCACGCTTTGAGAAATCTGTGAGTCAGTTGGCCTTGTGCGGGCAAATGTTGGGTACTCTTCTTTATTACTGACATCAGCCTCTGAACAATACTGAAAAAAAACCAAACAAATCAATTATTTTCAGAGCAGTATGTGTAACAATTTGCTAACTTTGGTTATACTCCATCTGATTGAAAGTAAATCACTGTTAAATATACACTTTTTACATATAAGGACAAAAGCATGATTAAGTTATTCAATCTTAAGTACGAAACTTTTAATGTCTATTTAAAATAAATATTTCCTTATATGAGAAATAAACATAATTAACAATGCCATGTGGCATTACCAGCACATTGTGTGGAAACACAAAATGGGATATACTACAAGGTGAATTATTCAATTGACAGTCTTTTATATTAACCAACTCAGTACTCATATCAATGTCGGAACCAGTAAACAAAAAAGTAAAAAATAGTATTTTCTACATCATCGAGCGAAAAATACATAGATATTTTATAATGCAATGGTAAAAAAATATATTTGGGCCAATGTCTGAAGAAATTTAATTCGCTAAAATGAAGCTTACAGATAAAAAGATCAGTTATTTCCCATTAGTTTTGATTTTTCCAGGCCTAGTTGTGTGAATAACGAACTGTCGTTTAACTCCAAAATAGATTTAAAAAACTAAGCTCAATCAATTTTGAAAATATACGCAATTTATAATAGCTGACAAAATCACGATGACATTCGACAATTTTCCAGGAATGAAATTCACTTCAATATGAAAAGGTCCTAAGGAATGCTAAAACAATTACATTGAGTTTCTATCAGTGGGACATTGATAAAACAATATGTCAGGATTCAGATCTCAGAGTTGATTGTCTTGTCACATTTGATTAGTTTAGCATAACCTAGACTTCAGAAATCAGAAATAGATACATTTCACACAGGAATTCTTCTTTTAAAACCAACTTTTCTAAGTAAGATATGATCTACTGTGAAAGTACTTTTGTTCGTGGGGTACCACCATTCGTGTTTTTTATGTGTCAGCCAACCACGAAATTTAGTTCCCAATGAAAAGGAAATTCCTATTGGTGTTACATTGGATTACATTCTGTTGATATCCGCTAGAACCTTGGTTCCCTTGAATACTCATTTAGCTAAAATTCATGAATATACAAGGAAAACGTAGAATTGTCAAGGTACATACAATTCTTGTTTGAAGACCTGTTTGCATGTGAACATTTTTGATTTAATCATTTAGCAGGTTTTGAAGCTCATTCCATAACTTAAAGAATTTTTGGCCGAAATTTGGAGAATGTGCGGTTTGTAAATCTTTATAAGGTATAAGAGATGATACTTAATATTTTTCCTTCGTTGCGTATTTTATCAAGGAATATATGTTTTACCAAACGATGTCTGTATATTTAATGTTGATAAATACTTTTATCCTCAAATGCCAATTTATATGTAATTGTACTTGTGCCATGGCGGCCGAGTACGCGTAAAGCTCTTGGCTAGTATGTTTTAACCACAGAAGCCAAGTTCGAACCTCGGACCATTGTTCAGAACACGATAACTTCCTGTTAAGGCCAGTTGTACTAACGTCAATAATTCACAATAACCTCGGACCATTGTCCGGAACCTCGGAACATATTATCCGGAATACAAATACTTTCTGTTAAGGCAAGTATTCGTCAAAACGTCAAAGAAACAGCATCAACAATAACGAGTTAACTTCCAGTTACGGCAAGTTGCAACTCTCAAAAACAATATTCCTCTTGCATCACTTGTCTCCAAAAACACATCCCTTAACCACATAAAATAAATCCAATCTTACATCCAGTCTGCCACCGTATATCACTGAACATCAAATTTGATCGGCCAAATATGCCAAGTCTCAATCCTTTATTTGACTGGCTATCCCATTCTATACCAACTCTTAATTTCATCTTCAATTTCCCCCAAAAAACTGACCTAAATTAAGCACCAATTCAACACCAACTTAACACCAATTTTCAATAAATCAAAAAAGTTTGACAACTACGTAGAACAACATCCTACATGGGTAACATGATACTATACTTCATCACCTTTCCTATAGTAAACCACTTAAAATCATAAAAAGGTAAACTTCTGGATATAAGACAAACGGTACAATGACTAAATCAAAATATGCTTATCTAGACATGCAACTAATTGTCATGAAAATACACCTCTACACTTGTTTTGGAAACGTCATCATAGGAAAATGCATAATTCACAAATACATATATATAACAATTGTTTTGACAGCTCCATTTTCTACATAATGAAATTCATTGACATACTCGTTTTACAATCGTTGACAAAGAAATCTCTTAATTATACATAGAAGCCAGATTCCTACATTTTCTCTCATGAGAGATATAACAACTGTAAAAATGAGATATATTATCCCATAAAACATTGTTTAAAGACGTTCATCTTTATTTTATGCATTTCTAAGTGGGAGGTAAAGAAAAATATGACGTGTTCGATGTAAAGAAGAAAATCGCTACAACTATCATACAAAAATATGTAAATGTTTTTACAGTGAATCTAGAACACTTGAAAGAGCAGCACAATAACTGATTTAAAATAAAGTACTCGTCGTAAAAAAATATATATAGGTAAAACAGGATATCAATATTGATAATGCACGAAATGGGTTACAATTATATTGCTTAATTATATACCTATAATCTTAGTAAAAAGAAAGGTTGTGCTTTAACCGATTCATTCCGTGTATAGATACATGTAAAAGTCAGGGCTTTGCACTGCATACTAATATGATGGGGGCGTAATTCAACATTATGAAGAAAAGACTATGACCGAAATATGTCTGTTGAACCACTACTTTTAGTACACGAGGAGATAAGTATCAGTTGAATCAACCCAGTGCAAAATTGTATTGTATGGAAGAATGTAGTATGTGTCATAACGTTTTGCAATATTTCATTGTACACATAAAGCAATCCATTAATTCTGTACCGTGATTTCGTTTATCATTACATATACTTTGAGTTCAATTATAAAATTATATTGTACCTGAAATATTTGTACAGTGGTCAATATTTGAAAATTGTAGAATGCCCTCCGCTATCGACCTGATGTGAAACGGTACCTTGCTTGTGTTAATTTAATGCACCAACTCGAAATATAACTTACAAGAATGCAGTGTTTTATCAATAAAATGGTAACATATATTGTGTAGCTTCATTGTTAAGTACTATGATGATTCCTAACTTATGAATTGCAGTTTAATTTACGTAACAATTTACATGGGTATGGGGTAATACAGTACATTTTAAATTAATTCTTCAGTTGAAATTACACAATCATTGTCATGTGTTTTATTTCATATTCGTAAGCAGTAAAATATTTTGGGCACCCATAATCCGATTCGCTTTGATATAGAAAAATATTCATGATTTACTGTTTGCTTCTGTAGAGGGGTGCGGGGATTTGTCGATTTCTGTCGGCGGCTGGTCAAGGTTTTAGTTAGGTACATAATTTATCGAACACCCGACCTTGTTCAATCAAAATTACTGCTTTGCATCTAGATTGAATCTAATTGTGTTAGTGGTAGGTAACGTACTGTATTTGTCTTATATCAATATACAAAATTAAATAAATTGACAATTCTACAAATCAGAAAACAAACCGTTGTAATTCAATCGTAACTGATAATAACATACACGCAGTTACACGAAGTTCATGATTGACAACTTGATTACACATATTAAAATGTCATTCTTGGATATGTCGACCCTTTTATGTCAAATCTTCAAAACTTATTTAATGTAGTCATTTATTAATGCAAGTATAACTGCTGTAAGGGTCAACATCTGATTTCGCGTTTATTGCATCTTAATGCAGATTTATATTGCCTGTTTTAAACTTCAGGTTATGCTTTGTTTTTGGCTTAGAACTTACACATTCAAATTATCGATTTCCCGTTGAATTAATTTTAATGCTAATTCTGTGATGCATCATCAGTTCCGTTGGTTTGTTGTCGATTTTATGCTAATTATTTTAGTACAAGAAACCTTATAATTTACTTGGAAGTATTTTTATGTATACTTTTGTCTGAGAAAACTACATTTTAACTGATTATAAGGTCATAAAATTCCAATTATTTGATTGAATCTAACATACTCGAGCATTTTCCAATCCGCAAATACAATGAAAGCTTTATAGCACCTACATGTAGACAAAAATATTGGTCAATCAAAATTGTTTGACGATGCATCGGGGCGGTGTGGAACCAGTGTTGTATACCATTCATGAGAGATCAGTAGTACTCATCTGTGCAACAAACGATTTAAAGCTTGAAAAGAAGGAGATTTTAAAAAAGAAATCAGGGTTCAATATCATATCCAGGCATTTTATCACAGTCGGAAATCTATTAAAAGTAGCTAAAATTGGCATAAAATTGTCGCTTTGTTAACGAAAGCATCGTGACATTCAACAATAATTGATAACTACCGTGACTTCTCGCTACTTCTGCAACCTATGCTGTCTGCTGTGTTATAAAGGGACATCTATCAATTTACACATTCTTTATTTGGCTATTGTATCTGGTGTACTAGAGATGTAACTATTGTCAGTGATATTATATTGTCATTAAAATATCATTACATTCATGTACACAAGGTTTTATTAACAAAATCATCACGAAAGCAAAATTCAGTGGAAAAACAATATAACGAATCCCCGTTTTTTTCATAAAAACTTATATGTTAACAATGCTTGATAAATGCACGTGTACTAATTACAGAAATATTTTAATTGAAATGCAAAGATCTAATTACTGCATTTGCATATCAAAACACAAGCTAACTAAAATACATAAAATTTGACATTTTTATAAATTAAATGTTAATGTTGAGTACATCATGTAATCGCTTATGTTTACTTTCCGCGTACAATCGTACAAATGCATATTCACATATGGTCCAAAGAATGATATGAAGCACATTCACATCAACTCCGGAAAGTTTCTTTACTTTTACCGAGGTCAACTGGGGTAAACAAGCATAAGATCAGAAACATTGCAATGAAAGCTAACGGAACAGAAACTTGAATTGATTCCTACAAGGAATTAGCAAATGGTACTGTACTAAATGCATTGTTAAGGCATTTCGAATAGATTAATGTCCGGATACGTTTTTATTTTATTGGTTTTTTTTTATTATTTATTTTATTTTATTTTATTTTATTTTATTTTTGTGTACTGGTCTTGTTTACTCCAATTCAAAATCCTTTCTTTGTACAGTATAGAACCGTAAATCAG
This sequence comes from Perna viridis, assembly GCA_037379345.1. Lineage (NCBI taxonomy): Eukaryota > Metazoa > Mollusca > Bivalvia > Mytilida > Mytilidae > Perna > Perna viridis. The sequence continues at coordinate 24,411,569 of CM074514.1, read as the reverse complement.
TTTTCTCTAGTTAGTCGTAAATGGACAAAGTGAAATTGTCTTGAAAATGGTCTGGGAATTAACTAATTGTAGAAATCATCATCAAATAAATCATTTCCTTCAAACTTCACAAAGTAGTATAGCACTTCCCATAACTGGGTTAGTTTTAAGTTTCAAACTTAAACAATAGCACATCTAGAATATGGAAGTTTTTTCACTCTTTTTCGAACAGTCGTTGTGAGATAATTTTAGGATTGAAGACGTTTGTGTTTGTGAAACCATTTTTGTTATATTATGTTTCGAAAAACCATACATTCGTAAATTACCTTGGGTCAGTATACAAAATATCTACTCATATGGGTAAACTTTCGTAGTTTATTGTTTGACCGTACTCATACGCTTATTTTGCAAATATAGTATAAATCTATACAATTGTTTTGCCTAATGCGCACAATGGTACTCCTTTTTACAACAACTGATATTCCATTATATTAGCATTATAATGTGTCATTCTCAAGGGCTATTCTACTTGTATATTAAATATAGACCAGCTCAGCAATATGACTAGTTTTAAAGTACACTTTCTTGTGAATATTTTCTAAGTTTCCCTTTAGCTTTAATCAACGCGTTACCATGGACTAGTTTTTTTTTGTTTTTTTTTTGCCGACTCCATAAACCGTCTTTCTCTGATTAAATAGTTGATTACTCCGCTTATTCAGAATTCATTTCACAAGTGCATCATTTACTTTATATGATACAGGACCCGTGAGAGAGTCGTATTCCTTTTTACCCCGTGGACTCTTTATCAAATAAACGCTGGCGTATGACCGTTTTTATGGCCATTTGACAAAAACAAGGTTTGGCTTGAACTTTTACCATAACGAAATAAAACAGTTCATATATAATACTTTTTATGAACGCAAGTCGCAATATTTTTCAGCACTTCTTGAGCATGTACGTATATCTATATATTTATGAAAATATCTTTGCTGTTGTTGTTGCGATAGATGAAAATGAATATTTCTTTTCATAAAAATACTACCGCTATTCGTTTGTTCACTATGCAATCTTTAAGAGAGGAACAGGAAAACAAAACATTACTTGAACCCGCAATAAGATAAATTTGATGTAGGTATATTATTGTGGCTTCTTCTGTAACCAATCAGTATTATAAATATATAAATATTGACTTCCACACTTTTTAAAGTGTACTTTAAAATAATTTTAGACAGAATTACATATTGTTCAATTCATTACCTGGAACTCCCTGAAACTGATTGCTTCATCACTTATTCATAGGCTAAATCACAAGCACCTTCTTTGAAATATTTTTTTTCAATATGCAAGATAGACCAATAAAACAGATGCCACTTGTTTCTTTTGTGATGTCTGTATCATCAGCATGTTGCATAATGTTTTATGAAGAACAATCATCTTAATTCTCAAATGTGAAGTATGCTTGTACCTTTATCATATCGAAATATTACTCTCCTGATAATATACATCTAGCTGTTGTGATATTGTGCAGCAATCACAAGGGATATTACTGAAATAGGACTTTTTTCAGATACGATATGGTCAATATGATAATATTATGGAATTGCAAAAAAACATTAAAGATTAGTCTACAATCACAACAGCATTGATATAAATATCATTTGCATATTTAAATATTCATGACTGTAGATATAGAAATTTAGTTCTGTAAATAGATTACTGTGCAGGGACGTTTTGCAAATGGTATTTAATGGCACCAAATTTGCTTTAAACAACTAATAATCAGAAATTTAAAAGTTTTAAAAAGATAAATTCGATTATTGAAGATTACAGGATGATTTCAATAAGAATGAAGGAAAGTACGATTAGTCTATGGAATCTCGCTGAATACGTACATGAAATAAAAAAGATATACTATAGAGTACGTGTTAATGACACCAGACGTTTGCTTGATTCATTCCATAACTGACTTATTCTCTCATCAGTGACATTTGTTCAAAATGTAATGACCCTAGTATATGAACAATTTGCAAAGTTCCTGTGTACTTACAGCGTAAAACTGGTAAATCAGCCTTTAAACATCGTTTCATTTATCGTCCGTTATTTTCGATGCAGACACATGGGAAATCATACATGATCAAGAATTAGGAAATCGTGCATATTTTCTTCATTCTATTACTTCCATTTAATATATATGTGTATGAAACAGATTACGTCAACGAGGTATTAAAGCGTTTAAATTTTGCACACAGTCTGCATTTATTAGTGATATCAAGGTGAAGCGTTTTTCGTACCTTTCCTCCATTCTGAAAATAAGCTATGCAAAAGGTATAACGAAAAACATGATTTCGTTTATCCTCAGCACTCTTTCATTATAAAAAAAAACAAATTGTTTATGAAATCAACTAATGCAGAGAGCATTTTCCCAGACAGAAAGATGAAACTTAGAAGTTTGTATTGCTTTACATCTATATTCAAACGACAATGGCTTTGAATTGCTTGCATCAAATATGGTATACGTTTTTACAACGTTGTTTTTATTAGAATGAATGGTATATTGATTTAACTTAATTAAATATACTTTAATTTGAATATTCGATTGTAGTATAATTACTAAAAATAAATATCCTATAGTTTTGTCCCTGTCCTTCAACTGTATCATCAATGCACTTAATATTGACGTCAGTATAGCAGGAGACTTTAAACGATGGCTACCAATATAGTGTTTACAGGTAAGCCACAGGTAAGCTGCATTACACTTAAGGTACGTCTTAAATCTTTTCTTGCTATTATCTCCCAACTTTGCTTTATCACACGTGGTCATTGTCCGCTGATTATGTATTCCCTCCTTTAATGTCAGGAAGTTACTTAATCAAACATGCAAGGGTTTCATTTACATGATATGCCTTGATAAATCACATCAAACAAAGATAAACTATGATAAGCACCAAAATTGCGTGCAAAAGGGAGATCAAACGCATTTTCGCCTTTTAGTCTCAATTTGGAAGAAATTCAAACTGTATCTAAAAATAGAAATGGCATTATAACGATAATTACATCTCATTTGAAATATTGCACCATTTACTAAATGTACTCGTGATATTAGAATTCAAAACAATAAAAATAAAACTGGAACAATCATACCTTCTTCAACTCAAAAACAATATTATTAAGGAATGATCAATCACCTTCATCTAAAAAAATATTTTGAAAAATTACTAACGCCCAGATACAAATTTTAGACAGAAAATACGAACAATGTACATCAATTGTTATAGAATTCATAAAATAAGAAATTTGAACAGTATGAATGATAAATCATATTGTTTCTTTTTTAGTTTCAAACTTTAATATATTTCTTCATTAATTTTGTTATTTGTATTTTTTTACACTGGAGTGTTAATTAAATGGATATACTACTGTTTGATAAGATTATGACAGCTATGCCAATTACAATGATGGATGGAATGTACAATGTCAGCATCAGATCAGCACTGCTATATCTTTTTATATCGCATCCCGTATTACGAAGTTATTACATGTGATTCTCTTGCAATGTAAATTCATTTTAAAACATAATTTTCAAAATGAAATTAACGAACATACCGGTGTTTTAAATAAACAACAATTTTCTAGTGTTCATTTATTCATTTTTGTTCACTTTTACTATATATCTTTTTTTCGTTTGTTTGTTTGTCTTATTTGATTTTAGGTTCCCATGCTTTAAACTTCAATATCTTTATACTGCATATTTTATCTCTAAACCTTTTTTTTTCATTTTAAACGTTTTCTTAAGCTTTCCGTGTTAGAATTAAAGTTAAACGCCACAACTAAACCATCTCCGACGCTAATCTTACTCAATCAACAACAGAGTCAATCAATAAATATATTCTTTGTCTTGTTTAAATAAACCGATAAGGATTTTGTGAAATTTTGATTAAATATCATATACATATAATCAGAAAATCACTCATTTTAATCACATATCAATGATAAATATCTTTGCACTCTTCTATTGACAAATTTCATCATCTAATTTTTCTTTCTATGACATTTTATGTTATACTGCAGACTGTTGTAGCTTGATAACTAATATGATGACATATATTGAAGTATTTGAACTAATTAAGAAAGAAATATTAAAACAGTCTTAACAATTCCAAGTTGTCAATACTATAGAATTGTCGTGCATTGCAGCTGGTGGTGGACGGCTTGGTAATATGCAATCTTTATAGTTTATTATTTTACAAATTACAATATATCATTCAATCAGGATTGAATTTAAATATAATCTAAGAAAAAGAAAAAGAAAAAGAACACATACAATTTGTAGTTTGTAGATTTAATACAAAATGCATTAATACATATGAAGACATAGATTATATAAAAGAGATTTTTGGTGCATTTAGCATTAGTAAAATGACATGTAATAATATCTCGGTACGTTTTTGGCCAATTATTAAAAATAAAACAATTTGTGTACAAAGTCATGGCTAAAATCGTAATTCGATTTTGGTTTAGGGTAGAATGAATATCGTCTTGGTAGGAAACTGTCCTTTTAAAGTTCTCATAGTTCGGCTTTAGACTTCAAACAAATAAATGTAAAAGTTGATGTATTTACGAAATGTCAGAAAATAGTTGCTTTATTTTACATGTATTGCGGACAAATGAGCTATATTCACAATTCATTGTCGTTTTTAATGCCACCTTGATAGTTACATTGTTTGAAATCATTAATTGAAATATGGGTGTGACAATGACTGGTACTAAAAACAAGTATAAGACATAAATGTACACATCTAATGCAATATCCATGTTGATCAAAATAAAATATGCAATAAAAACCCCAACAAAGAAACTAAAGGGAAACAGAGGCAAGTTGAATATGAAACACTTACACGAATAATAAAACATGTATCAACTCATCTATTCTATACATTCTTGTATATTCGTCTTTGACTACTAAACTGCGATGCTACTAAATATTTAATTTGAAATTAATATTTAATAATACTTACAATGTAGAGCCATGTAATTCGAAGTAGAAACATAGTTTTTATCTTTAACTCTTATAAAATGATTAGAGTTCATGATACAATTACGACTAAATATGTATTTATACTTTTAGTAGTTGTGTATGCTTTAACTGACAACAGTCATCAGTCATTATTATTAGATTTACCATTAAATTGGTTTAATTATCTTATCATTTATTACATTTCATTTGTTGCACTTACCAAACGTCATACAAATACGATTTCTAAATTTTGAAAATCGTCGCTGAACATCACATTAATAGGTCCACATCTCAAAGGCCTAAACCACATACAATTCAGACAGTGTCAATTGAGGTGATATTCAGGATAAAAAAAACACCGAACAACCGATGCATTTTTTATCTACATACGCAATACTTTTACTATTATCTTCTTTGTTTCGGGGAAAAATATGTATTTAACTCCTTAAATTAACCAAATCAAAAGCAATAATTCTTGAAAAGTGTCCATTCCATATAAAATTTTTATTTTTGTTATATATCACACAACCATTGTGCAACAACATTATAGTGCAACCATATGACAATCAATATTGGTAATGTGATTATGTGGTATGTGCCTTTTTCGGAATAAGAAAGGCAATATATTTTGTGGGATTTAATATGCAAGGCTGATATTTAAATAGACTGCTACTAAAAACTGCCCTCATCTAAAGAGTGTAAACAAAGAAATAATTTATGATACATTAACTAATAACTTACGTAAGAAATCATTGGAATGTTAAAAGAAGCAGCAATACGTCCTTCATGACTACACGTTTCCTGTGGTCCAATATAAGCTGAAATGTTATATTGTAGAAGTTCTACACTTCGACGAATACTTTCTTTTTCACTTCCGTACGTTTCAGCAATTTTGAAATCTAGATAATGATTCGGTAAAATGGTACTATCGTTGTTTATTTGGTCTAGGGCGTATGTCAAGGCTCCAGAAATTATTTGTCCAGGTTTGTTGTAATATAATCCTTTCTGTTCCGATCCCGTTATATATCCAAGCCATATTACATTTTTCTCACAACTAAGCAGGACAAATTTCGAATACAAGAGAAAACACAAAACCCGCAATCCTGTCATCGTTTTTCGCTTTCATCACCCATAAACACAATAACGATAGCTGCTTGACAGTTTATCTGAAAAATAAATGATAACCTAATCATGCCAAAGTCATGCATGCGAATTGAGTAATTATAGGTAGTGGATTTTTGTCGAGTAACTCCTATCTACGTTAGCGTTATATTGGCCTATGATCGGTCTAGAAACAAACGAATGAATTGACGGGATATCGCATTTAAAACGACGTCTTATAGACTAGAAGCAACTTTATTTCTTTTCAGCAACATTCGGAACAAGACTATGTTTCTTCAATAGCAAGTTTTCAGTCTTCAAAAACTATTTTGTTTATAAACAGCTTGTGATCGACAATATCAATGCTATGATAAAACTGTACATGAAGTAATTGCTCGATGACTGTAATAGCAACCAAAAACAAATTAATTATTTTGGAGAGGTAATGATGCTTGTTTTATGCTTCTTAAATCATATCTTAAAATCAGATAAAAGAAGTTAATAGACTGTATGATTTGATTAACTTGTAACGTTATCACAAGACACTAATTATTATTCCACAATTTGTTTTTATTTAAACTTAATTGGTGTTTCATACGGAAGCTTACTTAAGCATATTGTTGCGTGAATATTGTAATAATCTTACATCATATTTTCATTTTTACTCTACTTTTTTTGCATAATTATTTATTTATAATAGTATTTGATTTAAATGCCGTATTTAACTAAATAAAATATGTAAATAGATATATACATAAATTTATTCATCATACTAATTATTCATTAATGTTTGTTTGTTGGGGTTTAACGTCCGAGCAGCAATATTTCAGCTATATGCAGACGATGAACATGCAATTGATGATAAAATGAACATGAAATTATTCATTAAAGCCTTGCCGTAACTGTCTTGATATGGAAAGGTAAAATGAACGCAAAAACATCAATTTTGAAGTTAAAATAATTACCCCATATAAGCATTAACTACACCAGCAATAATTTTATTTATGTAGAATAATATGTTAATAACTTGACTAATGACTTATTGTTTGAAACTGATATGAAATATTTCAATGTTTAAACAACAAATAAATTAACCATTTAAAATAGAGAAACAACTGTACATTAGTCCCAGACTTGTGAATGATTGTGTTAATATTTGACAGATGACAAACGACGGGTGTTTCTGGAACAGTAGAGGTCGCTTGCTCTACCGGTCCATGCTCACAGTTTTTAGTGAATTCGAGTTGCTTATGTTCTTGTTTCTTTGCGTGTGTTATTTTGTTGTTGTTTATTTTTCCTGTTCTTAGTTAATGATGACAATCAAAGCTGCATGTATACGATCTGTCGTATTAAATTGATTTTTTTTCAATTACATTTTTAACAGCTATGACTTGCAAAGAAAACACGCATTAATTTCCTAGTTGAACCAATACTCGTACAGGAAGTTGATATCAGACAGCATCCAAAATCGCTTACAACGAGTACCACATAAATTTAAAGCCACATACCATATTTAGAACAGATTTATTCATTTGGAGCCGAAATAATTGCGATGAAAGTAGGACGGACGAGGTGGTTCAAATATACCACACATTTACAATAGACATGAAGAATATGTATTCAGATCAAACAATAAGTTTCCTTAAGATTGAATATATCACTTACAGCGAAGTAATGCCTCATTTGCAGAAAGCTGCCTCGGGAAAATACCAAAGACATATGTATATTTGATAGAAAAAGATGTTGTTGATGTCTGCCTTTGCAGTAACCTGATTTCTCCTAAAAATAAAAAAAGCTTAGTTCCAAAAAAGCGGAATATGTATGATTTAACAATTGACGTTAGAGATAGAATATGATGTAGACGGAATTTTTTTTTCTAAACGCCAAAAGGTGCATCAATATTGTACATTTTGCTGATGTTTTTTACGAATTTTCAGAAATAGTATTCAAATTTAATATTAGATGGTAATAAATGAAAGTTCGTATTATGGTAGAATGTAAATCAAGTATCGGGGAAACTGATCGTTTAAATCTTTAGCTACACGCTATCTAAAATTCTGTCGTGTTCCGAATGAAGAACACGAAGAAAGAATTTAAAAATTGAATTTTTCTTGTTTCTGGTTTCAATCTTAAGACAAGAAATATTCATCAGCATCAAATCAGTGATTGCTTTGACAGTTTATGAGCTTGTAAAAGCTTGAGTTGATACAGAGTAATCAATTCTAGACTTAAATAACCATTGCCTCGGTTCATAAAGTCATTTCGTCAGAAGAGCCATGCGGATTATGCAATCAACGATATCTTAGATAATCAAGCTGGAATTTTAAGACAGTATTTGTGCATTATACATTGTATTAGCTTCCGATAGGGTTTGTTACATTCAGAACTCTTTTAGAATTGGAAAGATTGCCCTTGGTATTTTTGAACAGATGGCTAAAAAAATCAGGGAGGTCAATAAGTAAATTAAATTTAGACAGCTAAAATAAATCTAACAGCTATTCTATATATATATATAATTTTCATGAATGAAAATAATCTATACTTTGCACCACGATGAAACTATTAAACAATGGCATACTCTAAAATATAGGCTGCTCGATATAGTCTGGCTTGGCCTGGCCTTAATTCCGGTATGGCGGCCTGGAAATTTGAATAACTTGGCTGGGATTGAACAATTTGTAGTCTGACTCGTCTTTGCGCCCCCACCCCCCAAAAAAAAAATGCCGAGATTCTCCAATGAAATTTAAGTCATTGAACTGACAATATTAAAAAAAAAAATTATAATTGGATCTGCAAAATGTACCACCAAACCTCTTTCAAAACTTTTAACTTCTATACTCACAGCTGTTAAAGAGGGTCTGCAGTCCTACCACAACACTTGTTACTCACTTAGTTGTATTAATTCAATATGGATCCTAAAAATTCGAAAGATCTTTTGGAGACAATCATTTCAAGTCTATTATCAGAATATAAAAGCATTAAAACCTATGATTTTTCTACACTCTATACTTATATTTCCCATACTCATTTAAAATCCCGACTTATAAACATTATACATCGTTGTTTTTTTTTTTCAAAAAAGATGGTACACATAGATACAAATATATAGTTCTTGGTAGAAATTCCTTACTTTGTAAGAAATAATTCCAAATCATCTTCCAAATATACAGAAGATGTTCACAAAATGCTGAAATTTTTAATGGACAACATATTTGTCCAGTGTGGTGGACGTGTTTTTCAACAAACGGTCAGCATTCCAATGGGAACAAATTATGCTCCTCTACTTGTTGGCCTATCCCTTCACTCTTATGAGGCTGAGTTTATAGCTGATCTTTGAACAGCCCTAATTTCGGGGATTTGATATATCGCATCGACCCCAAAGAACTTGAGATAAAGGATACTACAGACACTGTGAAGTCAGCCTCATATCTTGACCTACACTGAGAAATCGATGGTAAAGGAAAACTATTAACCAATCTTTACGACCAACGTGATGACTTTTCATTCAGAATTGTCAACTTTCCTTTCATCTGTGGCAACATCACTTCAGCACCTGCGTATGGAGTGTTCATATCACATCTCATACGTTATGCCAGAGCTTGCCGAAACTACGCAGACTTTTTGTATTGCGCTAAAATTCTAACAAACAGGCATCTGGAACAGGGTTATATTGCTACAAGATTGAAGTTTTATGGTCGTCATCATGAACTCGTGAATCGTTACGGTGTGTCCATCTGCGCCATGACAACTGATTTGTTCAACGTGTAATAGTTTTCCTTCCTCTTTCGTCTACCACGGACTTGACTGTTATGAGCAACTCGATTGGTGTTTCTAGAAAAGCAGAGTACGCTTACCCTACCGGTGCACCTGGTCCATGCTCTAGTTTTTAGTGGAGTCCAAGTTGTTCATTTGTTTTTCTTTATATATGATTTTAGTTACTTTAGGTTCGATCAGGAAGAAAACTTATGTAACACTGTAAGTCATTTTAAATTATATTTTATAAATGAATATTTGAAGGTTGTAACTATTCAGTTGTCAACAAAATAAATCTACAGACTAACAAAATTGACAATCTTATCTGTTGTGAGGCTCTTAAACTTTTGTCATTATACAAACCATTGAAGGAAAATATGTAACATGTCAGATAACTTGTGTAAAGTGTAAAAGGTGTGTATAAATTGTTTAAAGAAGTATCCTCTTTTGTAAGGAATACTTCATTTGCTGACAATTGAATTAAATGGAGATGTAAAAATGCAGTAGTTTTTCATAAAAACAAGAAAGTCAATTTTGTTATGACCCATACCTTCTTGAAAATTTGACAATTTATGGGGTCATGTGACTCATCAGTCTGAAGAAAGGTTAACAGCAGCGATATGATTGTAACTGAACATAATACTGACAGACTCTTTAGGACATTTAAACTGCCGCATTCACTGTTCGAAAAGATATATTTAAACCTCCTAAATTGCCCTTAAATAAAACAGAAATCGCTTCATCAAAACATATTTCAAAATTAGAAGTATTTTGGGCTTTCAATTAAACTTGTGTATACAATCAAATGCTAAATTCCCATGAGTTTTGATTTTAAACTGATACATGTTATTAAGACAGAACATAGAAAATGAAATTTTAATCAATATTAACTAGGGCCTAATATGGTATGATTTCTACTCTAATACTTCAAAATTCCTTTTTTACGAAGAGCAGTATGGACATCGTACATTACAAATAATAATATTTTGTCAGTATGACTATGTCTACTTCCTGTGTTATATTACCATAACAACATGCGCCTTCAAGTACATATTAAGTTCCCCGTGAACCTCTTACAATTTATTTTAATGGGAGTTATGACTAACGTCGATATAAATATACACAAAACCTATGATTGGTCATTATAGATCACATGTATACTGAGGATTGTATCCGTAACTGTACTGATCATTTACTTACTTCTTTTCCTTTATTTATAATTTTTCTGTCATTATTTTTTTTTTCATTTTGTCAATTGTCCTTTGAACTTATTGTCGTTTCCTCTTGGTTTATCGTAGATTAAAAACTTAAAATTAGGAAAATAAATATACCAGTATACATGAGATAAATGAATGATGGATGTCCTCTGTAGTTGATTCGGTGTAAATAGTACCATTGGATTAATATCTTCCCATTAGTGTTGAGAATTCAATTACAATTTTATTTGTTAGCTTTTACTATATAATTAGTTATCTCCATGATAAACATTAATACTTGCAACTTTCAACGAGCAACTTTTTCACTACCTAACACTGAATCTATTCCGTGTCAAATGCGAGTAAAATATATTACATTAGATCGGTAAATACTTTCAAAAGCGTTGAAACCTCATTTTATGTTCTTGAAGTAGTGAACCAGTGATAAAAACGTATATGACTGTCCAAACTCGTTGTTTATTTAGGGAAAACATGAGCAATAAAAGAAAATTGACGTATATGAGATTGTTGTGTTTCTTTTAGGTTATATAAATTTACAAATTGTGTGTTCTAAAAGTTCCATTAACTCATCAATATATACTGTGTTAATTCTACATGGTAACCTTACATCTTAAATCTCGTGTAAATTAGCGTTCAGGGACTATTGAAACCCATTTGAGATAATAACCCAGGAACTCGTCTAAATGAAGTAATTCATTAGGGTGAAAATTCTCTCCTGTAAACTTTTATTTCATGATTGCTTATTCTAAGTATTGAGCGGATTCTTTTTTTAATTTCTAGATAGTCTTTTCAGAAGTTAATTTCTATTTTTACAGAAAAATACTTTTTTTCTTGATTATTTTAAATGGGTTGTTACGCTGTTGCTTCATTTGAAAATTGACATTAGGCTAATTCAAACAGGAGAAATTACGTCGGAGTTTTCTAAATCATCAGTAATATCAAATGAAATTAACATTATTCTTCAACTTAAATCCTCAGCTGTCAGTTAGTTGATTGTGATTTTCTAGCGTAATAAAACCTCGAGCACCTGAACAGTGTTCTTGTCGTCCTAATAACACAGATTTCCACAACCAAACGGTTTTAATAAGCCTAATTGAGAAACTTAAATCATTTTTTCTTGCGACGTCATAGTCATTTACTGGTCTTAATTAAGATCTGGTTTAAACATTCCATTGTGTCTTCGAGTCGATGATCTTTTTAATAAGTATTTATGTAAATATTTCAACAAAAATACTAGCAAATACTAACTATTTATAGACATGACATGAATATCATACTTTTGTAAGAAGGTGAAATCAGAGGTTCAAATAGAATGCTAGGTGGAAAATTATGCCATGAAGAAAAGAAATGGAACCAATAAATATGACAGTCTAGATCAGTCATGTGACGCTGTATAAAAGATGAATATTTCACTATTGATATATAATACATAACACAATGAAGAAAGAAAAACAATATGGTGATGCCCCTGCAATTAAAAACAAGCAGGCCTTAACTTGGTTAAGAAACAGGATATTCATATTCCGTGGATAAAGACTACATCAAAACAGAAATACATCATAAACTACACAAACTTATTAAAAGAAACCCAACAGTAATTTAGGAATAAATGCATTTTGTGGGCAAGATGAATTACTTAAAACTGGAAGTATGATTCTTAGATATAATCAAAAACATCTAGCATGCCTTTTTTCAAAAAAAACAGAGAGCTAATGACTAAAATATGAATTCTTAATCAACTGTTCGTTCACTTGTCGTATATCTGACACAAAATTTATTTACTTTATCTTGATAATTTGGACATATAATATTCGTACTTAATCAATACATTTTTTTTAATTTATAGTAGGAAAATTTGAGCCAATGCTGTTTCTTTGATTTTTTTTTATTTTGTATTTCTGGGTCGAGGTAAAAAAATGATTTATTTCTCTTTAAATGTATTCCCTAAGAGACCCAATACTGAAAGGACCTCCGCAGCAAGTTGTACAAATATTTTGGAATGAAATATCTAGCATTTGAATTAAACAGAAGTCGTATAACATAGTAACAATACATGTGTGATGTAAGTGAAAGACAAGTCATGATCGATGATATTGATTGGTGTGTTAATTATAATTGCTGTTTACTATATATAATTGCTAATAGCTATATTCACCTACTTTAGTCTATAGTTTCGTTTCGTTTCACAAGTTGTCCCAATAACAACACTGAGTTCATGTTCAGTTCAGTTGCCATTTTCACAAAACTTCATAAGAGTAAAATAAGTCGTAAATTATGACGTCACAATACTTTGATAAACTGTGACGTCATAACGTACGACTAATTTTACACTTACGATTTTTTTAAGGACCACAGAAGTCAATATAGGATTGAACAGCTTTTCGATGGCCAACGACCGGATCTCGGAGGCCGTTCATGTAATGTATGGGAGTGGAGAGATCCGTTCATACATGCATGAACGACCGAAAATAGCTGTTCAATCCTTATAATTCTATCCGACAGTTAAAGTTACCGTCTGAATGCCTCAGTCGGTTATATTGATACACTGTGTTTATGCTTACGCTTCAATACACATGCATTCCCTTGCACACGTATTTACACATAATCGTCTGCACGACATTGAAGGCGGCGTGGACGAAGTGGTAGTTGGCATTGAAAAATACGAGATGTAAACAATTCAACAGGAATTATTAAGGAAATACAACAAGAAAGAACAACAAGGTTTTTTCAAGGGTTCAGTCAGACTCAGTTATAAGTTTCTTTCCCCGAGCTGACAATTACTCTCTGTAAACAAACTTGACCGGGAAAATCAATGTGCATGTAATAAACTATTCTTACGGCTATATTACGCTGTTCAGTTCGTTGCCACCCATTTCCGGACTACACAGCCGCCATATTGGTTTCAAGTTGACTGGCGTTCATGCATGTATGAAAGATCTGGCAAAGTTCATGCATGTTTGAATTTTGTGGCAATGACGTTCTCGACCAATCAGAAAGGGCATAAGCATGAAGAATCTCGTGATTAGAATTATTGTATTGTATTGAAAATGTGTGTGCTTGAATATGTTTCCAGAGTTCATTACTTAGGGATACATACTGAAGACATCGAAGGGCTCAAAGTTAAGTTTTAGTATACAACTGTACCATTTTAACCATTAAAGGAGGATTCAACAATTTAGGAAAATGCGTTTAGACAGTATTGTTTCAATTTTCTGTTGTCATATTTTACATTGCAATCATTATAATTCATAAAATTTCATGACATCTTTTAATACTCTACACATTAGACTTACTGGAAAGGTCATAAATGAATGCTTTACATCATTTCTGGGGAAAAAATCATTTACAGTAACGTTTCTTGAAATATTCCAATATTACATATGCCTTAAAAATAGTCCCTTGTTAACGATGCATGAAATACATGTGGCGTCTTGTGTCACACCATAAGAGTTTAGGTGAATATACTTAAACAATAAGCTTGGTCATCAATTTCTGAAAAATCTAAAGCAATAATAACAATTATCTAACTATGTTCAGGAATCTGATGATTGAGTCGGGGTCATTATTACCCGTAGTGCATCTCATCCTTCTTACAGCAAAATATTCAATATTCAATAGTTTATTCTACTTAAATTAAACAAGTTTTAAATCAAATGCATATATAAGCCCATATCGTGGAAATATTGATATCCGTGTACACAGATTAATTAACTCTTCGTGCTCATAGATTTGGCAGCTTTCAAGTATCCTGTTAACACTTGTAGGCTGAAGTAATAGATTGCCATTTTACAAACCTCTCCAATCAGTTAAGATAAATTGGACAAGTTACTTTGTAAATTTTCATCTTTCAAACGAAGCATTTGATGAACAGCGTCATAAATTAGATTAACTTGAGAGTGATTACGATTTTCAATTCAATATTATTCAATGAAAGTACAGAAAAAAACTTGTTCTAATGGCTTTTTATGGCCGCGTTCATCGAAACGGAAAAAATAAATTGTCTCTACATTCACAGTCTAGTCGGTTACGATGACTTCCTACGAATATTTAAATTAGGTTATCTATGTCCAATCATAAAACACTTTTGGGCTAGTTATAAAAAGGTATTCTATGAAAGTTTCTAGTTCAAACTATGGTGTAGAGTAAAATAATAACTAGTTTTGTAGTCTTTCGAGCATCATGCTCAAAGTTAATTGCGCTTTTAATTTACGAACAAAGTCATTAAGTAGGATAAATTAATTTGTACATTTTTGTATCAGTTTCCGCTAGACATATCACTTACTAATTTTTTTTTCATTGCAATTATTATACTTATTATTATTATTTTGTATTTGAAAACTAATCAAAATATAATATTCCATGGTCCAGCAAACTTGAAGGCTAAATAAATCGACGCTTACTCGTTTCAACACCTGAGATTGTAAGTGGGCTGGTTTTCAAGGCCTAGTATTGCCAATTACTGGTTTTCAACACCTGAGATTGCCAATGAGCTGCTTTTCAACACCTCAGATTGCCGGTGGACTGGTTTTCAACACCTGATATTGCCAGTGAGCTGGTTTTCAAAATCTGAAATCACCAATGGGCTGGTTTTCAACACATGAGATTGCCAATGAGCTGGTTTTCGACACCTGAGATTGCCAGTGAGCTGGTTTCAGCACCTGAGATTGCTAATGGGCTGCTTTTCAACACCTGAGATTGCAAATTAATAGTTTTCAACACCTGGTTTTCACACACACAATTCATTCATAGTCTGAGTAATAATTCCAAGAAGATTTAAATGCATTCTTAGCAATATTTCAAAACATAAAATTTCTATTTCTGTAACGCATGCAAAGATAAATTAAATCAAAATTGCAGAAACATGGGAGAACTAGTAATTATTAAGTAATTCCATCTCCCGGCACTAATGGTAATTAATTACTTTAATTGCAAAAATTATAAAAGAAAGGGGAATTATAATGGCAGGGTGACACCTTATTAGTTGCCAATGTTGCTGAGATTGTCGACAGCTTACTATTATCGCTTACAATGTCATGTACGGCTATAATAATTACTTAATAAGTGTTTATCTGCAAGGCATCAACTTTCTATGATAGACGTCGATTATATAGAGACGTGACATTCTCCCAACGTCCTGTTAATATGGGAAACAGTGTCCAAACATATTTTTTTAAATATTTTAATATATTACTGGAGGTTTACGTAAGATTTTAAGAGGTAGTACTATCAAACTTACAACCAATAATTGGAAATATCTTTTAAAGGATTGCATAACTATTGTTAGAATACTAAAGAAAACTTTGCAGAAAAAAAAACTATTTAAAAGAATTAAATATTCTCGGTTTCTGTTTTATGACTAAAAAGCATATCTGTAAAATTCTTTAAAAAGCTTATAACTGTATGAATTAATCACTAGCTTGTAATTTAATTATTTCACAATGCGCCATTGGTATTTTTTGACAAATCTAAGAAATGTGGAAATGGTTTGATTAATGGAGTGTACATGCATTCTTAGCAGCCTTCAATGGGAATAAACACAAAATGAAAACGGTAACACTAAAAGAAATCTTAATTTGGCTTTAAAATGGCCTACCAAAGAATGGCGTAGAATGTTAATACATTTTCTTATGCTAATAATATCCATTTATAATACGTTTCATTTGGAATTATTTCATGCAAAGATGTCTAACTTGGAGGCCTATTATTTTCTGTTATAAAGACAAGATGATGAGAATATGCATATTTACTAAGCTGCCAAAACATGTCGCAATTTATGCCATCTTAATCACCAATCGTGAGAATTATTGTAAATTTTCTGATATCTGGTATCGAATTTATTTTCATCAATAGCTGTGAATAGCGCTGGAACGTGACAACACGTTGCTATAATCAGACTCCCTGTGTTTACATGTATCATGCATTACAAACGTGTTCATGTGTACATTAAATAAATTGTCATTGTCAAATATTTAAAGTTAATTTCGAAGAAACAAGTCCATGTTAAACTTGTTGGTGAATACATTTAGTTAAATGATTCCTCAACTGATACTTAATGGTATAACATATCATACATGCAGTCAAAAAATGAGGAAATTTACTTATAAGTAATTTTGATTATTTTATTGATAATTTACTGCTTCACCAATCAATCATACAGTAGGTAATTAGAAAAAATTGGGACATTGTACAATAAAAAGGAATTTTCTCTCATGAAAAACTATGTATACGATTCAAATGACTACAACGAGATAAATTATGCCAAATATTTTACTCGAAACTATTTACACATATTTTTTTTCATTTTATTAGTATATAGACGTGTACCCAATCTATACATCTGTTATTAGTACAAAGTGCCTAGTAAAACAAGGCAGTGCATAGCAATGTGGATTCAGCTATGTATAGAAACGTGCTCTGAGTAGTTTTTACGTCATAAATATTAAAACATAATTTTTCTTGCATTTTACTTCTACCAGAATAGATGCACTTTTGAAACTAAAACGAATTATGTTTTGTTTTTACATAATTGACCGTGCAGTGGCTGATTTAATCAATGTAATTAGCAAATACTCTGACCCTCATTTTATTGCAGTCTAACATTGTTTAATCCCCTAAAGTTTAAAAAAAAACATGGCCTTTTGGTTCCAGCAACTCGTGTTATAAGACATTATTTCTGCCACCAGATACAACGTACACTTGAATAGATTAGATGCTTTAACTGACATCTTTTGAATATCATTAGTTAAAGCCAGACCTAAATTCATGACATTGTAAAGAGGAAAGTTATATGTTAAAGCAACCAAGTTTGGCATCAAATTGATTACCCTGTCATGGTTTGGACCTTTTCCATCCGATGGAGAAACTCATTTCTCAAAATAAAAGTAAGTTTCGAGTGATTTATATCCACGTTTTGGCACAGTTACTATTTATGTAAGTTAAAAACGCATCAATTGTTCTGAAACGGGTTTCCCTTCCTACTAAAATAGTTAATTCCATAACTTGTTTACATGTATTAGAAACATTTTTTTTCTGGAGACTTTAAGTCAACAATAAAATACACGGAAAAGATTCCAACAATATTTCAAAATTAACCAAATTCTTATTTTCTTTTGAAATTAGATATAAAACAGATTTAATTGGATGTCTTTGAAGGAGGTAGACCTAGGATAAGGGGCATAACTCTTGTGATATGTTTGTATCGTATTCAATTTCATTCTAGCCTATCAAGAGTTTATTTAATACAGAATGAAATTAGTATTTGATGCTTACATAAGATTGGTGTTAAATACTTTTTACAAACGTTTCAATGATTTGTTAGAGTTATATTCATTACCCTAAAGGTCTACCTCCTCAAATGGAAAAATAAATATCTGAGTAAATGTTTAAGCAAAGATGTTGACTCAGCTATTTTGTTAATAACGAATAACAGGAAATGCTTGAAACTACATTCAAACATCCAAACTGTCGACCTCGACGACTCTCACATGATCCTCAGGATGATGTTATTTTAAAACTCACAAAAAATGTTTAAATATTGATAGCATACAGGGCTCTTCTAAGTTTGTAAACGAGCCATGAACACCACTTTTTAATTCCAGAATAGTTTTGTCATGACCATCCATCTCATATATTCTTGTTTGTGGTATAAATATTGGTAAATAGAAATAACATATCATAAATGATTTTTGTCCTTAAACGAAGGATAATAACAAAATTACCAAACTGTTAAACTCTATGCAATTATGAAAAGAAATAGTCAAAAAGAGGAAAGTCGTATAACAAATGGCAGTATCAAGGTAAAAACAGCAAAGCTGGAAACCACAGTTATGGTCCTGACTGAATATATTTTAATGATAAGCTGATTTAATGCAGATCGGGAAGCTGCATATAACTTATGATAGTTCCATCAAAAGCCCAAGCTAGCTTTAGTATCAATCCATGGACCAGTTTGTTAAAATAGTACGTTAGCGGTGTGTATGGTTTGCACATTTGTTTTCCTTTTCTATTATACACGAGTAGTTCCATCTGGTTTATAATATGAATTGTTTCAACATACTACTAGTATTGCCATTGATGAACCTTTGATGGAGTTAATAGAAATAGTAGAAACGGAGTATCTCGTCAGAAATAGCAACTAAGTAAATGTACTGCATTCCGTCTAATTAATCAAAATAATATGTTTGCTTATCAAGCCTTTGTAAAATAAACAAAAAAAGAGATTGTACAGTTGTAGAAATTGTTACATACCTTGTTTTTTCGCAGCACCTTTGAATAATTATTGAGTTGTAAAATAAGGCTTAGTTAAATTCCTTCCATGGATAACCACAAGCTAACTCACCTCCTGATTTAACAAGACTGTATGAAAAACAGATTGAAATCGTTATAATAACAACACTGTGAATGAATGGACGAGGGTGAATCAAAAGAAAAATATTTATGTAAACCTATACCAGAGAACTTCCTTGGGGCTGGACAGATTAGCCCTAGAAGTAATTCACACTTCATTTAATGCATATTACTGATCAGTAATTATTGACATGCTGTAAGTAATGAGGTATTGAACGATGAAGGAACTCTGAGAGGTTTCTAGGAGTTTGATTGAGGACGATGGTAATTTAGTCGTGCTACAAGATTCATCTGAGTGAATGGAAATTAATTTATCGATTAAACAGCCACAAGTATCTCTCTGATAGCATTTCTAAAGAGTACGAATGATATGTTTCCTGTACTTGGGAGTTATTTCAGCGACCGTCTAGGATAGAACCAAATTATCATTTATTTTTCTAATTTATTTTTTTCGTTTGAGAACGAAGTTCAATGCTTGTAGATTGGTTGGCTGTCTAAATCAGGCATAAAGCTTGTAATAAGCCTTTATTATAATACTATATAAAATAATTACGTTTTAGAATGTCAGTTGTCATGATAATTCAGTTACTAGAGAAAATAATTGTCATATTTTGTTTAATTTTGGCGTAATTTCATAAAAGCCAGACGTGACTTCTATACGCTATATAAAGCGATTTATTAAAAAAAAATAGGGAATTAAAAAGGGATCAACTTTGTCGCTAAATGCTCTGCAGCAAGTATTAAAACATTTTAGTGCGTCAGTCCTTATCTTAAAATCGTTCGTCCATCTTACAAACATGCAGGAAGAAATTTTAAGTTCGAATTCCTTTGAACAATCCTATTCCCACGGAATACTTTGTTAACGTTTTTGATGGGCCTATGGATAGAATTTTATTTAATTTGTCACTGTTAAGTGAAAATCCACCTATTATTTATTATACATGACACACAAAATCTAGTACTACTAACTGCTGTTTCAACTTAATTTATCAACCGAAATTTTTGTGTGCACAACATCGCGCCTGAATAAAAGCTTCCATTTTGAACTTCGGAACTAATTGCAGATTACAATCATGTGAACGACGGCAAACAACGAAGTGTGAACGAACCAGTGTGTTCCGTTCATGACATCAGCACGTTTTATATCACCCTCCTACATGTACAATTTGGTAATTATAAATTCATTGTATATAGTAAAAAGAACTCCTTTTCAGACCAAAATTAAATTATATACTAAATATCTTTAATGGTGAAAAGATTATATAGTATTAAGTCTTGCCGTCGGTCATCTTGTTACTTGTAAATACTACAAGCAGTAACTTTACATTATTGACAGTAAGTATTGTACTTTATCACACGTTTCGTATCAGTTCAATTCTGTTTGTCCCTATAGAACTGATAAATCCCAGAAAACGAAGTAAATGAATTATACAATAATGTACGTCCTATCTCTTACCATAAACTATTCCGGAATGCAGTAAAGTGGATGAAAAGTGATTTGCGATAGGGACAATAAAATGCGTTTAACATTGCAAGTCCTTTTCAACCCAAAATATAACATATCTGATAGGACCAGAATAGACATATGGGCTATTATCTGCTTGCTTTCGAAATAAATTAATTGTTTTTGGCTTTGTCATCAATCAGGCCTTAATTGACTATTTTTGTCTCGATTCTTAAAGACCAATAAAAGTAATATGGCAAAATTATGGTAGTTTTTTCATCCTGTCAGCCCTAGCAACAAAACACGATATGCGGCAATTATTCTACGTTTACAATAACAACACTGACAAGGAGGAGCCTGTGTTATTTCTAAATAACTTGAAATTATGTAAGGTTCTTCTGTCATTATATTTGTTGTGGAACACGAAATAAAAATTAATCAAAACGTAAACGTGGTGGAAATAAAACTGACTGACGTTTTGGCGGGAAAATTATTGCGGATTTTATTAATCCCTGTAGCAGCATTGGGAGATTTTATATGTGTTCTATGTGTTCTGGCGTAGTAAAAGTCGTTCAGGTAAGCATTCAATCAGGGTCATGAACAAAGAATCAGTTCAACTGAAAAAAGTCCGTGAGAGTAAAGAATAAGCCGACAGTGTGCATATACGGATCTATAAGAGAAATATCGGCTTAAGAGTTGGAAGTATTCAATTATTGCATTATTCTGCAAAAAAAACACACCATGATTCCTAAATTAAGTGTATGAATATGAATCTGTCTTAAAAACCTTTCCCATATATCTTTAAAGTAGTAGGGACCTGATGTTTCTATTTATAAAAAGTGTTAAAAAGTGTTACGAACCTGCTTTTAATATTTCAAAAAGTACTATGAATTTATTCTCTACTATTGGAACAACAGATCCGTGTTGCTTTTTCCGAGTCATTTTAATTTCCTCTTAGCTGAAAGAAAGAGCATCCCATATCAAAAAAAGTTTTGTGTTCATATGACCAAATCAACCATGTTGACTATTAAAATATAACATAGCTATTATATATATATATATATATATATATATATATATATATATATATATATATATATATATATATATATATATATATATATATATATATATATATATATATATATATATATATAACAAGGACATAGAAGCGTCCTTGTTATAAAAAGGTTTGGGACACACAAAAAATACAACAACAAAACATGCTGTACGTAAAATGGCTACACCATTCGTCGAATGCTTAGTTCCCTTTTTATTTTGATATTCATGGTCGAAAAATGATTTTCTACTTCCTGTTTTTTCTTGTTTTTTTGGTTTTTTTTTGTATTTTTGTGAATTATTTGAAGTAATTAAAATTATTATTGCATATCTTCTAGGTTTTTTTTTCACATGGTAGCAATTGAATGGAAACACCAGTAATGAAAAGAATAGGTTGAAAACACATCCTTTTCCGTTGTCATTTTCTGATATTGTTAGCATGCTGGTGAAACTTAAATTCCATTTTTTTCGCGGTAATTAGATATCCAATGAACATGTTTTATGGTAGAAACTTCTTATTAAATTCTAAGTGACAGATAAATAAAGAAGCCATGCATTTCTTCTTCCATATACAAATAAAGAGATATCGTTAAGACCGACACAATGGCTTTAAGTATCAAATTATCTGCCAGAAAACCAAGAGATGTAAAAAAGTGTAATCGAAGGTTTGACATAATTTTGTTACAATTTGAAAAAAAGTATGAATTCCACTAGACGTGTTAGATATCTTTCAATTTACGTCATTTCTCTTGAAAGAATTCATAAAAGGGCTATTACATTTTCCTTTTATTTGTAATTGAATTACATAGCTTGCGTGAGTTAATGCATAGTAATGATGGTTGTCCGAGACAGAAGTACTATGTCCTCTATAACGTGAAGAAACAACATGGCAGCTAGATAATTTATATTTCAACGACATCCGGTAGTCATTTTGAGGTTTCATAGTCCAAAACGGTGAGCCATGTGATGCTGCCACTGACTGAGGAGATGTTTACGTCCTGACTACCCATCTGGTTCTCCCACGGATGGATATAATCCTGCAATGTTCTGAATTGCATGATAAATTTTCCAGTGATTACCATTAGTCATATTCGTGTTAAGATTTATTTATATACTCCATCGGCGCCATGAAAAATGATTTGTTCAACGTGTCATAGTTTTCTTTCCCTCTATCGTCTACCCCGTACTTGACTTTTATGAGCAGTTCGGCAGGTGGTTCTAGAAAAGAAGAGGACGCTTACCCTACCGGTGCACCTGGTCCATGCTTCCAGCTTTAGTGGAGTTCGAGTTGCTCATTTGCTTTTGCTACTTTGTTTGTATTATTTTAGTTACTTTATGTACTTTGTTGTTTATGTTTGTTTTCCAAGTCTGGTCTTTGTCCCTGGATTACATCCTTTTGATTACCGCTAGAACCTTGGTTCCCATGATTACTCTTTCCAATCTAGAATACTGATGTGTTAAAGGTGGGCAGATTCTTTGACAAAAAAGAACACGATATGGATTGAATATTCAAAACTTAACTTGCAAAGAACAAAAAAAAACAACAAAAACAACAAGCAAACACACAAGACAATTTAAAAAAATGCTTCGCAGGGCGCAGCTTGATACGACCGCCATGGTCTACCCTGAACAGTTTGGGCAAATATGAACACAATATTCAAGTTTGATACAGTTCAGAGTTTAGATTGTGATTAAATGTTTGACACAGACTAAGATTCTGATACAGGTTGAAACTGTTCAAATAACTTAAAAATTTCATAGTACAAGTCATCATGCAAAAGTAATATACATGTACCAAATATCTAAGCATGACCTTAAATAGAAGCTGAGAAACTTGTTACTAAAAGTGTAACGGACAAACAGAAGGGAGGACGGTCAAGGTGATTGCAATATAGCAACAAGTGAAAGAATATCCTTAGTTTCATTTATGTAAGACCATATGGGATAAATCTTTGATATGATTATATCAGTAAACAGTATTAGTAGTACAATAAAATAGACAAATTTATTAATTAATGCATTATTCTGCAAAAAAAACACACCATGATTCCTAAATTAAGTGTATGAATATGAATCTGTCTTAAAAACCTTTCCCATATATCTTTAAAGTAGTAAGGACCTGATGTTTCTATTTAGAAAAAGTGTTAAAAAGTGTTACGAACCTGCTTTTAATATTTCAAAAAGTACTAAGAATTTATTCTCTACTATTGGAACAACAGATCCGTGTTGCTTTTTCCGAGTCAGTTTAATTTACTCTTAGCTGAAAGAAAGAGCATCCCATATCAAAATAGGTTGAAAATACATCCTCTTCCGTTGTCATTTTCTGATATTGTTAGCATGCTGGTGAAACTTAAATTCCATTTTTTCCCCGGTAATTAAATATCCAATGAACATGTTTTATGGTAGAAACTTCTTATTAAATTCTAAGTGACAGATAAATAAAGAAGCCATGCATTTCTTCTTCCATATACAAATAAAGAGATATCGTTAAGACCGACACAATGGCTTTAAGTATCAAATTATCTGCCAGAAAACCAAGAGATGTAAAAAAAGTTTCATTTATGTAAGACCATATGGGATAAATCTTTGATATGATCATATCAGTGAACAGTATTAGTAGTACAATAAAATAGACAAATTTATTAATTAATGCATTTCCCTTCTGATGATTAACTTCAATTTCACAAGAGGCGGACCAGTGCCACCTTCACATTCCACTAGATTCATATACGAAAATATATCTCGTAGTAAATAGAGAATAATAAATGTAAGTCCACAAAAAATAATAATTTGAACCTTTCTTATTTAATTACTCAGCTGGTTGTAGAAATTGAAAAATCCTAAAATTTCTCACCTCATAATATACACTAATTATAAAAGTATAATACACTTTTATTCAATTAAATGAAACCTAATTCACATCTTACCTCACTACAACATTTAAAATCAATAAACAGTTAAAATGCAACTATACTGAGTAACACCTTAGAATATAACAATTTGTGTTGTGTAATGCCATCCAAGTTTTTTTTTGTTTTGTTTTTGTTTTTTTGTTGTTTTTTTCCCTTTAAATCATGGACAAATATAACTAACACGCACTATTGATACAGATTTAAAGACATGTTTAAATTTAACAAGTATGGACACGACATTCTAGTGTAATTTGATAAAGCTCTGAATTAGGATTGAGATTAATTTTTTGACACAGGATGCATATTTGCCCAGAAATGATGTGGCCCCTTTTATGGTCCATTATTTCCTATTCAATGAAAGTAACATAGCCCCAAATTAATCCGTGTCTTTTTCTTACTGTATGGTACCTTGCGATATAAGAAGTTCGTAGATTATTGTCAGGAGATCATAAAAATGCTTGTTTCTGGCCCTTTTTGGGGTCCATCATTCTGAAATAGTTGAAGTCACACCCCACACCTCAATTAATCCTGGCATTCTTTGGTGGCGTGGCATCTTTTGTTACAATTTTAAAGAGATTCAATCAATTTTACTTAGGTTATGGTCCAAACTTAATAAAATGTTTGGTTTCTGCATGGTCACTTGCAGACCTTAACTCTTTTAAATTAACAGATCCCAAAATTCAATTCCAACTCTCTTTTTGCGGAATGACACACTGTCAATTATCGTAAAACATATTCATTCACATGTATTCAAGTTACTGTCGGAACATGAAAAATGCATTTTCTGGTCCCAAATTCCTGAATAGTTCATGTCATAACCCCCAAAATATGTTTAAGCCTTCCTTCCTCAAAATATTTGCGGTCATATAAAAGTAAACACGAATGTAAATGAGTGTAAGGTGATAAAAATGTCATTTTATGACCATGCATGCATTGTTGGATGATTGGTCAGCTTACATTTTGTTTTTGTTTTTATTTTTTTCTCAAAAGTAAAAGGTCTCCATTAACGCAGTGCTTTAAGTCTTTGATTAGCATCTAATAATTTGTTGAAAGATATGAAACCGAACTAGTTTGAAATTCATAATAAAACCAATTTTAGACCAAAACTTAAATCCATAACTAGTTTTTGCATTTAGTGAAACAGGAAAAATGTAAATCATTAAACGAAAAGTATGTGAAATTGAAGAACAAAAAATAATAAAATTTAAATAAAACAAAATGCAGAGAAAACTAGATGCAACAAAAACAGAATACAACAAAACGAAATAAAAAAAAACGTGGAAAACGCAAAGAAAAAAGTAACTCCCTGCATCACACCTTAAAGCACCATTCAGCTTTATATACTAGTTTCCCCGAGCAGCACTTTCCAATTTTTGCATCACCACCAGTTCCTGATGTGTTGCTTTTGTAGTACTGACGTTATATCGAAGTTGGCCGAACTGTTTTGTTAGTAGACGATTTCATTTTAATTGTAAGCCTACTCATTCCCATGTAAACCTGTTCCATAAACTTACATTTTGGAAGGCAGTGATTCAACTTCAATACAAATGAAAAAAAAATCTTATTTTTTAGTGTTGCTCACCGTGACAATCAAAATGTTACTAATACATTAATAATTAAATATTTTTTTGCAAATGTAATTAAGTTTTATGCATAATTTAGCAAGTTTTCACTGATTTCACATTTCAAATTCATTTTTTAAAAGTAATAATTATTTGTTTGCACTCAATGTTAATACTTCTCAAAATGCGTTCAGGACATGGATAAAACCGGTCTAAAGCGATTCCTGAACTCCCAAAACGTGTCTAAATCAAATCCTGAACAATCCAAAAACCCGTCTAAAGCGAACACTGAACAATTCCACAAAACTTGTCTAACAAAACCCTGAACAATCCACAAAAAACTGTCTAAACAGAACCATGAACAATACATAAACCTGTCTAAACGGAACTGTGAACAATACATAAAACCTGTCTAAACGGAACCCAGACAATCCACAAAACCTGTCTAAACAGAACCCTGAACAATCAACCAAACCTGTCTAAACAGAACCTTGAATACTCAAAACCTGCCTACACAAACACTAAACAATCCACAAAACCTGTCTAAACAGAACCCTAAAAAATCAACAAAACCTGTCTAAACAGAACCCTGAACAATCCATAAAACCTGTCTAAACAGAACCATGAACAATACATAAACCTGTCTAAATAGAACACTGAACAATACATAAAAACTGTAGAGTAAACGGAACCCTGACAATCCACAAAATCTGTCTAAACAGAACCCTGAACAATCGATAAACCTGTCTAAATGAACCCTGAACAATCAACCAAACCTGTCTAAACAGAACCCTCAACAAACCACAAAACATGTCTAAACAGAACTCTGAACAATCCATAAACCTATCTAAACAAAACCCTGAACAATCCATAAAACATGTCTAAACAGAACCCTGAACAATACATAAACCTGTCTAAACAGAACCCTAAACAATCCACAAAACCTGTCTAAACAGAACCCTGAACAATCCACATAACCTGTCTAAACAGAACCCTGAACAATCCACATAACCTGTCTAAACAAAGCATTTGTAAGTTCCTTCACATCAATTCAAATGCATCTTGAACCAAACATCTGTCTACACTGAATAAATTTTAAAATCCAAATTGGGCTATATTTAGAAAGGATCCAATGCAATGAAATTTAGAAAAAAAGGCATACTTGATTGAAACACTTTATTGTAAAAACATATAAATAAACTATTTCATAAATGAATATAATTGTTCATCCACAAAGAACCCAGGATTAAATAAAAATAAAAGAAAAAGTTGGTAAATAACGATTAAACAGATACACCACTGAAAATATAAATAAAACACCTAACTCTCCCAAAAAATAAGAAAGATTATAATGAAATATAAGAAGACATATTCATACACACTAAATAGATAAACCATGTTATTGGTTTTACAAATTGCACCAAACAAGCTTGCAGAAAAGCACCATTCAATGTATTAAGCAAAATATCCTTCAGGAATCTGAGATATGATTCAAAGTTATTAACTGATGCTTTCACGATATACAGACAATACTTGGATATTACACATTTGAGTAAAGTCACTGCATAGACTTTGTGTATTAGAAAAAATAATAACAAACATATTACTTTTTAAGGTGTCAAAAGCAAAAACCAAGCAGTGGGTGGCAAATGACAAATTTTGTCTTTAAACAAATTTCATCCATTTCATATCACAATTGGATCCTTTCTCAAATTTGAATGTTGGTTTTAGATTAACTGCAACGATTAAAGAGGAATAAATTACATAGAAAGCATTGCAATTCATTTTTATTTTGTGCATAAGTTGGTCACTTAGTTAGGGAACTTAAAACTAATTTTCTGAGCCATCCACTGTCAATTAAAGAAAATCTCTGAAATACCTTTTGAATGATATAAACATTACATTGGAATAAAAAATTCAGTCAGAAAAAAAATTACGTCTTGCCACCCATATCATAGGATTGCCTGGTTTTTTCATGGACAGGTTCTTAAATTCAAATTAAGGTACATAAAACTTAAATAAAGTATGTTAAGCTGTAAATATACTCATAATAAAAAAAAGTCTAAGATCCTTCTGCTCAGATTCTCAAAATTGTCAAAAAAAAATAAAAAAATTAAAACCTAAGTTTTTTCATGGATTTCATAAATAACAAAGGCAAAATGCATAGAACAAAGACCATATTTTCATTCAAATTTTGGGAACAATAACAAAAAACAATTAATTGACAAAATTGCAAATAAACATAATCACTAAATAACAACATATGATATGCCTAACCCCCTTTTCAGGTAATTAAAATCCAAAAACTGTGCAATGAAAAACTGGAAAACAATGAGAAGTAAATTTCTATAACATGCTCTACATGTAAATTCATCCAAGAATTTTTGAGTTCTCAAAGACATGTTTACAGAAAGACAGACGGTGGCATACCATAATATATCTGTCAAAAGATAGACCCATAAAAATCTTAACTATACACTGATCAATATAACAAATGTTCACAACCTTATAAAGTAACTCTATTAATAGTACACAAAAAACTTAACAAATATCTTAACTAGTGCTGATCTAAAAACAATTGGTGAGCCACCTTAGCATTTCAGATCATATCATCTGATTTTTAGTTGATTGAAATGATATTACAACCCTGTCATAATGGCAAGAAATACTTATCTATATGGTTCAAGAATAGTTTAATGTTTATTTTGAATAATCCAATAATCAATAAAAAATTTTAATAAGGTTTACTACCAATACATGCCTCAGGAAAGTATCAACATGTAAAAAAAATATTTTACAGGCATTACTTTTTAGACTTCCATGACTTTTCAAGACAGTTGATTTTCAATAGATATCACAGACCACAATCTTTTTTATTTCATTAGAATCTGAGTCTAATATTATCATAGCAAACAGAAATGATTGTAATCAAGAAAAAAATAGGGAGTGGTCAGAACCATCAAGGCCCCTAAATACCTGTAAAAAGATATTAATGTTAGTGCATTTGTATAAAATTTTAATCTATAAAAGATTAATACTAATATCAGGAGGACAAGTAAACAACCCATCTGAGATTCAGTTTACAAGATTCTATTGCTCACATAAAAATACAGCACTTGTAAATTGTGTCATTCTATTTTGCCACAGATGATATTTTCCTTTAGACAATACATTTATAAGAGGGATCCATAAATTTATGAAAAGGGGATGGTTGAAGACTATTATATGCTAACTTTTGCACATTAAAAATAATGCAGAAAATTAATATTTAAAAAAAAGGAGAAGGTTCCAACCCTGGAGAACCCTCTCTCTAAATCTGTAACTGTTTATATATTATGCTTTGTGATATTACATAAGATAGCTATAATTTAGTTACTTTACACCATAAGGCAGGCATAGGCATGGTTATTACTTTGTTTCCAACTTTTTGATTAGAAAAAAAAAAACATTTTCACTTTTTCCAAAAGAGTCCTTAAAAGGTTTTTTTTCCTTAAAACATTTCATTCACAATAAATGTATGACTGGTTTAAAGTAAAATACTATAATTTTTAGGACATTTTCTTATATTTTGTGTTTTGAAAATAATTATTTTGTCTCTATCTAAAAAACAAATTAAACTATTCAAATCAATTTCCTTTTAGGTGTATTGATTTCTATATCTGACATTAAGACTGTAATTTGATATTATACGAAATCTATACACATATATATATATATGAACCATTAAGTATTGATTTAGCCTGTTTTTTATTCAGAGTTATACCAAGTTGATAACTTACATCAATATGATGTCTTAATGTCATGTTATCTGATCAATTTATAGGAGTATTGTTCATGTCATTTAACCAGGTCAGTTAAAAAAAAATGTGTCATGTAAGTATGTCAACTACGTGCTTTATAATAAATTAAATTTCATATACTTTTATAAACAAGTCATAATTTTATTGTAATTAGTACAAAATAATTATACATAACACAAAATCTATGTTCAGACCTCAATGTGTAAAGTTTTTTAATGTCAAGAAACCAGATCAACTACATGTAAAATGTGTACACATCCTAATGTCATGTAACCACATGAATTACATATTCTTAATGTCATGTAACCATATGAATTACACATTCTTAATGTCATGTAACAACATGAATTATACATTCTTAATGTCATGTAACTATGTTAACCAGGTCGATTACATGCTAATATGTGTAGGGTTGTTAATGTCATGTGACAAGGTCAACTACAGGTAAATATGTGTACAGATCTTACAGTCATGTAACCAGCTCCATTACATGTAAAAAGTGTTTGAATCTTAGTCTAATGTAACCAGGTCAACTACATATAAAATGTATACAGATCTTAATGTCATGTAACCAGGTGAATAACATGTACCCATCAAACATGTGCCCACTTACACCATGGGATGTGGAAATGACAAGATAAGAATGTCCTTATAACAATTACTTCAGGGATAGATCAATAAAATTTGTACATCTCTACATCCCATCTTCATTTAAAATCTGAATACTGCACTAACAATACAAATAACACAAAAGATGACATTTTTTACTGAAGAAGACAGACACTCCTTTTCTATGACTGAAGTGACCTACGTGTCATTAAAAGTGAATTAATTATAATAGATTCCCCTCCCAAAGAACATTTCAAACGATACCTATTCTTTCTAATTCCTAATCAATCCTTTTTCTAGGTTTTAAAACTGTCATTGTACAATAGTTCTGTGAAGCACATTTAACAATGATGAATAGGCTGCACCATACAATCCTAATGTAATACCTATTGAAATTCTGTGTAATTGACTTAGACTGAAAAAATACTATATACAACTGTTGATCTATTCTAATCTACTGTAGTTATTGTATGTAATATTGTGAATGGATCTGTTTTGATCTGTCATCATAGCAACAAGTGGGTCCTTTCAAATCCCTGTGCTAAAAGAGAAATAAAACATCAACTTTTTGCATGAGAACTTACCTTTGGAAGGACTAAATGAACTTTTCTAGAATAGATCTTCTTAGGAATTAAAGAAAAAATTTCCTTTGTAAAGATGCACTCTTTCAACTGTTTCTGAATTAAAACTTAAAATAACAAAAATTTTAATCATCAAAAATCATAGTCCTGGAAAACTGAACAATTCATGCACTTCCTCTGATTAAAGCTCTATGTAATCTAAATGTCTGTTCCAATGCATTTTAAAAGGTAATGAAAAAAGCTAATTACAAAAGTTCACACTTACAAGATTGCATCAATATTTTAATATTTGATAAGAAAAAAAATGTTCAAGATAATCAGCATTGTACAAAAAGTGGTTGACACAGAAGAATAAACTTTGGATTCCTTCATGCACAAAACACAAATCTATTATTAAGTACAAGTTATAGCAATACAAGGCTATTTAATAAGATGTGCAAGTCTTATCATTCAACAGAAAATGAATTAAAGCCTATTTATGGAGTGTAGTGTAACACAATTAAAGCAAAAACCAATATTCCTGCACAACACAGATACCAAGTCAAAATAAGGGCAATGCAAAACATTCCATCCTCTCATCATGTCAAAATTTGACCATAAATCTTCATCCTATGATACTGAAAACTCTGGAAATAAGTTATGCCATTTTCATTTTCAAAATTCATTGATGAATGATGATTCAAGAGAGTGATCATGCAGACATTACAAAATTTATCAGCATGATTTTGAGCAATGACAAGAATGATCTATGACTTTAAAATCAATGGTGTCCATTTTTTTGTATATAATATATGCAAAGTTCCATCAAAATCCATTGAAGGATGTGGATTAATGAGAGTATTCACAAGGATGTTACACACAGATGGACAGACAGACAAAAATGGATGGAAGGAGGAAGAGCGCAGAAGTTATACATTGTATAACTATATTCCTCATCTTACTTGTTTCTTGCCTTAATCAAATCAATACATTGAGTCCTATACTTAAACAAGGAAATGGTAGCAAACAAAGGTTCAAACAGGATACATCTTTACACAGTCACTCAGTCACATGTGATATCACACATATACAAGATAAATATAATGACTACACAATCATTCCAATAATAAAAGTTTTCATATACAGGAAGGACTTTAACTTCCTGAAATAAATCTTAAAATCAAAATGGTGGCTTAATATGATTATACAAATTTAAATGTGCTAGACAAGTCTTGGGAATGGATTAAAAAAATAAACAATCAAAGACTTTATGAAAAATTGTTACCAATGATACATTTCCATAAAGACCAAGTTTGTTTTAAGTTTTCATCTATATTTTAAATAACTTTTAGGTTTTCAATGCTTGCAATGGTTTTTTTTTAAATTTTATCCCTAATTAACATCAACATAAACTTAAGCAGACCAAAATCCAGATAAGAAAAAAAAACACATTATTATATCACAAAGTAGTATTTTCCTGGAAATAATGAAATAAATATCTTAACATTAGTATAGCATTTTTAATTCTTCATCCTGTCAGTACAATTATTTTTGGGAATATGAATTTATCAATAAACTTTAAGTCATAAATAAACTTAAAGACCAGTCTAAACATGCACACATACTATGATCATTAATGATTTTAGCTTCAACTTTTGCACTCAATTGCATGAAAATTTCATAATCTAAAAAATCTAATTTTGCATTTCTCACTACTCACCATGCTGATAAAATTGACAAAACAAGTAGCTTCCAGGAGCCTGAATAGTTTACTTTGTTGAATTTTGCCTTTCAAAGGCACTAAATTTAATAAGAGGTTGTCCAACAATTTTGACTTAAGAAAACTATGGTAGGATTTATCATAAGGATCATTTCAGCAAATGAAAGTTTCTTTCTATCATAGTTTTCAAGATATTGGCTGAAAACGGCAAAAAAAAAAAATAGTCATTTTTCCCCCTTTCAAGGGCAACAACTCTTAAAAAGAGTCATCAGACAACTTTTATCCTTAAAGACTTTTGTAGGCCTAAAAATCAGGATCATTTCAGTTATTGCAATAACTTGGCTAAACCTAATGGTTTTGAAGATATATGCGAAAAACTACTGTTCGACCCCTATGTTCTATTTTTCAACAGACCAAAAATTCCCACAATAGTTCTATGCAGGATACCCAAAGAAACACTCATAGTAAGTTTGGTTCCAATTGGTCAAAAAATGTCAGAGGAGAAGATTTTTTAAAGAAATAACATTAAAACTAGCAAAAAAATTTCAAAAAGAACAGTAACTTCGACATGGCTTAATGCATTAAAACGAAAATTTCACCACAAGTAGATCTATTCATGATGAATACTTTTATCCATGTCAGAATTTGGCTAAACCCAACGGATTTGGAGATATCTGTGAAAAATTACTGTCTGACCTCTTTCTTCTATTTTTAATAAGGGCGGCCGAATTTTTAATGAATCAAAAATCCCCACGTCAGATCTATGCAGGATAACTCAAGGAACATTCATAGCCAGTTTAGTTCTGATTGGTCAAATATTGTCAGAGGAGAAGATTTTTGAAAGAAAAAACATTTAAAATAGCAAAAATATATCAAAAAGGATAATAACTCCATCATGGCATAATGGATTACAATGAAAATTTGACCACAGGTAGATCTCATCATTCTGAACACTTTTGCCCAGTCAGAATTTGGCTGAACCAAATGGTTTTGGAGATATATGTGAAAAACTACTGTCTGACCCCAATGTTCTATTTTTAGTAACGGCTGTCATGTTTTTCGACAGATCAAATATCCCCACATCAGCTCTATGCAGGATACCCCAAAAAAACATTCATACTCAGTTTGTTTCCAATTGGTCAAGTGGTGTCAGAGGAGGAGATTTTTTGAAAAATTGTTAATGATGGGCGATGACAAAGGACAACCACAGATGACAAGTGATGGAAATAGCTCACATGGCCTCCAGCCAGGTGAGCTAAATATGAAAGTCCCATAACTGCCTATATCAGTCCAGATTTCAGGCCTTCTAAATATGTCAATTTGGCATCAAGGTGTATCCAAGCAGACATCTTTAAAGACAAAAATGCGTAGTAATTCATAACACTCCCTGAGAATTACAAGAGAAGGATAAAACAATACTTTCCTTGACTAAAACTGAAAACATCTAAAGCAAGGATATCCAAAAAGGTTTTAAGGTTTTATTAAATCTTAGGAAAATCAGTATGGCTTTAAGGAGTCTCCCAAAGGCCTTAGGGGGAAACAAAGAATGTTAAAATTGGTGAAATCTTCTCACCACATTATATAACCAATTCATTAGGTGATCTGTCTATGTAAGAATCTGAGAAAAAAAACAAGTGTCTGAAAGAAAAATTTTTTTCACTCTAAACACAAAACAAGGTAATTGTGGTTGGAATTCCAATACAAAGTCCCCCATTATAAATACCAAGGCATACAAACCACCGAAGAACCTCCATTTATACATATAAACAAAAGAAATAATATTAAGGAAAATATGCATGGTGGTGACAAGAAAATACCAGGTAAATTCCAATGAGACCAATGAAACAGATAAAAATATATAAATCATCAAAAAATTTTCAAAGGATAATTAATTGGAAAGAGTGAATAACCAAAATATTATCACGAGTGCCGTGGAACGCCTAGATTTAACAAGTGTGCGGAAGATTGATATCAAAGTTGTGACATTTTAACGGGAGAAAGTCATAGAGTGAAATTACAGAATTTATTTTACAGTGTGAATTATTAAAATTTATTACACAGGGAACATTTGACAAAACACTGCTATCTTTATAATAAATACTAATTTTAATTAATATACAAGGTAATTACATAAAGAAAGATATAATAATAAAGGATAAGGATAAAACCAAAGCAGGTACCAATGATTTTTTTACACTTTTTTTAAAAGTGTTCTCTGCTGAAGATTGTATGGAATGAATGTGCATTTTGAAATCAAAAGATCACAGTAAACTGTATTTTTTAAATATTTTTAAATGATTTTATTTATGACCTTATTCATGGCCAAATTTTTAGTAAAAAGACACATAAATGAGCTGCTGAAGAATAATCAAGCAATTTTATGGAATTGCTGGTAAGCTATTCTCAGCTTATTATTGGATGAATAGAATGCCATCCTCCTACATGGATGAAAAGCTAACAAGGTAAATATGACTAGGTTCTGTCAGCAATAGATGGACTATCATATCAAGAACTTAAAATATTATCTTCTTTGACTGGGGTAAGGAAAACTCATGATGTGTTGCTGCTGACAATTTTTGAAATGTTCATACAAACTATGTAAATAAATGTGCATAAATCCTAAGATAAATTGTACATACATACCCAAAGTGCATAGTATGAGTTTTGCCTGAAGAAAAAGATAAATTAATTTATTCAAACTTATTTTGTATACACTGTACACAAAAACATAATGCTTTTTTTAAATAGTATAAATAGACTTTTAACTAGCATATTTTGAAAAGTTAATATATTAATTGGTCAAAGTTTTTTTCTAAAACCAGTCGAGAAAAAAAAATGAAAATATTCTCTATTTCTATGGATAGTAATGTTAAAAATTACTATGTGAACAGATACACTGAACAAAAAAATGACAAACTACATGAATTGGGCTACCACAACAACTACACATGTTGACAGCAAACCTATAATGATTGGAAACTAACAACTTCAAATCAAATATACTTCTGTTGTGTTGTATTAGACAAGCTAGACGAAAGAAGTATTTTTTTTTTAAATGGAGGGTTACAGATGCACCAACCCCAAGACAAATTTACTTTCAAGGAGTGAAAGCATGACAGAAAACCTTTGTAACAAAATATCAATGGCATCAAATTTTGGTTTTTCTGAAACAAATTCCTTTAAGTCTTGATGGCTTTAACATGACCATACTGTGGCATTAACATGACCATACTGTGGCTTTAACATGACCATACTGTGGCTTTAACATGACCATACTGTGGTATTAACATGACCATACTGTGGCATTAACATGACCATACTGTGGCTTTAACATGACCATACTGTGGCTTTAACATGACCATACTGTGGCATTAACATGACCATACTGTGGCATTAACATGACCATACTGTGGCTTTAACATGACCATACTGTGGCATTAACATGACCATACTGTGGCTTTAACATGACCATACTGTGGCATTAACATGACCATACTGTGGCTTTAACATGACCATACTGTGGCTTTAACATGACCACACTGTGGCATTAACATGACCATACTGTGGCTTTAACATGACCATACTGTGGCATAAGCTTGCATGAATCTTTGATTCAGGTAGGCTAGTAAAACAATGTGTTACAAATCAAATTTGGAAGAATTTGATAATCAGACATATCTGTTGAATCTTATAAATATGAAAATATGATGTTACCTGATCTTCAGATCTGGCTTCAAAAACGTGACATAGGAAGTGACGTGCCAAACTGCATGTGGTCTCTCTGTAAGGAAAAACTTGTACATGTATTAAGTTGTAATGTTGAGTCTAGTCATATTTTTAATGGATGCCTTTAAAGTAATTTCCTTTTCATAGACTTTAAAATTTCTATCCACAATTGTATAACCCGTCTGCTGCCAGGAGTTGTTTAATCAAACAAATAATTTTGGACTGAAAAGGGGGATCTGACTGATACTCGAGTATATACAGTAAGTGTCTTCAATAAATAAATATGTTTAAATACTAATCAAGTTAAAAAACTACATTGTAGGTTACAAAATTTGTATATATTATGTCCTAATGATAGCATATAATACTGCCGAAAAAATGGTTAGGTTCAACATGCTAAAATGTGGAAAAAAAAAAAAAAAATTCTCTACAGCAAGGGGAGCACATTGTCATCTTCAATATGTATTTAATAACTGTAAAAAGTTTACATATTATTGCTTTAATACCTTTTGAGTTATAAATCATGCAAAGTATGTACCATTCACAACATAAATAGACAAAAAAAAAATTAATATGCTCACTGTCAAAAAAACATTGATCAAACTTCTCCATAATAGGACTTGCACATTATATAACATGTACTGTGAAAGTACTTTAATTCATGGATATACACCTATTTCTATGAATTAGGGAAGAAATGCAAGTTTGTGGATTCTTGAAATCGTCGTTAGGAGGTTTGCAGTATACACATCAATGGAAATCTCCTTTTCATTGGGAACCAAAATTTGTGGTTTGTCCTAATCACGAAATCCACAAAAATTGGTACCCCACAAACAATAGTACTTTTTTTGTATATAATCACTGTGCGAAGTTTCAAGAATATTTTTTAAATACTTTTTGATTTACAGATAACACTAAGTGAGTACCCATTACAGTACAATGAACGGATGAACAGAATGGAAGGCTACTAGTCCTTCTGTTATTGTTGGTGACGTAGGTAAAAAGTTATAAGCATATAAACTTGAATGTGCTTCCAGACAGAAATACAAGTGAACAGTTCCTCATCCCCATTAATCAACCATTAGTCAATCAGAACCTGCTTTTGCAACTACCTTCAATAACAGAAATAGTTACCCAACAATATATCCAAAGAATTTCATCATATCCACCCTCCTTCCACATGCTGATATTTCTGTGTAAGTTTGTTGTAAAATTGTCTGAAAACAGATGGGTACAAATATATATGTATAATGTGACAGCACAATTTAAAGGGCAAATGTAGAAGTGAACCACTTTCCACATTCTCTTTGTATTTTATCAATTCGCATCTTAATATATGTTGCATGCTACATTAGTAAAATCTCAATTCTCCAGAGTATTTGTTTAATTAGATAATGATGACCATATATCTTAAAACCTGTAATACATCTTATACATTGCCACCAAAAGCTAAGTCAATATTTACTTAAAAATGTATAAGCCATCTATGATGTGAGGACTTGGCGAGGATGAGTTATCTTGGAAACAAGTATTGTCAGGAAAATTACCAATTAAATAAGAGCCCACTGTCAGACAAATACAAATTGTGTATCTATTCCTTTTACACAATATTAACATGAGTTTACAGTATTTATGTTGAAGGTATGACCTTCTTAATCATTGCTTTTAATTTTTGTATTGCTTAGCATTTTTTTAATTTGCAACTTATGAAGAAAATCGTGCATTTGTATTTCAAATTCAAGCATATAGTAGGTTTTTTCATAATGGGACCATGGGCTTTGTTTCATTCTTTTATATCTGTACCTTTTTGCTGTCTGCATCTAAAACTATGACATCCTTTTCTCTAAGGTCTATCAAAACTTCCTATAAGATAAAAAAATACATACAAAAAATTCAAAATACACCTTTAGGCATACAAATCTACAAGTTACCTGAAAACTTTCATTGTTCATCTACATTTTTTCCAATTTTAATACATTGTGTGAGTATATGCATTTAACAGAGAGAAGTGATTTATTGAATTTTCCCTGAGTAAAAAAAATTGTAATTCACACTGTGAAACAAATTCAGTAATTCCACTACAGGACTTTCTCCCGTCAAAACGTCACAATAGGAATATCAATTCACCCATCACTAACTGTACAACTTATGTTGAAAATAGCAATTAATTATGAAGGAAATCTATATAATAAATAAGATAATTACTTAGTGGATAACCAAAATATAATTACTCATACCAAGAATGCTTACAGATTTAACTTGTGAACAAATTCGACCCACTAATTACATCTAGGAATTCTTCAGCAATCATGATCTTATTTTGGTAATTCACTTTCACCAATTACCGGTAATTATTTTTTAACTATTTATTTCTAATACATACAATTTCTTGTTTATGGTTTTTGACAATAAGATCAACACTATCCTCTATCCTATCAACTCTTCCATCCTGTGAAAAAAAAGTGCATTCTCATTTATAACATAGCAAAACACAGCATGTTATGATTGTTTAAAACAAAATTTTTTTTTTCAAAGATTTTATGTCAAAAAAATCTGAAACTGAATATTGGAAACCAATGAAAAACAAAAGAGAGTATCCATCCACAAAGACCAAAAAGTTATTAAACTGATTTATCCTATAATGCATGGACAGACAGACAGACAGATAGTGGTATGCCCAACACAAGATAGGAGTAAAAGCTCTATTAAATTAAAATGACCCTCTCCATCTTTAATTCAATTCAAATGGCTTAACCTAAACAATTTATATTTCAGATAATCTTATATGCCTGTCCATTGTAAATGACAGCTTTTTAACTCAGTTCTAACTGTCTGTCACAAATCAATCTAATATGACATCCTATAAATGTCATACCATATATCTACATTTAGGTGATTCAGATGCAGAAAAATCATTTTTGTCGTATTCAGAACAACAACACTTCGTATAAAATAATCAAATACATGTACATGTTCCAGTATAAAGAACCAGACCATGAGTAAACGAATATAACAAAATACTCTCTATGAATTATTTCTTAAATATGTCTAATCACATGAAAGGGCACCTTCTAACTAGTTTGACTTTCATAGTAAAATTAAATGCTATGATAAAATATGAAACTGACTGAAATGTAAGCACGCTTACCGGTCCAAGGTCCATGTTGCCTAAATAACGAACTTTGTATAATGCTCTGAAATACAATAAAAGCTTTGTTTCTGTTTTGGGAAACCTCAAATATTAAATTTATAAAACATCGTATGTGTTGCATGTTATGTTGAATAAAGAAACAATATTTCATTCTAATCAGATATACAGGGAACACAAAAAGTGTAACAGAGAAGTAGACTGAGGCTTTTTCATTAACTGTAATATCATAATTAAAAGTTGAAAAACAGAGATAAAAGAGAAAATTGCACAAAAACAAAACAAAAAACAACAAACAACAACATCAGCAATACTCATTAAAGCCTAATATACAAGATATGTAAAGGAGCATTGTAGTAATGGTAGGTATCTGTGTGTCTGCCTGTTGTGTTTTTAAATGCATTTCATCTGAAACCGCTTGATAGATTCTTTTGTTATTTGGCATTGTGTATTCCTACTGAGTGTAGATGTGCAAACTACACCGCTTTTTTAATTCAACAAAATTTGATGGGGTTATGGAACATTTTTATGCATGTTTCACCAACAGAAGACCTTGTGAACACAACCCCTCTAAAAACCACCTGATGGAATCTTTTGATATTTGGTTTGATGAATTGTTATGAAGTGAAGATTAGCATATTACATCCCCATTACAATTCAGCAAATTGGACTTTTTTTGTCATGTTTCAATTATGGAAGA
This sequence comes from Perna viridis, assembly GCA_037379345.1. Classification (NCBI taxonomy): domain Eukaryota; kingdom Metazoa; phylum Mollusca; class Bivalvia; order Mytilida; family Mytilidae; genus Perna; species Perna viridis. Next base: position 24,370,919 of record CM074514.1, on the reverse strand, counting down.
CTTTGTGGACAGAACTCCTCCGAAACCACTTGATAGATTTTTTTCATATTTTTTATGATGTATTATGTACATACTATGCTGCCATTTGTGACAAATTATGTTAGAACTATGAGAAAAAAGATGTTGTGGATGCAGCTCTTCTAAAACTTACATCATAATGTCTAAATCTAAACCATATATCATCCATACATTACTTCTAAACGTACACATTTTACTCTTTCCACTTAAACTACAAGCATCTTCTCTAGATATACTCCATCAATCTAAACTGACAAGGCGGGGACATATGGCTACACATAGCTATCTTGTTTGGTTTAAAAAAAAAGTCTTAATATAGTTTAGAAAGAAAAAGACCAAATGCCGATATCGACACATTTTCTTTCTTCCCTGTTAAGTACTTACCCACCATCCGGGGCATGAACTGGTCTCTCAACATCCTCTTCCTCTGGTAATATGGCATGTCCTGGTTTTTTGTCAGCATTGTTGTTTTCAACGTCATCAGGTATTTGTTCTTTCTGAAGAGTTCTAGGATCAATGTCCATCTTATTTAAAAGGTTAACAATAGGAGAAAAATATTTCCCTGTTCTGTCACACAGCTATATTTGAAAAAAAAGTGAAGTAAATATATTACTCATGTTCATATGATTAACTATAGAATGAAAGCATTTCCCTGCTTTATCACAGGGAGGCAAAGTGTTCATCAAAGATCATGTTTTTCATATAATGTATTATATATTAACATATTAATTTTCACGGTGTACTAAATTTCACTCTTTTTCACAGTGGACAGAAAACATTGAAAAATACTACTTGCAAAATTGATTATGACATTATATAAAGCTAACCACTGACAGAATCTGCAAAAATTAGCAACTGAGTAAATAGTTACATTAACATATTATGCACAATAAAATCTGTCATAGCAACCTATTATATTCAGCAATTGTCTTAAAAGACTACAAATAAAATATTCCTTTCTAGTACAACCTTTGTAAGTTAAACTATATTTAAAGACCACCTATCTTACATGTATGTGACCATGAATTTGATTCCCCCTTGAAGGTAATTTAAAACAGGTTTGACTGTAAATGTTTTGGACATATTTCAATCTTATTTGATATGTAATCTAACAAGGTTTATTTTGGTTAAAGTTACACCCTGTTATAATTATATAAAACTCTTTATTCACACAATTTTTTTTTTAAAGAATAAGCATGATAAAGTCTGTTGCAAACTTTAAACAGATTGTGATGAAGTTTCAGACATTAAATTTTACAGGAAGTGTAGTGCACAGTTGTAAGTAAAACCTGAATTTATGCTGAGGACATAGAGAAAAAATCACACCATTAATTGCAAAATGATTTTAGGGGGCTTTGCCTATGAGAGACTGAGCTATTTGTACTCAAGTTGCATTTAACTTTCTTGATAATGAAACCTTATGTGGTTTTATTACTGATGTTTCGACTAACGGGAATATTCAAGAATTCCTGTAACACATGATGTGTGTCAGGATGTGTTAAAAATTCAAACAATAACATCCTTACTGCATACATCATTTCAGATAGAAAGACTTTGAGCCATTCATGGTTTAACAGAGGACCGACATATGTAGGACATCACTGATGCTCTGTCCCTATAATATGTGCAATTCATCCTTTGATTCATGTACTTCTTTATGCAAAAAAATATAACAAACAAATTTTACCTTAATTCACCCAGATATACGGGAAGTCCTCTATCTTACCTTAATTACACCTATATATACAGGAAGTCCTCTATCTAACCTTAATTACACCCACATATACAGGAAGTCCTCTATCTTACATTAATTACACCCACATATACAGGAAGTCCTATATCTTATCTTAATTACACCAACATATACAGGAAGTCCTCTATCTAACCTTAATTACACCAACATATACATGGAGTTCTCTATCTTACCTTAATTACACCCACATATACAGGAAGTCCTCTATGTCTTGCCAATATTTTATGCACCTGTAATTATAAAATTCCATAATTCTACTTTCTAAATCTGAATGATACAAAATATGACCCTATTTATCTTCTTTGTTTTGATCATGCTGCATCAAGTAGGAGATATTGTTTACAAGCTATATTTCGATGCAACTGTTCATAATATTGATCATATTCTACAACATATGATTTCAAACTGGTGATACAATGAACCAGTACTTTCTGATTAGACCTAAAACAGGTATTGCTTTTTTTTTGAGTGATTATACTGACAGTATAAGTTAGTTAGAATGATTAACATTTACAATATTTTTTTAAATGTGTTTTCACTTGGTAATGCAAAAACATTGAAATCAATCTCTTAGTGTATTAACATAAACATTTGTGACTAATTATACATATATAAAAAAAAACTTTTAACAGAAAAGTATAATGAATAAATATTTAAACTGCATTGTAGTTTTTAACATGTAAAAGGTTAAATGTATAAATGTATATGTATCAGTCTAAGAATAAGACATAAGATGAAATACAGGAAAAGTTAAATACATTTACAGCATAATTTACTATTTGTGCAGTCAAAATTGTAAACATAGATTTGCAACACTTTTTTGATGAAATAAGTAAAACATTTCATGAAATGCAATGCAATGTAATAACAATTCAGGAGTAGATAAGTCTATACACAGCTGGTCATTTCAATGAAGAAAACAACAAATTAATGGTGATATTTTTCTCTTCAGATCAGTAGATTTTTTACACGGATGTTTTAAACTTGTAATTCAAAGACTTCCACTTAAAACCAATTATTTTACTGTTGTCGATTTTGATATATAATTTACATTTTTTTTTTAATTTTCATATTATTTGTTTTTTGATAGTTTCAAAAACAGTATGAGAATAAAAAAAAAATACATTACATCAGGAAGACTAAGTGGCAAGAGAGTATTCCCATACAATTCATCTAAAATATCTCCAGGGTTAATCCTCCCCTGAAACAAAACAAAACAAACATCAACCAACACCAACCAACAGCATGTACTTTTATTTCTGTGTAATGATACATTACATTAGGGATATTTATAGGCAATAGAGCTTCTCCATGAAGTTCATCCAGTACATCTCCAGGCTTTATCTCTCCCTGAAATAATAGCAGAACAAACATACATATTGAAACACATTCCAAATTAAGTCAAATGAACTTCATTTTAATTTGACATCTTTACACTTGCTGGGATAAATCCAATGAAATATCTCATAGGTGTAAACAACAAACATTCTTAAACATTTGTTATGTAGTAGTACATATCTAAGTTTTTCTATTATGATTTATGTAATTTTCCTCCAGAACACTTACAACTTCAAAAAGAATAGTTCTAATTCTTTGGATAGTACCCCCAGTACTGTTTTCTTGTGTGCTTTCAAAGCTGTTGGAAACTAAATTTCACAACTCAACACAACAGGATTTATAAAATAAACTGATCAATTGTGCCATAAGTCCATAATATGCCTATCTGCAGCATGAAATATCACCCCCCCCCAAAAAAAAAAAAAATACACACTCCAACCATCATACATATAACAAGGATCTATGAAATGCTAATGTACACTGTACTAAACTAAATGTTCCAAAGATACTTTGCTTCATATGAAAAAAGCCTCTTTTATGTGGAAAAGTATCAATTTATCACCAGAAAGTATACAAACCATCAGAACATCAAAACAAAGACCTATGAAAAGTCTGAAGCGAGTAAGCAACTGACATTTTTCATCACAGTGGGGTTGTTGTCTCTATGGCATATTCACCATATCCATTCTTGTTATATTCAAACTTTTGTTTTATATGTTTACACTACAGACTTATTGAAAGTAAAGAAGAATTATAACCACTCTTTTTAAAAGGCAAAACTACACTTTAATGATGTAATTCCTGAAAGCCTCTGTTCTTTTCATTATATGAACTACTTTTATTCCATGACTTTCTATACTAATTGACTTAATGGTGCCAACACATAAATTTAAGTGAGTAATTCCATCATAAACCTCTTAAATAATAAAAATAAAAACAAAAGTGCTTGACTATATTTGACATTAAAAAGAAAGGGTTTACTTTTATTCAAAAATTTTTTAGATAGTTTTAAAACAATTGCGATTCTTGATTTTATGGAAACAGAAAATAAGTTCATGATATTGTAATAATCTTGAATGGAGAGAGTGTAGGTTCAAAAATAAAACTTCTGGGCATTTTTTTTTTCCATTTACTGACTTAAACATCTATACCAAAACTTACATCTTCTTCTATAACACTTCCAGACATGACCTCTTTTACTATGAAGTAACCTTCAACCTGCCTGAAAAATATTATGTAGCATGGTAACTAGATATAAAGTTGAATAATCATGTTCCAAAGTTTAAATTAAAGGCAACATAGCCTGTTTTTTTTTCCTTTTTGGTCTATCAAAACTATTTTAAGTTGAATGCCTAAGCAACTTTAAAATGATGATTGATATTTGCTATGACAGTAATCTTTGTACTCAATTCGTAACTTTTTTATGAGTTTATAAGCCACTATCAACACTTCAACGTCTTGGCTTTGAACATCAATAATGTTTCTAGTACTTGGAAAGAATATGTCATGGTAGATACGGAATTATAGGTACTATCTTGATATAAATGTACTGAAAATATAGCAATGAATAGCTAGATAAGTTCAGAAGGTGAATTTTGATTAAAAGGTACACCCGTATCAAAATTTGAAGTACCTAATACTATGTTAAAGAGCAATTCCATTTTTCATGCACAACATCATGGTAAAATTTATTTTTAATACAAATTTAAAAGTACAATGCCAATTATGACTGATGTTGGGGTCTAAATATAACACACAATTTTGAAAATCAACTGATGTTCCAAACTGTTATTAATCCAGGGTTATCTACGTTTCATGAGAACATATGTTTAAAATGTTCTACCACTTACTGTACATTGACTCCTAAATCTCCACATGGTACAAGTTCCAAATTTCTGTAGATCTATAATTATATGGTAAAGAAAAACATATTACATTAGACACAATGAAAGCCCTATACAACATTTGCAGATATAATTAACAATGTGAACTCTATAAAAAAAGACATTATGCTGAAGAAAATTCCTCTGTTTGCTAAAGTCATTATCTATAAACAGTTAATCATTTCATTAATTTTAAAGGGACATAACTTTAGAATGGAAAATAAATCTCCAAATTCAGATTTGAGTTTTTGTTTACTGGGTATTAAGCATTATGGACAGTTTGAAGTAAATCAAATGATCCTATCTCAAGTAATTGACTTGGGAAATCAGCGATAGGATGACTACCTTCAAACCATCAAGTAATCCTTGAAATGATGCTATGAGTAAAAAAAATGATTACACTGTAATATGTGTACTTACAGGCAATTCCCATGTTTTATCTAGGAAGCTTGAATTCTGAAGAAGAAGAAGAAGAAGAAGAAAAAACAAATTGTTGAATTGTTTTGGTGCACTTTTTAAAAAAATTCTAGATAAGAAACATATGTGCTTTAATTGTTGATATCTTAGTAATTGTCTGTTTTGTGTTGTTAATTGTAATTAGTTTAAGTTCTAAATGCTATATAATTCCATAATTTAACACCTGGCGAGCACGATCTCAACCCATATTCTGAAACAAATATATCAAGGTGAATCAACAAAGTAAACTATTTTTGTATCTATTACAGGTAATATTTTTTTAATGATACATTAATAAAAACAAAGTATTAAATTTAAAAACAACCTTTAAAAAGTTCATTTCATGATAAAAATGACTTCTCAGAATGTAACAGTTTATATGTTAAGGTTCTAATTATCAAAATAAAATGATAAAAAATAATTTATTTCTCTACCTCAAAGACTAATACTTCAAAACAGATTATTTTCCAATTTTGACATGAACTTCCCTTATATCAAAAGAAACAACTAAGTGGTTAAAAAATGAAAACAATAGCGATAGTACAGATAAACATTTCAGCACAGGATAAAAGTGGTGTTAAAAGGGAAAAAGACATGTACACATATACTTAACTCAAAATCATAACTATGTGTGAAAATTCATGTAATTTAATTGATATTGAAAAGAAGGTATGAAAAAAACAAATAAAACTTACATATATCTTTAAGTTGAATGTGACCTCTGCCAGCTGTAGTAACAGAGATATCAGGATTTCTACAATAAAATGATCAAAATGTAGTAAAGGGTTTTATATTCATATAATGAAAACACAGATGGCTTTCCAGTATAATTGTGATAAGCCAATCCACAATACTTTACCTATAATACCCACCTGCTTTAATATAAATTTTAGCGCACAGAGAGAAGATTCTTTTATTCCACTATTAAATTTGAGAAAAGCTGTGCCCTATACAGAATACTTATGACTAGATGAGGCCACAAAGATTGTCAGAATGACCCATTAAAATACTGACAGACTGCATTACTAAACAGATCATTTCCGAAATTTTAATCCTAATCATTATACGTTGGCCAATCTAGATAACTTTCATAATCATATATTGTGTAACACTACTGCTGTGATGTAACAATGGCATTTTCAATATACAAAACTAAATTATTATATATTTTTTATAAATGCATGTAATAATGCAAAATATATTTCAGAATCTTCAGAAAAATAGTTGGTTCATATGTCTGGTGCAAATTTTCTTTTAAAGATGTCCCAAAAACAAAGAATTCCTTAAGTGACCAACAGAACATTTTCTGGTGTAGCAGAACCTGCAAATCTGTAGGTCATGGTGACTGGAGAAATTAATGAAATGTAAACTCACCACAGTATATTTCATCACCTATGATTGTGTTGTAATTGTAATAAAACTCCTGAAAAAATAAATAAAATTAAACATATTAAGTACTTCTCCTTCTAAGAATCAGGCAAAACGTGTATAAGGTGTAGCACATGAAAAAAAAATACACAGACATTTTATTGTTTAATCCAAGTATTCATACCTCATAACCTTAAGAAATTACTGTCAGTGTTTGTCAGTGTTAAGTACAGTTAATCTTTTTAAATTGTATTGGAAATATTTAAATATCTCTTCATATTTATATCCTCATGCTTTCATAAATTTCCCCTACAGAGCTGAAAGTAATTAGTCATTCTCATTTTTTTCTCTAAATTTCTGGACCTGTCTCTATGGGGAAGGGAGGTCTGTTATCTGGGGAAACTGATGAATTATAAAAAAAAAAAAAAATAGATTTAAGATGTGATTAACCTTTGCTATCTTTATATAGTTTGTTCCATACTTCCAGATATTATTGTCAACATTTACTTTTGCTACCTACTTGTGGAAAAGGCAGATAATTGTGATATTGGGGTTTCAGCAATTTCATTGCCAATTGTTATGTTACATACACCTAACTTATTCCATTACCGTATTTTCCGGACTATAAGTCGATGTGGAGTATAAGTCGAATTGCCTAATTTTGACCAAAATCAACAAAAAAACATAGATAAGTCAAATTTGGCAGATAAGCTGAGGGTCACACATGTGCATTTATATCATAAGTGTTAGTCGAGATCTGAGTTGAGCGGTTTGTTTTTAACAGCATAGTATTCCAGCGATGTTACTGTGTATAGTATTTCTGAACTGAATTTATATTTGTGTTTTTGTTAAAGTGTACTTTGTCCGGAAGTTCAATTATATTCATTGAATGGCGTATCAATGGCTCTGAAGTCTTATATCATTAGGTGTACAAAATTGTAAACATGTCAAGCTTAGGCACCCATGTGTGAAATAAGCGGGAAATTTGTTTGATGATTAGGTCATAATTACAAGTGGTAATTAATAAACAATATTACCTGGTATTACAAAATACAATAAAAAATTATGTAAATTTGGTTGCAATGAGCCATTTAGATGACACCTTAACTGATTATAATTTGAGCCACGTGCAAATGTGTTACGACATACTGTAAATGGGGATAAATTTGCATATTAAAGGACCGATAACTCCCGAACACTCGATAATGTCTTTCCAGTTAAAAAAAGAGTTTTTGTTAACATATCTTCTAGAGTTTATTTATACATTTTATATATTTTAATAGTTTGAAAGTTTCAAAGTTAATGTTACCATTGTCGTATTCATTCATAAAGGATAGCCGCACTGATCAATAATCTTTGATTTCGATCGCCGGTATGACTGTTTGAGTGACAGCTTTCGTTGATTGTAGTTTACCCAAAATTTATAATTAAAGCAATCAAAAGTGAATTTAACAAATCTAATGAAATGCATTGTAGATAAACATTTTTCCTGAAAAATCCTTAGATAAGTCGAAGTGGACAATAAGTCAAGGCTGACACTTTGCTGAAAAAATATATCAACTTATAATCCGGAAAATACGGTAGTCATTTGTACCTGCAATATCACATGATCCTTAGCTATCAGCTGTACTGGTACAGCAATTACTTTCTTGGCAAGTGCTGACCTGATAAAAAGTCTTCCTTTGCCACAGTTTGTTGCAACCTAAAGAGGGAAAAATAATTATGAAGTATGATAATACAATGTACAAAACTTTTGTTATATCCACAGAATATAAGGTTTTCCAATAAAAAGACCCATAGCTGTATTGACTTGAGGAATTTTCATTTTATTTTAAATTTATATCTTTATAATCTCATGAGATTTACAAAAGTTTTTTGAACGATGCAGAGTCATGCATATAATGTATTATGTAAATGTTGTCAAGCAATAAATTATATTCAGCAAATGAGATAAAGCAGCAAAACAAAATGTACATGTACATGTATATAAAAAAGAATTACTCAATTACGCTGTACCTTTCGACATTCTTTAACTGTATCTAATACCATATGAAAGGAAGCCTGGTACCTGAAAACAATAAACATCATGTGTAGGACGTGTAGATGTTGTGTACATGTTAACATTTGTATGATTAAGGTAATAAGTCATTTGAGAAATTACTACTTCTTGCTTATATAGCAGTAAACAGTTTATCACCTTATAAATTTAGTTACATGTGCAAGCTATCACTTAAATATGGTTTAGTAACCTTATGTTGAAGCTTGTACATGTATACAGATTGACATTAATATTCATGATATTCTCCACAAATATTTGAAAATTATTAAATTGCAACTACAATTCAAAGAGTAACTGATTAAGTATTTATAGGTATTCTTGGAAATAGATGAAAATTCTTCATATTTTTCAAAATAGATATAATGTACAGTGATTAGGATTTGAGGGGGGTCATGAGCCATTGATCACATTCCAGGTGAAAATGTCCCATTAAAATCAGAAGTCCTCACGAAGAATGATACAGAATGACCCACAGAAATGCTGAAGATTATGAAACATTGCCCATCATCAAAATTTTAATCCTAATCAATGGCAATATACTGTGAAAGTACTATTATTCGTGAGGTACCAATTTTCATGGTTTTCGTGGGTGCGCCAGACTATGAAATTTGATTCCCAACAAAAAGGAGATTCCAATTGATGTGTATACTGAAAACCTCAAAACCATGAATTCAAGAATACACAACTTGTATATCTTCCTTAATCTATGAAAATTGGTATCCACAAATTAAAGTACTTTCACAGTATTTGGTCCAAAAAATGGATACAAATTTCCTATATAATGTAAACATACTAATATTTGTTGTTGCTATTTTTGGAGGATTCTTGCCATGTGTCACTGGTATCAATTTTGCGGTTTCCCAAAATGATTAGTGTTATATAATGTAAAAAATTAATTTTGCAGTTACTATTTTTAGCTTTTCTACAGCACAAATATGGAAAAAAAATTAATATGTTTACAGTAATACAATTCTAAATCTACATATGCAAATATTTCTTAAAACTCTGGATTCCTGGCAAGATTCAAACACCAAAATAAACATTGTAATACCTTCCTCTTTGTGCAACTCGTTCAATCCACATCCAATATCTGTAGTTTGATTTGTTAAACCATGAAGTATCTGAAATCATGTCACATGATTAAGTTATTGAATAAGCTACTGTCTATATGTTTAAAATTGTGTGTTATACATCTGGTAATTAGAAGAACAATCTATATGATATATACAACACTGTGGTCTACAATTTCACTACTATTTTTCCTACTGAGGCTCTTTTTTGTGAAAATTCACCTGAAGTCACCTAAAACTGCTTACATTTATAAAAACGAATGCTGCTTAATATTTGTATTTGATTTGAATAATTCTTGGTTACATTTTTTGTCAATACAAATGTAATATAATGGTGACACCAAAAACTAATTTTTTGGCATTACATTTCAATATTTATATCTTGGTGATCATAAAAATATTAGGGTTGGCACACCTTAGTGAATAATTTGTTTGGTTGGGAAATACACTTTGGTTTTAGTGTGAATTATATTTGGACACTACCACTAACCCTTCCTTTAATTTTCATTGCATTGAATTCTGTAATTAAGAGTGTAAATCAGCAGAAATTTAGATGGCATATGGCTGTGTTTATTACACATCTGACTCAAGCCTAAATATGACCCATAAGGGACAAGAAACTTCGTATCATCTTGAAGAATGATGTATATTTGTACATATATATACAAGCACAGTTTTGCAAATTAATTTCAAAAATTTGTAATAGAATTATGAATATACAGTATACTTGTACATTATGTAGTGTATACTGGTATGTACCAGATAGTATAGTCCACATTGTGCATATTGTCTTTAGTTTGATCCCTAACACTTAGTCATGATGGTTTTCATTTTACCTCTAGCTCCTTGAGTAAAAATATGCTCAAGTGTGATGCATAATTCTAACAGGATTGGACTTCTATCTGTAATGACTTCATTTTTCGTTCTTATTTCTAAAACCAATCCTGAAATAATGTTAAAGGATTACTTTATTTTTTGCATGCAATTTGTTTTAATTAAAAACATTTAGTAATGAGAATAAAAAAATTGGATCCAAACTTCTTATGAACTTTCTACATTACTGTACCAAAATGCAAAACTGAATACATACACTCAAATATAAACATATTGTCGCAAAGCCAGGTGTACAAATTTGAGTAGGTCTGAGGTCCTGGACCCTCCATTTCTGTGCCATTTTCAAATTTCATGAATAAAATGCACATGTAAGTCCTAAACCTTCAGTCAATTACACTGAGTATCTATTAAGGACCCTTTGTTTCAATCTAGTGGACTCTTGATATTAAATCTACAAAGGTCCTGCACCTTCCATTCTCAAAAGCAAATTTGACCCATGCAAAGCAAACAACAGTGTAACTAATGAAACCGTATAATTGTCAGCATAAAAGGGTCATCTGATCAAAATACAGTAGAGATGATTTATCAGTATTTTCAACTGTGCAACACAGGCATTGATTTGAGATTATTTTAAATGGACACACAAAAAAAAACCAGTCATTCCCAATAACTTAATTTAAGAATCAATATTTAACGACTCTATCATCAAAAAAGGTTGATGACACCACAACCATGTAACACAATTTTGTCTATGAAATGATGGACAAATGTTTTATCCAATAAGAAAGCATGTTACTCCTGCAGTAGAATTTTCCATAGATATCATTTTAATATGCCAAACATCAACATTTTGTATTTTGTTCATGTACATGAATGAAGACTTAGAGAAATTTTACAGAAATTTTCAAATGACTGTTCATGGCAAGTGGCTAAGCATGTGAATAAGATTGACAACCAATTGCAATTGAGTGTACATATACAACATAACACAAACCATGTAAATTACCAAATTACTCATAGGTTAACTGACTGTTTTATCATTATAAGGACAGACTGTCTGTTAAGTCTTATAATCTGACACATAAATAGCTCTAAATTGTTCTGTTGTAAGTGACATATTTTTGACATGATGTATGCAGTTCTTGTATTTCATTCCCAGAAATGCCAATTTCTTAAAGTTACAACCAAGAAGTCCCCGCTAATGGTGCTTTTAACATCCATTGCCATATACATGAGGATGTTGACTCAGCTAAGAATTTAGGGGTAACAATTCACAAGACACTTAACTGGAACCACCACATCCGCAATATCTCAGAAAGCAAACTCTACCTTAGCTTTCTACAGAGAAACATCTACAGCTGTCTTAGCAAGACCAAGGCACTGTGCTATCAGACATTAGCACGACCATTTATGGAGTATGTCTGTACCATAAAGGATTTTAAATTTATGGTACATGTATTTGTCAAATTAATTGTGCAGTAGAAATTAATCTTTAGAAGATGACTGGCTGTTCATAAAATAGTGGTAAATCCAACCAAGATTCATTTTCAAATTGTCAATCATCATCGATAACCCTGATCAGCTGATTATTTACATGTGTACCAGTCATAAAATACATCCTTACCTGTTTAGACAGCAATTACATTTATAACATCTTTTGTCAGATTTATGTCTCTCCTTATCAAAAAATTGAGATGGAAACATGAATTTAAGGGTTTGAATTCAGAGTATTCTATGAATTTAAGGGTTTGAATTCAGAGTATTCTACGTAACTTTTACAAAATCTGGTTTTGGGACAAATTTGACATTTAAAATCACGTTAGCAGGACAAATGGTCAAAATCGTGAAAACATACTTAAATTGTGCAAGTTGGCAGGTACAAATTATATACAGTGTAATAGGACATCTCATGTATTCCTGTTGCTGTTTGTCTATAGTACATGTATAATATATCTGATTGATTGTTGGTGTTAAACACCCAAGCTGCAATATTTCAACTATATCTGGGCAATGGACATGAATTATTGATGATGAAATGAAAAATGGGATGGGATATAAGGATAATATGGTAGACGAGTTTTGATTACCACTGGAAATTAAGAGAGGTAGTCATTTTGTAGGTACAAATGTAGGGTCTTGCAATCTAGCCTTCTGTGGCAACTGGCGAAGCCAAGGCTACTTTTCTTGTCCAATACCACAGCAGGGTTCTTTAACATGCAAGAAATGTGGCATTTTTTTTCAACATGGTGCACCACTATGGCTTGTGGTCTGGTTTTCAGTATTTTGGCTTGATGACCATAGCATGTACCATGCCAGGGATACCCCATTCAGCCACCTGGGACACAAAACCCAGTTGCTCTGTGGGCTAACCCCCAAGCCCTCGGCTAGAATTCTGAGCATGATTTAGTCAACTTTTAAGATAAGCTAAGGGCTGCTGCGGCTGCGCAGGCCTATTCTTTTGACACTTAGACCTGCACAGGCTGTTTATTCAGCTAGGATTTTTAACAACATCGTAGTGCACTATCAACACAGTCAAAATGATTTCTGAGTATAAACAATTCCGTCTTTGATAGGCAAAGTTAAAAATAATTTTAGTTTGATGAAGTAATTAACAGATGACGAGTGTGATTTTCTATGAACATGAACACGAATGTACATGTACTAAATCTACCCTTATCAAGTGAAGAGAGAGTCTTTTTTGCAACATATAACTAGTTTAAACATCAAATACCCTTCAACTTCTTCAATAGAGGATCATGAAGTGGCATCACATCTGGAAATCAGCATCGGCTGCTCCGGAAGTTGATGTCAGCAACAATAAATAACAAAATTATGTCGTGAATATTTCGAACTGTTGTTTTACATTTATTCTGAATAACAGGAAGATTGGTTATTCAGGAAAAATACAAATTATTATGATTTGTTTAATGTTTTCCTATATCATTAATTTAAAATTGTATACTTTCATTGTCATTATGCGCGGCAAATGTTAAACATATAAATCATGAATTTAGGTTTCTCTATATGGTTATCCCTCTTGATTAGCTGTCTTCGTTTCCACAAGATTTGGCTAAAAAAATGTCCCAAGTTCTCCTTGGCCTCATCGATGAAAAAATTGACAACCTACATTCTGATTTATACACTAATAAGATTGGTGGAAAACCGGTAATAAACAGTAAACAAATTACAGACACTGTTGAGTGTACACAAGTTACAACAGTCAACATGCCATAGGGAAACTCGAATTACCGAAAACATCGGTATTAACCAAAAACTATATAGAAAATCCGAAAACTAGTTGTATATGTCCGGAAACCTCAATATAATACTTTTTTGGGGGACGGGGGTATAATTGCTCACTATATTATTCAAACAATATTGAAATAAGTTTCTCATGAAAAAAAATAGGGGTTTTTTGTTAATAATAATATTCCACGAGGATTGTACAGGAGAGAACACATATGTATGTCAGTTCAGTTGTGAGTCATGACACATCTTCTTAGCATCACCAATACAAAGTATGGAAGATCATGAAGGGAGGCCTCGTGTATATTATTTTAGCACAAATTCTAAAAGAATTGATATCCTTAAATATTTTACTTGAAGAAAATTTAATAAATGTCAAGAAATTTATTGTAGTCAATAGATAAAAACATGTTATGTTTTCCCTTTGAAAAAGACCAATCTTCAGTGCTCATGTCGGTGTTAATACAGGTTTGGTGTATATATATATATATATAGATATATAGATATATAGATATATATATATATATATATATATATATATATATATATATATATATATACTTCCCTCAATTTTGAACCCTCCTCTATTGATGTTAATTGCATTCATTTGTTTTCATATATGAAATTTAATTCATGTGATTGCTGCTAGGTTAATGTTAGTCTAAATAATTGCACTGTCTGGATAGGTTATTATATCCCCTGCAAACGTAAGTTTGGGGTTATATTTTTTTGTATTGTTTGGTGCTTAATATCAGGTTCTAGAAAAGTTCTTCTCCACATGTCATGATTACTTGGTCTCTGTACAATGTGCATTGTTGTAAATAAAGTATTTTTATTCTAGGACTGGATAACAACACAGAACATTCCCTGCTGCTCACAATGTAACATAGAAATGGTTTTAGTTGTTCAACTGTATTGTCCACTTGGAGGATCACCATATCACAGAACACTCTACATATTTACCTGCATTCAGTGCAAGGATTTTAGGTTGGCACAGACAGGGAGTGTATATAAGAAGGATAAGTCACTTGTAATAATCTATATACATGTACATTGAAGAACACTGTTGTTGCTATTTGGCTGTTTATTAGCCAATTTTATCCAATTTCTGTGTTGAAAATAGGGTAACTTTGCTAAAAATGTAAAAATCACTGGATGGATTTTGAAGAGTGATGTACAAGTTAAAGATAAAAAATTGAAGAATGGCAACACATATTCTTTTATTTATTTGAGATAAGAGTAATGTAAATATGTAAATAATGTTTATTATGTAGAAATAAATTAATATTTACATGTTTATGGACCTGTTTTTTCTTAGGATTTTTTTTAATTTAAAGTCATTCAGTATTACTTGGTAAAATTTGCTAACAGCAGTCACAAACAATAAATTAAGCCCTGCCCATTGAATTTCTGTTACTTTCTAATGTGTTCATTGTTTTATAAAGCCAATTTTGTCTCAAGCTACTATATTATTTTGTTACAGAAAATTTGGAACATAATGATAATATAAGTATTTTATCTTGCTTTTGTGTTTAATGAAACTAATTTTAAGGTCATTGCATATTTTCTTTGTGGTTTTGTAAAAAACTATTTTTGTCTTGGTGTCCAGGTCAAATTATTGAAGTGTACACCATTGCTGATGGCGTGATTGAACTATCTATGTTGTAACATCCAGGTCAAATTGTTTGAAAGTAATCGCTTACATTTGTAGCATGTGTCTTCTTTGATTGAACTATATTAGGCTCATAATCAAGTTCAAATTATTATATATATTAAGAAATAAATAAAAAAATCTTCATTTGATCATTGTTTTACAATGGGCTGGCCATTTATGTTGCATCATTTCCCCACTATTTCTCATCAGCAAAACTGGTGACTTTAAATGTAACATGACTATTGAGCAAGTCTGGAACATTGTATTATAAAATATACAACATCAGAGGCGGATCCAGATACTTTAAAAAGGGAGGGTGCCAGCTGGGGTTCCTAAAAAGAAGGGGAATGTTAGGACATTATTTACCATTTTTTGTCAATTCACACATGAAATGACACATTTTCCAATAGAAAGTAGAGGTGTCAACCTCCTGCACCCCCTGAATCTACCACCTTATCTAATTAATGCTGTATAGTGAAAGCTCCCTGAATCTACCACCTTATCTAATTAATGCTGTATAGTGAAAGCTCCCTGAATCTACCACCTTATCTAATTAATGCTGTATAGTGAAAGCTCCCTGAATCTACCACCTTATCTAATTAATGCTGTATAGTGAAAGCCCCCTGAATCTACCACCTTATCTAATTAATGCTGTATAGTGAAAGCTCCCTGAATCTACCACCTTATCTAATTAATGCTGTATAGTGAAAGCTCCCTGAATCTACCACCTTATCTAATTAATGCTGTATAGTGAAAGCTCCCTGAATCTACCACCTTATCTAATTAATGCTGTATAGTGAAAGCTCCCTGAATCTACCACCTTATCTAATTAATGCTGTATAGTGAAAGCTCCCTGAATCTACCACCTTATCTAATTAATGCTGTATAGTGAAAGCCCCCTGAATCTACCACTGAACATACCTTATCTAATTAATGCTGTATAGTGAAAGCCCCCTGAATCTACCACCTTATCTAATTAATGCTGTATAGTGAAAGCTCCCTGAATCTACCACCTTATCTAATTAATGCTGTATAGTGAAAGCTCCCTGAATCTACCACCTTATCTAATTAATGCTGTATAGTGAAAGCTCCCTGAATCTACCACCTTATCTAATTAATGCTGTATAGTGAAAGCTCCCTGAATCTACCACCTTATCTAATTAATGCTGTATAGTGAAAGCTCCCTGAATCTACCACCTTATCTAATTAATGCTGTATAGTGAAAGCTCCCTGAATCTACCACCTTATCTAATTAATGCTGTATAGTGAAAGCTCCCTGAATCTACCACCTTATCTAATTAATGCTGTATAGTGAAAGCCCCCTGAATCTACCACCTTATCTAATTAATGCTGTATAGTGAAAGCTCCCTGAATCTACCACCTTATCTAATTAATGCTGTATAGTGAAAGCTCCCTGAATCTACCACCTTATCTAATTAATGCTGTATAGTGAAAGCTCCCTGAATCTACCACCTTATCTAATTAATGCTGTATAGTGAAAGCTCCCTGAATCTACCACCTTATCTAATTAATGCTGTATAGTGAAAGCTCCCTGAATCTACCACCTTATCTAATTAATGCTGTATAGTGAAAGCCCCCTGAATCTACCACCTTATCTAATTAATGCTGTATAGTGAAAGCCCCCTGAATCTACCACCTTATCTAATTAATGCTGTATAGTGAAAGCTCCCTGAATCTACCACCTTATCTAATTAATGCTGTATAGTGAAAGCTCCCTGAATCTACCACCTTATCTAATTAATGCTGTATAGTGAAAGCTCCCTGAATCTACCACCTTATCTAATTAATGCTGTATAGTGAAAGCTCCCTGAATCTACCACCTTATCTAATTAATGCTGTATAGTGAAAGCTCCCTGAATCTACCACCTTATCTAATTAATGCTGTATAGTGAAAGCTCCCTGAATCTACCACCTTATCTAATTAATGCTGTATAGTGAAAGCCCCCTGAATCTACCACCTTATCTAATTAATGCTGTATAGTGAAAGCTCCCTGAATCTACCACCTTATCTAATTAATGCTGTATAGTGAAAGCTCCCTGAATCTACCACCTTATCTAATTAATGCTGTATAGTGAAAGCTCCCTGAATCTACCACCTTATCTAATTAATGCTGTATAGTGAAAGCTCCCTGAATCTACCACCTTATCTAATTAATGCTGTATAGTGAAAGCTCCCTGAATCTACCACCTTATCTAATTAATGCTGTATAGTGAAAGCCCCCTGAATCTACCACCTTATCTAATTAATGCTGTATAGTGAAAGCCCCCTGAATCTACCACCTTATCTAATTAATGCTGTATAGTGAAAGCTCCCTGAATCTACCACCTTATCTAATTAATGCTGTATAGTGAAAGCCCCCTGAATCTACCACCTTATCTAATTAATGCTGTATAGTGAAAGCCCCCTGAATCTACCACCTTATCTAATTAATGCTGTATAGTGAAAGCCCCCTGAATCTACCACCTTATCTAATTAATGCTGTATAGTGAAAGCTCATTAGCAATAAAATATAAAGATCCCCTTCTTCATGTTTCTGATTTTTATTTTTGTTGACAAAAAAGTTTTGATGTTTATCATTACTGTCTGATTGTACACTTTAGCAATATACATATAACAGCAATCAACCCTAGAAACATACTTACATATGAACTTCCATGGTTCACCATTTACAGTATTCCAATACCATCAGTTATAAGTTTACATTTCTTGTATTTATAAAAGGTGGACTGTGATAAGACAACAGAAGCTTGATGAAAGTGTAGGAAAGGCAAAAGACTTATCATCGCCTGCAGTTACCACGACAACTGCAGATATTGACTGGGGCGTTGACAATGAAGACTGGGGAGTAGATACTGATGACTGGGGCTCTGAGGAAGCTCAGGTGAGGCTATGCAATGTTATAATGCTGCACCTGCAAGCACAATTTTCAGGACCTAAGAATTACATTCTTCTGGTTTAGGTGGCTTCCAACTGTTTTATGACATTTTTCATTTTTGATTTTATTGTTTCTGAAATTTTACTTGTGTGATCTTTTTTCCTGTCAGCTCATGCAGCATACAGGTTACATCATACTTTGGAGAAAATAACATGTAACTGTGAATTCATGAAAATAAGATTTTTGTCCTTTTTTTCTGAACTATGATAGAATTTTAGCAACTTTGAAAAATATATTGAAATTCAGAAATGTAAATAACTAAAATAATGCTTGTCAAATCCAATTATAATCATGATTACATTTCTTCCTTTAGCCTATGGAAGATCATTTCAAGATTCAAGCCTCAAATTGTGATTTTCATCAGGATGTTAGAAAAGATTGTAATGGTACCTCACAGGATCAACCTACCCACTTCGAATTGGAAGTTGCATCAAGCCAAGCTAGAGACCACAATGTAAACCAAAATATAGAGGAAGATGATCTGTCTTCACAACTCTCTAATATGGAGGTGGAAACTGACAGTCAGTCATCAAATGTGATAGTCGAAGATGTAACAGTAAACAAATCTAGGGTTGACTGTATCATGAGTGCTTTTAATGAATCCACTGATAGTCATGTGACAATAAAATCACATGATTGTCTTACATCATTTTACATCAGTGTTGTAGATGAACCCTGTGAAAGCCATGACTCTACTGACTTAAAACATATAAAACACTTACTGAAGAAGTATGAGATGGAGCAGGGTGCTGTAGATGAATTAGCAGAATCAAGGTAAAAAAGTTACGGGTAAAAAATGTTAAATTATAAGAGAGAAACAAACAAATAAAAATGTTCTAACAAATTAAAGAGATAACCTCATTTAGATTGAAAAGAGTGTCCTGAAATAAATCTAAATCATATACTTTATTTAATGGAAAAGAACCTGTGCTACTGGTTTCAAAAAATATACAGTACACCATATGTTTTTTTTATATTGCCAGAAACAAGACCTTGTAGTAAGAACATTGTATTTTAGAAAAAAAAAAAGATAATTAGTTAAGAGTAGTTTTTTGTTCAAGCCTTAGTCATGTTTAAAACTTTTTTTTATTGCAAACCCTTTTCATCACATTTTTTATGATGTATTGATTAAGAACATTTTTTAAGCCTAAAAAATTTTATCCTTAATTAAATTATGCTTTCATCAACCTTATAAAATTTCAAGTGAATTAGTTCATGTATGGCAGAATCCTTGAGAATAAACCTGTTCACAGTAATTTCTGGAAAAGAAATAGTGTCCCATATAGCCACTGAGCTAAAATTTGATTTTTAGGGTGGAGGTTGGGTCAATGTTGAAATGAAGACAGAATCAGATCTTTTTAAAAAGACTCTTTATTTGACTAAGTATTACATTAATTTTCCCATAGACTTGTATAGTGAGTTTCATATTTTTAGGATTTTAAGTTTTCAAGTTACATCATATTATAAGTAAGTTGTTAGTACTTTAAAATAGTCATTTTTGGGATAACTACCGCTGACGGATAGAAAATGCCAGACTGGTTCCCTATTGATTCAACTGAAAGGCTTTAATTATTTAATTAAAAATCAAATGTTTGCACCTATATGGTAGTTCCTTATTTCTATTGCAGTTATGGTGGTGGAGGTTCTGGTGAGAAATATGAGAAAGCATCCTATGGAGATACATATTTTCATAAATTTTCCAAAAGAATTTCCAGATCCCCTGAACAGATTATAAGGTAAATGGATCATTTTTTTTTGTAAACTGATCTCGCATGTACAATATATTTGGCATTAATTAAAATCTAACTTTGATGTTATAATTGGAACAAATATGGCATTAATTGCTGTGATAAAATTATGCTCAAAATAAAATATATAAATGTACTAAAAATCAGAAGGAGTTCAAAGTCAACTTGCAGTGTTCATCTTTTTTATTCCAAATGAGGGAACTAAGTGAATTGTCAATCTGAAATTGTAGAAATGACTAAAAAACCTTTTGCCTAACAGGGATGTTAATAGAAGCTGTCAATAGGCAAAATTGGACAGCTACTTACTCATCTTTTGACTGCTACTCTATCTTAAGTAATGGGTGAACTCTTGCAAAAGTTTCATTTGTTTACCTGCTACCTTTATTTTCTGGTACTTAAAATACTACTGACATCCCTGCCTAATTAGGCATGAAACATTTGTTTTATAACTCATCTTCAGTGCAGGATATGTTTAATGCAATCACTTTGTCCAGCTTTTATTTTTATGTGTTATAAATCAGATTGTTTG
This sequence comes from Perna viridis, assembly GCA_037379345.1. Taxonomy (NCBI): domain Eukaryota; kingdom Metazoa; phylum Mollusca; class Bivalvia; order Mytilida; family Mytilidae; genus Perna; species Perna viridis. The sequence goes on along the minus strand of CM074514.1, from coordinate 24,350,006 downwards.
AAAAAAGTCATTACAGTTTCATCAGCTTCTACAGAGCAGAATGATCTAATATTTCACATCTTTGACACTATATGTTGTATCTCTTTTTTTCTATATAAATAGTTACACTCCAATTTCTTGTGTGATAGGATAGTCAATGAGCCAGAATTATTGGATACTTTTTACACAGATTTACTCCCACAAATTTCTTGTTTGATTTGCAGATTTGAATGGAATGGAAGTCCCCTTTATATCAGTAAATCTGATTCACATCTAACAGCAAAGAATATCTGTACAAGCTGTGGTGGTGAACTAGTATTTGAACTACAAATATTACCTGGGCTGATCAACAGTTTAAAATGTATTAACAATAGAGGTAATATTGTATTACATTTAGATCCTGCTCAAAGAAAATGTCCACAATGACTACAGAAGTTACATTGTATGTTCTGGTATTTCAATTACTCATAGCATTAACTTGTTGGCAGTATTTACAGTGATTTTTCAACCATTGTTTTTGGTCTGAATTTCAACCCCATTCTCAAAGGAAAGTATGCTCCAAATTTCAGCATTGAAATTCCCAATTATGACTTTTAACATTGTTTCAAGATATGTATATTACTAAAATTGAGATTTGCAAGATGGACAAAATCCTCTCTACACTCTACTGGTTCAAATTTGTCTTCCTGGTGTGATCTCAGGATAACAATACAATGGAAACTAAAATGGTGCTCATCAAAGATTTTAATTAGAAATCATTTTTTGAATACTGTATAAAAACCTTTTACCCCAAGAACATATATATTGATTATTTTCAATAGTCACAATTTTTGTGCTCTTTTTCCCAATTGCATGGGCCATGGGCCTCTTCCCCTAAACAGTAGGAAAATGACTGCTTTTTGTGTTTTTACCTTCCATTTGTTCTACTAATCATATTATACATAACAGCAGCGGCTTGGTGTCACTTGTAAAGGAAAGCGGGGGATCAAAAGATTAATGTAAGGAACTTTTTTTCTCACTTCCAAAGATCAGAATTTTGTTCACTAGTATATACTGTCAAAGTATTAATTTTTGTGGTGTACTAATTTTTTTTCGCTATTTTCAGGGAGAACATAAAAGAGCGAAAAAATAGTACCCACCAAATTGATTTTTAACACTACATAAGCCTTTTGATTTCTTTAATTCCATGAAAATTAATACCCGAGAATATGTTCATCTTACAGAATCTGTGAAAATTTGCAACCGCAAAAATTGGTATGTTTACAGAAACTATATTGCAAAAGCTATGTACATGCAAATGACAATTAGATATTGAATGCACCTGATGAGTAGAGTATTGCAGTAAGGAATACATGTACCAACTTTTACAATTAAGCTCCTTATAAATATTAGAGATGTATAGAAATCAGTCTTTATTTCACATTTTATCCTAGCCCCCACTAAAAATCAAATTGTTGTTCCCTTAACATATTTAATGTGGTAATCACCTCGTGATATCAGAAGGTGATGACAAATACAAATAGAACTTTACTTAAATGATTTAACAAACAGTGTCAACCTAGAGTTCTCTAAATCAGTTAAATTGAATTTCAACTTGACTATTTAGAAACTGAAAAAGGCCATCTAGTAGTTTGAAGATCAGTTATGCAGGATATTGGAGAGTTTTGTGTACATTCATGTAGATGTTCCATGTAAACCAACAACAAACCTCAATATTATGCAAACTGGTGCACATAGTACTGCTACGATGCCTTATCAATTTTTGTGTGATATTTTAAAGATAATTGAATGTCAATTGTAATCAGAATGGTGAATTTAAATCAAAGTTTAATGTGTTTGAAACTGACTCCAGTTCCTTCCCTTTATCTTATCCCAATTTTTGCAATCTGTATGTGAGAACTTTGAAGTTTGTACATTTGTTTCATGTTTCTTGTAGTTATCCATGGTTGCATTTGTCTCTGTTTTCTAAAAATTTTATCTGTAAAATGTTAAGTCAATTTTTGGAATCTGCAAATTACAATTTTACTTGTTTCCTCACACAATGCAATGGAAGTACACACTTTTAAGAAAATGCAATTATTTTATTAACGATAACAATAAAATGGTATCTCAGAGAAATGGAAACTTTTTGAAAGTACATTATCAAGGAATGGCAAGAATTTTAAAATACATCGTCAAGGAATGTCAATGTAGACATTTTTATACATAGTATTTTAAAGTTTTTGAAGATAAAAAAAGATAGCATTATCCTTTTGAAGTGAGAAAATATACATGTAATTACTTGAAAGAAATTTTTTTTTAAATCAACAATATTAGTGAATTGATTAATCTAAGAATTAGTACTTTAGATGTCAATATTCACTCTCATCACACTGCCAACCACAAAAATATGATCATGAACAGGTCAATCTTGCAGCTTGCTTGTTAATGGTTGACAAAAATTAAGTTGTGGATATAAAAATGGCTATGAAATGAAAAAAAATCAAAGTTGTGACATAATGTGTCTTTTTACTGGTAAAAATATATAGAGTGAAGTGTTGCCCATTACATTTTCTCAATAATGGTTTACTAGAATGAAGCATTACACTATATGCTTTGCAAATGGTTCTAATTTTGACAAAAATCCTTGGGTTTTTGTGAAAGTTACTGTTTCATTGAAGTTATTTAAGTACGAGTCCATTTAAAGTTCAGACACTACCAGTTGTGTTAGAAAAAAACCAAACAATGTTTTTTCAGTCTATATATGCTATACATTCACCAAATGGTAATCATTTCTTTATTCAAATCTGTCCTTTTTAGGAAATCATAAATTCCTGTCCCCCTAAAATCAACCAGAATCAAGAACAATAAATCTTGCAAAGTGCTAATTTCATGTACAATCTCTAATTTTTATCTCAAACATGCAACAACCAAATGAAAAAATAAGACTGTTTATGTGTTCAGTAAATGTTTCTGAACAAGAAATAACTGAATTTGATGGGTTTTTGATATGCATGAATCACCTTCTGTCTGATTTTTATGAAGACTGCTACTTTAAAGAAAGTGAAAATATTGTTCCACATGATCCTTAACATCTTCATTCACAATCACCCTGCAATACTTAGAATCTGTTATGGACCTGTTCATAATCAATTCTCAGACTTGACAATGTAAAAAAGGTGATACATGTACCTACATGTATATAAATTGCTTATCATTTAGTTAAATAAACTGTTAAGGCAGGGACTTTATATACACTAGTTAAGGTGAAAACAAGTATGTCTGATGTTGTCTGATTATGCATGCACTGTAAATATAAAAAAAACTAGACTTATAATTAGGTTATGATATTGCATGGTTTAAGTGATAGTTTAAAATGAACTTAAAAACAAAAAAAATCACCCGAACCAACAGAACAACTAACTCTTAAAATACACATAGAATTACTGGTATCCAAGAACAAATAAATTTACCTGCCTGAATGGTGCCTGAAATCTCTTCTTATTATAATCAAACAATTGACATGTCAAAATGAATAAGAAAGCAGGCAAATTTTAAAGTAAGAATAATTATACTGAAGTTAACCAAGTTTTAAATGTGTTTTCTTATCAATTGGATATCTCCTTTATTGGTTTTTTATCACTGCTTACTGTTGTTCGAAATTAACAGGAGGCAGTTTTTCAAAACTTGACCTGGATGATGGTCGACTGACCCTTCCACCGTTGTGTATTGGCGGCAATTTTATTATTCCCTGGGCCAACATAGGGTGAGGTAGTTAACAAATGTCTTCAATGTATCCAGTTGAACGAGTTTGACCACTTTTATTACTGTGGACTGATGTTGGCGCATTGTTGCATAGGGTTTTACTTCGTTTCTGTTCTTTGTAATTTTATTTGACTCAGCCATTTTTTCCATTGCTATACGGAAGCTTACTTGCACGACTATTACTTGGCGTAGAAGTCTCTGGACTTACAGTATCCTTGTCTGATTTATGGTAACTTGCTGTAACTCTAAGCCAAATTTTGCTCCCCGTAGTGGGCATTATAGGCGAGGCCTCTGCTTCCCTTTCCTTTCATTGCAATATGTTTCCATCTCGACCTACCGTCACATGGTTTTCCTTGCCGAGTCAATTTGTTTCGACTGCTGATTTTTCTGTGTTTGGTCTTTCCCTAGAAGTATTATTATCCATAGTCATTCAATCGCCAACTGTTTGTATTCTGATAGGTAATTTGCTTTGTGGGTTTGCCTTTTTAGGAGAATCTCTCGATTTTACATCCAATGTTCTCCATACATTGCCATCTCGGCAAACAGGAATACGACTTCCAGATATATTTGTTGTTCTGAGGAAAATGTCTGTGGTGCCGAGTGTTTCCGGTACATTGCTGTCACTCCTGATAGTTTGGTTGCTACCTACTTGAACTTGGATAGATATTTTGCTACCCTGAGTAGGTTAGTTTGGAATTTACCATGATTTACCATGCATGTTCCGTGCATCGGATTGGGAGTCGACTGTTTTTTTTTTCGTTTTCTATTCTATTCTTCTAGTGCTTTATCGGTAACTGATTCTTCGTTGATTGCTTGTAGTGAAGGAAAGTCGTTTAATGTGATTTCTTATGCACACACTTTCTTTGAGACAGCCACATGCACGTTTTTATTTATATTGGTGTCACCATCAACAATGCTATAGGACTTTTCTCCTTGAGCTTTTTCATTGATGATAATTCGATATATTTTTTCAGCCATGTGAATTTCATAATCATATTCAGTTGAATATTGGTGTCTTATTGCTTCCTTAGAGTTCGTTTTACCTAAAGCATACAGGCCTCCTGTATCTTTCAGTGTGGTTTCGCAAGCATATTTGTCTAGTGTTGCATCTATCGCATTTCTTTCTGCATATTGTCCTGCAGTAGCCTCTATCGACATTTAACAGTCATACTGACCCTTAATACTTTCAACATAGCTTTCAGTAGCATGTCAACCTCAAACGGCTTTCATTGAGATTTCGCTTATGTGTTCACTCTTTGTAACTTTCATTGTGGTTTTTCTTTAACATTGTACTCCTGGAGTTTTCATTGACCTTTCGCTAACGCACTGAGCATTATCAATAATTGCAGAGTAATTTTCGGTATTTACACCGGTACAAAAGCCATTCTGAGCAGCGTCAGGGATATATATCTCGGTGGCGTTTTAAATTTCTGTAGTTTCATCAGTTTGTCTCATATCTAGGGCTTTATCATCTTCACTTTCCCATCCTTAATCCTCATATTCATATAAAGAGAACAGTTGACGATACCCACAGCGATAATAATCTTCCTCTTTCTTCTGAATGTCCATTAATATTGATGCCTGTAAAAATTCTAGTCCCAACTCGGTGTTTATAAAGACCACGTTGTTCTTGTGAATAGTAAACATCTTCTTCAGCTTCGCTTTCGCTCAACCCATAAGGATCGTGGAGCCATTCGGCCGAAACAGGGTAACTGGATGTGAATTCAGTGGTTTAGTTACTTATATTTTCTACAGGGACATCTATTTCAGTTTCAATTATCTTTTTAATGTGTGCAATCGCATCTTTGCCGTTAACAGGAGTGCGGGTTCCGATGATGGATCTGCCATACCCAACATTATCAGTATTTCTATCGTCGGATAATGTCGACAAATCCAGCTTTAATTGTACAGGGTTACTCTGACCTAACGTTTTTGGGTTATGCATTTGAATGTCAGTTTTTCTTTTTCTATAGTGAGCATGTGCTCTCATATATCCCTTTTAGCATTATAGTTATTGTTTCCTACAGACCGATAACTATGAATAAACTGCTCTGATGTGTCTAGATAGTCAGTTTGGATTTCGTCGTACCGCTTAGTTTTTGGCATGTTCGCAGTATTTACAGTTTTACAGTTGTCGCATCTTTTCCCTGTGTTGTATCATTGGGCTTCTTATTAGAACGTTTGTCAGATGAAAGAACGGATTTCCTTCTAGGATTTTTAGGAGCATCGAACCAGATATCAAAAGCTGTACCTACTTTATTCGACTATTGTAGGTCGGATTGCAATAATGGCAATCTTTCGATGGCCTTGTCCGAATCATGGCTTGGTCTTGGTTCGTTTTGTATGTCACATATTTCCTGCTGAAAGCCAAGATCTGCATGTTTACTGACCGTTTTTTTTTTGTCGATGAATCATTTATGTCCATTGTAGCTTGTAGGGTCACTCTGATATCTCTCGAACATCCGATGACTTATCGGCTTCGGGGTATGCATTGGAATGGCAGTTGTACAATACAACCGATCTTTTTCTTTAGTGAGCATGTGCTCACATTTATCCGTGTTAGCATTATTGTTATTATTTCTACAGACCGATAACCATTAAGACAGTGCTCCGATGTGTCTAGATAATCTGCTTGGATTTCGTCATGCCGCTCAGTTTTTGGCATGTTCGCAATATGTACGACAGTTGTCGCATCTTTTCCCTGTATTATCATTGGCTTCTTTTTAGGACAAATGTCAGATGAAAGGGCGGGTTTCCTTTTAGGATTTCTAGAAGCATGGAATCAAATATCAAAAGCTGTACCCGACTTTTGTAGCTAACGGCAACCTTTCGATGGCTTTGTCCAAATCATGGCTTGATCATCGTTCGTTTTGCAAAGCTATGTCACCCATTCCCAGCTGGAAGCCAAGATCTGCATGTAACTCGCCGGTTTTTCTGTCGACGAATCATTTATGTCAGTTGTAGTTTGAACATCTTTAGTATCCTGGAGGTTTTGATTTTCTGCAGAAATAATGTCACAGTCGTTTGAATTCACCATTTTTTATCTGTCATATTGACAACATTCATTGCTACCACTTTTGTTGACATCAACATTTCTGTATTCGAAAGTCCTTCCTTTCAGGCTTATTTCCTTGAGAGAGTTCAAGTTTTTAGAAAACGCTGGCTCTTTTTTGTGTTGATATCAATAATGACAGCAGTGTGTGTTGGTAACAGCGTTTTGTTCGTTTTTTTTCTCGTGTTGTTGTCACCATAGACTGCCGTGTTTATTTCAAATTCATAATTCTGTTCAGTACCTTTGGAGTTGATGTTGACAAGGACATTAGTGGGCTCCAGAAAATTTACCTTCGTTTCCGAACCTTCCACTTCCTCTAGGAAAAGATGTAGTGCCATTCTTTTAATTCTAATATCAATGCACTCGATTATTCCTTCACAAGGATCATGTATACACAATTTCGGTGGTTGTTTGATGAGGCCATTTTGATTTAGAACTGATGGGTTCTATTTGATTTTCTCGGGATATAGAGATTTATCTCGGTAAGTTCTATATGTTGTCCATGTTGTCTTGGGGTCCACGTTTTGCCGCTAATTTTCCTTTCTATAACATGTATAACAATCCTTGATAAATTACTAGTTCCTTAAAACGAATATGTTTCCGGTGGTTGAATCGGCTTTCTTTAATAATGAATGGTTTTCTATATTTCATTGTTTTCCATATGGTCTGCCCATCTCCATTTGTGGTTGACAAGTTAGTTCCGTATACGTTTGGAGATCTTCATGACGTTCTTTTAATGATCTTAGCTTATCTCCGTGTCATATTGCTATCGGAATCGCAGCTCAAATGACAGATTCAGCACTCCAGAAGAGTTGAGTTGGCCTCCCGCATCGCACACAAATAAATCTGTCATTGAATAGTCAGCTTTGACTCCAACCAACCAGTCGGTGATTTGTTTACTGGTAACCTTGCAAAACACTTCCAAGTAGTGTTCTTCTTTTAAAGCCGGAATAATTTCTGTCATTCCTACATCGTCTCTTCTCCTCAACGATGCTATGCGCCATTATAGGTCTCGGATGTTTTGCAACCATTGTACTACCTCTCCTGAGCTGCATTGACATTTTACCCATTATAAATGGTGAAGAGAAAATTCCTTTATACATACAGTTCACTTACATATTCAGGACGAGGGGTGTTGTTCTGAACAAGATATTAATGAGATCTAATGAAAGCCGAGTTTGGTGTAATATCATTGTTTCTCTGAAGTAGGCTGGCGTGTACTTTTTCCTAAAGGCAATTTTCAATCTTTTGCTAGGCATGTAGATTCCGCCTGAAGTTCGGTTTAGGACTCGGCCTGCCACACATTTGATATTCTATTTTTGTTTGAATATTTATATTTTCTTTTATGGATGTTTTTGGATACTGCCATGACAAAACCAACCTAAACTATTAACAAGAACACATGTTGCAGGCCAGGACCAACATGCACTACATATATTGTTCAGTGTTGGAGATAAAAACAAACCCCATTTCACTCCTGCTACTAGTTCCACCCACGTGCATACTACGTGAAGAAAGTCAAAAATTATGTGTTGATCATCACGTGTGCGTGGGCGGAGTAACTGTCCGTTTCCTTCCACATTTTGTTAACCGGAAGTGCATGTGAGGCCCAAAATGTGATCTGCCCTAATCAGTTATCTTCCGCGACTTCAGAACTTTTTGTGTCCTGTGACAATCAGAAAAAAATGACGTTCGAAATGACTTTGACATTTATAAAAGATTACTGTGTCAAGTACAAATGACCGAATTAAATTAAATTTACTACACAAAATCTTGGAATTGAAAGACACTGTTTGATATCAATAAGTATATTAAGAAACAAAATGTTTTATAATTCCGTGAATTTTTACTTCGGAATGAAAAAAAACCTCATGATGTGCCATAAGGGCCTTGGGCAATTTAGGACAAAAATGTTCCCTCTCGGATTTTTTTAAAATTTGGTATACCTATACATTAAAATCTTGGCTAAATCATTCAATATATGACTCACGAATGTACAAAAAGCGTACCTAATTATAAATGAGTTTTGGTAATTTTTTGTTAGTTTTCAAACAATTTGATTTATTCCGACTTCGCCAGCCCCGTGCAGGTCCGGGTGTTAAAAGAATAGGCCTGCAGCAGCACTAAGCTTGTCGTAAAAGGCGACTAAATAGTGCTCAGAAACCTAGCCGGGGCTAGGCCCTCTGCCTACAGAGCAACTGGGATGTGTGCCTCAGGTGGTGAAATGGGGTACCTCTGGCGTGTTACACGCTGGGGTTTTCAGGCTATAATACGGAAAACCTGACCGCAAGCCATAGTTGTGCACCGTGTTGGGAAAATTGCCACGTTCCTCGCACGTTAAAGAACCCTGATGTGGTATTCGATAGGAGTAGGAACATTTGCGCTCCGCCACAGGAGGCTAAATTGCCCGACCCTACTCATCCCTCCCTTTTGTCTTGTGGCAATCCAAATTTGTTAACCATCTCATCCTTGTGTCCCATCCCATTTTTTATTTCATGTTCATTTTATCATCCATTTCATGTCTGAATATAGCTGAAATATTGCTGCTCGGACGTTATACCCCAACAAACAAACAAACAAATAAACAAACCGACTTTGCTAAGCCCGTAAATTCACCTGTCCTCCGTTTTAGGCCTAGTAACTTACAAACTGTAAAGGAAGTATTTAAAAATATTTAAAAAATAGCAGCTTATTATTTTGCCTGAAGTCATTCTGTTTTTAGTATGAGAAAGAAAACAACGAATGAGTCGTATTATGAGCGTCATATGCTTTACGCGAATTAGGTACAAAAATGTTCCCTTTCGAATTTCAGCGTATGTAGGTTTATTAAAATCTCTGAAATCATAAAATTACATAGAATAAAATCCTTATTAGACTCACGGAACTTTGTCGCTTCGATTTTTACCAAATATTTAAACAAAAAAAAAACTAAACTGCTTTTTTAGCTTAAAATTTCTGTTAAAATTGAATTTTTTCTACCGGTTTACCTCAATTTGTACTTACTCATTGAGTTTTTAGCTGTAATGGGGCGTGCAGGTAGATATAACAGGAATAAGTTTATCTAATGAATAAGTTGCATCTATTTAATTCGTGAAAAACAAGGTCCGACAAAATCGTCGAAAAACGCCGTCATATTGGCTTCCACAGCAACCACATATATATGTATGTATTTTTGTACAAATTATTATCATTGATTTTGACAATTCTAAATTGGGAATCACTGAGAATGTCAAAAAGGAATTCAGGAGAATTTGCGAAATTTTTTTTTTAACTCAATTCAAATCTGTATTACAAATGTAATAATACCATTTACTAATAACATTAGTAAACAAATAAATATTTAAGAGATAGCTGTCCTCAGCATTAGTGTATAATTAAGCGGCAAAAAACTGACGTAAGTGACATACCGTCTCTTCCTTTGCGCACTTTTGTTCGCTTAATAAAGGTATATAAACTATAAACATTATTTTTCAAGCTAGAAATTTTGCTTTCACTTCGATGGAAGCGTCGTGAAAACTGAAGCTGTATCCCTTGGTAGGATTGTGCCGTTGTTGTTTGAACCGGGGACGTTGGGTCAGGCAATCTTCGAGCTTGATTCCAAGTTTTCTGAGATTGGTAATGGGACTAGATTGTGGCCTTAATTGTTTTGTAGATTTACTACTGAAGTAACGCATGAAGTTCATGTGAAATAAGGTTATTTTGAAAATCAGACAGCTGATGCTGAAGAGAGAACGTAATACGACAGGGAACTGAAACGTCTTGTGTACCTTTCATCATTTAAATTACACTTATATTACATCTGTCTGTGCATAAATTGTAATTAGACAGGGACAACTTGATGTGCGAAAGTGTGCGCCTAAATGTAATTGTGCAATGCACCCTAAGCGATTTTAGACAACCGTTGGTTAGTAATTTGTGTGCTTTTGTACGGAATAATTTGACTTTTATTTCAGCATCCATATGGTATAGGCCTGACTGTACTCATAGGGGCTTGCCCCCTTATCGAATATGAAGCCGTACTAGTACTTACTCATATGCTACAAGGGAAAATTTGCAACATATGTTTAAAAACATATTGAAACATATGTTTAGGACCAATATGGAAATACAAAATGGACATGTATATGTGCCTATATAAAACATGGAAACAATTATATGAAACCATACTATTTTCATATGATAAATCTTATTTTATATATTTGTTCTTTTTTTTTTTTTTTTTTTTTGGTTTTTTTTGGGTTTTTTTTTTTACGAACTGATTTGTTTGTCCTTATTATATGTTCTAAGCATATACATGTAAAATCATAATAGAAACATTTGTTTTCAGCTGTTTAAAATTTTCAAACAAATAAAAACATATGTTGCATTTTTAACTTGTTGCTTATTTGATAGTGGGAGCAAGCGCTGTGGTGTACTTCAACACAACGAGGTAAAGAGTGTGATTTAAACCTTTTTTTTACTGTTTCAGTTTTTTTGTTTTTTTGTTTTTGTTTTTGTTTTTTTTTGGCAACCTTTCAATCCAAGTCACCAAACCATTCTTCTGAATCCAAAAGTTTTGAAACCTTAATGAATTTTCATGTTTATTTTAAGGAAAAGGGGCAGGAATTTCCATACGGTACCAGGATAGATCAGTCACTGTGTAAAATATGTAGGTCATCTCGTTAAGTAGTCAGACATATTTAAAACCTATAACAATGGGACACCATAGTTATATTATATTTGTTAAGTTTTTGGCGGGAGCCTTCCGATATTTCATGAAAAATTTACAACTCTTGCTTACGTGTCAAGCGATCAGCTTTTTTACACTTTATTTGATAGTCAGCTATTAAATCGTAATGGATTATTTAATTCTTTTCAAAACATGCCGAGAAAACAAACAAAAACTCGGCATTTCTCCCGCTTTGAGAAACTATGAAAATATAAGGATGTGGAATTAGGCATTCCTTTGTGATTTTTCAGTGAATGTGTCTTAAAACTGGCAAAAATTCGATTTTTAATCAAATTAATAAGTTAAGCTCAAATAATGGGTTTGAGAAAAAGAGGGAAGGTCGGGACCATCTGTGCACCAACTGCCTGTACACGCTCTAGGATAAGTCAATCATGAACTGTCTAGTTAAGTCAACCATGTCCACGGTTAGGATTAGTCAACCACGTCAATTGTTTAGGATAAGTCAACCAATGTCTACAGTGTAGCTCAACCACGTCCACTTTGTAGGACACGTCAACCATGCCTACGGTGTAGGATATGTCAACCATGTTCACTTTTAAGATTAGTCAACAGTGTCCACGTTTAGTAAAAGTAAATTATGTTCATATAAAGGATAAGTTAATCATGACCACTTTTAGGGTAAGTAAACCTGTCAAAGTCACGGATTTATGTCTAGAATAAACCAATCATGTCCATGTTTAAAATGATTTAATCACTTGTGAAGTATTTGGTTTAATGACTTTATACTTTATCATTGGTTATCACTTTTCTACCAACCACGAAATCAAATACGTTTACAGGAAATGGACTCATTTTTAAGTTTATGAAATATCTGCTAACTGATATTTGTTGATATTGAGCTACAATTGTGTCATTGTCAACCATTTTCTTTTTTTAGATTGTGGTATAGAGTTTGGTACTGTTTTAGTGTATACATGTAAAGCTAGCTGCTGGACAGACGGAACATCATTTGTCCTGGAACATGTTATTGTACAACCAGACCCTGATCAACATCTATTTAAACAAAATATTGCTAGTAAAACCTAGAAAAGTTGTTTGTGTTAGCTTTTTATTTTAGGCAAAGGTTAACGGTCTGACCACAAAAAAAATTAGACTGTATATTGTTTTGTTTTGTTGTTTTTGTCATAGTTCAGAACTACACGTACCTCCAGAATCATTTGTTATAGGACAAAATTTTGGTATATTATGGGATGAATCACTGAAAATCTTTTGACAAATATTAGTTTGGGATTGATTTCAGGTGTTATGACCCTTTCTAAGAGGTTTTGTGTTTACTCAGGTATTGTCATCTAACCATTGTTATATAAATTCAAAGTGAATTTTGTCCGTTAGTGTCTGTGACTATATGCATATGATAATAATGTCACAAAATTAAGGTAAGTATAAAATAAAATCGCATGTTAAATTCATTTATGATTTAAAAATAACATTTTGTCATTGTCTGTGGGTCTTAAATAAAACAGGCACTTTATATTACTAATGGGTATTATGTATTCTTATTAATCAGTTCTAGGATTTCATATGTTTTTATTTGGAATGGAAGTAATTTGGAATTTTTAATCTTTCACTATGGCTGACAGGAAGCACTTTGTAAACTATATTGAAGCATATTTGAAATCCTTTATTCACGCTGTCATTCATCTCTTGGAATACTTAAAGCTTTTAAAGGTCTTTAATGAGTGTAAAAGTATTGCCTTAATTTTGTAGTCCCCCACTCCGTTGAAAAAATCCAAATTTGGGAGAAGCCAACGAAAGAATACATGTACATATGGTATAATTAGCAAAATTTCACAATAAATAAAGTGTGTTTTTCAGTCTATCTCTTTACAACAAAATTATTTTTCAAGGAATATTCACAAATTATTGATCTGAAACAAGTTGTTTTCCATACTCGTAGTGCATTCTAACTAAACAATATCTCACAAGGAAAAGTGCCAACATAAGGAAAATCTCTGAAATACTAAAATCAATATAAAAACACGCAAAGAGGGACAAGCAAGGTACTACTAAAACTATAATTAAAAAATTCAATACTTTTGTTTTCTGAAAACTTCTGCTTTCCTATAAGTGTATATGAAGTGACTGGTAACATCAAGTTTGAAGTTTTTACACCGATGTAGCCACCGCTGAATATAAGTTCTGCCTCTTCGTGCTGAATTTTATATGATCCTTTTATCTTAAAATACGTTGCCTGATTGGGATCAAGTACATGTAAAGCTTAGCCACAAATGTATGTTTTGAATTTGAACTTCGTGAAAAAAAATTACATTATTATTTTCACACATTCTATGTCTACATTACCATGAACATGTACTTGATTTTATTCTTTTTAAACATCTGTGGTGGTAAATAAGTATGAGCGTAGTGCAATACTTTCGGTTTCATTACACATGTTCAAGCGGCTAAAATTACGGATATACTAGAGGATACGGGTTTAAATTCTCTAGACAAGTTGGTTTCTCTAGGACAAAAAGTATCCGTAGAAAAACCTATCTTTGCTATTATGATATACTCATGAAAAGCTGGTTCCACAAGTATTTTATAAAGTTATTCAGTAAATACTTTTTATGAAGAAACGACCATGACTATTGCAACATTAGAGAATTCAAATAGCTTTCAGCATGTCCAGAAATCAGTCGGTCCCGATTGTGTACGACACGCACACATGAAGTTTAACGTATACGTAAGCATCAGTAGTTTAAGGACACCGGGATAATTTTGAAATAGAAAATGTTTACGTATACATAAGCAAATATGATAGATAACAGATTTCCCTTTAAACAGTCATAGTTGACGTGGATCTATTTCACACAAGAAGAGCATATGTTTGCAATCGTCAATATACTAAGCTCCGATATTTTTTTTCATATTTGTCAGAAAAGTAATATATAAAGTAAGTTTAAAAAATAACGATAAAGTCTTATAACGAAAATTGAAAAAGTGAATACGTCAAAGAGTCAACAACCCCACTGGAATGAAAAAATGTCAGCTCAAGGCCATCCATTTTGGGTCTTCAATGCACGACAAGGAAACTCTGACACTTCAGGGAAGGCCGTAGCCGGCCCCAAAACCATGTTATTCTCCAGCGACATAAAGTAAACTGAAAGTGATAACGAAATAAGACATACAGAGTCCATAAATCGTAATTCCTAGCTTTTGTAGTGTCTTGTGTAGATAGCAGACATATTATGTCTGGTGTGATCTTTGCCCTTTCAAAATTGTTATATTGCTGCTCGGGCGTTAAACCCCAACAATCAATCAATCAAAATTGTTAACTAATCCATACAATCATTTCTGTTCGACACCATATCACATATTCTCTAGGCGGCCATATGTTTGAAAGGCATGGATAAAAAAGTAATCAAGAGAACCAAATTCTAGTGTTAATCAAAAGAATGTAATCCAGGGACAAAGACTAGACAAACATGACAAACGAACAAATTGCATAAAATAACAAAAGTAATTGAGCAACTCTGACTCCACTAAAAGCTGGGAGCATAGACCAGGGCCACCGGTAGTGTAGGCGTCCTCTGCTTTTCTATGATCATCATGAATTCGTGGGTCGTTTAGGTGTTCCCATCTTCACCATGAAGGTTGATTTTTTTAACATGTCATAGTTTTCCTTTCTTCTTTCGTCTACCAAGGACATGACTTTTATGAGCAACTCGGTGGTGTTTATAAGAGGACGCTTACCCTACCAGTGCACCAGGTCCAAGCTCCCAGTTTTTAGTGGAGTTCGAGTTGCTCATTTATTTTTGTTACTTTCTATGTATTACTTTATGTCTTTGTCTGTTTTCCATTTTCTGGTCTTTGTCCCTGGATTACATTCTTTTGATTTTGAAGTAATTAATTAGTAAACTATCTTACTTTGTGGTGACATGTACCAAAATTAAAAAAAAAACATAACATACCATTGTCAAAGGTACATTTCTTGATTTTAATACATGATGACTCTTTAACTATTTAATGGAAATGTGTGTAAACTTTTCAAATTTCAATATGCGCACTCTGTTTTAGAAATGTATGCTATATAAGAATCTGTTTCGTTCGATCTCGTTGTTGACCTTGTATAACTCATACATATTTGAATAAACAGCTAAACGTTCAAGGAGGCATTATGATTACACCAATAATGTAATACATAACTATCATCATTCAAATCTGAATATTGCCTATATCATAACCCTGTAATTGCGAAACAATGATTTCACAACTGGAAGACAATGTAAGTGGCTTTTGACCAATTATCTGCACAGATTTAATAACATATACTCGTGAATAGTTGACGGAGTTACGTAAGTGGCTATAGACCACACATTCATCCTTATTCAAAAGAGAAAGCACATTGGTGGGCAGTTATTGATACAATGACTTAGGTCTTTACAGAACTTAAACATAAAAAAGGTTATCCGTGACGCGTATATTAAAATTACAGGATTATCAGCAAGCTTTATTTAGTAAAAGACGTCATTCGTTTTCTTTTTAGAATATAGATGAAAACACATTTACGCGGTTTTGAGCTTGAGTTATCCATGTTCAAAATATGTCACCTGCATGATCAAAAATCAATTATCAGCGAAAGCATAATGATAATCTTTATGTAATGGCGTTGCAACACATGTGATACAGATCATAGACATTAAATCATTAAAAGATAATATTTGATATTAATTTCATAGAATGTGTACACTTATTTTCCGAGAAGTCCGTCAACAATTCTAACCAGTGATTACTGAACATTCTGTTAATGTCACATTCTGTAAATGTCGGTGTTGTTTTTTTCCGCAATATTTGATCTTGGTTGCTGTAGTTTACTCATCTTTGTACGAGTGCAGTATATGAACAATGTTTCAGTCGTTTGAAACATTAAAATGTGTTTTATCCGAGATCATTGTCACAATGGACACTGTGTTTGTAACTACTTACAACAATTTTGGAAGAAGGTGAGTAGTTCTTAATTAGCATGAAATAGGTGCGCCGGTGGGGCTAAGGGCACACATCTTCGGTATTGGAACAATGTTTGTGTTGCTTGAACCATTTGCTTAAAATGTGTTTATTCAGATATCATTGTCACAATGGACATTGCGCTTGTACCTACTTAAAACAAAATTAGAAAAATAGATGAGTATTCATAACTAGCATGGAACAGATGTGCTGGTAGGACTAAATTTACACATCTCTGGGTAAACTCAGTATTTGAAAAATGTTTCAGTTGTTTGAACCATTGTCGGTTTAAAATGTATCTGATCCAAGATCATTGTCACAATTAATGCTTTTGTAACTACTTATATTGCGGGAGATGAGCTGATCATAAATATAGCACGGACCATGTGCTCCATTAGGGGTAAGATTATGAAAGAAATACTTGAAAGAAATATGCTTTATGTTATCAGTGAGCGCAACATAATAATAGAAATGACAGTCGATATTTATAATTATTTTACTTATTGTAATAATTGGACACATATTTGTTTAAATGAATTCTAACATTTAATTTTTAGATAGTGCTTCGAAAAAAGAATGCACTTGGTTTGGTATTTTGTATGGTGTTGATGTCATTCTTCCATCCAAAGAAATATAAGCTGAAAAATACAGAGTCATCGATAGTTTTCAAAATTCCTATAGGTATTCCCAGACATAACAATTTCACAGAAGATAATCTAGACACTTTTAGGGATAATCTAGAGGCAACAACTGACGTCATTACTCCTACTTCTGCCACGTCTTATCAATACAAATTTCAAAAGACGTTTCTTACATTCGAAGAGCTGAAGCAGATTAAACGTACTTACTTTAACTCACCCATAGTAGTTGAGAAGTACAAACTCGTCTTCTTTTGGAATGAAAAATCAGGATGTTCTACTTGGAAACATATTTTGCAGTATCTTTCAGGTATCAACGTAACTCATCCTGAAATGACTGTTCATAACCCCAAGAAAAACGGTTTAAAATACCTTTGTGACTACAGTGATAAAGAAGTATCCTTCATGATATTGAATAATTCTTGGACTAAGGCAGCGTTTGTACGAGAACCAAGGGAAAGGATTTTATCGACTTACTTTAACAAAGTGTTACATGCAAACACCCTATGGCAACTTTGCCGGGAAAGGTCAAAATCGTTCAATGTTTTCCTTCATGTAATAAAAACATGTAACGATGAACATTGGGAATCTCAAGTGCGTGCCCCAAGATGGCTGTATCAGCAGATGTTAATCGGAACAATGTCGGACTTCACACATTTCACTGAGTCTCTGCTGAAGAAGATAGGTGCATGGACTACTGATATTCGAACGAAGTTAGCCAATTTTAGATATTCACCACATGCAACAAATGCTAGTAAACGATTATTGCATTTCTATAACGACACTAAACTGCAAGATATCATTTTTGACTTATATAAGGACGATTATGAGGTTTTTGGTTTCGATAAAAAGTATTTTCAAAAATAAAGCATGCACGAATTCTTCAAATTAGTCTTGTCTGACCCGAACTATGTAGCATACATCCTTTGCCAAAATTTGTCGTAGTACAAAACGCGGAACCCCTATAACACTGAGGCTTTTTTCTTCATTTTAAAAATTGGGCTTCAATGTTGTTGCTCCTTTAAAATACTCTTGGGGAAATAAATAGGTGTTGAAATTTGCTCCTTATTTCGATATTTCTTAATTTGGTTACTTCTTGTAAATGGCTTATTTTTTAAAACATTTTTGAATGAAAATATTAACAAATTACCGAAGTCATTGTCAACAATTGCAAGAACAGTATCTGAATCTAGTGCTTCTGATGAGAGTTTCCTCCTTAAAACACGCGTGTATGTATAAACGTATACTTTCAACATATAGGAGAGCACGCGTAGTAGTTAAAAAAATAATCAAGGGGACCAAGGTTATAGAGGTAATCAAAAGAATGTAATCCAGGGACAAAGAGTAGAAACGGAAAACAGACATGCACAACAAAGAACATGAAGTAGCTAAAGTCATACATATATACAAAGCAACAAAAGCAAACGAGCAATTCGAACTCTAAAAACTGAGAGCATGGATCAGGTGCATCGGTAGGGTAAACGTCCTCTGCTTTTCTAGAAACACTTTTAAGTTGGTTTTCAGTAAAATGTTCCTGATGTATATATGTAAATCAGTATTGACGTATTTAATGACATATTATGATTACTTCACTTACAATTTTTGCACACGTCGTTGAAATATTAAAAGCAAACGTCGTTATTTAGTTTTTATAAGATTGCAATCCTTTAATGGATGTCAAATGTCAGTCACTGTTATATACTCTTTACTGACAACCTCATGATATGATGGAAGCGAATTTTATGAAGAAATGCTACCTGATATCATTTATCCATTACTTTAAAAGGAAGTTTTATTTCCGAAGATTGGTGGTGGTTGTTTTTTTTCTCCGTAAAGGCTTAACAACAAAACTTCAAGTTTATTGTATATCAAAGGTGATTTTTCCTTTACTTCGTTTTGTTTTGATTTGATTCAGTGTTGTTTGATTGTTGTTTTTCTACCACATTTTTATTTCTGAATTTATTATCAAGATCAGTTTACTCAAGAGAAACAATGCATACAGTGCACACTTTATTAAGACAATACAATTTTGCGGTTAGTTACATTGTGTACTCCCCATCGAAAAAAAGATATGTACTTCAATATGAAAGGATAAAGCCTATTATAAAAATATTAACAAGTCTTATGGTTTAAGTTGTCTCGTGAGTTAAAGCTTTTTGTTTCTGCATGTTTAAAACGATAATTTTTTTTTTCGGAATAATTTACCATTATAGAAGTAGTGAGTTTAGTTTATAATAGAGTAAATTAATATAGGTAATATACATAGCACTATGAACATAAATAATAGAGACTTCTCTAATAAACTTAGTTGTAAAATCTTTTAAAATCAATTTTCAATAATTAAATTTACTGTGCATATCATTTAAATATGCTAATCTCATTGGATTATGGGCTTTAGACACGATGTTTAAGAATGTTTCAAGAGTAGATGTAACATGTTTACCAGCCATCAATCAAGTGGACTATTTTATTGGCCACTCTGAGTTGTATGTTTTCTATGTATATCTGAGATAAAATCGATATGAAATAAGAGAAAATGTGAAATACAGTCATAAGAATTAAATGTTTAATAGGCATGTAAAAGCGTTGACATGTCGCACATTTTAGACATGAAGCGCTAATGCGCTTCATTGTAAACGTGTGACGGTCAACGCTATTACAGGCCGATTGAGCATCAAAAATGAAACATTCGATTTTTAAATAAAATGCAAAATTTGACGGAATTGAATTACAATCTGTAAAATATTAAACATACATAAACCTGTATCGGTTGCCAACACTTATATATGAACTATGGGATCGACAGATTTGAATCTAATGTAGTTTGTATACATCAGCAATAGTCATTGCAAAAAAATAAAAGCCGTTAATTTAAAAAGTTGTACTACAAAAAAATTTGAAATTTAATGAAAGACATCAATTAAGAATATTCATCCAACATGGTAATAGTATGTGTTACATTTAGAAAGTAGATAAAACTTTACATTTTATTTCCAGAGAAATAATAAATATTTCAAATAACCTAAGAAAAGTAAATTTGCAGTTTATAAACTATAAACAAAACCACAATGCACTTTAATAGTTTCGAAT
Source organism: Perna viridis (assembly GCA_037379345.1). Lineage (NCBI taxonomy): Eukaryota > Metazoa > Mollusca > Bivalvia > Mytilida > Mytilidae > Perna > Perna viridis. Next base: position 24,329,830 of record CM074514.1, on the reverse strand, counting down.
GTACAAAAGCATACGGTATCATCTTAAAAAATTCAAATGCATTTCTTCCTCAGAAGTGAAGAAAACTTGAGTAACTTTAACATTACTTTTACATTACAGAGTTATGAGTTTTAACTCAAGACGTAGCTTGATGCCTATGGTTTCAGGAAATTGCAAACAACTTCTCCAGATGGAATTAACGAGAAAAAAATAATTCATTGTTAGGTCTTGGTCTAAAGCTGGTACAGCACTACTTGCTATACATTAATACGCCGTACTACTATATTTGGAGTTGTTATTTTTTTTAAATTGTTTTCCACAGTTAATTGTAACTTTGATAAAAAGACCCTCTTTGTTATTTTCATTCAGGCTCCTTATCCGTTGCTTATGTGAGCTTTTGATAAAGGTAAATCACCCCCAGCGTACGCGATTCAGCTTCTGAATATGTTTTGATCTTGAACTTTGCGAGTTTTATGCTCGTGAAGTTTTGTGAGTTTTATGCTGAGGAAGGATATCAGTTATCCGAAATATTCAATTTAAATTTTACCATCTTCTGGTGATGTTAAACATATATAACGTCTCAGAATGTGACGACTGTATTTGCTACACTGCTTCATGGGATCAAATTGATACAACGTTGACTTATAGAAGGGTCTGAAAAATTCCCAACGATGTAAGAACTGGTGTCAAATTTGCGAAACCTATATAGCCTAACTGGCCGAGTGGTCTAGGGGGCTGGACTTGGTGCAGGCGGTGTTGCCGGTGTAAATTCGACCCTTCGACTGTAGTAATAAATGTGACAGTGGTTTTTTTTAAGGATAAAAATTATTGTTTGAAGAAAACGGAAAAATAAAAAAAAATGAATGCACCAAAATTAAAATTCCCATATTGACATAAAACCGCCAAAGTAACCCGACCATTAAATATACAAATGTATCCCAATTCACGGTATTAAGACTAGAAATGTCACGTGTTAAATATTGTTCTGCGGAAGTAAAATACACTACTTGTGAATAAAATACATACAACAACCCTGGTTCATTTATTTCGCAAAATTTACACGTCATTTTGAATAAATTTATACAATTGGGCCTTTCAATGCTGAATTTGGCTCCCCGTGCAGGTCCGGGTGTTAAAAGAATAGGCCTGCAGCAGCGCTAAGCTTGTCGTAAAAGGCGACTAAATAGTGCCCAGAACCCTAGCCGGGGGCTAGGGCGCTCTGCCCACAGAGCAACTGGGATGTATGCCCCAGGTGGTGGAATGGGGTACCTCTGGCGTGTTACATGCTGGGGTTGTCAGGCTATAATACGGAAAACCGGACCGCAAACTATAGTGGTGCACCGTGTTGGGAAAGATGCCACGTTCCTCGCACGTTAAAGAACCCTACTGTGGTATTCTCCCGGAGTAGGAACCATAGGGCTCCTCTACAGGAAGCTAAATTGCCCGACCCTACCCACCTCTCCCTATTTCCAGTGGCAATCAAAATTTGTCGACCCCATTGTCCTTGTGTCCCATCTATTTTTCATTTCATCATCATTTCATGTTCATATTATCATCATTTTCATTTTCATCGTCTGAATATAGCTGAAATATTGCTGCTCGGACGTTAAACTCCAATAAACAAACAAACAAGCTGAATTTGGCTGCCTATTTCAAAAGATTCAATGCTTGAGTACTTATTGTATACAATAAATATAATTATTAATTATTATTTTTCTGTGAATTTGATTCCAATGCTGCTGATAATAGATTACTTCTAGAAAAACATGCCCCGAAATTTTCAGAAGATTATGGTGATAAAATTCACGTAGCCCTCTTTTACACTAAAATGTGAAATATGTAGTGAATAGATGAGGGTGATAATTATCTGGTGCATGTTGATATGCTCTTGCCAAGTCGTTGATATTTCATTGTCATGTCAAAAGCAAGATTCATCGGTACGTGTAAGCAGACTGATGTACATAAAAACGATGGCAGCAGTCTCTAAATGTTGAATGCCGAAGGGTGACTTGCAAAAATATTATTTGCACCCTTTCTATTGGATTTGCTGACTTTAGTAAAAGAGGATGTAAAATATTTGAGCGTTGGGACGACATAAAATTAATATTGTATTTAAGTCTCATCCCTGACTTTGTATTGTTGTAATAAGTTCATGGTCAAATGAAATGCTAATTTTCTTTATTGTTGAAATTCATTCAATGGAAAAAGAAATTTGTATTACTTTTCTAATTTTCCACGTTTTTTCTCTGCAAAACACATGAAGTAGTTGACAGTCTAGCGTATGTTATCCCATTAAGAATTCTTTGCTATGTAAATAATTTAACATGGCTGCCTGTCGTCGGAAGACACAAATTAATACGATTTCACGTCCGATCCTATGAAGATTGTCTCGATTGCTACATACATTTAGTAAAACAGATAAAAAGAAGTTTTTACAATTCCAATCAAGTTAACTTATCAAATCAGTGTTCATGTTAATCTCAATTGGGATCTTTACTCCAATCAAATGAAATATTGTCACGACAAATGCAATTCAACTACCCGTATGGCACCATTCAATCAAGTTACTTTTTTTTACTTGAAATAGTTTTTCATATATTTTTTTTTTATTTGTTAATATATATCTTCAAAATAACTTTTTGTCATCGGTGTTATACCATTTTTTTTTATTTATCATTGCTTTATTTAATGTTTTAAGTGGACTATAATACCTTTAATTTCTTTTGTTCATTTCCGTGATTCCATCATCATAAAGTCGGATTCAGATATTGTTGTGGAAGAGTAATTAAGGGAACCAAGGTTATAGCGGTAATCAAAAGAATGTAATCCAGGGACAAAGACCATCGAAAACAGACATACACAACAAAGAACAAAAAGTAACTAAAATCATACATACAAAGTAACAAAAGCAAATGAGCAACTCTGACTCCACTAAAAACTGGGAGCATGGACCAGGTGCACCGGTATGTTAAGGGTCCCCTGCTTTTCTAGAAACACTCTCCGAGTTGCTCATAAAAAGTCAAGTCCAGTGTAGACAAACGAGGAAGGAAAACTATGACCTGTTGAATAAATCAGTTTTATGATGCAGATGGATACACCATAATAAATCCTTTAAAGGTACTCTTTTAAATTGTGGAAAATGAATCATATACGAATCAGACTTGTTTTTATTACTAGTATTCTGTCAAATGAGTGCTAGCTAAAATAATATAAATATTTTTGTTGAATTCTCCTTGGTCTTTACATGACATTACACTTTTGTGAAAGATCCTCAAGGATTGTTTTTGCTGTGCACAAGAAACCGTAATGGTTCCATCAAAACATTCCCTTACTGTCCAGGAGCTTAGGCTGATAAATTGTATATACTATTATTTGCCCACAGATGTCAAAAATACAAACTAATATTCTTTTAGAACAATTCTTCTAGTTTTTGATAGCGCGTTCAGAACAAAGATATGTAACGACAGAGCAAATTCTATGACATAGTGTAATTGGACGTTTCTGACAAGATTTAATTGGAAAAATTGCAAAATGTTTCATATGTTTTGAAATCACTTAAAAAGACACGTGAGACATGTGTTTTCCTATGTTTAGAACAACAATTGTTAGACGGAACCTTCTCTTCGGGATGTGGTCGGCTTCGTATCTCATATCTAAAATGTCGTTTGTCTTGCTTAATCTCTGTAAAATTTGCTTTTGAACAAAGTTCATTTAAGTGAAAACAGTTTGGATAAAATAATTCCGATTATACCAATGAAAATGCTCTGTGTAGTCTTGATTTATTTCTGCAGTTCTAAACCATCAACTGTTTTACGCGCTGTTATTGTCTATTTAAGAGTTACATGTTTCTGTTTCTTGAAATGTTTGAATGGTTTATGAAGTCATTAAACTTTTTTCATTCTTTGAAATCTGCAATCTTATTTATGTTTTACAAGTATACGTATATACACATTGATGGACATGCATAACCCGTATTTTGATCTATCCTTTATTAGACCTACATGTATTTGCATAATAACGAATTTAAAGTGTAACTATATCTTATTCTAACAGGACATCACCAGCCCTAGGTGATCGCCATCAATTACAATGTAGAACCTTTCTGATCCAATTACAATCACTGTTGTTGATGTTATCTAAAGTCATTATTCTGTAAATAAGATGTGTCAGGTTATTTATATTATGTTCTATAATTGGACAGGGTAATTCAAAAAGACATTTCTTTCCATCGTACTTTATCGACCTCATTGAAAATCTCTCAGTGTATGGTGAACTAAACATTACTGACGAAAATTATTCAAGAAAATGATTTTCTTCAGGAGAAAAATCAAAAGAGTTGTTTATAAGATACCTGTAGCTTTGTTTTTATGTTAAGATGCGTCGTCATCCTATTTGCTCAGATACTATGTTTTCGTTTGGCAAACGCAAATTTTTAAATGTTAATTATCTGAATTTGAACGTGTTGAAAGTGTGCAAGGATTCCTCGGAACAATTTTGTTCAAATGTGTCGGTTCTTGAATGCTTACGTCATGCAGACAAGAAACTAATTACCGGATTTATTGTGCGGTAACATCGTGCTGATACGGAGTTTTAAGAATTTGAAGCTTGTTCCGTTTTGATTTTTTAAATAAAAAGTTCAGATACACTTACATTTGTTTTCAGCAATTCTTAATCATAATAAGATATTCAGTTAATGATAGGTCTAAAATTGCGAAAGGAAACGAAATAAACTTGAAGGTTTGTTGTTAAGATGTTAACATCCTGAAGTTAAGATGCCCTTAAGAAAAAAACACCATCAGTATTCAGAATTGACTTTTGAAGCAATTCCTTTTACACTAATGGATAGATGATATTAGGTAGCAACTCTACATAAACACTGTTCCGTCATATTGTGGGGCTGTCAATGAAGAGTTCTTAACAGCGACATTTTAAACCTACACAGCTGGAGAGCTTGACAAACTCTTTTTTAAATAGGAAAGAAGATTGATATAACTATGTTTGCTTTTATAAATGCCAGTGTAAGTATTTTGAAGGCGGTTGCAGTAGTTGTTAGAAAAAACATTGTAACCATCGTACTCATACAGAGTTCAGGGACAACAGATTTGAAGCTGTAATGTTTTGATTTTGTAAAATTAAAGTTGATACAATTATGTCTGTTTTCGTTAATTCTCAGTCATTATAATAAAATAACTTTATCATGATCATCAAATAAAAACAGAATTATACTGAAAGAGTAATTAAGGGAACCAAAGTTATAGCGGTAATCAAAAGAATGCAATCCAGAGACAAAGACCAGTCATGGAAAACAGACATACACAATAAAGAACAAAAAGTAACTAAAATCATACATACAAAGTAACAAAAGCAAATGAGCAACCCGGACTCCACTAAAAATTGGGAGCATGAACCAGGTGCACCGGTAGAGTAAGCGTCCTCGGCTTTTCTAGAAACACCCGCCGAGTTGCTCATAATAAGTCAAGTCCGGGGTAAACGAACGAGGAAAGGAAAACTGACCCGTTGAATAAATCAGTTTTCATGGTGCAGATAGATACACCATAACGATCCACGAGTTCATGATGACGACCATAAAACTTCTGTAGTGATGACTTCAATCTTGTAGCAACATAACCCTATTCCAGAAGCCTATTTGTTGGAATTCTAGCGCGATACAAAAAGTCTGCGTAGTTTCGGCAAGCTCTGGCATAACGTATGAGTTGTGATATGAACACTCCATTCGCAGGTGCTGAAGGGATGTTGCTACAGATGAAAGGAAAGTTGACAATTTTGAATGAAAAGTCATCACGTTTGTCGTAAAGTTTGGTCGATAGTTTTCCTTAACCATCGATTTCTAAGTGTAGGTCAAGATATGAGGCTGACTTCACAGTGTCTGTAGTATCCTTTATCTCAAGTTCTTTGGGGTAGATGCAATGTATCAAATCCCTGAAATTAGGATTGTTTAAAGATAATACGTCATCTATATAGCGGAAACTGAGATTAAAGGATCTATCCAAACGATATTCTTACTTTCGGATCAGATCAGCTGTAAAGTCAGCTTCATAAGAGTGAAGGAATAGGTGAGCAAGTAAAGGAGCACAATTTGTTCCCATTGGAATGCCGACCGTTTCTAAAAAAAAACGTCCACCACACTGGACAAATATGTTGTCCATTAAAAATTCCAGCATTTTGTAAACGTCTTCCTCTGTATTGTTGGAAGATGATTTTGAATCATTTCTTAGAAAGTATGAGGAATCTCTACCAAGAACTATATATTTGTATGTAGGTGTACCATCTTTTTTGGAAAAACAACGATGTATAATGTTATTAAGTCGGAATTTTAACTGAGTATGGGGAATGGAAGTATACAGTGTTGAAAAATCATAGGTTTTAATGCTATTATATTCAGATAATAGTCTTGAACTGATTGTCTCCAAAAAATCTTTCGAATTTTTCAGGATCCACATTGAATTAAAACCACTACGGGAGAAACAAGTGTTGTGGTAGGACTGCAGACCCTCTTTGACAGTTGTGAGTATAGAAGTTAAAAGTGTTGAAAGAAGTTTGGTGGTACATTTTGCAGATCCAGCTATGAAACGTTGTTTGTATGGATTCTTGTGGAGTTTAAGAATCCAGTACTTAGACGGTTAATCACAATCATCGTCCTTGGTAGAGAGACCAAAAGAGGATAGCACAGATTTATGGTTTCCCACAATCTCTTCTTTGGAGGGTGTGGTAGCAGTATAGGTCTTATCACTGCTATAATTTTCTACGTCTACCTCTGATAATAAACTTTGGATGTAAAACGTTTTGCAGACAAAAACAATGTTGTTTTGTGCTTTGTCTGTTGGTACGACAACATACTTGTCATGTATAGTAGACAATGTTTTTGCTACATTGGGGTCTTTGAAAACCGATGTAGCCTTGGCACTCATCGACTTACTTAAAACTTTCATTCGTTTCAAAATTAAAGACCTCACAGACTTTAACCATTCTGACAGAGAATCAATGTCTTCTTGTTCTCGTTTTATCTATTTTCTTGCATAGTCCTCGACGGCATCCATAAGAACTTTAAAGTTATAATTCCAATTTATGAAGCGTGGTTCACGGTACTTGGGACCTTTAGAAAGGATATTACGCAGAGATTCGTTTTCGAGGATGGGTAAATCTCCCGTAACGACGTGACCAGAAGGACCATATTTGAATGGAGAGTTTTTGCAAGAACAGTCAGGTGGTTTAGCCTTGAAGTCCTCAATGTCGAGATTCTGCAATAGCCATTTATAATTGAACATTTTAGATGCAATGGATGAAGTATAGGAATATGAAATAATTGGTATGGATTTGTCATTGAAATATGGGGGAATGAAAATTAGCTTCTTGTAACATCGAAGTTTATTTTTTCTTTAAATTAATTAATATGATTCGTTTTATTTTGATATGTTTGCACGGTTTTTGTTTAAAACGTTGAACTAAACGGAAATTCACATTTGATTTTATATAACCCTGTTCATAAGATTATGTACGGTAAAATTCAGAATAGTGGAATATAAACCATTGGATTTTAATGCTTCTGAGCAGACAGATTGGAATGAATGATTTTACATTTCATCATATAGACTGGTAGCCTTTTTTGGGGTGTATCACATATGGCAGAATTTGCATGATTCTTAGCTGGTGTACTACTTAAGCTTTATCTTCAAATCATGTCCGAAATTGATTCAATAACAATAATCAACATAATAAACATTGCACTACCAGATATTTGAAATTGAATGGTAAACAGTAGTTGGTTACATGATATTAATCAAACAATTTGATAAAGTAATTTTTTTTAATAGATGTGATGTTACATTTTTTGTATTAAAAATGAATTAACAGATGTTTGGCAACCTTAGGGAAGTGAATTCTACAGTTTACACACAATGAATAAAACCCACAAGCATATTGTTTACCATAAATTGTACATAAAACTGTTCAGGTGAATGCACTTCTTTGTAAGATTTGAAGAGAACTCGATAAACCCTTTCAGCGTGATGCCATGCTTTCAGGAAATAAATTTTGTCTTAGCCAACTGTCACGAGACCATTTTCATTACAGGAACGGACAGACGTAATTTGAAAAATAATCCGACTGATATCTGCATTGTTATTTTACTACGTCATAAACATATCGAAACAAGAATTTCTGTACTTTGAACAAAGTTTTTTATGAGTTTTCCGGAAATAAGCAATCTATTTATTCGCCTGCCAGCCTATTTGGATTAGAAGTGCATTGTAAAAAGTGCATAAATAATTAATCCTACAGTTGTGTGTTCATGGTAATGTTCCGGAAATTTTTGGTTTATTTTATTTCGATTTTTTACTTTTGTGTTTAGGAATGAAAAATTTTTTATCATGCAAAATTCATTAATTAAATTATTCTTATTCGTAAAAAAAAATTTGCGTTGAAAAAACTTTATGATTTATGTTCCTTTTAAGCGATTTTAAGAAGAAATACTTCATGCAATGGTGCCCCGTGCAGGTCCGGGTGTCTAAAGAATAGGCCTGCAGCAGCGCTACGCTTCTCGTAAAAGGCGACTAAATAGTGCTCAGGAACTTAGCCGGGGGGCTATAATACGGAAAACCTAACCGCAAACCATAGTAGTGCACCGTGTTGGGAAAGATGCCACGTTCCTCGCACGTTAAAGAACCCTGCTGTGGTATTCGATAGGCGTAGGAACCTTTGCGCTCTGCCACAGGAGACTAAATTGCCCGACCTTGCCAATCCCCCCTTTTTCTAGTGGCAATCAAAGTTTGTCGACTCTACTGTCCTTGTGTCCCATCCTTTTTTTTCATTTCATGTTCATTGTATCATTCATTTCATGTTCATTGTCTGACTATAGCTGAAATATTGCTGCTCGGACGTTAAACCCCAACAAACAAACAAAACAAAAAAAGTTCATGCCATGGTGACTTATATTATGCAATACGTTTATGGTATCGAGAGTTATTGTGCTATTGTTTTTGTAATATTGATCTACGTTTTCAAAGAGTAATCAAGGGAACCAAGGTTAAAGCGGTAATCAAAAGAATATAATCCAGGGACAAAGACCATACATGGAAAATATCAATTGCCTTGAATATTGGTATGTGTATATTAGCTGGATAATAATCGGTACTACATGAAAGGGGACTTTGGGAAACCAGAATTCGAATAGTAATTTAAAAAAGGACCATTATTCGTGAATTTATAACAACTAAATAAAGATAATAGACACATAGTACAAAAACCATAAAATAATTAAAATCATCTAAGCACACATAGAAAAAAGTGAACAGGCATCCAAGACTATTAAAGAACCTGGTATTTTTAACCAAGTGCAACAGTAAGGTAGGCGCCACCTGCTTTTTTCTAAAATTCATTCCGCGTTGCTTATAAAATGTAAAGTCGAAAGAAGAAAACTCTGACAATCTGAGCAAATTGGTTCATATGACGCAGCTGAATACACAATGGAGATACACAAGTTCATGAGGACGACCATAACATTTTCTGTAATGATGGCTTTAATTTTTTAGGCCTATAACCCTGATCCAGAAGATTAATTGTTAAAAGTCTAACATTGTACAAAAAAGTCCATATAGTTTCCACAAGCTCTTGTATTATGTATCGAGATGTGAAACCTTCATACGCAAATGTCAAAAGGATTGATGCTTCCGATAAAAAAAAAGTTGACTACACGAAACAAGAAATTATCAGCAAGCGAGATAAAATATTAAGCTTATAAGTGAAGGAGCATAAAACTGCATATTCTGTCGAGCAGGGTGGTACTTTGCTGTATCAATTACACATACATTCAATCGTATGAAAATTGTAATCTGTTTAATAGGACAAAAATTCTCTGCTCATGACAATATTGATAACAAGATTTAAAATATCTCGCATTGTGCATCGCTCTGCGGATATAAATTGTACTTTATGTGAGTATACCGCAACCCTGGATTGGAACGATCTATAAATATCTAGATATGTCCAAGTTGTTAAGCGCCAGTCTTTTAATTTGACTGTTTGCATCATCAGAATCAAGGAAAAAAGACAAGATTTTCCATATCATGCTGATAAATTGAGTTATTATTTCATTGAAATGCACTCTGTCAAAAACTTCATTTTTCTGACATTCTATTGAAAAAATGGTCTGAGCAAATTCAGCGATGCAAAAATCAAATAATACAAATAATAGCCTTTTCAAATAGAGAGAGCATCCTTGAGTTAATTTTATTGTCAGATCGGTGGGGTTTGGACATGCATTATTCGGATTTTTCCCATTTTGCCTGATTCTTACAAATATTTGCACTTAATACATTAATTCATTTAACCTTCTCACTGTATAGTTTGGCTTGTTATATCGAAAGATTTGTATGGTTTTGGTTTTGAGAGCTTTTTGCACAAACTTAATTTTTGTATCTCGATCATTCTTTGTATTTGTTTCTTATGTTGTTGATGATAGATTACTCCTTAAAATATGTGTAGCTTACCACATCTTTCAATACAATATATTGTTATTTTGATATCAATTAGGTTTATGCAGCTCTGTTCTATATAGAAAAATAGTTACTCTCTATTTTGATGCTATCTATTTCATGAAGAATATCCCGACAAGCGCGTTAAGGCAAGTTTGGAAGTTCCACATGATACTGTTAGTATCAAAATCGAAAGTAGTTATTATTCTTTTTATCGTTTATCCCATAATGGCATTCTTGATCATTTCAATGTACGAGAGATAGAAACATATCCGTCAACAAGATCAAAAGAAAAAAAAGTGTAGATTACCAATATACCTTGCAATGTGAAATGTGCGGTGATGATCACGTTTTGGATGTTTGCTGAATGAAATACCTTGGTAAGGTCTCGCACTAATTGATACGTATAAGTAATTTGATATATGCAAAAAAAAATGAAGTTTTCCAATGCCGAAAATCAACAAGTCACATCAAAAGTGTTTGGTCATTACTTCAAATCTATACATTGAGTTTGTTTGGTTTGATTGCAAGAAATGAAAGAAATTAGGGACGATGGAAAATCGATGCGGTATCTTAGTCCAATCATTGAATATGTAAAGGTTGTAAGAATATGTTGTCAAATTTCACGCCAAAAAGTTTAATTGGCAGAAATATAAGCTATTCGAATATGTTCACGACGTTTTTTTTTTCTGCTCAACAAATGACGTCATAGACAATTAAGCGTAAGGTATCCCATCATAGGTTCTTCAATATGTAAACTATTTAACATGTCTGTCTGTCTAGTGACACGAATTAATACGATTTCACGTCTGATCCTATGAATATTGTCACAATTGCTACATACATTTAGTAAAACAGAAGTTTTTACAATTCCAATGAAGTTAAACTTGTCAGATCGAATTCATGTTAATGTCAATTATGATTTTTACCCCTATTTCACTGAACAAAAGTTACTTTAAATGTAATCACGAAATTTCATATTAAAATGGAGCAATTCAATTACAATTATAACACCATTCAATTTATTTTTCCTATTATAATTAACATTTCAGCTTGTTTTTTTTTAATATGTTACCATTATTGCAAAATTGTCTTGAAGATTGTGTAAATTCTTTTAAATTTTTCTGTAACGAAAGTTTTTATGGAAATGTGATGAATTTATTTCCTAATGATCATTTCTGTCATTGTATTTCCTCTAATTTGTAGTGAGATATTATAGTAAATGAGAGTTTGAAGATATTTTTTCCTTACAAAAGTCATGCATCTTAAGAAATTGCTTAACGCACCGTCAAACGGCGTAGGTTTACATTTATAAGACAAGCTTCACCATTTGTACTTCATGTCAAAGAGTAATAAAGGGAACCAAGGTTATAGCGGTAATCAAAAGAATGTAATCCAGGGACAAAGACCAGACATGGAAAACAGACATACACAACAAAGAACATAAAGTAACTAAAATCATATATACAAAGTAACAAAAGTAAACGAGCAACTCGGACTCCACTAAAACTTGGAGCATGGACCAGGTGCACCGGTAGGATAAGCGTCCTCTGCTTTTCTAGAAACACCCGCCGAGTTGCTCATAAAAATTCATGTCCGGGGTAGACAAACGAGGAAAGGTAAACTATGACCCGTTGAATAAATCAGGAGGAATCAATTAGTATGTGTTTCACTATATTCTAGTAATTATTAGTGGTCGTGTATCTAGTTATATTTGTTCACCGTGTCATATTTTTCATTTCTCTATCGACTATCCTGGAAGTGACATGTTTAGCAACTCAGCGGATGTTCATATAGTAGCCGAGGACGCCTACCATACCCTTGCATCTGGTCAAAGCTCCCAGGTTTATTGGAGCCTGGCTTGTTTATCAACTTTTTGTAATTTTGTACACTTTTTTTTGTTATTTCATTTCTTTATTGCTAAACCAAAATAAAAAAGGAAGACCGAAATCAAAAATAAATGGTGTAAAAGAAGTACTAATAACCAAATTAATGGAAATTAAAGGGAAATCTAGAAACGATGAATTCATCCGCGAGCAAGATTGTGATAGACTTTTTATAGTTTGTTTTCTCTTGTGGTGTAGTTCTTCGAATGAGAATGTGAAGAAACCTTAGTCAGACAGAAAGTCACGTTGCATGTAAATAACAACTAAAAAGTCTAATTTCAGTTTTCGATTCAATAAATTAAGTGGACTCAAAACGAATTTTTTCACCCACTACGTCCTAGCTTTTCGACTTTGAAATTGAATTTTATAATTTTGAAAATAGCTTTCAGTGCACATAAATCATGACGAGACTCGTTTCACAAAAATGCAAATTTGACGTAATTAATAAATGTTTTCCTTTTATTTCTCTTCTTCATGCGTGACAAAGAATTATCAGTCAGCATGTCCTTATATTTGGAAATTGAAGCAGACAGATCGATCTTCGTGAAAAGCGTTAGACTCTGGAAATCTATACGAAATAAAGGTATCGTTTAACTACGGAATGTGTCCCAAGTTTGTATTAACGAGTCGGACACGTTATCACCTATATGTGGTTGCGTGGGCACTATGCATTTATAAAAGTACGTCTATAAAATGCATTCTGCTATGTTACGATATAAATATTACTGTAGTTTTGATTTGGTCCGTCATTACGGCTTGCCAAAGCTGCAACTGACTTTTTGCCTATTGGTGGCTTAATTTAATTGCGATTGCCTTCCTTTCTACATATCAATTCAAAACATGGTTGACTCTCCTCATTTGGCACAAATGAATTCTCTGAAATACCCCCGTAAACAAAATACCGAGGATATATATGCAAAAACTAATACAATAGACAGAATCAATAACATAAACCAAACTAACACTATCCAGAATTTCAAAATGAAAAACCGAAATAGGAACTTATTTATTTTATTTTTATTATTCAGTAAGACATTCTATACTGTACATTGAAAAAGCCGAAAATTTTGCTTTGAATAAAAAAAATAGTGAAGACTTGTAAATTTCTTAATAATCAAAATTCTGAACACCTACCAAAAATAACTTATTTTTCAATACGAAAAGAGTTCAGTTTCATATCTTTCCTTTGGAAATGCTTGCCATAAGTATTCTGTTCAAACTTGTCACACAATGCGTTGTTTGTACCGATTGTAAATCGAAATTTTCAGACTCCAAGAGGTCAATCCATTCATTTCTTTCAATGTACAAAAGATCATGAATCATGAAACTTTGAAGGGGAACGTCTATCCTAGGTCGTATAAAATAAATGAATTTCTGGTTTATCGCTAACTACATAAATAGAACCTGATATATTGATGAAATTCACTGCTTGCACGAACCCAGAGTGCTTTGATTTAAGTCGGTTTATGTCACAATCATGTGAAGAGGTAATTTGACACAGAATGTTATTGTTTCTTTGTAAGGAGCTTAACATTGTGTCAAGGAACTTTCAATTAACAGTACGTTAATCTGTCTTGAATATTGATGAGATGAAACGTTTTTAATGTACAAAAATACAACATCTATTACTGTGATGCAATAAAAGTCTGATACACTAGAGTAGGATTTGATAATATTTATAATAAAAAGTCACTAACAATTCCAACCTTCTATGTAACATTTTCTAACATTGCTAGTTGATGTATATTTGTAAGGCTCGACCATTTCCCATCATAATGATTTTTTTATAAAAAAAAATACACAAATCTAACTTTTGTTGCAATATCATAGATTTGTACGAATTATCTGGTTGTGATGGCATATCGTTTATAGGAAAAAAGGAGTAACCATATCATAAATTGAAAAAAAAATAATTCTATCTAAAACGACCAAAACATGAGGAAACAAACAGTGCCGATCAATTGATGCAGACTATTAATTTAGAATTCTACAGATCGTGATGTTTGCCTTGTGCAGAAAAGACAATGCAACTTAGCCAAAAGAGTTGAATGTATAAATGGGTTTAGCCATACTCTCATAAATAATGAATAAAGACAGGAATATATATGAATTACACTATGACAATTTCAAGGATGTGCATGAACAGTAAAAATGTTTTCAAATGCATATGGTCAGTGCGTCATCCACAGCAATATGTTGGTGCACCAATAAATTAAATACGGTAATACATGTCACTTTTTTCATGGTGCAAAAACGGTTACAATTAAAGTTTGTGGAAATACCTTTTTCTTGTACATTTCAAACGGTGAGGCCGGTTTAAAACGGTTCCATTAAGGTGTAACCTTTAATGCTTTGAACACGACCGTTTTACATTCAAAATCAGGCTACAGGTATTCTTCTTTTGTGATTTTTTATAGACTTGACATACGTTTTTGAAGGAATATATGTTTTTAACACATCTGGAAATATAATTCATAGTGCATGTGATAGCAAATGTAAAATACTTAAAAGCGAGTTTAAAAGAAACATCACCATTCTATTTTTAAATGCAGGTAATACAACCCTATGCAAAAATATAATTACCATATGAATTTATGCTTTCGCTTTTTGCATTTTACACATTTATTCGTTACTCCTTACAACCTGTTTTTGATGTTGATCCTAAACATTTAAAAAATCATGTGATATATAAGTGTGAATGTATTTTTTTGCTTTGTTTTTTACGATACATATAAAAAAGAAAGATGGTATTAGTTGCTTTTGCTCTGTTGGGAAGGGCGATATTCAACATCCACGATGTATTAATATTTTCTCTTTTCCTATTATCGGAATTATATCGTACGTCAACACATTAATAATCTTACTTGATCTTATATGAGTATCCAAAAATTTAAATTCAGTAACAGTGAAAATTGAGCAAATCTGTATATGTTTGTGACTTTACAACTTTTACAAGAAGTTAACATGCTGAAAATTTTTGACAAAACACATGACTTGAGTATATATTCAATCCGAAATTTACGGAAAGAGCATTACTTAAAACACGACTATTTCTCCAGAGTAAAATAAAATGACAGGTGTAAAATATTTATCATATTTAATTGCTAAATATAAGTATCTAAAGACGCCGTATAGGACAAATACAAAAATAATGTGGTTTGGGTAATGTTTTTATGTTTGTCGAGCATGTTAAAGTCAAGAAAAAATATTCAAAACATGATGGTATTTTTCTTCTGGATGTATGTTATCATTTAATTTTTTTTTAAAGTATGCATGTATCATTATCATAGTACAACAAAATCAATTGCCGTATTATATTATTAATGGTTTTACAAAATTTTGCCCGAGGAATTATTTGATCGAAATTTCGCCATCGAAATTTGTACCAACTGGAATCTTTTATAACCGTTTTATTATTACACTGATAAATTATTATTTTTTTCATAATTGAATTGTGATTTTTCAATTGCACCCAACCCTTGTCAATCATATGCGAGGGTGTTAGACCGAAAAGAACATCATATGTAAAACAGTCGTTTGTTCTAGTTTTGGCTCTATTAGTATTTTTGTATTTTAAGAAATTAACTGAGCTTTCGTCATGTTGGACAACCAGAATTTCTACTGCCATCATAGAGATGAAAATACAGCTAAAAAATTGAAAGTGAAAAGAAATCACTGGTTAGAAAATGCATATACACATATAAGACATAAAAGCCAAACTTAGGGACCTCAAGAACGTCGAAAACAAGAGTGTTCATCCTCGATTGTTTTTTTTTTTGAAATAACATCGTACTTGTAGATACATTTGTTGGGAAATAAATCAGGCAAAATACTTTTACAAACAATAAATTAACATTTTATCCACAATATTTGCCATATATTTCTAAAGATACCACGACTACAGTGAGCTTTGAAGTATGGATGTCTTCTGTTAAAAACAACTGAAAAACATTTCAAACACAATTTGTTTTATTATAAACAGTAGATGAAAGGCAGATGATAAGTATCTAAATTGGTATTTCAGTGACTTTCTTGAGTTCTGTCATAAACACATCATCACTATAGACAACATATTTATCACCTAGCTACCACTGCTTTACCATCCTGTCAGTATTTTACCTACGATATCTAAGTTATATGAAATGGTTCTGTCTGATCAATTGACAAATTATTTTGAAAACATTTTTCATTCTTTTTTATGTGCTTTGATAAGAGGGCATGGGTGTCAGACCACTTTGCCGAGGAGGCTATTCGAAGATTGGAAATCCGCACTTGATAATAACCAGTAAGAGGCAGCTATATTAATGGACCTTTCGAATGCTTTTGATTGTCTGCTACATGATATTCCTTTAAGTAATTTCTCAGTTTATGGCTTATCATCTAAATCTGTGCAATAACTGGGTGATTATTTAACAGGTCGTCAGCAGCAAATCAAACTGCAGGAAGTAGTCAGTGACTGGGCTGACATCACTACGGTGTGTCTCAATGTTCTATACTCGGTGCATTGCTTTTTAACATATTTATAAATGATAAATTTTGCTTTATTGAACAGGGTACTTAATGTAATTATGTTGGTGATAACACCTTGTCTTATGCTGATTATGACTTCGATAATTAAATATCTTTTCTTTTAAAGGAAAGTACTGTATTGATAGAATTGTTCACAATAAACTGTATGCAGGCCAACCCTGAACAAATTCAGGCTATTGCCATTAGTAATAAAACTCATGATAGAAAGCCTGCTTTGATATTGAGTCAGCTGTAATAACATGTAATTATGTTGTGAAATTACTGAGAATCGATATATCATTTGAATTTCAATCAACATAAAAAAATATATGTCATAATGCCTCACAACAACTCAGTGTGCTTAAGCGCATTGGCTGCTACCTCTCCAAATCAGATAAACTTACCATATTACCGTACAATGACTGTAGAGTGTTTTGAGATTTTAAACTAACTGCCAATATCATGTTCATATGATATTGTTGTTTTTAAAAATTCAAATTATAGTTTTAGATATTCCAATATTGTAGATATAACAAGAGTACGGACAACTACTTATGGTAAGAACTCTTTTAAATATGCTGCAGCTGTTTTATCAAATGACCTGCCTGATGATTTTAGAAAAAAATATCAAATTTTAACCAATTTAAAAACATTTTAAAATCTTGGGATGGAAAACAACTGAAAATGTACGGCATGTGCTGACTCCATCTGGGTCATTTTTAGTTTTTATTTTTTTCCTTTTTTTATTTTCCTCAGTTTTAGTTGCTTTTAGTACTAGTGCTATTTATTCATCTGCTTTTATTTTTGGTATTTTTGCTGCTCTTATCATATATGTATCTGTTGGATTGTCCATTATTTATTTGCATGCTTTGTTGTTATATTATGTCGGTCAAAAACTCAATAGCGCTTATGTTTATTATTATAATTTTCATGCCTTCTCAAAATAAAACTTTATTTATTTACTTATTGTTTATTTATGCTGCATATTTAATCCCATGTTGAATTCTAGATTGAATTCAGAAGGTTTGTTTCGAGTATAAATATTAAGATTTGTTTAATAATTTATATCAAATTTATTTTATGTCGGAAAGTCTGTTTGTTGATACGTCGGATAAAAAAACCTCACTGTGTTTTAAACATTCGAATGTCTGCAAGTAGATATAAAATCAACTCTATACAGGTCATGTGGGTTAAATCATTTTCCTTTTATTTCTTTCATTTCATTTTCTTTTATGTACGTTCATATTCGTAGATTTAGATATCTTAAAACTGAAATACCAATGTTACGGTCCGAGGCGCAGTAATGATGGTGTAGAAATATCCTAATATCCTTATCTATTGTTATTAACGTTTGTATTCTCTTATATCCCCATCAGCCAATCATGTAGAAACGTAAAGGAAAGATTTTCTTCGTTATGAATTTGTTTGTTACATGTTTAAGAACATCGAATGAAATAGAGTTTAATGTATGGGTCATTTTTGGTAGAATATACATGTACTTATATAACCAGGTTTTACAACTCGCGTCTTTGGAATTTGACAATAGATTTTAGTACCATATTCTGCTTTAAAAGAGTAAGTAGTCATGGGAACCAAGAATCAAGCGGTGGAAATCAAAAGCATACATTCAAAGTATAAAAACTAGACAGGGCAAATAGAAATAGACCAACAAAGAAAAAACACCTCCAAAGAAACAAAAGTAAAACTCAGCCTCCACTAAATATAACAAGAGTATGTATGTCAAGGAGACAAAACCCAACCGAGATCAAATTCATGAGAAGCTTGATCTCATATCGTGGCATATATTTGATTTCAGACTGAATCAAAATCACTTTCCTGTTCGACAACTTTGTTTACAAAATGACTTTATGTTCACTGCGGTCGTGAGTAAGAAGTATTCTTATGTGAATTTTGCTCAAAGTTTACTAGTACTAATCAAGATTAACGTTTTCCCCATAAAGGTCCAAAATTTGATCAGTCCGGTTATACATTACTAGTAATAGATAAACAGAATCGAAGAAATGTCTGTTCTAGAGGTACAGTGAACACTAATCGTATATATACGAAGCTTAACTTTTAAGTTCCTGTTTCACTCTGTGTACTGCTCTGCCCCGTGCAGGTCCGGGTGTCAAAAGAATAGGCATGCAGCAGCGCTAAGCTTGTCGTAAAAGGCGACTAAATAATGCTCAGAAACCTAGAGGGGTCTAGGCACTCTGCCTACAAAGCAACTGGGATGTGTGCCCCAGGTGGTGGAACGGGGTACCCCTGGCGTGTTACATGCTGGGGTTGTCAGGCTATACTACGGAAAACCTGACTGCAAACCATAGTGGTGCACCGTGTTGGGAAAGATGCCACGTTCCTCGCACGTTAAATAACCCTGCTGTGATATGATAGGAATAGGAACCTTTGCGCTCCGCCACAGGAGGCTAAATTGCCCGACCCTACCCATCCCTTCCTTTTATCTTGTGGCAATCAAAATTTGTCGACCTATTATCCTTGTGTCCCATCCCTCTTTTAATTTCATCATCATCATTTCATGTTCGTTTTATCATCCCCTTTCATGTTCATCGCCTGAATATAGCTGAAGTATAGCTGCTCGGGCGTTAAACCCCCACAATCAATCAAATAAATTAATTAATCTGTGTACTGTGTTTTTCCTTATTTTTCTGTTCAACTTGTTTGTACATGTAGTCTATCGTTCGACTTTTTAGATTTTGTTCATCCTTCGGTACTTTTTTAGGTATTTTTTATTGTATTGTGTATACTCTTCTGATTCTTATCGTTGGATATACATTTATATTATGTAATGTGATATTTATGATTTGTATACCACAAAAACAGACTCAGAGTTAAAACGATCAGTAAAATTAGTACTAACTTAAGTGATGTACAGCGGCGATCATTTCTTACCTCACTTTTATTCTGTCATAGAACTGTTCTAAACTGTTTTGACCCGCAACACATCTTGTCAGGATTTGTCAGGGCTGTGGACAAGCTCTGTCATAATATGTCATGGGCCATGACATTCTACTGTTAGGAACTGTTCAAGGTAAAACTATTCTATTTTGGCGTACTTAATTACACTCTTTTGTCTTCTATAATTAATGTACGGCATTCAGTACCAACAAAAATTATTGCCACGACCATAGTCTTACCTGCCGTACCAGGCTACGCCCCTGACTTTTAAGATTTTGACTGAAATTTATGTGTCATGTATGCTCACATGACATAAATATTGATACCTTTTTTGCATTTTACACAAAAAATTAGACCTTTTTGTAAAAAGTGCACACACTCATGCAAAATGTCTTTGTCTCTTATCACCAGTATGATACAGTGTACTCATATTGACAACTTTCAACGTTCATGCACTAATTTTAGAATTTAAGTGTTGGCACTCGTACATTTTTGATGAAAATACCAATTTAAGGAATATTGAATGAAATATATGTGCCGCAGTCAACCACATGATAGTAAGATTAAAAATAAAACATTAAATGCATTAGACCCTTATTGAAATCAAAAGTTATCGCACTCATACATTTTGAAGGAATTTGTCAAATTAGAATTTTGACTGAAATATATTTCACCCACATGATAGTTATAAAACATTTTATTCAATAATTTTAGACCCTTGTGAAAATTGAAAGTGCTCGTAAAAATATGTTGTTTTAGAATTTTACTGAAATAAATTCGTTGCAGTCACCAGTATGATACATATATTGACAATGTTTACAGTAATTTTAGACCCTTGTGGAAATTTAAAGTTCTCGCACTTAGACAAATATGAGAATTACTATAATTTAGATTGAAATATAGATGTCCCAGTTACCAGTATGATACTAATATTGACAATTCTGGCATTTCATAAAATGATTTCACAAATTACTTTAATCTTAAACTTTGTGAAAAATTACCAATTCAAGCATCTTTAAGTTATTACACTTTAAACTGAATCATAGACCTGTAATTAAATTAATCTAATTACATCAATTTAGTTGCAGGTCTAATTTATAAAACCATTCATGTAAACAATGATTTTGAACAATGAATGATTCCGCCATAAACGCTGAGTGTTGTAAATAAACTAAAAATGGGTGAGGGTTGATGCTCATTGAAACTTGAGCGATGAGAGCTATATTGTGGAATGTTAATGATTCATTGCACGTTTTAAAATTTAAAATGGTCCTAATTACACCACACAAAAAAGACTTACTACTTAGAACAATTTCCATATTTTTATTAATTGGATTTCCTTTTCTAAATGACGTCACGTAGAATAGATTGAAACAGTGTCGGGAACTGTCCAGGGCTATGACAGTTTAGAACAGTTTTTTTTTGTCATGACCCATCACAGTTTCTGTCAGAATCTGGCAGGGAAAAGGGGAAAAAGTGTCCGGACCCAGGACAGCCTCTGTCAGGATTTCTGTTCTATCTGCTGTCATAGAACAATTTTTCTGACATATTCTGACAGATTTTAAGAGAGGTTAGAAGCATGTAAAAAAACAAATTTAATTCTTACCGAAACACATCATAAACTCTGCGCCGAATAAATTGATTGAACAAGTATCAATCTAAGCAGTCAACATTGATGTAACATTTGCTTGAATTAAGCTAATCGTTCAGAACTTTTTATAAAAGAAAACTAAGGCGTTTTAAATGATATTTGTTATGCCTTAAGTTATCAGGACAAATAAGTTCACTCATGAAAACATATGGCGTTGATTGTCTGGAATTTTTTTGTAACACATTGTAATGTACACGTTAGGACCTTTTATCTGATATGCAACAACAAAGCAATATAAAAAAAAATATTAAGTCTTGCCTACATTGGCCCCACCCAACCTACTTACATCGATATTTTTTGTGTATGCGTTAAGTCATTTCATTTGATATTCAACAACATACCTTCTAAGTACTTTTGATGTTTGCACTGAATGACCCTACCCTTACAATATGTATGTAAAATTGGGTTTAAAACCTTGATTTATGAAATGTGACCACTTCAAAATGATATATCACATGACGACGATAAAATGATGCAATATCAATTGAATAAATAGGTACTTGTGACATAAGAAAACCATTGAAAGTATTGAAATTTCAATCTGTTGTAGTTCCGTTGCCTTTTTTTTATATTGGTCTTTGGTATTGTCCCAAATGAAAGTACATAACAATCTTTCATTCTGTGTAAATTTCGTTTCTCTATCTGTTGTGCATTTTGAAATATATAGCCCGGTTCATAAAAAACTTAAATTTCAATAGATCCAAAATAAAAACACTAGATATCTTAAATCTGTGAACAGTATGATATTTTTCTAATATGTGCAATACATTAAAAAGTAAAAAAGGGCAATTTCTGTACTTCAGTTTGGGCACAATGAATGACTGAAATAAATATGATGCAAATAAACTTCAGAAGCTAAAGTTGAGACATTTACTAACACCATACACATTAATATGACTTTATCTTGAAAAAGGTAAAAGGTCAAGGTCATACAATCATGTCAAGGTCACAAACACAATTTTTTGAAACAATTGAATTGCCATAACTTTTGAACAGTTGTCGGACAGTTGTGAATTTGATATCAAAATGTAGAGAAAGCTTTTTGGCATTTCGTGACCTTTGCCTTTGGATGCAAATAAAAGGTCAAATGGACCAAAGATTATTGGTAAAAGTCCCATTGCTCTACGATTTCCGGTTTCCAAAATTTAAATTTTCAAAAATTATGTATGATATTTATTCATAACATATGTTTTTTCCCTACAGTTTTCAGTTCGATTCGATCTATATATATATTGGCAATTTAAAGAAAATGTTTGAAAGGACCATAACTTTTAAAGTAGATTATGAAATCCTTGTGAATGCATCTGCTAAAAGAACATAATGACCTCTACATTTTGACTAAGTATGATCATGATATCCTTTTTAAGGGGCGAACATTGTTATGATGGATGATAGAATCGTTCACAGAAGGTCATTCGTAAAAGTTCTTAATGAGGTCTATGGATTGTCCATATTTGGAGATGAAATTTTGAAAAACGACGACGCACGTCCTTTTATAGTTAAAATTAATATTAGAAGAGCCCTGTGCAGGTCCGGGTGTTAAAAGAATAGGCCTGCAGCAGCACTAAGCTTGTCGTAAAAGGCGACTAAATAGTGCTCAGAACCCTAGCCGGGGGCTAGGGCGCTCTGCCCACAGAGCAACTGGGATGTGTGCCTCAGGTGGTGGAATGAAGTACCCCTGGCGTGTTACATGCTGGGGTTGTCAGGCTATAATACGGAAAACCTGACTGCAAACCATAGTGGTGCATCGTGTTGGGAGAGGTGCTCCATTCCTCGCACGTTAAGGAACCCTACTGTGGTATTCTCTCGGAGTAGGAACCATAGGGCTTCGCCACAGGAGGCTAAATTGCCCTACCCTACCCACCTCTCCCTATTTCCAGTGGCAATTAAAATTTGTCGACCCCATTGTCCTTTTGTCCCATCCCCTTTTCATTTCATCTTTTCATGATCATTTTCTCATCAATTTCATGTTCATCGTCTGAATATAGCTGAAATATTGCTGCTCGGACATTAAACCCCAACAAACAAACAAACAAACATAATATTAGAAGAAGAAGAAAAAAAAATCGAAAAATAATAAAGTCGTTCCCATGTAGGGAAAAACCTAAATGATAATCAACAAATGAGTGTTAAAAAATAGAACAACTCCGTAAATATTTGATACTTTACATGCCCATGTTTAAATGTTTGATTTCTCAATGCTACATTAAATCAAGTCATTGTAAATATAAAAACGTATTGATACAAATATTCGTCATTATTAACTATTCTAGTAAGGTAAGTATAGTTTGTTTTTGTCACACTGTGAGTAAATTCAAGTAAACGTCAAGTTCGATGGATCATCAATCTTGTAACATTTGAATGTACGCAACTCCGTAAAAGCTTATCTGACAGTACCATTACACTACAAAGGTAGTCCGTGAACAAATTACGGGCAATAACAAATTAACAAACTGTGAAATGTAATAATAGTTAATATGAAAATGTAATAATAGCCTTAATAGGCTAATCATTTTGATAAATTGCTGTAAGTTGGATGGAATG
This sequence comes from Perna viridis, assembly GCA_037379345.1. Taxonomy (NCBI): domain Eukaryota; kingdom Metazoa; phylum Mollusca; class Bivalvia; order Mytilida; family Mytilidae; genus Perna; species Perna viridis. The sequence goes on along the minus strand of CM074514.1, from coordinate 24,305,855 downwards.
TAAAATCATAAAGTGAGTCATTACAAGTTTCCAATTCAAACGTCCAGTATCATCTATAAATTTCTTATATGTAATTTCTTACTTTGCGTAAAGTAAGAAAAGTTTTGACAGGGGTTTAATATTGTAAAGATATATGTGAAGTTTTGCTATACAATAAATAGGAAAAAAGGAGTCATATTTTATCAGCTGAAGATCTACCAGATGACATTAGAAAAGACAAAATGTAAATTATGTCTTTCTTAGGTCTTTCTCAGTTATAGTGCTAAATTGAAGATGTGTTGTTTTAAATTAGACAGTCGAATGAATGTCATTTGATTATTGAAAATTGTAATAGGTATGATTGGTATTTTTGTATTTGCACAAAAAAACGGTGTTGTTTGCCGGTACGGAGACGAAGATCTGATTGTCTACTCAGCCTGGATATCATCAAAAGTTAAGTCTATTGACGAGTTCGAGAGATTGAGTGGAGTTTTTCTTTCACTCCCAAGGCATATATTTCTTGCATTTTCCTCAATTAAGTCTGTAAAATTTATGATGATTTAGTGTCGCTTGATATGCAGGGGCTCACGGTATTTGGGACTTTTTATACAAATATTTTGAACTGAAGCAATTTCTCTACTAAATGTGGTCACCAGTGATGATATATCTATCTGATCTAGTAGGACTATACTTGAATGGCTAGGAAGACTGAGTTAAAGTTATTATGCCGGCGATAGCATAATGCCTTACTATGTTAAACAATATGGGTAGCAGACATTTTTGAGTAAAAGTAGGATTTAAGTGGAAATGATGAGTTCATGAAATATAGAGGCGTCACAGTTTCAAGATGTACGATATTGCAATATGGATATTTATTCTTTTTTATTAACTGAAATTGTCGGAAAGAGGCCTTCGTAATAGTAGAACATTGTTTCAGTTTGTTGGAGATAACTCGACATGCCCATAGATACACGTAGCAAACCATCGAGGTAGTAAAATTTGCGATGAAATACACTTTAATTTGAAAACGAATATATATAGTGACGCATAGAAACCATGCCAATTTTGCTGACTTATGCTTAATATTAAACGTAATTGTAGTCTGTTTACTTATTTTTTACGGAATTATGCAAGACATATGATGTGTAGATATTAGATATTTTTACCTCTCATTCAAGGGTTGACCATAATACAATATTTTGAAGAACGTTCCCAAAATATTTTGAAGTTCAATAATTTAGAAGTGTCCAAAACCTTTGAAGTGTTTATATTGCTTATAGACAATTATAGACAATTAATGGCACTTGACGTTTCAAAGAATAAAATATGATAATTGACAACTACAGACGGGCTTAAAACTGGTCGTATAATATTATGTTATAAAAAGACTTCTCAGTCCACTAACACCATTAAGGCTTCGACGCAGCTAAAATTGAGCAAGTGGGTTGTAAAATTGCTTCTTTTCACAGACAACAATCAGCTGATTAGACACTGATATCACAGAACTTATTGGTTTCCTTCATTATATACTTTAATTCGATTGAGATAGGAAGAGGAAATCCTTATATAAGAAAAATGTTGATGTTATTCCTGTTCTTTGCTTTTTCGTTGAAATTTAACAAATTACAGTCATTATCTACAGTTAGGTAATAAATTGGTAAAACAATAATGTACTTTGTAAAGTGGCTTCGTTAACCTGTATTTCAATAAAGAACATTTTAGAGTATACACGTTTTAATGTAAAACCAAGACGTAATAAAAATAACATATAGAAAATACGTGATAATGAAAAATTGGCGGACGACACTTGATGTAAACTTGGAAAGCCCATGGCTAACTTTCATTACTTGACAAGAAAAATGAACTAGTGGAACGGCTTCGTTCGAAGTATTTACTATTTTATATCTATGTTATGCGCTGGTGGATTTGTTAAGTTTCATCATATCCATTCTTTTCCATTTCATAGATAATCCTAAAAAGTTATGAATAAAGAAATAATTCTCGATTGATTGCATTGCATTGCATCATTCCTTAAAGTATATGTATCTGTGTTAAAAGTCACTTTAACCATCATTTCTGGGGTTTTTACTTCCAAATATTAAATATATGGTTAAATTATAACATAATTAAATGGTTTTATATCTTTTAAGTAATTTGCTACTGTTTACAGTTTTGAAATGTAGTGATAATGTATGATTAAAAAAAATGACTGTGAAATTCAATTATGAGGCCATAGATCAAATTATATCTGAGACCATGTGGATAACAATGTCAAGCATACATTTTTATACCTGTCTACGACGTTTAATTAAATGGCAACTTTCTTTTTTTACAGAATCTTCATCAGTGTTAGGTCTAAACAAAATATTTAATCAATGATAAAAGGAAAAATACAAAACATGGATCCTAAAAACGCATTTACTCAAACAAAATTTGTATCCGCAAGTTCTTTTTATAATTCGACATAATTTCTGACACCTCGTTGAAATATTGCTGAAGACAGATTTTATAAACCGAGGTCATTAAGTTCCAGTACATATGAAATTCAGACACTGCCTAATGTAGAGGTGTTTTATGGTGTAGAAAAATCCACGACACAAGTGATACTTTTAGACCTACATACAGTGTTACTCTTGAGTAACAATAGTCCTTTCTGTATTCATCATACCTTGATATCTCACTGAAATCAACCAAATCTAACCGAATCCAGAACGGTAACTCTTGTAAAGTGCCAATTTCATAAACAATCCATATGAATTTTATTCTAAACGCGCGAGCACCAAATGACAAATTAAGACCGGGGTCTGTAACCATTACTTAATTTGAAATAAGGGTGAATTTGGTGGGTTTTTGACATGAATGAATCAACTCCTGTCAGATTCTTATAAAGACTGCAACTTCGATACTTATCAACAAGTTACAGAAAAGTTCATGTGCAGGCTATTGTTTTACCATAAATCCCACAGCCTAAAAAATCCCATATAGAAACCACACATCCGTTAATCAAGTAATGAAATCACTCAAAGAATAAATTGTTAATGGGATGAAGTACTGTATGAATAGTACTACTGTCTATAAAGACCACTGTTTTCTTCTAGATACATTATATTGAGTTTATCGAGCTTAATCTTATGGGTAGTAATGGGTATTATAATTTAAGTGCATATCATTGTTAGAATCAAGCTTAATTATAGTAACAAACGTACAGATACATAAAACATTTTTACATTTAACAAAACTATCAAGTTATTTCTTTTAGTGAAGATCGGCAGTATTAACGAAAGATCGTCAAAGTTTCATTACTATATTATCAAAAACAGCTCTTCTGCCCTCATAGCAGCATTTGAGCAATACTTGTTGTATAAATATTTTTAAAGGTGGTGAATGCCACTCAACAAAGCAAGTTCTACCTAAAATTGCATGTGTATTACTGTTCATTTGTGTTTGTATGATTATATGACGAATTGTTGTGATATGAAGCAATATATTTTACAAACAATTTACATATTCAAATATTACACATTTACTGAGAAGTATAAAATGCATGGCTGAGTATCAAAACGGTTCCCAATATTTATACTGCAAATGTCAAAATGCATTGACCGTATATTTATAAGTGATATTTGATATTACTTTCTATGGTGGCCTCACTTACTTTCCGTATATTGTTTTGCAGTAGCCAGGATGTCGCCCACTTCCGAATTATTAACGCTGTTTTCATGCTTAAAACGTAGTTTTCCTTTACATTTTGTTGTAGTTTAAAGGCGAAAACAGTGCATTTACTTAACAAAACTTTCATGTACAGTCCCGCGGTTTAAAACCTCATCCGCATATCAGTTTAATGTGTTACGTCGGTGCACTTTCATTGTCTATAAAATCTACTTGAAGGTATATTGAAGTAAGATTACATTTAACCTATGTTACCAATTAGATCTCAGCGCATGGAAGGCGATAAGAGTGATAGCACACAATTAAAAACCTAACAGGCATATCGAACTCGTTAAGATTTTGAGAGTACCATAAAATATCAGTGTTTCTAAATTCAGTATCAGTAATGAGTAGTGGGTTGCGATGATTACGGATTCTTACAATCGAAATACGGTTAATTGGTTTGTTCAAATTTTGCACACGATTCAAATAACTCAATGTTAAATCTGTAGTACAAATGAACAACTATTTTTTATTTGTTTTTGTTTTTGTCTTTTTGTTTTTGTTTTTGTTTGTTTTTGTTTTTTGTTTTCTGTTTGTTTGTTTTTGTTTTTATTTATTTATTTTTGTTTATTTTTCTTTTCTTACGAATTAATTATATTTAAGATAATTTTCTAGAACATATCATCTTAGAAAAAAATACATATCAACGGAGTATGTTGTTCAAAGAATCATTTTTACAGTAATAGTGTTTCCTACCTCCTACACGATAACATTTTTACAAGTTTCCCATCAAAACAATAAAAAAAACCGTGTTAACAAGATAGATTAAACTAAGAAGGTCATGGTACTTCATGATATAAGCCACGAACAAGAAATCAAAATTTAATACTTTTTAAGGTTATTTTTTATACCCCACTTGTAAATTGGGGAGGGGGATATTGAATGATCAGGGTGTCTTTCCATCTTTCCTTCCGTCCGTACTTCCTTCCTTTAGATACGCAGAAGTTGACTTATCTCTTGCCAATTACTCCCCCACGCCACTAAATGGAATGTTCACAGAATCATAATTATTTATTTCCATTGTGCACCTTCTATTTTAGATTTTGATCACAATCAATTTAGGGGTTTCACATAGAAAGTATGGACTTGCGTAGGGGTTCCCATCTTATATCCTTAACTCTTTTTACACGACTAAATTGAATTGAATTTAGCCTTAACAGAAACTGTATTACAAAAAAATATAATGAAACCTTAAAATAAAATTACTACACATTACTTTAGGCAAAATTTTAAAATTTTAATCCAAATCATTTGGTAGTCAAAAAGTGCATGTTATAAAAGGCGGATTCTAATGGTTTTAAACTATCAGCAAATGAAAGATATAATAAAATAATGACATGTAGTATTTCAAATTTTGACTTTGGGGTCGGGCAATTTAGCCTCCTGTGGCGGAGCCTTATGGTTCCTACTCCGGGAGGATACCACAGTAGGGTTCTTTAACGTGCAAGAAACGTGGCATCTTTCCCAACACGGTGCACCACTATGGTTTGCGGTCAGGTTTTCCGTATTATAGCCTGACAACCCCAGCATGTAACACGCCAGGGGTACCCCATTCCACCTCCTGGGGCACACATCCCAGTTGCTCTGTGGGCATTAGTCCTCATTCTGATCACTATTTAGTCGCCTTTTACGACAAGCTTAGCGCTGCTGCAGGCCTATTCTTTGACACCCGGACCTGCACGGGGCTAAAACTTTTGTAGTGATGACTTCAATCTTGTAGCAATATAACCCTGTTCCAGAAGCTTATTTGTTAGAATACTATCGCGATATAAAAAGTCTTCGTATTTTCTGCCAGCTCTGGCGTAACGTATGTGAACACTCAATTCGCAGGTGCTAAAGGGATGTTCCCAATGATGAAAGGAAAATTTGACAATTTGTTCCCATTGGAATGCCGACCGTTTGTTGAAAAGTGCGACCACCACAGTTGACAAATATGTTGTCGATTAGAAATTCCAGCATATTGTAAACATCTTCTTCTGTATATTTGGAAGATGATTTGGAATTATTTTTTAAAAAGTATGACGAATCTCTACCAAGAACTATATATTTGTATCTAGGTGTACCATCTTTTTTTGAAAAATAACGATGTATAATGTTTTTAAGTCGAAATTTTAATATGGGGAATAGAAGTATACAGTGTTAAAAAATCATAGGTTTTAATGCTATTATATTCTGATAATAATCTTGAACTGATTGTCTCCAAACGATCTTTCGAATTCTTCAGGATCCACATTGAATTAATAGCACTACGGGAGTAACAAGTGTTGTGATAGGATAGCAAACCCTCTTTGAGAGCTGTGAGTATAAAAGTTGAAAGTTAAGAGGTTCAGTGGTACATTTTGCAGATCCAGCAATGTAACGGGGAAGTTGATTTATGATTTAAACAAATGAATGTTAAATTAAATTAAAACAATAATTCAAATGAAACAGAATAAAATATATATAAGTAGAGTTCATAATGTAGTAATATACAATAAGAACTAAAATGCAAAAAAACAGATTCAATGGGGAAGGGGAATTTTCTATGGAGAGAAAAGTGTTAAAACGGAAACTGGGCATGGCATATGCAATGAATGAGATTAAAAACCATATCAGTATTTTAATGTCAGAATAATATATCACATGATAGTAACGAAGTATTTTAATGTCTGAATAATATGTCACATGATAGTAACTACTCGTAGTTCTAAATTCTGATTGTGAAAAACATCGAAAACTATATATATATATATATTAATCATTAATCGTCTAAATAATTGTCAACAATCACTCTTACGGGGTGATGGATCGTTAAAAACGATGCGAAACATAACAATAAATTAAATAAACGTCTAACATATGTTTAACATCACCAGAAGATGGTAAAATTTAAATTGAATTCATGTCTTTCGGATAACTGATATCCTTCCTCAGCATAAAACTCATAAAATTATATGAGCATAAAACTCACAAAGTTCAAGATCAAAACAGATTCAGAAGCTGAATCGCGTGGGTGATTGTACCTTTATCAAAGGTTCACATAGGCAATTGATAAGGAGCCTGAATGAAAATAACAAAGAGGGTCTTTTTATCAAAGTTACAATTAACTGTGGAAAACAATTTAAAAAATAAAAATTCCAAATATAGTAGTACGGGGTATTGATGTATAGCAAGTAGTGCTGTACCAGCCTTAGACCAAGACCTAAAAATAAATTATTTTTTCTCGTTAATTCCATCTGGAGAAGTTGTTTGCAATTTGAGATGGCGACTTAGAGGGAGGTCTGGTTTGCATTTGTAGTCACTGCGATGATATATATATATATATATATATATATATATATATATATTATTATTATTATTATTATTAAGTACTCATTCGGTTTCATCATAAAAAATCTATACTTACTAAACTCTATTCTGTGTCAAATATTTTGCCTTCAAAAGTATTTGTATTAGTTATGTCACTATCCAGTTAAGAGAGTTTTGAGTACACTTTCAAAACATATTGTGGCTTTAATTTCATGATCCAGTCATTTCTTGTTTCTAATGGTCTCTAACGTGCCTGTTTTGTCATTTCAAATATTCATTGACATAGGAACGACCGATATGAACAAACATGATGATAATAATTGTACTGTCCAGAAATTGGAAAAGACAGCTAATTAAGCAACAATGTGTTTTCTTCATTAGATATCTTTTTTTCGAATGTTCTAATGAAGTTATTTCAGGACGAGTATAATTTCGATGGTACATCCCTATATCTGACAGTAATTATACCATACGATGACCATTTATCTTGAATTACTTTAAGCTGCTATAATCATAGCTCGCTACACTAATACAATGTGGAGCACTAAAAATGCTATATGTTGTTTTCATCTTCCCACCACACCGTGTTTTCCTTTCATATATATCAATTATCCATTTTTTTAATTGTCTGTTCTCGATGTTATGTAGCATGTTTATATTTTATCCTTATTCATTGGTAATGCTAAAGTATATTTACTATGCATTTTGCAATGAGACGAATAACGGAAGGTTTGAAAAATCGAGATAAAAGTCGTTATCAATATCGCAGGTAGGCCACTAAATAATTAATTGTGAAATAAATTCTGTAAAGATCTTCTAAAGTAGTGAATATCTTAAATGTAATGTTTTACTTATTTTATTGAAAACGAAGTGTTTTCTTTACTGAACATTCCTTGATTATCGTTTTATATTCACCGTACTTATTCTCGTTATATTAGTGATTTATTTAAATTCACTATTAACTGAATGGCAAATTTGTTTATATAGAAATATGCCGACTAAGCAAAATATGGTAATGTCATGTTATCGCTGACTTTGACACAAAGTTCCATTTCTTTATGCGATGTCTGGTCTATATGAAACAGCAAATACCAGATTTACAAAACCTAAAAATCGGTGACCAATATTCAAGCACTTATATTGCTACTTAATAATTGACGAATTATTCCACAAAATAACACAAAGCAGACACAAACTAATAACGGAGTAGCTGAGATTAATGTACAAGGAATGAACCATGAAATAATATATCTTCGTAAAAGTGATACTTTAAAACGCCACAGGTTAATCGCTTAGAAACTTCAATTACATTGTATGCGGGAAAGTAATACATCCTAAGAAACTGTGAAAAGGTCATATTATTAATACAAACTTCGTTGCTTTAAAGATTAGTTGTCTGTCCGTTGTTAACTTTTGTCTTGAAGTACTTAACACATATAAACATTAATTGTTCTGGAACGAAATCAAAACTAGCAATAAAAAGGAACTACCTTTATATTAATGAAACCAATTAAGTTGACTAGACACAATTTGCAATGCTTAACATCATTTGTATATTTTATATCAACAAGTTCAATTTTAGGAAGACAATATATTTCTTTTGTCAATTAAAGGAAGAAGGAAAGCAACATATTTAACAAAACATCCATAGGGAAGACAGATTTCTCCTGGACATTTTACGATGATAAGTAGACTGATAAATACAATAAGACTTCATTCATGCCACAACTTATTACAGGACGACAAGGTCTTCACAACAACAACATTCCTTACTGATTCATCAAGTGCAATAAATGTAAAAAGAAGGCCTTCATGCATTTTAGTAGACAGCAAATTTAAAACTTGGCAAAGGATTATTTTTTACCGAAAACGGTTTAGCACTAGCCTATCACTGAGCGGTCTAGGGTTTGTTCCTCAGTGGTTAAGAAATAAATTTTTGAGGTCGTTACATTTGGCACCCAAACAAAAAACAAGGGTTTTGAATAAATATTTTACCTTGTTTGTAGAATGCACTCTTGAGGTGGGGGAGTGGGACAAGAGGACCTACCAAATTTGTAGTATTTAATCAGTTAATTGTCTTGGCTAAAGGTTTATTCTAAAGCCAAATTGATTTGTTCTGGATCGAGGTTTCGATCCTCATTGTGTAAAATATAATCATGCTCTATAGTTAAATACGATAATTATTGTTCACTTTAACAAAATGTGAACTGCAAATTCTGGTTTAGTATTTAAATCGGTTTTCAGGAATAATAATTTGTAATATATAAACTAATTTTCTTTCTTTGAAATTAACAAAACGAACATTTGTCTGTAAATGCTAAATGTCGGTAACAACATCATAACAATTTATAAGTGCTAAAATGGAAATTTCTTTTATTACAACTGCACTGTCCTTTGTGTCCATTGTGTATGCCGTTTGGCTAATGACATCATTTTTGATAATCAATTCCTCTCATTTTCTAAATTAGATATACATTGCAATAACCTCTCTCCGTCATATGCTTAAGGATTAATTTTTTTTCACAGCTGACACTGCACCTTAATATGTTCTGTAAACTACACTCGTGATTATTGTTCTTCCCAAATAAAGATCTAGGACGCACATGTAAGAATGTCAATGTATTCATTATTACAATACAATATAAACTGAAACGTTTAGGGAATAACATTAGTACTGTGCATACGTATACAGTTATGATATAGTTGTCAAATTGTGTAGGATAGCATTTTCTGGTATTAACATTGACTCGCTCATAGAGTCTTTACATAGCAACAAACACACTCTATTATAAAGCAGTTTTCAGGATGACACGAATTTTGATCTTATTGTATTACTTATGATGTACTGAGTTGTCAGTATGGACTCAGAGTATTTTGAATTTTTAAGATGCGTTTAATTGTGTAATATTTTTCCACAGTGACCAGATTTTAAAAGGTTGTGATCACGCCAAAGTACGCCGCCGCTTTTTTTTCGCCCGTCCTAAAGCAGGAATTTCCGACCTTTGTATGTATTGTTCCCCTTACACTTTCAATTTACTTTTATGCTATTGGAGTATATAGGGGCAACTGTTTCCGTGTACCTGTGTATTATGTTATTTTGCAGCCTGCCCTGTGGTGTGAGGGTTTCCTCTTTGTTCATTAAAGACCCATTAATGGCCTTGAGCTGACATTGTTAATCTAAGAGAAGTTATTGTCTATTTGGCATATTCATCATTTCCATTCTGCATACATCTATGATGCAATTCTTCACTTTCGCAAAAATATGTGAACATGTACTTTTTCTTGAACATATATATAATCGTCTAAATAAAAGTCAACAATCACTCTTACGGGGTGATGGATCGTTAAAAACGATGCGAAACATAACAATAAATTAAATAAACGTCTAAATATGTTTAATATCACCAGAAGATGGTAAAATTTACATTGGATATTTCGGATGACTGATCTCAAAACGTTGAAGGTTTGTGAGTTTTATGCTTATAAAGTTTTATGAGTTTTGTGCTGAAGAAGGATAACAGTTATCCGAAATCTGATCTGGTAATGTTAAACATATATAGACGTTTATATATTTATATATAAACGTCTCAGAATACGGCGACTCTATTCGCTACACTGCTCCATCGGATTAAATTGATACAGGGAAGATATATAAACGTATAGAAAGGTCTGAAAAATTCCCAACGATGTTAGAACTGTCAATTTTGTCGTTCCCTCCGTGGGACTCGAACTCCTGTGACATCTATGGCAACACCGCCTGCACTAAGTCCAGCGACCTTGACCACTCGGCCAGCTAGGCTATATAAAAATATAGCTTTCGCTGGCCGGGTCATTCCTCCTCGTAGGATTAATCTAGGACTGTAACTTAGTACACGATGTATGGTAGTACGGGACAGTTCATTTTAGATGTTATTATGTAGGATAGAGGATCAAGTTACTGTTGCGTGTCAGGACAAATCAATATTATACAAACGTCTCAGAATGTGACGACTATATTCGATAAATCAGCAATTGTTAGTCCCAATTCCATTTCAGCGACCAGGCATATCTCATTCCCATGGTTATCAGACGTATTAAAATTGTAATAACCACCATTTAATTGTTTGTTTGTTTGTTGGGGTTTAACGTCCGAGCAACAATATTGCAGCTATATTCAGACGATGAACATGAAATTGATGATAAAATGAACATGCACTATTTAGTCGCCTTTTACGACAAGCCTAGCGCTGCTGCAGGCCTATTCTTTTAACACCCGGACCTGTACGGAGCACCACCATTTCAGGATCATTTGACATGATTATTCCCTCCAAAAATACATATAACCGGGTTATCGTTTACTTTTATGAAACGAAATAAGAAGTGAATTATTCATTAATCTTGATCCGTGGCTACATAGGCAAAACTAAATAACTTAAGTTTCTTATTATGCTGAATTACAATTAGTACAATCTCTCTCAAAGATGTGTTATATTCAATCAACAAGGCGTTCCAATGGTATTAGATTTTCAATGGAGGTCGTGTTAAAAACATCAAGCTCAAAAAAGGTTTTTTTTGTCTTAAGGAGATGTTTTCCCCAACATGCTGTATTGTAATCAATTCTTTGTAGTAACTGATTATTCTAAAGACTGACAGTTTTGATTGTTTTGTCCATCGGTCTTTACTACTATTAGTTAGTTTTCAAAAACTGCAAGCATTCGTTAAGCGAAAATCTCGACATCGTATATATCGAGGTATAGCATGAAGGGAATAGAATGTATCAATAAAGAAAATTTATTATGTCCTAGTTACTTGTTTCAGTTTATCTTACTGTATATAAGCGTATATAAGGTCGTATAAAATTAGTTTAAACCCACAACACGTGTCATTCCACAGTCAGGAGATGTTGATCATAAATGTGTATTTGTTTCCTTATATTTCGTTTTGGCTTGATTTTAAGGAATTATCACCGCTCTATTACTGTTGATGTTTTACTTTTCAATCGGAGTCTTTTAGATCAAGGTGTGTTTATACATGTTTTAGGCCTTTCAGTGACCACTGAATTTATGGTCCTGGATTTAAGATATACGCTGCTGTATTTGTTGTGTTTCACCATATCCGTTTTATATCCGTTAATATAGAAAAAACTCTGTCACATAAAGGATTAAACTCATCTTTATTATTGGCATGTGAATCCTTTTTGTTCGACATTAGATGGGCTTTCAAAATTAATAAAGTAGAGTTATTACTATAGACCTATTTCTGGACAAAAAAGATCTTGCCAAATCCATTAGAGGCGTTAGAAAACTAAGCTTATCAAGTATTTACGATAGACATGTCGTAAAAATTCATGCACGCTGATGTACTAGTTTAGAAACACACAATAATTTTGAATTTCTGAATGTTTCTAATTGAAACGTATTTCATTATTAAAGGGAGTTAGACGTCATAACGTCTCGATAAGTTTAACATATTTCAACATAAGACTGCTAGTCTACTTCTTAGATCGATATTTCTTTTTTTTCGATATAAATGTATTTGCTACATTTTTATTGACCCATATGCTTGATAAAATATGTTTCATGATGTAATATTTATATCAAACTCAATATTGAATGGCACCATCTACATATGTGAAACCAACACTAACCACACAACTGTGGTTTGAGATATCGATGTGAGTAATCGCCCGTTTCTTGTTGGATACGAAAAATACACATCATATTAAGTTTTCCGTAAACCGTCTAATTGTATTCGAATTAATTACGTGGCCAACGTAGAATGCAACAACATCTTGGTAACAGAAATCGAGGGAACCAAGATTCTACAGGAAATCAAAAGAAATCAATCTAGGGACAAAGGCAAGACAGGGAACAGACACACACAACAAAGGACATAAAATAACCAAAATAATACGTACAACGAAAAAAAAACAAGCAACTCGTACTCCACTAAAAACTAAGAAAATTGACCAGGTGCATCGGTAGGGATACATCATCTGAAGTCCGAAAAGAACAAAAGAAAACTATGACATGTTAAACAATCGGTTCTCACGGTGTAGATGGATACAAAGTAACGATTCACGAGTTCAAGTTGAAGATCATAAGACTTTTGTAGTGATGACTTCAATCTTGTAGCAACATAACCCTGCTCCAGAAGCGTAACTGAAAGAAGTCTAGCGCGGTACAATATTAAACGCATGCCTGTTTGATTTAATACCAATAGATACATATAATATGAAGTTTGATTTCATCAAAATGATCTCATCCTAGAATATGTACAATGCCCACATTTAATTACACCAATTATCACTTAGTTAAATAAACAAAACAAGACAAAGGGTTTACTGACCATGAAGTTGTATAATCTGTTTCAAATACATAGGTGTCATATTTGTATGTTTGTTTTCATTGTGTAGTTTTTTTATATATAAATGTAAAAAAGAGATAAATAATATATCCTTATATACTTTAATGATACTTCACTGAAGTCAATTACAATTAATTTGAACAATAAATATATCACTATTGAAGAGTAATTTACTATTATATCTGAAAATCATAGCACATATAAATTATTTTGTCTTACTTAAACACAATTTAAGACACACAATGTTGAAAACAAAATATATGAACCACTATTTATAACACAAAACAATGAATTTACAAATTATGCATTTTCATCACAATATATTTAAATAAGCACTTTTGATTCATATTACAAAAATACGATGTTTATAATGACTTTTAGTCCAAGTAAAATAGATAGGATGCTATGAAGGCGTAGTTGTTTTTTTTTTTATCTTTTTATTTGTTTGTTTGTTTTTTTGGCTGATATCCTTTTGATGCAAATAAATTTTTTTTAAATAATAATATCATTATTTCAATAGAAACCCAACAGATAATTATTGTGGGGCTATTTTCTTTGTTTGTCTTTGTTTTTGTTTTTGTTTTGTTTTTGTTTTTGTTTTTTGTTTTGTTTTTTTTTTGTTTTGTTTTTTGTTTTTTGTTTTTTTTCCGCATATTTTCCCTTTTGTTCTTTTGTATTGTTTTTGTTTATTTTAATTTATTGTGGATCAATTATTATACCCTTATTGAATTACCAAAAGCTAAGAGGGTAATTTTACAAATTGTTTGATTATTATAACGTACAGAAAGAATCCTCATACACCACGACTCTTTTCGTTGTCTTTACATTATATCGTTAACAAGCTAAGTCCACTAGAATCTTGGCGCACACGAAAATGTCACATTTCCGTGACTAAATAAAGCCAAGCATGATATTAACGTTGGTTATATTTAGTATATATAAAAAATTATGATACAAAATAAGTTCCGTAAATATGTTACAGAAAACCATAAAAATGAAGGTATTTTCGTCTGCCTTTTTATGTGCTAGTTCACTTTTTTGAAAAACAAATGATGTTAATGTCTGTCCGTGGATACATACGTATGCATACATATTGATCAAAGAGACACGTAAAGTATTAAAATCTTTGTTTAGTGCAAATAGGTCGCACATAGAAGCTGGCTTAAATGTAAGCCTTAATTTAGTAAGTTCTTTGATTTGAATCAGTTAAATTGCAATTTGTCCTCCAGAACGATACGTGGTTTTGTGATTTAACGGCCATGTCTTAAGAACACATTTGTTTTATATATATCTTCCCCCTTTTATTCAAAGTTTAAAAATATATGTGTTTCAAGAACGCAAAGTATGATGTTTTTCTTAATTAGGAGTTGATACGGGCTGATAATGATTTAGAATTATTTAAATGACACGGTTTGACTATCAAAGAAAAAATATACTTAAAATATTTGAGTAAATATGTAAATCAGTATTTTTTGGTCATTTTGCATTAATCAAAGAACCGGTCAGAAGACAAATGAATCCCCTTACTTTGCTCGGTCACAGGCACTTAGATCCAAGATTTTTTTTACCATTTTCACCCAAATGCCTGTGTGCTTTATCGGGTATAAATTGTTTACAAATCGCAGTGAGTATAACTGTGACAAAACTATATTATAACGGTAAAAATGTAAACACTGACACAATGACGTCTATAGCAAAAATAATCTCTTTACAGAGCATCAAAATGCACAAAGTGAAATTTCAGAAATATCTGACAGTCAATTCAACGACGAAGACATGTATCATATTCTTCAAACAAACTTCAGAGAAGTCTATAGAAAAACTTTGTGAACTCGTTAAATGTAATGATACAAATGATCTGTGCCCAATTCGCAAGTATATATTTGATCTTGTACCTACATGAAACAGTACATTTCAAGAATCAAAACTGGTTAAGAGATCAAGCAGAGAAGATGGTAAGCCTAATAGGGAAAAATAGCAGAAGACATTTATATTATTTTTCAGTACTAAGAAGGGACAACAATTACGCAAAAGGGTTACGGCAATGTATTTCAAAGGGCCGACGTGCTACAATGGGGCAATTATCCAAAATTTGTACGAAACTCACCATTAAATAAATATAATATTAAGCATACAGACAATGCCGAGATACTAGCTTCTATTCTTGAGCAGAAACAAACTCTCATAGAAAGTGTAAAACAAACTGATGAAAAACTAGAACAAAGAATTAAGAATTATGCTAAAGATATAAAAGAAATGAGGGCTAGTCTGAAGACTAAGGACGAAGAAATAGTAAATCTAAAAACGCCAATCGAACGTTTGCGGTATCAAAATTTGAGATTCCAGTCAAAACTGAGACTGAAAAATCAACGGTTAAAAGAACAAGAAGCAGACAATAAAGTTAAAGGCACTCGTATTGATGTTTCAACAACAACTTCAAGTGAATTACATGCCAATGAAAAATGCAATGAAGTAGCCCGGAACCTAAAAAAACTAGTTTTCAGATGTTGTCAAACGGTCGGATCATCCCATGGCCATAATGCGCCGAGAAAAAGTGTGAAGAAAGAAAATTCCGTGTTAGAAGAACAGACAGATGACCGGGTAAATGACATTCCTAATGTTATCACAAGTAATTATATGTATAATGGAAATAACCAGATATTGCACCCAAGCTATGAACAAGATTCTCCGGTCAATTGGAATGTTAATAAACAAAACTACACTCATACTTTGTAGAGTATGAGAATATATACCTCATACTTTGTAAGAAATAATTCAAAATCATCTTCCAAATATTTAGAGGAAGATGTTTACAAAATTCTGGAATTTTTAATCGACAACATACTTGTCCAGTGTGGTGGACGCTTTTTGCAACAAACGTTCGGCATTCCAATGGGAACAAATTGTGCTCCTTTACTTGCTGACCTATTTCTTCACTCTTATGAGGCTAACTTTATAGCTGATCTGATCAGAAACAAAGAATATAATTTGGTTGGTTCCTTCAATCTCAGTTTCCGCTATATAGATGACGTATTATCTTTAACCAATCCTAATTTCGGGGATTTGATACATCGCATCTACCCAAAAGAACTTGAGATAAAGGATACTACAAACACTGTGAAGTCAGCCTTATATCTTGACCTTCACTTAGAAATCGATGGTAAAGGAAAACTATTGACCAAACTTTACGACAAACGTGATGACTTTTCATTCAGAATTGTCATTCCTTTCATCTGTGGCAACATCCCTTCGGCTCCTGCGTATGGAGTGTTCATATCACAACTCATACGTTATGCCAGAGCTTGCCGAAACTACGCAGACTTTTTATATCGCACTAGAACTCTAACAAATAGGCTTCTGGAACAGAGCTATATTACTACAAGATTCAAGTCATCACTACAGAAGTTCTATGGTCGTCATCATGAACTCGTGGATCGTTATGGGTGTAACCATCTGCACCATGGTGTAACCATCTGCACCGTGAAAACCAATGGGTCATAGTTTTCCTTTCCTCGTTTATCTACCCCGGACTTGACTTTTTATGAGCAACTCGGCGGGTGTTTCTAGAAAAGCAGAGGACGCTTACCCTACCGGTGCACCTGGTCCATGCTCCCAGTTTTTAGTGGAGTCCGAGTTGCTCATTTGCTTTTGTTACTTTGTATATATGATTTTAGTTACTGTATGTTCTTTGTTGTGTAAGTCTGTTTTCCATGCCGGGTCTTTGTCCCTGGATTACATTCTTTTGATTACCGCTATAACCTTGGTTCCCTTGATTACTCCCTCGAAGTAAAACGAGAATCCACAACAGTTGAAGAAATTGAGAATCAAGTTCAAACTTTTAATGAAAATCTCCTGGTTAAGATAAAATTAGTAACGAACACGTAATATACAGGGGAAACGCTTTTGAAATTCTTGTGCTAGCTGTACAATTTTATCTTAGAATGTGAATACTTACCACCGTCTTATCGCCATGGGATTATAATTAAAATTTACAAAGGACACAATCAGGTAAAGACTGGTCCGAGTCGTAACTCTAGGTAAACTCTTTGAAAAAAATTCAAACGTTCCCTGAAACTAAGAACAATGTGATTCCACACTCTTTACAATTATGCTTAGTGAAAGACCACTGGGCTATTCCTGCAATTTATACACTGAAAGAGTAATCAAGGGAACCTAGATTCTAGCGGAAATAAAAAGAAACAGTAAGATATTATATAGAAAGGAATTCAGTCTGTCATATGCAGATAAAATGATAAAATGAACATGAAGTGATGATGATGAAATGACAAAAAGGGATGGGACACACCAATAATAGGGTCGACAAATTTTGATCGCCACAAAATAAAAGGGAGGGATTGATATGGTCGGGCAACTTAGCCTACTGTGGCGGAGCGCAAAGGTTCCTACTCCTATCGAATTACACATCAGGGTTCTTTAACGTGCGAGGTACGGGGCATCTTTCCCAACACGGTGCATCACTATGGTTTGCGATCAGGTTTTCCGTATTATAGACTGACAACCCAATCATGTAACACGCCTGAGGTACCCCATTCCACCACCTGGGGCACAAATCCCAGTTGCTATGTCGACAGAGCGCCTAGCCCCCGACTAGGTTTCTGAGCACTATTTAGTCGCCTTTTACGAAAAGCTTGGCGCTGCTGCATGCCTATTCTTTTGAAACCCGGACCTGCACGTAACGACCGTACAGTAAATGCAACCAGTTAACCTAAACAGAAACTACATTCACTATATACAATCGGTGTAAATTCAAGAAGAATGAACTCTTTAACAAGTTGCACAATTTGGAAACGGATTCTACTACCAACAGCTTTATTTGCGTGTAAAACATGGATCACATCACTTTTCGAGAAAAGTATATACTTGAGGTGTCTCAAAGATATCTTACTCGATTAAATACTTTTAATGTGCTGAACAGGATAAGACTCTTGAGGCTTGCAGTAACTTACCCACTATGAGTAACGGACTTTTAACTATTGTTATGATAGGCTTAACACCGATAAAGCAGTAACTATATTCTATATGTACTTTATACGTACCTGATCAATTAAAGAATTATATGTTTGTCTGTCCATACCTACTCCAAATACGAACTGAAATGTTTTATCAAATAGTTGACATCTTATCAGTTAGCGATTCCGTAGTCTTCTTCGACCACGACGATGATGATCTGGTTATATCAATGCTTGGAGGCATAACACAGCAATGCAAGCTCCGAATTGAATTTGGACACATGGAGTTTCCTTGTGTGTCTCATTTCAGATTGTATGATTTAACTACACGAGTTCAAATACGACCTATGTTGTAATTTATACAACAATGTCTAAGAATGAGACTGTTTTTATTATTTTTATTATTATTATTTGTATTTTTTTTTTTTTTTGGTTCTTACCATTGTGTTTATATTACTAATGGTCAATATGTATCATTCCTTTTGTTCTTGTCATACTTGTGTACATTTAAATGTACTTTGGTTTGTTTAATGATATGAAAAAAATATGAAATCTTCAAATTTGTAGGAAATAGAGATAATCAATTATTGTGTTGCCTAAATTTTATCAGTTCGGCAATTTTGATACATGTATTACCTTCTATGTTTTTGAAGAATAACTTAGATATTGATCAATATATGTACTGAATATATATATATACTGAATATTACATGTCTAAATCTGTATCATATTCGGTACCAACCCGAGACTCCTATACCACCCCAAGGGCCACTAGCCCACGGGATGATATAGGTCGCATGACATACCACATGTGATACAGATTTTGACATGTCTTGTTTATTATGTCATATATTTCAACTTTACTTCAAGTGTGGTCCATGAAGAGTGCGATTAAGGATATGTGATATAGGTCTAGGGGTGTGATATAGGGGATGAAATTACATTGTCCCCTGAAACCATTATATTACTCGGAATGAATATATAACCTCATCACACTTTCAACGAGAGTTGAACTGATTACATACTTTTTTGTTTTATTTGGTATCTTTCCTTTTTTTTGTATCTTTCTCCCCTTAAACACTTCTCCTTGCTGATATCATTTTACATTTTTTTTTTAAATTAAATGATTATATCATTATTCCATTAGAAACCCTACAATTAAAAATAGCTTTTGTGGGGGTAATTTTTTGTTTCCGCACATTTTCCTTTCTTTGTTCCTTTGTTTTTTTTTCAATTTATGTGGGTAATTTCATGTTTACCCCTGTAGAATTACCAACCTTACATATTAACTCTATATAACTCACAGAAAGAATCTCCAAGCACATCAAGTCTATTCGAAGTCTTTACACCATATCGTTAACAGGTTGAGTCCACAAGAATCTTGAAGCACTAGAAAATGCCACGCCTATTTGGCAAAATACGGATCCAAGCGATATGCTCTTTAGAATTGATTTTGAGCATGATATTAACGTTGGTTATATTAAGTATATATAAAACATTATAGTACAAAACGAGTCGTAAAAATGTTACAGAAACCATAAAAATGTAGATATTTATGTCTGTTTTTCTCTAATGTGCTAGTTACCTTTTTGAAAAAAAAGAAATAAAAATTATAAAAAAAAACAGATGTTAATGTCTGTCTGTGGATACATTCGAACGCATACGTATTGATCAAAGAGACACGTAAAGTGTTAAAATTTTCATTTAGTGCAAATATCTTGCAAAGAGTAGCTGGAATAAAATGTAAGTCTTAATTCAGTAAGTTCTCTTCTTCGAATCAGCTACATTGCAATGTATCATCCGGCACGATACGTAGTTTTTGTGATTTTACGACCATGTCTAAAGAACATATTGGCTTGTCCACATCTTCCATCTTTTATTCAAAGTTTAAAAAACCAATGTGTTTCCAAAACGTTAAGAATTTTTCATAGTTTACTGTTGATACGGGCTTATAATGATTTAGAATAATTTATTTGGCAAAGAAATGAGACTTTTTACTTTGTATCAATGAAAACAAGTATATTTTAAATTTCATACTTGTTTGAGTAAATATGTAAATCCGTATTTTTAATCAAGGAACCGGTAAACTATGAACACCTTTACGATGTGCTTGTTATCAAAAGTTATATTCTGCATAGATTAAATTGGAAAATAATTATAATAAAATGTTTAAAAGCTTTCAGTTTTAAAATGCACACAGGATTTTATATCGATAGTTGACAATTTTATCGCTAGGCAAATAAATGGTTGTATTTAAGTGCCTTTTCAACAATTTTGAAATAATACCACACCTTAGAATGTAATTACATATATACAAAATCGTTAATTAACATTGAGACATCACTGCTTTGACGTTTCTGTTGGTCAGCTTCAACTAGCAAACTTAAAATGGTTTTACTGTTACACCAAGGTCAAGATACCCACATTTGGATAGGTTAAGAATTCTTCATACTTTCATGCATTGAGTAAAACTTTGAGAAAAAAACAAAAAGTATGTATCTTATGGTAGATTTTTAGTTTTTTTTGTATTTTTCAAGTTACACATTTATTTGCACACAGCATACTTGTTACATTTCAAATACTATGAAACTACTATTGTTCGTTGTGTACCAATTTTCGTGGATAGGCAAAACCACAAAATTTGGTTCTCCACGAATTCAAGAATCCACGAACTAGTGTTTCTTCCCTAAACCATGACAATTGGTATCCACAAATTAATGTACTTTCACAGTATTCGTTTCGCGTACCCGTGATGATAGCTTATTTTTAGATAAGATATTGCAAATATAAACTAGTGTGGTGCAATTGACCATTTATTTATCAATAGCACTTTCAGCTCCATATTATAAATATCTGTATCTTACGTGTCTGATGAATTCACTGTATTTCAATTGTAAATAAGACACAGTAAGCAGTAACCTTGATATATGCCGCTGACCTACAGATAAATGTAGAAAAAAATCACAAATGACATTAAGTACATATTTTTCAACGTTTGTGCTATGACTTGTATGTTTGAAATATACATTTTCATTTTTCAACAGCGTAATTCTCATATGAACATTTCATGGAAAACACAAGGAAGAAAATAGTTCACTTCTAATGAAAATTAAATGCCAGATTTGATTTAAACAATAAGTAATTAAAAATTTACTTTTTTTTCTAAGGTTTAAGATGCACAAACCACTAGTGCTACTAATCTTAATGCTTGCTGTCAATGCAAAGGATCTCAGACCAACACGATGTAAACCTACTGCTTGTAAGCGTTCCAAAAGAGTTCAATATATTTACATGTATTTATAGATATTTATAAGTTAGTGACTTTACAAAATCAATCGAAAACCGTTATTTTTAGCTCATCTAGCCATAGGCCATGTGAGCTATTGCCATCACATGGCGCCCGTCATCGTCGTCGTCGTCCTTTGTCGTCACCGGTAATAATTTTTCAAACATCTTCTCCTCTGAAACTACTTAAGATATTTGCATGAACTTATAATGATTGTTCCTCAGAGTATCCTGCACAAAATGACCTTTTGGACTTTTGATCGGTTAAAAAACATGGCCGCCGTTACTAAAAAATAGAAGATAAAGGTCAGACAGCAGATTTTTGCATTTATCCCAAACTGTTAGGTTTAACCAAATTCTTACGGGATAAAAGTATTCAGTATGATGAGATCTATCTGTGGTCAAATGTTGGTGAAAATCTGTTGGCCCATGTTGGAGTTTTTGCCCTTTTTGCTGTTTTTGATGTTATTACTTTCAAACATCTTCTCCTCAAAAACTACTCTACAGAATTCAATGAAAGTTGATATTTTGTTTTTTAGGGTATCCTTAAAAAATGACCGTTTGGATTTTTGATTGGTTAAAAACATTGCAGCCTTTACTAAAAATATAACAGTACAGTAGTATATCCAAAACCGTTAGGTTTGGCCAATATCTTTCAACTGCTGAAATATCCTTATTAGAAGGCCTACAAAAGTCTTAATGGGATCAAAGTTTTCAGACGACTCCATCTAAGAGTTATTGCCCTTGAAAGGTGACAAATGACAATTTTTACAGTTTTCAGCCTGTATCTTGAAAACTATGATAGATAGAATGAAACGTTCGATTACTGAAATCATCCTATTATAAGGCCTACAAAAGTCTCCAGGGACCAAAGTTGTCAGACGACTTCATATAAGAGTTATTGCCCTTGAAAGGCAAAACAAACTTTTTTTTTGCAGTTTTCAGTCAATATCTTGAAAACTATAATAGATTGAATGAAACGTCTGATTGATGAAATGGTCCTCATGATAAGTCATACCAAAGTTATAATGGAGTCAAAATTGTCGGCGAACTTCTTGTTAGAGTTACTGCCCTTGAAAGGCAAAATATTAACCAGATGAGCGATTCAGGCTCCTGGGAGCCTCTTGTTTTTCTTATTGAAATTACATGTATATCTTCCTTTCATGACAAGAGGCTGACACATGAGTAAAGTCTAACAAACGGTCATGCAAAAAAACAATGTTTTCGTGCGTATCGTTGGCATAAACATATTTTCACTGAAAACTCAATAATAAAAATTCGAGGGAACGTTTGGGTTAAATTTATTCAAATTACATTTTGTACATGCACATTGTTTATATATACAAATATCTCACACCTTATAATGTATGTTAACATAATTTTTCACCCTAATAATATGTTCTAAGAGATAGCATAAGTGAATGATGTAGAAATAAACATACGCATTATGAAACAGTTTAAAACGAAATACTTAAGTATTTAAGGGAGTTAAATTTCAAAAACAATGATAAAAAAACAGAAATGTATATATTGCTTACTATCAACCAGCAATTGACGGAGGTTGGACACCGTTTGGAAATTGGTCAGGCTGCTCCGTTACTTCCGGTTGTGGTCTTGGATCGAAGAATAGATCTAGATTATGTACAAATCCGTCACCACAAAATGAAGGCCAACAATGTCTGGGGGAGTCGACTGAATGTAAAGATTGTGGGACACCTTGTAAAAGTAATTATGTATTTGAATTATATCATGAAAATGAGGTATATCACTGTTTTAAAATGGCATTATAGAGTTTTTGGAATATCTGTCTCCGATTTAACGACATAATTAGTGCGTCTGTTATGTTGTTGTCATTGTCACAACTCACACATGATTAAGAGACATTGTCAATAAGTGCTGACCTTTAGAGAGAAAGAAAAAAAATAACAAAGAACAAACAAACCATAAACAAACAAATGTGGGTCTTGTAGCATATTTCTTTATGTAGAGATACGTGTATACATGTATGTTCTTTAATGACTAGCATTTAACTTGATTATTTGCCTGCATCAAATGGACAAACAAAACTTTTGTTACATTTTCATTCCATTGTACATCAACAGTGTGTCGAATTTATATTGATATTTATATTTACGCCTTGAAAATTCTATTTTTTTAATTGAGAATGATATTTTCCAAACTGTAGCTGTGAAAGTTTGTAATGCAATATGAATTATGATTCTGAAATCATAAAACATGAAAAGCATTTACTAGATGAGTTCATCTTCGTGAGATAAGGACACATTTTTTAAATCCACAACTTGAGTTTTCAATTGTGAAAGTAGCTATCATACCAGGCTAATGAAAACAGAATAAATTATTGATATTTACCTATCAAGAAATTTATATTTTATGCAAAAGTATTTATTTTACCCAAGACGTAATCGAAAAGAAAAGTGATGAAATAAGTTATATCTATCGTTAATGACGTCACAGTACCAAAAGAAGGTTATACGCATACACGATAACTTAATTCCACAACGAAAGCCAACCAATCAGAAAGTTTTTTCGTCTTTTTTATATTTGTATTTATTATTGGGTTAGTTTGGAAACCTTTTAAAATATCTAACAGTCACATTGTTTTTCATTTATATATTTTTTAATGTGCCCCCTAACAACATATATTTACATTTCGAGCCTTGTTATAACACATTAGACTCGATGCTTATTGACAAAGCATTGTAAAATTTGATGAAATGCTGTTTGGGTTTAGGTTGAACATGTACTCATTAGAATTTAAAAATGATAATTTGTCTCAAACTGTCGACGGATGTCGGAAAGGTTTTCCCTGTAAAAGTTAAAAAAGAAAGGCGAAAATTTAAACGAATAATGTCAGCAGATGATAATGAATAAACAGTGGAATCTGTTTAGTTAAATCCTCTTTATCCTTTAAAAATTTGTTCTTTTATATGGCGTTCGTTTTATCTGTTTCAAAACGTTCAAATTTGAAAGGTGTCTTCTTCAGACATGTTTTTCGGTTTATTGAGGATTCGGTAAATACAGGTTTCATCACATACATATGACACGATAATGTATTTCGTGTAAATAAAATTACACGTATTCCGTCGACACTGTGGTTGCTGCGATGTGTTCGACCACTAAGATGTGAAATACTCTGTAATTTAAAAACTCTAAAACAATCACGTGATGTATGAGTAAGACACAGTCCTTTAAATCACGTAAAATATTCGATGCAATCGGGAAGGCGTTGCATTGAACTCCAGTATTCTTTGTTTAAACCATTTTACTGCTAGTACATTCTGTTTCACATGGTTTCTATCGAATTATTCCGTGTCTTACGGATGGTAAGATTTAGCTCATTAGCTGTGAAGTTTAGAGTAACATTAGTGTATTACCGAAAAACATCTCTTCATGTTTTGAATTAAATGTTAAATGGTTGTCCTTGACGGTCTGTAACTTCAATCAAGGCAGAGAAAATATGATGTCATGTTATATTTTTCTATCAATAAATCTTGCTATAAATTAAATTGGCGCCCATGTGTTTTTTTCATTTCTAGTTCCAGGAGGACTTTATTCCCTACACAGAACCATTAATACATCTTTTCCCTTTATCAACGAAACAGTAAATATCGTAGAAGTACGTCATAACGGTAAAGACAGAAATAAATGTACAGTTCAACACATATTAAAATTGCGTCATTGAACAATCACTAGTTAAATCTATTTTTAGAGACATTATCGAACTAATTTTATAAGATAATGAGTATACTCTGTCATAAGATAGATGACCATATGTACCTGATTATTCTTTATAAGACTATGACGAAAACTAAAAACGTATAGAAAACCAACTGATACTCGGATTATGTACCTGAATATCAGAGTAATTAATATCTTGGAAAAGAGTGTCTGAGAATCTTAAGGTCGCTTGGTAAAAGAATGGAATGAAATAAAATATAAAATATATACTAGGGAAATTCTGCAATGTTATTTATCAAGTCTATGTTCGATGTTTCAAATGCCTTTGAGGCATTTTTTTCTAGGATTAGAAACAACAGAAATTCTAATGACACTTTACATTTTTTATCTAAAGTGTAAAAATTTATCCCGATCGTTTCGATTCGTTCTTTAAATCCATATAAACGGTTTACCTGGTTACAAAAATGCCATATGAAGAGCACATGGGCATATGGAACCATTTAGCACTGAAATTAAGCCCAATATCGTAATCTGAAATCAAATATAAGCTAGCCCATTGATAAAACATAGTAATATTATTCAGAAGGGATCATATAAAAAAGTGTAATGTAGCTTTTCGTGTTGTTGCTTTACTTGATCGTTCTTGTATTGTGGTTGTGTAGTAAAGTAATTGTTTTTCTTCATTAGATGTCCAGTCATGGTTTTTTACAACTGTCAAATGGAGCCAGGGTCTTCATATATTTTAGTTTCATGAATACAAACACAGGCGATGTGTCCTACACTTTCTCCCAGGATGTCTGTGTTTTGAACAAATTATCTCAAGACGTGGAAAAGTTTTTCAACATGAATTTTACTGGCACATGGATGTTCCAAATATCATATGTTAATGTTTCCCATATTGCCTATGTTGGGGTAAGAAATAAATAAAAGAAAACATTCTAACAATAATGTCATAGTCATTTAACGTGTAGAATTTGAAAAAGACCAGTAACTTTTTCAGCTTTTTTTAAACATTGAACAAAATGTGTGATATTGTTTTACAATAAAATGTATGTTAATGGGAGACATGTTTTAATGCCCTAAAATATTATATTAGTTGTGCGTAGCCAATTAAATCTGGTTTCTGTAATGATCAGGAAGTAGATGAAACATGATCAAAAAACATCTATTCGCGTGAAAATATATAGTCAGATTGATGGTATTTTTCATCGATGCTTTGATAATTTATCCAGTTGTTTTATTTTTACGACCACTCGCATTTAGAATTGTTTGTTTTGTCCCAACTGTTAAGTCGTTTTTAAACAAATAAAGAACTAGCTACAAATGAAAGAGCATGGTACACTTTGAAACGTGATGCAAAATTAAAAATAATATTGATGCTTATAGTTTAGTCTTGATAATGCACGGGTAAAAATCTGAATTAAGAAGCATAAAAATAATGTCATCTCGGGCGAATGCATTTCACAAATATCAAGATACTGCAAACTAAAATAGCTAGCACCCACTCTATTGCTTTTTCCATTGACCATCATAGAGCATATGTTAACATTTTGTATCGTTTTCTCATTTTGAAACTTTTGGTAAAATCTATAATGGTCTTACTAAGAAAATAGCGAAACATTTCATCTGCAAGAATTCTGCAAAAATAGCGAAGCATGTTTATTTGCGAAAATGTCAATGTTCAATGTATTTGTTTATACTAAGTTTACGATATTTCTGTCTAGTCTTTTCACACCTTCCAAGCGATCTTTATCACAGACGGAATTAACACATTCACGAGAAACATGTATAACAGGACTGATGCCGTTCGTGCCAGTGTAAGTATTCTCTATCCCCTATCAACTCGAAACTAGCAGGTAGGTTTCCCTTAATCAACGATTAGTCTTTACACTGATAATTTATTAGTACCAAAATAAATTTCAAGACAAAATCTCACACAGTGGAAAACTAATAAGCGCTCGTAGATCTGAATAAGCAAGCTAGCAAGACATTTTTAGTAATCCAAATATGATGAATATTTTTAAATACCAATTATTAAGATATTACTGAACATGTGTTTCCAGGGTTGGTCTCTTATCAAATTGTACACAAGAAATACTCAAAGCAAAACTATCGAAATCGAAATAGGAAGTTAAAATTCCCCTCAGATAAGTTCGAGTAGAGTGTATGTGATGAAGGACAACACGTTCCTGATAAGGACGAATCTGAAAGGAGCCTTATACCAGCGTAAACTGGCGTATTATTATTTTGATATCAAGATACTAAATTCCAATACTTGCTTAGAGCTTTTATTTTGATTTTCGTTTGTGTTGTTTTGTTTTTCGTTTGACCTAAGAACCATTAATGAACTGATTTCAGTTCAAAACGACATGATTAGCAGAGCAAAAACTAAAAGAATCTACTCAGCATTTCTCTTTATCCACAATTGTACAGACAATGGCTGAGTATCACTGGTAGTTCAAACAAATTTGACAATTTTGGCACACATATAAATAGTCCAAATTCCGTTATGATCGAGGAAGACGCCAAACGTATTTTCTTGAAAATTCGTCTTCCCATCTTATATGTTAAACCTGCCTTATATCATTCTAGACATATTTCAGATGGGATTTGCTGTTTATACCACGGGCTTTCAGTATAGTCTCCCTGGTGATGGAACAGATTTCTCGACGGATATAATTAATAAGACTAATGTAAACCAACAGGGTGTGTTCTGGTTCAAGGTTGACAGTGGAATTCAAAGTCCAAATGTATAGGAGAAATATTTTTGCTGAAGGAATTTATTAAAATTGTTCTCGATGGCTTTTGTTCACACTTTTGCCTTTAAACAAGTCGAAATAAATCGAACAGAAAATCAAGGAAAATATTGAACAATTATTATCAGCAATAGAAAATAATATAAAAAAACGAAAGGGATTTAAAGAAAATTCAGAGAGATGTATGTCTTATTTTGAGTTCTTATAGTTTGAATTATTAAACTTCAACTTTAAAGATACCAATCATCTAAACGCTGATTTTTTTTTTACTTAATTCGATTACTATAAGAATTTGCGAACTGATCATTTTCACCTTAACCACAAAAATTGATTCCCATGAATAAGAGTATTTTCACAGTATTTTTTGTTTTGTTTTGTTTTGTTTTGTTTTTGTTTTTGTTTTTGTTTTGTTTTTGTTTTGTTTTTGTTTGTTTTTGGGATTTTTTTTTGTTTTCGTCTATCAAATGAAGCATTTTTCTAGACATAGCGACTTGAACATGATTATGTAGTACTTAGGTTTGTTACGGCTATTACCAGAGACTTAACGTCGGATACAAAGAGTAAGTAATCAATATAATTGATTAATTAAGTGTGTACTATGTTGGTATTAAGTAGAGAGGTACGGTGAGTGTAACTTCTGCGTCTGTAGACTTATTGGTGATCTGGCTGGTTCTTATGAATACTGGTCTTTACATATTCATTCCAAAGATTTTGTGCTTTTTTATCATTAAAATAAATTAAATATAATAGACAACTCAGGATAAGATCTTTTGAAAGTATTTACTCTTTTTATTTGTACTTATTTGACATCAACAAACGCTTTTTTCCCTTCGTTTTCATTCTACAATATCCGGGAAACTATAAATCAACTTGAAACCAATTTAAAACGGTACTGTAACATAATTAGCTGATATAGCAAGAACAAAAATCATCTTTCAATTTAGCAAATTTATTTAAAATATATTTGAGATGTTCAGCAGTAATTGCACATATAAATAAGTTCATTTAAGTTTATTATAAATAACGAACAAGAAGATTTTTACAGGACATCAATATTTTAAGCACGTAATGGATTCATACAACCAATTAAGACAATTTGACATGAATATAGCCTCCTACATGCCTTCTCTTCATCATAAGTGTAACGAAATGAAAAAAAGGGCAATTTCAGATCACTGTAAAATGATTGAGATCCTTTAATCTCATTTTCTGCTATATTGATGACGTACTATCGTTAAATAATCCTAGTTTTGGGGACTTGATACAACGCATCTACTCGAAAGAACTTGAGATAAAGGATACTACAGTAAAGGAAAACTATTGACCAAAATTTACGACAAACTTAATCACTCTTCATGTAGAATTGTCAACTTCCCTTTCATCTGTGGCAACATCCCTTCAGCACCTGCGTATGGAGTTTTCATATCACAACTGATACGTTATGCCAGAGCTTGTCGTACCTACGCAGACTTTTTGTATCGCGCTAGACTTCTTACAATTAGGCGTCAGGGACAGGATTATGTTGCTACAAGATCGGAATCATCACTATAGAAGTTTTATGGTCGTCATCATGAACTCGTGGATCTTTACGGTGTATCCATATGCTCCATGAAAACTGATTGTTCAACATGTCATAGTTATCTTTTCCTCTTTCGTCTACCCCAGACGTAACTTTTTATGAGCAAGTTGCGGGTGTTTCTAGAAAAGCAGTGGACGCTTACCCTACGTTACATCTGGTCCATGCTCCCAAGTTTTTAATGGAGTCCGAGTAACCAATGTTAGAGGTGTAAAACCACTATTAAGAGTCGCATTACTTTCTTTGTTGAATTGAGCAATTTTCAAGGTCACAATCTTTTTTAAAGTTTGTTAAAATGATCTTTAACAGATTTTATCATAGCGAGAACCCTTTAAAGAATCTCTCATTAAAAGTGCAGCATACCTTTAATGGTTTCTAAGAAAGAAAGAACGGTGAAGTGAAAGTAGACAGGTAGTAAATATACTACTTTCGTTTTGGAAATTTGACAAATCTATGGGCTTAAGATCTAGACTCTAATATTTTTTCTCTACATCAGAGTTAAAAACTGTTTTATTCAGTGTGTACCTGGCATGATAAGCTTTCAGATGAAACCCAGTTTGCATATACTTGCTAAATCACAAATAAATATATAATGCATCCTAGGAACTACTTTTTTATGGACTACTTTATAGTATGTACAGTCGACTGAGATTTACACTGCTACTTGAGGGCTTGATAAATAGATGTTGCGTTTTGAGCACTTATGAAGATTGAGCACGTTGAGTAAAAAAATATGCACAAATTAGGCACTTAAATCTCGGAAGAGAATGACTTTTTTCGTGTGTTTTTTTTTTTACATTTGGAAAGGTTTTTTTAAACTTCTAATATCACTCGCACTTCAAATTGTTTCTTTTCATATACGCTATCGTAAGATATGCAATACAACTAAAAGCAATCTTTCAGGTTGGGTTATTTGTTTTACATTTTTTAACGTCCATTAAAACCAAAAAAGAATTAACAGTTACACAAAAAAAGTTTTACATCCGAAATTCGATGAATTACCTCCAGCTATTGTACGGCATGCAACATAAATTCCAAACTTTTGCCTTTTCGCCATTGAATAGTACTAACAAGGAATGGAATAAATTTTTGATACTACTTAGATATACATATAGATACAATGTACTTAATGATATAATGGGATATAATGATGCAAACACTTTCAACATGCATATATATAATTACGTTAAACCTGGCTATTTGTTTCGAATTTCCTCTATGATCATCCACATAGGCAATGTAAAACTTCTTCCATGTGAGCCTGGCTAACAAAATGAGCCTGGCTTTCAATTCGGCACTCTCGTCGCTTTTTGTATACACAGAAACATTCGTTTGGTACTAGAAATAGCTTTTTCTATAAGCGTGTGTATTCTATACATATACCCCCTTATGCACGAGACGTATGCGTCGCTTTAACAAACTTCAAGCACCGTAAATATATTATTCCCGTTGCTCGACTTTAAAAATATTCTAAAACAGATGCAATTAGACAAACGACGAGTAAATATAGTCTATATTTAACGCCATAATGCGTTTTTCAACACTCGAGGCAATGTTCTAGCTATTCGACCACTTTGACTTCGGTGATATGCCTGGGTGCGTGGTTGATAGGAGCTAAGGGAATATCACGGAAGAAAAAGTTTCTTTTGTCAATACAAATATCGAATCAATCGATTTTGGGCATTGATGTTGCGGTCATTTCTGGGTATAAATAATGCAAATCAATCTCTTAGTAATGGAGTACATTAAAAGTTTTGAAAAAAATATTTATTTGTACATTTATGTATAATTATCATTTAAGTTCAAGCTTAAGAAAAAGACACTAAATCTTCTTACGCTTAATTTTATTGTTGTCAAGATGAATGTTGAGTCGGCTTCATTTATATATATGTGAATACGCAAACTTAATGGGTATTGGATCGTCGAGTCATGACGATGCAGCACAAACAAACAAAAATATATAAGTCTACAGAATTGCACAACGATACCGATGAAGAAGTTACTAGACTATAACAACATATATAATGAGCAAACTTTTCGTTCCACTAATGACATACTTCAGTGCCTTATAAAAACTGAGTGTGTAGGAAATGGTCTTTGAACACAACTCACCCTATAATCAGGTGAATACCTTTGACGTATTAAATTATAACACAGACAAGTTTGACACATTGCTTCTGTGGCGGTTTTCTTTCCGTTGACAGAGTATGGGTATCACTATAAGCACGGTTGGAATAACATGTATATTAAATGCTAAAGAAAAACTCAGATGTGATTTAGAAGTCAAAGCTTTTTCTTTAAACTGGTTTGATTCCTCGACAAATATGTGTCTTATTGCTTCTATTCAATGTTGGTTTAACCCTAAGTCTTTATTACCAACGCCATCAGTGTTTTTTTTTTTTTTTTGGTAGGAGTTCATATTGGTAGAGCTTCATTTTTTTTCTTTTTGTGTGACATCTTTTTGTGTGACATCTTTTTCCCTTATTTTCAGTCTTTTTAACTGACTCAGAAGGAATATCTTATCTTTAAGCATGCTTTAGTCTCGACATCTCAAGTCAACGAAGCCCCAAATATAGTTAATATGTAAAATTGTTATATATTTAATTACATAATAGAAAAATACATAATTACATAATTTTGCTGCAATGCCATTCTTACTGTAGGTGACCGAAAGTATAACTAAAATCTCGGGAATTCACGTTGGACACATGATAACAATAGCCACAGGGTACTAGTAAATCTTAACTCAGCACGATAACACTTACTCTATTTAGACTTATATAAGTTCTTTGCTGGACGAAAAGTAATATATTTTACTTACAAATTAAGGTTTCTTGAACAACAAACCATTCCGTTTACAAATAAATACGAATTATAAAAACATCGAATTAAAGAAAAAAAATAATAATAAATTACATATAAGAATGAGTAAAAGGGATGACACAAAATTGTCAGGAATATTCTTTTTGCTTCCCACATCGTTAGTTTTGTGATAAGTATGAATATCTTCCATCCGGCTACATGTAAATATTGTTGGTATCTCAGATTGTAATGTATCTGATTCATATAATCAAGTGCGTTTTCTCTTCCTATCATAATTACTTATCAAGCAGTTGAAACTCCAATGGCGAGGGAATGAATCTGTACTCGGAAACCTTCTGAACTTCAATAGAAACTTAGAATATTTTCTTATGTGTGTATTAGAGCATCACAACGTTACCACCAAGAATGACGATATCATATTCATATGACATTAAACTGTTAAGCAAGTAAAATATTTATAATAACTTTTTAAACAGGTTTTGTTTCAATTTACGTCGATCACGAATTTTCTAGATTACAATGTACATGCAAGGTTAAATTTCTGTATAAGCTCATAGGAGTAAGATAGCATTCTTTTATTTAAATCTTCAAAGCCTAATCATGCTCTCTATATAACAGCGGATATTGCGTGCTGTTCAGATGAAAAAGCTTATTATCCTTTTTACTTTTTGAACTATCACAGAAACGAGAAAAAAAAGGATTAGGGGCAAGTGAGTAGGTTTTCGTCCTGTGATATTTTGCTGTCGCTGGTTAGTAAATTACTTCTTTTCAAAATATAATGTAATTTCCTTCCTTCTTTTGTCTCTATAATTTCCTGAACAAAAATTGACTATGAAACCTTGCTACAATATTACTTACCCATTCATTAATAATTAATCTTAAGAAAAGATACATTGAAAAATTTCAACGAAAATTGTTGTTCAGAGTTTGATAACCAGCAGTCGAAGTATAAGATGATGTTCACTTAATCTATTTGACAAAACGTTAATCATTGACATATAGAATGGAAAACATATGGGAAAAATAAAAATACTATTATAGAAAAATGTCATATGTGTACCAAAAAACGAAAATGTTTCACAATAGCCGTTTCCCAAGATGACATTGTATTTTTCCCCTTTATTTTCCATTGTTGAGTAATTAAGAATTTTGTTTTACAATTTGAACAGTTTAGCATTAAAAGGTTTGTTTATATTTGTGATATTAAATGTAAAATGTGATTCTGTCACTGATATGCATTAAGTTGATTGGTATTTTTGTATTAAATATCACTGACGAGACGCCATTACACTAACAATTTGTTTAGTGGGAATCCAATTAAAATATTAAGAACTTAAGATCTGTCAGTTTATTTTTATTTGATAGGAACCTCGGTAAATAATTTTATACAACCATTTAGTTCTTCCATTCACATAAATGTAATTACTCCCAAATTGATTAATGATAAAAACGAACCATTAATTAAAATAGTTCATTCACAAAAGTCTTAAGCTACATTTTATAGTGGTCCTGTGTTTCCATGCATATTAATAAACTTTACAAGTCTTTGTAAAATCAAAAGCTCAGGTTTACATTCTCAACAACAAAAAATTCTAACAGATATTGAGAACAGTTCATGTTTTTAAAATTACTTGAAATAATCGTTTAAGTGAAATTTGTATATTAATATCGTTTTATGGAATAAAAAGATTATTTTCATACAATTTTAGATACAAAGAAGGAGTTTGAGGAGTTGAAAAATGCGTTTTCATTACAAACTAATTGTTTCATATAATGTTCACATAAAAGGGTTTAAAAACAGCAAACATAGATCAGACGTCATGAACACCAAAACCTTAATACAGTACAAAAGGACGTATCAAGAAGATGAGCAGGAACTAAAGTTCAATAAAAAAAAGTCATGACAAAATCAAAATTCATAGTTCAATTGTTGTTATAAATGCCATTTAGCAGCATATAGAAACATTCTAGAACCTAAAACACTTTTCCTCATTCATGGCATATAACATGTCTCAACAGCATTATTTTCTCAAATTAGGTTACCAAAAATCAATTCTACAATGTTCTGATGACATAAAATAAAACTCAACAATTAAACCTGCTGAACTTGTATATATCAAATCAGTTTACAGAAATGACACCCGCAATTAAGATTACTTAATATACAGCAATATTTTCCAGCTATATTTCTATAATGGGCGGGTTTAACAAGACTATGACTATGTGCCCTTATAAGATTTTTTTACTAAATAAAATGCAAGAGACATTTAACTTTAGATCATTGTAGGATGTACGAATATGTCGTTTCTGTACCATGAACATGCGTTTCTTCATACGCACAGCAGACTTTTTTTAACCATGTGCTTTCTTCATACTCCTAGTTTTTTTTTGTTTTTGGTTTTTTTTTGCGATTTCTTTTTAATTTTATTTTTCTTTTTTTCTTTTTTATATTTTGTTTTGTATGACACTGTATGATTTCATTAGTTTTATGTTTTTTGCATGTTGTTCGTTCATCCCTTTTACGTTTAATATTTGTTTGTTTGTTTGTTTTGTTTCATTTCATTTTTTTTCTTTTGTATTGCATTGTTTTGTATTTTGTTTTGTCTGTGTCCCTTTGATAAGGTGCCTACGTTTGATTCGCTTTATCCATGTTAAAATTTTATTTCACTTCATTATCAAATTTTAATCGACCTTACAAACATACACACGAAAATGTTTTTGAAAGGCAAAAAGATAAATTCACCTTTAAAAAAAAACATTTTAACCATGTCTATGGAATGTTCTTGCAAGTACACATGTAATATGATAAAGCACTTTAAAATTATACTCGTTAAAATATTTCGTTAGGTATTTTACCATTTCGTAGGCGTTTGTTTTGTTATCCTATTTTGATTCTTCCTACTATTAGTATTGTCAGGACCATATCACCAAATAACATTTTAAGTGTGTTAATTTTTGTCGGTATTCCTACCAGTAGATTAAAAATCTACCACACTGGCTTACAATCTTTTCATATCAACTAGTTATTTGTTTATTTGGGGAAATATATTATAAAGTGAAATTGTAAGAATATAAATTTAAATCATTCCTTTTAAAACAAGACACACACCACAAACAAAAAAAGAAGAATCTGAAGAACATATTTAATCTAACGGAAATGAAAATATTTCTTGATGTACAGATTAAAATGAAATATATACACAGGCAAATATTTTTCATGTGACGTTCATGTTAATCGAGCTTCACGTGAAATTCATGGGAACTTCACATGAACTTAACGTGATTTTCACGTGAAATTCACTTAACAAGACTTTCATGTTATCAATTCATGTGAATTTCACTTGAAGACTCGATTCACCTGAAATTTATCACGAAGTTTATTTGCTCAATTCAGGTGAAAATCACGTGAAATATTTTTTCCTGTGTAGTATTATAAGCCGATTTGCATTATCCTTTAAAAATTATAGAACACTTACATCGTGAGGTAATTTTGAAATATTAATAATTTTCAATTTTCTGTTCAGATTTTTAGATGTAGGCGAACAGTATGAATTGATGCAGGTGTTCTCAATATCGGCAAAATATACCAATTAGAAACGTAAAATTACAACTTCAAGGTATGAAGGTGAAAAGATTGACATGAGTATTTGGTTTCCATTCCGAATGAAACCTTATATATGATCGACTCTATTGATGTTATCGATGGCCTCTGAGAAAAACTTATTAACGAACATTTTGATAAAAATGCTTAGAGTTCATTTTTTTTATTTCATACACAATCATTTGATATGTTATCTTTTTCTTTTCAACAACCTGATTCAAAGACAAATACATAGTTCTGTCGTATATATTCTTCCTATTCCACTTGGACAAGTAAGTTGCCTTGAAATTGCAATGATAAATTTACCTTTTAAATAAAACAGAGATGTACATGTAATCTTTAAACACTCTGTCTGGTTCTTATGCTTTTATGCAAAATACTGAATGTTGATTATTGTGTATGGACTATTTAGGTTTGTTTTGGTTTTTTTCATTCACCATTTAAGTACATTTTAACATTTTAACATTTTTAACTCTTTCCCATTTAACCTAATATATAATGTTTTAAATACATACATTAAGTGATATATATTTCAATCAAAAGAGGTCTTGTGTACGTATTTGTTGAAAGAGTAATCAAGGGAACCATGGTTATAGCGGTAATCAAAAGAATGTAATCCAGGGACAAAAACCCGACATGGAAAACAGACATACACAAAGAACATAAAATCATACATACAAAGTAACAAAAGCAAATGAGCAATTCGGATTCTACTACCTCCACTTAAAACTGGGAGCATGGACCTCTGCTTTTCTAGAAACACCCGCCGAGTTGCTCATAAAAAGTCAAGTCCGGGGTAGACAAAGTGTTAAAAATATTATTTCTACATGTAGTATAATTACCTTGACAGGTAAATAATCACATATGACCCTGAATGCCGAAGGACGAGAGAATGGTATTATGAAGATTGTTTGTAATGATTGTTTGCTTTATTTATTATTTTTTATTCTTATTTTTTGTGATCGTTGGAGTGATTTTCCAAATCATCAGTGACTTTATATAAACTATTAAAGTTTTGACAACAGAAATTCCAAAACAAAACAAAAAATCTTCTTTCATATGTAACTTCGATAATTCACGAAATAAACCTAACAAATTCGTCAGGTATACTTAAAATCAAAATACGATATATTGTTAATTTTCAATCGTGCTTTTCAAACTCATACCAAATTACACCAATTACGACAGTTCCCACTTTCCCAACAATCTGTTTTTCTGTTACATCTTTTGACAGGTGTTTTGTTAATCTTTTATGTTTGCCAGTTACTGCATTGTATAAGATACATTACATACTACTGCCCTTGATATTTTGTCAGTTAAAGAATAAATCTAAACGAGAATAAAATTATCTAGCTATCAGTGCTTTTGTATTGGAAATTTATAAATATCGACAATGCAACGACGACAAGTGCATCAGCGATTTGTTAATGCTGTCATAGTTTGTCTTACATGTCGTGACATTTTATGAGCAACTCAGAGCAGGTGTTTCTGGCACCTGTTCCATACACCCAGTTTTTGATGGAGTCCGGTTTGCTCATTTCATTTTTTTCTTGTGCGTTTTGTTTTGGTTGCTTGAGCGTGGTTATACATTTTCGTGTTTTCATTCGTTATGCCAGAGCTTGCATGAACAATGCAGACTTTTCGTATCGAGCTTGACACCTTACAATTAGGTTTCTTGAACAGGGTTATGTTGCTACAAGATTGAAGCCATCACTAGTAAAGTTTTATGGTCGGCGTCATGAACTCATGGATTGTTACAGTACGTCCATCTGCACCATGAACACTGATTTGTTAAACGCGCCATAATTTTCATTTCCTTTTTCGTCTATCATAGACTTGACTTTATATCATCAACTCGGCGGTTGTTTCTAGAATAGCAGAGGACACTTACCCTACCGATGCACCAGGTCCATACTCCCAGTTTTAAGTGGGGTCCGATTTACTCATTTAATTTTGTTACTTTGTATGTATTATTTTAGTTACTTTATGTTCTTTGTTGTTTTTGTTTGTTTTCCATGTCTGGTCATTGTCCCTGGATTACATTCTTTTGATTACTGCTTTAACCTTGGTATCCCATAATTACTCTTTAAGGACAGCATAAAAAGCTTGTTATAGACGTTTTAATGCTACTATTTTTAATGCTACTATTTCTGTCTTCCAACTTAATATACTACCACTGTATTTAAATGTGGAAATAATGATTTGTTACCGTGTATGCCTATCACATGGACTTTTTACTTATTGCGTATTCGACACAAGCTTTACTTTGGGTTTGTTCTTTCCTTTCATCTGTGGCATCAACCCATCTGCACCTGCGTATGATGTTTTCATATCACAACTCATACGTGATGCCAAAGCTTGCCTTGCCGCAACTACGCAGGTTTTTTGTATCGCTCTAGATTTCTTACAATTAGGCCTTTTGGACAGGGTTATGTTGCTACAAGATTGAAGTCATCACTTCAGAAGTTTTATGGTCGTCATCATGAACTCATGGATCGTTACGGTGTATCCATCTGCACCATGAAAACTAATATGTTCAACTTATCATTGTTTTCCTTTCCTCTTTTGTCTACCCTGGATTTGACTTTTTATGAGGAACACGGCGAATGTTTCTAGAAATGCAGAGGACGCTTACCCTACCGGTACACCTGGTCCATGCTCCCAGGTTTTGGTGGAGCCCGAGTTGCTCATTTACATTTGTTACTTTGTATATATTAATTTATGTTCTTTGTTGTTTGTGTCAGTTGTCCATGTCTAGTCTTTGTACATTCTTTTGATTTCCGCTAGAATCGTGGTTTCCCTGATTGCTCTTTTAAATACATCGGTAATTTAAACCCGGTTTATTGAAAATAACACATTTTTGGTCTATTTATTCTGTTCGTTTTGCATTGACTAAATTGTCACTTAGTTACATCACAGATAAGTGCCATACCAAATCTTTTAAAAGGTTTGTTATTTAGTGAAAACAATGTTAAGCACTCTTGTAGACACATATTGAATGTAATAACTTCAGTCATTTTAGAAGGTTGGTTTAACAATAAATTTCCTTTTTTTTTAAATGACAATGTAGCAAGAATTATTTGAACATTGGCCACTTGTTGATATGTTTGGTTTCTATAACAGAAGATAATCTATTAAAAATGCCCACAGTGGAAACTGTCTAAACCGAACCCCTTTTGGACTTAAGTAGCAGTCTTTCTAAAATCCAGACAGGAGGTGATTCATGAATGTCAAAAAACCACCGAATTCAGTTTTATTTATTTCCAGAAACAGTTACTAGTCACACAACCAGTCTTAGTTTTTCATTTGGATTTTGCGATTTTGAAATAAAAATTGTATAGATTGTACATGAAATTGGTCCTCTGCAAGAGTTATCGTACTTGATTTGGTTTCATTTGGTTTCATAAAGACTGAAAAAGCATTGTTTGCTAGTTGAGTTTTTTTCTTCACGATGAATCATTTTACCATTGGCAGTGTCTAAATTTCAAGTTGACAGCTACTTAAAATTTTGTTCAGTTTAGACAGGTATTTGGTATGTTAAGGTTAAAAATGCGATATTTCTTTATATAAGGGAACTTCAAAAGGTGTCTGTTTCTGGATTATTCTGAATTCAGTTAAGACAGGTTTCACTGTACAATTAATTGTACTGGTCTACTTTCACATTCAAATTTTGGGTACATATAGGTCTTTATTAGAAGTAATATTTATATATAAATACTAATTTGATATACTGGATAAGGCATTGACATTAATTGCTGCTGGTAAAGTAATTTCAAAATGTCAACGGTCCTTCATCTAAACGTGGAACGAATATCAATACTGTAAACTTTACGTCATTAGTATTAAATACATATTCGTCTGTACAACGGCCTTTTTATTGCAAGTGATACATATAAAATCAGGCTAAATGGACATCATTTTTGGATTATATCAAATTTATTGGCTCAATGGACAACTCTTTTCTATACATATTAATGTAAAATTATAAATTAGAATATGATAGGAAAATTATGTTCTCATGTATCATGCTTCCCTTCTATTTAGCGTTTCTTTAGGGACAATGAAAATGTGTAAAGGACATAATGCCTTTCACGCTTAATAGGGACGCTTATCCTACCGGTGCACCTGGTCCATGCTCCCAATTTTTAGTGGAGTCCGAGTTGCTCGTTTGCTTTTGTTACTTTGTATGTATGATTTTAATGATTTTATGTTCTTTGTTGTGTATGTCTGTTTTCCATGTATAGTCTTTGTCCCTGGATTACATTCTTTTGATTACCGCTATAACCTTAGTTTCCTTGATTATTCTTTCATTTGTCTAAAGATTGTATGCATTTGATACAAATTTTCATGTTTGTTCTTCATGTATTGATCAAATTGGTATAGTCCGTATGTTTTATGTGTTCTTAAAAGAGGGTTTGAACCATTTAACTATACATTTCATCAAATGGACGTCAAATAGTATGTCGCTTGCATGTTTTTGCATGAAAATTGAACAATACAATCATATTTTAGAGGAAAAGCAACCATTTGAAGGATAAGTAAAAATTTCAGCATAACAAATATGTTTTACAAACTAATTAAATTGTTCATAACCAATAAAATACATATATTATATGATGTTTTTAATACAAAAACAACATTTGGTTGATAATATTCAATTAGTTAATGAGTAATTAAGAGAACTAAGATTCTAGAGGAAATCAAATGAATGTAATCCAGGAACAAAACACTGGGAGCATGAACCAGGTACACCAGTATGGTAAGCGTCCTCTGCATTTCTAGAAACACTCACCGAATTGTTCATAAAAAATCAAGTCTAGAGTGGATGAACTATGACACGTTGAGCAAATCATTCTAGTGATGCAGATGGATACACCGTAACTATCCACAAGTTTATGATGTCTACCATAAAACTTCTGAAGTGATGACTTCAATCTTGTAGCAACATAACCCTGTTCTTCCAGAAGCCTAATTGTAAGAAGTCTAGCGCGATACAAAAAACCTGCGTAGTTCACGCAAGCTCTGGCATAACGAATGAGTTTTGCTCTGAACACTCAATACGCAGATGCTGAAGGAATGTTGCCACAGATGAAAGGAAAATTGACAATACTGAATGAAGAGTCATTACGTTTGTTGTATAGTTTGGTCAATAATTATACTATATAGTTATAATATTACTTCACAATAGTATCTTGTATACACAAGACAATCGTACCATTTCCAATGATTTATTTCAACGCCCAGTATTTTTTTTTAAATATTTTGAGTTGGACACCTTCGTTTACAGTTTTTGTTTTAACGTGTTACTTGCGTCATTTATTGGCATTCCTTTCTCCAAATATCCGTCTAATCTAATTTGATTGATAGACCATTTGGAAGACAAAATATTTGACCACAAAGCAAGAAATGTTTTAGGATAAAAAACATTATTGTTATGGGCGTGATGTATTTACTAGCAGACTTTATAACAAAAATCAGACAAAAAGTGATTGTTACATGTCAAAAACCCGCCGATTTTAGTGTTGTTTCTAATTCAGGAAAATATATATAACAACATTACCGGTCTTAGTTTGTCATTGGGATGATGCAATATCGAGATAAAAACATTTAGACAATGTATGAAATTAGCAATTTGCAAGATTCTTTATTTGGTTGATGATAGTTTGAGATAAAAATAAATGAACTGCATGAAAAAAACTCTACTACGGCAGTGTTTGAATTTCATATGGACTTATATTTAAACAATTAAGTTACAGTATTAGCCTTTGAACGATATACAGGGTAAGTTGATTTCATTTTTTACTTGCCCACTATTTGCTATATAAACTAATCATGCTGAAACTGTAATTACGGGATATTTTCTAAATGTACACATCAGTCATCATGTAAACTTTACTGATTCCTGACAACATAATTTTGGAAGAAAAGTGCATTATGTTGAAATTTTTAAGATTAAACAGAGCAAAGGACTGTCATATGACTTTTCCCGACTAACCCCTATCATTGCACTTACCGATAACGTCATATTCGAATTTATATGATTATGCTTTAAATTACTTATCTCGTCCCTGATATTTTTTATTCCTTTTAAACATGTGAACATACACGTCAGTCACACATTGAATATTTTGAATAAAATAATACTGGTGAATATGTATCACAAACCATTACAAATTTAAATCTACAAATGCACATATGATATATATTTTATCACTAAATATTTAAAAAAGGTTTTTATTGAAGACCCCATATTATGTCAGAAGACAGTCGTTTTTGGACAGAGTATAGTTGATCAGCTAAGGCAAAACCGAGGCTCTACACAGCTTTTCGAGGCACAATGCATCTTGTTTGAAGATTAAGTACAGGGCCAATGTGAAATATTCACATTCATGACACCTTTATCAAATAGTTCTGTATGAAAGATAAAATGTATTTTTTTATATTGTTATTATTATGTTTTTTTAGTTTTGTTGAATGTCTTACATTTCTATCAATTCAATTCAAAATATGAATGAAAGTATAAAAATGTCTATGCTCTTGAAAATGTTTATGTTACAGCCTTAATATACGATTTAATAAAACACTTCTAGCGCAGGCGTTGTCAGGTAAAACTACAACCTAAGCCGAGTGTCTGCAAATAAAATTCATGAATAAAAAAATACTGGACATGTAGTCTAACTAATAACAAAAATGTGTGTAAGTACACTGTATGTTTATATTTATTTATTTACAGACACTATTTAGGTTTCTTTTGAAAACTTTAATATACGTATGATAAAAAAGAAGATTGATACTTTAATTA
Organism: Perna viridis; assembly: GCA_037379345.1. Classification (NCBI taxonomy): domain Eukaryota; kingdom Metazoa; phylum Mollusca; class Bivalvia; order Mytilida; family Mytilidae; genus Perna; species Perna viridis. Next base: position 24,263,020 of record CM074514.1, on the reverse strand, counting down.
CAACTGTATGTATGATACTCGAACGAAACAGTGAAATTTTACTTACTCTCTAAATTTCGGACTGTATTGCTCTTTTTTTATGAACTCATATCAGTTCATCTGGTTTGCGTTTTTGATATGATTAGCATAAATCTTAGCAGACTTAAATGGACTACTACAAACTCTCGGGTTTTTCATTATATGGCAAGCTGAAAAGTCAAATGAAGCGTCACAACTGATTTTGATATATATCGGTAATGTAATCGACTTAATCAAACTTTCCAAATGAATTAACAATTTAACTGTCAACAATGTGCCAATCGGTTTTCCATTGGTGTGCTTAGTTCTGTACCTACAATTGAATAAGTCGCCCACGAAAAGGACATTCCATAGCAAATTAATTAATATATCCAATTGCAATATAAATAAGTAACGGGTAAAGTAGAACGTGCAAGTCAATAACGGTAATAGAAGTTTGTTCGTGAGTACATAATAATTGATTACATCAAAAATCTAATCTTTGAAATTTTATTTTACATTTTGTATATATGATTTTGAAGTCATGGCAATACTGAGAGATACGTAAATATGTTGTTTTGCACAATTTGATCGGCAGTAATAAAGAATTTTCAAAACTAATTAGATAGCAATTTACCATTCAAGATATTGATTCAAAGACTTATAGTGTGAAGACAAACTTAACCAAAGTCTTGTCACAATAAGTTGATGCAATGAAGGGATCTAATATATATGGATACTAACAAAGGTATGAAAATGATTATTAATTACATTATCTTGTTTCATGTTATCAATTGTTATATTGAAATGTACCATTACTTCAATATCGGTAAAATGAGTAACTTGTGCTTGTGCAATATTATTTGTCTTTCGTTATTACCTAGAGAAATTTAGTTGTTAAAATACTTCTAAAGTTTCACTTTGCAAAATAAGGTTTCAATGTTTCAACCTGTGTAATGGCGATAAATTATAGAATTTTTTTTCAAGACATGATTACGTCATTGCCAAGCAAGCTCTGTACAAATGTGTTTAAAGATTAAAAAAAAAAACTGTTTAAAAAAATCTGTTAAAGCGATGATATATGTCCTTAAGAAATTAAAACTGCCATTTTATACCTTAATTAGTAAAATGATGACATAATTATATTTTGTGAGAAAACATAATTTTCAATAAATGTTGACTTAATGACAAAGACTATAAATATCAATGATGATATCTTTTTCAAAATGAATTTGAATGAAATACTATATGTATTATTATATAAATAGCAGTGATTTACCGAATTTTCCCAGTGTAAAAAAAATCGATAATACACACTGAGAAAAAAATTCGGTAATTTCACTCTCGCACTTTCTGGTCCATACTCCCAGTTTTTAGTGGAGTCAAAGTTGCTCATTTGCTATTGTTACTTTGTTTGTATGACTTTAGTTAATTTATATTCTTTGTTGTGCATGTCTGTTTTCCATGTCTGGTCTTTATCCTTGGATTACATTCTTTTGATTACTGCTTTAACCTTGGTTCCCTTGATTATTCTTTCTCCCGCCAAAACGTCACAATACAAATATCACTCGGCCGTTAACAAAATTTAGAATTTATATTGAAAATAGCGGGAATAATGGAGGAAATCTATATAATAAATAGGATAATCAATTGGTTATCGTGACTAATCAAAATATGATCACCCATGCCAAGAACGCTTAAAGATTTAATTCGAGCGCGGAACAAGTTCCGCACAATCCTTCAATCTTCGTTCTTCGGCACAAGTGATAATATTTTGGTTATTCACTTTTTCCAATTAATTATCCTATTATCAAAAAGATATTGTAAAAAGCCTTTTCACAATGACAATACAGTTTTATATCTTAAAAAAAAACACGGCTTTTCCTAAACATTTGCACACGCTCAAAGCTTTCTGTTCACTTTTCTTTTCTTTTCTTGCATCTGTTGGTTCTACCTAACTTCTTTTCTGAATTATGAAAGTATGAATTTTGTTCTAGCCATATTTTCACTTTTTTTTGTTTCCCTTTATATTTTGAGATTTAAAAGGTGATTGTGCTCCTGCATGTGTCCTTTACGTCTACGTGACTACAATCGATGGGCCCCATGTGTAGCATTTTATACCATAAAGCCTGTTTATTGCGGATTTTTCTGTATTAATGCTGCTTGGAGAATAATAAATGTAATGACTAACTTTAAGGCAGACTTGAAGCGGTGATTGTATTGTTAAGAAATGTTACAATGCTATGGAATCAGTTTTGATTCATTTTAATTAAGTGATAAAGTAACTTTTTTTGAACTTCAATTATTTAAGTCAAATGATTTTAGTTAAAAAAAATGCTACCAAAAAGGTTTTCTTTCTACTGTGATTTAGCAATTTCATAAAACATCACGCGTTGTATATGCAAACCGCTTTTATTGTATTGCTTTACTTTAAAAAAAAGGCCAAAATCATTTTCAAGAACATTATATACTTTGGTTTATATATTAATGCGTAACTTAAATGCCGTCAAATATCAATTTTCTATTGACGTTTACAGAGCAATTATGAATAGATAGATAGATGTGAGCTTTATTTGAATAAAAAAAAGTTTAAGGAACTAAAACCATCACGTATTCAAAGAAAATGTCAAGTCGATAATTATGAAACTTTGCCCACATATACGGTGCCAAAAAAATGGCTGACCTTGTTAGTGTTGTTTTTTTTTACGTTTAGTACCACGCACTTTAAATTTAATATATAACTCTTAATACAAAGCTTTATTGTGTCTGAACTCACTTAGAGATAATCAAGTTTAAGTAATTAAAACCACTTGATTTATCTAAAGGCTATGTCTATTGTATGTTGCTAAGGATTTCCTTTTATTTCTACAGCCTTGGGGTAGCACATTATGTTTTAAGTCATGGTTTTGACAAAATTATAAGATCGAACAATATAGTCGAAGCTTTTCTGTCAAATTCTCGAATCGTTGTGACAGCTTTAATGTATAATTAAATGTTTTATTTATGTCTTACTTTGAGACTGTAATTAAAGTAATCGATTAGTAAAGGCAAGGGTAATCAGAAAACTAGATTGGATCATGAGCCGAATTACTTTTTAACAATTAATTTTTTTTATGTTAAATTGTATTGCTTTCATTTCATTCGTCTAGTAACCATTAACCTGTCTCGAGCCGGATTCTATATGTATTCTTTGACATATTTAAAAAAAAAACAAATGTGATATCCTTGATTTGAAGTCATAATTAGATATACATGTATATGTGGCATCTTGCGTCTTTCTATCAATGAGTTCGAATTTGTCGAACTCGTCGGACATATTCAAAGAAAATGTCAAGTCGATAATTATGAGACTTTGCCCATATATACGGTGCAATGTTTTTTTTTTCTCAAAAATTCCAAAAAAGTGGCCATTTTAAAACTGCTGCCAAATAAGGATAAAAGGTCAAAATAAAGGACTTTGCAATATCTCTAGGTTGCAAGAAAATAGAAATGTGGCACAATGGAAGTTTGGCATGCTGAACAATATTATGCAAAATGAAATAATATGTTGCTCGTTGCCAAAGCGACAGACATTTCCTGCGAAAAAAATGGTTTTTAGAATAACAATGATATGTCGAATCTAAATTTGTGAGGTTTGAAGACTTTTGATAATCACCATTAACATGGTGAACTATTTCTCGCTAGAATTTAAAAAAAAAGATCCGTTTTATATGAGACTTTGTTTTGAGGGTGAAACTAATGCGTCGAATCAAAGTTCTGACGTTTCGAGGCAATATGTGCACCAGTTGGAACATGCCCCACGTTTCGTAAAACGTAAACTTTCATGTTGATTATTATTCCTTATTTCCAAAAGGTTGACTTAAATGCTGATCTTATTCAAAAGATGGAATATTGTCTAGGCAAACCAGTTAGTCTCATTTTGCGCTATATCGATGACGTTTTGTCTTTAAGCAATCCTACATTTGGGGATTTTATACGATTTTATACATATCGTCTAGCTCAAAGAAATGTAGATAAAGGATTTTACATACACCATGAAGTCAACCTCATATCTTGACCTAATGCAAGGGAAAATACATGACTAAAGTATACCACATACGCAATGACTTCTCGATTCGTATCCACAATTTTCGTTTCATATGTAGCAATCCATTCAGAACAAGCAGATAGAGTTTTATAATATACGCTATGCGTGAAAAAAAATTCACATACTTTTTATACCATTCAAGACGTATTACAACTAAGCGTTATGCCACTATAGTGACCACTATACAAGTTAAATGTCCGTCATCATAAACTCGAGGATCGGTCTTGTTTATCCATCTGCATTATTTCTAAATGTCTTAAAATGAAGCGTCCAAGGAAAGATGATCCAAGGAAATAATGACAACTGGAGAGGCATAACCCTACTCTCAGTTCCAAGTGAGGTCTTTTGTCGTGTACTTCTAATCATAATTGAAAAAGAACTAGACAACATCTTGAGAAAATAACAAGCGGGATTTAGAAAAGGGAAGGTTGACCAGATTTTTACCCTGAAGAATATAATTAAGACAAAACGAGAGTAAGACAAGGTTGTTTCTCGCATATCTTATTTCTGGTGAAGGTAGATTATGAAACACACGATAAGTAAGGAACAGTATAGTTCACGTTCAAGGCACAGGAATATATTGTTTCTACAGAATTCCTTGCTCTATTATCGTCTTGGCATGAAAGGAAAAAAACAGATTCAGTCACTTTACAAGCTGAAGCTGAACTACAATTCAATACACAGAATACAAAAGAAATGTGGTTAAACATCTCATCTTACAGGAAACTTTAGGTAGATGGAAATGAAATAAAGCGAGTGGACAAATTCATTTACCAAAGACACTCATTCGTACTGAAGACTCCACCCAAGAAGATAAAAACAGATTTGCAAAAACAAGAACAACATTTTATAAGCTAAGAAACATTTGGAAATCAAAACAGTAAAGCTGGAAAACCAAAATATAACTATAAAACAGCAACATCAAACCAGTTCCACTATATGATAGTGAATGTTGGAGAAAAAGCAACAGCAGACATCAGGTTCTAATATTCTCCACAGCAGCCACTGACATAATTACAGAATATCTTTCTATGTACGTTTAGTTTGGGTTCTTTTCTTTCACTATTCGCTTTGATTCCTGGATTATGCTCTTTTTGATAACCATTCGAATCCTAAATCTCTTTATTTCCCCAGCATATATAATCCAATAAAATATAAACTACAATACCTGTTCAATAGGACGTTTTGTCTAAAATAAAATTCAGAATCGTACATACTTTTGAAGATTTGTATCGTCAAATGGAACCAAACTGGCAAATTTAAGAGAATTGAACTTTATGTTCCACTGTCTGTCACAGGAATGATGTCGGTGATTAAAAGTCGGCGAATTAACATATAATCAGTGGAAACAGGAAATTTTATATTTACCCTTAAATAATAATTGTAATGTCGTCCTTCTCTAAACGCCTCATAGTAGAATATAGCTTTTTAAAATTTGAATGGTGAAAACTTCTGACTTTTGTTGAGAAAGTTACTTGGGGAATTTCTAAGTTACTTGAAGTTTACCTTAGAAGCACTGAGAGCCTGATTTCAGTCAGTCAGTCATCAATATGATTTTTTTTTTCAGCACGTAAACAAATGCAGGTAACCTAAATAGATAACCTTATTATGTGTAGTAAAATTCTGGTCGGCAACCAGTAATACGGAGTAAGGAACTAACTTGTTTCGTATCTTTAACAAAAAAAACATTTTCGTAACTCACATCTCGATGGAACATAAAGTTATCAAGAAAAATATATCCTTGTTTATTAAAAACCGTAGAAGACATATTCATTCTTACAATGCCAATATATTAAACTTCGTACTTCGTGCATCTTACAAGTTTCACGTCCATGATATTAGCATTCAATAGCTGGATCTTCGGGGATTTCTGTGTAATTTCTTTCTGCTCTTATATACCAGTGCAAAACAATTGTAAAAGATGGAAATATATGTTATAAATACGTACAAAACTCCTCTCTCCTCTATTAACAAGCTAACAGTATAATAAACATTAGGTTTTCCATTCTTTTAATTTAACCTTTGACCTTAGAAGCACTGAGAGCCTGATTTCAGTCAATCAGTCATACATATGAACTTTTTTCAGCATATAAACAGATGCAGGTAAACTGAATAGATGACATTAGTATGTGTAGTAAAATTCTGGTCGGCAACCAGTAAAAATAAGAATACAACCATACACGAAGCAAACAAAGAAGTTTATTAACAAATTGAATAAAAAGGTTATGAATAAACAAGCCAATTCAAATATAACTTCATGATACATTGTGTGTTTTTCCTACGAATTCGTCTACTACAGCTATGAACAAATGAAGACAGTAGCAGGGTTTGTAATTAGGACCCTTCAAGCGATCTTTATTGATTATGTGTTTAATTAGAAAATCATTAAATTTTGTCCCTAAATGGAATACTTGAGAATTTTTTTTTAAATTATCGTGCAACCTTGGAATAAATTGTTTCACTACATCTGAATGGAACGTGACAAAACACAACAGAAAGAGAAGTAATATAATTTCTTTTTCTTACTTAAAAAATGTTGCAGTTATAAGTTTTTCCAAATGACCTAGAGATATGGTAAAAAGTTTAGTTGAGTGGAATAATACGTATAAGGGACAAGTGAGAGTCATCGCTGCTTAATATAAAATCAATTTAATTATTCCGTCATGGTCCATCGCATCAATCAAAAATTATTTAAGAAAGTATATGATCGTTTTTTAGAAATCATTAACTTATTCAAAGTTAGCTTAACACTGATCAGAAACAACCCAATACTTAACTTTAATAACAAAAAACGTGTAATTTTTTTGTACATATTTTATAGCCTGTTTCATTAAAAAAATCTGGCTTTGCTAGCGTAGCACAAGCCCCTCAAACTAGTGGGTTTTTTTTATCTTCTTGTGATGAAACTATCTTGTCACAACGATATGTATCCTGTCATGGGATTTTGCCTTTGTCTTAAAAAGACATCTTGCTTCTTTTGTGCTGTTGTTTTGTTACCTTTTATTGTTACTTGCTGTCAATACTTCTCATCGTCGCTGGTCCTTCGAAATTCGAATCAATATAGCGATAAAACGGTATTGAAAGACACAAATCAAACTTCAATTTTTAATACTGGATCGTAGTATTACCCCCTTGATATGCTACAATTTTTCCTTCAAAATAATGGCTTTTGTCACATTGGTAAAAATAAACGCATTGAGTTTATTAATGATTGATAATTGACATCATCATTTTCCACATATTCGATAAATCTTTAATTTTAGCATAAGCTTTCAATAAAAACCCTTTTGATAAATGTTTAAATCATGTACATGTAAGTTACTATGAATATGTCTTCAGATCATTAATTATACATTTTTTTTTTTCAATTATCATTAAAAGGGCGGAAAACCTAACATTTATTATATTTTTAGATTGTTAATACATAGACAAGATAGAAGTTCTGTATGTGTTTAGAACATATATTTCCATCTTTTACAATTCTTAAACATATATAAAAATGATCAACTGTTGCAGGAAAGAGATTTGTTTGAATTTTTAAAAACCCCATCCCTACATTGTTCAACGTGTCATAGTTTTCCTTTCCTCTTTCGACTACCCCGGGCTTAACTTTTTATGAGCACTCCGGTGGGTGTTTCTAGAAAGGCAAAGGACGCTTACCCTACCGGTGCACCTGGTCCATGCTCCCAATTTTTAGTAGAGTCTGAGTTGCTCATTTGCTTTTGTTACTTTGTATGTATGATTTTAGTTACTTTATGTTCTTTGTTGTGGACTAAATACTGGGAGCATGGACCTGGTGCACCGGCAAAGTATTAGCTGTTTTAAGTATTATAAAATGTCATTGACAGTCGGTATATTTTTCGTCAGTTTAATGATTTGCAACCATGTTAATGCACCTATGATCATTCAAAAACAATATAAACTGATACACATTTCTTAAGAAGTGTATACATATAAGCTGGGATGTTGTGTATCACTATAATAAATTCATGTAATGACTCAATTATTCAATGGAAAAATTATGAGTAAGACCATGATGACTTTCCAATAAGATATATAAGCATTAAAGCTACAAACTCAATAACCTATAGCAGGTTCAATGTTTTCGCCAAAACATGTATTATAAAGATATAATCCATCTTTTTTTGGTCAGAATCGATACGGCTTTGATCATAACATTGTTTTATTTCTTATGAAGCTTAAAATTTGCCAATAAGCATATTTTAACAATTCAGTACAAGGCACAAATGAAATAAAGCGCAGTTTTAAAGATATGACTCAGTTTGAAGCAAAAAAAATAATCATTGAGCTGTTTAGAATCGTCCCTCATACTTTAAATATAATCGATTCCTACATTAATATCAATATCGTTTTAAGTTATGAACAAATAGCCACTGTAATATTCAGGTCTTCTTTTCCTCTTCATCTTTTTCCGACTTTTTACAGGCTATCGTCCTGTTAATGGCATTAAGCAAATAATGCGTCTAAATTTCAATGCGTTTCAAATGTGTTTCAAATGTGTTCTTTGGATATTCTAAAGGTGATTATTTTCAATTGTAATTGGAGGTTGCTGTTTGTCGTCATGATATGCGCAATATTCTTAAAATCTCTTCAAGGGTTACCTTGATTCGGGGTAAACAACAGGCCTAGTTGGATGGTTACATTTAAAACTGCTTCGGAAAAACTCGCTAATAAATTTTGTCCTGTAAGATCTACATGTCTACTGAGCATAAAACTTTTATGTTTTATTATTAACTTATATTCTGGTATTTGATATGTGAATCAGAAGAATTGTTACTAAGCTAAAGTTACTTCCAAGCTTAAGTCTCTACATTGCGATCGTCGTCATCTGAGTAAGTATTAGAAAATGAACTTGTCCTGATAGAGAAAAAGTTTCTACTGTTGTTATATGTGTTAGTTTCTGGCATTAAATGTTCAGTTAAAAAGGGGAGTGTTTCATGTTTGCAATTAAGGCCCTATAGAGAGCCCATAGTCGGGTCATGAACACGTCAATAACGTGCTTTACCAAATGAAGAATAAGCATGTGTAGAATAACACTGAACAGACAATAATACTCCATACTTTATAAAAAAAATCTATCAATTTTAGTACTGTCCGTTACAACATAAAAAGAGATTGATGAGTGTTTTAGTTGTAACCGGGAATTGATTTTCAACAGAACAGTTTTATTGAATATACAACAACTATATCTAGGATATATTAGTTATGTTTTTCTTTATACAACAAAACAGGTCAAAACAGCAGTGTATCTTGGACTTGAATTGAGGAAATAATTGCAAATACATTGTATTGAACTTTTGATAGCTTGATTGCAACACTGAATTATTTGTTACATGTATCTGCTTGATAAGATACATAGGGTGATCCTTCTTAATTGTTGATATAAGCGAGAAGAAAAACTAACCTTTATAATCAAAATTAATTGAACATTATCCAGAACACAAATGATTATTGCTAATGGATACAACTTTGATGAATACTGCGACAGATAAGTATTGTTATATCATTACATGATTCTGAATAATTTATTGCTATATCATAAGATCATAAGGAATTTAAAAGAATGTTTTCGAGTAACTTGTTATTTTTTCATGTAATCTCCCCTATATTTTGTTTTTAATTTACAGGGCATTTTTGCATATTTTATCATTAACTTGATCTTAGGGTTCTTTAATACATGAAAGATATTTTATTGTCGATACATGTGTAGTTTCGATTCCTTTAGGTCGGGTTACTTTTTTGCCAATACATTGTTGCATATTTAAGTGGAGCTACCACAGGACATTATTACAATCGTGAGCATCAATTTCCATGATTTGGTTCAGTATGTAAGAAGATACATGCAGTTAAGTAGAAAATCCTGATTCAGTAAATTCTGTTAAATACTTGTACCAAACATTCAACAACCTATTGATAGTACATGCCATAAATCTGAAATACGTTTATAAATATATTATTGTACTACTGTATTTTTTAGTATTTCTTAAAACTCCTAATTTGTACTTGAACAATCTAAATTGAAAGCAGTAATTTCAATTTGCTTAAAAACCAAACGCTTTGCGAAGATGTATTGATAGATTTTATCTTATTTTATCTTATCATCTAACTTTTTGTGTTTACGCTTGATATCAACATTTGTTTGTTTGAAATATTTATAAAACCACTATAAATGGATTTTTTTTAAAGAGTTCTTTTCAAGTTTTTAATCGTTTCTCATGATTTATCTAAGAGTAGCATTAATTTATTTTATTGCATTATATAAATATATTCCATGTTTATATTGATGGTGATACGTTATTAAAGAATCTATCTATCTACTTATCTATAAAACCAACATAAACATATTTATGCCTATTTTTGCAAATTAAGTAAAGATCAAATTGTCTTGATTACCCAGTAAAAGATCTAAATTTATATTTGCATGCTTGGTAAGTCATGAAAGTGTAATAACATAGCTTTATCATATAATAAATCATAAATCAACTACTTAGACAGCGCCCTAATGTTATAAGATTCGTATTACTGAACTTTTAACTCTTTTGGTTTATGTCCGCGAAAATGCTGGTTTTGTTCGTTAGAGTTTTTATTGCAAATACTTTTCGCGTGACAATTAAAATAAATGTTGAGACAAACAAAAGAATTTTTTTCTCGTTATTATGACAAATTCTTGTAGAGATCTATACTACATACCTGCGATCACAGCATTGAAGGAAAGAAAAAAAAGCAATATCATATTAAACAAATAAGGAATGTTCTTACACGTGTCTCCAAAAAGCTGTTTTGTCGTATTGTCGCGTTCATTAATTATATTACATAAGAAAATATAGCAATATCATTTAAGTTGCATCAGGTACATGTTAAAACAAAAAAATAAATGAGTATGTGCTCGCTGTGAGTTTTCATGATTGTCAATCTTCACTTTTTAGTTCTCTACAAACTGCTCAACGGTGGTCTCCCCTTGAACTGACTTATAATGTTACACGTGATTATGTTATGCCAGATACTTCGATACAAAGTGATTAACTGCTGTTTCTCTATTTTTATTTGCAATCTACATTTTCTGTAAATCATTAGTACGGATAGGTCTTCTAATTTTAGCTTATGTCTTTACAGTCTACGTTGTGGTTTATATGAGTCCCCAAATTAGTATTTATTCTAAACTAACCTGATTTATATTCGAATTTTATTAATGAAGACGTTTCTTTATAATATCAAATAAAGTGAAGTAACATTGATAAATAACTAGATGTATATGTTATGTAAAAACACCGACATTTATTGACAAGACACAATGTGTCATAAAATCTCGATATTTTCAATTATAGAATATATATGAGAGTTTTGATTACAACAAAAGTAACGCAAAGGAATATGCTCGTTACTAATGAAGTATGAAATACTTCTGATACAAATAATAAGAGTTCATATTGTAAGTAATTTAATTTATCATGTGCTGTTTTGTTTTTTTTTTGTTTTTTTTATTTTTTCTGATATTTGCATTTGTATGTAATTGTATAGTATTCTGTTGTCGCGTTTCAGCAATACACTCCGATTTTAATGCCATAAACTGTTTTTCTTATTTGATACTTTGGTATGTTTGCCAATATTCATCTAGAAAAGCAGAGGACACTTACCCTACCGGTGCACCTGGTCCATGCATCCAGTTTTTAATGGAGTCGGAGTTGCTTATTTGCTTTCGTTACTTTGTATGTATGATTTTAGTTACTTTATGTTCTTTTTTGTGTATGTGGGTTTTCCATGCATAGTCTTTGTCCCTGGATAACATTCTTTTGATTATACCGCTATAACCTTGGTTCCCTTGATTACATTCTTTTTATTACTGCTATAACCTTGGTTCCTTTGATTACATTCTTTTGATTACCGCTATAACCTTGGTTCCCTTGATTACTCTTCCCTTCAAAGTACCTTAAACAGACTGGAATCAAAACATCACAACTTGTCATTTTTTGTCGTTAAAAGGAAAACTGTTTTAAAATACTGTATTATACTCCCATCCAATTAAAACATTTGTATGCTTCTTTTATCAGGCTAAGTAGATTAATAAAAGATATTAACAAAATTACAGAATTGATAGACAACACTAAAAAGATGTCGTTTTCTTTTATATAATTCATCCGTACATGTATAAAACAATTTTTCAAAATATCGTTAAGATGTTTGAAACATGTGCATAAATAAGTAACAATAATGTTTTTTGTTCTTTTTGTTTTTTGTTTTTTGTTTTTTTGTTTTTTGTTTTTTTGTTTTTTTTTTTTTTTAATTATTTTTTGTTTTTATTTTTTTTATTTTTTTTCTGTTAATAAAATTGAATCTCTCAGATACTTACTGAACTAGTTGACCAGATCTGTATTGGCTTTGGTACATGTTTACCAACTTATTCAAGTTCTTAATGTTTTTTAAAAAAATAGTGTTATCCTCAAATTGTTCTAGATTCTCAAAATAACAAGAATAAGCTTATTTCGCGAATGAAAACGACAAATGTTAGTCGTTGATTGATTATGAGTCACGCCTAAAATCAATAACACAATACGTTTTTATTTGTTTTGTAAAAACGTTGTTGTTCACAATCCTTATCATACTCCTTAAAACCAAACTACAATATTACACATCCATTATCAATCTGTTAAAAAGCTTTTTATCCCCTTTACAGTGTAACAATGGAGCCGAACTTATGAATATGCTGAAGAAGTTACGGTTACACCATAAAGCTGAATGTTAGGTTTATTTAATCATTCTATTTTTTCTTTCCTTACTCGATTTCAATATCTCCAATATCAGTTTTTCCGTGATATTGTATAAAACTGACTTTTGGCTGATTATAATGTACTTCAGTTCACATAGTTTATATTTCACTAGTCTAGACTAAATTAAACACTGCCACTTCATTACCCATATGATGCGCGATGCATTAGAATACGAAAAGTGACTTATACAAAGTTCTTCATTTTATTAATTTTAAACCTTACAGCTTGACCAATAACTTTTCTGAATCTGGAATTGTTTAGAAATAATTTATTTTAGATTATCTTGAATTATTTAGTCATTTCCATCCTTTTTATTTTATTTTATAGGATCAACATTTTTTGTTGTTCCTACGCTTTAAATTCAACCTGAAATTACAATTGGTTTCTATGTCTTGGGCAAAATAAAGTGTCTTTGAATCCGTCAGTAAATTAAAAGTATGAGATTATGATTTTACAGGAATAAATCATTCTAAACACAGACAATGTCATCAGTTTAGTAATGAACCTTTCATGCTTTATTTCAAACTTGACAAGAGAATCAATTCAAGTTTAAAATTGAAATTCTTTCTGTATTGCAATACAGAAATTCTGCTGGATTTTTTAATACATCTTTACAATTTATACAAGCTTTTCAAATCTATCTTATTATACAGGGGAAGTCTATAGTCAGTACAGATTTGAAAAGGCTACGTTCTCCAATGTGAAGTCAGTCTGAAATAAGTTGTTAACATTAGACCATTAGATCATACCACGAATGGACATAACGTTAATGGAAACAGACAAAGGTATGTCTATGTAGCAAACATGATCATCTTTACCCATCGGATTGTAATATTTTACTTTCAAATTGCTAAAACCTGTCATGAAAGACAGCATCGAACTTGAATATATTTACTTTTCTATAATTCTCTGGACAAATTTTATCATTATAATTAATTAAGAGTAAAATATCTCAGAATTAAATTGATTACTTTTGACAACGAAACATATGGTTATTTTTATAAGCTTTGATAAATTTGAAAGTGTTTATATAAAGGTTGTTAAGACAACTTTTTTTGTTAATCAATTCATGGAAAAAAGAACGTTTCTACCTAAAAGAATAGGTTTTTATTATTTGTTCAACACATTGACATTGAACCAAAAAAATATATCATTTATAAAATCTATAGTCCATGCCCCCAGTTGTTAGTGGAGGCCCAGTTGCTGATTTACTTTTATTATTTTTGATGTGTATTTTATTTATTACATGTTTTCTGTTGTGTGTGTCTGTTTTTCGGTCTATTTATTGTCCATGTATTGTATGAATTTGACTTCCACTAGAACCTTCCCTTCATTGCTCCTTCAACTAAGCTGCGAAAGCGTTTGGAAGCATTTTGTTCCTGATAATCATTTCATTACATGCTTTCGATTGCCTCCATTGACAAAATATTTGCATTGTAGATTTAATGGAGTAATAAAGGGAACCAAGATTCTAGCGGAGATCAAAAGAATATAATCCAGGTACAAAAACCAGACATAGAAAACAGACAAACACATTAAAGAACATAAAGTAACTAAAATAACATATACAAAGTAACAAAAGTAAATGCGCAACTCGGACTCCACTAAAAACTGGGAGCATGGACCAGGTGCACCGGTAAGATAAGCGTTCTCTGCTTTTCTAGAAACACCCGCCGAGTTCCTCATAAAAATATTCAGTCAAATAGTTTGACTACACACTTATTTGTTTTAATTATAGAAACTAACAACGATGTCCTAATATATAACTGTTCAAAGTTTTGTTATTCAATTGACTGGTTTCATCTGTTTGAATGGTGGTATATCGTAACCCTCATTTTTACTGTTGACTATCTTTTAATTGTTTTTATTTGGCTGATGATTCTCTCTGGGGAATAATATTTTACTTAGAAAAAAGTAGAAAAATTTTGATCATCTAAATAAAGTTTGACAGAATGGCACACTATTATGTTATGTTAGAAATGGATTTCTTGATGCCGTTCAGTTTCGAAAGTAATGGTCGGTTCCTGTTCTTCGTGCTTATGCTACCGACTAGTTACCATTTTACTTTAACGGCAGTTAGAAAATACCTTTGCCCAACAATCATAACTAAGAACATTTTAATAAGAAGGCATGCGTCGATCAAAAAAAAAATATGGTTATGTTATTGTTTAAAACTATGATTTTGTTTTCATATGACATAAATGATGAATAATTTGAATCAATTATTTCATTTGAGAGGAGGTCCACACATTCTGAATAACATTAATGCAAAACACTATAAATCCATACCTAATAAATTAACTGAATGAAATGCAACCATATTATGTTCTGTTTACTTATATGAAGCAGATGTTCCATACAAGAGGGTGAAACCATAATCATGAGTAGTTAAATTTAAAGTTGTGACACTTTTGAAACTACAGTAAATAGGAGTTAAATGTTTGATTCTACAGTTGTTTGTTTGTTAACAAAGTTCTCAAAATGTTAAATGGCTCATGAAATTCAATCCTGACTTTAATCCTGCTTGACGCAACAGGTTTCCTTGTTATAACACCTTTTTCTTTACTAATGAAGTTGATACTATATTTAACTAGAAGACTATTTTATTTACCCGATTATTTGATTTCAACATATACAAATGATATTTTATAGATTCAACTGAATCTAGACTTTAGATGATTCAAAATCGCGTCAAAAATATCGAAGCGTCAGTAGTGGGATTATTCAAATACATTAAGATCTAAAGAAATGGCCTAAATAGAACACAGCAAACTTAAACGGTCTATATATATGATGTAGCGAATCGAATAAAATAGATTACACATAAAAACTTGAGATCAGATAAACAAGACGTTACACAAAAAACTAAAGCAATAAGAACTCCAACAAAAAACGGAAGTGACATCAGGTGCTCCGGTAGGATAAGCATATCCTGCTCCGCCAGCGGCTATATTGCAAGTGAGTATAACCCGGTTATAGTTTAGCAACAATAATGCAGCTCACCGACACATGCCACAGAGGGGTCCCGTCAAAACAATTCCAAATAGAGGGATTAAAGTTGATGGATTAAAATCTATGGGAACACTGTCTCTTGTACACTAAAATGATGAAACCGCGTTTAGAAAATTGGATCCTGTCTAGACACTGCAGCTAAGGTACGCATTGTTTATATATCAAAAGGCGAAGAAATCTTACACTGTGTGAGAAGATTGTTTTATCTATAGATGGTAAAAATTAAATTTAAAAGATGGTAAGGACAATTAGATCTAGGTCTTGGTAAGAAACGGGCAAATTCCACAGACATTTAATGATATATATAATATATGATTTTGTAAATTTTACATTTTTTTTTATTTTCTGGAAAAATTAAAAGAAGTTTATTAATCCGAATAGAAACAAGTTAAAAGTTTACAAATATTGTCATAGTATTAATGTGTACGTTATTGTGAAAAAAACGTGTGCTAAAAAAATTGTAATGAGTTATTTTTGAACCATTTTGTTATCACAAATAACAGATATGGCAGTGTGACATATGTGCAAGGTAAAAAGGCAACCAACACTATGTTCATGGATCGAATGTTTGATGTTAAATAGAAAAAAAATGTCTGTTGACCCCTCACTAATCGTAAATTATAGTACGAAAAAATCAAATCTTGAATAAGTTTTTTATAAAATCAAATTGCCATTTTGGGGATATTACCAGGGGAATTAAGTAGCAGTCTTTATTAAAATCAGACAGACAGAAAGTGTTTCATTCATGTCAAAAACCAACCAAATGCAATTTTATCAGTAATTCATAATCAGTTACTTTTTTTGTTTGTTGGGGTTTAACGTCCGAGCAGCAATATTTCAGCTATATTCAGACAATGAACATGAAATGGATGATAAAATGAACATGAAATGAAAAAAAAAGGATGGGTCACAAGGATAATAGGGTCGACAAATTTGGATTGCCACTGGAACAAGGGGAAGTGGGTAAGGTCGGGCAATTAAGCCTCCTGTGGCGGAGCGCAAAGGTTCCTACTCCTATCGAATACCACAGCAGGGTTCTTTAACGTGCGAGGAACGTGGCATCTTTCCCAACACGGTGCACCACTATGGTTTGCGGTCAGGTTTTCCGTATTATAGCCTGACAACCCCAGCATGTAACACGCCAGGGGTACCCCATTCCACCACCTGGGGCACACATCCCAGTTGCTCTGTGGGCAGAGCGCCTAGCCCCCGGCTAGGTTTCTGAGCACTATTCAGTCGCCTTTTACGACAAGCTTAGCGCTGCTGCAGGCCTATTCTTTTACCACCCGGACCTGCACGGGGCCATAATCAGTTACAAACCACATAACCAGTCTAAGATTTGCATTTGGGTTTTGCGTTTTTGAGATTTAATTTATATATATTGTATATGAAATTACCTCTATGTATGGTTTTCTCAAAAGTACAAACTTGAATGCAGAAAAGAATATAACAAAGAAAACAATATAGAATTAGAAGACCGAAATTACATTGTTTATTCGCTTGCTTTTTGTAGACCATGAATCACCTGTACCATTAGCAGTGTCTCAATGTTATATGGACAGTTACTTAAAACGTCAAGAAATGCTTATTTGCACTAACCGTTACATTTTCTCCTTGAAATTGCTCATTATTCTTTCAAAATGATAATAAAATTTGGTACAAAGAGATTTTGATAGATATCGTGGTGGGTTATTCCATCAAATCAATACCTAGAACAATAAATATAACTACAAAATACACTAATTAAATATTATTATGAGTCATTTTCGTTTATTGAAATTTAGATAACGATTTGTTATTATTTTTTTTATTCTTTATTTGATGACTATCAGGTTGTTAACCGTAAAAAAATAAGGCTTGGTTGATATAACACAATCCATAAACATTGATTTTAAATACATATTTTAAATATATTTTTTTAAACGTTGACAAAAAAATGAAATAGGAAATTGGAAACTGGCTGGACAATAACGGGACAAATAAATGGAAACAAAAATACAACATACAAAAACACAAAATACATAATATAATTAACTTATAATTAGCAGCCCATTCGAAACCAAAATCAAAATTGAAAGCAACTTGTATTCAGACATTCACTTAGTTCTGAATTGACAATAACATTCACTATTTAATTAAAATAAGCTGTACGAGATTGGTATATTATTTTGAATCCTGCAAATTCTAAAGCTTTACTGATATGATTTCAATGGGGTGTACGAATGCAACGGTTATAAAATAACAAATGTTACAGATTTGTGTTTTGCCAAGTTTATCATTTTTTTAACTGCATTGGAAAAAGAAGACACAGTGCTGTTTCCATTGCAATGTTAGATGTACAATTATGTTAAGTGTAATGTGTTGAAAAATACTGTTGGTATACTTTGTGTCAATTTGCTGAATTTTGATTGATTCAATACGATGGTAATATTCTTCTCTATCACATGTTTTTGTTACCCATTCGTGCAGATTTAAACTGGTTTCGGTAAGTTTTAGATACCAGGTCAATCAGTTTTGCGTTCGATGTAGATCAATAAATGAAATTCAGCAGACGTTATGTTGCAATATCTAATTTGAATCTCTTACTGTATTGTCAAATTAAAAAGGGGTGGAGATTGGAATTGGCAAAAAGTTTTTCTTATGAGTATTTATTAGGTCATTGTTGTTAAATTTCCATCTACTAAATTCTTGATTCTGTGATGGGGCAGGGAGTTGTTGTTGTTTAGTCTGCCTTGTAAATATCTACAGTTACATTTGGACAACATATCTATATACGAGAAAATAAAACAATATAAATGACGAAGAAAAATTTAAAAAAAAAAACAAACATGCAAAACCGTTTGTAAGGGTATAATTTGAAAAAAAGAATGACAAATTGGAACATTCAGTATAATAAAATAAATAACACTAAGCTTAGAAGGAGATAAATAGTGTGTTGTCGACCGCGACGCGTCGCGAGGAGACATGAAAATGCCGGGCGTCCGTCCCTACGCGTTTTCCGTACTTTTTCTTGTTATGCCTTTCCTAATTAAGTTGTTTTTTGGGATGTGGCCTTATTATGAAGAGTTACAGATAAAGTTCGACTTGGTTAGGGTTGAATGATTTTTACTGAAGTTACGGTCCGTGGACTTTGTAATGCTTTCACCAATTGCTTTTATATTTTGTATGTAGTTCTACTATATAAAGTTACAGATTAACTTCGACTTTGGTTAAAGCAGAATGATTTTTACAGAAGTCATGGCCACTTGGACTTAGAAAATTGCAGTGAATTTATCGTTTTCCTCACTCTTTTTCGCGGAGGACATCGGGACGCTGTTCTATTTTTCCCCTTGAAAATGCATGTTATTTATATATCATATACTATTTTTATTTACTGTACACATTAACGTTGACCTGACTTACAATTGTTGAACGTTTCCTATGAACATCTTAGGGGACTGCTTTATTTTAATCACATTCTTATCATAATAAAATATCAACAAATTAAGTAATTGAACAATTTAAATGGTCTGACTATTTTTTTTTTTTGACTTATGAAGCCTTATTTTATTACATTTGGACAAAATATGGTATCACAGTATTTGTCAACAAGTTAAAATGAATTTATCATCAAAGTTTTATCATTTTTTTTTACTTCATGGAGTATATATCGTAATGACTTGTTGTATCTTTTTCTCAACATTCTATCTACTTTTGTTAAATCTTTCAAGATTAGTCTCAGTCAGATATTTTCAATAGCAAGATTATTGCGAGAAAAACATATTGTTTGGATGAAAAATGATATTTGTTGTGAGTTTGTGGATGAAAAGACAACTAGTTAATCAAAATAATCCCATTGAATAAATACGGATGTACTGTATCTGTATCGATTTGGTAAAATGGGGACTTGACAACACCGTTGGAAATTGTTTTGTTTTTCAAAAAATGAATTCAGTAACATTATTAGGTATGTTAACTTTTATATCGATGAATGCTTTCATAGGCAAACTGAAAATGATTGAAACCGGGTGGTTTGTTCCCAAATGTTTTAGATTAACAGAAATTCAGAAGAAATCTAAGAACAATGTATATTGTTTGAAATACGTTCTCCTTGATAGATGCAGTCTGCATGATGATTATTTGTAAAAGTGTTTAATAAAATGATTGCAAATTTTATTGTTATTATTGTTATGTTATATACCCCACTGGATCAAAAATCCAAGATTTTTGTGTCTCAATTGCTTGAGCGTCTAAGCCTTCCTTAGATAGCGAGCTTGAACAAATTTATCATCATGTAGCCAAATGTCGCAGCTTTACAATAGTACCAAGAACATTGGATTTAGGATTTAGGAGTGAAATGAAAAAATGTGTCCTTTACCCCGCCGAAAAATCGCATAAATTGACATACTTTTCAATGTCAAAACTCCTACAGTATTCATGCTTCAGTAAAAAATGGTTTATTTGGTATTTTCTGTTTAGTTTTCTTTCGCAATTTATACTTCTGGGGTTCTTTTCATGAACTTTGGCGATGAATGCAAAAAAAATGGGATTTTCGAATTTTCCGTCAAGTTATCTATTAATTGTTATCCCAAAAAGAAAATCTAAGCGACTGAATTGATCAGATATGTTTGGAAAATCATTATCTTAACTATGAATACCTAAAATATGAGTTTTACGGTGTCGGTATGCTGTGAATGAGAGTTATGTTTGATACTGAGACCAGTGTTCTAGGGGTAGGGGTAATATTTTTAACATTTTTGAATATTCGTTCTTGAAAATTAGTTTGGTTTATTTATGTAGAAAGTGAAATTGTCTATCGAATGATACCAAATTTGAGACCTTTTAGTTGAGCAATAACTTGAAGAGAGTCGAATATATATGACTTTGTACGGGAAAATTCGAAAATACAATATTTCAATTTTTTGATAAATTCTTACAACGAAAATCGCCAAAATCATACATTGTTTTCATTTTACCCCTAAATCCTAAGTGTCACCGCAATTTTCTTGGTACCATTGTAAAACTAAGATATTGTGCTACATAATGGTAGATACATATGTCAGTTTACTACGTTTTGTAGAAATAAGAAGTTCGTAGAATAAAAAAACCTTAAAAATGGATTTTGGCCTGAACGAATTATAAAAAAGAGCCAAAAAACTACAAAAATGCTTCAGTTTATTTATGGTTTTTTTTTTTTTCGACAAAAAGATTCGCAAATTTGACAGGGTATAAGGGTACCAGAAAATCATATTTATGTTCTCCCTCACTACGTTCGTCCGAACATAAATCATTTCCATTTTATAAGGGCAAGTAAAAAGACTAATATAGGAGGAGAGGCACACCAAAGCAATTTATTTAAAAAGAAAAATCAAAGCTGCAAGTTTGTCAGTGGCGACCATCATCCTGTCATGTCGTAGTAGTCTAGAAAATATCAATTGTATGAACATCATTAGAATTGATTCATACAAATTAACTTACAAAACATAACATTATTAAATAAACTTGTCGGACTGGTTTGGTGTGAACTCGATAACTTTAAATGATACAAACAAAACAGACCTTAAATACCCAAAGTATAACCGAATCACTCATAATACTCCGCCCGCATACCCAATAAAACAAAAGGGAATATAATTTGAATGATGAGGGAAGTGGGTAGCACGGGGGTGTATCTAAGGCCACGTACTACATTTCCAGGAGGCGACTTATTCCATGGTAAAAGGGTGACCGGAATGTTTCATGATCTTGTTTTGTTTTGTTTTTTGTTTTTTGTCTTTTGGTTTTTTTTTGTATTTGTTTTTGCTTTTGTTTGTTTGTTTGTTTGCTTGTTTTTCTCAGTTAATATGCGAGGCATCAATTGTCTCCCAAATCTTGTATTTAAGGTAAATGAACAAGATTATTATGTCTTTTGTAGAACATGTATATGATCAGTATACGCGTTTGTTTATTTCAGAAGAGAAAATATCAGAGTTCCTGTCATTGCTTTATTCGAACAATATCTCAGTCAATTTTTCTTGGATACAATTCAATGGAGTTTTAAAAACCGAAGACGACCTTGCAGTAACTATCATCAACACATATGTAGGACCGATTCTGTGTGTGTTTGGAATATGTGGAAATCTTCTCAATCTAATTATTCTTCTTAAAGGAAACCTGAATGATTCTCCATATTTATATCTCAAAGCATTAGCCTTTATGGATTTACTTGTACTTTGTTTGTCATTAGTTCATACAACGTATTCAGAAACAGCAGCATCCTATGGAAGTCAGTTGTTCAATGCGTACATATTTTTTCCTCTGGCAAACTTGTGTATGGCTGCCAGTGTTTGGCTAACAGTCGGAGTAACGATTGATAGATTAATATATGTCAAATCACCCATATGGGCCCGAGGCTATTGTAGCATTCAGAGAGCTCGAACAAGGATAATTTGTATACTTTTGTTAACACTTATTATTTCGATTCCTCGATTCTTTTGTTATAAAGTTCAAGGAGTAGGAACGCTCTTTGTTATGGAGCCAACATCATTCCGGGAGAATTACCTTCATTACCAGATATACGATATATCATGCATTGTGCTTTTTCACTTATGTCCCTTGTTAATTCTAATCCTCTGTAATTTGTATTTAATATACGCTGTACACAGAGCACGAAAAACAAGACGAGATTTAAATATCCGAAATAACAGAGAACGGCAGTGGCAATCGGACCAATTTCGGTTTACAATAACTCTAATCAGCATAGTGCTAGTCTCAATTATTGCTATTCTCCCATCTACTATTGGTGATTTTGCTCAATTTTTACCAATATCCCGTCATGGATACCGGAAGCTGAGGCTGTCAAGTAATTGTTTATTGTTGTGCAATCTGTCGATGAACTTTCTCTTATATTGTGCTTTTAACAAGCGATTTGTTAACGTTATGAGAAGCTTATTCTGTGGAAAAAATATTTCCCCAAGAAGTCATGTAGTATTTAAAAGGGACACGAACTCAACCAGATTTTCATTTGCATACGCAAGTGCAACTTTGTAAGATAATTAAAACCTCAGTGTATTCTAGCATTTTGATCAATACTGAGCTGACGAATGTTAAAATTTTAATCAAAGCCCCGGCTTTTTACGTGTTATGTATCTTATTATTAGGACAAAAATAGCAACCGAATCAAAGAAAGCATGCATAAAATACACATACTACATGTACTAAAAAGTTTTTTTTTCATTTTGGAACAAATCAAAAGATGTTCTTCAAACCTTATTCAAATTAAGTATGTTAGTTAGTTTTAAACACATATAGTGTTTTAAAATTTCGAAACTGTCAGTCAGAGTGCATTTGTGTGAAAGATGCGATTTTCAATTTTATATGTCGCTTATTTGTAGTATTTTGATTTCGTGTTTGTCGATGGATAGTACAATGAACATTCAACAAAGTGTCAGTTCAGTTTGCAACAATCAGGCGCATGAGTCTGTAAACTAAATATATAACGGGAAAAATACCAAGGAATCAAATAAAATGACAAGTAAAACACTGAATATAACAACATCAATATACATCACATAAGAAATTTCAGGAGTTGCAATATTAACTCACCAAAAAAATCAGGAATGACACCACCTGGAATGGTATGCATGTCATGTTCCTCCAGTGGTACCCTTCACATTGCAAGTTAGTTACATCCGGTATGCGTCAAGTTCGTTGGTCATGTCCATCCGTTAAGACATAAACGTAACTTGGGGAAATTTGTCTCATTTGTGAGATACTAAGAATCTCACACGAGTGCAAGATTGGGAAATCTCAGACACCAGACGGTATGTTTAAATCGTTCTCATAAGAGGGGGGGGGTAGAAAATCACTATATATTACCCAATAGTGTCTGAGATTTCCAAATGTTTAATGAAAAATGCTGGTGTTTTCTTTTTCTCACTTCGAGTATTTCCTATTTATGTTTGAATGTAACAGCTCATTATGATGTATGACTTTGGCATGTGATACGTCACGACAAGGTGTAAAATGTAGATCATTTGATATTAACGAAGTACTAGGAATAATCAATTTACCGATATCTCTCAATAAATTACTACTTTAAGAAGAATTTTCAAACATATTGGTAAGCTGTGATTGTTCTCTATTCTTTATTTGATGGTACTATTTTGTATGGGTAAGCGCACGTATTCTATCTCTTTCCTCGGGTGAGATAAAAGTTAAAAACGAATACATTATTTCAATTTTCGATATCATTTTTGAATTCCTTTTACTTTCACTAACATTATTTTTCGTTTGATTAACATATATGTAGCCATTTTTCTTAATCTCATAAATATTGACGAATCCATTGCCGAAAAACATCACTACGTGTAACTTGAATTTAAATTTATTTTAGTTCACAAAACATTTTTACCTGAGGTATTTACATTTTCAGATAGCAGATTCAGATGCTAGAACCATAAAGGAAAAGGTAAATTGTGCTCTCTCCGGATATTGAATAACAGCAATTCGACCACACAAATATTCCTTACATAATGATTGATTGTTATTTCGTACAATATAGAACGAGAAGATATGACTAAATGAACAAGCCTCGCCGGATCAGTTTTTGGTTATTTTATATTTGTTGTTGTGTTTGTCTGTTTTCCATGTCTCGTCTTTGTCCCTGGATTACATTCTTTCGATTTTTGCTTGAATATTGGTTCCTTTAATTCCT
Source organism: Perna viridis (assembly GCA_037379345.1). NCBI lineage: Eukaryota > Metazoa > Mollusca > Bivalvia > Mytilida > Mytilidae > Perna > Perna viridis. The sequence continues at coordinate 24,238,464 of CM074514.1, read as the reverse complement.
CTTTAATAGGAAAGCACTAATACAAGCTATAGGTATATGTGACAACCAAAATAAATATTAATAAAAACGGGTTGGTTTTATAAAAGTTGATAAAACCAATTAACGTAAGTCAATTAGACATAATAAGCACAGAGCAGCAGAACACAAAAGCGGAACGAGACGACACAACCACAGAGAAATTATTATGATTCCGTTCTCTCCATTAATTGCATGACACCAACAGTAATAAATCATCAAGAAGAGTGTTCAACTATACACCGCAAACTGGTACCGGTATACTTGAACTGATCATGCAGTATGTGACTTAACTGAATAGAAGAAAGTAAATATACTTATAATATCACAATAAAACTGTATCAAATGTGTATTTATTTTCGTATAAAGATTTTTAACAGAGATATAGAGAGCTGATACAAACGTTCCAATCAAATATTGCTAATTTCGGTATGCTGTACATTTATTTCAATGAGTAATCTCTCATTAACAGTGATATAATCGATTATGCAGGAAGATCTGAATCCAAACATTGATTATATATACTAGAACTACTAAAACCCAAAACTATCGAAATAGGAAGGCAAATCCATTACCGAATACAAGGAAGGATACCTCGCCGTTTTAGGTATTTTGAAATTTATAATAACGTAAATTTTGGGGAAAAAATATGATAAATTTGATTTTCACACAATTAAAGTTTATGCAGTTAAAATTTCAACCATGTATCAGAAATTGTTTAATGTAAATAATAGGCTACGCTGTGATTTGGATTTTACTTTCTTTAAAAATCGTTAAATAGTCAAGATAATGAAAATCGACAAAGACTTTTAATATAAATATCGAATAACATCACAATATAAAGAAATCGCAAATACAAAGCAAAGTTAACTTTAATAAGTAGTTGAATGTTCGATATATATTTTTTTTTTTCGTTAAAGAGTAGTGTTCCAAATATACCTTTAATATGTATATGGTTGTAAATAACTGTAGATAAAAGGTGTTATGAAATAACGCAATAACGCCAAACCAGGCTTTTACTGGACCTTTATATAATCAGCAAACAATATATTCTTCACAACTAAATCATCTTATATCAACAAAATATTGTGTTACATTTATATTTTGATTCAATCTTAATCACAATTCTGTAACTATTATGGTCAATGGATTTTTTACCGCCAAATGAATGCATTCTGCTAATGCATGTGTTTTGACTGTGTTATTTAACGTCATCTATAAATGTTTAAAATTCAATTCTGACCAGTCACTAACCGGTAACTAAAAATATACCTTTCAAACGCGAGGAACGTAGTTTTTGCACCAGAACTACGATAAATAGAGAAAGGTTATAAACAAACGAAAATCATAAACTTTCTCCAATTTCTTATTTTGAATACAAAAACATTTCTTGTTAGTATAGCCAATGCAATGTCTGTACATTTGTGAAAACATGTATCAGTAAACTAACAATCTCTTATATTATACTATTCAAATTTTACAAAATATTTTTTTTTCATATAGTATAGAATATAAAGACAACTACAACTTCGTTTCTTTTAGTGTTTCTCATCTGTCTCAATGACAGTTGAATATTCAGTTTCATCTATTTTGTCATACTCCGCTTCAGGTATCCCTAAACTAAGATATCGGTTGTCGGTATTAAGGTGTAAATATATTCTATCAAGTTGGTCGTAGGGAACAATATCCAGTTGCTGAGAAGGTATTTCGTAACGCCTATCACCGTCAGTGTGCACATCGAAATGTGGACCAGGTATGGAATTTGGCGTCTGTTGTTTATTTCTACAAATAGGAAGGTACATAGATCTTTGAGACAAGAAAATGGACTTATTTTGGTTACATTTACAAATATGTATTTAAGATATATTTGAAAATTGTCTTTCGTCTTTTTTAAAATGCGTCTTGTTTTTTAAACAAAGTTCCGAATAACTTAGAATATATCCTATCAGAAAGAAAACCGTGGGCAAAACAAATATGATGAACAAGAATGTTCCATGACTCCCTTTCACGTGATATCATTTTCATCTATTAAAAAATAATGCTTTTGTAAAGAATCATACCTCCGAATAATGTAAACTATGAGTATTATAATCACAGTTACAAGTAAAGCCCCAACTCCACCACTTATTCCTGAAATACGTCAAAAATGTACATATGGGAATTACACGTCGTATTCTATTTGAATAAATGTTATAAATCATTAATGCGGAAGATGGCATCTATGGAAGTAATTTATATTGCTGTGTTATAAAACAACTTCATCACTATTAACAAGTGACATTCCTTTTGATATAAAGACCTCAGTGGAGCATGTCATGTGCGTGGATGAGGATTTAATAAAGGGTGATACAAAATTCATATTTTATTAAATAATTGCAATTTTTACTGTAAATAAGCAGTGGACAACAACTTTTCAAAATTACAGTGAAAATAATGGTTTGTAATACTCATGGACATTAAATTGGTAAAATTAAAATACAAAATGCAGTTTTTCAAATGATTAAGTCATTTTTCATGTGGACGTGTTTTTCAACAAACGGTCGGCATTCCAATGGGAACAAATTGTGCTCCTTTACTTGCTGACCTATTTCTTTCCTCTTATGAGGCTGACTTTATGGCTGATTTGATCAGAAAGAAATAATATCGTTTGGCTAAATCCTTCAATCTCAGTTTCCACTATATAGATGACGTATTATCTTTACACAATCCTAATTTTGGGGATTTGGTAAATCGCATCTACCCAAAAGAACTTGAGATAAAGGATACTACAGACACTGTGAGGTCAGCCTCATATCTTGACCTACACTTAGAAGTCGATGGTAAAGGAAAACTATTGACCAAACTTTACGACAAACGTGATGACTTTTCATTCAGAATTGTCAATTTTCCTTTCATCTGTGGCAACATCCCTTCTCTAACAAATAGGCTTCTGGGACAGGGTTATGTTGCTACAAGATTGTAGTCATCACTACAGAAGTTTTATGGTCGTCATCATGAACTCGTGGATCGTTATGATGTATCCATCAGCACCATGAAAACTGATTTATTCAACGAGTCATAGTTTACCTTTCCTCGTTTGTCTACCCCGGACTTGACTTTTCATGAGCAAATCGGCGGGTGTTTCTAGAAAAGCAGAGGTCGCTTACCCTACCGGTGCACCTGGTCCATCCTCCCAGTTTTTAGTGGAGTCCGAGTTGTTCATTTACTTTTGTTACTTTGTATGTATGATTTTAGTTACTTTATGTTCTTTGTTGTGTATGTCTGTTTTCCATGTCTGGTGTTTATCCCTGGATTAAATTCTTTTGATTACCGCTATAACCTTGTTTCCCTTGATCACTCTTTCACTAGTGATACAAACCCTTAACTTACTAAGGATTAAACACATCTCTTAAATTTGCAGTGATGTAACATAGATGTGAAACAGACTATTAATTTTACAGAAAATGAGTTGAGTTATCTATCGTATGCCAGTTGATTGTATTTTTTTCGCTTAGCCCAACGAATATACAAATTATGTTTGGAGTTATATGTTTCCTGGAGATCAATTAGTTGATTCTCTGTATTTAATGTTTACATGGTGAAATAATACACATGCAATTCGCTCAATGTGCACTCTTATCCAGTTAAGCGTATACACGTAAAATGAATTTTCAATGCGAATCGGTCCAAATTGAATTAATGCGCATTATTGAATTTGCTTTTAGATACTTTTTCGATAATCCGAATTCAATGCCGTGTTTCGTGCACAACTGACGTCTCCTCACCAATCTAATGCGAATTTAACGCTTAAACACGTGTAAACGCATCGCAAACTCAAGAAGGGTTGATAATGGGCAATACACTATCAGTATATCTGTGTGTGAAACCAAAGGTTTTAGTATCTTTTATATTTTTATTCTTTACAAGATTGTGAAGAAATTCTTCTCGTATGAATACAAAAGCAAGTCGGCTAGGAGATGTGCACAATTAGTGCCCATTGTAATGCTAATGGTCATAAACAGATCGGTAAAAATGTAGTGTTGTAACTTGAACATAAACGGAGAATGTCTTTAGTTTTAAGAATTTTAAAGTCGCTGCTTTGCCCTTTTACTTCAACTCCAATTTGAAGCCACTGTAAACAAGAGGCAATATAAAATACTGCCATCAAGATAATTCAGAATGTAAAAATGTTTCTAACTTATTTCAATTTTTATGTGACGTAATATGAACAATATTACACACATAAAAATATATATAAACGTCTCAGAAAGTGACGACTCTATTCGCTACACTGCTGCATCGGATCATATTGATGCAGGGAAGATAACGTAAACTTATAGAAGGGTCTGAACAATTCCCAACAATGTTAGAACTGTCAAATTTGCGATGCAAATTTTTGGTCGTTCCCTCCGCGGGACTCTAACTCGTACCGCTGTGACATCTATGGCAACACCGCCTGCACAAAGTCCAGCGCCCCAGACCACTCGGCCAGCTAGGCTATAAAATATAGCTTTCGCTGACCGGGTCATTCCTCCTCGTAGGATTAATCTAGGGCTCTGACTTGGTACATGATGTATTGTAGTACGGGACAGGTCATCCAGATGTTATTATGTAGGATAGAGGATCAAATTAATGATGCATGTCACAACAAACCACATTATACAAACATCTCAGAATGTGACGACTCTATTTGCTACACTGCTCCATCGGATCAAATTGATACAGGGAAGATAACGTAAATCGAAAATTTGACAGTTTTTTTCAGACCTTTCTATACGTTTACAATATTGTTTTGCTTAACTTTAACCAATTATAACTAATGTTAAAACTAATTTGGGTGGAAACAGGTTGAATTATTTACCAAGTATTGTGGAAGTATTGTCCTCATTCCCCTGAAAAGACGTCGGAGTATTTTTCTCTGAAATAAAACAAATTGTGTTTTCGATATGACAACAAAACCTTGATATTTTTGGAGTACTTTTAATTAACAAATAGAATTGTGGAAACATTTAAAACAAATTGTGTTAATCTGTAAATAACTGTTTTAACGTTTATCCTTTAATTCACAATAAAACTATAATCCAACGAAATGGATTAAGTAAAAATTCTAAATCTCTTTTACTATCAATCGTCTAGCTGTTTAACAATGATTGAATCTCGTCAAAGCAATTATACTTACTACTGTACAATTTCGTAATATGATTTTGTTCACTATTGAGTATAAGTGACTAACCTAATGTTGGTAGGGTAGTGTCACCACGGGTTGATATTGGTGTTTGTAGCGTGGTCTGTTCAGTGCCTAAAACATTAGTTTTGTTTATTTGCCAAAAGTGTGTCTCCATTTTTAGCATAAAATACACACTGACGAACATGATCGGATCTTCGACATGCAAAGTTTTTAACTTGTATCCGTTTTCTCCACGATAAAATCTTGGATTAGTTGGACAAGTAGAGGAAACTTATAATGATCGGATCTTCGACACACAAAGTATTTAACTTGTATCTGTATCCATCTTGGATGGATTGAATAAGTTAAGAAACTTATAATACGGGTTATTTCAATAACATTAAAATGTCTATCGTAGTAGTTTCCTTTGAACCAGTGGCTAGTTCATGTGCATTATTTACAACTTCAGTGTTATCTTGTAAATATAATGGTATTGATCTATTAAAAGGCTCATACACAATTACAGAAATACTTAAATATTAATATTTTTTTACTTGAAAACATCATATAGTAAGTAAGCATTTATTTAAATAGACTATGCATATGTACATTTAATTTCTACATACTTAGTCATTACACCTGAGGGGTTAAGTGGGTGCCTCAGCTGAGACTTATATTATGCGACTTGCGCAGCGAGTACGTGTCTGCCTGTTTAAACTTTGTTAACTTTGTTTTTAAAATTGGTATGGGTGTAATAAATTCGACATGTTGACATAATTCAAAGGTTATTCATGTTGATAGAATGACTTTTAATGTTAAATTCTTTCCTATTGGAAGTTTATTCCTGTATCAAAATAAAACAATATAAAAGAACATACTATTATAATCTGGACATGATGGAAAGCCTTTATCGCAGACATCCTCTTGGACCTGGCTAGGGTACTTCCGGAAAGTGGACCTAGTAAATGCCATATTAGCCCATATCTGCACTAGTTCATTCTCTTTAGACTTAAGATGGTCCAGAGTCTGTATAGATTTATAGATTTCCACATCAGTAAACACAGTTCTGTAAATCCTTAGCTTAGAAATTCTTCCACTTGTCTCCCTAGAGCCAAATATGATCTGGAGCCTTTAGGGAGAAACAATGAAAAACATGTGGAAACTACTTATTCTTAATACCAAAAGTCTATCTTTCACTCTTTCAACTTTCGAAAAAATGAAATCCCGCTTCAATAATGATTTTAAAGTGTGATAAAATGGACAGGCAATTGTCACAATATACCACTTGCTTTAAATTAGGGTTGTGGATATAAATTTAGCACCGACAATAAATTGTATAAATTGACATTATAATGCAAAAACCAAGAAGGAACGTTTTATTATGTTTTATAAATTATACTTATAACTTTTAGTTCAAAAAAGAATCAGATCGGTATTGGCAATATGCTGTTAGTCCTCACGAGTATTTTCAGAAAAGGTAAATCAATCTGCACTTAAGTTAAAAACAAAAGTTTTCGGTATAATACTACAAACTATACTGAGTGTTATATTTACATCTTAGGAAGCTGCTCCAATGTCAAAGTCAATTTTTCAACTATAGAAATTGAATCCACAAAAATTCTAGTATTTCCATTTCTTTCCCAAGACAGCACAAAGAAATGCCACTTTCCATTAGCTGTTTCCTGTGCATAATCCACCATTTCTTCATCAGTAAAGTTGTTGACTATCATTCTATTGGTCTGAATTTTCACTATAGATGTCTGGAATAAAGGCCTTGGGTGACTGATTCCCCTATAAAAAATAAACTTTTAACTTTGACATGTGTTGTAAGTAGAAAATTCTTACTTGATTGACATGAAGTCGAACTATGTCTCTTTAAAAACTTCATCTTCATTTTCTAGCCAAAAGATAATAGCAAATATTACACCATAAAAACTAAAAATATTTACAATTGTTAATTTGTTATATTTACCAACATTGCTACAACCCCTGGTACTAACTCAAACCAACTCTACTACCTGAGCTGAAGGAATATTTCACAATGCAACATGAATGAACAGTCTTCAAATTAACATGTCAGAGAAGGTCCCTGCAATACATCTAACACATAATAGGTCAACATACCATATTGAGAGCTTGGAACAACAAATTCTAAGAAAATTACATTTTTTGTTTTCTCAGATTTACTAGATAAATTAACAATGGACTCCTGTCCAGATCTTATTTTTATATTGGAATTACAGCATTATATCAAACAACCGAACGAAAACTTAAATTATCATCAGGTAGATGATAATATATAAAATTTGCTGATTACTTACACTACCTGACCTGAAAGTAACTTTCTTACGTTTGCAAAAACACTTACACTGGTTCCAGGGTGAGGAGGGTTGACCCATCACCTATAACTCTGAACCAGAACATTACAGTCATATCAGAGTTTGGAGGCATTACAAGTGGTGTCCTTAGAAATTCTGGTAAATCTGTTATCTTATTATCCATGTAGAGATCAAAATTGTCATCTATATCTTTACAAAATAAACCAGATGGATCAATAAAAGAGATTGTACTTTATATTGGTATAATTTAATATGACCATTTTATTGTTAGAAGAGATGGAGTCGTTTTTATTTTATCTTGGAAACCAAATTTTCTTATCACCTCATAAAAAAACAGGGGCATTTTAAACTGCACTACTTCTACCAATGAAATAATCTTATGTGTATTTCACTAAATTTATATGAATTTATCGAAGGTTTAACCAAAATATAAAATTATAATGAATGTAAAAATATCGGAATGTATTATCTTGAATGAAGAAATTGGGTCCGATGTTTTGCATAACGTTTGTTCTGCGTAAATCGAACTAAAGGGTTTATACAAGATTACATATTCATGTATAAGTTACATTCCTGAACTTAGGATATAAACACTAAAACAGTTTACTTATTGTGAATCTGGATTAACATATTTCACTAAGGATTTTCTTAACACATTCAGTAATTTTATCTTGACTTCCGTTCAAAAGTATTACAGGTTAGGCATTTCCATTGACCACGTTATATCGTTTGAAAACACACCGCAGCGTACATACCAGCAACTGTAAACTAAAGACGTTTTACCTTTACACCCCTTATCAGTAAGATATCCACCGTTCTGACAATAACACATGTATCTGTGTTTATCAGAAATACATTTAGCATTTGGGTGACAAGGATTACTGTGACATGGATCGGTGTAGGTATCACATGTTTTGCCAGAATAAACTGTAAAGAAATAATACAAAAGTATTTTACCAAGAAATATTCACTAGGGCGGCAAGAATTCCTACTACATGGCTCAATATATTCATCACATTATAATTGATGTCAAAATTTGTGCAGGTTTTTTTATCATTTCAAAAATTTTGAAGAAAACTGTTTAAAAACAGGATTCTGACAAAAAATGTTCCTAGTATGTAGAATCAGAATAATTTACAGGAACACTTGGTTTCACATTTGACCATGGTCTTGACAATCATTTTGTTATTTTATTTCCTCCATAATCACTCAAGTTAAATATTGTCAACCATTGGTAAGACAGGTTGTATCCACAAATTATTTCATAGAAAATACCATCAACAAATAGTAACTGGTAAAAATTCACAGAATCTCATAAATGTTCGCCTGTTAGAGATTTATCTTTAATATCACTAATCGAAGAACTGTAACTTTGTGGGTCAATTGCACCACCTATTCAACGATGTGAAGTAATGATGATCGGAGTTAAACTCTTTAACATACAAAAATAGTATCGTTTAAACAATTAAAATAACTACTTTTTTCACTTCAATGAAGACATATTTATTTCAAACATATAACAATTGAAATTTATTTTTAAAAGCTTCTTTGAAGAATAAAGAGCCTTGACCAAACGGGTAAGTTAACAAGTACTTGAATAATAAAACATGTGTACAGATAAACAGCCAGTCCAGGTGATTTGTAAAATACCACCCAAAACTTTTAGTAATATGAAACCCATATAATTTATCGTTTAGTGCCTATTGTTTAACACATACATGGTAGACAGTCACACTGAAAACCTATATCTTCAGTAGAACAGTTCCCGTCATGTTTACAGGTGTCAGCATCTCCACATTGATAATTAATCAACTGACAACTGGAACCATCATAATCTGTAGAAAGAGGTATTAAAAGAGCAAAACTCATATCATAATTTTACCAAATGAATAAAACATTTGTAATTATACAGAAATTAAAACAAAACAATATAAAATGTTAATTGCTGTGTAAATCCTGCAAATCCTGCAAATAGGTAATAAGTCTAAAATTGGATTATTCCCTTTTATAGTCAACTTCTAATTTCATTTTTTAATACAAATATACAATATATACTTTGCACAGTCTTCTTATTAAATTTTAACAAAAATATTTGTTTATTTGAACAAAGCATTAGAAAGAGTAATCAAGGAACCAAGGTTATAGCGGTAATCAAAAGAATGTAATCCAGGGACAAAGACCAGACATGGAAAACAGACATACACAACAAAGAACATAGAGTAACTAAAATCATACATACAAAGTAACAAAAGCAAATGAGCAACTCGGACTCCACTAAAAACTGGGAGCATGGACCAGGTGCACCGGTAGGGTAAGTGTCCTCTGCTTTTCTAGAAACACCCGTCGAGTTCTCATTAAAAGTCAAATCCGGGGTAGACAAAAGAGGAAATATCTACACAAATGTCAATAGATTGACAATATTATCTGAGCAGATATTTCGACCTATGGAATGTTTAACTTACTATTAGTACAGGAACATTCTGCAGTCCCTCCTACATTATTACATTGAGCTTCATTGGTGCATGGCTTAATGACACTACAGACATCAGGGAAATCTTCACAAGTATCACCTTTTGTTCCGCCTTTACATCTGTAATGACGAAAAGAAGCAGGTGTTAAATCTCAATAATTTCGATTAAAAGTTTAGAGGTGTTAAAAATTCAACAATTCACGAGGAATAGTTGAAACTACAATGTTAGGATGCTATACATGTATATTCCAACCCATGTTTTGTAATGATTATAAGATCTGACCTGTTTTACTTTTATTGCTTAATATAGAAATAGTACATTTTCTAGAATTTGCAAACAACAAAGTATTATTTATTTGACGCATTAATGATTAAAATTGTTTTCTGAATTGTTCTAGAACTTTCTTAGTATTTCTAGATTTTTTTATATAAATAGTACTTGACATATGAAAAGCAAGTGAATCTAATTAACTGATGAATGACTGAATGCTGTTTTGTGAGTACATTCACTCTTTGAAACTGGACTTCTGAATATTATTCCTTTGCAACTTGGATTAAGTGCTGGAAATTATAATGTACTCTGTGCCGGACTTTTACTAATTAAATTAAATTTTGGGATTGCTGCTACATAACAGAATTCAAAATTGGACATCAAAAGTTGACAGAGTAGCAAAGTTTCCAGAATGAATATTAATAAGTATCTTTTGTAATTATAATTACTGTAAATTGTAACACATTACGTCTTTATTTTAATTAAAATCATTGAAACTGTAATTTGTCTCTTATTGGCTTAATCTTTCTATGAGTTTATTTCTGACCTTGACATTTCTTGTAACACCAAGTTTGACAGAAAGAAGGGCAAAAAACGTATTTGTCAGACTGGGTGCAGATGAAAGAAAAGTTGTCAATGCTGAGTGTAAAGTCAAAAATTCTAAAAAAAAAAAAACCAAACATTTAGTTGATAAAGTTTTTTACCGTACAATCATATTGCTTTGAATATGAAATAAATAAAACTATTTGTGTGAGAAAATGTTCATATTTATTGAATTTGGGTCATGATGAACATATTTACCTATTTACAGGAGAATTAAAATATCCAAATTTTATAAAGTATTGATTAAAATACTCTATTTTAACTAATGCGATACCATCTTATTTGTCTAAAAAGGAAAATATTGCATTGTTGGTATGAAAAAGGTCCATTTTTATTAAACATTGTACACTGCTAAAACATTTTCACTGGTCTGAGAGTAAGAATTTTTTTTTTTCAAATTGACTAACAATTTACCAAATATACTCATTTTTTATACAAATGAAGAATTTTTTACTTATGTGATACAATCTAATTGCTCTGAATATGAAAAAAAGTAATTGTGTGAAAAATTTCCATATTTTTGTATATTTATCATTAGGAATACATTTTTCTTGCTCAAGGAGAATAAAAATAACAAAATTTCATAAAGTATAGGTAAAAAGTGCCCGAATTAAAAAATGCAACAGCGTCTTATTTGACTTAAAAAGATGATATTGCATTGTTTACATGAAAAATGTCCATTCTTATTTTTGTTATACATGGTACATAGAGAAAACATTTTCACTGGTCTGAGAATATGAAAATATTAAACTTTCATAAAATTGGGGTAAAATATTCTCAAATAGTATTCACAAATGGCAAACAAAAAGCTATAGGTAACAAAACTTTTCCCCGACCATTTCGGGAGGCCCTTCACATTTTTACCGCATTTTATTATATGTACAAATAATGTACGAATGTTTGAAACCAATTATTTCTTACATGTATCGATGCCTGTATTTTATATATTTTTTTCAATGTTAAGTGAACACTGATTTTGGCATAGAAAACGAAATTACAACGGTATTCATTAAAATTGATCTACAATAGGAGCTATTTTTATCATCCAATCAGAAGATAGAACCGTTGCACGAAGAACTTTGCACAATACGTAAAAAGGCACACGCACACAAATCCCACGCTGCACGTTACATGGTCCCATGAAACACGCATACGACGCTCACGATACAAACACACAAAGAACGCTAAAATGGGAATGTTACACGTTTCAGGAGGTGTATATAAAGATGTTTGTATGGATTCTTTTGGTATCCAGTACATAGACGGTAAAGTGTAGTGGCAGTTAAGGTCTTATCACTGCTATTATTATTTTACGTCTACCTCTGATAACAAACATTGAATAACATTAGGCTTTGTCTGCTGGTAGGGCAACATACATCACATGTATAGTAGATAATGTTTTTCCTACATCGAGGTTTTTGAAAACTGATGTAGCATTGACATTCATTGATCTACTTTAAACTTTCATTCGTTTCACAATTAAAGACCTCGCGGCCTTTACCCACTCTGACAAAGAATCAATGTCTTCTCGTTTTATCCATTTTCTTGCGTATTCCTCCACAGCATCCATCAGAACTTTAAAGTTGATATAAAAACTTTAATTCCAATTTATGGAGCGTGGTTCACGGTACTTGGGACCTTTAGAAAGGACCTTACGTAGAGATTCGTGTTCGATGATTCTTTAATCTCCCGTAATGACGTTACCGGAAAGACCGTATTTGAATGGAGAGTTTTCGCAAGAACAGTCAGGTGGTTTAGCCTCGACTTGAAGTCCTCAATCTCGAAGTTCTGCAATAGCCTTTTATAACTGAAATTTTGGATGCAATAGGTGAAGTATAGGAATATGAAATATTCGGTATCACTTTGTCCTTGAAATATTGGGGAATTGTGTTGGGTACGTTTTCGTGATGGAGGATGTTAGCCAAATTAATTGCATCTATACCTTTGTTGACAAACGGTAATGAAAGAAATGAACGATTTTTCTTCATCGTGACCTTTTACGCAAACTGGTTTGCAGAGTCTTTGGAAACCCTATATCCAAAATGATGGCAACAAGACTGTATCACGATGAGGTAGGTTCACAAACAGAAGTGTCAAGACTTGTTATGTAAAAGGAGTGTAGTAGAGTGAGAGGAATATAATAGAGTTCGGTTCGAATGTGATAAAGTCCAAGAGGTTTTTGTATGAAAGGAAGAAAACCATCTATGGAGACATCATGCATCTTAGGTGGCGCATAGTGGCGATTGCCATGAATTCTTTTCCGTCTTGGATTTTTGTCAAATAAATTCATCACATTTATGCTATTGTTATACTGGTTTGAAAGGTTTTCTACTCTTTTGATGTTGTCATCGCACCCGTAAGGTATTGCAGTACCTGCGTTTCCAGTATTCCTCTCTTTCACTACGATAGTTGTTTACTTAAGACGGGACTGTTCGTTGCACGGTAATTTTTTCCAAGAATACGAACATTTTATAGCGGGGATTGAATAAACTTGTTTTTTAAAATGTTGATAATCTGTTGAGAATTTGGTGGTACTAGTTCCAAAATGATGACCGCACATTCGTTTGTTTAATCTTTCTTGTGTTTCACCGACATATACTAGACCGTATAAATTGCATTCTAATCCATATATTAAGTTAATCGATTTGATAATTATGTCATCATGACTTCTTGTGTAAAAAGCTTTGTTCGTAAGGGTACTAGTGAAGAAAGAGTCGGTTATAAGAGTCTTATGAAAGAAGGAAAATTGACTAAAATCACAGTTTTTGATGACTTTTTAAGATTAATGTTTAAAATTACTATTTGAAATCTAATTTAGAAATCTCTTTCCTTTCTATTCCTGATTGTAAAAAAAACGAATACTCCATCAAATAACAAAATTTGACAGATTTTCATTGACTGGGTTTCTTATGGTGAAAACTGTTTTGTGTTTTATTAGCCTTCCTTAGTAATTCATTGTTAAATGGACATATTAAATGACTAAGTATGTTTAAAACAAAGTCAGACACAAAAAGTATTAACATTCAGTTCATTCAAGAGTACTGTTAAATTCGCCTATGCAGTAGATATTATCAACAACAAATTCATACTAAAAGCTAGCTAGGTTCTGTTCTACCTGTATTTTAAACATGTTTTCGCCTTTTTGCGGGCAAGATGGCTAAACATACAAATATACATTTTATGTTAAAGTTCAATAACCTATTAAAATCATTCTTCATCAGTCAAGTATAACTGATTGATAGAAATAAGGTCAACTAAATAGATGCTAATGATATTTTGCTCTTATCTGTCAGTCTAAATCTGAGTAGACAAAAATGTAGTAAAAATATATCAGACCTATACTAAAAAGAACAAAATGTTGCAGTGCATCAAAAAAGCTATAACAGATTGAAACATTCCCATGTTTGCAGCATATTTGAATACATTATTTTGTCATTTTACTTATAGTTTCTGTAGACATATGTGCTATAATTTCTTAAAAAATAAGATGACTGTTATAAGTAGGTTTGTGATTAATTAAGAGTCATGTGGCTCTAAATTACACTATAATTACAAACCTGCAGAAGAATCCATCAGTTATGTTATAACATTGTCCCTCATTACGACATGGTGATGAGCTACAGAAATCCTCAGGTAACTCACACTGTTTTCCAGTCCATCCTTGTGGACAAACACAATTGAAGTCATTCTCTAAGTCTGTACATTTACCGGAATGACGACACGGAAAACTTCTACATTCATTTATATCATCCTGTTGAAACATATCTAAATATCCTTATTCATTATTTTAACATTTTCCGTTACCTCAAACTGTCCTATTACGTCAAATGATAATCATAATGCTGTCTACATTTTTTTTAATATTGTTAAGTCACAACAGACTTAGGAAGACGGAGCAAGTAAACACTTATCTTTTTTTGATATATAGATGTATAGATCTAAACTGGCATGAAAACTATTTTACCAAACATTTTGCATTAATAACTATCTTTATCATAAAATATCAAATAAGACTTTCAAGTCAAAGTATGAAAATGAGACCGTACATTAGATTTTCGTTTTTATTGTAGATTATATTTGGCATCCAAAGAGTAACATTTAATTAAACTTCTCATCATTATTTACTTACGGTACGAGCCCTGTCAGTTCATGTATAACCAGGTTTACAGGTATATCTGTAGTCATTGACTAGATCTTCACATCTCTCTACATTACTTACTCTACAGTTCCTGCCAGTATAACCAGGTTTACAGATACATCTGTAGTCATTGACCAGATCTTTATATCTCTCTACATTACTTACTGTACAGTTCCTGCCAGTATAGCCAGGTTTACAGAACCATACGTATTCATTGACCAGATCTTCACGTCTCTCTACATTACTTACGGTACAGTTTCTGCCAGTATAGCCAGGTTTACAAATACATCTGTAATCATTGACCAGATCTTGACATCTTTCAACATTATTGTCAGTACAAACACTTGCAACACAATCATTTATATTGTTTTCACAATTTTTCCCTAAAAAAATCAATTATCAATTTATTTCAAAGTTAATCAAAGTTTATACAAATATATATATTCAGGGTGTTAACTGCATTTACAAAATTGCTAATTTCTATCTTTAAAAAAGCTGTTCAAGGATGTATTGGTATGTATTATAATGATTTGTATGGATATATGTCAATATGTCAATAATATGCGCTAAACTTGTGTACTTCGCATTAAAATATTGGATCATATTTCTTTTTAAGTACATATAAATTGTAACATTATAGGTATATGTAAAAAAAAATATATCTTTCGTTGTCAGTTTATGTGTTTTTTAACGTGCTTTGATTACGAGTAAACTCTTTTTACCATAGTAATATTTGAATTGCATTTTGCAAGCACTAGTTTACGCTGTTTGACTAAAATTGTTTTTATGACTGATCCTGTTCGACTTTACTTGTAAAATATTTCAAAGTCATCGCATGTTTATCGTATAACATTGAAAAGAACATAGCAAGTTAATGTACGCGCAGATCTAACTGTAATATACTTTTCTAATTCAGAGATAAATTTTTATTAGAAATTCCACCTACCATCATAACCGGATTGGCAACTGCATCTGTAGTCATCCAGTAGATCTATGCACTCTCCTCTATGTTGACAAGGTCCACTCTGACAGTCATCGATGTTGTGTTGACACAGAGACCCTTCAAATCCAGGAGTACAGTCACATTTCCCATCACTTCCACAAGTACCGTTAACACAGTCAACTCCTTCACATAAAGGAATCATTTCACATGTGCCATCAACTGCTAATCTGTATGGTTTCTCACATTTACAGACGAATTTTAGTTCATTGTAGTCGCCATAACAGATCCCTTCAGGACATGGTTTAAGTGCGCAAAAATCTGGAACGTGTTTACAATTGTCTCCATGGAAACCAGATTTGCATATACATTCATAACTGTTCACTTTATCAACACATGTTCCATTGTAAAGACAGCCTTTAGGATTTGACAAACACTCATCTCAAGTAAAAGAAAACAACTGAATGTCATTTATTTTAAAATGTAATTATCGTAACCGGTTAAATTATAGTATAAAACATTTTAAAAATCATGGATATTGAAGCACTATTAAAGTTCATAAACGTTCATTCCATTTATTTGTTTTAGTTGGATTCATTCCATGCCATGTGACTGATTTAAGTTATTACTTTATCACTTATATTAATAAACGTTATAAAATTGTGTCTTCTAAAACATTATCTGCATCAGTTTGTACTAACAGTTATGTGACTTAAATAATTCTATCTTTCGCAATTTAATTCATAAATATTTTTTTTTCTTCAAATAAAATACACTAACTAATATTGATATTACAGTTAGTCCCAGTAAAGCCAGCTTCACAGATACACTGATACCGCACAGATCCATAGGCAACACATGTGCCATTCTCACATGGACTTGGGTTACAAGGATCGAAATCTATTTCACATCTGAAAGAAGCCATATATACTAACGCAATTAATGTTAAGCTATATGTTTTTATCATTTAAATTGATCATAAATTGTTCCCATTGAAAAATATTGACTTTTTTTGTTTCGTTTTGTTTTGTTTTGTTTTGTTAATTAGTTTGTTTTTGTTTTCGTGTTTGGAAAAGTTAATCTTAAACAAAATAGTATTAAAGTATTTATGTATTTATATTCAGCGCATTTGCAAGTTTTATAGTATCATCCAATACTGATTTCCCCTGTATTCTCAAACGTTCCATTCATTGTTGTTTTCCAAGAGTATACACATTTATTTTTTTGTTTTAATTACTATAGGATATGCGTCGTGGATTGAGAAAAAAATATTCCTATTATTTTCTTTAGGAAACTTTGAACTTTTCCATCCACATTTTTTTTGTACCTCTCTCCAGTAAAGACACCTAAAACAGGGCACAGACATTTAGCGTCATTTCCAAGGAGGTCTTGACACATTCCATACTTAGAGCATGTTGCATTATTACAAGAGTTCACCAGGTCAACTTCACATCGTTTAGAACCAAACACTGTAAAAAATATAACGGGGTTTTCCACGAGATTGTTTTATTTTGATTTGTTAGAGATATTCAACTTCTTTTTTTTTTAAATCCGAAAGTGAAAATTTCAACAAAATGATTGAAGACAGGAACACGTTTCAAACACAAATACAACTTGACAATTACATTCCGATTGGCGAATCATATTAGAGAGCACAATTAACAGTATAGCTATCATCTTCTTTAGATATTTGCTGGTCATGTTCAGACATTTTTTGTCAATTTCGGTACTAATTTTGTTTTATCCATTTCATAGCTTTAATAATTTTGACCAGTGATCCTCATTTTTTTTCTTTTCATGCTTTCATTAAACACATGTTAAAATTATTACTTAGGAAATTTTTATGAAATATTTGATATTTCTTTGATGTTTTAATAGATTAAAACCAAAGGAAAAACTAGCGAAATATTTTCACGCAAAAAGTTTAAATGCTTATATCTCAAAAACAAGCACACTGACACATGATTTTTTCTTCTTATTTTGTTTAGCATGAAATATCTTGAAAGATTTCACAACCCTTTGAACATTTTTTATTCTTAAATAGAACAGCGAACACCCTTAAGAAAACATACAGTGATGTCATATTAGAATGTTATCGACAAATCAATCGTTAAATTGAAATTCGTATATTATGCAAGTATGAGAAAAAAAATTCAAATAAACCTGAAAACTGTACAATTTAAATTGTGACTTAAGTAGTTACTGATACGCATATGAGGTTTTCAAACAGACTGTTACGAGGAAAAAGGGCAAAAGTCTGGCAACTGTTTTCTTTTTTTTTTTCTTTTTTTTTTTAGTTATTTTGGTTTTTTGCATCCATTTTTCATGAATGAATGAGAAATCTGCTTACTGGTACGCTGGAGACAGGAAAAACTCTTAAAGGTGAATTATTAAGCACATATGCTAATATTGTTGTATAGATTAAGAATTGTTTTTATTCATTTCAACGTTTTTCAATTACGGACCCACGTCTTTTCTCATGAAAAGTCCGTAAATTAACAAGAATCAGTGTTAGAAAAACCGTGATTCCGGCGTTGAAACCGTGAAACTACGTCAAGTTTTAGACACGGTGAATTAGTTTGATATAAATAACTCACATGGATTAACAGTACATTGTTTTGATGAAAAGGTAGCAGATAGTCTGTTTGTTGGTGTCGTCGGTTGATTGTAGACAAAACAGTATCCTTCTAGATACGATACAGCAAAACACGGTTGATTATCAAGACAATACTGTTCACACGTTTCTAAATTTGGTTGACTTTTTGTTTGTTCTCTGTCCCAATCAGCATCATTACCATGCTTGTCAATTTCACGTACCATTTTATATATTGTTTCTGAAAAAGCACCGAGAGTCGAATATCAAGGATTATCAGTTTAATGTATATATATATGCATTAAAAGTCTTGAATGGGGAAGCTGTCATTTAATAGAATATTAGGAGGACTAACGATGTATAAGAAATGGAAATTTCGTATGAGCTGAAAAAAGGTGTGAAATAAGGACATGGACATTCCTTGAATGTTAACGAACGTTCGATGAATTCGATAAACACGCATCCAAGCGATTACTTTGCGAATACATACGAATACTTTGCCCAGGACGAAGAGGGTACATTGTCGTGCCAGTGGGCGAAAAAGTCGACATCATTTTGGTATAATATTAACTTATTTCTTTCGTAAAATTGTCAAGTGTTCAAATGAAGAATGCTCGAGGCCATATCACTTTAATTTATATGACAAAATTCAATCTCATTTTAAATCATTACCATTTGTAAAACACTAGTATTCGCAAGTATCCGTAAAAAAATAGTTAGGCTATCGTAAATCATTCTTTTATTATCCTTAAAAGCTTGGACCAAATCCTAACAATTCGCATTGCACTCGCAATTATTCTTTACAGTATCTTATGCATTCATAATTTGTTCGTTTTTAACCGCAATTAATAGTGAACAGTTATTACAAACGCATCACATTTATTCTCAGTAAACCGTTAAATGATACCAATCAATCGATTTGAATGACACTGACCCGAAGCCAACAGTTCTTATACTTGGTTTAACTGGATGAAATCATCGTATCGATAGGTAAGTCAACTTATTTGATGACAGTAATGTTGTAGAGAAATCATAAATTTAGAATTAGAAGCCAAATAGGGGACAGACACAAGTATGTCACTTGAGTAAAGGTGAATGAAATTGAACTATAAGGTGCCAAACATCAACGGGAGACTGAGACTGATATTTGAGGTAAAGATTTGAGCTGCTTAAATAGCGAGGGGCACAAACATGACACAAACAAGTTTTTTTCTGATTTTTCTGATGAATGCTAAGTTGAGTAAAAAGGAATGGATTTCCCTAACACATAATATAGTTTCCGCTATATAGATGACGTATTATCTTTAAACAATCCTAATTTCGGGGCTTTGATACTTCGCATCTACCCAAAAGAACTTGAGATAAAGGATACTACAGACACTGTGAAGTCAGCCTCATATCTTGTCCTACACTTAGAAATCGATGGTAAAGGAAAACTATTGACCAAACATTACGACAAACGTGATGACTTTTCATTCAGAATTGTCAACTTTCCTTTCATCTGTGGCAACATCCCTTCGCCTCCTGCGTATGGAGTGTTCATATCACAACTCATACGTTATGCCAGAGCTTGCCGAAACTACGCAGACTTTTTGTATCGCGCTAGAACTCTAACAAATATGCAAGATTGATGTCATCACTACAGAAGTTTTATGGTCGTCATCATGAACTCCTGGATCGTTATGATGTATCCATCAGCACCATGAAAACTGATTTATTCAACGGGTCATGGTTTTCCTTTCCTCGTTTGTCTACCCCGAGCTTGACTTTTTATGAGCAACTCGGCGGGTGTTTCTAGAAAAGCAGAGGACGCTTACCCTACCGGTGCACCTGGTCCATGCTCCCAATTTTTAGTGGAGTCCGAGTTGCTCATTTACTTTTGTTACTTTGTATGTATGATTTTAGTTACTTTATGTTCTTTGTTGTGTATGTCTGTTTTCCATGTGTGGTCTTTGTCCCTGGATTAAATTCTTTTGATTACCGCTATAACCTTGGTTCCCTTGATTACTCTTTCTATAGTACCACATCCCAAAAGGTAGGTCAAGGGTTATTTTGGAGTTTGTAATTTGGACCATTCAGAAAGTACACTACTACCAACTGAATTCTAATTTCTCAACTCTTTCCAGAGGAGTCACAAATTTCTTTTACTGTGACTTCACCATCAAACTGTTGGCAGTGGAGAAATTAAAATTTATGTTAACAATAGAATATAATCAAACTATTTCCTTTATCAAATATTGTGTGTGTAGCAAATGTTGTGTTTTGACTATTTGGATTTAAAATTGGTGGCATCTGACAACCATTTATGAGCGTGATATTATTATTAGAATTTACACAAAATACATGTTGGTTACAGTAGTTGATAAGAAACAGACCCACTTACAATACAAAAAAATCAATCCTCTTTTTCATAACAAATTTCATTTCGGATAGTTAATCTCACTGAAAATCATATAGGGCTTTTGAACATATTCTTTGTACTTGCACAAAATCACAACTATCAATTATCCAAATATTGTACGGTACCAGAAGCGGGTTTTTTTTCAAAAGTAAAAAAACAACATTAGTCCATATATGGCTGGAGATTTGTTAAGTTTAAGGAGGTTCAAAATGCACTTTACAAAATGTCATGGAAGGATTTCAGAAATTAAATCATGTTTTTGTTCATTTAGTATGTTATTACACTGTAGGACTGTATAACAATAATGTTCACCGTAAAATTTAGGTAGCACTCCTCAGTGACAGTTAATGTCCATATCCAGGACCTTATATTAGGCTGTAGAGGATAGTCTTAAGCACGAACTAAGATTGAAGACAAATTAGTTTGTTTTCTTGATGCAAATTGCATTTAATGTAGCCAATTATACGTACCCGATCTTAGCTTAAATGTCGTATTTCTATAAATGTACAAAAGTATCATGTAGAGTGTCCAGATATAGTTGCAGAACGGCTGCTCTTAATGTGCATGGGTCCTTAAATAAGACCAAAATCTCAGACCAAAATGTTTTCAATGTATATGAATTCTCATAAAATATGCATGTCCATATTTGTTATATCTTAAACAATACGATGTACAGTTTTATAATGTAACTGTCGTGTTTGTACCACTGCAGTTGGTTAAATGGTGATTTTATGCAAACATGTTTACCTACCATAAGGACAAGTGCAAGTGTATGAATTTACTCCTGTTTTTGTACAAGTTCCACCATTCCAGCAAGGAGAAGAAGAACAGGGATCTAGTTCTGTCTCACATTTTTCTCCGACAAAACCTTCAGATAAAAAAAAAGATTTGTACGATAAATTACATCATTTTATTTTGTGTTTGTGACATAGATTGATTTTTTTATATAGAATGTCTTTTTTTCAAAACGTTTCGCTATAGGGTAAAATAAACAACCTTTAATATAAAGGATACAATATCCTGATTCTTTCCTGACAGGTATCACATACAGAAAGAGTTAAAATAATAAAATTGCTATCCTACCGTGTTTACACATGCACACAGTTCTATGTCCCAAGTTTTTACACTGTCCGTTTCCACTACATATATCACTCCTCGTGCAATTTGGATCTATAAAGAATAGGGCATTTTTGGCCTTAAAATATACATTACATATATATTTTTTAACTTGCATTTGATAATTAAGGATTGTTTTCCAACGAGATTAGACCGACAATGTATTGAACACTGTATAAAGTTTTTTTATATTTAATAACATTTAATCAGAAAGAATCTTCTAAAGATTATAACGGTAAATATGAGATATTATACAATGCAAAACTTGGATTAAAAAAACACAATTGTCTAAAATGACAAAACAAATGATCCGCTATGTTACCTATGTAAATAAAAAAAAAACTTTCGGAGTATACACAAATGAAAATACTTTTAGATTGTGTATGTCCATAAAAAACAAACTGGACTCCTTGATGGTTTTAATCCATGTATACACTATAATAACATTATATACTATTTAATTTAATATTTCCATCTTATTTTTTTCGTGTATAATGTTCTTTTATAGGACGAAAAAACTTTTTTCTCGTTATCATCTGGAAACCCAACAAATGAGATGGCAAGAGTATGAAACAGCATTCCTGGAGAACTGAAACGGGATACATGTAACGGTGATAATGTTATTTGTATGTTATAGTACTAAAAAATGGTGCACAGTTTTCTTTTAACTTTCCATCATGCAATCCTAAATTATCATTGGGGACTGCTTGCAAAAACTTGTCAATAAAGTATTGATAGTAAAGCATACTTGCAGATGGTTATTAAGAGTAATCAAGGGAACCAAGGTTATAGCGGTAACCAAAAGAATGTAATCCAGGGACAAAGGCCAGACATACACGACAAAGAACATTAAGTAACTCAAATCATACACAAAAAGTGACAAAAGCAAATGAGCAACTCGGACTCCACCAAAAACTGGGAGCATGGACCAGGTACACCGGTAGGGTAAACGTCCTCTGCTTTTCTAGAAATACCCGCCGAGTTGCTTATAAGTCAAGTCCGGGTAGATGAAAGAGGACAGAAAAAACTATGTCACGTTGAACAAATCAGTTTTCATGGTGAAGATGGATACACCATAACGATCCACGAGTTCATGATGACGACCATAAAACTTCTTTAGTGATGACTTCAATCGTGTAGCAACATAACCCTGTTCCAGATTACTATTTGTTAGAGTTCTAGCGCAATACAAAAAGTCTGCGTAGTTTCGGCAAGTTCTGGCATAACGTATGAGTTGTGATATGAACACTCCATCACAAGTGCTGAAGGGATGTTGCCACAGATGAAAGGAAAATTGACAATTCTGAATGAAAAGTCATCACTTTTGTCGTAAAGTTTGGTCAAAAGTTTTCTTTACCATCGATTTCTAAGTTTAGGTCAAGATATTAGACTGTCTGTAGTATCCTTTATCTCAAGTTCTTTAGGGTAGATGCGAAGTATCAAATCCCCGAAATTAGGATTGTTTAAAGATAATACATCATCTATATAGCAAAACTGTGATTAAAGGGTCTAGCCAATCGATATTTTTCTTTCGCATCAGATCAGCTATAATGTCAGCCTCATAAGAGTGAAAGAATAGGTAAAGGAGAACAATTTGTTCCCATTGGAATGCCGACCGTCTGTTGGAAAACACGTCCATCACACTGGAAAAATATGTTGTCGATTAAAAAATCCAGCATCTTGTAAACATCTTCCTCTGTATATTTGGAAGATGATTTGGAATTATTTCTTACAAAGTATTAGGAATTAAAGTCAGTAAAGGCCTTTGACATCACCTAATGAAATGCAGTCACTATAAGACTTTGATCCAGTTGTATGTGTTATTTGATCAGCTCTACATTCTTTACACATGTCTTGTCCTGTCTCATCCTGGTAAAAATGAATTGGACAAGGTTTACATGGGACATATCCTGTCTTTGAGTACTGCCCAGTTTCGCAAGGTGCTGTAACATATTAAAAATGAGTCTTTTCATGTAAATCTTGTGACATCGAAGGTAAAAAATGATATTGATTACATACTCAAACTGGTAATATTTTTTTGAAAATTGGATATATATATATATATATATATATGCATATTAGAATGTCAACTATCACCTCGTTAACGTTCAGGGAATCGTTGGTTACCTCACATTGTCTGTCAGCGTTGCCAAAATTAATTTTACAGCAATGTTCGTTTAATAGTGATTTTTTTTCATTTTAAAGGCCATTATAAAATCTGAAAGCTACTTGACTAACTAGACCTATAGGCCTAAATTCATGTCCATGTTCTTTCCAAAACGTCGAGTGGTTCACGAACAAGGACGCAGAATATAAGAATAACAATCGAACGTTAATCAATAAAATAAGAAGGAGAAGATTGAACTGCAAAACATAAAGTGTAGGTGGCATTTAATTAAGCATGAACCAGATACACTCAGATACATTGTATAGAGTAACCTTATGTTCTCAAGAGTCAGGAAACACTCATTTAACACGAACTTTATGTCGATAATTGATAATTATTCACACCATTTTAAACATTTCTGAGAAAGATTTTTTTTGTCTGTGTGCCTTTCCTATTATATTATACGTTTTTTTTTCAATTGTTTTAAACATATATCTCTTTCGATAATACTTATTATTAAAACAGTCGCCAAAATTCTAAAATTATTTAAAAATATGAAAAATTAAACTAGCACGCGAGATTTTCCTTTACCCAAGGAAAATTAGGTTGTGAAACCTTTATATATAACTATCAATATAATTCAATTCTCAAATAGAAGACTATCTGGTCAAAGAAATTTGTTTCTGAATAGATCATGCGACCTTTTCTCGCTTTTGTACATTACGTATATAAAGTAACTCACAGATAAATTAAATATACCTTTACATCCTGACACATTTGAAACACCATTAGAGCCAAGTGTTTTGCCCTTATAAGGGCAGGCTGCACAGTATGTAGAGTTAAACCAATAGGAGTTTTCAGGACAAGGTTTGCAAGATGAATCTGTAGGTATAAAACCTAATGGGCAAATAGCTGTAATATGGAAAAAACTCATAATGTAAAGTGGTAATTAAAATGAAATAAAAGAACATAATGAAAATATAAACAAATTATTAAGTTATTACTGGCATTACCATGTCCAAATCAGATTCATTACCAGACTTGTCTTTTTTCTTGTTTCTATAAATGACGTATGTTAAATCATATCCATTCATGTGCTGTAAACCAAACCGTGCGTTTTCTGGAAAATTCATTATTTGTCTATGTGTGACAGTTCTTTACATGATTGTTTTAATCAAACATATCGGGGCAGGGGAAAATCAAAGCGTTAGCATTGGAATGATTCAAGTACGTCAAAATCTAAAAACACGGCCTTCACGTGTACACATTAAACAGAGACGTAATTGAAAAACCGAATAAAAAATTACCTAAAAACTAAAGATAAAGGAAACAACACGGCACACAAACAACTAAAGCACAAGCAATATGAGCTCCCAGAAAAATCGGAATTGACGTCAGGTGCTCCGGAGGGGTAACCATGTCCCGCTCCGCCAGCGTCAACCGCTGTATTGCAATTGAGTATAATCCCGTAATAATCTAGCGCCAATAATGCAATTCAGCGACACGTGTCAAAGACTTAAATTTGACATTGGGGCGTAACAATTCATTTTCAACTAAGCGTAGTTAATAACTTGGAAATAGTGGACATATATAAAAAAAAATTGGACAAAATTAAATAAAGGTAACGAAAAATAATGATAAAACATGCGTTTTTATCACCAAGTTTTGAAATTTCAGAATTTTATATTGAACTATACATAAGGCCAAAAATTCTATTAGAAATCTCAAAAGAAATAAAATGTTTTTCTCTGAACATGGGCATGAAAACTACAATAAAATCTTTGGTAATTTCAACGCTCTCTCAGGGTAACGATGTTATTAATATTTGTAATAGAGAGCCGTAGTTAATAATATGACCTAGCCACTTTGATTTGTGTCAAGGGGGCTACTTTATTGCGACTAGAAAGTGTTAAGTTTGATGGGTGGTCAATACAGTAAGATGTCAAATCTAATTGAAGATATTTTGTCTCATCTGGTTGATAGAACTTCACATCGGTCGATCAGATAAAGTGTGGTGTCGACTGTAAAACGTCTGCAGTGATGACATTAACAAAGGCTACTGTGTTGAACTAATCAAAATTGATATTAAATGTAAGTTTCTTCGAAAAAATGCAAATTTTGAAATTTTCTACAAAAATACTCGAAAACAATTTGAAAATAATCATGTTTTGAACATTCCAAAACAGTCTCATGTCCCTTGATATCTTAAAATTTCATTTATTGAAACATCCATTTATCACCAGTCTGTTGTGTTTGTCGATATTCTAAAAATTATTATCAACCACGATCATCGTTGTGTACCCAATGATCCTTTAAACGAAAAGGGCACACATACTCAAGATACAAACAAAGAGGAATTTAGGAACAATGTTGTTACGAACACCAAAAAAGACAATTGAATAAGGAAAACCTTTGAATCATATGAACGACAAAAAAGTACACACAAAAAATTAGAGAAGTATAGACCCTTCTAAAACTGAAGCACATTTCTTTGTATAAGTCGCCATTACTTTAACGTTGTAAGTTACTATTATATTATTATAATGTTTTTTCTTAGGGTATTCATTATTGAATTATATAAGTTTATTGCTAAATTTGAATATTATTTTAGTTGATTACCTAGACAATACGTTTTGTCTGCTGAAGTCCCGGAAAGTGGCGAACACGTTTTGCAAGAGGTCTGTCCAAAAAGATCCTGGATCTGGCCATCCGGACACTCTGTACATACATCTATGTTTGACAAATACGTACCAGGTGGGCACTTAACTGCAATATAAATAAATAGTGTAAATACTCCTATTTCATTTAGTTTCAAATTTAACTGTATAGATCAGTTGAGTATTCATGCAGAGTTATGAGTAACCAATGAGGTTCATTTAAATACAAATTATGTGGTATGTCTTTTTTATCACGCCAATGCTTAAAGTGATGACTCATTTTATTAATATATACATGTACTAGACAATCAAGAAATGGTTGTTATTCTTGAAAAGGCTTATTGAAGTAACTTGGGAGATAAACCGTTATTTGTAAAAAAGAAAACCAAACTATGTTGTTTTTTTTTCTAATCATATTCATATTCAAGCCGTAAGGAATTATTCTAATCGCGATTTGCGGACACACTAAATAATCATTAATTACGTCACAATAACAAAACACGTTAAACAAGGTATACTGTCGTGCTGAATGAGAACCAACCAGCAAGAAAGCTTGTCACCAATCATATGAAATTATTCTAGGATATTCTATGATTTGATAATTGGGTCGACTACGAAGTTCAAAAATGAATAATTTATAACCTTTGGATGTCAGACCCTTTTATGTCTTGATTCCGTTGAATGCCATACAATAAGCCTAAATTTTAAATTCAAATTGGATGACGTAAAAAAAGATAAGCCCACATTACGTCTCAATCCCTCAAAAGATAGGAATATTACAAACGCATTCACAATTGTACAATTTATTGTATTTTGCAGTCTTGTGTTCACTGCATATGTTCTTTGTTTAGTTATAATTTCACAATGTTAACACGTCATACGAACATTTTAGAGTAGCTAGGTTAAGTTATAAGTTATATAAATGAATGCTATAGTTGTATTATTTCAGGAAAGAATAACTCAACCCCTTGGGGCACTCGTTTTAATATTTATTTTCTTGAATAGTACATGTGTTTTTACTATACGTTTTATTTACAGTATATTGCATATCAAATAATAAAATTTGATAGAAGTAGATCAGTTTTTTAACAATAAAAATGTCTTTAATATTCATGACTTAATCCACACTTCTCGTGTAGTCCTATTCGCCACCGTGTATATTCGGTTTGTGCCCGACGATAATATCCATGTTTTCTATCTGAACACATTTTATACATTCTTGACATTGGCAGTCTTCTGATACCTTGGGTTCCACTCATTTCTTCTTCGTTTGACTTCGAAGTCTAAAATTTCAATTACTGATTCCCTTCCTGGTCTTTCCGGATTGTATTCTTTTGATTTCCGCTAGAATCTTGATTCCATGATTACTCTTTATGAAGTCCAATCGAGACAACTGAGGATTTCCTGGTGTGTTCAGTCCTAGATGCATCCTTGAAGTACGTTGTTAATCTCATGTTGCTCAACTTCCTCAGGTGGAAAAACCCTTAACCACGGTGAGGCAAATAAACGCAATATTGTCGACCTTGACGTCGGACTTAAAAGTGACTTCCTCGTCCATGAGGTCACGATTTACGGAAAAACAGATATAGGTTAATCTCGTGGCACTGTTCATACCGTGTTCTAGAATTTAACCCACCTTGGAAAATTTCGATCGTATATTATTTAAATCAAAGAATATTTTTTCTAAGATGGAAAGGCAATGAGATAAGATGTGTCAGTATGATTATATTTTGCATTTGTTGTGTAAAATATTCCGCGCCTTTCATTAGGAATTTTTATTCTTCCGGAATTTGGACAAATTTTGAGCAAGATCCGCTAAAACTTAAAAAAATATATCATGAGCTGCTCATAATGGCAAACATAAGAATTCAAGAACTTTGACCCTCGCGAATATAGGCAATGCCTTTAATATGTTAATTTCAAAGCAACTAAGCTGTATAAAAAGCTAGTGGGTATGAAAAAAAATATATATTCCGCTACAAGATTAATTCTTAAATGAGATGAGTATATGTTTATCGTCAGTAAATTGCAATAATATGAAAATTTCTAATAAGTCGTATAACAAATTCTTCTTCAACCCTTATGGCTTTCCAATCACGATAAAATCTTTAACACGACACTAATTTAAGGTTTAATAAGAGGCCTTTCACAACAAAACGGTACTGTTTCTCATCCCCAAATGATTTATATGTTTATTTATATAGTTAGATGCAATAAAATGAAGGCTTTTAAAGTATATCGACAATAATAAACTAAGACATTTAAAACATTTCTATAACCTAAGAGACCTATGTGGGCTAAATGTAACCTACAATGTACTTTGTACAATGCCAATTGCGTCATACATGCTACAAAGACTTAACCATTCAAAAAACGTGCACACACCTACCCCCAATTACGCAAACAGCTTCGGTCATGAAAATAGAAACAAAATTATAGAGTATATATTTTGTTTAATCAAGCTATTCAAGCTGTGTCAACGACCGGAGCACATGCTTAGTGAACGCATACACGTGTTTCACATTATAATTACTAAATACTGGATATTTCTTGGTATGAATTTTTGTTGTCTTTTCCATTGAGCCTCACATTTTGCTTTAGTGAACAAATAATTGACACTATAATTCGGTTTTCTTTTTTATGGTCAGACCAGTCTTTATATGTGTTATTAGTATAATACAGTCATTATTAAAGTTTATTTATTTAGCGAAAATCAAATTATTGTCCTATGAAAGATGATTAAGAGGTTGTGATATTTGAATACATTACCAGTGCATTTGTGTAAACCTACTACATTTTTCTCCTATATGTGTCATTTTCTTATATCCAGCTGTACAATTGTTTCCTTCACGAATAATTTTGTTATCGAAGCTATCTTTTTTTTCAACAAGAGTTGAACCACTTTCACAGTTAACAGAATTATTGAAATCCAAAAAGTCAACTCCAGCAAAACGAATACCGAGAATACTCCCGCAAAGTCTCTTAACTGATTCTGTCACGACGGTATCAAGCAATATAATGATGAAACTTGTTTTCATCTATAATTAAAACAAAAAACAAAAAAATAACATTTTGTACAATCCTTTACAGAAACAGCAACATTCAGCTTCACTCTTTTTTAAAAATCTCTCATTATCTAAAATCCGTAATAACAACTGCTGTTCGTTGGAAGTTAATTGACATTTTTTTATATCAACTGTAACTACTGTCTTTTACATCATGAACTACATAATTAAAAATACTAACATGGATCCGCATTATTTTAGCACAGTTCATTGATATTAAGACAAAAAAAAAAACAACTGCATGTAATTACACTGGCAAAATAAAATAAAAGAGTTATTGACTTCCTTATTTTATTTCCATAATACTATTTTTCATATCTTATAATATGCCTCCATAACGACATCAACAACACGTAGATAATAATTCAAACATTATAGTAATCGAGTGTGTTGACTAATGACACCACATTAAATAGTTACTAACTGTAGTCAAAGGTTTGGACAACTTACATCGAAACTGTTTGCAGCAGGCCGAATATCAAATATTTCTATGTCACCAGCTCTAATTAAATTATTGTTGCATACTAGATGTATTTCTGACGTTAAAGCTGACTTTAAGTCGTTCATAAGCAACTGCCTCATTCCATTAATACAATAATTAGCAAACATTCTCCCCGAACTTGTACTTTTTGTTGTATATACCAACATGAACTCTATTAAGTATTCACTTTCCTCAAATTCTACAAAATACAACACTTGCATAATACAGTCAGATTTTGGTCGGGTTTTGAATGATGTCACTTAAACTTTCTAATATTTTTTTCTAGTGGCAAAGTTAACCTGTGAAGCTGGGTAATGTGGCGAGTTTACCTGTTGTAAGAAAATATATGGCGTAATGAACTTATTTCATAGTTGTTCACAAAAACTTACATACTTAATAATGGAAATTTTTTTACGTGAAGGTGAAATATTAATTCAGCCAAGATTGTGTTTATTATAAACAGAATTATATTATATGATGATTTCCTCTTAGTCACAATACACGTTAAATATTTTCACCAAACTGAATTGGTTGGAATGTTAAATAGAATCTCTGAGAAGCTTGACTTGCTCATCTTGTTTAATGTCACCTTTCATTAGCAAAAAGTCTACAAGGAATCGTAATACAACTTCAACCCATTGTGAATTTGTAGGCCTCATCATAAGGATTATTGTAATTGTGTTTTTACGGTTTTCAATATATAGGCTAACAACTGGGGGTAAAACCGTCATTTATTGCCTTCCAAGGGCAATAACTCTCACAGAGTCGGCCTACAACTATGATCTAACGGAGATTCTTGTATGCCTTATTGTAAAGATAATTTCATTTATTGAAAATGATTTTGTATCATTCTGGTTTGAAAGATTTTTGCTTATAAAAAACTTCGCAGAGCACAAATATGATGCACTCGTAGCATGCAGGCACAAGAACACCATATTAGTTTTTGACACTGTTAAGCATAGGATAGGGACTTACAGCATATTATGGACACAAAAACAGGTTTGGACAAAATATAGAATAAATTTGAAAATTCAATTAAGTTGAAAACAGTTCTGCTTTTTAGTTGCTGAACAATGACTTTAGCCAATAATTCCTGTAAAAAAACTATTGAAACAAAATTTCAAAAGGAATACAGTGACGAAAAACTTCTTTTAAATTCCTCAGTCATCTATCTCAGACGTGACATTAGGGCACCTTTTTTAAAAAAAGATCAGATAAGTATTACTCGCGTTATCGACGACGACAGGGTGGTACCATTGTACAACAGGAAAATGATGACCTTATAAAAACTGCATAAACACTCATTTTTCAAATTTCAGGGGCAATAATTTTAACAAGCTGACAAAGTTAAGACTTTCAAAGGATTATCATTAAGATCATTTTATCAATGATAGTTTTTCTATCTATTATATTTGTCAAGATATTAGCAAAAAATGTCGCCTTCATATGCAATACTTTGACTAAATGGAGACTATTGTAAAGCTTTTCAAGCCGAGGAAGGAAAGTGACCTTATTTTTTCTCATTAACTCATAGTTCTTAGATGTATCTTGACGAAATTTGCTTCACCCATATGTTCTCTAAATATTCATGGCTGACATGCATTCTGATGAATCAAACATTAAAATGTATGTGCCCTAAGGAATATTCATGCCACTTTCAGTAAAATCTGTCAAGTAGTCTCAGAGAGCTTATAAAGAAAATAAATCCAAGAATATGTTTTGCCTACTAATCGATTGATAAATGAATGTCTAAAAGTAACCACAAATTATCATTAGGTTGATGCGCTTGGATGCTCGAAGGACTCTCCAAGCCCATGGATTTGTCACTCCAATCTGGCACCTAGCCCACCGGTGTTCTTGACCGGAAAACAGCGACTACACAAGACTTTGGCATGAATCAGCCGGAAATTGAACTCACAACTTCCTCAATCGAGAAGAGCGCATAACACCAAGGCAACTTACATAATATGAGAAAGCAAAACAAAACTGGACAAAGAGAACATACTATAGGCAAACTTTGTATTGCTTTATCGAATTAAAAACTAAACGCAATAAACGAATTCTGTATAAAACATAGGCAGGGAAATCGATGTATATATTTTAAAGGAAGTTTGTGACAATTTTCTATATTGCCTAACAAATTGTTATTAACGCTTTAGTTTCGCCACTCGCCACGTTACTCAATGTTTTTTTTTGTTTTGTATCGTTTTTTTTTTTTTTTTTTTTCCATATTATCTGTCAAGCTGATAAAATATAAATGCAGGATCATATTTACCAATACAAGCATGCTTAGGTGGTAGCAGGGGTGTCCAATTGTTTTTTTCTTTACAATTATAATTTCGAGAAGAGTTTCCATCAGACAAAATATAGCCTGTATCACAGGTCAATGTACAGCTAACATTGCCACTGGTACAGGAATGACTGGCGTGTTGAACATTAGGAAATAACTCTATAAAGCATGCATCAGCTTAAAAAAACATCAAACAAGACCATTATTTCTACGTGTACTATTCATATTTTTAGTCAATGTTTAAAAAAATACTACTGCCTTTAATTGGCTCGTTCAATAATGTTATTTTAAGTATCAACAACAAAATATATATAAAATTAATTTGTTACATGCCATAAATATCAATTAATTAGCACAGCTCACCAAATGTCTCAAGATGAAATCTACATTTCTCTTGGTCTCCCCATTTATTAGTTGAAGTAACTTCAACAACTTGGGGACTTCCAATATCTTTGTGATTCAGGTGTATAATTTCTGACGGAGAGATTGTTATTGTGATAGTTTCCTCAGTAGATGACACCATAATATGTTCACGAACGTTAAATGTGGTCCCTTCGGCATCGTATATTGGTATTCTGTTCTTTGGATATGAAGGACAGGTTAAATAGTTCGTAGTTGTATCTACAATACAACAAAAGATAACACGTGTCAATCACTTTCTTGCTATTATAGTATTGACTTTTTTCAATAATATTAGTTGTAGCGATTCTGAAACCTTCACATTATACTTTGAACAGAGGCTACTATTAGCCTGAACGCTCACTTAGAAATCAAATTTTGTTTATCAATTTTGAAGTATTCCTTCTGAAAAATCCATCCTCGTCACGTGTGCAATAACATCATAAACAAGCATATTTTTTTACTAGAGTTGTACATTTAAATTTGAGAGTGTGATTGGATCCATTTTTTAACCATTTGAGCTACATTTTTTTTAACAATAAGGCCTTCATGTAGATATCAATCACTGTGTACGTTACTATAGTGTCTTATTCTAAATGCCATTTAATTTAATGTTTGCTTCCTCTAATGGTCAGTACACATTGCATTTAATACAGTAGAATAAAGTGCACATTTAAAAATAATTTTCAGATTTTCAGAAATGTCAGGGTGCAACTGTGACTGTCTAATGTATAATTAAACGCTATTTTAGAACCAAAAACATGCTCCACAAATTGGTTCAGTGATAGGTTTGTAAGAAAATCTACATTTTATGAGATTTATGCTTACTTCATCAAATGAAAAGATTTGTGTGAAGAAATATAATCTAGAAACACTGTAAACAAGTGCACAAAGGAAATATTCCCGCTTCAAATGGACTTAATGTTAAATGATTATTGGATCATCTCCTTTGGGTATCATCCACAGTATTCATATATTTCTTCATGCACATCTACCTCTGATACCCAACCTTCCTGTAAAATTATATCAAAATCCCTTAAGCAGTTGAGGACGAGTTGCGTTACAACATATAAAAAAATTATTTTTATTTTGTAAGATTTCATCATTTTGTAATGTCAGCTTCTTAGGTCGTGGCAATAACGAATTACAATTTTTATTTCAAACGTCTGTAGAATTAGGTTCGAAGCATGCGCAAACAAACAAATCAAAATAGTAAAAATCAGTGTCTAAGATGAACACAATATTTACATTTTGATTACTGTTGAGTACCTATTCTATTTAATATAAAGAATTTCATTGATGCGCTATGAAAACCGGCGAAAATCAAATGAATAATTGGATTTTTCTTCTACTTATCATCTTTATATTAGTTTTAGTTCACCAAGTAGTTAAAAGGTTTTTAGGCGGGGGTTTAATTGGTATATGTAGTATATGTGATATTTACGCTTATATTGACCTAAAACTGGTTTTCATACTAAAAGTTAAAGATAAGAATAACAAGTGCATAATGAAACTTTCATAAAATTAAATCAATTGTAAATACAAACAGGTACCATTAACACATTTACTGATTAAATGGGAAAAATAGATAGCTTTAAGAAAATTCCAATTTGATATGGAACTAGAATAAAAGTAGCAGATGCAAAATATTCATTCCAGGAAACTTTTTTAAACTATCAATCAGACAGCTGATAAAACATTGGTACACTCTATCTTCTTTCTAACAATATTGCGAGTGTTAAGCTTATAAAAATCAATTTTAAGGTTTCAGTAGCATTTTACAATCTCGACGACTGGTTAGGTTGAAGTGAAAGATGTAAAAATCAGACAGAAAAACGGATGGGCGGAAGGAATGACGGACATCATGATAATGATTGACTTTGAAGTGATTAACATATCCAATAAGCCAACAGATGTTCTTTTAAAGTTTAGAGCAAAAATAATTACAAATTTCCAGTTTCACTTTCTAAGTGAAACTGGAATACGAATAATGAAAACGTAGATGCAGTTGAAATTGTAAGCTGATACACACTTGGTTGATGTTATTTAAGAGATTTCTTGTTTTCAGATTGAAAAATACAAATTTGGACGTGTCATTTTTGAAGCATTCAAAGTATTCCTAATTGAATATGCGTTTAAAAACCAAAACACTAAGCACATAAATAATGTTAACTATAATGATCAGTATACTTCAACACCACGTTTATGTGAGTTTTGCAGATAGAAAATAGCCTGCTTACTTTTACATCCAGCTATAGAAACTACACCATTAGCCCCCATGGTTTTGCCACCATTCGGACATTCTTCACAATAGGTAGAATTTACCCAGTAATAATTCAAAGGACATGGTGAGCAAGAAGGCAATCCATCTTTTGACATAAAACCTGGTGGACACATTGCTGAAATTCGAGATAAAAATACAAAGATTTTAAAATTCTTCTCTTCTGTATAAAGATACATTTTCTAAAATTTCCATTAAATGTTGGAATTTATGCGAAAGCATAACAAGAAATGTTTTAGGAGAGTATCCCGGTAGAAAATTGGTGCAAATATATGATAAAGTCTATGTTACAATTAAGGAAATCGTTAAAATATGGCGGGCGAAAGAACAGAACGTTTTACAGCGGATATATATAAAACGCCAACAGCATGTTGTTTTAATTTTTAAGGAATCTTCACATTTCACCTTATTCTATTATGATATGTATGACAATGATAGAAATTTCATATCAGATTATCTATTCTATATCAAATTCTCACCCATGCACGTTGTTTTATCTTCTGACTGTAAAGGGGTTTGATCTGGGCATGTTTTACATGTGCTCTGTCCAAAAAAATCCTGGAAAAAGCCATTGGGACACCCCGTACATTCATTTGCTCCAGATGAAAAAGTACCAGGCGGGCATTTTACTGAAATCAATAGTAACATATAGTAAAGTTCCTGTTTAATTGTTATTAACTAATCAAATAATTTGTGATAACGTTATTTCAAATCCTCACAAATGTTAAGCTGTTATGCAAGTTTTAGCAACATATTATAGAACGAAGTATTGTAAAGACTGAAAAAATACCCCTGTTTCAAGAGGAGAAATCATGTCTCACATTTTGGTTGGATAATATCCTCTTCTAGTGTTCTGACATTACATGTAAATTTTCATATGACGCCTTTTTCATCAATAAACATTAAGCGATTTAGACGTAGTTGCCTTTACGAGGTGTTATAAATTATGTAAGTTTGGATATGTCAAATATTATCTTCCTTTATGCACATCTTCATGTGATGCCTAACTTTCAGAGGAAATTTCACCAAAATCCATTGAGCGGTTTAGGTTGTGTTGTCTGACGATGTTTTAAATTTGATCTTTTCCGTCTTACATCAACTAAAAGTCTCAGTTACAATTCATGATCAATCTCTTCATTTCGAATTCTGCATTATATTTTTATGCTTAGTACATGATTCAAAATTACGTCAAATGTTGATTCGTCAAATTTTAAAATGACTATAAAGGATATCCATATTGTGTCTTATATTGGTTCCATAATGGTCAATATTCCATGATAAAATTCAACAAAGACGATACAACACGGAATAAGCGAAACATAACATGTAACAATTACATCTACATATACATACATGTGTCAACAATGCACTACGTTTTGTTAGATGTAGAAACCATCCAGTACTAAAAGTGGAATTTAGGACATACCTTTGAAAGTGAAAATTTCAAAGCTCCTCCGCATAGAATTGCTAAATTTGCGAAAATTTCTAATAATATTATGAATACCTATCTTTAGTGTTATAACATTGCGTAAGGTTTCATTAGAAATCCGCATGTAATATGGGAGAATATGAAGACAGTGATATGTGGGGCCTTACGCTTAGTATATCTTTGCCAATGCCAATATCCATGAATTTGTCACAAAACGTGTCAAAATAAAATTTTCTGGCAATATGCACGTCACCTTTTAATTATCTTATACTCATATAAATTTGGATCAGAATTAAGCAATTTATTTTAGGGCAGTCGCGGACAACTTAATTTCAGACAACAATCAAGTTGTTCCTTAGCCCATAGTCATTGTTTACGGAAGAAATTCCTGAAAAACAGTACATTACCCTATGGTGATCCAAGAAGCATAAAATCCAGCGAGTTATACAGAAGATATGAGTGTGCAACTTACGTCGAACAGACAAACAGACTTTAACCTACATACAAGCGTTCTTAATATGACGCTGTTATTTTATTTCTACTTAATCTCATAATTAAACAATAAACACATACTACATTTTTCTCCAATGTTTGTAATTTTCTTAACCCCAGCAATACAACTGTTTCCTTCACTAAGCACTTTGTTGTCTTGGCTGTTTTTTCTATCAACAGGACTTGATCCACTTTTACATGTAATATTGTTATTGAAATTCAGGAAGTTAAGGAGGGGAACTTGAATATTAAGAAAACTTCCACACGCCTTCCTGGCGGAGTCATGTACAGCAGTATCCAGTAATTTGATAGTGATGGTAGTAACGAACTACAAATTAACAAAGTTAACCTCAGTTTATCATGTAAGGTGTTCTGAAGAAGTAAGTATTTAATACTAATCATGTCAACTCAATAATTTATGCCAATCTATTGTAAAGTGATCTTTAGTAGTATGTATCGTTGCATGATGTCCTTAAATTATCATTCGCATTGCATTCGTATCAAAACCTTCACAAAAAAGCACAATCCAATGCAATTAAGCATAGAAATGTTAGAAGCTTGATAAAAGTATTATTTTAAGAATACAAAATACTTTTATCTCTTTCATTCTGTATTGATTTTGCAAATATTTAGACTACACATTCACAGGTTTCAACTCTCCCTCTTTCTCCCTGACGTGCCAGGGGAAAATTCAATCTCATTCGTGGCAATTGCTCGTTTTGAGAACATTTAGAGGGCGATCTTCCGCTTTATAATTCTTTACGGTTAACATCTAAGCACCTTCAAGGTGATAGACATTCTAGCACTATTTTTGGTGGACCGTTTTGTTTTCAGGATGCATGGCCCTAATTTCATATTTCCACTATTCGTTTTTATTTTCAAGGGGTACGTTTTGTTTGTTTTGTTTTTGTTTTGTTTTTGTTTTGTTTTGTTTTGTTTGTTTGGTTGGTTTTTTTTTTGTTGTTGTTTTGACTGATAACGAGAAAAGATTTCTAACAGTTAAAAAAAATGTTTTAGGTCACATCTGAAATAAAATGTAAATTATAAAAAATACCTAGCTAACAAAAATGTAGAACTATGAAAGGCATAATTATTTTTTAAGGTATCAATAAATTCAATTTCGCCATCTTACTGGTTGCACCTAGCACATATTATCCAATCCAAACAATGCTTAATATATAATTCTTGTTGCTAAGAGGTTATAGATATGAATTCAGTTTTATTTTAATGAAAATATTTCAAAACGAGGAAATTAAAATCTTTTTTTTTAAATTCACATTTGTCGTTTTATAATATAAACGATTTTAAACTGCAACTCTGTTGAACACTCACAAAAACTGTTACAAAAAATTTCCCTCAGTAGATTGTAATGAGACTCACACGTAAGAGTAAAAAGGTTTAACACCAAGGTTACAGTTTTCGACAATTTTTGTGCAATTTCAATTTTCTGTGTGTAACACTATTATCAAAGAAACACGTAAAATACAATGTACTATAAATATATTGTTATTTAAAGATATGTTTAGATTCTATATCGGATTGAACATGTCCATTATAGCGTTCAATCTGATAAGGCAGCAATCTAAAGATGGGTCATAAGTTTCTTCTCTCGATCAAAAGTTTTTAAAGTTGTGGATGAAAAATTAATGTGATAGTCACAAATATCCCTGCTTTAAGTTTAGGAAATAAAAAAGGACCGTTAC
This sequence comes from Perna viridis, assembly GCA_037379345.1. Lineage (NCBI taxonomy): Eukaryota > Metazoa > Mollusca > Bivalvia > Mytilida > Mytilidae > Perna > Perna viridis. The sequence continues at coordinate 24,199,528 of CM074514.1, read as the reverse complement.
TCCTAAACTGTAGATGTTAAATGCATGATTAAACTTACCACTCTAAATTTTAGTATTATGGTCAAAATTGCTGAGCTTATTAATTTTTAACAATTGGTAGTTAAATAGTGCCTTAAATATGTATGGAAATGAAAGCGTGATAGACAAATGAATGGTAGGCGCAAGAACAACTTTATACTCAAAGTTATTTGTGCAGTAAAATTAATTTGCAATTGGCTTTTCATGATCTTTAATAAATGACTGTTCTTAATTGTAGTACTGTAACTTACATCAAGACTATTCGACCATGCTTGTACATCAGTAATCTCTATATCACCAGCTCTTGTAATGTCATTGTTACATTTACTGTGTATCAAATGGGAGTAATGTTTGAAAATCTACTTTAGTCTATAGTCACAAATTCTAAACTTGCTTTCAACTTACATCAAAACTATTTGTATCAACTTTTATACCAGTAATCTCTATATCACCAACTGTCAGAAGGTTATTGTTACATAAACTGTGTATCTCTGATGTCATTGCTGATTTTAAGTCATTTAACAGTAATTGTTGCAGTCCAGTGAGACAATCAGAAGCAAACATTTTAGTTGTTGTTGCAGTAGTATATACCACCATTAACTCAATGAAGTATGCCGGCTCGTCATATCCTACAAAACATTCAAGTTCAAAGTTCAAGTTAGCTAACACTTTATTTAATGATGATATTTTGATTGATCATTTTTCTTTATCACTCATATGATAAAAAAATTCATCAAAAATCAAACTTCAGGAAATGAAAAATGCATTCTAAAAATTTATAATTCTTAAAGGTCTGATAAGGTGGTATTTTACTTATATACCTATACATCCATATCGAGGAGGCAGGGCTGGGTTCCAGAAATTTTCACCTTCACAGTTATATGTTCTGGAAGAGTTTCCATCAAATAAGATGTAACCAGTATCACAGGTCAGTGTACAGCTTAAATTATCACTGATACAAGATACAGTAGCATGTTGGACGTTAGGGAAGGACTCTTTGAAACATGAGGCAGCTACAAATATACAAAGCATTTCATGTGTTTTTTAAGTCGATTTCTTTCAAATCAATTTATATCTATATACCGTGCTAATAATAACACAATTCTCTCGTATAACTACCAAGGTCTGAGTCAAAATACTTTTGAATTCTACCAACCCCTTTTCCTCACTCAAAATCAAATGATCATCACCTGAAACCGAATTGATACATTGTTCAGGTCACAAGGCGATTTGAGACGTACTCGTTAAAGATAACCCAAAGTTTGTCATTGCATAATATGACAATGAACATCTTGTTGGACACCTTAATTTCGACAGAGTAATCAGTATTTCGGTTTTGAAAGGGAAGTAAATCTCGTATAGCGGGGCAAATTTCAGATGATATTTACCGTCAATACCAGAAATTTGGACCGACTGATTTTCATAACGCGAATATGTGAATGTCGTATGATCGAGGTTTTACCAGTTGTATGGTAGAATACATTACCGATAAGTAATAAATTACTGTTAAAACTTGTACAATATGACCGGTTAACACGAATTCGTGAATTAGGTTAAAATATTTCAAAACATAAAATGATGTTATTTTAAAGATGCCCAGTTATCTATTTCTGGCCTCATTTGATAGTTACATAAAACTAATAATGTCTAAATAAAAGGTACGAAAAGAGGTGGCATTTGATTGGTCTATGGATGTCATGGATACCACATTCCTTGTCTTTATATTGACTGATCAGAAACATTTGTTATCAACTACTATAATAGTCATGTAGAACTGTCTATGATTTAAACTTACCAGACCAATATCAGGATAATTGGCATGCGCTTTCAAAAAGTCAAATACATGCCGTATGGAACATAGTTTGGTTTTAGCTTATGTTGCTGCCTTACCCCGCGAGCTTATTCACAACTCGTTTGGAAAACATGAGTGGCCAAACTTTACGACAATCGCGATGACTTTTCATTCAGAATTGTCAACTTTCCTTTCATCTGTGGCAAAATCCCCTCAGCACCTGGGTATGGAGTTTTCATATCACAACACATACCTTATGCCAGAGCTTGCCGAAACTGCGCAGACTTTTTGTATCGCGCTAGACATGTAACTTTTAGGCTTCTTGAATAGGGTAATGTTGCTACAAGATTGAAGTCATCACTATAGAAGTTTTATGGTCGTCACCATGAACTCATGGATTGTAAAGGTGTATCCATCTGCACCATGAAAACTGATTTGTTCAACGTGTCATAGTTTTCCTGTCCTGTTACATCTACGAGGACTTAACTTTTTATGAGCAACTCGGCGGGCGTTTCTAGAAAAGCAGAAGACACTTACCTAACCGTTTCACCTGGTCCATTTTCCCAGTTTTTTTTTAGTTGAGTCCGAGTTATTCATTTACTTTTGTCACATTGTATGCATTATTTTCGTTACTCTATATTCTTTGTTGTGTTTGTTTGTTTTCCATGTCTGGTCTTTGTCCCTGGATTGCATTCTTTTGATTTCCGCTAGAATCTTGGTTCCCTTGGTTACTCTTACAATAAATATGATTGCTATATTTTGTTTTATTTCATAGCATTCTACTATCGTTTCTAAGCTGTATAATAAAGATGATCATTACGTGATTATTTCTGTATTTTCAAGTTATTGGTCAGCAATATTGGAGGACCAATCATTGGAAATGAAAAGATAAATGTCCTTGTATATACAACCTGACAACTGTTCACTTCAAAGAAAAATCAATTGATTGCCCGACCGCTTTTTTAACTCAAATTTATGTCAAACCGTACTTAGCATATAATTTTAACTTGTGATGAAAATATACTGGTATAACATTTTTTTTATTTATGCTTCAAATACACATATAATTGAACAATTCTGAACCAAAAGTATTCTTATTTTCATAAAACCTCACCATATGTTTCAAGATGAATTCGACATGTCTCTTTTACTCCTTGATCTGCAGTTACAGTAACTTCAACAATTTGGGGGTTTCCAATATCTGTATGGTCAAGATGTATTGTTTCTGCAGGACTGAAGTGGATCGATTTACGAAAGGTTGACGCATGAATGAGTTCACTTACATTATATGTAGTTCCTTCAGCTGTGTATATCGCCAATTTGTTTGCTGGAGGAGACAGACAAGTTAATAACCTTTGAGATTCGCCTGCAAAATAATAAAAATGTGCAGTAGTCAAATTATTGTAATGTCTAGAATTTGTTAAGAAAACAGAGAGCTTTTTTGTACTTTTGGCCATCGTTGAGGCAAAAATCCAAAATGTTCGATTCTTCTAACTTATTCTTTCTACCAAAGGTAAAAAGACATGTATAACTATCACCAGGCAGCCAAACGTTTCAGCGTTCTACTGATCCTATTAAAATTACCGTTACACTAATGGTTTTGAGTAAACTACAAAATATGCAACATCTCAATTTAAAGGTTTTTTTCGTTGGGGAAGAGGTACATATTTTGCACTTCATAAACCATTAATGTTACGGCAACATTCTTGGCATCATCTACAAACTGAGATATTTTGCTATATATATATACTTGTAGTAAGGATCGTAAAAGAAAATTATTAGTCCATGTGATTGGAGGTGCCACTGGTTACCCCACTGATTAACTTCGGGATCATTAGGTACAAATCGTATGATTTTCCCCTAAAAAAGATACAAAATACTGTTTAAGGGAAAACATTTTCATCAATCTGGTACGTTGGGTTATTTTGGCGGTTTCCCGTCAAATTATGCATGTTAATTATGATGCATTCAGAATGATAAGTTTTTTTTTTATATTTTGGAGTTTTCCTCCCCATGAAAGCAAAAAAAGCCTTATATCCCAAAAACAATATTGACTTACCTGACCATTATTGTTGTTTAATTACGCAATACGATAACAATCAATATACCCCCAAAGATAATGATGGTAACAGTATTTGATTTTCAAAAACAGTTGTCAAAGATAAGCCTAAATACGTGTAAAATGCTAGTTTATGAACTTTTGTCGCTAACATACATCCTTAAAAATGTCAGGTTTTGATGACACTTGTTTTCGTCCACAGCTGCTAACACACCGATATATATTGCCTGTCTACATTTTCGCAAATGGTGTGGTCAATTTTTGCCCTTTTTTTTTGTTTATTATTCAAAAGAAAATCGCTATTTTATCACAACAAAAATGAGAACAAATTTGAAACAATGACAAGTTTATAAAAAAAGTATTTTACTTTTTTCATGACGATATTTGGTTTAATAGTTGAAAATAAATTAGTGTTCCCGGATTTTCTTGATTTACAGTTTTTCATATTGATACTTTTTAGGCCATCTTACTAATGAGATTATAGATATTGCATTGTGAGTATATTATTTTTTCCATAACACATTAGTATGAATCATTATAATGGTAATCAAAGGAGCTAAGGCTCGAGCGATGATCAAAATAATATATTACAAGGAATAAGACTAAACAGGGACTATAGACACACACAACATAGAATGTGATTTGCAACTGTTGATAACAATCTTAAATTTATGGTGTTAAAAGAAATGTTAGAATGTAAATCTTGAAAAGCATTTAAAAATCTGTAGACCAAACTAGTCGTGAATTTTTATTTGGTAATAAAGACATATCAGTTGTCTTAAACTATAGATATCTTGGTCTGTTACCCATAGAATTTTCAGATTAATGCTGTCCAGCACAGAGTTATCAGATTTTTATGGGGTTGGTAAATACACTCAAACAATGCATTAAATGGCGATATGGGCTTGAGGCTTGAGTACCAATGCAGTTAAGACAATAAGAAACCGGTGTTACAGATTAATTTCTAAACTCAGGGATGGTGATATGGATAAATTTTAAGATATTAAAAACGTTTTGAGTAAAAACGATATTGAACCGATAGTGTTTTTGAAAAATTTGTATTGTATGAAAAATAGTATTCTATTTCAAAATGTTGGAAAAAGGCTACGTACTTATTAATTGCTTAAAACAATTATGGAACTGAACTTTATTTGAAGAAAAACATTTCATATAGATATAGATGTGCGTTTGCATAATTTCTTTGTGGTTTACCCCGTTGAAGATTGAAACCAGTAGAAATAAAAATAAAAATGTTGATGACAGTGTGTTTTATATGTAGTACTTTAAGTGGAATAGAAAAAAAAAAACATGTGTCCATTGCATGTAGACCTACGTTCCAAACTGTTTACTGATGCTTTAAAATTTGTTGACAATTTTAGTGATGATGAAACACTTTATTTTATTCAATAACTCAGAATTTTATTATATGGTTATCAAGACCTGCTTTGATACTTTAAATAAAAGGAATACCTTTTTATACTCTTAAATATAGCTGTATTTTGTTGTGATAAATGCATATATTATTATAGTTCTAAAGTCTTGCATAATTCTCAAAAGAATGACACTTGAGGTTTTAATTGTTGTTATTATTTTTGTATATTTGTCATGTTTTACATATGGTTAGACTATAATAAAATATTGAATATTGAATCTAGAATACGAAATAACCAATACAATATTTACTGAGAAACAAAAGTAAATGAGCAACCCGGACTTCACTAAAAAGTGGGAGCATGGACCAGGTTCATCCATAGGGTAAACACTATCTGCTTTTCCAGAAACATCTGCCCAGCTCCTCGTAAAAATACCGAGTATTGGTTATTCGAAAGAGGAAAAGAAAACTATAACTCGGGTATAACGATCAACGAGCTCATAATGACGACCATTAAACTATGTAGTGATGGCTAATCATGATTTAAACATAACCATAAACCTGTCATAACCCTGAAGCCTTATTGTAAGAAGTCTAGCAGCACTGTACGAAAAATTGTTCTACCTTTCTTAGAGTAACAGCGATGTCCAATGCTTTTAAGCCTGGATCTCACCTGAGAATGGGCATTGTAGTGCATAAACAGTTAGAAAATTATATTTTTGCTATATGAAACATCCAAATTGGTTTTGATCAAAATCTAAAATAAGAGATGAATAATTCAAATATATAATAAAGATTTGTGAAAGTTTCATTAAATTGTCAGTTAGGGAAGAGGATAACAGATAATACCTAGCGCCCCTCTGCATAAAGGATGATAGGATGGACACCGCTATCACTATATACCCACTAAAAAGGTGGGAGGTACACGTTAAATCTTGCAAAAAAAAAATGAAATCAAAGATTAATTGTTAACACGATCAACTAGTTTTTCACATTCAAGCTATACAATGCGTCTAAACGCAGTAACAACCTTTGTAAATTTTGTTTTCTTCTTCTTTCCCACTTATTTCACTTATGTCATGTACATATTTCTTACTTAAATATTTTTATGAAATGCATTGTATTATATTCATTATCAAAATTGTACCCATTTACTTTTTTATGTATTTGTATGTATCCATCAGCATTATGTTTATTCCACTCTCATTCACCTGGACCTAACAGGTGTGACATAATTATGGGTATCGGTATTGAACAATTTAGAATGAGAGTGGGTCTCTTAAATATATCCATTACATACAGCAGAGCACAGAATCTGTTATTATTAGATGTGATATATTTTAACCTTTTTGCGCTTTACAAGCTTGATTCTTTACCTATGATATTTGTATTATTATTAAATTTAGAATTGAGCCATAATTAAAATGAGAAGGGCGTTTTTTATCCAAAAGTTAGTTAATGTTATATTGTTTTAACAGTTCTACTGTTATTGATAATAGAAATGTCGCTTCTTATGTCTGGGTTGGAATTCAATCCAGGCCCTTTTGGTCATGATAACGAATCTGGGAATAGTATTTCCATATCTGATAAAGAAGCTTTCATGTTTTCACACATTAATGAATTATTATATAACTCAGTGTCGTTTCTACATTTGGATGTACAGAGTTTACTACCCAAATTAGACATTATATTATGAGTATGGTCTTTTACAGAAACATGGTTAAAACAATCTGACACGGATGATTCTGCAGAACTTATTAATTATCAAAAACCATTTCGAAGGGACAGGGAGGGAGATAGAAGAGGGGGTTGGGTATAATGTATGTCAAGGACAATATTAACGTCGTCAGGCGCCCTAATTTAAAGTTACCAGACCTTGAGGTTATATGTATATTATATGAAAGTGGTGATTATAATAAATACAGGCAATTATTACCAGATACTAACTGGGACCATGTGTTCCTGTCGGACGATATTGACCAAATAGTTTCCGATTTTTCAGATGTTATCTTGGGTTCGGCTGGTGAGTCAATTCCAAATAAACTGGCGACGATTCGAAAGGCGGACCCGAGAAGCCTGGCGAACGATTTAAGGAGACTTATCCGTAAGAAGAGACGCTTGCACTTTAAAAGCGCGACGTACAGATAACGCAAGCGACTGGGCAAAATTCAGACGTGTACGGAATTTGGTAACCTTACAAACGCAGAAGGCCCAACAGAGCTATCAAGACCAACTTGTAGACAAGTTGAAACAAAACTATCCATCTACGAAGTCATGGTGGCATGGTATGAAGAAAACGACAAGTAGGCATTCCACCGTTATTAAAAATGGTAGTCTCATTACCGATGAGACGACCAAAGCGGACGAATTAAACGATTTTTTTTGTTTCCCAAACCAAACTGAATGACTCTAACGCTCACATCCCGAATCCTTTCATTAGTGATAACGAGCCTACCGAAATCTTTATTATTGAATCCGAGGTAGAAGAGGTACTCAAAAACTTTAATGCTGGTAAGGCATCTGGCCCTGACCATGTCAGTCCGACACTTTTAAAGACCGCGTTTTCCGAATGGAAAGGTCCATTATGTAGATTTTATTTTATAATTATTTATTTGTAAATAAAATTGCCACTGTAACTCACAGAATTAATTTGGGTATTCCCGTTCTATTTCCTAGGGGACTGTTTTGCACTACAATGTGATCAAACCTCATTTAATATTTTATACTACATAAAAGGTAATAATATGTCGTTGCAGCATTAAGGTGATGAGTAGTCTTGTTTGGGTAAAACTTAAGGTCAAAGCAGTATAACACATTAATCTTAGTGAAATAAGCATCATAGCATATGAACCGCCTCATTAGTGTTTGTAGTCTTAATAAACCGGAAACGTTGTTATACGCCCACAAGTTCAATTGATAGAATCGGCGAAAAGTAATACGTTTACATATATCAAATAAATTGTATTACTTAATGAAATAACTAAATATATGATCAGCTTAATAGTCGCAATCTCAAATTTATAAAAGTTATGGTATACAAACCTACCAGAAAGTAAGAGCTATGTTCTTAAAATTGTGTTTAATTATTCATTGGTTATGGCTTTATGTCGGATTATAGAAGATATTTCAGGCCAAAAACATTTGACCAATCGAACAGACCTTTGTTGATCCAAATCTATATATGCTATTTTATAGATCAAACTGCCCGCATGTAGGTGTGTTTGCAACCGAAAGAAAAAAAGAAACAATTATAGATTTTCGTTATTCTTGACTAATAACTAGCTCACCCTTAATTCTTATCATTATTTTGCAATCTGCAGTGTTTCCGTTATAATCCTCAGCACGATAAACTATATCTACATCAAAATTAGATCTTCCCCCAGGTCCTAGCTCTGGAGATAAGTTCTGTATCCACTTCACACTACCCGAATTATCTGTCGCAATTGGTACTGTATAGTTAAAGGCGTCAGTTTTATCAATATATACTGGTTCGGTTGGACAGTTAGAGAACATAGGAGGCGTCAAATCTACAAAAAAACACTGCTTATTTCTGTATAATTGATTGATTAATAAGACACTTTTGAAATCAATAATTAAACAAAGATCCTATATTGGTTCCTAGTAAACTTAACATATCAGAAAAACATTCATTTTTCAAACCAAAGTTATATACGGGAAAGTAATATCGTTACATAACTTTCTGTGGCATCTGATGCAGATTACACTTAGAGCAAACAACAAATTGCTTCAACAAAGCCAAAAAAGGAGGAAATTTAATCCTTTTTAACAATTAAAGCGCTATCAATGTGTTTAGTATGGGAACTGTTTTATTCTGATATTGAATGATAATGACAACAACATTTCAAACCAATAGTCTGTGTTCAAATAGAAAACTTATAACTGACCTTTACACTCTGGAAGATTTGTTGTATTCCATTTAACGGTTCCAGAACCATCTACAATACACGACAGTGGTTCGGAAGGACTTGAGTAATACCCTGGACGTTTGCATCTGAAGTACATTAGTTGTCCCACTTCATAACTGACTACAACCTGGACAGCTCCGCCTGGTGTTCCAGGGTCACCACATATTCCACCTTAGACAAGATGTATTCAGCAAAATTAATCAATTAAAAGATGAAACTAGGAGTTACTTTTTAGGGCATGTGTAAATAATTTACTACAGATAGATACATAAATGAATTGCATGTACCTGCGCTTATCTATATGTTTCCTGCAAATTGGCAAAATTGGACACAGTACGTAATGCTTTTACGTTATAAAATTACATTCACGCAGGTTAATAGGTTAGCAATAAAACAGAATTTGTTATACGATTGCAGGAACTTTTAAACCAGGATCAAGATAAGTTTCAAGTAATATAAAGGGAATTCACCAAAAGATACTTGTAGATAACTTCATCAATATCATGGTAAGTTTACGCAAATAATAGATTTAAACATTAAATTTAAACAGAAATGGTTACCTGTACAAGTAAGATTTCCCATATTCCATCTGCCATTTTCTAGACAAGTGACAGTTGTCGTACCGTTTCCCGACTTCCCATTCAATGTAAATCCATGCAAACAATCGAATACAAAGGTGGATCCAAGAACTGTCGTGCTTTTCCCGTAGTATACACTGCCTGGTATAATCTCAGGATCGCCACACTTTATTTCTGTTAAAGTTATTCTAATTAGGTGATGGGAAAGGTTTTAAGTTATGTGGGGGTAATAAAGTCTTCTTTATGGGAATGTTGTCATTACATATTTGGACTTCAAGTTATTAAAATATAATCATGCATAAAACTTGAAGGCCCTTTGTATATACTTTCGTAAAAACTTTAAATCTCATTTGGTACAGTTGCTCCTATTTTTGTCTTATGTCATATATTTATATTAAAAATATAATATTTTTGTATATCCATTATAAGTGTTTGGTTATTTTTGTATATCCATTATAAGTGTTTGGTTAAACCCTTTATTGTCTACCCTATATCGCATACCCTATATCACAGTCTAGATCTATATCGCATACCCTATATCACACCCCTAGAACTATATCGCATACCTTATATCGCACTCCTTCACAGACTGTACTTGAAATATGGTTAAAATATTTGATATAATGAGAATGAAATGTTAAAATCTGTATCACAAGCTGTATCAACCAGAGACTTATATTACACCGCAGGCCGGTGGCCAATAAAGTGATATAGGAGTCTCGGATTGATGCAGCATGTGATACAGATTTTGACAAGTAATATTCAGTAAACATTGGAGATATATATTATTTTATGAGTATTTTTACAAAATTCATCTTAAAGTATTGAAAAGAGAGATTTTTTAAAAGATTAAAGATTTCATAAAACCTTTGAATATAATCAAAAGTTAAAACACCTTTAATTAAAGGTATATATATACATATATATATATATATATATATATATATATATTACAGATATCCAAACTGGAATCGAACCTGGACAGTGTGCAGCATCACCCATCATTTCATACTGGCCTGTCATAACATTATAGGAACAGTATAGTGTTCTGTTAATCCTCTTGGAGCCAAACTGACACTCTATATTAACTTCAGTACCATAATCTACCCTTGCCACAGTCTTGGGGTAAACTTCTACAGCTCGATCAATTTCACTTACTAATGGCTTAAGACATTTTACCACTATGAATATAACAACCAATCTTAAAATGAATACTAGTATATAGAATGTCAACAACAATAATATAGAAGTAAAATAGGTGGACACAAATACAAGTTAAAACCTTTAAAGAATTAAGATAAAATGTATAGAAAAGTGGTAATTTTTTTTAAATTTTGTTTTAATATAGCATTTAAACTCGAAACTTTCCATAAAATAGGTTTAAGTCACTATATTTTAATTATTAGAATATAACATTTCCGGGACATCAGTACAAACTATCAACCGTGTTGACGTTGTTATTTAAATGAAAACACCGGAAAAAAGCAATAAGTCAACATGTCCATATTTCAACTGACAACAATCTCGTTCTGAACAAAAATTCTGAAAAATTCTCTTTTCCAGTTTTCCATATTTTTTTATTATTAACTTTAAAAATTATCAAATTGTTTGATCTGTCCCATTTAGCGAAGTTTCTTTATGTTAATATTATTCCGTAAAAATATAAAATCATATTGCATTCTTAACTCCTACCCGAGCAGGTTGGAATATGAGTAGAATATTGTCCAAACATGTCACACTTTAATTTTGTAATATCAGACGTTGAAAATCCATGGTCACAAACAAATTCCACCTCATCTTCGAAGACAACCAGTTCCTTCTTTGTCAGTACTTGACCATTTGATATTGGTGACGGAGATGGACATTGTCTTCCTGTTTTAAAATTGTACTAGAAAATGTTTTTAAAACTTTCACATTCATTCATTTGAATCATAATAGCTTAAAATAAAAGCAATTTGTCAGATCCTCCATTGCACTGGACTACTCGAGTTTCAAACAGGATTTAGTATATCCATACTATGATTTGTATAAAAACCTTTTTTTTTTGCAATTTTCATACAACTGGGCTAGTCATGTATTTGTATGCTATTATCATGGTTCACCGGTTTTTTTTTATTGATAAAAATTCTGGCAGGTAGTTTCCGAGAGGATGTTAATTCAATTGCATCAAAAATAGCAAAAATATTTAAAAAAAAAAAAAAGACAATTTACGGGTACAATGACAACGAAAAATCTTTCACACAAGACGTCACGATGACCTAAGTTGCAAATCGACGAACGTAATACATGTATATGGATTAGAATGCAACTTATGCGGTCCAGTATATGTTGGTGAAGCACAAGAACAATTAAACAAGAGAATGTGCGGTCATCGTTCGTGAATTACTACCAACAAATTCCCGACAGTGTATCAACATTTCAATCAACAAGATCATTCAGTCCTCTCCAAGAAAGTTCGTATTCACGAAAAAAAAATTACCATCCATCAAAACAGTCCCGTCCTAAGTACAAACTATCGTAGGGAAAGAGAGGAATACTGGATACGCAGACTATTACGCCAATACCTTACGGGTGCTATGACAACATTAAAAGTATAGGAAACCTTTCAAGCCAATATAACAATAGCATAAACGTGATGAATTATTTGACAAAAATCCAGGACGGAGTCATGGCCATCTCCACTATACGTCACCTAAGATATATAATGTCTCTTTAGATGGTCTTCTTCCTTTCATACAAAAATCTCTTCGACTTCATCACATTCGAACTTAAACTCTCACTGTCCTACACTCCGTTTACAAAACAAGTCTTGACACTATTACTGAACCTACCTCTTCATTATTCAGACTTGTTGCCATCATTTTGGATATTGGTTTCCACAGACTCTTTAAACCAGTTTGTGGAAAGGGTCATGATGAAGAAAAACTATAATTTCTTCCACTACTATTTGTAAACAAATGTATAGGTGCAATTAATTTGGCTAACATTCTCCATCACAAAAACGTAACCAACAAAATTCCCCCATATTCCAAGAACAAATCAATACCGATTATTTCATATTCCTATACGTCACATATCGCATCGAAAATTTTCAATTATAAAAGATTTTTGAAGAACCTCGAGATTGAGGTTAAACCACCTGACTGTTCTTGCATACAACACTCTCCATTCAGATGTGGTCCTTCCGGTCACGTCGTTACGGAAGGCTTCAGCATCATTGAAAATTCTATTAACGAATCTCTGTGAAAGGTCCTTTATAAAGGTCCCAAGTACTGTGAACCACTCTCTATAAATTGGAATTTTAACTTTAAAGCTCTTATGGTTCCCGTAGATTACTACGCAAGAAAATGGATAAAACGAGAACAATAAGAGTGGGTAAAGGTCATGAGGTCTTTAATTTTGAAATGTATGAAAGTGTAAAGTAGGTCAATGCGGGTCAATGCTACCGATGTTGCAAAACCATTATATACTGTACATGACAAATACGTGTCGTACCAGCAGACAAAGCCCAAAACAAAATTGTTTTGTCTGCACAACATATTACATCAAATGTTTATTATCAGAGGTAGACGTAGAAAATAATAGCTGTGATATGACCTATATTGTATTCTCATTCTCCAAAGAAGAGATAGTGGAAAACCATACATCTGTGCTATCCTCTTTTGGTCTCTATACCAAAGAAGATGATTGTCTATGTACTAGATTCTTAAACTCCACAAACATCCATACAAACAACGTTACAAAGCTGGATCTGGAAAATGTGCAACCAAACCTCTTTCAAACCATTTAACTTCTACACTCACAGCAGTCAAAAAAAAATTCAAAAAAACTTCTGGAGACCCTCCATTCAAGATTATTATCAGAATATAATAGCATTAAAACCTATGATTTTTCAACGCTGTATATTTCTATTCCCAATATTCAGTTAAAATCCCGTTTCAAAAAAAAAGATGGTACACCTAGATACAAATACATGTATATAGTGCTTGGTAGAGATTCCTTATACTTTGTAAAAAAATAATTCGAAATCATCTACCTAATATACAGAAGATGTTTTCAAACGCTGGAAATTTTAATCGACGACATATTTGCCCAGTGAGGTGGATGCGTTTTTGAACAAACGTTTGGCATTCCAATGGGGACAAATTGTGCCCCTCTATTTGTTGACCTCTTCCTTCTTATAAGGTTGACTTTCAGCTGATCTAGTCCAAAAGAAAGAATATCGTTTAGCTAGATCCTTTAATCTCAGTTTCCGCTATTATGACGTATTATCTTTAAAAAATCCTCGTTTCGGGGATTTGATACATCGCATCTACCCCAAAGGACTTGTAATAAAAGATACTACAGACACTGTGAAGTCGACCTCATATTATAACATACACTCAGAGATCGATAGTAAAGGAAAACTATTGACCAAACTTTACGACAAACGTGATGATTTTTCATTCAGAATTGTCAATTCCTTTTATCTGTGGCAACATCCCTTAAGCACCTGCGTATGGAGTTTTCATATCACAACTCATACGTTATGCCACAGCTTGCCATATCTACGCAGATGTTTTGTATTGATCTAGCATTCTTATAATTAGGCTTCTGGAAGAGGGTTTTGTTGCTATAAAATTGATGTCTTCACTACAGTAGTTACATGGTCGTCATCATTAACTCAGTTACCCTACCAGTGCACCTAGTCCATGCTCCCAGTTTTTACGTTTTTTTTTTATTTTCACTAGAATCGTGGTTCCTTTTATTACTCTCCATCATGGGTAAACGAATTTTCAAAAAGATTTAACTAAAGATATATATCAGTGTGCTTAACAATTTAGCCCTATGTCTGAATTCGGCTAAACCGAATATATCCTAAAAACTGTCGTCTGAGCCCTATGTTCTATTTTTAGTAAAGATAGCCTTTTTTCATCGTTTCAAAACTCGAAAAATAAACTTTGAGCATCAGGATACCCTCAGGAAGGCTGTATACCAAAATGTAGTGGAACTGTTATTATTACATAAAACAGTCTTTCATACCATTTAATGGAGTTTCATCTACCACATACTTACTGACACATGTGTGGTCAATACGATACACATCACCATGCAACAGCCCGGTTTCGCCATCAGCTAAGGAAATATTGTTAAAACCATCTGCAGTGTATAGTATGTATCCTGGACTACAAGAGCAATGATATCCCGGCAATGTGTTTGCACAACCTTGGTTACAAAGTTTAGGCTCGTGTATGCATTCATTGATATCTGAAACAAAGTGAGAAAATTGGCATAAAATTGTTTATTATAACATGAAATGTATACAAAAATGGCAAAAACAATTCAAGATAACCCGATCAAATAAAAGATATGATTTCATGAATGAAGAGTGTTTCCCCACTTCTTGATTTTAACACGTAAGGAGATAGACTTAAAGTAAGGGACACAACTCTTACACGTCATCGGAACGTTTGTATTCAGCATTTTACATCAATCTCATGTAAGGATAAAATTAACTTGAATTGGTTTCATTATGTTTCAAAAAAGCTTCATAGGCTTTGGTGAAATTGAATATGATAAATACATATCACCGATTTCAAGAATTATGACCCTTACATTAGGCCTACCTCCTTAAGTCAGTAAAAGGCACAGTCGATGCAATCTTAAATCAGATGTATTTGTAAACGTTTAATACTTGCAGGTGTCTGTCACCATATAAGTTATGGTAATATACTTTACAAAGTACGGGAAGCTTACTGCTCACACAACAATTTGACTAAACCGTTAAATATTCTAATCCTTAAGGGATATTTACTTTTATGTTTCTATGTACTTGTGTATAATGTTGTTTTAGAGTCAATTGCAGTCTGCCCTGTCGTGTGAGGGTTTTCTTCGTTCATTCATTGAAGTCATGGGTGTCCTTGATCTAATCTTTTTCACTGCAATGGGGTTCTTCGTTTGCAATGCTAGGACCTAGAGCTTTGTTTTCAAATATAAGAAGTACAGCTAGATTGGAGACTAACTTGGTCACTTGATCGTTTTAGGTTTTGTATCTATAATTTCATGTCCTTTTAGGATGCCAAATATCAAGCTAGATTTGCCAAAAGATGACATTTTTATTGACGGATGACTTATTCAATGAAGTTGCAAGTGTATTGATTTCTCAATTATTCTTAATGCAAATTATAAGGAAATGCTCTGTTAATGTGCAATAATCATACAATAGGGTTCATGCCTCTGCCAGAAAGCAATTTACAACAGAACTCAATATCCAATTTTGAGTGAATAACCGTGCTCATATGGTTTTGTCTACCATAAATACATAGATTGTTAGCTTAACTTGCATATCTTTAAAAAAGTCTGAACTCTTTCTAAATATACCAACAAACCTGTACAATCAGCATTCTCTGACTTTCTTTCATATCCATCTTTACAATTACAAGTGTAGCTTTTATCTGTGTTCTGACAATCTTCAGTTGGCGGACATACAGGTGGTGATCTTTCACATTCGTTTATATCTAGAAAATGATTGAACACTTTAACACATTATAATATTCTTCAGACTATTTTTTATTTCAGTAACTATAATGAGTCCTATCAGATTTCTAACGAAGAATGCGCATTACTTTTCAAACTATAAACCAGATTTCCTTTTTGAAACATGATTTTAATCTCAACGTCCATAACTTAAACACTTTAATCGATTATTTTATATTTTTTTTAACACATGCAAAATGGCTAAATGCGTACCGCTTTAATATGATTTTTTCCAGAGAATTAAGGCAAAAGAAGCAAATTCTAACTGGCATGGTTATTCATGGCCAGGTGCTACGAAAATAACTTAAAATAAAAAACGAAGTCATGTCATTGAAGATTGTTTTAAGACCACCTTATACTAATTATTTGCAAAACATACTACACACCTATGCTTTGACATGGAAAATTATTTATCATTCCATTTGCATTACACGTAACAATCATTGATGTTATATCTGTACCATTCATTCCATAACCTGCATCACATGTTAGAGTAGCTTCCTCCTCAAACGTAAGGTCGTTTCTAATATCGAAACTGCCATGTGTAACTTTTGGTAAATGACACCATATCTCTTGATAAAAACAATGGACTTTTACTGCATGTATATACATATATGTATAACATTCTTTGATACACGAAAACTTTATTATTTTATTTGGAATACAAATAAGTAGGATATGTAAGATATATCTGCCCCGCCATACTGTCAAGCTAGAGAAATGAATTTTTGCAAACGTTTTGCTGTAAATGTTGAAAATTTAATAGCAATGAATTGAAAAGCTCCTAATTAGTCGTTCACGATCCTTAACGTGCTCCAGTCAGGATCAAGCTGTAGTACTTGGCTTATTTTATCGATCTGTTCACGTTCATTTCCCTCGCTTCACAGTCAGACGTGGTGTGCATAATTAATTGGTAACAATACATAGCTCTAATTAACAAATTTGAAAATAGACATCCTATGTTCCAGTGATGGAGATGATCACTGTTTTGTTGGATGATAACTATAGTTGTGTTTCATAATTTTGTACTGATATAAAGCTACAACATTTTCCAAATAAGCGATATGTCAGGTGTAAAGCAAGTTTGAAATATACAATATTCGACAAAATCATTAATAGCAGAAGATGCTTTAGATTCGTCAAATACATTTTGAGTATACCAGATACAAATATTTTTCGTATCAATATGAGTCTTTTGTAGCAACACTGTCTTAAAACTATGAAGACAGAAGGACGGTGCAAAATAATTAAAAGGGGATGAAAATAACACAAAACATTTAGACAAGCATTTAAACTATATATCAACAAATAAATGAACAATCGGTGCTGCACTAAAAATCACAGGAGCAAAGACCAGATGAATCGTTATAGTGAATTTCTTCATTTTCTAGGATTTGCTAATATCACACACAGTATAAAACATTAAATGTCATTGCAAGTATCGTAGAGATTGGTTACGAACGTTCTTTCTCGTTCATTTCAAGTACTTTAATAAATTGCGTTGACAAAACACAAAAAACATTGTCGGAAATACATTATGACAGATCATTGCATGCATTGAAGAGCACGGTCCTGAACATTCACCTTGCACAGTGCAAAATGTTAGGTTAATATACAAAGTTTTTTTTATATTTTTTTTAGAATAACAATTTTAATAATAAGCAGTTGAGAAAAAAATATGCTTCGATCGTACTGGAATAAAGCATTGTGTATACTTCTGTTTTGTTAGACTTCGCTTGTTTCATTAAATATCCTCACCACATATCATTCCTCTGAGAAAAGTTAAGATGTAAGCCAAATTATCATTATAAAGAATTTTAATTTGTTAACCATCTAAAACAACTGCAATGGTGCTTTTGCCGATTACTAAGAGCTATAAAACACACGAAAAAATACCTTTATATCGCATAATACCAATTTTAAAAAAAATCATCGATAATTCATGACGACTGATATTATTTAAGTGTAATTTTTTGTAAGGATAAGGTCAAATGGGGAAAAGATGGAAAAAAATCAGATACATGCACGTCACACCCCCACCGATCCGACAATATTTCACTCAAGGGTGCTTTCTCTATTTGAAAAGACTATTATATGGATTTGCTCTGAAGCGTTTTAATGGAATGATAGAAAAATGAGATTTTTGACAGAGTTATCTACCCCAGACTGTTTATTTTCAGTGCATTTCAATGAAATTATAACTCAATTTAATAATATGATATGGACAATATTGTCTGTTTTCTTGATTCGGATTGTGCAAATAGTCTAATAAATAATGCCAAATTTTTACTGAGACTGACAATAATTAAAAAGTATCTGGGAAAATATGCATCAATGAATTCATATAACCATTAATTGTACTATCTTATATGGTTTTGTTTTTCACTTACTATCACAAACTGGTGTTTCATGAGACCATATTCCACCTTTCTTGCAGTAGACTGTCAAATTTCCAACTAATTCATAACCTTCATTACAGATAAACGTTACCACAGACGCAAATTCTGTACCGTCTCCCTCTAACTTGTTAATTCCACCGTTTATTGGACTTGAAAGAACAGGGCATCTCTCAGCTGTAAATATTTCGATATTGAGAATAGTTTGTATGTTTTTGTTTGTTTTGTTTTGTTTTGTTTTTATTTTTATTTATTTTTTATTATTATTATTTTTTGTTGTTGTTTCGTTTGACAAGTCATGAAATCTCTTTATTCTAGGCTATCAGACAATGTCTAATTACATCAAGACTCTATTGAAATAAAACTTATGCAGGAGGGATATAGTAGATATGGTAGATCACCAAGTTTCCTTTTTAATTGACTATAAACTCCCAGGATTTTCATTATTTCATAATTATTTATTTAACAAATATCAAATATTAGTGGGGTAATAAAGGGTATTATTCCCGTTGTAGTAAAGTTGAACTAACATTCAAAGTAGAATTATGTGCATATTGAAAGAATCATTTAAAGAATGACTATTATATTTTTGTGTCGGTAAAGAAATAACCTCAATCAGATGGTGCACTCTAAATGCCCTGCGTAGCATATTTTTATCAAGTGTGCATCACGTGCATAGAGGTTATTTCAGAAAAATATATAACAGTCCTTCTTAGTACATGTATCAGATTTAAACGAGTAAAACATTGACAAAGGTTGATGATGTCACAGTTACATTAAAAGTTGAAGGGCAATTTTTTTATTCAGTCAGAAAGGGTGTTTTCTTCCGCAATTAAATTGTAAAAATATATTCTGAAAGAGCTGTATTACTTTGACAGACTGGGACCTTTCTCCATTTTCCATTATCCATACATTCGATAACGCTATTTCCATCCATTGAGAAACCATTGTTGCATTTATAGGTAACATTTGCACCATACACAACACCAGAGGAAGCAGAAATAAAGCCATTCTTAATATTTGGTGGAAAGGGACAATGAGTAACTGAAAAATAAATTAATACTAATCATGGTACAAACTGCAGTCGTGTTAAATGAATACAATACATTACACTTTTCTGTAAACCAAACATCCTTTCAAGATGATTTAGTTTTAGCAATTCTTGAATATTGTGGCGATAATATAGTAAGATAAACGTAATCAACATTCATTTTGTAACGCGCTTGCTTGTGACTTGAGAAAGCCAAAATATCTTGAGCATACCTATTAAACTTCAGTGTCAAAAATCTTATGATTTTACGTTAAAAAAAATATTGCTTTGAGAAACATAAAGTATCAAAATGTTATAATAAGGAATGGATATTAAGAAAACCAGGATTAGACCGCTTATAAAATATCGATTCCAAAGAAAACGGTCAAATAAGATAATAAATACATACAACAAAAAACGAAATAACTAAAATAACACCCACATGAAAAACAAAAGTAAATGAACATCTAGGAAAAATACCAGGTACACCAGTAGTGTTAGAGACCTCTGTCTTTCTAGAAGCATCATAGCCGAGTTGCTCATATTATGTCAAGTCTGAGATAAACGAAAGAGGAAAGAAATGGTAAAACGACGAAATAGGCTCTTCTCATGGAACAGATGGATACACCATTACATTCCAGAGGTTAACGGTAACGACCATTTAACTTACGTAGTGATAGATTTTATCTTGAAGCAATATAACTTGTTCCGGAAGCCTAATTGTAAGAAGTCTAACACGGTACAAAAAGTATGCGCAGTGTCACCAAGCTCTTTCATAACGTATGAGTTGTGATATGAAAATTCAACGCGCAGGATTTGAAGTTATGTTGTGGGAGAAACATCAAATTACCATTGAACAATTGCCATAATATTGACTAAGCGTCCATATTTCAATCAAAATTAGTCACATTTAGTCATGTTTGCGGTAGTAAAAAAGCAAAATAAGATATAAACTATGTTCCTGTTTTTTAGATGAAATGAACTAATGCTCTAGAGACAAAACATACTTATGCAGTCTGGGATCCTTGAAACATTCCATTTTCCTCCTTTTTCACACCTGATGGTAACAGTCGACATCTCATTGTATTCTTTCTGTTTGAATGAGTATCCAGTATCACAGGTTAGGGTGACCTCTGACCAAAAGCTGGTCTTGCACATCATATTGGAGTCCATGTTTGTATGAGGGGATACAACAAGAACAGGGCAGTCTAAAATGTAACCAGGCGCTCCCAGGAGCCTGCATTGCTCATCTTTTGCATTTCAAGGACAATAACTCTAACAAGGAATTATCCAACAATTTTGACTCAAGAGGACTTTGGTAGGACTTATCATAAGCATCATTTCATAACTGAAAGGTGCTTATTATCTATTATAGTTTTCAAGATATTGACTGAAAACTGCTAACACATCATTTTTGTCTTTTAATGGCAATAACTCTTACACGAAGTCGTCCAACAACTTCGACCCTTTTGCAGGCCTTATAGTAATGATCACTCCGACAATTGAAAGAATTTGGCTAAACCTAACGGTTTTGGAGATGGATGTGAAAAACTTCTGACTGACCCCTTTGTTCTATTTTAGTAACAATGGCAATGTTTTTCAACGGATAAAAAATCTCCTCAGCAAATCTATGCAGAACACCCTGAGGAATATCCATACCAAAGTTGTTTTTTTTATTTAGTAATGTCAGAGGAGAATACTTTTGGAAAGAAAAATCATTTAATGAGCAAGCAAACTTCTAAAAAGGGCAATAACTCCATAATGGCTAAACAGATTAACAAGAAAAATTGACCAGAGAGAGAGAGAAATCTCATCATGCTTAACATTTTTAACCAGTCAGAATTTGGCTCAACCTAACAGTTTTTGAGATCTATGGAAAAACATTTGTCTTACTCCTTTGTATTTTTGTAACGGAGGCTATGTTTTCGACGGATCAAAAATCCCCACATCAATTCTACGCTGGATTCCTCAAGTAACATTTATACTAAATATGGTTCTGATAGGTCAAATAATGTAAGACGAGAAAATTTTGGTGGACAAACTGTTCGCGACGACGGTCGACAACGACGGGCGCTAAGTGATGCCAACAGCTCTCATGACCTTCGGCTAGGTGAGCTGAAAATAGGTTATCACTTGTGTCGTTTACCTTGAATTACAAATACCAATTATATTTAAATTGCAAATTTCTGTATGCTGTGCACGTCCGTCATTCATTTAGTGTCCTTACAGCAGTAGTATATATATAAGAAGTACTCAAAACTAAAATTATCGAAAATGTACTCATATATCGTTTACAAACCAAACATATCTTTGTATAATAATTGGCTTACCTACAGAAAACTCAGCTTCAAAACCTTTATCAGTAAGGACGAAATTAGTCTGGAATTCCACTGTAATAATACCAGAAGTAGAGTGGAATACCATTACAGTAAGGTCATCGGAACCAGTAAACCCACTACCTGTGTGTAATGGAGATGATGGAGCTGGTGAACTGTTAGTATTGTTAAACACCTGTTGAAAGATGAACAAATTGAGCTTAACATAAATCATATGTTGTGTTTACACTAAAAACATGTTTAAAAGATCTACATAAATGTGCAAAATGTAAAACAGTACTGTTTTCCACTTTTGGCGAAAACAATCAAATTAAGCTAATACCATGATGTACAAATTTTGTAAAAGTAAGATAGGGGTGATTTTCTCATTGTTAGTCATGTGTCCATTTCATCGGATCATTGTACAAGAGGATATTTTTTTTTATTTTACATATAACTGATCTTTTATAACTAAATGGTGTAAAATTACTACCAAACGAAATATATGGCTTGTGTTTTAATACATAATCAATAAGACATCCAAACCTTCACAAAATCATATGCTGACTGAATGTTGAAGGAATTGAATCTGAGCGAAATAGGTCTGGTTTCTCCTTGTGGTCTTGTAATAGTCCACTGGCAGGCGACGTTGTCAGGGTAACTTCCGGACTGGAATCCTGGGGACTGAATAATACCCTCTTCTAACTTGTGGTTTACAGTGCATCCTGTATTAATTTTTATACAAACTCGTTGCAAATTATCTTTCTAAACTTAGTTTCCAATATTCAACTTCGAATTTGATTTATGCCTTTAAAATTTCTGTCTAATCAACATATGGTTAAATTTACTTTTTAGTGTAACAAGTTAAAGTAGGACAATAAACAATGTTCAAAGTTTGTTGGCAACCAACAATAAAAACATATTTTTCCCTAAATTTGCTTTTTATGGGAATTAAATAACCAAATACATAAAAAAAATTAATTGTGTTCAAGAAGTTATCAAAACAAAACAAAATTCGTAATGGGAACCCAAATCCTAGACACAAAAATTGTACAAATCAAGGAATCAAGTCTCAATGTTATAGGTTTTTTAGATATTGTTATGTTGTAGATAATATGTGACATTAATTAGGCCGAACAAGTTTGACTACTGGGCAAATGAATAAGCAAAGCATCTTGAAAATCGTTATTTGTTTTCACATGTCATTTTTAGATGTTACAATTGCTAACATATTACAGTCTACCTTCCCAGTATTTGATATAAAGGCCTTTATTGAAAGCAGCTATCCCACCTCCTTCACTTCTCAGCATCAATCTTACGGACTTTGAATTTGATATGTAGATATTTGAGTGTAGTTGGTTGATACCATTTAATGATGGATTAAGTGTTATTTCCTCACTATCCCACAAGTATAGTTGACTGGATCCAATGTTAAGAGAGACAAACTAAAATAGTACAGGACAATTATTTCTTTTTAATTTGAGTACTTGATAGAAATACGTTAGGAAACTATTAGGAAATGTTTAGAGCATATTTATAACAAACACTTTTGACATATTATTTGAGCCAGCGAAGATATTTTGATTGTGCAAGTTCGTTCTTTGTACATATTCATACAACAGCAATCAGTGCAAAACATAAAATGAGATATATTCACTTGTCAACGTACCTGCAGTGTTATAACGTTTTTGGTGCTAGCTGTTATTTTCCATTCAAATACTTTTTCGTGCGGCAAATATCCACCATCATAAAAGGGGGATTTTATTTCTTTTTCGGAAATTCCTGCTGTTGCCATTTGAATGTTGGTAAATAATTCAGGTACATCTAAATTTTACATGATTCCTATTAATAAAACCTATCAGCTATATTCGATTTGGGTTTTACTAATGTATAATCTGTTTGCGATATGACTTGAAAAGATAATTATATTCGAATAAATTTAAAGACAGTGTTCTTTTTTAACAGCTTACAAGCACAAATACATGTATCTGATTAACAAGAAATAAAAATCAACTTCACTTAACTGGTTGTCCAGTCTATTGTAAATCCAGCAGCTTCAACACTGTTGTCAGTAATAAATCTCATGGTAAATACATTGTCAGAAGAATAATAGGTAGGAAGTGGGTTAACAGAAGTTCCTGTCAGTTCTCCAAGGTAGATGTCACCACCCATTCCTCCAGTTCTAAAGTGTAAAATGTCTGTACTCTTCTCCGTTCGAAAACTTTTTACCTAGATGTATCAGAATACCAGAATATTATAAAATGAACCTGTGCTATGCTTTAATTAAATTAGTATTCTAAATAGCATCCCCAAAGGATAAAACCTGATCTATTGGAAGGTGGGTTTATCATTATTGTTTTCTTTTTTTTTAATTTGACTTTGAGGGTTAACAATATTTAAATCGCGATTACAAATATCGGTAAATATCAACCAGAAGCCAACGGACGTGAGTTATAATGTTTAGAAGATAGAACGTGATATGTAACTTGTAGCTTAGGGTCAAAATTGGAATTTAAATATAAAATAAACATGGTGATTCAATCTTAAAACTATTTGCCGTACTGTGACTTTAATAGTTTGTCCAACTCCTGCCACAATGGTCCAATAACATGATTTGGCACTGCTGTAAACACCATTACTACTGGATATAGATCCAGAGTTGGTATTTACGGCATCAACAACTTCAGAGCACTGTGCTGTATTGATTCCTAAAACAAATAAATCTTATAAATGGTTCGGTTGATTTCATAATCCGAGATAAGTCTCAGTTATTGTCAAAAAAAGGATCAGGTACAAATGTACAAGGCTCCTGAATGTATATTCAAAGTATCCGTCTTTTGTAACATGCATCCGAATATTTGGTCCATTTTTTCGGTGTTGTTATGATACAACACCGAAAAGGAAAAAAGGAAAATGTGTATTTTAACATTTTTTGTAATTGTATTGCTAAAAGTGTATTGTATGTTTCGAACACATTTTAAATTACTAGAATAGCAACCTGCCTTCCCTGTATCTCGTGTTAATTGAATACATGTCTCTTTTGTTTTGATCACTTTAGATACAAGACTCACCAATACATGTTTGTACAAATAATAGCATATCATTCCAAAACTAAATGATTTCTTCTCACCACAATTCAACTCATCTGAAAAGTCACCACAGTCATTATGACTGTCACAAACATCCTCCATCGGTAGTCCTTTTCCATTTCTACACAGGAGGTAACCTACAAACAAAAATTGAAATATTTCTTCTTGAGCAATACTCGTCATTGGATTTTCAAAATTATTATTAGGAAATATTAAGAAAAGACTCTTATGTATTGGAATATTCTTATCATGGATAAAAGTAAATGTGAATTGCATTCTTTATGTGCTTAAGGCATACATTATACATTTTACCTCTTAAAGTTGCCCGTAACTTGCATATAAATGGAAGTCTTCTCAAACAGTTTCCGAATGAAAAATGGCCATCTTTCCTAGTAAAGACACAGTTTCCTGTTGAAATGTTTGGCTGGCTAGTTTCCCAAATAACTTTCTGTAGTATAAATACTTGATCGACTTTGTGGGTCCACCTCCCAACGGTATTACCATCCAAAGTATCATATGGTCTGTGCAATCCTGTTTAAACATCATATCAGCAGTTTATTATGGTCTAAATTATCTGCTTGAGTATTTCACTATTAACTTAAACATTCGGTGCTTTATTTATCTACAACGAATGTGTACATGCAAGCAATGTTGTCAGGAAAATATGGATCTAAAAAGTTACAATAGCGTCTCTCCAAAGGAAAACCATCAGTATCTGCAGCAGTTTTGATTTTAATTAGACATGACGCCTGTAACATTTTTAGGTAACGTCATTAATTAAAATCAGTTTAAAAAACGCCTTTGAAATCGTAGTTTATAGTTGTTATTTTTTTCAAAAGCACTAAGAACTATGTTATTGATCAATTCTTCCGTGTAATTACAAAAAAACAGAAGTCGTTCCCTACCTAAGCAAATGCTCATTTCTCAACCTGATAGATGTCGGAAACGATATTATGATATCATACCAATATTATTAAGTTGTTTTTTTATTATTTTATATAATCATACTAATGGTTTAAGGATATACCTGTCCAATAATGTGTCCATGAATTTCGGACTAATTTGTCAATATTACGGTATTTTTTATCGTCGTCAATCCAGAACAAGTCATAACCAAGTCTAGAAAAAAACTTATTGTACAGATTTTGTTGTACGAAAAATATAAGGTAACATTTTAAGTAGAAAATATAACCCATAAATCTTTAATAAAGGTCAATACATGCACATTGCAGTCTACCTCTTATGTGTTGACTTCCCTCTGAAAACAGACAAAGGCGGACAACTTACAACTTAATGCTATAACAAACTCAACGACGTTGATTTTCCATCGATGAATTTCAATCAATTCCTATCGAGTAAATTCCTTCTGCTCTATCATTTGGTGATTTTTGTTGATTAGTTTTGTTCGCGACCGACACATCGATTTTTTTTTTTTTTTTTTTTTTTTTTTTTGTTAGGACAAAGCGGCTTTCGCAACAACTTCTTTGTCAACAATGTGTTACGCAGCTACTAAATATCACTATTTCAAACATTACGGACGACTGCATAATTTGAATGTCCGATATGTTATATCCATTTCTGTACGACAAACCACCTCAATTCAGCCTGTCATAAAGAAAAAAATCCCGCCAAAAAAAACTTGGGGTCATCCTCGGTTCCCAGTAGGCTTGTGCTTAAACTCATTCTGTGTGACCTTTCTAAAAAAAAGGTTTTTAATATTGTGCAATTAGGCCTTTGCCTGTTGTCATTTTGGTACTTCCTGTATTGTTTTGTCTACGTACTTTTTCCGGTTTGTATATTCAGTTTTGCTTGTTCTTTATCATTTGTTATTGTATTTCGTGTATTCTAGTTGCTTAACTGCAATTTGCTTAATACTTCAAAATTGATAAAAAAAAATAGTACTATAGAATGAAGTCCAATAATCGTTATGTGTATGACATAACACGTATATAAATAAAGTTGTAAACTTTATGTGATAAAGTAATTAAGATAAGTGAACAAAGGTCAAATATGGCATGATAATTCTGAAGCCACGAACGGAAAGATATTAGAATTGGTATTCATGAACTGTGTTACCTTTTGCACGTTTTGTTGGCATCTGACCATATCATTGGTTCGTCAACGAGTAGGAAACAGAATCCACCAATTAAATAATCACCTGAAATCATTGTTTTTCTCATTTCAATCGAAATCCCCACACTGAATAAAGCAACCGTGTTTCGGAAAACATTTGGAAAATTAGCGTGCTTTTGCATGGTGAATATTACTGTCATTTTAATACGATTTATGATATAATTTTAAAAAAAAATAAATTATTGAAATAGGACAATAATGTTTCCTATTGTGATTATTTCAAAAGAAATCAAAGAGAAAATTATTAATTGATAGGTTTTCCTCTTTACAGTTTTAACGTTGTTAAAACTACATTATCAAATACTTCCCATAGGGTAGATACATACTAAATGTGAAACCTTTGGTACCAACAGAATAAATAGAAAAATCTAGTAGTATACATGCATGCTTTATTTTGTAGTCAAACTAAGTTTCCAAATCCTTAGATCGATTGTTATAATTGTATCTAACCAGCATTACCTTGATGACATTTGATGGCCTCGTCGTTGGCTTGTGAATATACCTAAAGATGTAAAAAAAAAAAGAAGTGAAGAGAAAAAAGATAAATTTTGCATAAAAAGGTACTACTGTATCATTAAAATAGTTCTTTATTGCAGTTGAAAAACAATAATTTTCTTTGATATTTTGTTCTCTCGATTTCAAAAGTTCAAAATTACTTTTCAAAGCAATAATCACATCATGGAAGATTCTTTACCAGGAAAAAGAAGTTATTTTTATAGATATCTCCCTTGATTCTGCTTTGATTTGTACTTTCCTTTTCACATTGTTCAGACCAATTTCAGAATCCTTCTCCTAATTCCTTTCCTCGTTTGTCTACCCCGGACTCGACTTTTTATGAGCAACTCGGCGGGTGTTTCTAGAAAAGCAGAGGACGCTTACCCTACCGGTGCACCTGGTCCATGCTCCCAGTTTTTAGTGGAGTCCGAGTTGCTCATTTATTTTTGTTACTTTGTATGTATGATTTTAGTTCCTTTATGTTCTTTGATGTGAATGTCTGTTTTCCATGTCTGGTCTTTGTCCCTGGGTTACATTCTTTTGATTACCGCTATAACCTTGGTTCCCTTGATTACTCTTTCTAACAAGGGAGACGGATATCTGTCAACTGTATCAAAGGTGATGGTGTGGATACTATCATCGATCGTTTTAAGAGGTTCAGATACAAAGACCTAAATGCTTAAAGAGTAAAATGGCTTGTATTTATGGAAATAACCTGCACTCGTGCGAGCAGCTAGCGCGTAAAATCCAGTCGGTCAGTAGAATAGAACAGGCTACGAATGGATCAAAAAAACAACTCTAAGCATGACATTGTAAGAAGGAATTGGATGATTGTCATTTAATTGTCATTTGAAATATTCGCTCTCTTTCATGCATATATTTTATGAATAACTCGCAGTTTGTATGTAAGTGCTATTAAACAGAGATAATAAATATCTGATAGCCTGCAGCGAATGAATGCTATTAAGGTAAAATTGAAAAAAATTACTTACTTGATAAAATATGAATACCAAGCCTACACAGTATTTACGTACAAGATCCATTTATTCATTTCATCAGGTAACATAAGTATTTAATTTCGTTTAATAGTATGGACTTGGCTTTTTTATTTGACGATGCATGAAACAATGCGGAAGTGTTGTTTTTGTCTTTCAACAAGGCAGAATCCTTTTAATTTTATAGGTCTATATACTCAGAAGCAGAAGAAAAGGGCCTTTTTTTTTTATTTCAGACAGCAATATTATTATATAATGCACTAGCAAATTAGTAAGATTTTTAATGTTTACATCACATGTTTACATAACATATTTAAGTAAAACTCAATTTTAGATTTGCGACAATGGCCATGATTCATCCTTTACCGAATTACATATCATGGATGACAGTATGTAGTCTGTGTCTTACGGAGTGAAATTCAGGGACTGTGGCTAATTCATAGCAGTTTAATAACAGTTTGTATGTTCAGTTTATACAAATTGTAATTTGTATGAACTTTGTGAATACAAATTATAATTTGTAAAACATCAAAATCAAAATATCCGCGGACATCACAAATTCAAGGACCACATAATTTTCCACCGTGTTTTAGCAATCGCTATAAATTTCTGTGTGCATTTATGTCATCCTGAAAATTGTTTTTTTTTCTATTCCATTACTTGCCTCAACAAAAACTTGTGTATCGTCTGCATGGAGACCATGTTGCAGGTCATTTGTATAAAATTTTCTAGAGATATGTGTCCATGTTGAACTGTGGTAATTTGAAACAATTTACTGCTTCCTATTGTAGTAGAGGTACACAATCAAGAGTAATATAATTCCATTTTTTTTTGGGAATAATCAATATAAATATGACATCTATGGATTCTTTTATCTATCGTAGTTCTATAAAACTTCAAAAAAAATGTGTTGTGCATGACTTGTCCTTCTTTAATTCCTGCTGGTGTTTTGTAATTTGATTTTCTCCATAACTTTACTAAGTATTGATGTGAGACTAATTAGTCTGAAACTGGGAACGGTACATTTTGGCCTTTTTTCGTATGGGATTTATGTCGACGCATTTCTATTTTCATAGAAATTTACCCTCTTCCTTTGAACAGTTAAATGCAGATGTTTTGTTTTGACAGTATAAATTATACTTCTAACAGGTTCCTTCCATAATTGGTGATATGAAGAGTCTGACTGGTGTATGATTTCGTTTATATATATATATATGTTGGTGTTGGATTTCCTATCTTGGCCTTATCCTTTGTGTTAACCATCTGGATAAAAATACTTACGATATGTTGTCGTGGCATATAGAATTGTTTAAATCATATTTTTCTTTTATCTCTGTTCACGGGTGGAAACTGATATTTGCGTTTCATTTTTTTTACCAAAGAAGACAATTAGATAGAAGCTTCCAACAAAACTCTATATGAAACAAGCATTTGCCAATTTAAGTGTGATAACATTCCAGCTTATTCCATGTATAGATAATTGCCTCTTAACTCATTTGTGATGCTAGATATTATTGTCATGATCCTCGTCAATTTTGTCGTGTATATTATATATTATCATTTTCATTGAAATCGATGAGATTTCCCCACAAAGTTAAAGATTCGTTTTGAAGTTGGTGTTTAAATCTTGGATTTATTTAATTTTTATTGTACTGAGTTCCTTTTATTTTCACTTATTCTTACCAGCTGTACTGTTTTGAAACTATATCCAAGGAAGCCAAGATTCTGGTGGAAATCAAAAGAATGTAATCCAGGGACAAAGATTATGCAGACATCGAAAACTGACACACACAACAAAGCACATGAAATAACCAAAACAATAACAACGTTAACAAAAGTAAATGCGCAACTCAGACTCCATTAAAACCTGGAAGTCTAGCGCGAAACAAAATGGCTGCGTTGTTACGGCAAGCTCTGGCATAGCGTAAGAGTTATGATATGAAAACTGCATACGCAGATGCTGAAGGGATATATTGTCATAGATGAAGGAAAGTTTACAGTACTGAAAAGTCATCGCATTTATTGTATAGTTTCGTCAATAGTTTTCCTTTACCATCGATCTCTATGTCTTTATTTGACCGTTGGCAATTTTGTCCCGCCCGTTTGTGTTAAACTATACAGGGTATAATTAACCGTAATAGAAGCGGGAGGTTTAGCACGCTATATATCTTGTTTAACCCGCCGTTTTATCGGAAATGCCTCTACTATTGCGGTTTTCACCAACTTTCCGGTTTTTACCTTGATAGTGCTTTTGTTATACTGACTTTCCTTTTCACTATTGCCTAGTGTATTATGATCAGTCCAAAAATGTTGTTATTACCCTTCATTTTCAAACATTGCAATGAAATTTCTTTAGTAACAACTTTTATTCCTCCTCCAACGCAAGTTACTTTCAACAAAAGTTGACGTTCATGAATCACAATGTGATATAATGCCCTTCTGCTGAACCCGAATTATCATCTCGCTTTCAAGACCTAAACGTTTCATATTTTGAATCATTCGAGGGATAATTTATTTGATTAATTATCTACACTAATATTAGAAACCAAGAAAACCATTTTCATGGAAGAATTTTTCAAGAAAGATAAAACATAAGTCTTCCCAGAAAACTGGTCTCAGTATTAAACAAAATTTTCATTCACAGCATACCGACACCGTACACTAAAATTTTAGGCATTTATAATTAAGAAAATGTAGCTGATCAATTCAGACACGAAGATTTTCCTTTTGGAATATTACTGATTTTCAGAATTTTAAATTTTCTTCTATATTACCCATTATTGGCAATTTTGCAAAATCCGGTAGTTCAAACAAGCTTTTATATGTGAAATAACAGATTTTGGTATATATGCGAAAAACTTCTGTCCGATCTCTATGTCCTAATAACAGCAGCACTCGGGTCACTTTTGTTGAAATTAGGCACCCTCCATTCATATATTTTTATCTGCAAGAAAATCAGTCCCATTCATACATATTTTTTCAACGCGAAATACATACCCATTCATATATTCTACAATTGTGTTCCTAAGATCTGTTTGAATTAAGAGAAGATAAATAAAAACGAAGGTCTTCAACAGGCAGGGCATATAACTGCTAAATCTTTGATCAAATCCCATTCATCTGTATTTATTAATTCGTCACCTTATCAATTAAGATTGAACAGACATTTTCCCACATGGCTATACTAATTGAAGATGAATTGGTGATAATTCGGAAGACTGTCGTAGAAACAAATTATATATTTAAATTGTAGAAATTATGACCCATTGATATAATATAGCTAAAAATGACAGCCCATCGACATAGGTAAGGGAGAAATTATGACCCAATCATAAATTTCAACTCTAGAAAAAACAGACCCAGTCCATCGACCCGTCTATATATACTGGTATATAGGAATATTTTAATACAAATCATTTTTAGGATTCAGAAATTTTTTCAACGAGGTATAAAAAGTTGCCAAAAAAAACCAAAATGCTTCCATTTTTTCCCGACAATTGATTCGTAAATGGAAGCTAGATATAAAGGTAGCTGAAAATCCTGTTGAGTTTGATGAATCTGAAGTGCACGGGAGGAGGGTTCTCTCAGTCCACATACTGTGTCCTTTTCTTCGTCTGTCGTCATTACTTTAAATTATTTCGTATCCACTCATTTGCCACTTCGACATTTCTACAAGAAATTAGTGTATCTGAAATTCGGTGTGCACTTTAAAATACATTGAGTTTAGGTCTCGTTAACAAACTTGATTTATTTGAAATATTTTACTACATTTCAATACTATACTATCGGGTTTCTCACAAGTGATTGTAAGTCATATTTTAACTGGGCTTCTGTGATTTAAAAAGTGTTTAATACGTAAAACCACAGTAGCGCACCGTGTTGGGAAAGATGCCATGTTTCTCGTTAAAGAACCCTTCTGTGGTATTCTCTCGGAGCTAGGAATCATTGAGCTCTGTCACAGCAGGCTAAAATGTCCGACCCTACCCACCTCTCCCTATTTCCATGGGCAATCAAAATTTGCCGACCCCATTATCCTCGTGCCCCATCCCATTTTTCATTTTGTCATCATTTCATATTTAGTCCATGGGCTGGGAGGGTCCACCGTGCACCCCCTCCCCGGCTTATCAACTTCATGGTGATTTTTTTTAGATACCTTTATACCTTCCATTACCGAATTAATATGTCGCCAAAGAATACTTTTTCAATATAAGCCTATATTTTTACCCAATTGGTCAAAAAGCCAAGATTTTTGTGACTCAATTGTTTGACCGTCTAAGTCTTCCTGGCATATGTAAACAAACTTAACATATTTAGGTATTATCATGTAGCCAAATGTCTCAGCTTTACAATGGTACCAAAAGCGTTGCGGTAACACTTAGAGTTTAGGGGTAAAATGAAAATAATGTACCCATACCCCGCAGAAAAATCGCTTAAATTGGCATATTTTTTCAATGTCAAAACCCTTAGAGTATTTATGCTTCAGTAAAAAATGGCTTATTTTGTGTTCTCTGTTTAGTATTATCACTGTAATCCGGGGTCCTTTCGATGAATTTTGCCGATTTTCGTAGTCAGAATTTATCCTTGAAAAACAATACCCATTACATGTGAGATGGAAGAACATATGAAATTCCGAAAAGTCCCCATTTTATGAAAAACTCATTATTGTCAGCTTCAAATTGAAATATGCTCGCCTGAAATGAGAACATATGTTTAATACATCGATATATAAAACACAAGTTCCCAACATGTCTTTTTTTGCATCGATTATATGCTTAAAATTAACATTTTGGTCCAAGTTGAGGTATTCTTCTCATGGGTAGAGGTGGCAATTTTGATTGGGTTTCACCTAATTGGTCTTGGAAAAGTTCCAATGTTTATTACTAAGGTTCGTAAGAAAGCTAAGACACCATATAATTGTGTTTGAATATACAAAAGCTTGTTTGAAGTACGGTATTTGAAAAAAAAGTTGACAATTATATGTGGAATTGAAGAAAATACTAAATTCCGAAAATTCTCCTTTTTATGAAAAACTCATTGTTGTCACCTTGAAACTATAAAAAATGGCGCCTGAAATGAGAAGAAATGTTAGACACATCGCTAACTTAAACAAAAGAACCCAATATGTCTACTGTACACCCTTTATTTGCCAAAAATTAACATTTAAATTCACATTGAGGCATTTTTTCATGGGTAGGGGTGGCATTTTCCCACCTAACATTACATGGAAAAGTTCAAATATTTATTGCTTAGGCTCATTTTGAAGCTTAGACATAATATGAATGTGCTGTATCACATAAAACTTGTTTAAACTACGGAATTCTGAAAAAAGACAATATCGGGTGATATAGAATGAAATTCTGAAATTCCCCATTTTTCCGATTTTATAGTAATTGTCACAGTAAAAGGAAAAACTAAGCGCCTGAATTGATCATATATGTTTTATACGTCTTTATCTTAATAATGAATGCTTAACATATGAGTTCTACATTCTTTGTATGATGTGAATGAGAATTCTGTTTGATACTGTGACTAGGGGTAGGGGTAATATTTTTACCATTTGTTTTTTTTAAATTTCTTGAAAATTGCTTTTTGTGATTTATTTATGTAGAAAATAGAAGTATCGATCGAATGATACCAAATTTGAGACGTTTCAGTTGAGCAATAACTTGAAGTGGAGAATTTATCTGACTTTTACGGAAAATTCGAAAATCCCATTTTTTGCATTTTTGGATAAATTCTGACTACGAAAATCGGCAAAATTTATCAAAAGAACCCAAGGAGTATGAATAATAATAATACTAAACAGAAAAATGCCAAATAAACCGTTTTTCACTGACGTATGAATACTCTAGGGGTTTTGACATTGAAAAATATGTCAATTTAAACAATTTTTCTGCGGGGTAGGGGTATATTTTATTCATTTTATTCCTTAATCCTAAGTGTTACTGCAACGGTATTGGTACTATTGTAAAGCTGAGACATTGGGCTACATGATGATGCATACATATGAAAATTCGTAGAATCAAAATACTCAAAAAATTGATTTTTGCCTCAACGAGGTATAAAAAGTAGCCGAAAAATACAAAATTGCTTCAGTGAATTTTGGCGACAAAAATATTCTGAAATGGGAGGTATAAGGGTACCTGCAAATCATATTTTGGTTGATGAGTGGGGGTGCAAGCGGGGTTATCTCAGCCCACGTACTAATTGATTTTAACACTCTTTCATGTTCATCGCCTGTATAGAGCCGAAATATTGCTGCTCGAGCGTTAAACCCCAATAATCAATCAATCAAACCGTCATGAAACCAAGGTTTTTGCATTGTGTCCTGTGTTTCTTATTCTGCTTCTATCATTTTTTTTTGCAAAAGTTCCATGACAGAGAAAAAAATAATGTAAAGCTGTAGTTACAACATTGTTATCTGTTATATCGATGTACCTATGAACATTGAATTCCGTTTGGTTGACACTAACAAACAACCATTACTACACCGTGGCTAACCCTTAACACAGGTTTTACGGTTCCAACGCCGGATTCACGGTTTTTCTGACGCCGGTGTTTTCAAGTTAATTTACGGTCAATTCCTTAGAAAATAAGTGGGTAGCCTATGTAAATTGCCTAGATATGAATGACAATTTCGTAGCAATATGAGCATTCGGTGCTACAATTATCACGCTAAAAGCAGTTGCTTGTATTCAGAGGTAAAAGTGTACCGTTCTCTCAATTATTAGTAATAAGTAAACGTAAACAAAGCGAATTTTGTCTCATTGTAAGCTTTTTCACATCAAACGGTCTGTCATGACCCTCAAATGCCCATTGGGCACTCTTAATGTCATCATTTAGTCTACAGAGCTCAAATTTCCCATTTTTTGTTTTGTTTTTGTTTTTGTTTTGTTTTTGTTTTTGTTTTTGTTTTTTTCGTTTTTTTGTTTTTTTGGTTTTTTTTTTGTTGTTCTTTTTTTTTTGTGTGTGTGATGACAAAAGGAGTGCCCGATATGCATTTAAGGGTAACGGCAGACCGTTTTGATGTGAAAAAGTTAAAAATAAGACAAAAATTCGCTTAATTTGTTTACCAGATTTGCTTTTCACGAATAATTGAGAAAACATAACAGCTTTACCACTGAATACAAACAACTACTTTTAGCTTAATCATCTTAGCACCGAATGCTCATATTGCTATATATTGTTTAAATTGTCATTAATATTCATATCAAAGCAATTTACTTAAGCTACCCACTTTTTTGTCAGAAAATGACCGGTAAACAAACAGGAGCACGGGGTAATTGAATCAAGATTAAAACTATGGAACGTCTAAACTGTCTGATGAGATACACATTTGTTTATGTGTTGTCAATTTTATATTACTTGCTGTGGTTTTATAATTACATGTGGTCATTTTGTATTTACGTTATGTAGGAATATCTTTACACTACGTAGTTTTGTCTTTACGTTCTGCCATTTCGTCTTTACGTTTTGGAATTTTGTCTTTACGTTCTGTCGCTTTATGAATACCTTATGTCAACATATATTTACGTTATGTGGATTTATCTTTATATAAAGCATATGTACAGTAACAAATTAGACTCAAACATTTGTAATAGAACTTCTGCTTTGCCATCCATTCACTCAATAGCCAACAATTTTTGACACTGAAGCTGGTACAATTATTTTCACCAAATTTAGTGTTACTGTGTAAGTATCATGGTCTTGCATACTTTTCAAAATGCAATATTAATATGTTAATTGTATCATTTGATATATTAAGATTAAGACTATTCTACTTTTAATTTTACATTCAATGATTTTTCATTCCTTTTTTAAAGCTGCCTGTGCAAATGGGAAAAAATCAAAATATAAAACAAACTGGTAAATTTTTAAGACAATTATATTATTATTATTCTGTTTTTTAATTACTGTAAATTACTATTCAACTATAGTGAAATCTCTAGACCCTTTTTCACTTTCAAATTGGTTTGCTTTAGACAGATGCATAATTAATATGCATAATATATTTGTATTCATATAAAGATTCTTCACAAAGTGACTTGTTTAGACAGGTTTCCAGTTTTCTAGGGTTCAGTTTAGACAGGTTTCACTGTATAAATTATAATGATCATATTGATTACGTTAAAATTTGAGACAATTTGGTCATATGTGCTTTTGTCTCTTGGGTATACTTAATAATGAGTTGTTTTTCACATTGGCATGGCATATACATTAGACAAAATACTGGAAATGTTAATAAGATATGTATTTTTTAACATTGGAAAATCTTCAAGCAGTTTGGCATGATTTTTGTACAAAGGGTTTGATGCCAAGGATGCAGCTAAGCTCTCTGACAAGCCATTCTGTAGATGGGGGAATACAAAAGAGTTAACGATATCATTTTCAGCTTTGAAGTATTGAAGAAGCATATGCTTTGCGGTATCAACTTGGTTTTTGGAAAATTTGACTTTAGTTTCCTCTGAAATATTGCAGACATTTGAACAAGTATTACGTTTGCAATTTTTTTTACAAATGTCACAACAGAGATGTGCAGAAAACCCAAAATATTGCAGCAAAAGTTCCCTTCTGCACTTATCCTCATTTTTGACGTATTCTTTCATATCTGTTTCAAGATGCTTCTTGTTGTATGCAATGTCTGTGTTATTATAAAATAACACAGCCATTGCCTGCTGGCCATTCCTCCCACACCTTCCTATTTCTTCGACATAAGCTGTGAAAGAAAATCACTATTAATAAGAACTAAGTATTAAATTAATTTATGTCAATGAAAATACTTTAATCGATATACTATTTCATATCCTTAAAGAATATCACTGGTAAGGGTCACCAAACATTTTTATTGCTTTAAAAAAAAAATTAAATCTCATTACATAACATTTTCCCACTAATTATTTCCCTTTGAAAGAGGTTTATAATTTTATTGTAATAATTTTTATATCAAATGTCCTTTTAAAATAATTTAAAAAAATAGTTTTTACATTATATCAAACACATTTCATTTATCGAAAACACATATTTCTATATGAGTTTGCAAGATGACCATAAAATATGATTCTTACTTTCCAAGGAATTTGGAGGGCCAACATAACTACGTGTTCTATGTCAGGAACATCTATTCCTGTGCCATATGCCTCATTGGTAAATAAGAGCCTCAACTTATCTTGAGGCCTGTGTAGTCTCTCTGTGATATTAGTTTTCATCTACAAAGATTTGTTTGTCAATGGTTTATCATGTTACTTTGTTTAATTACTTTATTCAGTTATTCAGTTCTGTAATTTTGTCTTTACGTTCTGTCGTTTTATGATTACGTTATGTCAACATATATTTACGTTATGTGGATTTATCTTTACATGCAGTGGTTTTCTTATAACGTGAGGTCGTTTCATCTTTACGGTATGTCGATCTCTAAATACTTTATGTGCATTTTCTTTTCTTTACGTGCAGTGATTTCTTCTTTACGTGATGTGATTTCTTCTCTACGTGATGTGGACAAAAATTTCATGATGACGTGTGACCCCGGAACTTTTCGATCGTGTAAACTTCAAATCAGTCCGTAAAAGGCAAAATAGACGTCACAACGCCGATTGGTAAAATGCTGAACGAAATACACTTGGGTAGTCTATCCAGTAACCCTAGAGTATTTATTTTATAGTAAAAAAATAGTTTATTGGTTATTTACGTTCAATATTATCACAATTGATACACCTGGGACTCTGTTGATGACTTGTGGCGATTTTCGTAGTCAGAATATATTTTTTTAATTCCAAAAACATGGGAATTTCGACTCCCGCGAAAATTTGCATAAATTCGACTCTACGAGTTATTAAAATCAAGCAGGTCTATGATGAAGTTGGCTCAAGTTGATTCAAAATATACAATGCTGACTATGTAAACTTATGATGGGTTTATGTTAACAAAAAAAACAGTTACTGACACTGCAGTGGATATTTTAGACAAATATTCAGATATTAAATTGAATTCTGAGGGAATCTGAAAAGAAAGGGGGAAAGTACACTGTTACAGTCTGAAGGAAAAAAGTCAAAATGTAATTTAAAGCTATACGTAAGATAAAAGTAATTTCTGGCTGCCATTGATGAAGTGATATTTGATCGGGATTTCATTTCCGAGTTTTATATTTTTTTGTGTAAATGGACTGAGTTACTTTCCCCTAAACTAATGTAACCCTTGAACAACCAAAATGGCAGCCAAAACCATTTCTGTTGATATGGAACTGAAAAAGGTTATAGTTTTCACCAACAGACATAAGATTAAAAAAAATGGCAATTAATATTTTCTATTTAATTCTTAATTTCTTCTCTACGAATTTTATGCAGTAATATTATCGATAACGTATTAGAATAGTTGTTACATTGTCAACATTTTGTTGATTGGTTGTCATGATGTAGCATGTCTAGACCATGATGATTGAGTTTCGAGCGTCTGCTGCGACTTTTAAAGAAGTTGAACAAGGAATAAAAAACAAGAGGCTGTTATAACCCTATGTGAAAATAATAAGAAGGTGAAACCTTTAATGAAGAAACCTATTTACTTACCTGAAACCTGAACAGTCTCAAGTCTGAGGCCCCAGTGAGGGACATTTGTTTCTCCAACACTCGAGTTAGAGTTATAAATCTGTGTTAGTCGGTTAAACACTCTGTCAGTTTGATTTTTCTCTGTGAAATATGAGTGTTACACTCACACATCATATATTCTGGGTGTTAATTGTTTACGGATAATTATGACCTGGGTTTGAAATTTACCCAGTACGTTGAAGTTAATCTCAGTTGATCTCTGCCGATAATATGAATGTCATTCCCAAGCGCCCAGGTCACTGACCTCAAAAATTCATTAAGGACCCTGGGACTTGTGAAATTTCTCAATCCAATTGCCAAAATCTACACTAGTAATACAAGTCAATTGTTAATTTGCCCAACATTAATACTAGCCATTGGCATAATAAAACAGCCGCAGCGGTTGAGACAATAGCACATGGTATGAACAATTG
Source organism: Perna viridis (assembly GCA_037379345.1). NCBI lineage: Eukaryota > Metazoa > Mollusca > Bivalvia > Mytilida > Mytilidae > Perna > Perna viridis. The sequence continues at coordinate 24,159,803 of CM074514.1, read as the reverse complement.
ACAAAGATAGTGTGAAAATCATAAAATAGATATTAATCGTTGATAATTCTTCATAAATGTCCTGTATTGAGTTAAAATTAATTGCAGTCCATTTGATGACCAGACACACATTGTAGACATTGTATACAATGTGTTCATTTAAATATCTAAAAATAGACAACTGTGTGCGAGGTTCATCGAGGGATTATTTTCATACAGGAGTAAACGTTTATCAGCATCAATTAAAGTCTGAAATCATTTAAAATATCTTATTAACCTTTTAACATTCACAAGGAAACATTAATTGAAAACACCTTCGATAATTTTTGTCAGCTCTGATTTAATATATTTTTCTTATAATATTCCATTAAACATGTACAAAATAAAAAATAAATAGAATCTACCAAATTTTTAATGACATGACAAATTTTTCTTCTAACTGGTGTGCTCCAAATTACCTGAGAAACAGAAACAGAATAATCATTGTATTTTACAATGAATTCCTTATTATGCCTCATTGAATTTTACAACTATTACAATATACAAACAGTCGGTGTTGGCTAGGTGGAATCTGGATGTTAAACACTGACTATGTGGGTGTAACACCAAGTTTCACTTAGGTCGGATTGAGTGTAGTGTAAGTCCTTTCATAATTTTTGTCAGCCCTGCAATTGTTAACTTCCAAAATGGTAAAATTTGTTATGATATACAGTTTTTATTGTCCTTATGCATTCTCCTATTGTCATGGGCTGAAATGTCTGGCTTTGGTAAGGAATTGTGGGTTATCCTGATCGGAATGCCTTTGGGTATTCATTTTCTTAAACATTCCGCTGCTGTGTTTTACCCATCCCTATCTGCCAAATAGCTAAGATTTTATTTGTAATTAATCATCAAAAACCTTAAACGCTCCCAAAAAAAACCCACTTAAGTCCTTAAATTATTTTTGTCAGCCCTGTTATTATTAACTTAAAATATGGCAGAAATGTCTGGCTATGGTAATGAACTGTTGTATGTCATAGTCTGAAATGTCTTTGGGTCAAATATTCTGGTATTGATACATTTGTAACCTGATTATGTCATTTTATGAAACATATGACTGCTGGGTTTTGTCCATCCCTATCTTGAAAAAAAGCTTAGGTTTGATTTGTATTAAATCATAGAAGCTAGCTTATGTTTCTTAGACTGGAATGGTTTTTGATTGCATTTGCCAAGTATACAAGAATGAAGCTGCCATGATGCTGTTTTTAAATTCCCGGTTTTACATGCACAAACCACATATTAATGGTTTTTTTTCTAGCCATAAGTATACTGAACCCAGTTGATAATACACCCATTTACACTACCTTCTGGAGTTTATTACAATACTTGCAAATCCAATACATTGCTTTAGCAAATGTTTCAAATTGTCACATTCCGATGTTGCCATTCAAGGCATCCATGGCAAGCCACAGATATTTGGTTATGGAGTTCTTTTACAAGTAATGCATTCCCACGTCTTCTCTAATATCAAATTGTTGAAGATTGTCCAATCTTGGGTGTAAAAAAATTTCGTATCCTATTGATATTAAGTTTCTTATCCAATATTTTGAAATTCAATTTTGTTTGGTCTGATGACATCTTTGCTACTTCAATCTTCCTGTTTGACCCCATTACCGATATCGCATATTAATCGTCATCAAGTATCCAATTCAACATTACTGAAAAGGAGAATAAAATATATATATATTTGTCTAGCGTTCCATGTGTTATGATATTAGTATGTTTGTTTATATTATATTGTTGTTTTTAAGTTACAATGATAAACTAGAAATTAAAATAAAATTGAAAGTATAACAAGACCGACTAAAAAACCATAAAGTTTTGTCTAAGCCAATTATAATTTTGTTTACCTTTTTCTATGATGGTTGGAGCCTTAGTCAAATTTCTAATATTATAGTAGCCAGTTGCTGGGCGATTTTAAAGACTCTTCTGTATTTGTCCTGTGCTGAGAGAATTGGAATTGGACTTGTTTTTATTCCTGTAATTAGCAATGTTGTGAATGTGAATGTCTTTCGTGACAATCACTTTTCTTGTAGTTGCTGCAATATGGACTTTTGGTCCAGTAGCAGTTTTTTGTTTGCTTTCAGTACTAAGCATCTTTCTTGCCTCCTTGATGGAGTTATCGTCCAGCTTGCTCTGCTTTGGTACATATTGAAATGAACTTTGATTCACATCATGGTTATTTGTCAGTTCAGCAGATTTAACTTCAAGACATTAGGCATCTCTTGAGTGATACCATGTGTCTACATGGACACCTCCATTTTGAATTTTACTGAAAAAAAGCAAATACATCTGTTGTTGGCTATGTAAATCCTACTATAGATTGTCTAGTAAATTCATTGCAAAATGGAAACATACAGTTGAGTAACAGAGTACGCTATCATCATATTCGAAGGACTTGTTTCAATATGGACATATCAGTGTGCTCTACAAATGTATACCGTATTTCGTATTTAATTTAAGCTATTCCAAAATATTGATGCATACATGTAAATGTATATACAGTACCTTGTATTTGGCCACTTTCCACTGGAATTCAAGAAGAATTTCTTTCCACCTTGAAAGCATACATATTCCACTCTTGTGAATGTAAGATTTTTTGAAACTCGCCTGTATGGAAACTTTTTCCTGTAGTTTTCAATACTCTGTGATGTTCTTTTATATAATTGTTCAAAGTTTGTTTCTTCATGACTTATGATAAATTTCTCCAATTCTGACATACATGTAGAACTAAATTTTCTTCCTAACATGGTGGTACATGTCTAATTTCATACGCATGTATATATGGCATTGATCAGTTTTTCACTTTATTAATGAGAAGTGTTCACAGATTTGGCTCATTGCTTCAGTTAAATTATAACAAAAAAAGTAACCAGTCTTCGAAATTGTCACCAGCCCAACAGGCATGGCTGATAAAAATGCAGGTGGGCTAGCAGAATTCAGCTAACATGCCAAAGATTGCTGTATAAGTTCATTAAATTTTTTTAGCTGAGGCTTCTTGTCAGAATTTATATGGCAAAGACTTAGTAACAATGTCTTTCATTAAAATATGTTTTATTTGTAAGTTCTTAAAATTACATATGAAATACATGTATGTCAAAATGAAATGAAACAAAACCACAAGTAACTTCGAAATACATAAATAAGAAATACATTGATACAATCAATCCTTATTTGAACAAAATCCAGAAATAAAGTTGATCCAGCAAGTTCCAGATATTAGTTTTTGTTGTGTACTCGGAGACGCTGTTAAATAAAAAAGATTCATGTTCTTTACCATTTTTGCTAAATTTGATTAAGGATTATTTCATTTGTGGGAGTCGGCATGAGATATTCCATATATTTGTAATTTTATCAATCAAACAGTTCCGGGGTTGGCTAAGAATGCCTATTTTTACCACAACCAGAAATAGGGTTTTTTGAAAATTTCGCAAGGAGTTCGAATCAAATAACATGTGGGTCTTAGGAACGTTTTGTCTGCAGGTGATTTGACTACGTTTCAATAGGTAGAGATGTAACATTTTGCTTTGACGAAAGTTTCTCAAGTGGTCAATATGAAAGATTTTTAGCCGAATTTCTAAACATTTAAGAGTGAGATTTGCTCCCTTAATATGTGATAGGTGAAACCTGAAACACTCCCAAAGAACCATAAATTCTTACCCTTTCATTTTGTCAGTCCTGATATATTATTTTAATAACCTTCCATTATGGAATTGTCTTGATAGTCCTTGAACTCTCTCCTCATTGTCATGGTCCAAAATGTCTGTGGACTGAATTTTTCTGGAGTTTGTGTAAGGAAGGAATTAGTGTTTTATGGGTTGTCATGGTCCAAACTCTAGTGTCATATGATATTTTGACAAGCCGGCTTTCACAAAAAATTACGGGTAAAACTGATAACATTATTTTCATAAACATTTTGGTGCCATCAGACTGCTGACTGTTTTGATCGTCCCTATCTTGGAAAAAGCTATGATTAAATTTGTATTTAATTGTCAAAGTTAGCGAATATTTTCCGTGACAAAGTTTTCAGTAAGGGTCACCTGATTAAAAACAAAAGCACTGAAGTCAAATTTTGTTGAACTTCCTGTACAAGCACTGGATACAAATATTACACACTGTCCAATTGTTAAAACTTAATTATCTTTATTTTTTTGTGTTTCTTTTCATCATGTTCAAATTAAACAGGTCAAGAAGGGAAATAAAATTTTTTTTTTTTTCATTTCACTAACACCCAAATGTTCAGATATTTAAGTTCAGTAATTCAAAACAGACTTGGACACCTACAAATGTACATGTAAATTCTAACATCATCATATTCCCTAAATATTAGAAGTACTTGTACTTATATTACTCCAATTTTAATTCTAGGCTTTTCAAGAACTTCAGGTGAAGATGATAAATTCGAAAAATCAAATTAAAATATCAGATGCACAGATTGAAGCTCTGAAAAGAACAATCCAGCACTCAAAGTTAGTTTATCATGAGATCTCATCATTACCAGACCAAACTAGACTATATGAGGGTGTTGGAAGAATGTAAGTATATTTTAATGTCTTTGTACAGGTAGTGACCTCTGCAATTTTTGAAAGGGGGCAAGTCCAGGTCTATAGAGGGCACACTTTAGAGGCAGATTTGTAACAAACACTAAAAGGTTATTACAGTACCTTATAAATATTATAAATACAAGTAGAATTTTACCCAAAACAACACATGTTTGACTGTGTGTACATTGGTCCTTTTTTTTTTTGTTGCCATCACTTGGCGTCCATTGTCGTCGTCGTTAACAATTTTTCAAAACTCTTCTCCTCTAACACTACTTGACCAGTTGTAACCAAACTTGGTTTGAATGTTCCTTTGGGTATCCTGCATAGAACTGATTTAGGGATTTTTGATCTGTCGAAAAACATGGCCGCCAGTTAAACAGTTGTTTTCCACATATATCTCCAAAACTGTTAGGTTAAGCCAAATTCAGACATGCGTTAAAAGTGTTCAGCATGATGAGATCTATCTGTGGTCAAATTTTCATTTTAATCTGTTAAGCTAAGTTGGAGTTATTGCCCTTTTTAAACATTTTTTTGCTTTTTTTTAATTTATTTCTTTCAAAAATTTTCTATTCTGACACTACTTGACCAATTGGAACCAAACTTGGTACGAATGTTCCTTGGGGTATCATACATAGTACTGGGGAGGGGATTTTTGATCCGTAGAAAAACATGGCCACCATTACTAAAAATAAAACGAAGGGGTCAGACAGTAGTTTTTCACATATATCTCCAAAACCGTTAGGTTTAGCAACATTATTTCAGTTGCTGAAATGACCCTTATTATAAGGCCTTCAAAAGTCTTTAGAGATCAAAGTTGTCACATGACTCCTTGTCAGAGCTATTGCCCTTGAAAGATGAAAAATGAAGTTTGTTTTTATTTACAGTTTTCAGCCAATATCTTGAAAACTATAATAGATAGAAAGAAACTCATTCGCTGATCCTTATGATAGTCCTACCAAAGTCTTCTTGAGTCAAAATTGTTGGACAACTCCTTGTTGAATTTATTGCCCTTGAAGTACAAACATGAACTCGTGGATTGTTTTGGTGTATCCAGCAGCACCATGAAAACTGATTTATTCAACGGGTCATAGTTTTCATTTCCTCGTTTGTCTACCCCGGACTTGACTTTTTTAGGAGCAACTCGGCGGGTGTTTTTAGAAAAGCAGAGGACGCTTACCATACCGGTGCACCTGGTCCATGCTCCCAGTTTTTAATGGAGTTCAAGTTGCTCATTTACTTTTGTTACTTTATGTTCTATGTTGTGTATGTCTGTTTTCCATGTCTGGTCTTTGTCCCCGGATTACATTGTTTTGATTACCGCTATAACTTTGGTTCCCTTGATTACTCTTTAAAAAGGTGAGCCATTCAGGCTCCTATGAGTCTCTTGTTTGTCAACTCAACTCCCTTAGCATTTCTTTTCAGAAATTTGAAGTATTTTTTTTTTTTTGTCTGATTTAGGTACATGTACTTTTCTTCAGAGATATTTTTTTAATTAAGAATGCAGTATGAGGAAGGAAGATCAATAATTAGTGGATATTCTTAGCAAAAAGGTTTTCATTGTAGAGGGAATTTGAAAAACACACATATGTTATCCTGATTTATTGTAATTATTGTGGATTTTTTCTTAATTTGATTTGTGATACTAGATACTATCCTTTTTTTTTCCTGTGCATAACTGAAATGATATTTAACTTTAAAATTCATGAAATATATTATAGAATATAACTACAAGCATATTATCTAATAGTGACTCCACTGGGTTTGACTGAGACACTATGACTCCACTCACATCATGTCTACTGTTAAGAGTGGGAAGTTAAAGTTGGTGTTGACAGTAGTATATAAATACTACATTTATTGTTAATAAAAAATTTTGTGGATTTTCATCAGCTCCTTAAGTTGATAAAAGCATATGCATCATGCATTGTATTGACTGTTAGATAATTTAGCCACTAGAATTAGTCTATTACAAAGTTGACTTTTCATATCTCAAGTAACAAAAAAGTCCCGTTCTTTTATCCATTTATTCAACAAAACAGAAAAAAAAGGAGTTTTGAAACATTATGCAACATTTCTCCTACTAAGCATATAGAGTTACACAGAATAATTTTGGAAATTTGAATCTGACAGGGATTGTTTTTCAAAACACACTGTGAAAATAAAAAAAATCACAGTGGGCATGCAAATTAGGTTGGGAAGGGATGAGAATCTATAAATTTTTGAATATGGTCTTGTTTTTTGTTGTTGTTGTCTTTTATAATATTCTACTATAAATTCTTTTTTACAGGTTTATATTACAGCCGCCAACAGAAATTAAAAAACAGTTGGACCTTAAAATGAAAGCATCTGAAGAAAAAATTGAATCTTTACATGTAAGTACATGTACTTACATGTAGTGTCTGTTCTCAAAAGATGGACTTATGAAACCAGAGACATTGTCTTGATGTTAAAACAAATGAGTTTCTGTGCGGTTGGCATAAAAAGTATCAAATAGTTTAGCCATTTGTTTCTTGAAACATTATTAGGTAGGTTTCACCCTATCTGTCCACACTATAAATTGTATCCAAAATGAATCCTACATCCACATTGGTCTCGAAATGTACAGGGTTCAACAAGGTGTATGAGGTATTATTCTAATTAGGGGCATTGTCTTGTTTCTTTAGTTTTTTTGTGGGGTTTTGATCCCTCAGGATCAAAATACCTTATGTCACCAGTTCCCTACTTCCCTACTATTTCTGAACACTAAACAAAAATATAGTCCAGATGTAGTTTGTATCATTCATTTCAATACCAATATACTTGAAAAACGGTTGAAGCACATTCCTCGATATTATATCAACAATCCCAGTGAAACCAATATGATTGGTTTATTAAAATATTGTCATAACAAACTTCTTATTAATTTAGCATCTTTTGTTAAACAAATATGTCCATTATTTTAAACCTGTCAACTCACTATCCCCCATGTTTTTGAATTCATTAATTGTAATTCTGTGTATATTGTATTGTCTTTATATATTTGATTAGTATTGTATAACATGCTTATGTTGCACTGTAATGTGCCTGAGTTTCAAAATAAAATCTTGAAATCTTGAAATCTTGAATCTTGAAATACCTCTTTTATGACCAGTAAATATGTTTCTGGCAATTGTTCAGCTTAATGATATTCTATTATTTCTGCAAATAAAATTAAGATCTACTGGTGTCTTCAAATCAACTGTACCGTAGATTTGAGCGACTCCTTTTTGGCATTGGAAGATGTTTAGTAATAAATTTGTTTTTAAGGAATTTAGTTCTTCCAGTATTGTGTCAAAAAACATCAAATATGTTAAGCATGTTCCGTGTTCCATTTAACACATTTATCAGTCAAAACTTCCTATTACATGTATTAATATTGAAATAACAGGAATTGAAGTGCAGTGATTTAACCAAGTAAAATTCAATTTTTTTTATAAAAAGTGTCTTGTTTTGGAAAATCTTATGTTCACCAAGAAAATAATCTTTTTAAGCTGAATTTGGTTTTATTTGAGCATAATTATTGTGTGGGATAAATACGCTATTACAATAGTTTTTTAATGTAAATGCAAATTAACTTTTGGACAGATTTAAAAATTTGGGAAGAAGATGAAATGGAACAAAATTTGTAAATGTGTGTGATGTTGGATACTATATAACTATTATTACATTTTGTACTTCAGATATCAGTAAAAAGATTTACATTAAGTTTATACATATTTGAAAGAAAAAACAGTTCTAAATAATATTGGAAATGCTAATGTATGATTACAGTCTTATTTTACATCATGTAATCTTATGAAATTTTGTTCGTGCTACATTTTCACTAGAATCAAAAACAGCACAATGATTATTCAGTAGAAATTGAAATTGATTTGGGATTTTTTTCTGCAATAGTTTTATCTTTCTTTCAAATTTTTGGATATGCCAGATTTTTTTAGCATTTTCAAAAATTTAAATCACTTAAAAGCCCATAGTGAGACAAGTAGTTAAATTTGTTATCATATCAAAACACGCTATACATGTATTTTATCAAAAAGGTGAAAACCAAACTATTTTTTTTTCTAATACATGTAAATAACTTGTATTCATTTTTTTCTTCAGAAAAATAAATCATACTTAGAGAGAAGTATAAAAGAAAGTGAAGACAACTTGAGAGAAATGGTGACAAACAGACAGCAAGCAAAATAACATTGATAGTAATTTAATAAAAAAATTTGTACTTATTTGCTTGTACCTACACAAGATGTACTTAACTTAATACTGTGAAAGTACTTTAATACATGGATACAAGTTTTCATGGATGAGGGAAGATACACAAGTTTGTGGATTATTAAATTCTTTGTTTCGAGGTTTTCAGTATACACATTAATTTAAAGGGATTCTCCTTTTTGAAAATTGGTATCCCACAAACAGTAGTACTTTAACGGTAGTTGATGTTTGTTTGTTTGTTGGAGTTTAACATCTGAGCAGCAATATTTCAGCTATATTCAGACGATGAACATGAAATTGATGATAAAATGAACATGAAATGATGATGAAATGAAAAATGGGATGGGACACAAGGACAATGGGGTCGACAAATTTTGATTGCCACTGGAAATAGAGAGAGGTGGGTAGGGTCGGGCAATTTAGCCTCCTGTGGCAGAGCCCTATGGTTCCTACTCCGGGAGAATACCACAGTAGGGTTCTTTAACGTGCAAGGAACGTGGCTTCTTTCCCAACACGGTGCACCACTATGGTTTGTGGTCAGGTTTTCCGTATTATAGCCTGACAACCCCAGAATGTAACATGCCAGGTGTACCCCATTCCACCACCTGGGGCACACATCCCAGTTGTTCTGAGCACTATTTAGTCGCCTTTTACGACAAGCTTAGCGCTGCTACAGGCCTATTAATTTGACACCCGGACCTGCACAGGGAAACGGTAGTTAAAGTGTTCCCTCCAGATTGTTTTGTTCAGACAGCCCTTTTAATGTTTTTTTTTTTTTTTTTTTTTGGCTCACCTTGCTGAAAGCCATTTTACATTTTTTTACAATTTTTCAAAACTCTCTCCTCTGACACTACTTGACCAATAGAACCAAACTTGGTATGAATGTATCCTACATAGAACTGATGTTGGGATTTTGATCAGTCGAAAAACATTACTGCCATTACTAAAAATAGAACATAGGGCTCAGACAGTAGTTTTTTCGCATATATCTCCAAAACTGTTTTGTTTTGCTAAATTCTGACAGGTTAAAAGTGTTCAACATGATGAGATATAACTGTGGATAAATTTTCATTTTAATCTTTTAAGTCATGTTGGAAGAGTAATCAAGGGAACCAATGTTAAAGTGGTAATCAAAAGAATGTAATCCAAGGACAAAGACCAGACATGAAAAACAGACATACACAACAAAGAACATAAAGTAACTAAAATCATAAATACAAAGTAGCATAAACGAATGAGCAACTCAGACTCCACTAAAAACTGGGAGCATGGACTAGGTGCACCGGTAGGGTAAGCGTCCTCTGCTTTTCTAGAAACACCGGCTGAGTTGCTCATAAAAAGTCAAGTCCGGGGTAGACAAACGAGAAAAGGAAAACCCGTTGAATAAATCAGTTTTCATGGTGCAGAGGGATACACCATAACGATCCACGAGTTCATGATGACCATAAAACTTCTGTAGTGATGACTTCAATGTTGTAGCAACATAACCCTGTTCCAGAAGCCTATTAGAGTTCTAGCGAGATACAAAAAGTCTGCGTAGTTTCGGCATGCTCTGGCATAACATATAAGTTGTGATATGAACACTCCATACGCAGGTGCTGAAGGGATGTTGCCACAGATGAAAAGAAAGTTCTGAATGAAAAGTCATCACGTTTGTCGTAATGTTTGGTCAATAGTTTTCCTTTACCATCGATTTCTAAGTGTAGGTCAAGATATAAGGCTGACTTCACAGTGTCTGTAGTATCCTTTATCTCAAGTTCTTTGGGGTAGATGCGATGTATCAACTCCCCGAAATTAGGATAGTTTAAAGATAATACGTCATCTACATAGCGGAAACTGAGGTTAAAGGATATAGCTAAACGACATTCTTTCTTTCGGATCAGATCAGCTATAAAGTCAGCCTCATAAGGGTGAAGGAATAGGCCATTGGAATGCCGGCCGTTTGTTGAAAAACACGTCCACCAAACTGGACAAACATATTGTTGATTAAAAATTGCATTATTTTGTAAACATCTTCCTCTGTATATTTGGAAGATGATTTGGAATTATTTCTTACAAAGTATGAGGAATCTCTACCAAGAACTATATATTTGTATCAAGGTGTACCATCTTTTTTGGAAAAACAACGATGTATAATGTTTTTAAGTCAGGATTTTAACTGAGTAGTTATTGCCTTTTTTGACATTTATTTGCTATTTTTTAATATTATTTCTTTCAAAAATCTTCTCATCTGACACTATTTGACCTAACAGAACCAAATTTGGTATGAATGTTCTAAAGAAATTTTTCATGGGGCTGTAGCAGGGACTTTTGATCCGTGGATAAACAAAAACATGGCTGCTAATACTAAAAATAGAACAAAGGGATCAGTCAGTAGTTTTTTCATATATCTCCAAAACCATTAGGTTTAGCCAAATTCTTTCAATTGCTGAAATTATCCTTATTATGGGCCCAAAAGTCGCCAAGAAATCAAAGTTGTCTGATGACTCCATGTAAGAGTTATTGCCTTTGGTCTCACTAACCACTTCTAACGTTTCCATTACTTTACATGTTAAAAAGTAATTTTCAAAGTCTCACTGTGAATTTCCAGGACAAATGACATTTTAAAGTTGCATACCTTTGCGAAGCTTGGAAAATAAGGCTTCCAAAATCATTATGCTAATGGTACGATGATTGTAGAAATTCTTCACAAAATTTACTTGAATAAATAATACTGAAAATCCACATGTTTACCTGTTCTGCTAACTGACAGCATGGAGGCAAATTACACATGTAAACAATATTCATACACTTTTGCAGTTAATTTCATATATGATCTTAAAGTACACATTCTCAGCTTTATTTTGACCACTTTCAATCATAATACACAAAAATAATGCACTTACAATACATGTCTAGGTTCAGTGTGTTTTTGGTACTACATAGGGGCGGTGGGGGTGGCCATTTTATCCGGAGGTGGTTAGTGGCAAAACTTTGGGATTTTGTCATACTGACCCCTTGTGTCACCCATTGCTTGATGTCCCTCGGTTAGCATTTGTTTGAAATTACATATCAAAATATTTTGAAAAAAAATCCAATAATTTCTTCCTGAAGTCCTGAAACTTTAATGTATATAATAGCTGCTTCTTTCTTCGTTAAAAGGAAGTCTAGAGATTCTTGTCGTGCCGTCTTTCTTAACAAAGAGATGCGGCATATTGTTTTTAATTAAATGAACCTTGAAAGCTTTACCCAGCATTTCACACTCTAAATTTAAACGTGTTACCATAGACGCCGTGCACACACCTAACATTTTAGGGAAATTTAAATAAAATTTGATATAATTTTACACCATATGAAACATAGTACTGTTTTGTTTTTTATTACTTATAACTAAACAGTGCCTTGTTTGTATAATACTAATCTAAAGTCCCTGGTTTGTATAATACTAATACAAAGTCCCTGGTTTGTGTAATCTAAAAAAACAAACTGCAACTACAGCCTGACATTATGAAAAATTATTACATTTAAAAAGAGAACCTGGATATACTTTAGCAAGCTATCGCAAAAATAACTCTGGGTATTAGCTATACTTCTTTTTTTTTGCACACGTTCGGATTCAGACCGCTGACATTTAGAATAATATGAATTTGCTTGGTTAGAGCGCGTCAACCTCATTGAAGGACGAGAAATTTTTCACAAAGCAAATATTTAAGTGCAGTCTTGGTTATTCATGTTATTTGTCATGAACTTTTTTCTTGGTCATGACCTTGTTCCTGGGCTTTTGTTCCCATAAATTAAAAAGGGTGCTCTGGGCTGTCATTTTATCATATTTGCCCAACTTTTGACCAATATCATAATTCTGATTTTCTTTTGAGATGTGTACAAGGTAAACTTCAGACGTTTTGGACATAACTTTTTTTTAAAATACTGATCTTCTTGTTCCGTTTAAATGCAAGTTAAATCCTCTCGTTAACTTTACCACAGGATATTGAAAGTTTTATTTGCTACCACCTATTACGTCCTTGCTCACCCTGAATCGATTTCACCTTGAATATTTTCTTATACCAACCTGGACTTAAAATAGCTCATGGTAAAGTTTTGAGAGCTCCTGAATAGAAATTGACTAATCTAGGTTTTCTTCAGCCTCTTCTTTCTTGTATATGTATCAGGGGAATTTATAATATAGGTATAGGCTTGCTGATTAGTGAAAATTTTGACCACTAAACAATATCCTTTTTTTTTAATCTTTCCGCCAAAAAATGTCTTTCTTGATGCAGATTCAAGTATGAAGAAATATCTAGATCGCAGGATTTTACGTCAAATATTCCTTAGCTTCCGGGGAGGGACGACCCCAGACTCCAGCCTAATTTACTGCCTTCTATCAAATAAATTCTTACTTACGGACCTACTATATATCAATTTTAAAACTACATTTATGTGGATTGAAAAAAATGCAAAACTAGTTTTAACCTGCCAGCGGTTATGACTTTCAAAATAGTGAAATTAGAGAAGTTTTCGCTGAATGCCAAGTTGGAGACTAGTTCTTATTTTACATCATGTGATGTGCCTTTTTTACCATCACGCTCGGTTTATTCACGATTTCCTGTTGAATTGGATCATATTTAAAAGTTCAAAGATTTATGTTTCTGATTTCAAATACTTTACACCGAAATATTTGTTTGTTAAGGACCATAGATGTAAGCCATTTTGTTACTGTACACACAACTTTCAACCTGTTAAAGTAGTGACCTATTTGATTGTATCTTTACTATTTAAATCCTTAATATCAGTTTTTTTTGGTTTAACCACTTTATGCATTTATTGTATAAAAAATGTCAGAGACAGTGAAGAATAAAATCAGAATTTTACATTTGTTTCTTTTCATGTCCTTCAAGTAAGAATCAATTTCACAAAATGTAAATATTTAAAATATGTTAATGGTTTTATCTAGCTTACATGTGTTTTCTTTCGCCTTCATATGTACCCGATACTTATCTTATGGGGCTATTTCTTCTATACTTTTCATGGCCGGGTCCAGACAATTTGTAAAGGAGGGGTTGCCAGTCGAGGTTCCTCAGAAAAAGGGGGTGCTAGGACATTATTCACCAGTTTTTGTCAAATCAAAACATGAAAATGACATTTTTTTTTTTCTCAATAAAATGGGGTACCAACCCCCTGCACCCACTCTGGATCCGCCACTGCTCTTAAACAGCTAGAATGGACCATATGTACAAGTATGTTGGGTGGTAGCTGACATGCAATCAGATATCTATAGTCAACATACACCGATAGATCAATAGATTTAATTTCCACAAGTAGATATTTCAAGTGCTCACCATTTAAATTAAAAAAAAAAACTGCTAACATTGCACGTCAAGATATCAATCTCTCCATTCCGATCAACTACCGCCACTTTCTTTTTTATTTTGCGTTCTTGGTGTAAAAATAACAAACTAAGACATCGATAGAATCAATTCGCTTACTAAAACGAACCAAATAGGCAGCCGGAGGAATCGCTTACTAAAACGAAACCAAATAGGCAGCCGGAGGAAAAGGAACACACATTTTGTTCTTCAGAATATATTATCAGCTGTTCATGGTATTCTCGTTATTTACTGCTAGACAGAATCATATATCGGTTGATATCGAGTAATAAAGGTAAAATGCGCCAAAAAAACCGTTACTTGTATATGTATGAAGGGAATTACTTCATAGTTCTGCAATAAACACACGTCTATTTTTTTTAAAAGCTAAACGTTTAAATAAAGATCATGACCCCTACATATTACGACATGAAATGACAGGTATGTGACAAGTAAATAGGACGAAGAAGAAATCCATCTATCTATCATCTTTACCAAACTACCCATCAACAAGTCATCCAACCAAAGCTGTGATCCTGTAACGGTGTAATGACTCTTGTAGTGACGATGTACGATCAATAACAGGTTACCAAATCTGCAAAGCACATTACCAATGAATTTAATAACCTTGAAAAGTTTGTATAATATCAAAGTTGTAGTTGCATCATTACCTTTCTATATTTGAAAACTCTGAATACATATAGAAATAGCGTGTGTGTGTGTGTTGGGGGGTGGGGGCGTGGATACTTCATTAAATAATTGAGAAGTGAAGCCGCTCATGACTCGATGGTAGTATGTGTGGCACACTTCAAAAACCTTGGCATCGGTATGGTTCATACTCCCTGTTATCATTATAGACATAAAAATGTGTAGGTACTCTCTGTGTATATCATCGGCCAATGTATGCAGGCAATGCCACACAAAAACTAACCAGTCAAAGAATCTACTCACTGTGGATATTTTACTTGCTTTGTTTAATATGATTATCTACTAACGTTATTAGCGGGAACGTGATATTCCCAGGGCGGATCAAGATACTTTGAAAAGAAGGAGTGTCAGGGGTTCCTTAGAAAGGGGAGGTGCTATGACAGTCATTATTTGCTTTTTCTGTCAATTTACACATGAAAATACTTTTTTTTCAATAAAAAAAAAGAGGGATGCCAACCCCCTGTACCCTCCCCCTGGATTTGCCACTGATTCCACGTACACCTCCTTTTACATAGAGATACATGTATTACATAAGAGTAGTTTCTATAATGGTGGGATATAAACCGTACATTTTTCAAAGAAGTATATTTCTTTTGTTAATCAAAGGCTGCGTTTAAGTCTCCATCGTCTCTGATGCTATATTGCCTTCATATGGTGAAATAAAACTTAGTCTCAGAAATCCAATCCCAACGCTAATCGGCCAGTAAAGCACGGAGACAAACATCTTTTCCGGAAATGGAAAACTTTGAATTTGCAATAAGTGTGTACATTCTGTGTCAAGGTAACAATATAGTTCGGCCCTTTACTTCAAATGCCTCTGCATGTTACAAACATTTTTACACAATGATAGTATTAAGATAGGTAAAATACATACAAGCTGGTATCCGACGATTGATCATAAATTCGATTTTTTCTCCAATTTCTGTAATATAGCTGATCATAACTTATTGATTTAATAAACGTTTTAGTCTTGCTCGTTGTCCAGATTTCTGATCAAGACACACCCGCAATTAAAGTCAATATGGCCGATCAAACATTTTTCAGAAATTCATAACGAAATGTGCTGCTTTACTTGCTTTTCTGTGTGATATTTATAACTAATGCATTTATATACGGGTATCCAGCGAAGCATTTACAAAATGTTTAACGAACATTTAAATTGTACGCCTATTGTCTTCTTTTAAATTAAACCGTGAGATTATAACAATAAAAGGACTTCCCGGTATTGCTATTCAAAATCATAGCGGATTGTCGGGTTTCCGAAGTACATGGTCTATTTTGAGACATTGGGGTACCTTTATGTAGTGTACAAAGCCTTGGACTATGGAGTAACACATTTGTCATATGAAAAGTGTTTCTTTAGCCAATATGGAAACTAAACTTCAGATATTTTGGTGGTTTTTACTTTGCCAGGTGAGTTCTTATTTGTAACATGTTTCTTTTTCCAAAACTTAGAACAGAACAGAACAACGCCATAATAGACCCGGAAATAAAACAGCACACATTGCCTCAATTTATGCTGCTCTCAAACAACATTTTACTGAGAATTGCTAATAGTCTATCGATATTTTACATTTTATTGTATGTTAACACTTTTTATGTATTTTCCATAAATATGGATAATATGACTATCTTGGTGTAAAGCGGACAGATGGACCGCCAAATGTTATAATATTGCAGATACCAAACGAACTTCATAGGGAAACTTGAAATTGGCTTTGGTACTAAATAAACATTAAAAGAACTGATGATTGCCCATCTGTTGACATAATATTTTGGTTTGGAAGAGAGAGATCGAGGGTTCTAGTTATTACCCTTATAAACTTTTTTCTATGGAATGTGACTATTTTTAAACAATTTCGTGATTTTGGAAACTGACATTGCACACGTAGAATGCGATCTCAGTTTACCACTGACACCTTGATATACTAGAACAAACGGTTACATGTATAAGTTTCAGTGTCATCGAAAACCTGAAAAATTCAATCTTTAATATGATTTTTCTGGTGAGAGATTAACTTCTCACTGAACATAATGTTAATAACTCAGAACCCGGGATTTAGGATTACCGTGACCAGCGGGTGTTCAAACAAAGAAATGAACACTCTCTACAAATTATTAAAAAGAAACTAATGTACAAAAGTATTTTATTTGCTGACGATAAAAACTTTTCGTATAAATGTTTCAGACAAGTCCGCTTGCTATTTAATAATGTTTATACTATGCCCAGTTTTTCGCCCATTTCCTTACTGGGCATAGTATATACAGCATTAAGTAGCAAGCGGACACGTATGAAAACACATATAATAACTCAAATATGGAAACAAAATGATTTAATGATATTTATTGTGATTAAAAAAAAATCCTGGGCATGTGGAAGAATTGGAACTATACAACTTTGAACAATATACACTGTATATTCCTTGAATTTCTTGTAATCTATTGAAATATTCTATAACTTATATACTAGTATTTACGGTACCGAATGAAAAAAAAATCGAAAAATCTTTTTTAGAACTTTTCAATACCTTAAAATTACAATTTGTTTCAAACGTGGTCAAATGCTAGACCGATGTCTTCCACGAACCCTTATGTTTTATTGCAAAGGAATGATTTAAGGGAAAATTATCCGCATTTTCATTTGTTATTACTCATGTTATTCAGGGACTTAATATTCTAATATACACTTCCTGTGTCATTCTACCTCCGTTTTTCAAATTGAACATTTGACTCTTTGTGGTAACTTTTTTGTCTGTGTGCAGAAAAAAAGTACTGTGACCATATGAGATATAATCAACTTAAATTTTGTCTCTTTGTTTAACGGGTCGTCAGATTGTAATAGAAGATAAAGCAATTGTAAGAAATGTATTTCAGCAAGTTTAGCAAAAATAAAAAACCCAAAAGGATTCAAATGGCTTTGAAAATATATTCCCAGGAATTAAGACGATAAATATCCTTCACGTACAAATACATTTTAGTGATCAATGAAATTTCGAAAATACAGAGGATTTGATTTATTGGTCGGTCGTAGTCCTCTCTTATTATGTCTAATGTGCATGAAAAATGAATAATTATGCTTTTTCTGCATTTAATCATTAACTAAGGCCATGGACTTTATATTATACCCACTGCTAGGGCGGACTGAGTCGCCGTCTCACGGACCACATACCCGTGGTTAAAAATGGTTAAGATGAAAGAAAATAATTGGTCAGTCAATGCGCCTTCCCGTTTTTTTTTTAATTCCTGTATCCGTCGCTGATTCCTCATTGTCTTAATACGAAAATAGCAATCATAGAAATATTTAAAAATTCGGCATCCTGTACACGAACGGCGTGACCTCTCACCTCTTTTTTAATCGTTTATCATTTTGTTAAAGAAAAACACAACTATATCCAGTTTAAAATTTAAACCACGCCTATTTACAACCCGGAAGATTTCTATTTAGAAATTACAGGACGTGATAATAAGCCATGTTTTCATGAAGTTCTTTATAAGTCTAACGTCCTTTTTTTTCTTTTGTTTGTTTATTTTACTCTTACAGTAACACACACAAGTAAATAGCCGATGACTGTGTGTGGTCAAGGTCTTAAAAAAAAAAACGGCAGGACAGAAATCTTCATCCTAGCCTTCCCCCTACAAATCAAATGATTGCTCCATAAGTGATTCTTTCGGATGGATATTGCATAATTGTTTGTTTTTTGTTTTGTTCCAGGGTTTTGCCTTTTTTTTTTCAGTTTTTATTGTTTTTGTTTTGTTTGTTTTTTTGTTGTTGTTGTTTTTTTTATAAAGTTTTGTTGGTTTGTTTTTTATTACAATCTTGAAATTGTATGATGTATGTTAAAAAAGCTTCCAGTTGATAATTTTATTATTCACATTATGACAAGAATTGTACAATCTCCACTAAATCACCCAAAACATGATAGATAGAGGGCAATGGTAAGGATTTTGATTACAAACTATTTTAAATATCACTTGCAGGTGAATGTCACATTTCATAAATAGTTTTTGAAACGACTCATTGAATCATGGACAGATACATTCACAATATTTGTGTTTTTGTTTGGCATTTATTTAAACAAACATTTTTCATTTTTCAAACTGCGCAATGCACGAGGTATCAGTCCCTGTAAGCACAGGGCAGTGGATGGAACATTTCGACATAACAGAACACCAATTTGAAGTAAAGATATTTTTTGAGATATTCATATATCAAGTCAAATATTTTCATAGAAAAGCAGTGTAAAAAATTAACAATTCGGGGGCGAATTCACTGTAAAAATCCTTAACTTTCGAAAATTGATTTCTTTTTAATATCAGCCAGGAGATAAGTTTGAGTGTATATGGGCAGTTGTACATGTATCAGTATGTGTATATGATATACTACATGCCTACCTCAGGTTTGCTAATTTTGTCTGATTCATGTAAAGTACTTTGACGAAATACTTTTTACCAGTAATTGTTGCATTGTATCGCTGTTGCTTATTTAACCACAACATATCATTTCAATATTTTACATACTTATTAGAACGGTTATTTCTGTTTTGATTCTAAATTTGTAGAGGTTGTATGTGAACTGATTACACCATGTATATAACTATTTGACTTATTTGATTTTAAGCTAAAACAATGTGGTAAAAAATCAATAATAAATCATTTGTCAATAAAGCTCGTAGAAAATGTAGTATAGAAGTTCTACACTATCCGCTGTATTGGATTTATTGTTCTATAGGTCCAAAGGAAGAATTTCAGTTTGATCATATGAACACTGTAGGAATTGGGGAGAAACTATTTTAATATAAGTAGGGCATATAAAATAAGATCTAAAATAGTTAGGCAGAATCAAGATTTGAATATTCATAGTAAAAAATAGACGGTGATAATCTTGCAAAAAACTATCATGTAACAGCATTTTTTAACATTTTTACAGATAGTTTTTCAAAATGTAATGACTGTTCAATGCATTAAGCTCTATCAGGAGTGCGATTTATAAAATATTCCAATATAAATTTATACATTTGTTTCTTTAAATACATGTAGAGTACATGGTTGTGTGCTATGCATCGATGTATATCGGATGCAATAAAGCATTAACTCCGGGTAATTTGCACTTGCTTCATATTTACTTTGATCTGTGAGATATTCAACCTTGTTGCATTTGTAAGGTCATATATTACCAGTCAGAGTAATGTGAAATTTAACAGTAAACGCAAAGCATACCATGTCTTCGAATCTCAAAATTTGAAACGTCAATGAAGCTAAATGCACCATGACCAAATGGAAGAAAAATTCAAGTGTAAACTTGCTAGTATATTTTTTTCAGTTTATACAAGGAATTATATATAAATCCTTGGTTTATAAACTAAGATTTTCTAACGATATGACAAATTGTGAATTTCTAAATTTAAATTTTACACTACATAAGCTATTTTGCGAACTCTCCGACGTACATTTGTAATTAAGTGATTTATATCGATAGCTGCATTTCACTAGAGTAGTGGAGAATTGAAGCTATAAAATGGTACATCGTATCTTCCTGGCTAAATCCTAAACCAGTCAAGTTTGTAGCTCTAGGTGATTCAAATTATTGCTAAGGTTGAATAGCAGGGATAGAAAAATGTTTTCTTTCTTACTTCCTTTACTATCACCTGTTATAAACATTTAGCGTCTGGTTGTTAAATTACAAACAACGCAATTCAGTACTTCATTTTCGGTGATTTTTCGAATAAAATTCTATTACAATGTAAGCGATGATGGGATGATATCTATTGATATAAGGATGCATACACAATAAGCTTACACGTACATAAACTCTTTAAACTCTTCAAATAGGTCTCTCTATTGGAGCTTTTTGGCACAATCTGTGTAATCAATTGACTTATTATAATTTGTCAACCTGAAAGAAATTGCTACGAAATAATGAGATTTTGTCACCGAATCCAGAAGATTATTCGCTTATCAAAGTTATCGAAGTGATACGGAGTAAAGTGGGGAGTATTTAAGCATACTACGATCTTGAATTATCACCAATAACCTCATACAACATTTACCGTCGAGATTTTAAGCCCATATTGGTTAAGCCTTCATGTAAAAGCAGAAACGTAGCACCCATATCCCGATTGGCACGACTGGAGTTACAAACACATGTTTTGAACTTGTTCTAATTAGTGACTGAGTAAAATACGCTGCCTTTTTTTATTTTTTTTTCAATAATTTTTGGTACGGCATGTTACGCCCTGCCAAGAGTTTCTAGCATCTCAAAAGAGGTACTGAAAAAAACTGAAAACTGTTTCTTTTTTATAACTAGTTTTTATAGTTGTGTGATGTTTCATCTATTCAGTAACTGAAAACACTGACTTTAAGAGTAATCAAGGGAACCAAGGTTATAGCCATATGCCACAATCCTCGACCTTGACAAGCGATTTTTAGAGTAAATGATATAATACATGTATCTCTGATAAGTTCATGCAAAGAAAAAAAAATATTAAGTGTTCGAACATACAATGTACACACAAAGTAATTGATACTGTGTATACAGCATATTTTGAATGCACATATCGTATATCTTGTATATGATTATTGTATATGCATTTTTATAATTTTTTTGTTGCCGAACAATTTTGTTTTGTTTTGTTTTGTTTTTTTTTTGCATGTCCTTATTAGGACTCTCCATACCTATCGCTGCCCAGAAATACACTAATTAAATAATTTGTTAAATAGTAAGGAGAGTTTCAAGAAATCCATGATTCGAAAAATATATTTAATGATTGAAAGTCTGAAGGAGGGTAATTATTGCTTCAACAAGGTTGAGTGTGCTATCTTTTCTATCGAGATGCAGTTTGAAACATTTCTATAAGGCTGAAACGCTTAGTTGAATATTATTGCATTTCATCATACTTAAACGTTATTGCTATTTTGAAAATTAATGTGATATGTGTTAAAAAGTTTGAACTTGCCAAAATGCTTTTAATCAATAAAACTGTGACACTTTAAAACTTTAAAACTTCTGAAAAATAAAAAAAATGAAGATAAAAGCCCGGGATAAAAGAAACTGCAAGTGCAAATCATACTAATATGATTTGCATTAACTGATACTTGCTTTCGCAAGTATAGTTGTACTTTTTGGGTGGTTTCCCATTTAGTGTTTGACATTAAGAAGTCTAAAAAGAAACATAGTGTATAATGTAGCGTAAGTGTATTAAGACTCAGCGGTGTAGCTAGGCGCAAGCCCGAAAGCCAAGCTTCAACATCGTTTGGTAAGAGAGTTTTTTTCGATATCACACATGTGCTTCCCATTGAAACTTGACAAGTAGCGAGATAGTATCATTTTTTTTATCTAAAAAACAAAAATGAAAACAATGCATAATTTTCAAGTACAGGAATACGATATTTTCTTAATGATGTACCTAGCTCATATTATGTACATTGAACAAATCTTTGCTTTGTTTCAGGCTTTTCTGTATATCCGATGTAACTGTCAATCCCAAAATGGGAAACTCGGGAACATAGAGTTTACCTGTCCACAAGGTAATGTCCATATTTTGAACAGAATTGAAATGTGAAAACAAAACTGAGAATCGTTGTTGTTCCAGACTTTCTGTTTGTAAAGTACTGATGGGCGTTTGCCCCTGCCCAACTCTTTTACCGCACGTTCTTGCACTTTTTCGGACCCCCCCCCAAAAAAAAGGAAAACAAGAACGATTCATCTTTTAAAGCTGCGTTATCGAGATTATGCAAGTTTTTATTCAGTTTGTCTTGTGCTAAAAGTTGCTAGCATTTAATTAGCTCTATATACACTTTGAAGTCTCCTAAGGAACAAATACATCTTTTATTGCCAATTTACTCTTACGATGTATTCAATTCTTTCCCTTATATTGCATTCCACTATCTATTCGCATCTTCCTGTGACTTCGCTGTAAAATAAATAAAAAAAATTACATGATGTTCATCCTTAAATATGTTTATGAAGACTGGAGTATATATATTGTACATTTCAGGGCAATATTTTACCGGTGGATTTTGTATTATGCCAATATCCGTAAAAATGGATTGGTGGAGTGCGATGGTTACTTGTAAAAGGTACTAATTATTTTTCATGCCACACGTCAGACAACCTGTGAATATACATATATATATTCTAATCAAATGCAACAGAAGATCGGGGTAACGCTAATGTTTTTAAGCATAATCACTCGGCAACATAGTGTTTGTTATCCATGAGTCTTTTACTGACTGCATTCTGTTTTCACCAGTATTTGATGCTATGGAGAAAAACACACAAAATCCCATAAGTGATAGTCTACTTCAAACAGGGATAACACAATACAGACAGTTATGATAGATCACAATAGATAGATAGATGTTTTATTTTTAAATACAGATTGGCGTATATATACATTACATCACGTTTATACACAATCAAGACTGTAGATATATTTAGGGTTTTTTTACCAACAAGCTTTTAGATGCTATAACATATAAATTTGAAATCTTCTAACTTTCAATTTTGACGCGAAACTATTCACTTTATCTATAAACAATTTTGATGTTTGATATAATCAGAATATAATTAAAATTTAAAAAAAAAACATAAATAAAAAAGGGTATTCATTTGATTCGAGAATAATATTTCCGATGTATTCCGATATATATTACGCACACGTATTTTTCAAACAAAAATAAATTTTACACTACTTGCATTAAGATATGATATACTATGTAATTGACAAAGTGTCAATGAAGCAGAAAATGTGCAGCTCGGCGCATCATTGCATCTTTTTTTTTAAACTGGTCATGCTCATTAATCTGTATCGTGCTTGATGACTTCTTAAATATGTTTTACTGATTCCATCTTCGAAGTATACAAACTGCCCTAAACATCACTAACATCCTAACAAACAGACAAACTGACCATTACAAACAAGCTTTAAAAGGAATCCGAGTTGAAGCACCCACATTCATTGCAATAAAAATGACATCCGATTTCTTCTGGGTTGATATTGTATTTTTCGGATATGGATATGAATTATTCTTGGCGGATATTACACCTCCCACGTACGGGTATGAATTATGATGATATTATGGCAGATACTGTATCTTTCAGACACGGGTATGAATTATTCTGGGCTGATGATATAGACGATTATAATAGTGTGGATCACTTAACTCCAGAGTCATGGACGAATTATTGGTCAGGTGAGGGATCTTTTTACCAAAACTGTTAAAGAAGCAGTCTTTATAAAATCCATGCATATCAAAACCCCACCAATTTACTTTTATCATTTATTCAGAAACAGACAAAAAAAATTCATAGCTTGTCATTCAGTTGTTGCACTTTTGAAAATTTCATATATTTTTTATTAAATTTTGAAAGTGGAAATTTGTAAGAGTTACCGTTCGTGATTTGGTTATTTTAAGTGGGTATGACTTTTCTATAAAAAAAATACAGATTGTATTTTACAGGAGGGACTATCGTTATATGAACACTCCCCCCCCCAAAAAAAAACCAAACAAACCAAACAAACAAACAAAAAACAAAACAAAACAAAACATCGCACTATGAATCATCTCTACCATTGGCAGTGTCTGATTCTTTTATAGATTGGTATTTAAAAAGCTCAAAAAAGAAAAGTCAACTTGTGATCATAACTTCCCTTACATTTTGATATTTTTTGAAAATGCTGAATGGTCGGGGAGAACATTTTGTCGAACATGTTCATGACAGAATCAACTTTATATCGCAAATTTGATTTCGCAATTAAATCGTAGTGGTAGTTCCTTTTTTTAAAAACACAATGTTCGAAATGTATCAGATATTTGGTCTGGAAATTAGAGCAGAATTTCTTCGTAAAGAAGAAGACTAAAATTTTTGTGGCAAGTTTCATATAACGAGAATAGGTATGGTGTATATGTCAAAGAGACAACAAGCCCACCGGAATGAAAGTGTCAGCCCAAGGCCACCCATTGGTCTTCAATGAACGACGAGGAAATCATCAAACCACTGGGCAGGCTGAAGCTGGCTCCCAAAACATCATTATACACTGGTGCAGCAAAAGAATTACCCCTATATACTCAAGTAACATAAAAAATAAACTAAATCTGAAAACAAGACAAGACATACAGAGGCCAGAAATTCTAGACTTGGGACAGGCGCAAAAATGCGGCGGGGTTAAAGTACTTTGGCGTGATCACAACCCTCCCCTTAAAAATATATCAACCATAACCATAAAGACATCGCAAAAAAATCAAGTGAATATGGACGACGACGACACGGACGCTGCTGTAAGCACCATTTTCAACCTTGGGACCAAATTAGTAGTGTATGATTTGCTAAGAATTTACATCTAAAATGTCTTTGTTTTTACATTAGTCCTAGTTAAACAGTTCTCTAGCAAAGGAGATTACAACTGATAATGGAAAAATATCCCACTTACAGTCATGTACTTAACGAAAAAACATTAGAAATACTTATGAAACAAAAAATCCAATACCGGTATATAAAGGACTTCAAGGCTAAACCCATCGGGACTGACCCACAATTAACACTTCAAAATCAATATTTCAACTAAATCTTGTTTCAAACGATTTTACCTAATTCTAAATAGTCGCATACATTTGTAGCCTAAAAATATGTTTCCTGGAGCACAAACAGTTTACTTGTTTTGCAGCTGTATAAAATATATCAAGAGGCACTGCCAGTATCATTTCGTTTCAAAACCAACATAGCGTGTATGTACATTCAGCACTTTACAACATTAACTTTTCAGAATCTTTTTTTTTTATATGTATAGACAATTGATGTAAGAGGTTGGAAGTCCGTTCTTTCATACCCCAAGCCAAATCAGAAAAAAGCTTGCCAGACAATCTCTAGCACTATTTGAGTAATAAATAGACCATCCGTTTAGGCCTAAAAATGTTTCCGGTCACCCTACTGACCCTCCTTCAGACCCCCTACTCATAAGTTTTCATTTGAAATTTTGAAGAAAAAAATTAACGTAAAAATTCTGCCGATAGTCTTTCAGAAAAAAGAAGAAAATTGAAAACACACATGCCATGAGTGTGCTCTTGGTCGTGGATAATCCCTATTTGGAATTCGGCACTTTGAAATATTTTTTTTTTGTTTTTACCACCTCCGTCAAAAAAAAAAAAATGCTCATGCACTGAATCCCAAAAGGGACTAGGCTATGGACTAAGTCTATTACATGTTTAGTCTTCTTGTTTTTTGTTGTTGTTGAATTTTTTGATATCATTTGACTGATATTAGGCAGAACAAAAAATCAAAATGCTATTGTATGCCTATTCAACAACCATTAGCACTTAAGTAACAGCTTGATTCGGAGAAGCAAATCCCATACAACAATGAATGTTCGTTAACATACATAAAAATAGTAAAAAAGCAGTCAAAGTTAGAGATGGAGATATATCTGACGAAAAACTGGGCATAATATAAACAGTAAAAAATAGCAAGCGGACACGTCTGAGAACACACATATAAAGAGTAATAAATAGCAGGCGGACACGTCTGAGAACCACATATAAAGAGTAATAAATAGCAAGCGAACACGACACACATAATAGCTCAATTAAGGAAACAATATGATTTAATAATATATATTTTTTTTGATAAAAAAAATCCTGGTCCCAAGGGACTGTGAAACAGATCAATGAAAATACCACGACAACCGGGATGATGGCAGGTTGCATCTCCTTAATTTGGTATATCTCAATGTTGCGGGAATTAGGTGATGCTGATAAATTTGCATGACAGCAATCTGTATTTAGCAAATTTTTGCAAAATTTAGCAACATCAGAGTACACTAGTGATTTCTTAAGAATAACGATAAGCTTCAGCTTTTGATATTGAGTCAGGATCACGGACCATGGTGTAAAGCTGCTGAAAAGCAGGCCTACATGGATCAGCATACATAATTTCGCGTACATGGATACTTTTTTTTTGGGTTTAAATATGCAGTCAACCTTCAATCACTTTTTCCACCATGCCACACTAAGTTGCGAGTTCGAGGTGTACTGTGATACCCTCAGAAAGTTGCATGTCCGCCTGTCTGTCTCCTGACTTTGGGATTAAATACATATTAAATATGTTTTTGAGTTACGTAGGCCATTTTGAATATTTTCTATCCTTCTTTTTTCACCAGTACAGTGCAGCATATCACTTAATGTTTCATTAATGCTCTATTTTGGATTTATTAGGTGTGCAACTCTACCTTAGTCCATATTTTCAGGGGCAGATCCAGACATTTTGAAAAGGAGGGGTGCTAGGACAATATCAACAATTTTTGTTCAATTTTACACATGAAAATGACAAGTTTTCCATTTTAAGGGAAAGGGGGGGGCAAACCCCTCAGCATTCCCTCCCCTGGATCCGCCACTGATTTTGGATAGTAACTGATTAGGTTAACTTCAGAAGAGTAACATATAATTGTGGTGGCCATCAGCCGAGGGGGAATAACTCTGTTTTTATACTGGTCAATAAGTTGTTCTCCTTGGCAAGTAATTCTTGTCAACACATTTGTTAGTCCTCTCCTATGAAACAAGTTCATGCCCAAAATTTTTAGACATAATGTCTAATAGATTGCTGATATCAGAGATACAACTAATCGTTGGACCTCTCAGATCTAATATGCAGAACTCATGCAGGCACAGCGAAAACCATCTTTGTGCAGGAGCTTGGCTCAGCAATATTTTGTCTGCATTTGTCCTTCAAAACTTTATCTCTGTCAGTCCTCATTGTATTTTGTTTAAAAAAAATCATTATTAACTTTTTGATGTGAACTTTCTTGTTCCCTTAGATTTATTCTTAGAGTTAGTTTTCTCATAATTCAGTCATTTTTTACAATGTTATTTTCTACCCAAATAATTTCATATCCCATATTTTATTTTCCCTCTTCAGGGAGGAGGTATATTTTATATATTGAAGGTCAGGAATAGAAATATATCTTAGCCGATCAAATCAATAAAAATTGTCTGGCATTTCATTGTTGAACTAGGACAATTCTCACTATGTCATAATCAGAGTCTTATGACAAAATAATACAGGTTATCTGTAGTCTGATTGACATTTATTTCTTAGCTAAAGTAAAGTTAATTGATCTGGCAGAACTTTCTGCTCTGTTGGCCCAATGTCTGACAGTAAAATAAAATTGTTTGCATCTCTGTAATCTTTTGCTCTCAAGAATGATTTACCATACAACAATTTTCATTGATGAATGATTATTTTGGTGAGCAGATTTTTGAGAATTGCTTCTGTCTTTAAAATGACGAGATCTACTCTTTGACCAGTATATGTAGGCTAGAACACAGATATTAAAACACCCCCAAAAGTACCATTATTTTCCAGTATACCCTAAAAAATACCTTACCATGAAAAGATGCCCAAAAATATACCACATTTTTAAATTATAGTTTTTACCCAAAAATACTATTTTCAAAATGTGTTCTCCTTTTTTTATAGAGCATATTTACCTAAATCTCAGAAAGCATGTTGTAATAGATAAAATGAGAACAAGAAAACATTGATTCACTGCCAGGGTGGGTAAAGGCTGTGAGGTCTTTAATTTTGAAACGCAAGAGAGTATAGTTTAGTTTGATCAATAGTTTTCCTTTACCATAAATCTCTATGTGTGTGTCAAGATATAATGAAGCTGACTTTGCAGTGTTTATAGTATCCTTTATCTCAAGTTCTTTAGGGTAGATGCAATGGAATTTTCTGATCACAACTCATACATTATGCCAGAGCCTGCCATAACTTTACAAACTTCTTGTACCATGCTAGACTTCTTACAATATGGCTTCTGTAGCAGGACTGATTTGTTCCACATGTCATCGTTTTCCATTCTTCTTTTATCTACCCCAGATTTGACTTTTTATGAGCACTGAACAGTGTATCTAGAAAAGCAGAGGACACTTACTCTACTAGTGCAGCTGGTCCATGCTACCAGTTTTTATTGGAGTTGAAGTTGCTCATTTACTTTTGTTGCTTTGTATGTATTATTTTGGTTGTTTTATGTTCTTTATTGTGTGTCTGTTTTCCATGTCTGATCTTTGTCCCTGGATTACATTCTTTTGATCTCCACTAGAATCTTGGTTCCCTTGATTATCCTTTGCAAATCTTTCACACCCCAAATAAATATCAAACAATTTTTAATTTCCTCGGAGGCTAATTTTTATTTGCTTGGACGCCTCCCTTCATAAATGTCTGATTTAAAAATGTCTCACTGAATCTCAGGAATATCTGGACTAGGAAAAATCAGGTAATGGATGGGGAATTGACTTTCAATCTTCACAAATTTCTTCTAATTTAAGATAGTAGAAATCATCTTTTTATTCCCAGAACTGCTAGTAAAACTTTTATCCATGCAATTTCAGATAAATATGCAATAAAATGAAACTTGAATAACAATGTTATGGGAAAAAATAGAGGTTTAAAGATGTCACCACAAAATTATTTTTCAAGAATAACAGAATTTTAATTTCACTGACAAAATTTGATTTATTTTATTTAAATGTGAAACATTTAACTGAACCAAAAGTGGTTACCAAATAAAGATACACTCTGGTTATTATCCTATTATAATGTTAATTTAGTAGTCTTGAATACCCTTACTAGGCCTTCACAACCATCCCTTATGTTAGTAGATCTGTTACAGTTCTTGGGTTTAGGAGCTTTGCCCTATTCACGCTCTTACCAATTTGTAGGTAGGATATTACGCTGACTGAAGAGTTTCAGTTTTAACATGAAATTGTCAAGGTGTATGGACATGAGATCATACCTACTACATAGATCATTCATTTCTGTCATTTTGCAAAATCAATGAGCAAATAGTGTTTGAAATGATGTTAAAAGTTATCTTGAAATAATTTTAAAAGATTTTTTTATATAAACCATGTATGGTAAAATTACAAACAATTATTTTGAAAATATTTTTCAAGAGGAAGATACAAAAAATGTAGTAATAGATTTTCCAACAAAATGGGATCAGAAAAGACTGGGCCATTACTATCTTCAATAACCTGCTGTGGCTGACAATGGTACAATGCTTCATGAAATTACCATATCGATGCTACATGTCATTTGTTGAGTATAAACATGAAATAACATTTTGTTTTATTTTGGTAGGTTTGAATGTAACCAGTGGTATTCCTAAATGGACATTTGGTGAATCTAAAGACCTATTACTGAGTGAAGTTTTCTGGGAAAATGGTCAGCCCGATGAAAACAAAGGAACTTGTGTTTATGCAAAAAAGAATGGATATTTCTCATTTGGAAATTGCTTGAGTAAATTGCCATTTATATGCAAGTCACATGCTGTTTTGAAAGGTAAGGCAAATGCAGAAAATAATTGCATTGTTCAAATTAAAAGGATTATTGGTTTCTCCATTCCTACCTTTTGATCTGATGATGACAAAAAGATGGACTCTAACAAATAATTTTATTGTTATTTTCATGTCTGACAACACAATATTCATATTCAGTGAAATAAAGTGCTAGTTTGGGGAATAAAAAACATATTTTGGAAAAAAAATTCTTGTTTCTGCATTACAGTGTTACTCAAAGTCATAGTGGTACATGTATAAAGGATTCATCTAGTTCAGCCCTTTGTATTTTTAAATACATGTAGTTTAAATGTACAAGATGTATATAT
Source organism: Perna viridis (assembly GCA_037379345.1). Classification (NCBI taxonomy): domain Eukaryota; kingdom Metazoa; phylum Mollusca; class Bivalvia; order Mytilida; family Mytilidae; genus Perna; species Perna viridis. The sequence continues at coordinate 24,129,305 of CM074514.1, read as the reverse complement.
TCAATCAGATCCTAAATAGAATTAGCTTTCAGAAAGAAAAAGAAATTAAAACTAAAAAAAAATTAAGACTAGGTTCTTTATATGAGTGAATTGAAAACCTAAAAACATTTATTTAAAAAATGATGAGTGTAGTTTAATAAGATAAGGATGATTTCATGTCGTTTAAGGTAGAAATTTCTTAAGAAAAAAATGAGTAAGCTTTGTTAGAATGCAGTGGAAAAGATTTCAATGGTCAGATAAAAAAATAGGTTAAACATGCAGCGGAACACTGTTGTCCTCACTTTTTTCTTTAAACCACAGTATATATACATGTAAGTGTATGAATTCTTCATAGCTCTTAGGCCTTAAAAAAATTGTTACATTTCCGGCTACTCTACTGACCCCCCTTCAGACCCCCTATCCAAAAGGTTTCAATTATGATTTTGAAAAAAAAAATTAAAAGCTGCTGACTGTCTTACAGAAAAAAAAGATGAAAATAAAGTATCAGAAATTTTTATTTCTATCCTAGACAGAAAAATACTGGTTGTTTATATTTAGAATTGATTGTAAACACACATGTGAGTGTGCTCTTGGTCATGAACTAAGTCTATTACATGTTTAACCTTTGCATAATTGGTTTTTATTGTATTCTAAATTTGGTGTCTAAAAATTAGAAAAAAGAAATTAATGACCCAACAAAATAGAGGGGTGATCAGAATCACACATTTTTTTTTCGACATTAAGGATATTCACAACAAATTACACAATATGGATTGCAGTTCTAAATAGAAATATTCAAGGTTATTACGAACTGATAAATTGCAATATGATTGAAATTTAGACCATAGAGATCTTGTACATGTTAAAATGACTATTATTGTTTTTCAGGCTACTTTCGATGTAGAAATGAGAATGGGATCAAGAGAGATTTCCTTTGTGATGGTCATAATGACTGTGGTGATTTATCTGATGAAAACAACTGTGGTATGTATAGCAGGAAAAATTGTTTCAGAAAGTATAAACATTTTGCACAGGTGTTTATTTAAATAACTATTACATTTTGTGTTTTATTTGTTTAAAATATGCATTTCTGACAGGGTGTTCTAAGTTTGCTCTAATTTACCATTCTTTTGGGCAATATATCATTTGCACCAATACATTTTCAAAAATGTATTTATCAATTATGAATCTGGATTGCTACCATTAGTAGACTTTGAGAAAGCTTGAATTAATTGAATGTGATTTTTTAACCAAAGCTTAGAAAAGTTTTAATCTTGGTACTTCTTTAAAATTCTGTAAATGGTTTAAAGTCCTATACACTTGAGCTAAAAGCTGTGTGATCAATCATGGTCACATGTCTAACTATTTTTTATTTAAATAAAGGTTGCAGGCAAGAAGATCTGTTATCTATTCCTCTTTATTATTGGTGTTGAATTATTGGCTATCAAACTAAAAAAACAATAATGTCATGATGTGGGTGGTGTCATTGTTCATTCATTGTGAACCTCTTATTAGTCACTATGCAGATGATACCTTTTTAATGTTAGATGGTACTAGTCCTCTTTCAGGGAGGCCATAAAATTCTTTGATATCTTCCACTTTGTATCTGGTCTAAGGGTTAATAAGTCAAAAACCAGAGCAGTTTGGGTTGGGAGTAAGAGATTTTCTGATCATGTTCTATGTGCAAATTTAGATTAAAAATGGTCACATTCTACTTCCTGTGTTCTGGGTCTGGACTTTTCCCTTGACTTAGGTGCTATGGTTGATATAAATTTTTCAAAAAAAAATTAAGGAGGTATCAAAAGTGTTAAAAAGTTGGGAACATAGAAAATGAGAAAGACTACTGTAGTTAAAACATTAGCAATTTCAAAGTTCATTCACCTCTTTACATCATTACCAAACCTACCAGACCAAAAGCTAAATGAACTTAATTCTATGTTGTTTAAATTCATTTGGAATCACAAATCAGACAAAATTAGAAGGAATACTCTGATAGGTGACTTTGAACAGGGTGGATTCATATTCAGTCTTTTGTGTCTTATCTTAAGGTGAATTAGGTACAGAGATTCTGTAGGAATCCAGGTGACCAGTGGCAAAAATTTTTGTTAAAGAATTTTTACAATTATGGAGGTGAATGTTTCTTCCAACTTCAAAAAAAATAAATGATATAAATGTTAAGGTTGCTAATCCCTTTTGGAAAGATGTTATATGTAGTTTAGCTTTTGCAAAACCAATAATAAAGAATTTTGTGAAAAGTTTGCTATCTATCGATATCCTGAGTTATGTTCTCTGTGAAGAAATGAATTATTATAAAGATTGGAAACATTTGGTGTTCAATATTTGTATGATATTATAAATACATGAACAAAGAACTTTATGTCTTTTGATAGAATCAAGGTAATAATTTTATAAGATATTACAGCTTGATATCTAGCATACCAAATTTTGTAAAAGATTGCATTAGAAATATTAGTAAATTATTATTAGTAAATAATATTACTTTTCAAAACTTCAGTGTAGAAGATTCTTTTCTCAAATCATTATTATCAGTCAAAAAGGCAAAGTTTGTTTATAAAAACTTAGGAGATGGTGTATTGTTTTTACCTAATGAAAAACTTGAAAAGTGGGAAGAAGTGCTTGAGATAGAAATTAATGATTTTTCAAAATATTTTTATCTTTTAAAATAGGCACATATATGCAATCACGCTTATTTGAAATCTTTTCAATACAAGCTACTTCATAGAATTCTTCCCATTAATAATTTTTTGTGCTGATTACGCCCTAAAGATACAAAATACTGTACTTTTTGCGGATCTGAAGAAGAGACTATTCAACATATCTATAATGAATGTAGAATTATAAAGTGTTTTGGGGATATTGTGTCACTTTATATAAAGAATTTTTGATCAGGATTTTCAGTTGAACAAATCAAGTTTTATTTAAGGATACACTGATGAGACTTCGTTTCTTAATTATATTGATATTGTTATAAAAAATTATATCTACCAATGTAGGTGTAGAGAGAAATTTCCAAACATGTTGGGTGTGAGTGTGAGTCATTTTTTTTTGGTTTGTTTTTTCTTCTTCCTCTTACTATGTGTAATTTATTTGTATTAGATTTACACCAAAAATGATAGTCATGTTTTCTTTTTTTTAAAATACCCCAAACCATCCTAGGGGGTGGTGTAGGGGATTTTTGTAAAATTCTGACTATGAAAAACAAATAAAATATAAAAAAAAATTATCAATTGCACCAAAAGAAAAGAAAATACATTTGTGTTAATCTATATAGATAATTACGTTCCTTCTCATTTCTGGGCTTGAGACCAGCAGGTTATTAAAATCATTTTGATGTTCTTTGTGTGAAAACTTGTCTTAAAACGATAATTTCACCTCTTTTCCTAACATACATGTATGCTTGTAGAAATTTATATCCATCAGCTACTATTGCAGGTTTTTCTGTGCTGGATTAAACCTTAGAGATTGGAATGTCCATCTTGATCACCAAAAAATGTCACATTAAACTAATAAATGATCAGATTCTTAATCTTTTATACCTTTTACATACATGTACTGTACTTTCTTGTTCTATACATGTATTACTATCAATAGGTTAAGTTTGCACATTTGATTGGTGAAAAGTGGTGCAAATTATACAATGTATATGAAATTAAAATTAATGGCACAATTAACACATCTCCAAGAATAGGATTAGAGCAAACATATGATGCCCTTCTGACACACTCATATTTTATGATATTGCACACTTGGCTTCTTGATTACAAGTAATATTGCATGGCTGATATTGGCTGTTCATATTCACTATAATTCTTTTTCTGTGGCAAAATTATCAGAATCAAGAGACAATATTAATTGGTCAAATATCTAATATGTATTTACCAAAATGTTCACTTTTAAGAAGACACCCTAAAACAAAAACATATTAAAAAATTATTTGGCTCAACCATATTGATAGTATACCCAAACATTTGTTTTTTGAAAATCAAGGTAAAGATTAACTCTAATAACCCAGTGAGAAAATCTAAAAACTTCTACTAGTTGTACTAAGACAATTATGGCAGCTCAGAGCATGCAGTGTCATATTTATTGGAACACTTAATAGATATATCAAAATTGGCCAAAGGCCTCAGGCAATATCTCTTTTCAATGTTCTTTAAAACATGATATTGCATGCATTGTGCTGCAATTATTATATAGAATTGCATGTGATTTTTTTTATTTGTCCAATTATTCTTTAAGGTAAAATAGTATTCTTTTGTTAATTCTGTGTTCAATAGATAAATATCAAAATTGATAACACTTTTAGAAGTCTCACACTCTAACTCACTATCCAGGTTATGTCCACCCTCAAATTCAACATTTATACTCTTAGTCGCGTATGTTGTCTTATTCTCTGTAACTCTTTATCTTTCCTATAACTCTCATATGCAGTCTCACTATTTACCTTTCAATTGATAAAATATTTTGGACTGAAGGAAGATGACAATTGTCAAAACTTGTGACTAGAATGACATAATTATAAAATTCCATAGTTAAAATTGAAGATTAGCATATTTTTTTATACAATACTTATTTAAGAAATAAATCACAGAAACTCCATTTTATCATTGTTTTTTAAATAACGACATATATGACCAGCCCGTGGTAAAACAATGATAAAATGGAGTTTCTGTGATTTATTTCGATCTAATATGACTAGTTTCTTCATTTTTTTTTAATAGACACAGCTTATTTGTTGCAGGAAATGTTGGTGTTTTTCCCATTTTCCATTGCTTTTAAGTGGTCTAAAGAGCTTTGAAGCATGTCATATTAGAACAAATTTTAGATGATGACATGCTTCAAAGCTCTTTAGACCACAGCCATGGAAAAAGGGAAAAATATGTGACCGAACATGTTCTGTAGATACTAAAAAAGTGATGATAAAATTGAAATCGTACTCAAATTAACTGCTAAACTGAAATGTACTGTCAACATATGTACATTTACATCTGCTTTGTTTCAGGAATCAACACAGCACAGTGCTCTAAAGTTGTTGATGCTGTAAATAGCAACTCTGGTTCTATATCCAGTAGTAATGGTGTTTACAACAGTGCCAAATCATGTTATTGGACCATTGTTGCAGGAGTGGGACAAACTATCAAAATAACGGTATTGTGAATTGTTAAATGAATGGAGCACTAGGCCAAATATAATATACCTCTGTTTCCTTTTACCCTACCTCCCGACTGACTTATTTTCAAGTTTTTACAGGTGGTAGTCAATTGTCAGTTACCACAAAGTCTGGGTGGTTAATAAGATGTTTTTGAAGTTGTTTTCTATCAAATTTGGGAAAAAATAAGTAAATGAAATAAAATAAAATCCCAACCCAACCCAACAATCTTTTTTTTTCTGACATGTATTATTAAACAGAGGTACAATTTTGTTTGGCCTTATTTCCCCTTTTAAACAAAATATTTGTGAGTTTTAAAATATGTTTGTCCAATTGTCTGTCTATTACATGATCTGCAACTCTCTGTCATAATACTTAATGGACTGTCAGGAAACTTTTTGGAATGTTAAATTACTATATGGCTATGGACTTGGCCAGTTTTAGTTTACTGTCCAACAAAAGAGTATGCAAAATTATGCTTATTCCAATATAAATTCTCCCTCAAAATGCTGCTTAAACAAGTTTTGTCTGCTTTAATATACAAGCCTCAGTAGGAGTTATAAGCCTGGTTAAGGACTGTTCTAGTTAATTTCTTTCATTGCCCTATATTAATGTGGATACTGTCAGATGTTCTTTATTTATTCTTGCATTTTATTAAAAAAAAAAAAGGAAAGTGGCATAAAAATTAATTTGCCATGAGTGATTTTTTTAGCCATATTATATAACTAGATCAGTTCAAATTTCATTTCTTGTAGGTGAAAAGTTTCCAAACGGAGAAGAGTACAGACATTTTACACTTTAGAACTGGAGGAATGGGTGGTGACATCTACCTTGGAGAACTGACAGGAACTTCTGTTAACCCACTTCCTACCTATTATTCTTCTGACAATATATTTACCATGAGATTTATTACTGACAACAGTGTTCAAACTGCCGGATTTACAATAGACTGGACAACCAGTTAAGTCAGATATTAGTCATGAAATTCTTCAACTCCGAGTATGATTTTGCCTGGAAAAATTAGCATTCTCTTTTTTAAGCAGTTCTATACAAATGTTTGATTTACTGTTAACAAGATGAATATTAAGTTGTTTCCTGGTAAAAATTCATTTTGGCTTTGAGAAGTACTGAACATTTAAGTAACTCAGTATAAAACCATATTATACCAGGGGCGTAGCTAGGCCTGTTTTAGTTGTACGCAAAATTACGGTGAGGAGTCTTGTGGAGGTGGGGGGGGGGGTGTCGCTCAAGGCCCCCAGTGAGTCCGGCAAGGCAAAGCTCTGAGGGAAACTCCTGAATTTTAACGATTTTGGAGCCAGTTTTTCAGAGCCTATACTACGTTCATGGTATGCATGTGTGATAAATAACCTTTATTTCATCTTTAAAATATGTGTTTTTATTTTTGTTATTTTTTCCGAAAGTACGCAACTGCGTATTTGCGTATCGGCAGCTACGCCCCTGTATACCAAAGAGCTGGCTCATAAGCCTGAAAATAAGGTGCATATATGAAACAATGTTTAACTGCAATAACTTCATAACAAGTTGTTTAAGAAAAATGACATATTTTTATGGATGATTTAAACATACAAATAGTATTTGAAACAAACAAAAATATGGGATTTGTATGTAATATATAAACATATTGATTTGTGTGTGTAATTACAAGACAATTCTGAATTTGCTACTATATAAATTTTTTTTTCTCAAATTATCAGGTAAGTTCACTTCAACTATAATATTCCTATTTTTTCAAAGATGTACCTGAAGTTTTCACAGAAGTACAGATGTTAACAGCTACAAGTTCAATGAAGGAACTCAAATCACCCTTTTATGATATTGGATATTTACCCCATGAAAAAGTGTTAGAATGGGTCATTACAGCTGAGACAAAGAATGTTGTCACATTGGAGGTTGGTCAATTAATGATAGTGATTAATTATATCCCCACTCTAAACCACTCATTAGAGTGGAGGCTATATTGCAATCACTTTGTTCGTCTTTCTGTCTATTGGTCTGTAACACTTTCTGTAACAGATTACTCAGCTTCTATCAGAGGGAATGCTAAAAGGGAACTTACATGAAACACTGTTTCCTGCTTTTGTAATGTGACTTCCAAAACCCAATAGATGGGCAGATCTGCCATTAGAGCACAACTGTTAAGACCAAGAAAAAATTTGTCTGTTTAAGGTTACCTTTGATGAAAAAGTAGGGTAGTTAGGTAGGTTAAATCATTTTATTTTTTTAAATATTTTATTCAGACACTTATGGGAAGATTTCTTGACTTTAATTGTGCTCAACTAAGAAATGAAAGTTTAACAGCATTCCATAAAAAATATTGACTGCTAGGGTAGACAGAAAATATATGGTAGTTAGGGTAACCTTAAATAGACATACTTTATTTTTATTGGCCTAATTGAAATAGGTCTAGTTTTGTAAGTTAAGGTATGGTATAGTTTCCCTTACATTGTCAATTATTTAATATATACACAAAAAGAAATTACCCCAGTACTGTTAATTTATATCTCATTTTTAGCTCACCTGGCCAAAGTGGTTGCCATTTACAGTTCACACTTACAAAATATTTCAATTTAATTTGGATATCTTAATGTAGTTCGGTTACTGTGTATACAATTAACTTACTTTATTTATAAAAAAAAACCCAATAAAACCAAATGTAATTAATATACATTATTGTAATTAGTCATTTCTTTTAGACTTTGAATTCTTTGATAAAGTTGCAGATTAATGAAAAGTGAAAATTGATCATCAAGTCGGAGAGGATTGTGGAGTAGAAAAATGGTTATGATTAATTAAACACGTACAACTTCTTGTGAAACTGATTGATGATTGCATATTTATACCATATTGTGTCAAACCACTATTTTCATGTTCATAAATGTGAATTCTTTGGAGTGTTCCTAAGTAAGACAGCCATTATTTCTATTAATTCTTCCTTTTTTTCAGTTTGTTGATCTAAAAATAGGAACAGGAGGTCGAATGTACCTTTGGGATGGCAAAGAAAAAACCTTGGAACCAACTTTAGATGGTGTTCGTGAATTAAAACCAAATATTTTTACATCAAAATCAAATTCTGTAAGACTGATGCTTAGAAGTGAAGGAGGTGGGATAGCAGCATTTAATAAAGGCCTTTATTTCAAATACTGGGAAGGTAGGCTAGAATCATGCTCTAATATAGAAAATATTTAACTTTTTAACAATATCTTTGCATTACAAAATTTGTTGTAACAATTACCTGCCAAGTGTTTTTTTTGAGGATTTCCCCTAAGACAGCTTCCAAATTTAAGTTTCAAAGAGCAATATTGACCAAGATTTTAAACCAAACATTCAAATAAGTAGTGCATTAGTCATTTTTTGGGGTATAAAAATCATAAAAGAACAGTTTGATGAACTTAAGGAACCCATTAATAGTTTTTTAGGGTGCTGAGGACTATTTCATGCAGAAAAACCCATGATTGCTAGTTAACTCATACATATAAGTGTAAAAATTAATTCATGGCTTTTTACAGGTAAATATATATTTATGATGAAATGTCTTGTGTACATTGAGAATTGATTTTTCTAAAGTACTTGGCAGAGAGCAGAGTCTTTTGGCTTTTGTAAAAATATCTTTGAAATTCATTGTAATTCAGAAAGGATATGTCAGAATTTGTGTCCAGTTTTCATTTTTAAATCGAAGGTTAACGAAAATATTCACCCAATTTTGCTGTATAGACGAAATTTTCAGTATTCTTTGTAAAAAAATTGGTTGCCTTATTATCTAGAAAAATACAACAGTTTTGCAGTCATAGTTTCATGTCATCATTAAATTAGTAATGCTCTAACATTCATTGTTTTGTTTGTTAAATGAAATTGTCTCATTTATCATAAAATCTCCATAAAACAGATTTTTTGATAGCTACGATACATTATTAGCTCACCTGATCAAAAGCCAGGTGAGCTTTTGCCATCACTTGGCTTCTGTCATTGTCGTCATTATTAACAAATGTTCAAAACTCTTCTCTGACACTACTAGACCAATTGGAACCAAACTTGGTATGAATGTTCCTTTAGGTATCCTGCATATCCTGTATAGCCATGTTGGAGTTATTGCCTTTTTTCGACATTTTTTGCTATTTTTAATTTTCTTTCTTTCCAAAATCTTCTCTTCTGACAGTACTTGACCAAGTGAAACAAACTTGGTATGAATTTTCCTTGAGTAAACCTGCAAAGAACTGATGTGGGGATTTTTGATCCATCAAAAAACATGGCTGCTTTTACTAAAAATAGAACAAAGGGGTGAGTCAGAAGTTTTTCTGATATATCTCCAAAACTGTAAGGTTCGGCCAAATTCTTTCATTAGTTGAAATGATCCTTATTATAAGGCCCACAAAAGTCTCCAGGGATTAAAGTTGTCTGACAACTCCATGTAAGAGTTATTGCCCTTGAAAGGTGAAAAATGACATTTTTTTTTTTTTTTTTTTTTTTTTTTTTTTTACAGTTTTCAGCCAAAATCTTGAAAACTATGATAGATAGAAAAAAGCTTTCAGTTGCTGATATGATCCTTATGATAAGGCATTCAAAATTTTGTGGGGATCGAAGTTTTTCTGATGACTCCTTGTCTGAGTTATTGTCCTTTATAGGCAGAAATTATGTTTTTAGCAATTTTCAGCCAATATCTTTAAAACTGTAACAGTTGGAATGAAATTATCAATGGATAAATTGATCCTTATGATAAATCCTACCAAACTCTTCTCTGAGTTAAAATTGTCTGACAACTCCTTGTTAGAGTTATTGACCTTGAAAGGCAAAAAATTAACAAGGTGAGCGATTCAGGCTCCTGGGAGCCTCATGTTTACTCTGTACTTCAAGTACAAAGTATGCTCAACTATTTCATTTTTGGACTTCCTGAAAGGTCAAAGCAGGTCAGAATCTGTACATGTATGTTTTATAATGGGGAACTTTTAAGAGTTATTAACAAAATTACAGTGAAATCATGAATAAGCAGAATAATGTTTAAACTAGACATTTTTAAAATTTTTTTTTTATATCAAATTTAATGTATTATATAAATTTTAGTGTATTTTATACATTGATTAACCAAATACTTGTCTTAACCAAACTAATGTTGTCCAAAAGTGGTTAGGGTTTGACAGGTATCACTGTACATTTTGTATTACCTTTATCAAAGGATGCCTGTTTTTTCTTGATGCATTAGACTCTAGGTAGTAAAATTTGTTTTTTTTCGTATAAGAATTTATTTGAAAAGATATTAATATTCATATTTTCAGTTATAGTAGACAAATGGATCTATATTATATCCCCACTAAACAAGTGTGTGTTGTATTGGAATTACCTTGTTCATCCTTCATTATGTCTGTTTGATTTTTGTTGCATTTATCTAGGGTTTCAAAGGATGGATTTATTTCAAACTTGACATGTGATTTTATATAAATGCATCATACATGAAGTAATTTTAGGTTGCTCTAAAATATCAGGAGGGGTGTTATGTAACAAATGCAACTTCATGTTTTCTTTTTATTACCAATCTGCCCAACTGATTTGTTAAGCTGAAGACATATTTATATTTTAGTCACATTATTCCAAATATATTTTTTTATGACATAGGGTATTAAGTCCTTTTGCTTCATCTTACCATTATTCTTGGCAGGTTGCATTGTGAACCACCAGTTAAATGAAGGTATTATCCAGTCCCCAGGTTTCCAATCTGGTAGTTACCCTGATAATGTAGACTGCCGATGGACCTTGAAAAGACCACAGGGAGAAACCAGACCCATTTCGCTCAGATTTAATTCTTTCAACATTCAGTCAGCATCTGACTATGTGAAGGTTTGGATAACTCTATGCTGTGCTGTGATAATTATATAACAGCATCAAATGTTTTAGAATATCAAAGTTTGGTTAAGTGCTTTTTGATGGTGTCTCTCTTTACATGTACATTGAAATGTAGAAGTCTTCATATGATTGACTGTAAGAAAATGTAGAGTAAAATAAGATGGCAAACTGAATCCTTCTATAAAAAACTCAGTTAAGGTAGATCATACCTATATTTTTTTCAGTAGACAATATTGAATGAACATACTGTAAAATTTGAAAATTTAATCGATAACAAGTTACCAAACATGTTTTAAGGAAATGGGAGCCTTATTATCTACATGTTTTAGGGAAATGGGAGCCTTATTATCTACATGTATTTTCTTTGTTGATTCTGTAGGAATTTTACCTTTTTCAAAAGCTATTAAAACTGGTGCATGGAATTTCATAAAAAATTTGTATGAAGAACACTTTCTTTCATATGTCAAATAGAAAATAGGAGATCAATCTTTTTTTTTTTCTTTTTTTTTTATGTAAGATCAAAAACCTACAATTGTGTTTACATTTCTATAGGTCCCCCCTTGAAAAAGACTTTTTAAAATATTGTTTGTAATTTTACCATGCACATTTTTCTGTTGAAAACTCTTTTTAAGTAATTGAAATAATTTATTACATTAATTTAAACACTATTTGCTCATTGATACTTCTGTATGACTTTACAAGAGGAAAGGAATGAATGCTCCATGTTATAGATCTCCCCTGAGTCACATATTTGATAGTATTCTATTTATATAAACCAGCTTCAAAGTTTAAAATAAAATACTACCAGCTAAGAACCTTTTGTTTTGTACATAGTACTAAACATGTTAAATGTATGTATAAAACATGATAAATATCATTTTAAAGTTTAAAAAATGTGAAGTATAAGAAATAATCATCATACCACTCTGAGATGGTTAATGACAATCAGGGGAAAACCAAACATGCTTCATATGTGACATTTTAAAATATGCAAGAACAAATATAGATGTATTTACAGTATTAGAAGTACTTAAATATCAGATTGCTTGAAAGATTAAAATATGGTTGAAAAGAGAAAATTACAGCATTTTAATGAAAACAAATACATTTTTCTTGTTTATAACAAGCAGATACAATGCTTCCACTAATATCTAACTCAATATACATCATGATTGAACTTCACATTATTTATGCCAAATATAAATTGCTCTTTTGTCATGTTGTTACAGTTTTTAAGTGTTTATCCAAGTTTCCCTTCTGGCTTGTTTTAAGTTTAGAGACACCATAATTGAAGTGTGATATTTCAAAATGACTATTCAACAGGTTTTCAATGATACTAGTAGTTCACAAGCACCATCATCCCCATTGCACACTGATAATGGATTTACTGGTTCTGATGACCTTACTGAAATGGTTTTCCACTCTACTTCTGGTATTATTACAGTGGAATTTCAGACTAATTTCGTCCTTACTGACAAAGGTTTTGAAGCTGAGTTTTCTGTAGGTAAGTCAAGCACTTGAACTTTCTTAATTTCTGATCTTATATTAATGAGTTATCCAACTGTTACAATAACTTTAAGCACTTCTTGAAATTTCAATGAAAAATGGGTGCATTGTTGATTAATATAGAAGTATAAGATGTAATACCCTCTGGATGATATCTAGTCCTATGGATATTATTTCACATTATATTAAGCTTACCTGGCTGAAGTTATTTTTGATGTAACTTTTCCATAAAATTTTATCCTCTGACACTACTTGACAAATTTGAACCAAACTTATTATGAATGTTCCTTGGGGTATCCTGCATAGAACTGATGTGGAGATTTTCGATCTGTCAAACATGGCCGCTGTTACTAAAAATAGAACATAGGGTCAGGCGGAAGTTTTTTTTGCATATACCTCCAAAATCCTTATGTTTAATCAAATTCTGACAGGGGTAGAAGTGTTCAACATGATGAGATCTATCTGTGGTCAAATTTTTGTTTGAATCTGTTAAGCCATGATGGGCTTATTGCCCTTTTTTCGACATTTTTTGTTATTTTTAATGTTATTTCTTTCTCCTCTGACACTATTTTACCATTGCATGGTCTTTGGGATATCCTGCTTAGAACTGATATGGGGATTTTTTATCTGTCAACCATGGCCACTGTTACTAAAAATAGAACATTGGGATCAGACAGAAATTTATTGCATATACCTCCAAAACCATTAGGTGTAGCCAAATTCTTTCATCTGCTGAATAATGGTAACAACAAAATTACTGAACACTAATAAAAATAAATAAATCTGGCAAAATAGATATTACACCACCGCTGGTACCGCAATGGTCCTGATTTGGTACATGCACTTCAGACGAAATGGTAGGTGTTACAATGCGCTAAACCTACCTGTTCAATTGCGGAGTGGCTATACCCGTGTTGATTAAAAAGTATTTGCATGCTATTGTCATAATCGGTAAATCAGCAGTCACATCAGCACGAAGAACGTTTTACAAAAAGCAATTATTACTCACTGTTTTAGAAGAAACTGAGTATTTTTCAACTAAGGACTGATGTATCTAAAAAAGAATTTTGTAAGAGACCTTTAAATTTCAAGACTGATTTCCTCATACCCCTGATTCAGGAATCTGTTATGCAGATATTTATGAGTTTCAAGGAAATCAGAGTAGTTACCTCTTGCGTAGTGAATCAGTTGAGGAATATAAACACCATATGCAGGATATTGCTGCACAAATAAGGAAAATTTATGATATTAAAATTTAGGTCGTCTCTTTTATCATAAATCTTAGTGCTGAGATGACCTTTGTTGTCAGATTCAAGATGTAGGTCCAAAAAAGATTCAGAACAGGCTGTTTCTGTAGCCTCATTTATATCGAGCTCTGGTGGATATATTGATGGTAACCATTTACCAAAAGAATGGTTGTTGATGGACAATACATCATCAAGGACAATGCATCATCAATATATCTGTATGTAAAGTTACAGGATTTAGCATCTTTTAAATTTTTATTTTTACAAGGTTCTGAAGAAATGATCCTTATCATAAGGCTTACAAAAGTCTTCAGGGATCAAAGTTGTCACAGTCTTCATGCTTAACTTTTTGGAGCACAGGCCCATTGGCCCCGTACTTTCAAATTTTCACAGGCCCGATTGTAAATTTACAGGCCCAAAATTTTAAAGTAACTTTAAAGCAATCTGAAATAACACAAACATTTCTGTTTTTTTTTCAAATCGAGCAAAAAATACTTAAGTAGTATAAAAATAATATTTTTGGAATCCTTTTATTTTTATATAAGCTTTATTGCTATAATTGTCTGAATATAGCTGAAATATTGCTGCTTGGACGTTAAACCCCAACAAACAAACAAACAAATATTCTCTGCTATATGAAAACAGCATTAAGTCAATTATATCTTAGGTTGTCATTGTCATCACTGTAATTAAGTATCATCATCATCATAATCGTCTGATAATTCATTATCAATTTGATTATGTGATGCAATGAATCACAATACATTTTATTTTCATCTTTATTGTAGACAAGCCATTCTCCTGTTGCACTCCACTTAACTTGGAATGTCCTTTGACGTTTTTCACCATACTCTTTTTTATAATTTTTCTTTTCTTCTTCTGTTTTATTTACTTAAAATTTTTTACCCGGTTTAGCGCCTTCTACAAACCGTAGAAAAGCTCATTTTCACATGTGGGTGCATCTGTTTTTTTTTCTATAGATATACATACTAATTTATCATTATTTCAAACATTTATGTGATCGCACTCAATTACGACTGGTTCCCGGTTTGTGACATTCATTTCTAAGATGCTTATATCTAGACATACGACCAGTTCATGTATCGTAAACGATATCACAGACTTGGCACAAAGATGAAAATAAAATGTATTGAACTTGGATAAAAAAATTTCTGGACTTTTACTGAGAAGCTAAAGGACAAAAACAAAATCACCTAATTTGTCACACAGCGGGCATGCCATCAGGGATAATTGACAGGAACGGATTTTGGAGCTCCCAAACTCAATGAACGGCCTTCGGTTTTCAAGGGTTCAGTCAGACTCAGTTATAAGTTTTTTCCCCGAGCTGAAAATTACTCTCTGTAAACAAACTTGATCGGTAAAATAAATGTGCATGTAATAAACTATTCTTACGGCTATATTATGCTGTTCAATTCGTTGTCACACTCTTTCGAACTACCCAGCCGCCATATTGGTTTCAAGTTGACTGGCTTTCATAAATGTATGAACGATCTGGCTAAGTTCAGATTAAGACCAATCAAAAATGGCTATAAGCATGAAGAATCTCATGATTAGAATTATTGTTAAATGATATTCTAAACATGTCTAAAATAATAACAACTTATCAAATTTTGATAGATTGCCTTTCAACTAGCTTCAGTCACCCATCACAATTAATTTCAGAACAGCTGTTAATAGTGGAGGACTATGAGTAAGGGTTACATTCTTGTTTCAGATTGCTCTACTCTTGTTGTATCCTCTCAAACAAATATGAACTCTAATGAGATGTACGAGACCAGCTTTAGGTCAGAGGTCACTCTAACCTGTGATACTGGATATTCCTTCAAACAGGAAGAATACAATGAGATGTCAGCTGTTACCATCAGATGTGAGAAAGGAGGAAAATGGAATGTATCAAGAACCCCAGACTGCATGAGTATGTTTTATTCTATAAACAAACATTGTGTACTGTGTTCTTAATATTATAATACTACAAATGAAAATATTTTCAATTGAATATAAAGATGAACACCATTCCAGCACACAAGCTAATTTGAAAATGTCAGATGTTTTTGTGTAATCAGAATGCATCAAAGATTCCTGACAGTATAGATAATGCTTCCCTCATTTAGGGTTTTGTTTATTTTGTTGCAAGAATTATTTTAATGCTCTAAACAAATTTTCTCTCAGTAACATTATTTCATGGCTATGTGAAATATCTGGTGAGCAGATCGAAGTAAGACATGAAAAACATTACTACTGGTAGGTCTTAAGTGCCGATTTGTGTAAGAATCAGGCAATGGGTGGCACATCATTTTCCCCAATTTAGTCATTTTTGCCTAAAATATATTCAATACATCTAGAAAACAGCCAAAAAGCTATTTAAGTTTGTCATGAAGCATTTGTGACGTAGATATTTTTTTGACTGATTATATGGGGAAAAAGTGATGGGAAATTTTCCTGCCATTTTTCCATAGTGCATTTCAACTTAATTTGATCTATCAATATTTTTAAAAGGCAAATTTTACAAACATTTGATGGTTTTGTTTTCAGTATAATAGGTTTGTCATTTCTATTTTATTTTTTTACTTTTTCAGTCATGTACTGTCCTATCCCACCAAACATTGTAAATGGCTTTATTTCTGCCTCCTCTGGGGTTATATATGGTGCTAATGTTACCTATGAGTGCAATGATGGATTCTCAATGAATGGAAGCAATGTTATTGAGTGTATGGACAATGGAAAATGGAGTACTGCCCCAACATGTCAAGGTAAAAAGCATGGATAAAGTTTTTTGTATAATTATATTGTTTTACTTTTGTCTGTGTTTTGTGTGTCCGTGTTTCTGGAACAATTGTTTTCTATCACAGTTTTCTCAGCAACTAATTATCACAGCAGCTTGAAATTTTATAATATTCTTCCTTTAGGTATACCATATGGTGGGATATATTTTCAGAAAAATTTATATTGCAGCTTCCTGTTTTCTGAGGACTTTGTTTATTTTTTTACTTTATATTTTTAAATGTTGAAATTTTTGTCACACTTTTCTCAGCAACTACTCTTCACAGTGGCTTGAAATTTGAACATATTTCCTAAAGGTATGTGATATAGTGGGATTTATTTTCCAAAAATCTTGACAACAACTTCCTGTTTATTGAGGAATTTCTTTATTTTCCTTACATTTCTCTTACTACCAAGTGTTGCATGTTTCTCTTTCCTTCCTACTATTTAAAAGTTTTTATCAAGTCAAGTCAAGTAAACTTTATTTAAAGTAGATATACCAAACAGGAAACATAAGCTCTTATATACACACACAAAGAACCTATCAAACCAAATTTTGGTTCTTAAATGATAGTAAGAATATTTTTCAGATTTGCAGAATAAAAAATGACCAAAAAATTTAAGGATGCATTGTTTCAACTTTATTTTGGTTATATGCCTTGATTTTTGTTTTTGTTTTTTGTTGTTGTTGTTTTTTTTTTTTAATACGGACTAATATACCAATACCATTTACCTAAACATGCACTTCTCAGCTCTTCTTTCCCAGTTTTTATGAATTTATACTTTGGATTTTGTCCTCTAGCCCATGATACATGTCACAGTTCATACCATTATATTTTACAGCTGTGAGATGCTCTAATGTCATTGTCCCAGAGAATGGTGGAATTAAAGAATTAAATGGTGATGCAGGTGATTTTGCCTCTGTGGTACAGTTTACCTGTAATGAAGGGTATGAGTTGATTGGGAATTTGACAATCTACTGTAAGACAGGATCTATATGGTCTCATGAAACACCAGTATGTGAAAGTAAGTATGAAATGTTAATATTTTATTGTTCTAAACGTTATCTATGAATGCCTTTTCATATGGATGTACAATGCCTCTTTGTTGTCACCAATTAATATTTTTTATTTGATTTTCTCAATTCTGTGCTATTAGAAGGGGAACAAACTGTTCAAAGAAGTATATTCTGTTTTATTGCAATTTGTATTTTTTTCTGAAATTAATGCAAATTGTTCAACATATTGTCATTGGAATGGTAAATTTTGCTTGTAATTTTTTATGCGTTGTGGCTTCTCTTTCCATTGATATTATATGCTCCCATCCTCTTCTAAATACCAAGATGTGCGTCATTTTTTTTACCCCCTCAAACAAAGTTTGGGGGGTTTATAAGAATCACCTTGTCATTCTGTCTGTCCCTCCATCAGTCCATATTTCATGTAATTACATTTCCTCCTATTGTGATTTTGATGAAATTTTATAGAAAGTTTAGTTATCATATGTAGATGTGCATGATGGAGTGTAATTACTGTTGGCAAATTCCAAAGTCAGATAATCCAAATTATGGGTTTTACATGTTAAACCTCGTAAGATCAACTCCTCCTAAACCTCTCTAGAGCTTTGGATGAATATTTTGTAGGAAGTTCAGATTTTATTTTCAGATGTGCATGAAGGAATATCATTACTGTTGGATGACACCAAAAGGAGATAATCCAGCATGTGTTTTTCAGTTAAGTCCATTTGAATCGGGAGGGGGCGGTTATTCTTTTTGTGAGCTTGCTTAAGGTATATTTCTAGATTTAATTGGGAAATTGGTAATAAATTTAAAGAAAGGACTATAAAATTGAAGTGTCTCAAAATTATCACTTGGATGACATATCTTTGAAATAAATCATTAAATTGTTGAAGTACATTTTTTTTGTGATCCCCTCCCCCCGAATTATGCATTTCCTACTTAAAAAGTTTTTTCCTCTAAAACTACTGGATGGATTGTAACCAAACTTGGTATGAATGTTTCTTAGGATATCCATTACAATCTCTGAGTAGGATTTTTTATCTGGTAAAAAACATGGCTACCTTTACTAAAGATAGACCATAGGGGTCAAATTGCAAAATTTTGCAAATAACTCAATAACAGTAATGCTTGGCAAAATCTGTTTGGAGTAGAATTGATCGGCAAAGTGAGACAGACCTATGCTGAAATTTTCATGAAGATCTGTTGACTGGTGTTTGAGTTGTTGCCCGTGGCCAATATATGACTGATTAATTTTATGATTTGAAAAATGGGTGGAAAATTAAGATGTGCTCTATTCATATGACAATAGTACATTAGGGTCAAGAGTCCAATTTTGAATTATTGCTTTAGAAGGCTAAAATGACTCATTTTGACCAGGTGAGTGATTCAGGCTCCCTAGAGCCTCTTGTTTTATTATGGCCTTAAAATAAGATAGAAAATGCAGGACATTCTGAAAGTTGAGATTCATGTTGTGAATATTTCAACTTTTTATCAGAGATTTGGTGTCCTTTACCAAGAATTCGAGATGGCCGTTTGGACAGTACAAATGACCTAAGGTTTGAAGAGACAGCTACTTTAACATGTGAATCAGGTTATGGGATTAATGGTACAACTGATACATCAATGGTTGTGACTTGTGGTTCAGATGGATTCTTTAACATTAGTCCATGCTTGGGTGAGTCTTGATGTAATTTTTATACACAACACCAATAAGGTTTAAATGTTTATTAAAATTTTTTTACACAATCCCACCAATACATTACATTTCTTTACTCTAAAAACTACATTAAAAAACAACAAAACTACAAAATACCTTTTGGCTTTCTTGGGGCTACTCATTCTACACTTCCAACAATAAAAAATTCTTTAACAAAATTAAGAATTTTATGAAAATAAATGAAAAACAAAGCTGGGGATATCGCTTCAGCTTATTAATTGTCTGGGGAGATCCCGGCAGACATGCTACTACAAGTGAACCTCAGTCTTTGAAAAAACTATAAAAAATATAAGGGAGGTCCTTTCACCAAAAATATTAGTTTGGGGAGATCCCGGCAGACTTAATGCAAAATATGTTATGCTGGGGAGATCCCGGCAGCAATAATTTATATGTATGTCTGGGGAGATTCTGGCAGACATAATTCTTAATCATCTTAAGTTTTCTGAGATAATGGAATAACTAAACCAGCCTAGTATGATATCCTAGCATGAAAAAATGAAAATTCCACTGGGGAGATCACCGCAGATGATGTCCTAAATACTGAAATCTAAGTAATCCTGGGGAGATCCCAGAAGGATTAAGATATCTGAGATAATCATGAAATTTTAAACATAACCAGCCTGCCTGATGTATTATTGAAATGGGGGAACATAATTCCCCAAGAATTATAATGGCCAAATGGAATGAATTCAAATTGAATGAGTGACAGCCACCAAGAAAATAATACATAAGTATAAAAATAAAAAGATACTATATAACTTATCAAAATACAATATTCAAAAACTAAAGGAAGCTAAAGGGAAAAGTATAATAACAATATACATGGCAATGTTCCTATAAGCACATTTTCTTTTTGGCATCACCTATAACATTCTCATCAGTTCATATATGCCTTACGAAACAGTTTGATGACCAGTGGCCCAAGGTTTGAATAATGTGGTCTTCAACCCCTGCTGCCACGGCAGAAGTTGCTGCCCCATTTCTAAAAGAATGACCACAGTATTTCTCATCAGAATGACCAATTCGAATTAACATTTGTCTAATGAAAGTTCGTATTTTAGAAAAAATTTACCATCTTACGAACAGTCCTGTTCTAAGTAAAAACTATCGTAGGGAAAGAGAGGAGTACTGGATACGCAGACTAGGTACTGCAATACCTTACGGATGCAATGACAACATCAAAAGTATAGGAAACCTTTCAAGCTAATATAACAATAACATAAATGTGATGAATTTATTTGACAAAAATCCAAGACGGGAAAGGAGTCGTGGCCATCGCCACTATACGTCACTTAAGTTACATGATGTCTCCATAGATGGTCTCGTTCCTTTCATACAAAAACCTCTTGGACTTCATCACATTAGAACCAAACTTTATTCTATACCTCTCACTCTACTACACTCCCTTTACAAAACAAGTCTTGACACTCCTGTTTCTGACTGCACCTCATCATTATACAGACTTGTTGCCATCATTTTGGATATTTGTTTCCACAGACTCTTTAAACCAGTTTGTGTGAAAAGTCAAGGTGAAGAAAAACGATCATTTCTTCCACTACCGTTTGTCAACAAAGGTATAGATGCAATTAATTTGGCTAACATCCTCCATCACAAAAACGTTACCAACAAAATTCCCCCATATTTCAAAGACAAATCTATACCAATTATTTCATATTCCTATACTTTACCCATCGCATCCAAAATTTTCAATTATAAAAGACTATTGCAGAACCTCGAGATTGAGGACTTCAAGGCTAAACCACCTGACTGTTCTTGCAAAACCTCTCCATTCAAATATGGTCCTTCTGGTCATGTCGTTACGGGAGATTTAACCATTATCAAAAATGAATCTCTGCGTAATATCCTTTCTAAAGGTCCCAAATACCATGAACCACGCTCCATAAATCGGAATTATAACTTTAAAGTTCTTATGGATGCCGTCGAGGACTATGCAAGAAAATGGATAAAACGAGAACAAGAAGACATTGATTCTCTGTCAGAGTGGTTAAAGGCCGTGAGGTCTTTAATTTTGAAACGAATGAAAGTTTTAAGTAGGTCAATGAGTGCCAAAGCTACATCAGTTTTCAAAGACCCGATGTAGCAAAAACATTGTCTACTGTACATGGTAAGTATGTTGTTGTACCAGCAGACAAAGCCCTAAACAACATTGTTTTTGTCTGCAAAATGTTTTATATCCAATGTTTATTATCAGAGGTAGACATAGAAAATAATAGCAGTGATAAGACATACACTACCACCCTTTCCAAAGAAGAGATTGTGGAAAACCATAAATCTGTGCTATCCTCTTTTGGTCTCTCTGCCAGGGACAATGATGGTGATTTACCATGTATGTACTGGATTCCTAAACTTCACAAGAATCCATACAAACAACGTTTCATAGCTGGATCTGCAAAATGTACCACCAAATCTCTTTCAAAACTTTTAACTTCTATACTCACAACTGTCAAAGAGGGTCTGCAGTCCTACCACAACACTTGTTACTCCCGTAGTGGTATTAATTCAATGCGGATCCTGAAAAATTCGAAAGATCTTTTGGAGACAATCAGTTCAAGACTATTATCTGAATATAATAGCATTAAAACCTATGATTTTTCAACACTGTATACTTCTATTCCCCATACTCAGTTAAAATCCCAACTTAAAAACATTATACATCGTTGTTTTTCCAAAAAAGATGGTACACTTAGATACAAATATATAGTTTTTGGTAGAGAATTCCAAATCATCTTCCAAATATACAGAGGAAGATGTTTACACAATGCTGGAATTTTTAATCGACAACATACTTGTCCAGTGTGGTGGACGTGTTTTTCAACAAATGGTCGGCATTTCGATGGGAACAAATTGTGCTCCTTTACTTGCTAACCTATTCCTTCACTCTTATGAGGCTGACTTTATAGCTGATCTGATCAGAAAGAAAGAATATCGTTTGGCTAGATCCTTCAATCTCAGTTTCCGCTATATAGATGACGTATTATCTTTAAACAATCCTAATTTCGGGGATTTGATACATCGCATCTACCCAAAAGAACTTGAGATAAAGGATACTACAGACACTGTGAAGTCAGCGTCATATCTTGACCTTTACTTAGAAATCAATGGTAAAGGAAAACTATTGACCAAACTTTACGACAAATGTGATGACTTTTCATTCAGAATTGTCAACTTTCCTTTCATCTGTGTCAACATCCCTTCGGCTCCTGCGTATGGAGTGTTCATATCACAACTCATACGTTATGCCAGAGCTTGCCGAAACTACGCAGACTTTTTGTATCGCGCTAGAACTTTAACAAATACGCTTCTGGAACAGGGTTATGTTGCTACAAGATTGAAGTCATCACTACAGAAGTTTTATGGTCGTCATCATGAACTCGTGGATTGTTATGGTGTATCCATCAGCACCATGAAAACTGATTTATTCAACGGGTCATAGTTTTTCTTTCCTCGTTTGTCTACCCCGGACTAGACTTTTTATGAGCAACTCGGCGGGTGTTTCTAGAAAAGCAGAGGCTGCTTACCCTACCGGTGCACCTGGTCCATGCTCCCAATATTTAGTGGAGTCCAATTTGCTCATTTACTTTTGTTACTTTGTATGTATGATTTTAGTTACTTTATGTTCTTTGTTGTGTATGTCTGTTTTCCATGTCTGGTCTTTGTCGCTGGATTACATTCTTTTGATTATCACTATAACCTTGGTTCCCATGATTACTCTAAGTAAAGAAATAAAGGTATCTTTTGTAAGTGCACAGGTTTCAGATTCATTTTCAACAAACAGGGGAGAGTCTTGAGTAGCTCTCATGGTACACCTAACACAAACATACTTATACATCACTGGTTGGAATTTGTTATTTTCAAAAATTGAAATATTTACACCTTTTCTGAATGGATCTGTTTTTGATGACCTCAATTTAACTATATATTGATTATTATCAATCAATACAGTATCAGACATTAATAAGCATTTATTGCAATTATTCTTACCCTTACTGGTAAATTCTCCACACCTTAAAAAACCAAAAAAAGGCTGTTAAAAATGCAGCCTGTAACATTTAGTCAATAAAAGGAGAAAATACCCCAACTACAAGTAAGTTGCACAATGATTTGAGAATGTCAGCAGTAATAGGTAATCTGTCTTTTGTAACATTGTTTTGGGACTTTTTAATTCCCCTCAGAACACAATACAATCTGTCGTCTATCTGTGTTGGATCACTTCGCCCTGCTCAGAGATAGGGATCATGCTTAAAGTTTTTACTACTTTGACAATATGTAGCAAAATAAATCAGATGATCTTCTTTATTATTGCTATTTTGTTTAAAATTCCTTTAATCTTGCTATATGATAATTTTCAATCTCACACCAGTCGAGTTAGAATGAAAATTATCACTAGTTTCTATGTCCTCGTGTGACATACAAGCAACAGCATAGGAATATTTGATAACCTAAACAACTGTCTGTTTGTTTACTGTGTATGAAATAATGGCTAATTTGTGGCATTATTTTCTAGTTTATAATAGAAAATGATTAAATACAGTAACTTACCTGATAAGAATGAATAAATTCCTAAGTTTTTCCACCACTAACTTTTGAACACAAGCGTCATAGTTTCAAATAATGTGTATCACAGCTGCACGTCGCCAAAAAAGTGTCGCCAAAGGCAACTTTGCAGTGCTCATAAAACTTGCATATTTAGGTCAGGAAAAAAATAAAAATAAAAGAAAACTAATACCTTACAATTCAGCAAAACAGTGATAAAAGATTATCAAATATTTTTTCAACTTGCGGGAGTTTCTCATGCTCATCTCGTCTCGCAGTGAAGCCGCTCTATAAGATCAGCATGAGAAACTGCTTCTCATGAAAAAATATTAAATAATCTAATAATATCTGGTAGTTTAGATACGGAACAATTAATGTAATGTAAGTTCATAAACTTAGTGAATTTCTGAATAGCATATGTTTGTTTAGTACCTTTGCTTAAAGAAGCATCCCACAAACTCTGAGTCTGTAATTCTAGCACATCATTATTTCTGAAGGTGTCAAACACGGTGTCGGATCTTCCTCTGCATCTGGAGCCAAAGTCCTGAATTTCTGCATCTGGTAACAAGTAATTGAGTCTGCAATGTTGCTTTTAACACCTTCAGTATGTTTAGCATGTATAACATACTGTTTTAATGCTGCATGAAAGGTCAGTTTCTGCATAAGTTCCATATAACTGTAGCCATATTGTCACAATGAAATAATATTCGCTTACGTTGTCATTCATGCCCCCAAAGCACACAAGTCATGAGTATTGGATACAATTCATCAAATGCCGTAGATGTTTGTTCAACTATTAGCTCACATGGAAAGTTGCCTTGAGACCATTTGTTTTGGTAGAAGCCACCAAAGGAACTTAATGTAGTGTATAAAGTTGTAGATCTGCTGCTATGGAGATATTATCATCAATAAAATGTAGGCTGAGAATTTCTCGATTCGTACACTTATAGCCATTTTGAAAAGAATCGATTATGTCACAAAGTCTGTTAACTTTCTGTAATGGCAATCTAGCCTCCATATTAACTGTGGCTAAGAAAATCCCTAAATATTCAATAATATTACAAGGTCCTTCTGTCTTTTTTTACAATAATGGTATACCTAAATTCTTAAATATACTTAAAAAGATTTTTTTAGTCTCTGCTGCATTAGCGCATGGTGGTTCAATCACTCAAAATCATGTAATAAATGAAGGATGTTGTCTATTCCGTAATTGTTTGTCGCAATCCAACAAATAGCCTGTGAAATTATTGTCCAAAATTTTAGGGCTAGAACGAGACCCGAAAACTAACTGTTTGTAAAAATAGTACATATTATCCCATTTAATACTATGAAAGGGCCCACAACTTGGGTGAAATCGGTATATTCTTAAATGCATCTGTAATGTCTGTTTTAATCAACCATTATCCTTGACCTTGTAATTTAATCAAATTTATTGCATCATCGATAGTGACATAATTTAACGAAAATTCTTCTAAATCAATTAAGTCATTTAAGCTTGGATTTAATTCATCATCATGTGGAGCTGATAGATCGACGACGAGTCTCTTCTTTTTAGAGTAATTTCCCTCAGCTATTCCAATGGATTTATACGAAATAACCAATTTGGTGACACATTCTGGTTGCGATCTAGCTGAAAGCAAGTTTTTACATTCAATAGAAATTTCTTGCAGTGTTTTAATACCAGTGTCGAAACCTTGTTTAAAATCGGAGATTAAGTAACATATTTGAGAGCTATCAGGATGTTCGGCTAATTCAAGTAGTTCTAACCTATCAACATTAATTGGTGTAAAAATGGACATGTCGTAATTAATAGTCACATATTTGATTTCTTTCTCCATTGATTGGCCCCTGACTTTTGGGGCCCTTCCTCGTTTTTTTACGTCGCCTGAATATAGCTGAAATATTGCTGCTCGGTTTGTAAACCCCAACAATCAATCAATCAACCGTTTTTTTGCAAAGGACAATTGATTACTGAATGGTCTTTCTTGCAGTTGGTATATAAGTGTAAATTGTTACAATGAGGTGCTGTACAGCCTCTTATGCCATTGAAATTATTGAAATTTCTTTCCCCATGTAAAAGATTCTGTTTCGACCATAAGAGTCTTTCATGTTATCATTTCTAGATGATCTTGACAGAATTGTGTTACTTTGCTTTTGCAAGATGGTTGGACAGAAAGCGGATAGATGCAAAGTACTGTAACAATGATCACACAACTTTGGTTCCAAATTTGAAAAAATGTTACAGAACAGTGTATTGTCTCTCACTGACAAATTTATTAGTATGTTATTGTAGCGCAAATGCGCAGCAGCTTGTAAAGAAAACTGTCAGTGATACTCATAAAAACCTCTCCCTGAATACCTTGTAGCCATATTGACTATGTCCCATTCATAAAGATCAAGTTCGTTCCTTCTATGAGGATGCGCTGTATACATTATGTTTTTGTATATTCTGAAAGCTTGTATAAATTCATCTATTGTGGGGGACCTGTTTAATCTTGGATCAGGTTTACTAGCACTTTGAGAAGAGTTACATGTTAAATCATAGTAATCAATTCCGGATCCAATATAATAGGGAATTAATAGAGCTGCTAGATTTACATTCTTACCTGCAATTATGTTTAGCCTAACCTGGGGAGAAATAGTTTCCACTACAGGCAAATATTCTGCTGCAAATCCATATACATTCTGATACACCCTCTGTCCTCCACATTGCTGGCTTGTGACTCACTGCCAGCAGCCGCTGGTATTTGTCTCCTGTTAATGTTAAGAGACTGAAACTGACATCTTGTTGTCTCTAACGTGTAAACATTACTGACATTAGGCAAAGTAACAATTGGGCCAGTGGTGGTCCTGAGCACTGATGTATTTAGGGAAGTGTCTGGTATTGTGTTGGAGCTAAAACCAATATTTCTAGCTTGATCAAGGCTATTGTTTGAAGGAGTGTTAACTTTATTTGTCAGCGTTACTACACTTGCTGCAAGCTTTGCATGTTTGTCGATAATTTTGATACTATTTCCATGAGAGCTGCTTCTCTGTTGCGATTTTTTATACCCGTTGATGCATTGTGGGATCCCAGGACTGTAGAACTCTTGTGTAGTGATTCTCTTCACCTCCCGCCTCTTCGTCTCTGCGTGCTTTCCTGGCTATTCCGATTTCTTCCCCTTTCCTGATTCCTAAGGATTCTTACTATAGCCATTCTCCTTGAAAAATTAGGTAATCTTAAATTCCTTGCTCTAATTTCCACTCATAAGCAAGTTGTTGTCCAATTCTCGAATATATTTGTGGATCATAGGGTGATGGTCTCTCTTGATGCTGTCTTCAATTAGGTGCCATTGTTCTAGAATTTTCGTACACTGTTCAGAATAAGTCTCACACTAATGTTGCAATATACAGTTCAGTTCCACATGATTGAAGTTTACATACTCTGTATGATGATGCAACCCAGTCAAAGAGTGTTATTGAAGAACACATAACGTAAATATTAGCAAGATTAATTTGCAATTTGTTGACCTTGTATGTATGCTTCTGCAACTGAAATGAAGTATGTAGATAAAAATATCTCTTCTCGGATTGGTCAGAATCTATGATCTATATTTACCTTCCCAACGCACGTGAACATCTATTGTAAATAAAGATGAAAGGAAGTCGGTTAACAATTCAAGATATATTCATGTATTTCTTGAGAAATTCATGACTATAGATAGTGTGTTGTGTATAAACTATAATTTAAATAATTGAATATCATATTGGGGTATTAATTAAACAATGCATAATATTAAACATGTATTTTAGACTCAACAGAAATATTTTAACCAAAATGACTTTAAATAAATAAAATATATCAAATAGAGCCTTTTACATTCTCTTTATTAATGAACTCAGAAAGACAGACTAAAAATGTCTTAAATCTTGGCATTGTTCACCTGTTATAAACAAAGAAG
Organism: Perna viridis; assembly: GCA_037379345.1. Taxonomy (NCBI): domain Eukaryota; kingdom Metazoa; phylum Mollusca; class Bivalvia; order Mytilida; family Mytilidae; genus Perna; species Perna viridis. The sequence goes on along the minus strand of CM074514.1, from coordinate 24,101,542 downwards.
GTACATCAAGCAGAAAACACCCTTTATTGTTTAATTTAATGGCTGATTAATGTGTATTTGCACTTATTTGCTTGAATTGTGAAATGCCTGTAGTCCCAAGTCTCAATTTGTAGTATGGTAAAATTCATATCCGCAAAAATAAATGCCTTAAAAATGTCTGTTTTTATCATCAGCAAAAAGGTTTTACTTCTAAAATACAGAGAAATATCATCATTTTCTTTTTACTACTTTGACCCACAACCGTGTAGTCATAAACATATGAAAATCATGTCTTTTTGCCTTTAACCACAACATCCAATGAAAACACAGTTACTACATCTGTTTCTAATTAGATAAAGATCATAACTTAATACAACTTGGAATAAATGTTACTAATTCATTGTTGAAAATATCAACCTTTAAGTTAATTTAATGTTGAACATGTCAACCTTAACATTGCTTCAACATTGACAGTTCAGAATGTTGAAATCAACAACATTATTTCTACGTTGAAAACTGTGTTAGTTTTTTTTTAACATTTACCCCTCTTGAATTTTGTTTTTACTTGTCTCTTTTTGCAAAATTTACTCATCAAAGTGTAAACAAATATCCTTTATTGATAGAAGTATAAGGAATCAATTATTTATGTTGTCGAGAGGGGACATGGAAATGTTGGGCATCTGTTCCTCTGGGTCTCCACACTTTTTTTTGTAATGCTCCTACCAAATAAGGTTGTTTTTGGTATGTATCCTTATTATGATGATTACGTTTGACTTTGGTTATGGTTAAATGATTTTTACAGAAGTTACAGCCCTTGAACTTAGAAAATTTTAATGAATTTAAAGTTTTCTGCACTCTTTTTTGTGATGCTTTTACCAATTGATTTTATCTTTATGTAATAAATTATTTTTTTGCATAACAGAATGTCAGCAAAAAATAATTATTTTTTCAATTATTTATATATAGCCTTGTTCAGTGTTATTGTAACATTCTATTGACACAGATAAAGAAGGCAGTTTGTTGGTTGAAATGTATCTTTTTACGCTGGGGACATTGGAATGCTATTCTTTTATTATCTTTAATTTATTGATTGTTTTTATATTACAGACATAGATGAATGTGAGAATTCGCAGCATAATTGTTCAGAAACAGAGATATGTAATGACAGGAGGGGAAGCTTTATTTGTACCTGTAAAGATGGATTTGAGAAATTGCCAGAAAACCCTCACTGTACAGGTTTGTTGGCATAACTACCCAGTTTTTCTCAGTTTTGGGACCTTATATCATAAAAGGCTTTTGTACAAGTTTTTTTGAAGGAAACCCCCATTTGTTTTTTTTTCATTGATTTTTACTTTCTGGCTGGTTGTACAAGACACTTGCTTCTAATGAAATGTTTGCACATCATCATTTTTACTCAACACATATTATTGTGGCATTAAGTGTCAGAATAAGTATGCATTTGACATATTAAGACACTTGAATTGACTATGTAATTTTTATCTGAGGAAAAAACTTTGTATAGGAATCACCTTGTCTGTCTGTCTAAATATCTAGTAAGAATGTGTCCTTAACTGTTTAGTTTTCATAGATTTAAACATCCTATGTATTTACGCATGAAGGAAAATAACTAACAGTATTTCTAGTTGTAACAATTTGAATTTATTTGAAATTTACCATTGATTTCAGAAAAGTTTATTTTTATGGAAGTTTGATATGTATGTCAATGTGCCACACTAAGGAAAAGTATGACTTAGTTTATCCTTTTGTCTGTCCATCCATCTAATTATTTATCAGTCCACATACCTTAGCACAATTGCTCTATGGATGAAATTTTATATGCAGATAAGGAACCATTTTTTAAATGTGCATAAAAGGTGATTTGAATCTTTCTACATGCTTTAAAAAAACAACTACAACACCACCTAAATAATAAGTAATTTTGTTGAAATTCATAGGTCATCATATGTACAATATAGATGTGCTTTAAAGAAGATACTTGTAACTTTTGTCTTATGCCTGCAAAATTGCAAAGGAGGTCTATAATAGAACTGGAGCATTTTTCTTTTATTAAAACAATGTGAGGGCAACTCTTAAATAAACAGCTCAATACATTTTAACATGTTGTAATGTAAATGATGAAGGATATATTATCTGAACTATTGGAAGATTAGGCATTACATGTACTTGTATGACGATGCTTAATACTAGGTAACAGCAAGGGGAGATTATCCATCTTAAAAGTATATATGATGGAAGTCCACTTGAGGGAGAGGTATTCCCTTTTAGAACTTGCTCACAGTATTTCATTTTAATTATTTTGCTTTATGCTGTGCATTTTTTTTTAGATATTAATGAATGCAAACTTGACCCTAAACTATGTGAAAATTGTACCAATGCAGAACCTGGTTACACCTGCCACTGCCCCCTAGGATACATATTGTATACAGAAGATGGATTTAATAATGTCTCTCTGGCTGAAGGTGAAACAGGACTTTTACAAGGAGATGTTTACCATATCAATCATACATGTGTCCGTAAGTAGTATCCAAACATGTTTGTAATAGGTAGTGGCATAGGTGGGTAGGTAGATTGTGAAATATTTATAGCTCACTTTGACATAAGGTTCTGAACGCTTAAATGCCATCACTTTACATCAGTTGTCATCATCATAAATAAATAAATACAATAAATAAATAATAAATAAAAACTTTACATGATTTATATTTAGGGGTCTAGAGTAAAGTTTATGTTTTGTTGGACATGCTATGGCCTTCTACATATAAATGTATGGGTGAGAGAAAAGTTATTTTGCTAATGACTTAAAAATGGAAACAAAAATTACTTCAAAATGGAAGAAATTCTGATTGGAGGATAGGTAAGAGGTGAAATAGACTAAAATGAAAAAATCTGCCAGATATAAACCTGTTCACCACTTTTCAACATGGAATTTCAGTACCCATTTTAAGTTGTTACCCTTTAGTAAAAGGCAGTGGCTCCCTGTCTGAAAGTTCCAGTTTCACTAACTACCATATGAAAACAGTCTATTAATGGCAGAAAGGACGTAAATTTATTATATTATATAAATATTAAAACTTTTTATAAATTATAAAAGTATTAACACTTTGTTGAATACATGACATAAAACTCAAAATAGAAACATTTGATTTATAATATTTTATCACTTAAAATAGGATAATTTATTAAAATACTGGTTAAATGACAAGATAGAAGGTTATAATATCTAATTTTCAAGTGTTTTGTGATCATTTCATGAAAAAATAAGATTATATTCTAACATTAACACAAAGGCTATCACATTGATATAATTAACCTCTATATCACCAGCCATATTGACATTGATCTGATTTTTTTTGCTCACCTGGCTGAAGGCCATATGAGCCATTGCCATTACCTGGCCCCTGTCGTGATCATCTGTTGTTGTTAACAATTTTTCAAAACTCTTCTCCTCTGACATATGTTCCTTGGAATATCCTGCATAGAACTGATGTGGAGACTTTTGATCTGTTGAAAATCATGGCTGCAGTTAAAGTAGAACATAGGGGTCAGACAGTACCAGTAGTTTTTCACTTATATCTCCAAAACTGTTAGGTTTAGCCAATTCCGACACAAGTAAAATGTTCAGCTTGATGAGATCTATCTATGGTGAAATTTTTGTTTTAATCTGTTAAGCCATGTTGTAGTATTTTCCTTTTTCAAGGTTTTTTGTTATTTTTAATGTTATTTCTTTCAAAAATCTTCTCCTCTTACACTACTTGACCAATTGGAACCAAATTTGTTATGAATGTTTCTTGGGGTATCCTGCATGGAACTGATGTTTGGATTTTGGATCCATTGAAAAACATGGCTGCCGTTACTAAAAATAGAACATAGGTGTCAGACAGTTTTACGCATATTGTATCTCTAAAACTGTTAGGTTTAGCCAAATTATTATACGACTTTCAAAAGTCTCCAGTCTTGAAAGGTGAAAAATAATGTAATTTTTTCAGTTTTCTACCAATATCATATTACCTGTATTTCATAATAATTATATGACAAATATTGCTGCTATTTTCACATAGATATGTTATTATTATATTTTTTGTTGAAAAGTTACATAATTTAATTTAAAATAAAGATGTATACTAAATATTATCTCAATTTGAAATGTAAACTTTAATTATTTTTTTATCTGATTCAGTAATAAATATTAATATTTAACACAAAAACATTCAAAATTAAATTAAAATGTAAGGTTAGTTATGGGAAATAAATGATTTAAGTTGAGGAATATTGTGTATTGTTGAATATATGTTTACTTGAGTCTGCTGTTACGTGAGTGCTTTAAAATTAATAAACTATAAAGAAAAATACTTATGTAGTTTCTTTAATATATATTTAATCATAAAAAAACAACACACAATAACTTCATTAACCTGTTCTCAATCAATATTTAGTTACAAAATAAAAGTAAATATTTTTATTAATTTATTTATTAATTTTACTTCACTACTGTGAACTTAGTGCTATAAATAAAATAAATAAATAAATATTTACTTATATTTGTTTCTTTTTCTTGAATATATTCATAAAAAAAACATACAAAAAAACTTCATTTGCCTGACCTCAATCAACAGTTATTTACAGTTCAATTAGTCAATGTTAATACAGTATAATCCCTTGTTTGCACAACTTTCGTTGGGAAAGATGCCACGTTCCTCACACGTAAAAAGAACCCTGCTGTGGTATTCGATTGGAGTAAGAACCTTTGCTCTCCGCCACAGGTGGCTAAATTGCCCGACTTTACCCATCCCTCCCTTTTTTCCTAGTGGCAATAAAAATTTGTCAACCCTATTATCCTTGGGTCCCGTCCCATTTTTCAATTCATCCATTTCATGTTCATTTTATCATCCATTTCATGTTCATCGTCTGAATATAGCTGAGATATTGCTGCTCAGATGTTAAACCCTAACAATCAATCAATCAATCTATCTATTCCCACACAAAGTTTTACCTTTTCTTAACTGAATTTAAAAAGTGGGAATAGAAGGAATGAACCATTTTGATGTTTATCTATGATGCTTTAAATATTTTATGTTTACTCATTTATTTCTCTTTTAGAAACAGTGCTTAAGAATGTTAAAATGCATTCCTTTTTGATATCATGCTCAAATATGGATTTATGCCTTTCTTTTTTGAAACCATGGTTAAAAGTTCCTTTTTGATACAATGCTTACGTATGGTTAAATGTTTTCCCGTTTTTTTTACATGCTTACATATGGTTGAATGTTTTCCCGTTTTGATTCCATGCTTAGGATGCACTATACATTTATATTTAGGCGCATTTTTTCGCACACCAAGCTGGACCAGTCTGATTTTGTAAAACTTAAAATTAATGTTGTTGTTCTTTACACAGAAATAGAGTAATAAAATAGGATGCATTATTGTAAAGTGTAGATATGCATAGGGTAGCACCATTTTGTATAGCAGAAAACCTTGTGGATACTATTTTGATGAGCATAATTACATCCCAACATTTTGACTAAACAAATTTTGCGAGAGTTTTAGGACTTAGACAAATTCAGATTTTCTTTAAATCCTTGTTTGGCTCAAATTTTGACCAATCAGATTACTTGAAAAAGTTTTTTTTTTCTTTTTTGAGGAATGCAAGACAATTTAGCAAGTTTTTCCAAAGAAATGTATTACTTTAAGTCTCGGCAATATGGCAACCTGGTTGGCAGTTCCATTGGGGAAAGGACGAACAGAAACAATTTTCTTGGAAACTTAAACTATTTTCATTTTGTAACTACCTAAATGGTCTGAAATAAGTTTTTTTTTTTAAGTATCCAAGTACTTACAACATCTCAAATAATTGAATATTTTAATTTGAAGTCTACTGCTGTCCATTGCTCCAATGGGACAGTAAACCATTCTGTAGAATAAGTAAGTTACTTGCCTTTGCTCAAAATCTTAAAAAATGTCAAAGTCAGGAACAAGACAAAGGTGTGTTGAAGATTTGAGGAAAAACTCAGTATTTGTGGAAATTCTCAACTTGCAACCTGAGTCAGGAATTACAGTTGAGCCTAATTAAAAAAATTTGTAATATCTTACAAGAAAATACATTGGTGACAAATATGATCATTTGAATTTTCATATTCTCTGTTGACAGATAGGTTATTTCCTGGTATATGTAATTCTTAAATAGTCAATACTTGCAAAATGTTAAGATTTTAGACTCATAGTTTCAAAGTTTGGGAACAAAGTAGGTTTTCTTGTCAGTCAACAACACTTGAAAATTCCTTTGGTAACAGGATAACAACCAGTTTCACAATGTTAACATTGTGTTGCTGGATTAAAATTATCAATTTTACTTTGAATTGGAATGATTTGTATTTATGTGACATTGAGTTTAGAGCCTCTAGTAAGTTTAAACTCATTAAATGATGCATACTCTCAGAATTATAATTTTTTCCACTCAAAATGCATTTTTAGAGGAAATTGTAAAAAAGTTTTGGCATGAAAAAAGAATTATTGTATTGGGTATTTGTGATGCTTCAAATATTTATTGTCCCCCACAATGCATCTTGAGGGGACATGGAAATGCCATCCGTCTGTGCTTTTTTGTGAAGAGTTACTGATTAAGTTCAACTTTTGTTACTGTTGATTGATTTTTAAGGAAGTTACGGCCCTTGGACTTAGAAAATTTCTGTGAATTTACAATTTCCCACCCTTTTTTTGTAATGCTTTAATCAATTAATTTTCTCTTTTGTATGTAGTCTTACTATAAGAAGTTACAGACTTAGTTCGACTTTGGTTATGGTTGAATGATTTTTACAGAAATTACAGCCCTTGGACAGAAAATTTCAGTTAATTTAAAGTTTTCCGCACTCTTTTTTAAAGAGGTGGACATTGGAACGCTGTTCTTTTATTTTACTTTGTTTATTCTCTCTGACCCGTGTCTCGAGAATGACTTATAAAGTTCCAATGAAATTGTGATATAGTGGTGAAAACATATTGTAAGGATGTCAAACAACCTAAGGATACAATACAGTTTGTCTTCAATTAACTAAATTATGCATTTTTTACATTTATAGGAAAACAGTGTCCATTGCCAGCAGATATACCTAATGGTAAAGTTCTGACCAAGAAAAAACTTATACTGTATGAGGATAAAGTAGAGTATGAGTGTAATCATGGATTTAATACAAGTGATTCAACTACCTTGACATGTGAAAATGATGGACAGTATTCAAGTAATCCTCCAGCCTGTACTGGTAAGTTAATGGATAGTATTCCAGTAACTCCCAGTCATTTCTAGTAAGTAAATGAATAGTATGTCATTAATCCCCCAGTCTGTTGTGGTAAGTTAATGGATAGTATTTCAGTAATCCCCCAGTCTGTTGTGGTAAATTAATGGACAGTATTCTAGTAACCCCCAAGCCTGCTCTGGTAAGTTAATGGACAGTATTCCAGTAATCCCACAGTCTGTTCTGGTAAGTTAATGGACAGTATTCCAGTAATCCCACAGTCTGTTCTGGTAAGTTAATGGACAGTATTCCAGTAATCCCACAGTCTGTTCTGGTAAGTTAATGGACAGTATTCCAGTAATCCACCAGTATGTTGTTGGATGTTGAAGGACAGTATTCCAGTATTCCCTCAGATTGTCCTGGTAAGTTGACAGACAGTATTCCAGTAATCCCCCATCTATTGCTGTAAGTTAATGGACAGTATTCCAGTAATCTCCCTCAGCCTGTTGTGGTAAGATGATGGACAGTATTCCAGTAATCTCCCAGTCTGTTTTGGTAAGATGATGGACAGTATTCCAGTAATATCCCCAGTCTGTTTTGGTAAGATGATAGACAGTATTCCAGTAATCCCCCAGTCTGTTTTGGTAAGTTGATCGACACTATTCCAGTAATCTCCCCCAGTCTGTTTTGGTAAGATGATGGACAGTATTCCAGTAATCTCCCAGTCTGTTGTGGTAAGATGAGGACAGTATTCCAGTAATCTCCCTCAGTCTGTTGTGGTAAGATGATGGACAGTATTCCAGTAATCTCCCTCAGCCTGTTGTGGTAAGATGATGGACAGTATTCCAGTAATCTCCCCAGTCTATTTTGGTAAGATGATGGACAGTATTCCAGTAATCTCCCCCAGCCAGTTGTGGTAAGATGATGGACAGTATTCCAGTAATCTCCCCAGTCTATTTTGGTAAGATGATGGACAGTATTCCAGTAATCTCCCCCAGCCAGTTGTGGTAAGATGATGGACAATATTCCAGTAATCTCTCCATCTGTTCTGGGTAGTCTAGTTATGATTAACTGATACTACATTAGAACTTTGTTGAAAATTTATATGACAATTTTGTATATTTTTAAGTTATTGAATTGACATCTGTGTTAAAATCATCATTGTGTAATGACTCATCACACAATATATTTGACTTGCCAGCTCAGGTGTGAACTTGAATATAGAGTAGAGTAGTTATATGTTTAGCTTATTCACATTTGCAGTGGCTTTCAACCTATCAGATGCTAGAGGATAGGATGGCATCAGATAGGAAAATAGCTTGCTAGACAACCTGTAGCATTGCAGGAGTAGGTTAAATTTAAAGAGTGCTGTTTAGGAATAACATTTTGTATAATACTGTTTTCAGTGACAGAATGTCATAAACCATTAGCAAGTGAAATAGATCGTGCTGTAGAAGTTTACCCCAAGACTGTTCCAAGGGTAGTTTATGGTACTGAAGTTAATATAGAGTGTCAGTACGGGTCACAAATGATCAACAGAACACTATACTGTTCCTATAATGTTATGAAAGGCCAGTATGAAATGATGGGAGATGCTGCACAATGTCCAGGTATTTATCTAACATGTTATTTTATTTCATCACTAGTACTTTCTAAGGTTCTTTAAAATGTAATGTGGGTTTATGTGTCAAAAATTCAAATAAGTAAAATATGGAAAATAAATAACAAGAGACCATATGGGTAAAACCTATTTATTTTTGGATGTCCTACCATCAACAGTTCAATCCAACATCTCAAATTGTCATTAATTTGTCTTTCCTATTTAATAATAAAAATTTATGGTTTCAACTACTTTATGTTCTTGGGAGATTTTTTTTAAAGCTGTGTAATCTTATTTGACAGAAATTAATTGTGGTGAACCTGAGGTTGTGCCAGGCAGTAATTACAAAGAGAGAACTGGGAATAGTCTGAATTCAACCTTTATATTTGACTGTGACAATGGATTTGCCCTGACAGGAAAGTCACTTAATGGTACCAATACAGTTACATGTGAAGAAAATGGACGCTGGAATCTTGGAAATCTGACATGCTTAGGTATTGTTATGACTGTAAAGGGCTAGATGTTAAAAGTTTTGGATACAATGATGGAGAGGGCAGTTAAATTGTAGGAGAGCAGTATCTTTGAATATACACTGAACACAAGATATTTCAGCTTATCTTTACCAAAAAAAAATCCATTTGAAGTGAGTTAGTGACTTATGCATAGTTTAGAGTGATTGTTGCCTTATGCACCTAAATTGAATACTGGGTAGATCAAAGATTAAAAGGTGAATAAAATAGAACTTCAGTAGTTTATTTTCAGATGATAAAAATACTGCAAGAGTGTGCAGTGTTGTCTTCTGCAGAGTAGACTTCCCTTAACACTAAGTCCTAATGCTTTTTCAACCTCAACTGAACAAAACTGCACACAGTACTTAACACTCATAAAATGATTCAGCTCTTAGAAAGTGCATTGTCAAGAACAAAAATGGACCAAACAGCTTTTCATGTGAATAATACATTAAATAAGTCACATTGAATATATTTTTAGAACAAAGTACAGAACTGTTTTGAAGGAAGGTGAATTAATGAAATTTTTTTCTTTGCCAGGTGAAAGATGTAGTGACCCCGGAACACCAGGTGGAGCTATCCAAGTTGTAAAAAGTTATGAAGTGGGACAAGTTTTGTCCTTTCAATGTAATAAGTCAGGGTATTACCCTAGTCCTCCTGAATCACTGGAATGTATTGTGGATAATGGAAAAGTTGAATGGAACACAACAGATTTGCCTGAGTGTCAAGGTTTGGAAACAAATTTTTAATACTTATTGCATTCATTGTGTATTCAATAGTTTGCAAATATAACATTCAAAATTTACACGTTTAAAAGTGATAACTGTTGATGAAAGATGAAAAAAGTATTCAGTATTTATACTGTGAAAACTTCAGTTTCATGTTTTGGAATATGGCTTTTTTTAGTCATGCTACTTTTGCATCATCTATGAATCAACACCTTTCTCATGTTTTAGAATTCTGCATGTTAATATGACCTTTCTTGATAAGTCTCTCTAAAACAAACTGAAAAATTGTCTCCTATGAAGGACCCATGATGTCTTTGATCATGACAAATTCACACTTCAGCTATTTTAAGAGGTACCAGAACTATTTCATTACATATATTATGTAATGCCAGTTCTATTATTTTGTACAGATATGACACCTCCAATGTTTTCCAACTGTCCAACAGATCATAAATATATCGACAAGTCAGACTCTTACACCTATACAGTACCAACAGCCACAGATAATTCTGGTGTAAAAGGTGTGAAAAGCATTAGTTATTTGTCACCAAACAGAGGGCCAGGCAATAATACTAATGATGATATAAGTATAGTGTATCAAGCTGAGGATTATAGTGGAAACATTGCCAACTGTACTATCCAGATCAAAATCAAAGGTGTGTTTAAATACTATGAAATTTCATTGTGTATACAATGTTTATGTTAAATTTTTAATGCATTTATTCTTTTGCCTCTTTTGAAAGAAAACTTTTATTAAAAAAACTTATTCATCAACTTAAAAGCTAGACTTTGATTTTGACTTTAGTTAGGATGTAGCCCACTGGTTTTAGCCTTTTGTCCCTCCTGTCACTCATTATTGAATTTCATCCCTGTTAGTTTTCCTGAAAGGTGGAAGATTTTGTGATGAAGAAGATTTATGCCTTTTCATTTTAATAGGCATTAAGTCAAGGTCATTTCTGAAAATATAATTTTTTAGGATTGGACACTTATCTCTGTTTAGCTCCCCTGGTCTGAAGAGCCATGTGAGCTATTGCCATTTCTAAGCTTCACGTCTTCATCATTAACAGTTTTTCAAAACTCTTCTCCTCTGACACTACTTGACCAATTAGAACAAAACTAATTTAGGGATTTTTTTATCTGTCAAAAACATGGCCACCGTCTAAAAAAAGAACAATAGGGGTCAGACAGCAGTTTTTTGTACAAAAGCATTAGGTTTAGCAAAATCAGACAAGGGAGTCAAAGAGTTCAGCTTAATGAGATCTATTTGTTGTCAATTTTTTGTGTCATTCTGTTAAGCTATGTTGGAGTTACTGCCCTTTTTTGGACTTTTTTGTTGTTGCTTTTTTAGCTTAAAAGGCCATGCGAGCTATTGCTATCAGTATGTGTCCGTCTTCGTCATCATTTGTTAACTTTTTCAGACATTTTCTCCTCTAAAATAGGATAGGATAGGATGTAACCAAACTTTGCATGAATATTCCTAAGGGTATTTTTAGCAATCTTTGTGTGGGGATTTTTGGTCTGGAGAAAAACATGCCCACCACCACTAAAAATAAACCATAGGGGTCAAATTGCAGAATTTTGTAAATATCTCAAAAACAGTTGTATAAAGCTAAAATCTGGCAGGAGTTAAATTGTTCAGCATCATTTGATGGACCTTGGCCAAAATTTTGGGAAAGATCCACACTGGATGAATAAGTTATGGGTCCTGAAATTGATTCTTTCCAATATTTTATATTTCCAACTTAGAAATTCTTCTCCTCTGAAACTACTGGATGGATTGAAACAAAACACAGCATGAATGTTATGTAGAATATTTTTTACAATCTATGGGTAGGGATTTTTGATCTTGCGAAAAACATGGCTGTTGTTACTAAAAATTGACCATATGGATCAAATTGCAGAATTTTGCACAAAACTCAAAAACAGTTGGTTTGAGCTTAAATTTGGCAGGAAATAAAATTGTTCAGCATGATGGTATGGACCTATGCCAAAATTTTCAGAAAGATCCATTGATGGATGAACGAATTATGGGTCCTTAAATGGATTTTTTCCGAAATTTTGTCTAACTTTTAAAATCTTCTCTGAAATTACTGGACAGATTGTAACCAAAGTTACCATGGATGTTCCTTTGAACATCCTTAACAACTCTTGTTTAGTGATTTTTGATCTGGCAAAAACATGGTCGCCGTTTAAAAAAATTGATGATATGGATCAAATTACAGAATTATTAAAATATCTCTAAAACAATTGGGTTTATCTAAAATCTGGCAGGGCGTAAAATTGTTCAGCATGATGAGTTGGACCTATGCCGAAGTATTTCAGTAGGGACATAGACAAATGAGTTATAGGTCCTGATATTTAATTTTTCCATATTTTTACATTTCCAACTTCAAAAATCTTCTCCTCTGAGACTACTAGTAGGGTGGATTGTAACCAAACATGGCATGAATGTTTATTATAACATTGTCTGTGTATGGAGATTCTTGATCTGTCTAAAGTATGCCTATCATTACTAAAAAAAAATTGAGGATTTGTGGAAATAACTGGAAAACCAATGGATTTAACCAAATTTTCACACAGTATAACTGATCAGCATGGTGAGACTGACATATGCCAATATATTCATAAACATCTGTTGATAGATAATGGACTTTTTGCCCTTGAGGAGTTAAAAAAATAAATAAGAAATTTATTTCATTATATGAAAACCAGGTAGATAACTAAGATGCTCTCTATTGATTAAATGATTCTTGTGACAATAGTACAGTAAGGTCAAGAGTCCAGTTTTAGTAAGGTATGAAGACTTTTTTTGACTAGACAGGCAATTTAGGCTCTCTAGAGCCTTTAGTTTATATTATTAATTTTGAAAATCGTCTCCTGTGCAACTGCATGATAGGATTAAATGAAATTTTATATGATTGGTCCTAAGATATCAGCATTAGAAATTATTAGGGGTTTTTATCCGAGAAAAACATGGCTGCTTTCACACAAAAAAAAAATTAAAAAAATCAAGAATTTGGGAGGTAAAGCAAGGTTTATTCAGAGTCTTTAGAACCTCTATTTGGATTACATATCAGTAAGTTTTAAATACACCTTATATTTTCATTTCAGTGTTTTTCAACCAAACTGCCAATAAAACTTCATTTATAATGATTCACATGAATATGCTTACTATCTTGTGTCAAAGAAAATTTCTTTTTATATTTTAGACCTAATAATGTGAGATTGTTGACTTCTAAAAGGTTTTCACCTGGCTGTTCTATAGGTATGCATTTTTTTCCAGATTATGCCAAACAGATGTTGAAGTGCCCCTCATCATACCCTTATAACACAAAGTTAATAGACACTGCTGATGGCATAACTTACAATGTTAGTGATTCTGTTACTGTGACAAATGACCGGGAAGACATTGTTCTTCAATATAACCCATCAGAACTGATCAATCTAGACCATACTGATATTGGAAATCCTCAAATAGTAGAAGTGACAGCTACAGATAAATGGGGAGGTCAAGACAAATGTAGATTCCATCTTACAACTTCAGGTGAGTCTTTCATTAATGCATGTGATAGAGGCTGAATGACTTGTTTGATGATGTTATTTTCTTACCTTACTATAAAACTGTCATTATATTATTCAAAGATTAAAAATAAAGCCTTTAAAACTCTGTTCGTAACATAAACATTGAAACTAAACATTCCATGTTCAATTTAGAGTAGAAATCTTTAACTGTAGTGTTTAGATCATGTTTATTGTTGAGGTTAGTTAGGGTCAAACCACTATAAGGTGGATACCTTAAAGTAATCACTTGTTTGTTTGTCTGTAACAAAAAAGGTGTCTTGGCTGTAACTTTTTAGCTCACCTGGCCGAAGGCGGTCAAATTGAAAAACATGGCTGCCATTACTAAAAATAGAACATAAGGGTCAGACAGCAGTTTTTTGCATATATCTCCAAAATGGTTAAGTTTAACCAAAATTTGACAGGGTTAAATTATTCAGCATGGTGAGATCTATCTGCTCTCAAATTTTGGTCTTAAACTGTTAAGCCATGTTGGAGTTATTTCACTTTTTCAACAATTTTTGACATTTTTAATGTTATTTCTTTCAAAAATCTTCTCCTTTGACACTACTTGACTAATTGAAACCAAACTCGGTATGAATATTCCTTGGGGTATCCTGCATAGAACTGTTGTGAGGATTTTTGATTCGTTGAAAAACGTGGCTGCCATTACTAAAAATAGAATGTAGGGGTCAGATAGTAGTTTTTCACTTATATCTCCAAAACCATTAGGTTTACCCAAATTCTGATGGGGTCAGAGTGTTTAGCATGATGAGATCTATCTGCAGTTGAATTTTGGTTTTAACCTGTTAAGCCATGTTGGAGTTATTGCCCTTTTTTGATGTTTTTTTTTTTTTTTTTTTTTTTTAATGTTATTTCTTTCAAAAATCTTCTTCTCTGACACCACCTGACCAATTGGAACCAAACTTGGTATGAATGTTCCTTGGGGTATACTGCATAGAACTGGTGTAGGGATTTTTGATTCTTCAAAAAATATGACCACTGTTACTAAAAATAGAACATAGGGGTCAGACAGCAGTTTTTTGCATACATCTCCAGAATGGTTAAGTTTAACCAAAATTTGACGGGGTTAAATTATTCAGCATGAAGAGATCTATCTGTGGTAAAATTTTGGTGAAAATTTGTTGTCCTATGTCGGAGTTATTGCCCTTTTTGGATGTTTTTTCTGTTTATGATGTTATTAGTTAAAAAAATCTGTTCCTCAGAAACTATTCTGCAAAATTCAATGAAAGTTGGCATTTTTCTTTTAAAGGGTGTCCTTAATGAAATGACCGATATGATTTTTGATCGCTGAAAAAACATGGCTGCCGTTTCTAAAAATAGAACAATGGGGTCAGACAGCAGATTTTTGCATACATCTCCTAATCTGTAAGGTTTAGCCAATAGCTTATAATTGCTGAAATGATCCTTATTATAAGGCTTGCAAATGTGTCCAATGAATCAAATGGAGTCAAAATTGTCTGACAACTCCTTGTTAGAGTTATTGCCCTTAATAGGCAAAAATTTAACCAGGTGAGTGATTCAGGCTCCCGGGAGCCTCTTGTTTGTGTTTGGTGTAGCTTTAGAGAAGATCAGCTCAAGACAATGTGTAACATACAATGGTGGATGACTTGACCTCAAGGTCAAATTAATGATTTGTGCATGACAAGTTAGTGTCCATGCTGTAACTTTTTCTTTGTCTTTTTGTGTATGGTTTTGATATTGGGGAGGAATGGTTGAAGATAATATGTTGCATGCCATGGTTGGTGACCTTTGACCTTAGCTGCATGGCTGAGGTGCAAGACTTTTACCATGGATATGGATTCCATCTCAATGATATCTAGTTAACTTTGGTAATACACTGAATCCCTGTTAATTGCATATCCTTTTTGTCTGAAAAAAATATGCAGTAACAGAAATGATCTTTTTAAGAGAAAATACTTAATACATGTATTTTAAATGTTTAGTTATTCTTTTCTCATATCTAATTAGATTGCTGCCTTAGAATATAAACAACAAAAAGAGAAAACATTAACAAATTTAGTGATTCCACTAAAAATGTTTTGTTGTTTAATACCCATGAAGATACATTCTCCAATAAATTTTGAAAAGAAGGAATTTTCTTATTTTTGGGCTTAAGTTATGGAAATAAAAAGAATTATTTACATAAATGTTGCTGGAAGGGTCTCCACTCAGTGATTCATGTACAACAAGTGGATTCTTTAAATGATCCATAAGGCATTTGAGATATTGCCATCACTTTGCATCTGTCATCATTATCGTTAACAATCTTTCAAACATCTCCTCTGAAACTACTGTATGGATTTGGATGAAACTTAAGATGATTGTTTTTTAGAGTATTCTGCACAAAATGATCTTTTGGATTTTTGATCTGTTAAAAACATGGCTACTGCTTCTAAAAATAGGACCTAGGGGTCAGACAGCAGTTTTTGCATTTATCTCTAAATCTGTTAGGTTAAACCAAGGACTTTTGCAATAGTTATGTCCCCTTGGACTTAGAAAATTTCAGTGAATTTACAGTTTTCCGCACTTTTTTTTTGTAATGCTTTTACCAATTGATGCTTTTGTTTGCAGTCTTACTATGAGAAGTTATAGATTAAGTTTGAGTATGGTTATGTTTGAATGATTTTTAAGAAGATACGACCCTTGGACTTAAAGAATTTCAGTGAATTTACAGTTTTTTACACAGTTTTTGTAATGTTTTTACCAATTGATTTTAACTTCTTTGTATGTGGTCTTACTATGAGAAGTAGCAGATTAAGTTTCGACTATAGTTATGGATGAATGATTTTTACAGAAGTTACAGCCCTTGGACTTACAAAATTGCAGTGAATTTAAAGCTTTCCACACTTTTTTTATGCTGTGGACATTGGAGTGCTGTTCTTTTATTACATAAGTTACGGCCATTGGGCTTAGAAGATTTCAATGAATATAAAACTTTCAGCACTTTTTTTTATGTGGGGGACATTGGAATGCTGTTCTTTTACAAGAAATTGAATGTAGCTAATCAAACCAGGTGAGCAATTCAGGCTCTCTAGAGCCTCTAGTTTAATTGTTCTACAGGTTGAAACCTTGTCATTCTTATTTCTCGTATTCCACTCAAAAGTTTTGATGAAATCTTATAGCGAGGTTGGACACCTTATGTTCTGGTATATATGGGCATGAAGGAATGAAGGAATATAATATGGTTTGATGAATCCAAAGGAAGATAGTTGTATCTTGGGGTTTTTCATGTTTAAACTTTGTTAGTGCAACCCTTCCATTACCAATCAAGAAATTTTGATGAAACTAAATAGGAATATTTGGCTTATATGAAGATCTGCACAAAGGAATATGATTACTGTCAGGTGACACAAGGTAGATAATCCAATATAAGTTTTCTGTGTCTTATATAAAATCTAATAATTGAATCCTCCAAAACTGTTTGAGGAATTTTGATGACAATGTATAGGAATATTTTGCCCCATATGTTGATACGCTTGAAGGAATATAACTACAGACACTGAAGGGAGATAATCAAACTTCAGGATTTTACATAAAACTCCATTTGAAGTTGGGTGAGAGACATGATCTTTGTAAGCTTGCTATCACAGTACAGCTATTTTTTTAAACTCTGAAAAAGCTTTGATAACAATAAATGTGACAGTTTACATCAAACACTAATATTACAAATACTCCCTTGCAGTAGTATTCAGAAGATTGAATAGGTGTACATCATAAATTTTTAGCATGTTTGTAATCAATTTTACAAAATTAGCAGTTGCCCAGTAATCCATGGCTACTAGATTTTGAGCTTGGCTACCAAACTTTTGGGTAAAATTTAGTTGAATTAACATACAGAAAATACCGAACTAAAGTATGGCCCAGGCTACCAGCTTGTATTTTCTAATTTTTACCCCTGAAAGGAGAGGTTAATGAAACATTGATGGTATATTGTTAAGTCACAAAGCCATTTTCTAGCGAAACACCATAATTAAATGCCCAATTTTACATCTTTATAATTTTGCCTGAAATTAATTACCGGTCTGTTATAGATCTATCCATTTAAAACATGAAAAAAAACAAGGCCTAAAACTGCCAACAACATACTGTAACTGAAAGAAAGATTAAGACAAAAATCTATAACCAAATTGTTACTAACACAATAACTTTTTACATTTTAGCTGCTGCATGTTTTAAGGAGTCCTTTCCTGATGTTCAGTATGCCAGTCAATCCTGTACCAATGGAAATGTAAGCTGTACATTGACCTGTGATACTGGTTATATCTTGTTTGATGGAAATTCTTCCAGAACATATAACTGTGAAGGAGAAAATATGTGGACCCCAGCTCTGCCTCCTCAATATGCATGTTTAGGTACATAATTGAAATACCTTTTTTGCTGTTTTTTTTTAATTTTTAAAATATATGAATGCATTTTTTATTTAACAATAAATGATAGTTTGTGTGGATTTGCATGTATAATGTGAGTGACACAGAGAAATAATTATTTGATATGTATTATCATTTTTTAAATCATAAATTTGCTCACTTAGAGACTTATGACCTTTTTGTAGGATATGATGAACCTGCCTATTTAATTGAGTTTATGGTGGTATATACTACAGCAACAACAACTAAAATGTTTGCTTCTGATTGTGTCACTGGACTGCAACAATTGCTGTTAAATGACTTAAAAGAAGCAATGACATCAGAGATACACAGTATATGTAACAATAACTTTGTGACAGTTGGTGATATAGAGATTACTGGTATAAAAGTTGATCCAAATAGTTTTGATGTAAGTTGAAAGCAAGTTTAGAATTTGTGACTATAGAGTGAAGTAGATTTTCAAAAATTACTCCCATTTGATTTCTATACTTTTGCTCAACCAATTTTGAGTTATTCGTATCATTGTTGTTGTGTCTACTACCCATCTGTCTGCAACAATTTGGGTCTCTAGGTGATATAAAAATGGACCATGACATTAATCTTTTAAGTTTGTTTTTTATGCATGACATATTTTTCTGTTCAGAAATTATTGCCTTTTTCACTTCCAATATTAAAAAAAAAATTAGGTATTGGTATCAGATCAGTTAACATCTCTAGATAGATTCTCTTTAACTTCTTCAAGCATTTTTGTTGGGCGAGGGTTGATATGCCCAATCTATAGAAATTTGACACCCATAAATTTTCATCATTTGGATCTCAATATTAAGAATTATTTGAAAATAGGGTAAGAAGCTTTGACATGATATTAGACCTTTATCACCAACTTTCTGTTTTCGAGTGTTAGTGAGACACTTTATATCTATCAAGTTACAGACATGGCATCTATGTCCTTTCATGCCTTTATTTTATTTTGATGTCTTGACCACTTAGTGGCTATGGCATATAATTTCCGTCATTCCACAACCAACGCTTTAAAGTTTTAAGATTGTTTCATTAAGAAGTAATAGCTTAGCGAATTCAAAATATCAGTGACAAATATTTGTGTTGTTAAAACTTCAGAAGTTAATTGATCACAGTTTTTGTATCAATGTGAGAAAATCTGGTTTGCTGTCAATTGCTGAAAAACATTCTACAATAACTTTGTAATGGCTATTTTTTTTTATTTTTTAGTTTCCTACTGTCTTCACTATAAAATTACTGGATACTGCTGTAGAGGACAAAGTCAGGAAGGCGTGTGGAAGTATTCTTAATCTCCAAGTTCCTCTCCTTAACTTCCTTATGTTCACTAACAATGTTACATGTAAAAATGGACCAAGTCCTGTTGATAGAAAAAACAGCAAAGATAACGAATTACGTAGTGAAGGAAACAGTTGTACTGCTGGGATTCAGAAAATGACAGACAAAGGAGAAAAATGCAGTATGTTGTGTACTGTATAATGTTAAGCAATTAAACTGAAGTATAAGATTTTTACAACATTAAGTTTATATCATGTCTACACCAAACAGATAGATGTACTGTTTTGAATCCATCATTTATTTTTCACTATTTGGTAATTGATCTAAACAGTGATTCCCAATTGACTTGTATGCTTTATTGAATGAAAAGGAAAGGGGTTTTTAAGTTTAACTTTTTAAACCACCCTTGTAAAAAGTAAACCTTTTCTACATATCATATCAATTTTTCAGATCAGATATAGGCTTCTAGGTCCTGAGAATATTATGTCTTTATGTCTTGTTGTCAATACACATGAACAATTTTGTAAAAACATCATTCATATCTAAATAATATGAATAAAAAAGTCATTAGGATTTTTATACCCTCACTTGCAAAGTGGGAGATATATAGTGATAGGGGTGTTTGTCAGTCTGTCCTCTTATTACCCATTTCTTATCTGTTATTTTTCCCACACTGCCAAATGGAATTGAATTACCTTTATTACCTGTTCCTATTGTGCACCTCCTATTTTAGATTTTGATCAAATCTATTTGAGGGTTTCACATAGCATAACATGGACTTTGTCAGTTGTTAATATGGGAACAAGGGGTCCAATCTCTTATCCATTACTCCTCCTGTACCTCTGAATGGAATTGAATGAAACTATCACAGAATCTTTATTACATGCTTCCATTGTGAACCTTTTAATTTAGATTTTGTTCGAAATCAAAGTGGAAGTTAAAATGTGCTTGATATCAAATTTGAGAGTCTGGGGGTATCAAGTTAGTGAGCAATGCTCACAGTTTTTCTAGTTTTAATCTTTTGTGGGTTAAGTTAGACCCTTTTTATATGACTGCAAAAAAACTGTGGTCATGTTATGGTATAATGTTGTTGGTGCCTGCATTGATTAATTTTTGATTTCCAGGCTATAAACTTCATACGTCATGAAATTATGATATACTGGTACTTGCTGCTTGAGAAAGCTTGCTATTTGAAAATGGAGTAACTGGCCCCTACCATTCTGCAAAAAAGGGACCAAAAGGTGTAAAATATGTGTTTATTATACCCCCTGTAAACAAAGTTTTTTGGGTTATATACATATCATCCCCTCTATCCATCTGTCTCCATCCATCCATCCGTCCACATTTCATATAAGGACAACTTTTAAAACCACCCAAGGGATTTTGGTGAAATCTTTCTGGAAGATTGAGTATCATATGTAAATATGCATGAAAGAATATAATTACCATCAGAGGACTCCTAAGGTTGATGATCTAAATTTAGTGTTTTACATGTTAAAAAATTCTAAGTGGAACTTCTTCTAAACCACACAAGAGATTTTGATGAAATTTTATGGGAAAGTTTGGTATAACATATAGATATCGAAAAGGAATATAATTTATTTTGAATGACTTCAAAAGAGAGATAGTCCAAATTAAAGGTTTTACATGTTGAAACCTTCTAAGTGAAGCTCCTAAACTGCTCATATAAACTTTTTTGGAGATTTGGTATTACATCTAAATCTAAAGTCACCTAAACACACTTCCTAATTCAATTATTTTTTAGTTTGATCACTAACGAAATTTTTAAATGTATTATTCAGCTCGGAAAATATTGAAAGAATTTCCATTATAATAATTTTATTCTGTAGTTTACTTTTTTGTGTATAAATGGGTCAGTGTTAAACACATGGCTGGTACATAATGACGACTGCTTGTTTTGATCTTGTGATGGTTACTGGACCCCAATCATTATCTTGTAATTATTATTGGTGTAAAAGATGTAAACTTAAAGCATTTTCCAACTTTAATATTCAAGTATCCTTGGGAATAGTTTATTATTGATTTCTCTTGTAAGTTTACTGAAAAATCTGTGCAAAAATTAGAGTTCTGTAAAAGTTACTTGATTGACAATACCTGAAAGCATGATTGGCCTGGCTCGGGCCGCCTTGAAAGAGTTAAAGGTTTAGCATGTTAAAACCTAGTAAACGCACCTCCTTTTAAACTATTCAAAGGGAATTTGATGAAATTTTATAGGATGATTGGGCATTATATGTAGATGTGCATGAAGGAGTATAAGTACTGTTGGGTGACTCCAAAGGGAGATAATCCAATAAGTGTATTTGAAATAAAGTTGTTTTTTGATGATGATGCCATTTCTTTGTCAGAGATATAACTAAAGATGGACA
This sequence comes from Perna viridis, assembly GCA_037379345.1. Classification (NCBI taxonomy): domain Eukaryota; kingdom Metazoa; phylum Mollusca; class Bivalvia; order Mytilida; family Mytilidae; genus Perna; species Perna viridis. The sequence goes on along the minus strand of CM074514.1, from coordinate 24,079,850 downwards.
AAACGTTACAAAATTAACATGGTCACTGAATTTTGGTTAACTTTTCTTTTATACTGCTATTGCAAGAATTTTTAGAAATCCCTATTTTTTCTGAGATATTATGGATTTATGTTTCTGACTTAACTGTTAGTTGTTTCAGCACTACATGATTAATTTTCAATTGTTTTTGTGTTGTTTTCTTTTACAATATGAGCCCATTATGCCCTTTCTCCTTTACAAGAACTAATGAAATGATGACAAACCATGAACATTGATGACCATGAATATTTCAAGTACTGATATGCAAAAAGGATATTAACTTTTGTGACACTGTTGTTGACCTGTTTTCTATTTGACCTCCTGTAACACCTGGATAACACTCTTGGATTTTAACCATACTTAGAATATACTTGGTAGTAAACCAAGAATCTATTATTGAGGACAAAATTATTGCTGGTTGGGTACCAGTTTTCATAGTTTTTATGGTTTGGTCAAATTCTTAACAAAATGTAAAATTTCCATTGAAAAAGGTGATATTTCCTTCTAAAATCCAAGAATTAACAAATCTTCAAAATTATATAATTATGACTAACCACAAATGTTGAAACTTGCATTAAAAAGTAATTTCAGTATAATTTTCAAGTTCTATTGGTCAAAATACAATTTTTATAAACATTTAGGATGGTGCCACCATTATAATTGCTCTTGGTTGTATAAACATGCATTTTTTTATTTCAGTTAAATGTCCTCCAGGAACCTTTTCCTCTAGTGGAGATGCATGTACAGAGTGCCCTGATGGCAAGTTTCAGGATATGTTTGGTCTGGCATCATGCAAAACCTGTCCAGACCAGACCCCTGTCCCTTCATCTGATAAAACTACTTGTTTGGGTAAGATGATGCAGGAATTATTACATGTATTTCTTCCTAGTTTAGAGTATAAAACTGTGCAAGTTGTTGTTCTTCAAAGTTATTGACAGCATTACTGTTATGCATTTCATTATTTTTCATGAGAAAAATAATTATTTAATTTGTATTGCTTTTTACATTCCCCCTTTTTTGGTGTGTTAAACTTCTTAATTGTTCACACATACACTTATTTTAAATCTTTTTTTCTCATCATCACATGCCAAGTCTTTAATTACTAATCGATGTATGTTTTTAACTTTGACAATTGATTTAGTGCATCTTTCAATTTATTAAGTTATAACAGTTGAATTTTTTCAAACAAAGATTTAAATTTCAGCACGCTGTCCTCCAGGATTCTTTTCTGAAGATGGACTGAAATTGTGTCAACCATGTCCTGAGAATACTTATTGGTTTAACTCAACTTACTGTAAATCATGTCCTGATGGTGGTAAAACACTTGGTTTTGATGGTGTTGATAGTGTTTCTGGATGTAAATGTAAGCTAAATGCATTGTCTCCATGGTAACTTCAGTGTTTTGTAAGAAATACATAATGATATGCTCTCTTGAATCATTGCAAAATTGAAGTGCTAATACATTTTTTGTAGGTTAATTGAGATTTAAAAATCATGCAATTATGCATGATCTTCAGAATTTTTTCTATGAATTTCTTTTAATCTCAGTACACTTCACTTTACAAAATACAGATGTAAATATCTTATGAACGAAATAATTGCTTAGAATTGGTCACTAAATGTTACTTCCTGTGAAAATACATGCAGTATAGTTGACATTATCTTACCTTCACCTTCGTTAAAGATGGGTATAATATAGCATATTAATTGAGCTGTGTCGCAAGACAAGCTATATCAGTCTCGTTTAAAGAGGTCAAAATCATATACCATGACAATGACCTTAGGCCCGTATATAAGTCCTGTTCCATGTGTATCTTCACTTTTTTAATTGAGACGCAAGGAAAGCTATTGTTAGTGAACGCCGTTCACATTTGATAATTGTTTTTCTTTTTAAAATTTTACATTTACTATATTGTGTATAGAAACTTAGCATGTTGACGGAGTCTAGGACTTATATATTATTTTATTACATTAAGTTGACTTTATGTTTACAGTTGTCTAGATGTAGTCTAGAAGGGAAGAATTTTCTATAAATATAATTGTAGTTTTAATACATCCATCTATTGCTACACGTAGTGTAGCTTTTGCAATGACTTTGTTGTGAGGTCTGTAAATAGAATACATAATTTTTTTCTAGTTTTTGAACTGTTAAAGGCCGATAGAATAACCTTTCCAAATTGTTCTGTGGGAATGATTAATAAGAAGCTGTTGGTATAAAACATGTATATATTTTACTTTGGATTTTTACATAGATTAATCCCAACACAAGTTTTTTTAGGACTTAACAAATTTAACAAGTGTGTAACACGTGATTGCCACCTGGTTTTGTGGATAGTTGTTGAAACTAAAATAATCAAGAATTTGCAATTGCCATTTTGAATTCCTTGATTTTGAAGTAATTTTTTGTTCGCAACCAAATGCATAGGACAGTTTTCCTTCTCTGCAATCTATTTCTCCAATTTTTGGTTTCTTGTCCCATTTCTGTTTATTTTTTGTTTTGACCCCTGTACTAGTACCCTGTTATTGACCCATGGCCAGTAATGTTGAATCTTTTAGAATTAATTATTCAGTACTTTGACTGAGGTGTTTTTACTTCTTAAGACCTTTTTATAAGGTGTCATTTACAGTGACAACTGCAACTTTATTTTAATACCTTAATGGTTGAGTTCAGATCAATCATGATATGATAATAAAGGTGTTTTGGCATACTCAAACTCTAAATATTAACATGTGATATGTTAGTGAGTTCAATTATTTTTTATACTGCTTGAGCAATTAATATCTGATAGCTCTTTTGAACAGGATATTTTACAAATGTATATTCCATCATTTTACATTATGTCAGTAATATTTTTGTGACATTGTTTCATTAGATGAGTCCAAACATAATATGTTAATTAACAAATTCACTTTCTGATGTTTTAGTGGCTGGAGGATATATTATTTATTTGATATTAGATTCTGACATTCTAATTTGAGAAACAAAGTATAAACCATCACTTCCTTCAGTTTTTGCATTCACAAAATCAACTGGTGCAGTTGGACTGAGGTTTCAACTATTTGATTTCTTATTTAATCCAGAAAGTTGAATCCAACAAGTTGATGGATTCTATTTTAAATTTTCAACCATCAAGTACTTCAGGATGAAATAAAGTTACTGTTGAAATTTATTTCCTGCTCCACCAAGAGATGTCTACAGTTAGATCTCTTGCAATCAGATCTAGATTATTTGTTATTATACTGATTTTCATTATCTTAACCTAGAATTTGGTTAGTGAGTAATTATTTGCATGAATTATAATATGCATATTTACAAATGCAATTGTAGGATCAATAGTGAAAAAAATTCAAATTTCAATTTACTATTAAATAGTTTGTGCCTTTTTTGCAGTAATATTTTGTATTATACATATATCACTTAAGTTATGATTATTCTATGTATATTTCAGCTGTTCTGATAAAACTAGATATGGGTAGATATTAATACCATATAAATCTTTCAAAGAGTTTTTATATTTCATTTTATAAATGCCAAAGTTTGAGTGTGTAAGTGATCATTTCAGAGCACTATGTATTTTGACATTACAAAAATCTTGTTTTTGAATAAGTTGGAAGTGTTGATTTTAGTGGAAATATATCTATCTCATTTTAGCTTTTCTAGTGTGTTTATTTTTATATGTTATGTTTGTAGAAGCAGCTTCAATGAATATAAGTCTGTACAGTATTTGTGTAGAACAATCATATGAATGAAACTGCTGTAGGTGTTTAACTAAAGTCTCAAGTTTGGAAACTGTTCAATTTGAAGATTTCTTTTAGAAATTAGCCATCATTTCTGTATTTACAAGCATCATTAATGGGCCTTTTGGCACTAAATTTTGCTTGTGCATGTCCCTTGACCTAATTAACTGTGTAATTTGTAGTTTGTGATAAGTTACGGTTGAGCTCTTCAGATTTAATAATACATGTGCATTTATCTTTTCATAGAGACACTTTACTAAACCCCAAATACAGTTAATCATATTCAATCAATCAATGAATTTTTATAAACCAATTTAAGGTGAATCTGTTGTACAATATATTTTGAAGAATGTTGTTATAGGGTAAGTCAATGTTTTTTTTATAGGATCAGTTTGAAACTGTTCCAGGCTAATGTTATGTACTTGTGAACACTTGAATTCACCTCAGTGTGTGCTTAAAGCCAGTATACTTATATGCCTGAGTTTAGTAAGATTGGTTCAGGCTAGTAGATTTTAACTTATTTGAAAAAGAAAATTGTTGGAATTTATAATTCTGACTAGTACGAGCAGTGGTTTTTGGCTCAGACGTAAACTTCTAGAACTATTCTAAGGACTATGGTTTATCCTAGAATGTTGATATTGTTTTCCTTGATTCATTTAGATTTGATTTCTGCATTTGTCTAATTCATGTTTATATTTTGTAAAATGGATATTTTTCCATATCCATAAATACACAATTCGTATTGTCAACATGCAAGCTAACAGAAGAAACAATTCACACATACTTGTCTATTAAGTTCTTCATTAGTATTTTTGTCAGTAAGTTTTGGATGATTCTGTATATTACTTTTTGAGTAATATTTCACTTATTTGTGTTTTTGAATAAGTTTAAAGATCTCACTTGGATGAGTTTTTTTTTTAAAATTCTGGTAATCTCCAATACAATTTATAAGAAAAATTGCTTACATAATTTGATTTTTTACATATGGACATCTGGTTTAAAGTTAAATCCTCATTGAGGAAGATATCTGTCGTCGGAAGAGACTGTCTAAATGACATGTTTGTCAGAATTGATATGTAATCTTTCTACTTTCTACTATGTAATGGATAGTTTATAGTTTTCTGGTCAGCTTGATAAGCAAGACTGGTCTTTACTACAATGATTTCTATTACTTTAGGTTTTGAATTGTGTTTTTAGACTTAATATCAGTCCTTACACAAGCAGGTAGAAGAAATTGCTCCTACTTTTTAAATTATTGTTATTGTACTGCTTACTAGTACATCTTTTTATGTATGACAGTTGTTTACAGACCCTTATTTTGATTCTTGGTATTGCCTCCTACACATTTGCAACAAGTCATACTTAAGATATTTTCTGGCCTTTATTGTTACTTTTGATTCAGCATTTATAAGAATCTTACAACCAGAATACTACAATGGGATCTTGTGTCTGATATTCATGGCATTTTGAGATGTGAACTATGCAGTATATTCACTTCATTTTATTTGCTTGATGTCTGTGGATTTAAGATCATTTTAGTTTCAATCTGCTGCACCTAACTCTTGCTGCTTTTTTTGTGCAGCATTATGTTTGCTAGTTTCTATTTAGTACATAGTTATCACTTCACTTTGATTATGATGTATAAAGTAAACTAAGGTTTCTTTTCTAGTCTTCAATTATCAAAGAGGTATTTTTTTTTCCCATTTCTGCAAGGATGCAAACACATTTGATTGCAGGGAAAATGGAACCATGACTTTAATTCTAACTGTATCCACATGAATATTTGCTTCTTGGTTTGATGCTTCAGTTACATTTTGTTTTATTATATATATAATTCATATGGTATGTATCATATACTTCTTTAAAGCATTATGTATTTGAAAATAAGATATGAAGACAGTTGAAATATTTTTGTCTTCAGAAGTCACCCTAAATAAAATGTGGTTGGTGACTGTTATATAGTGATTTGAGGTATAGTAACTTCTCATTGTAACATTTATAAAATCTTCATGGTTTGATTGATATAACGTAGATTATTAACAGGATCTGACCTTTTTTGTATTTGATGGTATATGTTTATAAACATGTGTAATTGTTACTAAACACCATTAGTACTGATCATACTCTTTCATCAATTTCTATTTCCTTGGCCACACATTTTTGTGAAATATGTTTGGTTACTATCATATAAATTATGTTATACAATCAAGTTTTTATTTCTTAGTAATTTGTGCTGATAGGGTGAAGTAATTGCCTTAGGTCATGATATGAAGAATATTTTAGTTGATGTTGGTCTAAAAACTGTAAACTGTTTTTGATTTTAACTTTGTTATGTATGTGTATATATATATGTATGTATGTATGTATGTATGTATGTATGTATGTATGTATGTTGACAAACAAGCAATACAACAGGTTGATTAGTTAAAATGTTTTACTATATGAGCTCAGAAACAATTTTATGATGGTTCACCTGTTTAAATTACTGAGAAAATAATTTAAGATTTTCTATTTTGATTTTATCAGTATTGTACTAAACTTTATTTGGTGTAAAGCAGCAAAGTTATCTATATGGTATTCTTGCTACGGTCTTTGCACTCATTACATAAATTCTCATACAATAAATAAGGTTATATGTTCAACATCCTTAATAATATTAATTTCAAATTTTTATGTTTGAGTATATATGGATCTTTCGATTATAATGTTGCATTATATAATTATACATTGTAATCTTTTATTTTGTGACATTTTTCTGAGAAGGTTCCTTATTGGTCAGTAAAAGGTTTGCTTACTGGCTGCAAACTCATTTTATGTAATACAAAATGTACTCAGTTTGTTCCAACTCTTTGAAGATGCTATATTGTACCCTTCTTTAACGAAGGCGAATGTAAGATAATGTTCCCTCATCCAAGTATATCGTGGAGATATAAAGGATGAGGGGCATTATCATAATGAGCCTGAGGTTCAAGAAGGGTATAATATACCCTCAGCATGTGTTTGTCATATTTATTGTGACTGTCTGGTATCTTGCAATGGGATTGCTACTAATATCAGTACCCTGTATATTTAAATATCTGTTAAGTTCTTTCTTCTTGTCACATTAATTCCCACCCTGTCTTTGCACTGTTGGAACAAACTCTCTTTAAAAAGTGAAGATAACACGTGGAACAGGGCTTATATACGGGCCTAAGGTCACTTTCATGGTATATGATTTTGACCTCTTTAAACGAGTCTGATATGGCTTGTCTTGCGACACAGCTCAAATAATATTCTATATTATACCCTTCTTGAGCCTCAGGCTCATTATAATAATACCCCTGAACCTTCACATCTCTACAATATGCTTGGATGAGGGAACATTATTTTTATTTCATAATTGAATAAGTCCGTGATTTGCTTTAAAATATGATTCTTGATTTCAAATTGTCCTTTTGTCATTTGTGATGTGTTTATCTGTGAAAAAAAACCAAAAGATATATTCCTCTGATTCATTTATTTTACTGTGAACAAAATTTCATTATTCTTTATGGGGTAATCACATCTTTGTATTTGTGTACATGCTCAAAGTTTATATGTAAATGTAATTAATTATGTTACAGCTCCTTGTGAAACTGGGCAGTACTCAGTGACAGGATATGTCCCATGTAAGCCATGTCCAGTTCATTTTTACCAGGATGAGACAGGACAGGACATGTGTAAAGAATGTAAAGCTGATCAAATAACACAGACCACTGGGTCAAAGAATCAGAGTGATTGTATTGATTTGGGTAAGATTGAAAAAAATAAACATTTCAACTTATATTTCATATGAGTAGATATTATCCAAATGTTAGGATATTGTTATAATAACTATCCTTAAAATATTTTAGTATTTAAAAAAAAAATTGCTGATTGTCTTTCAGAAAAAAAAGAAGAAAATTGAAAACACACATGCCATGAGTGTGCTCTTGGTCGTGGATAATCCCTTTATGGAATTCGGCTCTTGAGATAATTTTTTTTTACCACCTCAAGACAAAACAAAACTCATGCGCCAAATCCCAAAAAGGATTAGGCTGTGGACTAAGTCTATTACATGTTTAGTCTCTACATATTTGGTTTTTATTGCATCATTATAACTTATTTCATTTCAAAAATATCAAATGACAGGGTTCGCACTGGGCTTATTTGATCTGGCGACAAAAATAACCGGTTGGTGATTTTCTTGGTGTCTAGGTTTTGTATATTAAAATTGACGTGCGGTTTGTCAGCAACGGATATTCTCTCCGTGCAATTTAACAATTGTGTTGACACCTGGTTACAGTAAATTGACCATAACCAATTTACAACTTAAGCCAATCAAAGGTAATTAGACCAGATGACTGTGACTCACAATATCCTCCTCGGTAAAACTCAAAACTCTCACCATCTGGTCAAAAGTAAACACAATCATGGCCATGTGCACGTGGTTTACAAACAAGCTTCATGGCCCTGTTATACCATATAATACATTCAGAAACAGATTTACCTAATAACACAATAAATTAAATCCAATTAACAGTGATTATCCCATCATGAAGTGTCTAAAACACTTTAAAATGCAAGAATTGATAAAAGAAAATGGATGACATTTGTTTACACTTTGTCATGTGCCTATTTTGGCGGGAAAATCGGTAAACAAATAGATGGGGATTCCTAAATTGTAATTAAGGAAATACTGAAGGCATTAAGTCATAATATTCAGATAGAGAAAATTAGAGATAATTGAAAAGGGACACAATTAATGGTCCATGGTATTTAGCCAGAAATTTTATCACTTGAAAAAAGAATCAATTTTGTTGAAAATTTATAAATAAAAATATTAAATAATATGTTTAGATAAACTTAATTAGACCTCAAAGGAAAAAGGTCAGCATATTTTATAATCAAGGACTATGTGAGCTTAGTAATATAAAGTCCTTGATAGAAATAAAGCACCTGTATCTAGAGTAGTACTTTATTATTTTGCATACAAAAAGTGAGAGATGGTTTTAGATTCTGACTAAGACTAGAGCTACACTTCTTGAGAAGTTCACGTTTCCCATTTTAGTGTTCGTGCATGGTTTATCCTGTGGTTACACATCGTTTTGCGTTCGTCTAAACACACGATAGAAGCGTTCGTTTAAACGCTGATATTTTTGTACTCTAATTATTTCCTTGATTTAACTGTTATTTTTATATTTGTTCCTATTTTTAATTAAGTAATTTCATTAATTTTACTTTCTATTTCTTTCTGTCTTCATGATATGACTATTATTATTTTATTATTATTATTATTATTTTATTTAAACGCACAATATAAGCATTTGTCTATTGTTTGTTTAGATGCACCCTTGGAACGTTTGTTTATTGTGCATTTAAACGCATGCTGGGAGCATTCATTTATCATGCATTTAAACGCACAATAGGAGTGTTCGTTATTTTAAAAAATTAGTAAAAAAAAATTTGGCACCCATTTTGGCTCTTGTTTCTGAAAATTGGCGACAAAATTTGGCAGCAGTAGAATGTTGAAAGCCAGAGAAGCCCCTGCAAATGAAAATAAAAATCCTAACCTGCCAACCCTACAAAATTTTAGAATAGTGCTCAGAAATATACTATTTTTTTTTTCGGCCTTGTAAATTTCTCATCAATTTACTAGCATGCACCAATATCTGTCTTACATGCACTGGAAAGTGTTGATTTTATCCCAAAAAGTATTTTGCTGCAGGCTATACAACACTGTATATAGTGTGCATATTAGAGATTGAATCACGAGGTCACCAATTAATATTAAATGAGGTGATAATGCATTAAATTGATAAACATGGTCACATGACAACTAATTTCCCCGAATACACAATGACCCACATTCATGGCTTTGACTATGTCGGAGGACTGTGTGAACACTTTGTCGCTTTACACTGTCCGCGAGAGACCTAAAATGTTAGACAAGGCCTTGAAGAAACACCTCAGTCCGTCATGTATTACACATGTGTGCAAAACTGGATGTAACGGATATACGGATAGTGCTGTCATTTTCAACTTTATTGTTATAGTGTTATTTAAATAAGATTTTGTAGGATTAGGTGAGTTCTCTAATGTAGGTATGTAAAATGCTTGATTCAGAGTAGAACAATTTAACAAATAGAAACTTTTACATGTGGGTTTGACTATATTTTACATCTTTGAACAGATACCCTGGATTATTGTAATAATACTTGTAATGGACATGGGCAGTGCAGCTATGATGGTCATGGAATAGTTTGCAATTGTGCATTAGGTAAGAAGCAGTTATCTCATTTCCAATGTTTAGAAAGATAAACAAATTCAATGTTGAATTTAGATATGGTGAACCTTTTAAATGACTACTCCTTGGATGGAAGCTAAGGGAGATTTATTTATTATTCAAGTTAATTCTATAAGTCACCTTAAACAAATATTTGGTAAACACATTTTACAGAATCATAATATTTGGGGTGCAATAAGGCATTGTTCAGTTTGCTTGCAGACTGGTTGGGGCAATTGATCTGACTTCATTTGTTTATCAAGGGCCTTGTAACCCTTATGCCATTGGTATGTTTGACATTTCATTCAATAAGAATATAATTCTATGAGCAAATCAAAAATATTTTTTGTAACTGAAGATAAGAGTTGTGTCTTTTTTTTTGTTGTGGTTTTCCAATTTTTTGTTCTCAGTTGTTTTTGGACTTTAAGTACCAAATAACTGAAGCTACTTTTTGGAAAGTCATGGTATTTTTTCCAGTCAACACCCCCATCCTTCTGCACATTGGATACATATTCTCAAATATTGAATACAGATATGTCGGTAAATTCCATACCTTAAATTACAGTACTTAGTAGAGAAAACTCTTTATCAGCAACTTTAATACTTGATTTTCTTTTTTTCCTACTGCCTGAAATTTCTTCTCTCATACTAAAACATACTGGCAATTTCCATTTACCACCAACTGTGACATTGCCAATAAACTGAATAACATTAGTTTTGAACATCTCCACAGAACATCATATCCCACCCTATCAGGCTTACTGTGATATTTTCTGTCTTGACTTCAAAACTGCCATTATTCTTAATTTTTCCCATTCTAAGCCAGTGATTAAAAGGTACATGTGACTTTTTACCCACTGGAGGGTGATAAAATTTCTGCAAAAAGTTGCCACCATTTTACATCTTCCAAGTTTTCTATAGATTTCATGGGAGAAACAGATTCTTCTTTAGTGTATTCTTGACTTTGATTATTTCTCCACTCTCTATGATAAAATTAAATTTTGACATGCTATCTAAAATCAGGTGTTGAAACTTTAATTTGACCATCTCAAGTGGAGAAATAATTTAAACCCCTCATTTCTGAAGGAGAATCTGTATTTAAATGATATCTGTTATTTGAATTATAACCAATCTGAGTAATAATTCCATGGCCATAGCATTCATAGGTTGCAATATTGCACATTCAGTAGCCCCTCTCTTATGTGGCCACCCACATACTGCAATCCAAATATTAATATATAAATAGCAAACAAATTATAGAGATTTATTTCATATTTGTTATGTATGTATAATGTATTTTTAAAGCAAAATGGCAATTAACAATTGAATACAGTTTTGTTCATTTATATATGCTGTATTTTTTGGACTAAAAGTCTACTTTTCTTCCAGCAAGTCAACACTTCCGATATTTGTTTTATATACCTTTGGTCGCATAAGACAGGGGGCCATTTCAGAGAGGGACTATTGTATACTTATTATCCCAATTTAGGATGTCTATTTAATTTGCATCTAATACTCTCTTCAAGATGTATTACAGCATAACAAGACTTTTTGGCAGAAATTTATTTTTGCAGATTTTTCTTGCTTGTAAAATTAAGAAAATTAATTAGCTCACCAAAATAAGTTAGTTTTCTATGATAAGAGACACAGATTCAGACATGCAATTGATCTTGCTTTTATATGACCTGTGACATAAGTCATAGAAGGCTAGACTAAGAAGTCATAGAAGGCTAGACTAAGGTATTGCTTTTTCAATGTTGGTGATAGTGTTTGTTTTATGTCAGGCTTTTAGCTTAGGCCAGTTTTTATGTGAGCCACCCATTCTAGGTCAAGTTGCATTATAACTAGTATCTCTATACTTCATTTCTATGTCCCAATAGTCACAATGTAGTCTTGACTTAGAACTTTTTTAAGAGGTTAAATTTTATATATTATTTTACTATTAAACTTTTCATAGGTTTTGTTGGAGAAAACTGTGAGACAGAACTGGATCCCTGTTCTTCCTCACCTTGTTGGAATGGTGGAACCTGTACAAAGACAGGATACGATACCTATAACTGTTCCTGTCCTTTAGGTAGGTGTACATTTAAGCCCTAGTCAGTATCCTAGTGATGATTGTCCATTTCAGTCTTAAATATAATTGTATACCCCTGCTATACAAGTCAATATACAGTAATCCTAATACTGTTGCAATTGTCTGTCCATGTCTTATTTAATTTGGTTCCTACATACTTAGTTCCAGAAGCACACAACTGAGGCATCTTAACATCACATTTCTTCAAAATACAAAACAGAATTTCATAAAACTTTGTAGTAAATACAATACTCTATATATAGTACATATTACCAGGAAAATTTGATCCCCAAAGTTTTTTGGGAAATAATATTCCTTATTTAGTATAATCTTCTTAAATGCACTTTTGAGACATCTTTTCAGTGCAACTATTCCCATAGTTCAGCCAAAGGTGGCTAAATTGTTTTCTTGGTGTTATCAGTTCATGACTATATAGTTAAACCTACTACTCTTTCAATGTGGGGTATAGGGTATATGAGTGAGCTGACTATATTCTTTCATTCAAACATAGTTTTGTAAGGGGCAGTAATTATCACACTTTTCTCTTCAACTACATTTCAAAGATAATTAATATTTGTATTCGGGGAGTCTGCCTAGCATGGCTACTTTCTGTTTAAAGACCCACATAAAGGGTCTAATTGGGGAGGGACAGGTATTCTTCTCGTTGAGCAATAGCTCACTGATATATTGTTTTGTCAAGTAATCGAGTAAAACTATAACATGTATTGAAGATTGTGAATTCAGAAGTGTTTGAAATTAGACTGATTCATAATTCTGTTGCTATTAATTCTACTGAAAATTTGAGATAGCCAATAATTTTTAGATACATCTTGCAAAATGGTAAGAGAGGCTGACAAAAGTGGACAGGATGCTGATTGGGACAGAAATGATACAAAATCACAATCAAATTTAGAGGCATGTGAACAGTTTTGTCTGGACAGTCCTGACTGTAAATCTGTTCACTTTGATGAAGGATACTGTTTCGTTTTCAATAAAAAGACAACAGCTACAAATAAGGCAGGAGCTACATACTCTATAAAACAATGCAGGGACACAAAGTGTAAGTGTATTGATGATTATTACTAAATAATGTTAGAATTAATACAGCAATAATACAAAAAACTTGTGTTTTTTCATGAATTATTTCTAAGAATCTTATGGCTGAAAATGAGCACCAACATAGCACAATTCATATGCACTCAGTTGATTGTTCTGACAATTTTTATGCATCCTATGTAAACTTAAACAAATTTTCTATCTTATATAGAAAATTTGGATTAGACAAATATTATGTTTTAATGGTAACAGTGTGATGCTAGTTTAATATCATTAATGAAGCTTGGATTGCCTTTGTTTCTGAAATATATTGTACAATTACTTCAATGATATGTAGGTCAAAACATACATGTAGTGATAATTAAGTCAATTCAAATCATATACAAATTATGTAGGCTCTGTAAGAGACAGGCAGTTCAGAAAATCTAAATAAATTGTGTGAGTAGAAATACTGTAAACCTGGAAATTTTGACGCAGTCTTTTTTTTTTTTTTTTTTTATTTATTTCTGCTATAAATCTCCTTTCACGCAGTTTTAAATTTGCGATTGTTTATCAAATTGTATTGTAATGTTCTATGAAGAAAATATTCAGGACAGTTTAATTTTCACATTACGGATCTTGGCTCAAAAATAGAAAAAAATTTCACTGTTAAGGCCATACAAAAAAAAGCTTGGGTTCTCAGTTCACTTTAAAAAAAAAATTTAAGGGTTGAAGGCTTTTTTTTTTTCTCTTTTTTTTATTTTGATCAGAAGTAAGTTTTTTTTCTTTTTTTTTTTTTTTTATGAAATTTCATCAAATTCACTGATTCAGCTGATGTATAACTTATCAGTCAGGATCAGCTTACCCTTCCATAGTAAAAATTTTTAATATTACTGTTCTACATTCAAGATGAAGAAGTAGACCATTATATGATCAATGATAAATAACAGCCTTATTCGCATTGTATTTTGTACCTTTCTGTCAAGGGCGCAGACGATTCTGTTAACTAATTAAAAGTCGATTATAAAAATCGCAGATCTATGCCTGAAGGTTTTTAGGGATGGGAAGTGGGGAGGGGGGGTGGGCTGAGAACCTAGCATATTTTTTTTAGCCTTACAGTACTCCTGTCTGTCAATATACTTTCATTCCTAATTATCTTCTCTATACCTAGTACTGTGAAGTCTAATAATGCAAGGTTTTTTTGTTTTTGCAAGTTCATGTCAGTCACAATTTAATACAATAATATCTGAATTATACAATATTTGATCTCACAATACTTTTTACTGGTTTCATCGTATGACTTGTTTTAACCAATATAATCTTTGAATGAAATGACAATTGATTCTGTACTGAAGATGGCATTTTTTGGTCCTCTTAATTGACAATATTTCTATTTAAACTGAAGTATTTGGCAATCATCGATGTGAAGATGACTTGGTTAACTCCTGTAAGAATGACACCTGTTCAGAACATGGAATGTGTCAAGATTTACTGGGAGATAAAGCCAAATGTCTCTGTCCTGTCACTGGTGTATTTACTGGAGACAAGTAAGATATACAGATACAGTTAGGCTTAGGAAAGGATGTTGTAATGAATAAGAACATCTTTATATTAGAAATATTGAAGTTTAGATACACTTTGATATAGTACTATGGTTCTTTAGGTTATCTACATATTTCTTAACAAGGTTTTACAAAAAAAATGTAATATTCTAAAAGGACATTCTACAAAGGCTTTGAAACATACAGCTACAATGTTAACAAATTTTAAAAAATTGAAGTTGCATGCTCAAAACATTTTGTGTCTAATTTATTCTATTGAATATGATCACAGAGATTAATCCAGTAATACAACCATGCATCATATTATAGATATAATCCATTTATCTAAATATTTCACATTTTTTTATAGAAAATGAATCAAGTAAAAAGTAATGATTAATTTACTTTGAATTCAAAATAGGTGGTGAAATTCAGGTTTTCCATTTCATTTACAAATTCATATACAAAATTTACATTACAAATGTATTGGTAACATTTTTGAAAAACTGAAAAACAAAACACATCATTCTATGAAATATATGAATGGAAAAGAACAAGTAATCACCAACTGACAGATATCGATTGTTGATCTATCTATAACTGATCTTTGATTGATGATGGACCAAGAACTGATAACCTTACACAATGTCATATTTTCCATGGATTATTTACACTTCAGATTCATATTTATCATGCGCAATCCATGAAAAATAAAAGTTGTTTTGGAAAATGGCTGATCATTGTTAAAAAGAACTTGGCCAATTAACTGCGATCATGATGTGTAACAAGCTCAGACTAAGATGCAATGGCTAACCAAAAGTACTTGGCTGATGATATCTACAATAATGTAGTTACTTTGACATACTTTAGCTGTTCTGGCAGAGCTACAAAGAGGTCCCGTTGGAAGCAATGAAGTGATTCACACATGGGTGATTTCAGTTCATTTAACAAATTTTCGTGATATGAATAGTTTTCGAAGATCAGAAATCGAATTGGAAACTAATATATTTGACGATATCATCCTGAACTTGATGATGTCTCATTGATTCAACTGAATTAACACTTCGAACTTACTTTGAATTCGAACTTTTTAGTAAATGAAATGTATATTTGTCTCTTCAAACTTTTTAAAGATAGTTGTGTGATTAAAAACTTGCAGTGGAGAAAATGTGTTTTGTTTCATTGGCAGTCTGACTAGCTCACCTTAGGCAATGTTTGTCAAAGGAGCTACATATTGTAGCTAGATTAATGAGAGTAGCAATGTAAATCTTGAAACTTCAAAAAAGAAGCACAATGATACTACGGATGCAAAAGTAACTAGGAAGGAAAAAAAAACAACCGTCAAATTTATAACTTCAAGTAATCTAGCTACTCTTACATTTGGAAGGGTAAACAGCTCTGAAGATTTCATAATGGTTGCATAGATCTGTCAAATACTGAAAATATAGTCAATTCTTACTGCATGCTTGCAATATGTGTATGGGTGTATGGCTTGTGCCAATGGCAACAATTATAACAAGCATATATCTAATTAATGCTTACCATTAAACCATAGGTGTGTTGTGGTGCCAGTAAGACAAAGACGTATAACTTTTTCATTGAAATTCCAGGTGTGAACAAGACACAAATCTTTGTAACCCAGATCCATGTGACCATGGTACATGTGTATCCTATGATAGTGTAAGATATCAATGTGTTTGTGAACCTGGCTACACAGGAAAGGATTGTGATGTCAATATAAGTAAGTTTGATTTCTTGTGACAGGGTTTGGTACCAATGTACCTGTAATCATGGCTATACAGAAAAGGATTGTGATGTCAATTTTGGTAAGTCTGATTTCCTATGACAATGTACTCTTATCAATTTACCTGTAATCCAGGCTTTCATTGGGTAAGGAGAGTGATAACTCAGAGTTACCAGCAAAGATAGTAACAAGTTTGAGCTGACAAATGAAAGGTTTTAGTCCAAGATATCCAAGATACACCAGGTAACATGTCTGAGGTTCTGTGGGTAAAGGTAGTAATTTAAGTGAGTTTCCTAGAGTGTAGAAGGTTGTAATATTCTAATAAATTGTGAGTAACAGATGCAAAGTAAGTTACCTGAGGTAAGGAAACTGGTTAGTAAGTCAATCTGTTAATGTTCCTAAAAGGTAATAACAGGCTGTTTTGAAGTATTGCACATATATATAAAGATAAGTGAAACACAATGTCAGAACTTCTTGAAAGTGTGCTAAAACTCTATTCTTTCATTCATTGTCCACAATCATTGAATTTATCCAATGCAGCACGAAAGAAATTCTTGTACTTTTTGTAGCAAAGTTTTAATGATAACTTGTGTTAAAACGTTACACTTTCATTTTGTCCACAGTCTTTGAATTTAACCAATGCAGCACAAAAGAAATTCTTGTACTTTTTGTAGCAAAGTTTTAATGATAAATTGGCTTTCTCTTTCAGATGAATGTTCTGCAAACCCCAAAGGCTGTCTATACAATGGAACCTGTGTTGATAAAGTAAATGACTATGAATGTTCATGTAAACAAGGTTTCCATGGAGACAGATGTAAAGATGTTCCAGATTTCTGCTCATCCAAGCCATGTCCTGAAGGAATATGTTATGGTGACTATAATGAGTTTGAGTTTACATGTAAATGTGAGGAACCATACAGATTAGCAGCTGATGGCACATGTGAAATGATTCCTCCATGTGAAGGAGTTGAGTGTGTTAACGGTACTTGTGGAAGTGATGGAAAGTGTGACTGTACTCCTGGATTTGAAGGGTCACTGTGTCAACACAACATTGATGACTGTAAAAGTAGACCTTGTCAACACAGAGGACAATGTACAGATCTACTTAATGATTATGAATGTGACTGTCCACCAGGTTACAATGGTAGGTAGTAGTAAGCGAAAATCAATCAGTATGTGATGATACCATAGTTGGTAATTGACGGATGATAAAACTACTTCAGATAGTCAGCTTTGGTCTTCACCGTTTGATGATGAGTAAAAACAGAAATAGATGTATTACAAGTTGAAAATCATCTAATGTAAACAAAAAATTACATAAACATAAAACTGTCATATTATTAATTGCAAATTTCGGTATCTTGCACTTGTGTTTCAGTGAGTAACCTCTCATTGGCAGCATCAGAGCCAAATGCTTTGGGTCTAAATCAAACAATTAATTGTACATACATAATTGTGAACTTTCGTTTTATCTGTGGCAACATCTCTTCAGCACCTGCGTATGGAGTGTTCATATCACAACTCATACGTTATGACAGAGATTGCTGAAACTACGCAGACTTTTTGTATCGCACTAGAACTCTAACAAATAGGCTTCTGGAACAGGGTTATGTTGCTACAAGATTGAAGTCATCACTACAGAAGTTTAATGGTCATCATCATGAACTCGTGGATCGTTATGGTGTATCCATCTGCACCATGAAAACTGATTTATTCAACAGGTCATAGTTTTCCTTTCCTCGTTTGTCTACCCTGGACTTGACTTTTTATGAGCAACTTGCCGGGTGTTTCTAGAAAAGCAGAGGACGCTTACCCTACTGGTGCACCTGGTCCATGCTCCCAGTTTTTAGTGGAGTCCGAGTTGCTCATTTGCTTTTGTTACTTTGTATGTATGATTTTAGTTACTGTATGTTCTTTGTTGTGTATGTCTGTTTTCCATGTTGGGTCTTTGTCCCTGGATTACATTCTTTTGATTACCGCTATAACCTTGGTTCCCTTGACTACTATTTAATACTTGTACTTGTTCATGTTTCAGGGAAGAATTGTGAGAACAACATAAATGATTGTGTTGCAGCTGTTTGTACTGACAGTAATGTAGAGAGATGTCAAGATCTGGTCAATGACTACAGATGTATCTGTAAACCTGGTTACACTGGCAGGAACTGTACAGTAAGTAATGTAGAGAGATGTGAAGATCTGGTCAATGACTACAGATGTATCTGTAAACCTGGTTATACTGGCAGGAACTGTAGAGTAAGTAATGTAGAGAGATGTGAAGATCTGGTCAATGACTACAGATGTATCTGTAAACCTGGTTATACTGGCAGGAACTGTACATTAAGTAATGTAGAGAGACATGAAGATCTGGTCAATGACTACAGATGTAGCATGTAAACCTGGCTATACCGGCAGGAACTGTACATTAAGTAATGTAGAGAGACGTGAAGATCTGGTCAATGACTACAGATGTAGCATGTAAACCTGGCTATACTGGCAGGAACTTTACAGTAGATAATATAGAGAGGCGTGAAAATCTTATCAATGACTACTGATGTATCTGTGAACCTGGTTATACTGGCAGGAACCTGAATAAAAGTGTCATGTCATCATTAACATTTCTAGAAAAATCTTCTCTGTAACCACTTAATGAATAATAATCCTATTCAGTCATCAGTATGATTAGAGTGGTTTAATTGATAAATGCTGTTGATTATGGTGATCTGGTAAATAATAGCCACTATGGTTAATTAAAAAAAAAACATAGGTATACTTCAAAAAATATGACAGATAGAGAAAAAAGGGAAATGTCTTTGACTTTCCTTCTTTGCCTTGAAAAGCTCTACAAAATTGGACATTTATTGTGGGACTCCTTATTAGAGTTGTTGCCTTTAAAAGGTAAAAAAATCACAGTTTAAGCTTCTATCATAAAAACCATAATAGGTAGAAAAGAAACTTTCTTTAGTGACATGATCAATATTATTAGGCCTGAAAAAAAACTCCTGTAATTCAAAGTTGTGGGACAACTCCTCTTAAGAGTTATGGCCCTTGAAAGTTTTACTGTTAATATATTAAAATCTATTAAAGGTAGAAAGAAACCTTCAAATAATAAAATGTTCCTTATGATCAGGTCTACAAAAGATTAAACTGAGCCATGAAAAAAAAAGAATCCTTTTAGGAGTTTAACTGCCCTTGAAAGTATTTTTGGTTTAATTCTAGCAGATAGAGAAAATATTTTCCTTGCAGTAATATTGTCATATACTACTAAGGGGGATTTTAACGTCCTTGACGACCTTGCCGGGTCTTGCACAGATATTCGTATATTTTCATATTCATTACATTGGGTGTTTATAAGGAAAGATGTGAGTTCTAGGTAAGTAATTTAGGCACTCTAGGGCCTATAGTTTCTAGGTAAGTAATTTAGGCACTCTAGGGCCTATAATTTATAGGTAAGTAATTTAGGCACTCTAGGGCCTATAGTTTCTAGGTAAGTAATTTAGGCACTCTAGGGCCTATAGTTTCTAGGTAGGTAATTTAGGCACTCTAGGGCCTATAGTGTTTAGGTAAGTAATTTAGGCACTCTAGAGCCTATAGTTTCTAGGTAAGTAATTTAGGCACTCTAGGGCCTATAGTTTCTAGGTAGGTAATTTAGGCACTCTAGGGCCTATAGTTTCTAGGTAAGTAATTTAGGCACTCTAGGGCCTATAGTTTATACCTATCTTTTATATATGCATTAGTACTATTTAACCAAATACATTTGGGGAAAAAAGAGGGCCATTGTTTGTAAAAAAAAAAAACCTCTTCTATTTTCTTTGCAGACTTGGCAATTGATAAAAATAGATTTTTGTTAGAAATAACATTTCCAAGTGAATGAATAATATTTCACTTTTTGAAGTATCACTTGATGTTTTTTTGATTTGTGGTCAGTCTCTGAAAACTTTTGACAGTGTTGTTTTCTTGCACACTCTTTAGAAATCACTGTGTTCTACAGCTTTGTTAAGAAGTATTTACTGTCTGCTCAATTACGGTTCCCCTGGTTGTAATTGGTAGATGTTAGATAGTAAACCATTTACTATTCCCTTGGATGTAGTTGGTAGATTTTAGGTAGTAAAGGTTAGTATCATCCTTATAAATACTAATTATTTTGTTTCCAACAGGATGATATAAATGAATGTAGAAGTTACCCATGTAGTCATTCTGGTAAATGTACAGACTTACAGAATGACTTCAGTTGTGAATGTCCACAAGGATGGACTGGGAAACAGTGTGAGTTACCTGAGGATTTCTGTAGCTCATCACCCTGTCTTAATAATGGACAATGCTATAACATGACTGATGGATTCTTCTGCAGGTTTGTAATTATAGTGCAGTTAGTGTACATGGAGCTAGTAAATCAAAAACCTACATACCTGTAAACGAGACATCTTATGGTGGTCCTTCAAATCCATTTCCTATGTATTTCTAATCAGTACAATGTATTTACTTCATAAATTTAGTAAAAGTGTGAATGTGATATGTAAAAATAAAAAGATTGTTAACAAACATATTCACATACGTTTGCTGCTAGCCTAGGAATGTTTCAAACTCTGGTCAGCATTTTGTACAGAGGCACTGTAATATTTTGGTCACTTTCTTTTAGGTCTGGTATATTTTCCTGACAGTATAAGCAAGTGTTTTAAGAATCTATTAAGTTACCTAATTTCTCTCAGTCTTCACTACTAAGGAAAAACTGTTTGATTTTGAAGGTGAAGAGGATTTCAACTCGAAATTCTTTATTACATTTTAGGTGTCAAAAACCACCTTTTTTTTGAAAAAAATGTAATTTAAAGCTGGGTATTAATCTTCAATATTAAAATGTCATTTTGTGTATTTTTACCACACCTGGCTCCTTAAAAGGCTAAAAAAATTCATCAACTTCAGGAAGATCAGGATCTAGCTAGCTTGTAGCATAAATTTTGTTTTTGATAGTATTTCTTTAAATCTGGTTGATAGGTGAATAGAAAATGCTCTTCCATTAATTGTATGTAAACATGTATGTTTCTGACCTCTTTTTCAAAATTTCAAATTATTTAAATTAGATATGCTCACTTTACAAAGATATTTTTTAAAGAGTAATCAAGGGAACCAAGGTTATAGCGGTAATCAAAAGAATTTAATCCAGAGACAAAGATCAGACATGGAAAACAGACATACACAACAAAGAACATACAGTAACTAAAATCATACATGCAAAGTAACAAAAGCAAATGAGCAACTCGGACTCCACTAAAAACTGGGAGCATGGACCAGGTGCACCAGTAGGGTAAGCATCCTCTGCTTTTCTAGAAACACCCTCCGAGTTGCTCACAAAAAGTCAAGTCCGGGGTAGACAAACAAGGAAAGGAAAACTATGACCCATTGAATAAATCAGTTTTCATGGTGCAGATAGATACACCATAACGATCCACGAGTTCATGATGAAGACCATAAAACTTCTGTAGTGATGATTTCAATCTTGTAGCAATATAACCCTGTTCCAGAAGCCTATTTGTTAGAATTAAAAAGACACTAAACCGTTTCACTGCAGACTCAGTCGATTAAGATATCTCAAATTTTGTTATTTCGTTGAGTATTCAATTTTTTCCTATCTGGAATAAAGAGAATAAAGGGTTTGTTGAATAAGATTTTGAATAGTATTTTTAAAATCTTGAGATAAAATTAAACAAAAACTGGATTTTTAGTCAATTTATCTCCCTTAAGTGAAATTAATCAATCAGAATGCTTATATCAAATCAAATTAGATTATTAATTTTAGGAACATATGTACATATCATGCTTGTTCTTATTGTGTTCTAGTCATTGAAAGTTACAGTACCACTACCCTATTCCCCCTTAAACTGTCTATACCCAGCCGTCTTTTGGGAGATGTGGTTCCTTATTTGGCCAAAGTATATTTCTTCATGAAATTTTTAGTTTCAACTATCCCTAGTAATCTCTAGCAATTATATTTCAACTCCTCTTAACTTTTTCTCTAAAGTTTTTGAGATAAAACACCTGTTTCTTCATTACAGATGTCGAGCAGGAACAAAAGGTGATACTTGTGAAGATTTCCCTGATGTCTGTAATGTCATTAACCCATGCACAAATAGTGCCCAATGTAAAAATGTAGCAGGGACTGCGGAATGTTCATGTACTAATGGTAAGTTATAAACAACATTGTCAATTTAGTAATATTTCTACTTATTAGTCCCCTTTAGCTGAAGGGGACTTCAGATTTGAATTCAATCCATCTGTTTGTCAGTCCAGAAACAAATTGAAGTTTTCCACACATTTTTCTTAAAGCTTGCAAATATTAAGCTGATTTTTGGTATGTGAGTCTACCCTTAAGAGTTACAGATCTTGTTTAGGTTTCGTTCCACTTAGCTGATTTTTGTGTGAGTTATGGCTCATGAATTTACCGTAATTTAAGTTTTCCACACTTTTTTTTTCTAAATGCCTGCAGATGTTGAGCTGATTTTTGGTATGTGAGTCTACCTTGATGAGTTACAGATCAAGTTAACAATTTGTTTGTATTGCTGATTTTTTCCAAAGTTTTTTTTTATAATCTGTTTTGAGGGACCGCTGACCCTATTTTAGCCAAAAATAAAATAAAAATAAAAGTATGTGAATGTCGTTTTGGGGAATACAGAAAGGTGAATCTTTCTCTATCAATCAACGAAATAATTGATGAGATTGTCGATGAGAAAGCTGCGGTTGTCATAACAAAGGTGTCCTGCTATGGTCCCACCAACATTTTTATGATACAAGGATTAATTATTTATTTAATTCCATGATTATGAAATGCTTATTAACCAAACAACATTCTCGCACGCTGCCCAACACACCAGCAGGCAATATTACACTTAAAAGTTATGTCTGAATCTCAACATATCTTGTAACACAGTAAAAACGTTCTGCACATAAACTATTTACATTTTTTAAAGCAAGAATCATCCAACATTACACCTCCGCAATTGATACGGATGTAACCAACTATTTCAATACAAATTGCAAATTCAAAATAATCATCTTAACTAGAAAACGCTCCTATCTAACCACCAAGAGATAAGGTTATCTTTTGTGGATAAATTAAAGGAATCACATTTATATAATGTACTGGGTAAACATCTTGCCTATAATGACCATTTTATTTGGCTTGGAAAGCTGATGATTACTGGTCATTATAATAAATGTACATGTCATTAGTGTTTTAAATTTCACTATCAAATTACATAAACCAAAGATTGATTGACAACACTGCACATCTCAGCTGCAGCTTTTTAACAAGACCATTTCACCTACCAATAAAACCATTATCAAAACACATAATAACAATAAGATACCGACATCCAGTCATACCTAGGACACAATACAAATGTGATTCTCCAACTAATAACCATAACTGATCAGTGACAATAAGATCAAATGTTTTATTTGTTTTTGGGAGTTTGTGTTTATTTCAGATTTCAGAGTAAAATTGTTTTTATTTCAGTTTTCAAAGTAAAAATGACTTTAAAGTTCATTTAAAGATAAAATCACTGATCAGGAATTACTTTTGTTCAGATAAATTTACATTTTTTTTTACTTCATATCATAATAATGAAATATGATTTTGCTCTTGAAATCCTTCTAATTTCAGATTATGATGGTTCCAGTTGTCAGTTGATTAATTATCAGTGTGGAGATGCTGACACCTGTAAAAATGATGGGAAATGTTCTACTAAAGATAAAGGTTTTCAGTGTGACTGTCCAGATAGTAAGTATTAATTAACAGGCACTAGATGATAAATGATGTAGATTTCAATTTTTTCAACCATATATGATTTACAAGTCTGGCTGTGTAGGAATACCTATATTCAAGTTTGTGTTGTCTGGCTTCTTGTTTATAATTCATTTGATTTCTGTATGGCCCTTCTAGTTGAGGCTATAAAACTTCCAAGAAGCTCTAAATAAAAAATAACATTTGGTAATTGAAGTAAAAAAAATTGTGCAAAATGTTAGTCATAGGGTCCAACATAGTTCATCATGAATTTATTCTTTACTTTGAAACAGTGGTGCAATAGGGCTGTGAGATTAAAGTGTTTCGATTAATGTTTTGAGATAAATATATATCTAGCAAATGAGTATGAGATGTTGTTGATTTTGCTATTTGTTACCACTTTGTCGTATTATATAACACTAGTGACAAATAGAGTTTGAAAATGGCAATAACCGCACTCCAAATATGGAGAATAAAAATCCCAGTAAGATCATATCCTACCAATTTCTCTGTTGATACATAAATGTAGCTGAAGTTATTCTGCTGTCTTTGTTTATTATTATTTGCAATGAGTCTGTGAAATATCTATTAGAAAAAGATGGTCAATACTGAGAAAATCAAAAAAAAAAAAAAAAAAAAAAAGGCATGGATTGTGGTAACACAGGATCAAAAAATGTGGTCACTGGTAACACATATAAAAACCTGAGTGATTTACTGTCTTTACTGTACATTTATACATTTAAGAAATACAAAAACACTATGACTGAAACAACATCACGAAAACCATCTGAAACTGGTCATTTTTTTGGTTTATAAGGTTGATGAAAACAAAAGTTCCTCATTGATGTAATTTTATGGTTGAAATTATTTAGATGAACCTGTAAAGATTATTTGAGGATAACACAGCATGTCAGGCAGTCATCACCAGTCATTGTCCTTGGTTTAAATCTATCTTCCTGATTACGCTCTTGACTTTTTCATATTCCACATTTCTATTCTTATTGGAGGTTTTAACAATTTGATTTTCAAAAAGTGGTTTACCAGGCATCATTGTGAGAACTACATGCTGAAATAAGAACAGAATGTGGCTTAGTTTATCACTTTCAATAGACAGTCTTTGGTAAATTACTACCTTAAAAAAACTGCATTACCACACTCTGTAAATAATTGCATGTAAAATTACCACCATCCATGTATTTATTTCACTTTAGATTTTCTCAGTTTCGGACATCTTTTTACATGTTTTGTAGATTCATTGCAAATAATAACAAAGGATAGGCTGAATAACTTATGCCATATTTATATATCAACAGAGAAATCATACTGGGATTTCCTGACTCTATAAAGGAGTGTGGTAATTGCTATCACCACACTCTGCTTGTCACCAGTGATAAAAGAAATAATGTGTGGATAATAACTGTTTTACTGAAAGCTTCCATTTGTGTTACAATAGTTATTAACTTGAATGATTGTGGAGTACCAAATGGCAGATATAAAGTTAAGCCATTTTGAGGCAAAAAGGTATATGAACAATTTTGGTGTTTCTGATTTTGAGGGTTGCTAAGTGGTGCTGTAAGGACTTAACTCAGAGTAAATATTTTGCTGAGTTATTTTGGTGTTTTCAGGCTGAACACTAAAAAATCCAAAATTAGCACCATGTGAAAATTACCCCCATACAGTAATTAAATTATAAAATGATTAGTCAGACACTGGCACCACAAAATTTAGAAAAATACTTGAGTCTGAGAATATTTATATTTACATGGTTACGCCAATCAAAGTCTTTGGAATTTATGCCTTCACAAACAGTTGAGAATTTTCTCAGACTGAAGTAATTTATCAAGTTTTGTGGTGCTGGAGCCAGACCATGGTATAAATATGATACTAAATTCTTCTGTAAGTTATTTTGTTTCTAGATGAGAAGAACAGATTTTTAGCTCCCCTGGCCAAATGCCATGTGAGCTATTGCCATCACTTGGTGTCGGTTGTTGTCGTCGTCTGTCGTCATCGTTAACAATTATATACAACTCTTCTTCTTTGACCAATTGGAAACAAACTTGGTATGAATGTTCCTTTGGGTATCCTGCATAGAAATGATGTGGGGATTTTTGATTCGTCGACAAACATGGCTGCCTTTACTAAAAATAGAACATAGGGGTCAGACAGTTATTTTTCACATATATCTCCAAAACCATTAGGTTCAGCTAAATTCTGCCAAAAAAAAAGTCACGGATAAAAAGACACAGGAAAAAAGGTCACAAGAAAAAAAGTCACAAGAAAAAAAAGTCACAAAATAAAATGCCAGAATATGATCAGTGACACACACACACACACACACACACACACACACACTAGGAAAGTCATTATATGTTTTGTTGTGTATTTTTCTTTATTTTTGTTACTTTTTTAAAATATTTATGTCATTTTTAATTTGCCGTGTATTCACCATTTACGATAGAGAATTAATATTTTATTTTAACTTATCTAAATAAAATGTTGTTAAAAGTGTGTGTAAAAAAAAGTTCAATAATTTAATTTTTGTTCAGTGTTATATCACTTCAATTAAAATTAAATGATAATTAAAAATATTTGTATTTTAGTAAGATTTATTTTTAAAAAAATCAAAATTCACTTGCATTTTCAACTATTATTACATTTTAATGTTTATGTTATGAGTTAAAGAAGCCACACACTTGCTGACCAAGGGTGACAATATCCAAACATGATCTGTAGTGAGATTTGTTTGTTTTACATGTAATTGACTGTTCTTTACAAATTATATATTGTGACTTTTTTTCTTGTGACTATTTCCTGTGACTTTTTTCCTACCAAAATTGACACTTTTTTCCTGTGACGTTGTTTCTGTTTACCATTCTGACATGGGGTAAAGGTGTTCAGCATGATGAGATCTATCTCTGGTCAAATTTTGGTTCTAAACCATTAAGTCATGATGGAGATATTGCCATTTTGATCCTTATAATAAGTCCTACCAAAGGCTTCTTGAGTCAAAATTGTTGGGAGCCTCTTGTTTCAGAATCTTGTTGAAAGACAGTTTTCATCATGTTTTAGAAATATTATTAAAGATCCTTGCTCCAGTAATCCATGTCATACCAATGATTATTTCTTGGTATAATCCTTTTGTAATATGTTTTCAGGCTTTTCTGGTACAACATGTGATACCTACACTGATCCATGTTCCAATAATCCTTGTCATTCCAGTGCTAAATGTATTTCTGAGACACACAGACATATATGTTATTGTCAGAATGGTGGATATCTTACTGATAGTGGATGTAAAGGTATTTCAGTTTCTGGTAATGATCAGCACCAATACACTTAAATGTATTCTATTTGCTTGATTGTTTCGTTTTTTTTTTTTTTAGTAAAATGTTGACAGGTTCATTTCTTAAAATCTGTTTACAACTGTAAACTGATCTCAACTTTTTATAAAGGTAACAGACATGATTTTTTCTGCTTTTTAGCGGAATTCCGCTATTTCAAATCAGGATTTTACCATTACAACTCTTTTTTTAATGTATATTTACTTCCGATTTTGCCAGTTTCCGCTTAATTTGTAAACCTCATAAAATCATGTCTGAGGTAAAGTTGTCTCTTATAATAGTGAACGCAGCTAAAAGTAATCAAGGGAACCAAGATTCTAGTGGAAATCAAAAGAATGTAATCCTGATTCTTTAAGGAACAAAGACCAGACATTGAAAACAGACACATGCAACAAAGAATATAAAATAACCAAAATAATACATACAAAGTAACAAAAGTAAATGAGCAACTCGGACTCCAGTAAAAACTGGGAGCAATGACTAGGTGCACCAATATGGCAAGCGTCCTCTGCTTTTCTAGAAACACCCGCTGAGCTGCTCATAAAAAGTTTTTTCCAGACCCGACCAAAGAGGAAAGGAAACCTATGACACGTTGAACAAATCTGTTTTCATTGTGCAGATGGATACACCATAACGATCCACGAGTTCATGATGATGACCATAAAACTTCTGTAGTGATGACTTCAGTCTTGTAGAAACATGACCTTGTTCCAGAAGCCTAACTGTATGAAGTCTAGCGCAATACAAAAAGTCTGCATAACTAGATGAAAGGAAAGTTAACAATATGGAATGAAAAGTCATCACGTTTGTCGTAAAGTTTGGTCAATAGTTTTCCTTTACCATTGATCTCTAAGTGTAGATCAAGATATGAAGCTGACTTGACAGTGATTGTAGTATCCTTTATCTCAAGTTCTTTGGGGTAGATGCGATGTATCAAATTCCTGAAACTAGGATTTTTACCAATAACACCTCATCTTTATAGCAGAAACTGAGATTAAAGGACCTAGCTGAATGATGTGCCTTCTTTTGGATCAGATCACTTTAAAGTGGCAAAGCCGTAGCGAGAGCAGAGAAGCATGTGCAAGTTAGCAGGGTCCAAAATGATGAGAACAAAAATTCATCATCTAGAGTATGTACAGTGTTGCTAGTGGAAATGCCCTACTATTATTTGACCAGCTTTGATTTTTATTGAAATGGTGATATCCATAGCACAACATAAAGTACAACCTCATGAAAATATTTTATTGCTCTATCTTGTGAATTTTTTTAGATATGGATGAAAATTTTGACCTGTACATGGATAGTGAGATTACAGATTTACCAGGATTTTTGAGGACACCATTGGTAATGCCTAATAACTCTGATATGACTATTATGTTCTGGTTCAGAGTTATAGGTGATGGATCAACTCTACTCACTCTTGAACCAGTGTAAGTTTTTTACAAGTCATGTTTCAAGGTAAAGTACTTAAGTAGCCGTCTTCATAAAAATCAGACAGGAGGTGATTCATGCATGTCAGAAACCCACAAACTTTACTTATATTTTCTATTCACAATCAGTTACCGACCACATAATCAGTCTTGGTTTTTCATTTTGGTGTTGCGCATTTGAGATAAAATTTATATAGATTGAACATGAAATTAGTAATTTGCAAGAGTTTTCGTTCTTGAATTGCTTGGTTGATAAAAATTACAGATGAATGTATGATTTCTCAAAAGTACAGATCTGAATACATAAAAGACTTATTTTACTTAAAAAACTTTTGAAAACCGAAAAATCATTGTTCGGTGGGTTTTTCTACACCATGAATCACCGGTACAATCAGCAGTGTCTGAATTTTATATGGACTGGTACTTAAATGGAATTTGCTCACTACAACTTTAAAGTACCTGTTATGAATTTTAGCATAGCAATAATTTTTACATTGATTGCTTTGGTGGTTTAATTCTTAATGCAGAATACAATGTTTGGTTAACTAGAAAAAAGGAAGATATTTCAAGGGAACCTGGAGAAATATGTAAATTCCTGACGGTTTGATGTTAAAGCTCTTTATATTTTAAAATAAGTCATGACATTTGGGAGTGGGTGGAGACTGGCCCAACTGTCTTTTTTTGTGTATTGAGAAACACTTAGTAGTTCCAATGGGTATTTCCCCTATCTTCTACTAAAATAAGACCTTAGTTGTTCTAAGGTCATATGTTAAATGATTATAGGTATAAAGACTTTGTCCTCTGATAATTTCTAAAATGGTATACATGTATTATATTTTGCTATTTCAGTTGTGGTCAAAGTTGTACCTAGGGATATTGTATTTTACATAATGAAAAACTTGTGATTAAATGTCGAAGTAGAATGTGATCGTTTGAGACGTTTCATGAAATTAATAGTTGACAGTATTCTCTACTGTTACATTGACAGACTATCTGTAAACCAGTCATGGAAATATGAATTACTTTTATGTGAAGCATAATATTGGTGTTTTTGTGTAATTCAACTAGTAGTTTTCTTGATCCTTGTAATAGTCCTTGACATCTATCAAATTATTAAGTTTATATTTTACAGTGGAATCAGTTATCCATGGCCATTGTTCCGCACATCGATAGTGAAAATACTGACCAATAAGATCATGGTCAACAACTTCACTGCTGATAAAGAAGTAGAATATGGCCAGGAAACAGCTGATGGAAAATGGCATTTCTTTGTACTGTCTTGGGAGAGAAATGGAAATACTAAAGTCTTCATTGATTCCATTTCTATTATTGACAAAGTGACAGTGTCTGCAGAGCAGCTTCCTCATACGTAAGTATAACAGTCAATGGTTTGTAATGTTGCTCTGAATTGTCACTGCTATGTTGCATTTTTCATCGATCCACGAAGAGTGAAAAATCCCATTGTCACTATTATCACATGTTTAAATTACAATTATTCAACAAAAATTGCATCATATCTGTGTTTTTTAAACATGATACATTCATAGTTGCTAAATTACACATGTATAATTAATTTCATCAACTGTATTTCCGGACTATAAGTCAATGTGGAGTATAAGTTGAACTGCCTAATTTTGACCAAAACCGATGAAAAATCATAGAAAGGTTGAATTTGCCAGATAAGTCGTGGGTCAGACATGTGCATTTATATCGTAGGAACATGTCAGCAGAGATCCAATTTGAGCGGTTTGTTTTCAACAACATATTATTCCAGCGATGTTACTAAGTATGAGATTTCTGAATTAAATTAATATTTGTGTTTTTGTTAAAGTGTACTTTAACCCCGGGTTCAATCGTTTTTATTGAATGGGGTTGTCAATGGCTCAGAAGCCTTACATTATCAGGTGTCCGAAATCGTAAACATTTCAAACATGGGCACCCATGTGTGATATAAGTGGGAAATTTGTTTGATGAATTGTTTTTAAATACGAGTGGTAATTAATAAACAATATTACCTGGTATTATGAAATACAATAAAAAATAATTGTCGCCTGCAAATTAAAAGTGAACTAAAAAAATCTAATGAAATGAAAATTGTAGATGAACATTTTTTCTTGAAAAATCCTTATATAAGTTGAAGTGGACAATAAGTAGAGACTGTCACTGTCTTGAAAATAAATATTGACTATAGTCGGGAAAATACGGTACTGATTTACTTAACATGAAATGGAAGATGGGCAAAAAAAACAAAGAATTGTGTTAATTTTTAAGACTCAAGAACTTAAATGTGCTCAACAGAACTTGTACAAACTAAGTTATGTGATTGCAGCTTATAAACTGAAATTCCATCCAAAAACTATCCAGTGTCAAGATATGAAATAAACTTCACCCTCTAAATAGTTCCAGACCAGGACTTCATACATAACATGTGATAATGAATGCAAAATTACTAAGTCAAATGGACATGTAGACATATAAATATAACATTATTTACAAGGTATTTACATGTTAAGAAATATAAAAATTACAATATATGCAATTAAAACAACATGCTGGTGAATTCATAACTGCACATCCAGTATTTTGTAAGCCATATTTATATGACCCCAAGAAATTTTGCAGACCTATGACATTATTGTCACAGCTCTGTTTTCCAGGGTTTGATAGAAGTAGACAAATTTCTAGGGTTCTGTATGCTTTATTGGCAGTAAGTCTTATGTAAATGTTAATGTCCTGTAAAATACAGTTATATATAATACACAGTACAAGATAAATAAAAGCATCTTGCAAATCAAGATAACATTAAAAATTAACCATATGTGAATGTATATTTCAGTACATTTACCTATCGTAGGAGAAATATAACCTTTGTGTAAATTTAATTCACAGCTTCATCAATCTGTTTACAAAGCATAAAACAACTAGCTAGATATATAATAATATATCTATAATAGTTTGTCTCAAGGGTTTTACTCCATATTCAAATGTAGCAAATTATAAGAAAACTGTATATTTTCTAATTAAACATATTAAATAGCAACACTGTTAGAGCATAAGTGCATACAATAAACGTAAAAATAGCAAAGCAAAAACATGAGCAAAGCCAAAACTCAAGAATACAAAACACTTAGCTTACCTCACATATTGTGCAAGATGCACATTTGTAAATGGTCACAGCAATAGTAATAGTCCCCAGTACTACTGTATTGTACCTGAATTATCAAAAATCACTTATTGTATTTATATTTTAAAGCAATTACTTTATGACCACAGCATGTGATAGATTTAAAGATTTATACTTTTACTTTCGAGCGGTCCACTCAAATTGTCAAATGAATCAGTCATTAATCTCTATTATTTAAGCATAGTAAAATATCCTTACAGATTTATGCATTTAGGCAAATGTTAATGAAAGTTACATATTCAATTAATCATTCATACCAAACTTTCATACGAGGTAAAAATATTAATTTCTGGACCATTAACATGCACAATTAATCTAGGAATTTTAAGGAAACTAACCTTAGTAATAGTTAAGTTGAAATCAGGCATGTAAATATTTGAGTTGATAAGAAGACTAGTTGTTAGATTTGGATGAACATTAAAACCAACATGTCTGTTCAGTTACTTAGGTAAGAATGTTCAGATGAAAAAAGAAATTCACCCGCGACAATTACCAACCAATAGATGAAGAGAAAAGAAGTGCGTACTAATCAAGCATGAAAAAGAATATAGAAGATTACTACTAGATTACAATACAATTACCAGTTCCCGAAAGCTCGTCTGTCAATCTGTCATGTAGTAAAACATAATACACATTCATACAAGTCAAATAATACTTCATTACACAATACATAATATATTTATACAAAACAATATTGCAGACT
This sequence comes from Perna viridis, assembly GCA_037379345.1. Lineage (NCBI taxonomy): Eukaryota > Metazoa > Mollusca > Bivalvia > Mytilida > Mytilidae > Perna > Perna viridis. Next base: position 24,046,985 of record CM074514.1, on the reverse strand, counting down.
ATTACATGATTATGCTGTCACTCATGGTTTGTGTTAAATTTTGTTTATTTACAAAACCTGGAGTGACCCTCATCAGATCTTTGTAAATTTTTTTTCATTTAGGTTTCAATCTCTGATCGTTTTTGGATAATAAGGAGCCAATAGTGGCCATGCCCCCAAAAATCAACTACTTGGTATATTTGGTACGATTTTGAAGAAAACATTTTTATGCCCCTGTGACAAATTGTCGGGAGGGGGAGGGGGGGCATATTAATTTACCTACATTTACTAATTTTACTACATCTAAAATATTTTACAGGATATTTCTACACATGATGAAGGTATGCAGGATCGGTTTTTGAATTTCGTGAAATATTATGGAAATGGGTGATAGTTACACTTAGTCATTTTACTCAAAGAAATATATGGATCATGGCTTGTGTGGCTATCTCCTCGTACAGTTTTTGAACTACATCTAAAATATTTTACAGGATATTTCTACTCAAGATGAAGGTGTGCAGGGTCAAAGGTTTTTGATTTTCTTGAAATATTATGGAAATTGGTAATAGTTACACTTAGTCATTTTACTCAGAAATATATGGATCATGGCATGTCCGGCTATCTCCTCGTACAGTTTTTGAACTACATTTAAAATATTTTACAGGATATTTCTACTCATGATGAAGGTGTGCAGGGTCAAAGGATTTTGATTTTCGTGAAATATTAAGGAAATTGGTGAAAGTTAGACTTTTCATTTTCATCAGAAATAGAGTTATATGGCTTGTATTGCTATCTCCTCATCTAAAATATTTTTGCAGGATGCTCCTACACATAATGATGGTGTGCAAGGTCATAGGATCTTGATTTTCATGAAATATTACAGATCTGGGTGATAGTTGGACTTTGTAATTTTTGTCAGAAATATATCCCAAGCAACACAGTTAGGGATTTGTTATGGAAGGTATAAACATTTTTTATGTGACAGTCCGTCCATCGGTCTTCTTTTTCTCTGTCTGACACTACCAAACAGAATTTTATGACACTATGTGTTCTAGTTTGCAAATAACTCAAAAGCCATTGCCTTTAGCAAATTTCTGCCACAGGGTAATATTGTTTAGCAGCATGTGATGGACCAATACCGAAATTTTCAAAACGATTTGTCAACTGATGTAGGAGTTACAGCCCCTTAAACAGTTTTTTTGGGGCATTTTTTGCATGTGCAACTTTGATAATCTTCTCAAAATCCATTGCACAGAAGAATTCAATGAAAGTTGGCATATATGTTCCTTAGGGTATCCCACACAAAATGACAGTTTGGGATTTCTGATTTGTGAAAAAAACAATGCTGTTGTTACTTAAATTAGAACATAGGGCCCAGAATGCAGTTTTTTGCAAATAACTCAAAAATCATTGCCTTTAGCAAATTTCTGGCATAGGGTAATATTATACAGCTTCATGAGAAGGACCTATGCTGAAATTTTCAAAACCATTCATTGACTGGTGTAGGAGTTGCATTTCCTGAAACAGTTTTTGTATTGGTTTTTTTTTTCCACATGTACAACTTCTTCTCTAAAACCATTTAAGATCATTTAATGAAAATAAGCATAACAGTTAGTTTTTGTGCTCAAAATTACTGCTGTAATTTCTAATCTGTGAATAGATATGGCTGCCTGTACTAAAATGGAACTTAGGGGTTGGAAAGACAGGTTTTTGAAATAATTCAAAAATTGTTGCCTTTAGCAAAATTCTGATTCAGGTCATGAAAATGCTATTAAAAGCATTTCCTGCATTTGACAATTTAGTTGATTTTAACTTAGCCTGTCTCATTCCTCAAGTTTTTCAAATAAGCAATGGTTAACCAGGTGAGCAATTCAGGCTCTCTTGAGCCTCTCGTTTTTATTAAATTATTTATGAAAATCCATTCCAGTTATTTTCTATCTCAAATAGGGATCAAAAACAAAGTTGTTTGATGAAACTACTTTAAAATAAAGTTTACTTAATTCAAAATTTTGTGCAATATTGTGTCTATAACAAACTAATAGTTCCTGTATTTAAATGTGTCCTCCCTTGCCACAATTGACCAGAGTTCAACATATTGCAATAGTATCATGCAAAGCTTTTTATTAATGAATGAATTATTATGAGACAGTGCACAAAAAATGTATGTCATTAAAAGTACATCTTACCTAGTAAAATTTTGTTGAAATATAGTTGACTAGAAATATTCAAAGGTATTAAATGTGCGGTATTCAAATTCCAAATCAGCATTAAAAAGATTTTGTATGAAGTAAGTCTGATACTTGTAAGAAACTATTGTTTGGCTAAGATCTCTGATGTTATATAGCTAAACTGTTTCAGGAATCAGGAACAAGTTAATATGTTCTATGTAAAGTACAAACACAGTGGTGGATGGTATAATATAGAGGTCAAGGTCATCATAATTGACAGTTATTCAAATTTAAAAGCCAAGTGTCCAAAAGATGACACAGGTGTTCTGTGGTAGTTAAGTTTGACACATGGGCATCATTAGAGTGCTGTTTGTATTACTCAGTAGCCTACCTAGATTTGTACTGAAGTTAGCCAATTGCTCTATTTCAAGAAGCTGTAATGCAACCCTTTCTCAGTTTATATTTTCCTTTTTAGCAGTTTCTACAAGTTTTTTCTTTGTTTCTCCCTACAGGCTTCAGGTTATATTTGGTGCTGGTGAAACAAATGGAAGAATTTCTAAGCTGAGGATTTACAGAACTGTGTTTAGTGATGTGGATATATATAAATCTATACAGACTCTGGATCATTTGAAGTCTAAAGAAAATGAAATAGTACAAACATGGGCTAATTTAGCATTTACCCGGTCCACTTTCAGGAAGTACCCTAGCCAGGTACAGACGGATGTCTGTGATAAAGGATTCTCAGCATGTCCAGCAGATGATGGTATGAAACTTGATAGTGCGATTTATAGTTTTTATTTTCATGTTTCAACAAATGTTCATGAAATGTTCACCACATAAGTAATAATGTTTTTTTTTTAAAGTTTCCCACCATAAAAGTCCCAGAAGAATAATTAGGTATCTTCAAAGAAAATCTTCAATCTCATTTGCAAGTGTTCAATTTTTTTTTAGAGTGGAGCTCACAATAATAGAAATATTTGAAAAAGGAGTGTGTGTAGTGGGGAGAGGGATACTCAAAATGTCTTTTCAGATCAAGTCCTCCTAAAATGTTGAAGTGATTTTAATGATTCATCACATGAAGAGAGTACATGAGAATGTTTTTGATAGTGTTTACAGTTTTTGTCCCTGTGACACGTCGCAAGGGGACATGGAAATGCTGGGCTTCCGTCCGGGTTTTCCACACTTTTTTTGTAATGTTCCTACCAAATAAGTTTGTTTTTGGTATGAAGCCTTGTTATAATGATTACAGATTAAGTTCAACATTGGTTATGGTTGAATGATTTTTACAGAAGTTACGGCCCTTGAACTTAGAAAATTTCAGTGAATTCAAAGTTTTCCGCACTTTTTTTGTAACGCTTTTACCAGTTGATTTTATCTTTGTATGTAGTCTTAATATGAGAAGTTACAGGTTAAGTTTGACTCTGTTTGTGTTGGAAAGATTTTTACAGAAGTTACAGCCCTTGAACTATTTTAGAAAATTTTAGTGAATTTAAAGTTGAAATGTTTCTTTTTATCTGGGGGACATTGGAATGCTGTTCTTTTATATTCTCAGATTCAAAAAGAGAGAGAGATATTTGAATAAACGAAGGAAGTTGGAGAATCATTACATGAGTGGCCATTGACAGAATTATATAAACATAATCAAGATAAACACATTTATATTATAGGGGGAGCAGGTCTAGCAATCAGGTCACTCCGTCCTTCCGTCCATAACACAATAAAACATCAGCTTGTCATTGCAACTCCTCTGAAACTACTCAACAGAAATTCCTGAAATCATCATATGTAGTTGTGCATATTATCAGAAAAATTTTTATTCTCTAATTTTTATATGACCGCAAGAATTTTTGCAGTAGTATATTGGTATGGTGCTGTCGTCAATGTCTGTAGACACTTGGTTTTTGTGCGATAATTTAAGTTGTGAATGACCAATTATTATGAAATGTGGGTATGATTTTACTAAGTACTACATGAAGGTTCCTATTAAATATGGAGTTTGTAGTCCCTACTGTTTTAGTATAAGGGGCCAAAAAGGGTAATAATAGGTGTTTTATTAAAACCCCCTGTAGAATGTTTGCTTTTCTTCCTATTTTGATCATTCCTTTTTTTAATGTGTTCCTTATTTAATTCTGGTTAACAAATGTATCAAAGCAGATTTGATGTGTGTTGGACCATTTTTATGTTTTAAGAGGTCAAAGGGGCCATTTTATTTTTTTCTTATGGAAATTCCTGTCTGCATTTTCCAATCAGATTTCAGGTATATTGTATGTTTTTTTTTTAATTATGAGGGGTCAAAGGAGCAACACTAAAATAAATTATCTTCATTATTTTTGGTCTGATTTAAAAAAAAAAAAAAAAAAAAAAGATTGCATTCTTTTAATTACTGCTGTAACCTTGGTTCCCTTGATTACTCTTGTCATCACAACTCCTCTAAAACTACCCAACAGAATTTCATAAAACTTAATTAGTATGTAGCAAGAACACCATAAGTTTTTCTGCTTTTGATTCTCTAATTTTTATGGGAACTATGCTCCATAGTTATGTACATAAATCTGTAACACCTGTTTTGTCACATTTTCCTCGGCAGTGTGACACAGCTAGGTCTAAACATTGATTGGTCAAGCTTGTTATATATCATCACAACATAAGTGCATATACATAAAATATGGGAATCAATATACCTGTATACTCCTGTATTTTTGTTAGTTTGCTCAACCAATGAATGCGAATATACAGTATATAATGTGCCAAGGGTATTACAAGAAGTACATTAAACTTGAATGTCTCAGTGAGATTCTTATTCCATGGCATGCCTCTTTAATCTTATTTGTTTGCTAGTGACAATGAGTGTTATTGAATATTCAATGCCAGAATGAGTTTTTCATAATCCTGAAACCATATTTTTATACGCCCGTGTAAGACAGGACATATTATGGTATACCATTGTCCGTCCGTCGTCCACACTTTGGAAAATAACTCATAAACTCTTTCACCAACTTTTATGAAACTTTATTGAATTGTTCATATCTATTAACATAAGCTTCCTTTCGATTTTTGTCGTCTGAATATAGCTGAAATACTGCTGCTCGGACGTTAAATCCCAACAAACAAACAAAACCTTTCGATTTTTATAAATTTCAGATTTTTTGTTTCTGTGTTATGAATTTTTTACTAAAAAAAGGAGAATTTTCAAGTTTTCTGACAATAATTTAAAAACACTTTCACCTTCTTTTATGAGACTTTGGTGAATTGTTCATATTTATTGACGTAAGCTCCCTTTTGATTTGTATAAGTTCCAGATTTTTTGTTTTCGTGTTATGAATTTTTTACTTAAAAGAGGGCGATTTGTATAATTTGTATAAATGTCAAATTTTATGTTTCCGTGTTATGAAGTTTTACTCTAAAAAAAACCAGAAATGGCCGAGGAAATTTTATTCGTTGAAAAATTCTTGAAAACAGACCATTTGTTATGATGACCAACTAATAAATATAAAAGTTACTTGGTAACCTTGTCAGAAAATTGTGCTTTGAACAAGATAGAATTGTATGGGTGAAAAATCAAATTTCGTTAAACTTGAGGTAGCCTTGATAGTGCCAAATATTTTGTGCATTTTTTATATACTTGTTATGTTGGGAGGGAGGGTATTTGACCGGATTCACAGTATTTCTAGGACAAGTTAAAAGGGCAATGGGCGTATCTTGCGCTTAAAGCACAGCTTTGTATTCCATATCTTGTTGCAACACTGAATGCCTATTAATTATCTTTGTCTGTCTGCTCTTCTCAATCATTTGTGGACACAATTTCTCTGAGACTGCTGATCTAATTTCTGTCCATAATTGTAACTTGATCATAATGTACTGTCATTTTATTTTGACAAATTAAAGATAGTTGTGCGGCTTTTAACATCTTTGAGTGTGTGACACTATAGGATCACTTGATTGATATAACTTCTCCAAGACTAAAAATCTCGCTATATAGTTTTGTTCAAACTTTTTGACGTGTAACAACTCAAAATTTATACTACCGCTTCAGTTTTATGGTTTTTACAGATTATTATCTTTTTCGCTCAGTGGCATAACAACTTCCTGTTTGCCATTATGTTACATTTGCTTATTTAGGGGTTACATAAATTTCATTGCTTGAAACTTTTCCACCTTTACAACTTGAAACTTGATATTCTGCTCTAGCTTGCATGGGTTTTACTCTGTGCAAGCTTTTCAGCTTGGTCACTCAATAAATCAACATTTTTGTTATATGTTGGAGGTTTTGAAAATATCAAATAAAATACTTCAACTGTTCATTGTAATGATTTAAAATTTGGTGTGCAGCTCCTGATTGCTTAATTGACCATGTTAAAGTTTAAGCTTAATCACATTAGCCTAACTCACTTTTTTGTTATACTTTTCTTGCTTCCTATGGTTTTGCATAATTTTCCAGGCTTTCATGGAAAGAGATTGAAATCTGGTTGCCATCTGAAGCCTGATGAGTTCTATATGTATTATATGTAAGCTGTTCAGCTATTTCAGCATGGAATAGATATGAAACTTTTAGTTTTTTAGCCTTGACACTGTAATGCATGTTATCTCATATTCCATTTCAGATAGGACAAAACCTACTGTTACTACATGTCCTAAAGATAGGTTTGAAGTTGGTAAAAAATCTGAACTGACTGTGGTAACAGGTGTGAAGTCTTCAGTAACTTTTTCTGAGGCCACTAGTATAAACAGTTCTGTACATGAGGGTATGTAATTTGTTGTAAAATATTACCATTAGGTGCTATTTAAAAAAAAAAAAAACAGTTTTATTGGTAAAAAATATGAATGGCTCTCATTGAATCAGTTTGAACCCGTTTTATTGATTAGTCAACGCCATATTGAGATTTTTTTTTGTTTAAAATTACTTCTTTGTCAATTCTGAAAAATTGAATTTAATTTTTAAGTTTTTAATACTACAAGCGAGGATTTATAGATAATTTCAGGGAAATTGCCATAAATCTGAAGAATGTCATTGTTTTGGATTTTGTAGTTGTTTTTTTTTTGTATATTTAAATGGAATTCGGGAGACTTTTGATTTCAACTTTCTCCTGTAAATACTGACAATGCACTTGGAAAAATATTTATTCAATGAGATAAACCATACTTAACAAATTGAATGTAATTTTCATTGTAGATGAAGTGTACACTTTTGGTAGGACAAATGAAGTGGTTGTTGGTTATGATGATGCTATGAATTATGCCATCTGTAGATTTAAAATCTATATCAAATGTAAGTATGCTTCATTATGTCACTGAAAGAGAAACCTTATGTGTGCAAGACCATCATGCTGACATACATGTGATAACGTCATTCCTTCAAAATTTGAGATTTGTCATTTTTCAGCTGGAGATTCGGTTTGAAAACTGGAGGTCTTTTATCGGCATTTTTTTTTTTTTATTTTGCCGTGTAACAGGTCAAATATGTGTGAAACTTGTGGAAAACCTTGCATTAAGTCTGTATCCATGAGAAAAATGTTGAATACTCTATTGTAATAGTTGGAATGACCCTTTGGATGGATTAACACTTGAACATTTCAATAATTTTATTTATTAATGACAACATTCACATAACAAGAACAGCATAAACATAAATAACTTTTAATTTAAAAGTTTCATCATTACTTTATAGCTACTATTTATTAAATAATTTTCATTTAAAAATTGTCACTACAATAGCTACTATTGCATAAATATGCATCAAAATGATTTCATTTCAAATAGTCATTACTGGCTTGGCACCACTTTAACTTTGACTTCCATGCAGCATTGAATTTGGAATAGTACTTTGCTTTCTTGGCAGGAGGTGCTGAAGATGAAATATTACGTTTCAGCATTTTGAAGGTTGATGAGAGTGCTCTAAATTGAAAAATTCACATAATTCCTCCATTGACTTTATCTTGGATGAAAAAAACAAGCCATACTTTGAGTCAGTTTCATTTTCAGTGGATGCATGGTCAATGTTTCCATAACCATGTAAAGATCTGAAGTCCAGCATCAATATTTACACAATGAGTCCCAATCGTCAGTAATAAATCGTTTAATCATTGAAGCGTGTGCCTCTATAATTTAGGATAATTGTCAATCATGTCCTGTTGTTATATAATCATTACACCTTTTAAATTATGTCTCGTGGATAACCATTAAAGGTCTAAATGACAGTTTATGGCCCTAATTAACATGTTCACCGGTCTACCTGAGATCAACCAGAAATGTTGTTATTTGATGCTCTCAGGTTTTTTCCTTCAGTAAATAAAAAATATGGAGTCCAATATTTGTTTACGGTATAATGTTTTGATAGTGGTAGATTTTCTGTTTCAACGGTAGAATGGTAGGAAGGTTCTAATTTCGGTAGAATTGAACTAACACCGTTAGGTTCACATGTATGTGCTGAGTCAAAAATGGAGTCACATCAACTTATTCTTGTAGTCGAGAATGGCATAAAACACTCATTGCATGAAGATTTTAAAAATTTTAATTATCCTCAATGCATTTAATTTTCTTACACCACACAATTCTCTTTCCAATTTCCAGACAAAATTCGCATGGAAAGATCTTTAAGATAATGAATACATCCCGATGTTTTGATTTACTAGTAAATGTTTCTAGTCTGACATTGTTGGTTTTGTTTGATATTAAATAAACAGTTTGTTCATTTGATATCAATTTCAAATTTTTGTGTCCACATCTCAAACATTGACAAAAGATATGGAAAGATGTACATGAGTTATGATTTAAGATATGGAACATTACCATTATTAAACTTCCTAAGCAACAAAGAAATAAGGATGATATTGTAAGAAGTCATCAAAGATATGGAGACTAACTTATTACCTTTCATATGTCACATCCTTATACATTTAATTCTGCATTTCTTCCTCTCCAAAATTTTCAATAAAATAAAAAGTTTTCCCTACCTACCGACCCAAGCTTCAAACCATTGATTAGGGAAACAGCAAACAAACATTTTTATGTTTGGCCCAAGGAACAAAGCTCAGAAATAATGCTTTAATAATTTAAAGATGGTTTAAACTAGAAGGCATATTTTATTCCTGAATGAACTGCAAAGTAATTAATTTATGCAGTGGAAGTTTTATATTTAGTAATGACGAGTTTGCAGCTTTCATGATTTAAAACCCAGACTTAAAATAGTAAGATACAGATTGATATTTTTTTTTAAATAGAACCTGTATAATGTTTTCTATTTCAGTGAACCAATAAAAAATATTATTTCACTAATACAACTCAATTTTTTATCAAGGTCTTCATGGACTAAATTTTTTCATGTACATGCTTTTTCACTACTAGATTATGAACAGTGCCCAATGCCTGATACAGATGCATCTGTTGTTAAATGTGAAAACAGCCAAAGCATTTGCAGCTTGAATTGTAATAGTGGAAAAAGCCTGTCTATAGACCATAGAAATGCCTATACTTGTGGACGTCTTGGTGTGTTTAACTATCAACATCCTTGGAAACAGTTTGTTCTTCCCACATGTGGAGGTCAGTTTTATAATATATTATCTTATTATATAAACTAAAAGAAAAGATTTCATTGATTGTATGTTTTAAGACATTTTTGCAAATACTGAAATTCTCAGTCAAATCTCGTATAGAATTTAATGATTTTTATACCCTCGCTCAATGAGTGGGTGGAATAGAGGAATCACTTTGTCCATCTGATCATCCAATTATCTTGGCTCCCAGTGGATGGATTGATTTCAAATTTGGCGTGTGGCTTTATATAATTATATACATTATAAGAAAAATCTTCCTATTTTGTTGGACTTTGCCATTTTTCACTCTATGGAATGATTTTTGTCACAAAAATCTATGCAGAATACCACAAGGAACATTCATTTCAAGTTTGGTTAAATTGGTTGAGTAGTGTCAGAGGAGAAGAGTTTTGAAAGAGCAATCAAGGGAACCAAAATTCTAGCGGAAATCAAAAGAATGTAATCCAGGGACAAAGGCCAGACATGGAAAACAGACAAACATGACAAAGAACATAAAGTAACTAAAATAATACATACAAAGTAACAAAAATAAATGAGCAACTTGGACTCCACCAAAAACTGGGAGCATGACCAGGTGCACCGGTTGGGTAAAGGTCCTTAGTGTTGAAGTTATAACACAAGGTGCCATACTCCCAATGGAAGGTTGGAATTGACTTTGGAGGTTTTGACTGGAACCATTTAGGTACAAGTGGCCAAAAAGTGACCACTTTGATTCCAGTTTAATTCTTATCCTGTTTCAAAATTTTTTTTCCAAATCAAACTTCTAATTTGTATCAAGTTAGTGTGTCCATAAATGCCCCAAACTGTTCGGGGTTTGACATTGGCAGTCATATTAAGCTGCATTCTGTGAAGCATTTTATTTGCTTAGTGTTTATATACATATTGAAGACACTGTCATATTTCAGAGAGTGACACAGGTCCAGACATGTATTGATCTTATTTTTAAACATGCATGTGCAGATTTGACCAATAATCAGAAATTATTTATTCGAAAAAAGAAAGTATTCGAATATGCATACATAACTGCAAATTTCTTTACCTCATCAACTGCACCTGACAAAAAACTATGTCTCGTGAGTTATTTAGTAATGCTATCCAAGGAAGAAATTAAAAAATATTACATATGTAATAAGTACCACGGAATTATGCATGCCACAGGTAAATTGATTGTTTGAGTATATGCTTAGCATGACAACACATACAAATTTATTTTTTATAAATGTAATGACTGTAACAAGACAAAATTAAAATTGTTTATATTTTCACATGTGATACATATATAGATTAACTTTGCATTGAATTTTGAATGGCCTCTTAACAATAGAAAAGAAAATGACAACATTGTCTATGATTAGAAATTGAAAGACTATAGTAACTGATAAGCAGTTGATTACCGTTAAAGTACTAATGATGGCCCCTCCACATAATGGCGGACGCCCTATAGTAATCACTCTGTCTGTCTGTACCAAATGGTGTAAAGGATGTAACTTTGTTCTTTTTTGGTGTGAGTTTATGATATTTGGCATGACGATAGATCTGCTCAAGACAAATCCTCAAGGTAAAATTAAAATTTTGGAAGACAGATTCTTGTCTGGGCTGTAACTTAGTTGGCTTTTTAGCTCACCTTGTCAAAGGCCATGTGAGCTATTGCTATCATCTTGTGTCTGTAGACCGTAACAATTTTTGCTCATTTGCTTTTGTTCCTTTGTATGTATGATTTTAGTTACTTTATGTCCTTTGTTGTGTATGTCTGTTTTTCATATCTGGTGTTTGTCCCTGGATTACATTCTTTTGATTACTGCTATAGACTTGATTCCCTTGATTGTTCTTTCAAAACTCTTCTCCTCTTACACTACCCGACCAATTTAACCAAACTTGAAATGAATGTTCCTTGTGGTATTCTGCATAGAACTGATGTAAGAATTTTGATCCATTGAAAAACATGTCCGCTGTTACTAAAATTAGAACATAGGGGTCATACAGAGTTTTTTTTTACGTATATTTCCAACACCTTTAGGTTTAGCAAAATTCTGACTAAGTAAAACTGTTCAGCATGATGAGATTTATCTTTCATAAAATTTTCATTTTAATATAATGAGCCATGTTGGAGTTATTGCCTTTTTTTGATGTTTTTTCTGTTGTTGTTATATTTAATGTTATTTCTTTAAAAAATCTTCTCCTCTGACATTGCTTGACTAATTGGAACCAAACTGAATATGAATGCTCCATAGAATGAATATGGGGATTTTTTGTCTTTTGAAAAACATGGACAATGTTACTGAAAATATAACATAGGGGTCAGACAAAAGTTTTTCTTATATATCTCTTAAATGGTTAGGCTTAGCTAATTTCTTACATGTGCCGAAATGATTCTTATTAAAAGGCCTACAAAAGCCTTTATTGGATCTAAGTTGCCAGATTACTCCCTGTTAAAGGTATTGCCCTTGAAAGTTGAAAAATAATGTTCTTTTCCAGTTAGATAAAAAACTTTCAGTCGATGAAATAATTCTTATGATAAGGCCTACAAAAGTCTGTTGGGATCAAAGTTAATAGACGACTCCTTATTAGAGTTATTGTCCTTGAAAGGTGAAAAATTTCATTTTTATCAGTTTTCGGCCAAAATCTTGAAAACTGTAATAGATGCAAAGAAACATTCAATTGATAAAATGATCCTTATAATAAGTCCTAACAAGGTCTTCTTGAGTAAAAATTGTCAGACAACTCCTTGTTACAGTTACATGTACATGTATTGCCCTTGAATGGCAAAAAATTAACCAGGTGAGCAATTCAGGCTCCTGTGAGCCTCTTGTTATTTTTTCTTATGGCATGTCATGGCTTTTTATTTATTGAAAATTCTATCTTGCCTTTATGTTTAAAATTTTGTCCTAGCCCCACCCCACCCCTTTAAGCATATAATGGTAGTTCCCTAAATAGAATTCAATAACCCTGTTCATGCCCCTCTGATGAAATCAGGATAACAATTCCTCCCTTACTATTTTCAGATGAAGCCATTCAAAACATAGCACTGACTGTAACAATGAAGTATAGATTTATAATTAATTGTATGAATGCTCAAAAGGATGGGCTGAAGACTAAACTTAATGGAGCATTGGCAAATATCAAGAATTTCTGGAGTGATATTTCTTGCAACAGTGAAAACTGTGAGGTCACTACAAACTGTGTGGATGTAGGAAAAGAACCTGAAGTGAATGTAGTACTTAAAATATCAGGACTAAGGTATATAAAGTCTTGTTACAGGAAATTATGAAATTTAATTTTTTAATTTTTGTCTTTACCTCCAATATGAAAAAGAAACCTAAATGGAGCGTAGTTACGTATCCAAAGTGACATCTTTTAAAAATAGACAAGATGAATCATCACAGTTTATGTAAAACTCTTCTGAAGACGATCTGAACCTAGAGAAGTGAACCATTTTCTGAGTCTATGAAATACTGACCTCTTTGGGTCCAGTAAGAATAAAAATTTTGTTGTACCAAATGTCAACTAAAGTTTCACCGAACAGTTGTTGCCATACATAATCTTGCAATAGAATTCAAGTTAATCACTAAATTTGATATTTAAAACTAGAATACTCAGCAATTTTGTATGACTTGGAAATATACTTATAATATGGGTCTATTTCCTAACCATACTTAAATGAAAAGTAAGTTGGTTCTTTGCTTAATCTTTGTCAACAGACCATGTCAGTACTAAATTTCTACATTTTAGAATTGTAGTAATACTTATTTTTATTGTTTTTATTTCTTTGACAGACCAACCACTACTAAAGATGGCAAAACTTACACAATGAGAGAAGCTATGTTGATTATTATACTTCAAGAGTACTTACTTTTAACTGATGTAAGTAAAAAAAGTAAGATGCGAACATTTAATATCAAGCCAATAATGTTACATCAGACCCGCCACAAAACTCTGGACTTGATTGTGATTAAACTTATATTTCATATTTCAAAGTTTGATGTAGCTTCATTGATTGTTTTTAGATCATCTAGATAAAGTTCCCAGGCAACTATGCCACCTATGGTCCTTGAATTTTTTCTTGGTTTAAAAAAGTGACCCAGTCAACTCGTTTTACATTGTTTTCACTATTTTTTCTCCTAAAAAGTCAAAAAAAAAGTCAAAAAAATTTGGACTGAACAAATCTATCAATTCTTAATTGAATGATATGTAATTTTTTTCCACTTGAATGAGCCAGACAGGTGTTTGAAGCATGCAAAGTGGCCTTTAGCCTGTTCCTGATGAAAACACTGTTAACCAAATTTGGCATGAATTTCACAGATTCTCTTGAATTTCTACAAATTTAATATTGAGCCCTCAGAACTGCATCTGTGTATTTGACATTTCTGTTTACACACTTTGAAGGAACACTGATTCTCATCATCCTTTTTATGTTTCACAAATATAGTGGGGGAATAAATTGTTGTTTTGACACTTACAATTCTTTTTTTGTCACCAATGCTTAGAGAATTGATTTTAAGGTTACAGGCGACCAGTAGAAAATTGAAACAAATTAAGAAAAAATCATAGAGAGTAGAAGCTGATATGACGATTGGAATATTTTGGGAAATGGGTGTTGGTGTCTAACACAAATAATACAAGTTTTTATGATTCTTGTTCTATATTATAAATTTATAAATTAATTTGAGATAAATACTGTAATCTGATTGGTTAAAATAATTTTGTTATATCTCAATGGGTAAAACAAAATATTGACACGCCCCTATTCAGTTAAATTCAGAGCTACTTGTCTCATGTTTAAAGACAAAAATATGTTTTAAAATTAATTTATATGAATTAGCTATGATAAAAAATTTGTCTATTGAAAAAATAACATAAATTTTCCATGTGCATATTTTGTTTATATCACTTCGCACAATAAACAATATGCACATGGAAAATTTGTTATTTTTCAATAGACAAAAATTTTTATTATTGCCAATTCTTAAAAATTACAGCTTTTTCCTTTGACTGTTTTTTGAAAAGTTTAGTTAGGTCAGCTAATCTGATGAATGATTTTCCAGGACATTAAAGATGTTGGACAAGCCAATTTACTTAATGATACTGTCATGGTGACTGTTAGTCCTTCTTGTTCAACTGGATATGTTGTTCTTGGAGATACATGTGGTAGGTTTGCATCATAAAAGTACATGTAATTGAAAGCGAAATATAAGAAAATTGGACTAAGAATTTTTATTTTTACCAAGTCCTAGTAAAATCTTTGGTAGTAGAACTGAAACATGGTGAAAAAATAAGAAAAATGGTTAATGGGAAATTTGTTGTATATATTTGAAGAATTTAACACACATGTTAAATATGGTTCGAAGAAAGTTGTGTAAATTCTTCCCACTAAAGTAGTGTTTAGATTTAATCTATAATGTGGCATTTGTACTTTAAAATTCTGTTTTGAAATATGGTGTAGGTTATTTATAGTACTACTATGTAGAAAATTACATTTATTATACCACCACAAACAAAGTTTTGGAGGTATCTAAGGAATCACCTTGTCCGTTCATCTGTCTGTTCACATTTCTTGAAACCACTCGAGGGATTTTGTAAAATTATATAGGAAGTTTGAGTTTTATATATAGATGTACATGAAGAAATATGACTAATGGATGAGGACTCAGAAGGGAGATAATCCTAGCAAAGGGTTTTAGATGTTAAAACATTGTATGCGCAACTCCTCCTAAACTGCAATGGATTTTAATGAAATTTTATATGAATTTTGGTTATCACATATAGATGTGCACAGAGGAATGTGTGATGATGCCAAAGGATTCATCAAGTGTTTTACAATGAAGTTTATTTGAAGCTAGGTTGTATTTTCTTTGTGAGCTTGCTCAAAGTATTACAAGTTCTAAATTGTTTGTAGTTCAGTGTGGCAAAGGAACATACAGAAATGACTCCACCATGGCATGTGAGTTTTGTCCTATTGGAACTTACCAAGTCTTGTCTGGTCAGACCACATGTCAGGAATGCAGTAAAGGAAAGACAACTCTGACATATGGGTCGTATTTGTCAACTGACTGTGTTGGTAAGCTGTAATATAATTTTGTGAATCAAAGATAATATTTTATCAGTTATATTTTAGACAAATGTCCCATTTACATTGTAGAAAAAGTCCTGCCCCATGAAAGATATCAGGAAGAAAATAAAAAAAAAATGTTAAAGGGATCTAAGTTATTCTTTTAGTTAAATTCAAGGTATTGTGAGTTAGTATTCATTTATTAATTAAATGAGAAAGTTGAATGAATATGACTTGTATCATAATTAGTCAAAGCTATCAAAACAATCAGATTCTGGAACCAAGAAGTAAAATACATGTATAGATATAATGTTGGGCCTAGAGATTTTACCCAACTCAGCAATGTTATATCCTACTTCTCAAGCATACAATACAGAAAACCCATGGGTTAGGGTTAGGGTTATTATGTCACAGAAAAGTAAGGGGTGTTATTAAATATTGTTTTTCATTGCATTGGTTAGTAAGTACAACTGTATAATAATTTCAAATGAATGAAGAAGGATTCATAAGAAGTTTACACAGAGGGCTACTACATGTATATGTCATCAGATGTCAATTATTTACATTGCAGATGATTGTCAACCTGGTAAATTCTATGACAAGAACACCCAGAGCTGTACTGATTGTCTCAAAGATCATTACCAGAACATAAGTGGACAGGAGTTCTGTCATCGTTGTCCAATTGGATTTAAAACTAGTGGCAAGGGAAGCAACTCCTCCAGCATTTGTTACGGTTAGAATGAGGCTTGATTAATCAATTTGAAATGCTTGATATAAAATTACAAACTATAGAAGATGAACTTAATATTTATATATGTTTGATAATTACAATATTATAATTTTAGTGTGATACCATGTAAATTGTCTTAGTTGTAGTGTTATGAACTCAAAAAATTTACAGTGTCACACTTTTGCAGTTCACAGTTTAATGCTAAATTACTTAATTGCATAAACTAAGCACAGTTGAAAGAATCTGTAATAATCCAAACTTCTATATTCTATTAACTTCAGGAAATCTGTGGAAATATCATCCTGTAATATCAAAAAGTCAAGAGATGAAGAATAAGTACATGTAACACACAATACAAATGAGAAAAAGAGCACACAAAACAAACAGTAAGAACCCCCACTAAAAAGTGGTATGGCTTTGGTAGGATGGTTTGTTCAGTAGTCACCAATAACATACCATCATAAATTTTCAGCTGACTGTGAGGCTGGTAAAGAATTACAGCCAGATGGCAAGTGTAAAAGCTGTTCACGTGGGTATTATAGAACTCAGAATGATGATAAGTGTGTCTCCTGTGGTGACGTATACACCACGGAGGGAGAAGGAACAAAATCTTCTGACGACTGTAACATTAGTAAGTTATTTCATACAGGTAACTTTCCAAAAATATGGAATGAAAGTTATATCTCCTTAATACACAAGAAAGGAGATAAGTTAAACCCAAATAACTATAGACGTATATCAATAACTTCTAATCTCGGCAATTTATTTAATAAGATTATTCATGAAAGATTGTTAAATTCATTGATACTAATAAACTGATTAGTAACAATCAAATTGGTTTCAAACCCAAGGCAAGAACAGCAGACCATATTTTTTCCTTAAAATCAATAATAGATCATCACAAAAGTAAGAAAAAGAAGGTATTTACAGCCTTCATTGACCTTAGAAAGGCCTTCGATACAGTTTGGAGAGAGGGTCTCTTTAAACAGTCGCTCATTCAATGTAATCAAACTAATTACAAAATTTATGAAAGAATGTTTTGAAATCAGAATAAATACATAAATTTATTAAACTGTATACCACTGTTGCACCTTGATCAAATTATTGTTCATATTAATATGTCATATTACTTTTATTTGCACTTTGTTTTGTATTGCATTATGCCAAACCATTTAATGTAAATGTGTTTGTGCTAATAAATATTGTCTATTGTCTATACTATTTAGTGTAATACAATTATGCTTAAAAAATATTAAACTAAAAGATATAAATTTTTTTGACAAATACGCTTGCTTGAAATACTGTGAAACTACTGTTACTTGTCAGGGACCAATTTTCGTGGTTTTCATGGGTAGGCCAAACCACGAAATTTGATTCCCAATGAAACAGAAATTTCCATTAATGTGTATACTAAACATCTCAAAACCACAAATTCAAGAATCCACTAATATGTGTTTCTTCCCTAATCCACAAAAATTGGTATCCACGAATTAAAGTACTTTCACAGTAAATGCTTAATAAAATCCAAAAATGCTGAGATTGCAAGACAGACATGTCAGATGACAGGGTAATATTTCATATTCTGTAACAGTACTCCTTAGAGTTGAAGAACATTACAATATACCTGTTAATCCTTCTACATTTGAGGGAGACTCCAACAAAATCAATGAAAAATTTAGAATCTCCACCAAAAAATTGTAAGACTTTTGGGTGGTTTTTGGTTAAAATTACTAAATCGTTTGTGATAAATACTAAACAATTGAATTTTTATATCAAATATTGCTTTGAAGTAAAAAATTTCACATGAGACAGTGTCAGTGGTGTAGGATTTCCAACATGAACTGTTCCAAGGATACAATCTTATCTAAAGGTACCTGATGTTTTCTGGTGTTTCTGATCATTTATTATCTTACATTTGCCTTCGTTAAAGAAGGGTATAATATAGCATATTAATTGAGCTGTGTCGCAAGACAAGCCATATCAGTCTCGTTTAAAGAGGTCAAAATCATATACCATGACAGTGACCTTAGGCCCGTAAATAAGACTGGTACGAGCAATGGTTTTTTGGCTCAGATTTGAACTTCTAGAAATATGGTAAGGACTTTGGTTTATCCTAGAATGTTGATTTTGTTTTCTTGATTCATTTAGATTTGATTTCTGCATATGTCTAATTCATGCTTATATTTTACAAAATGGATATTTTTTCCATATCCATAAATACAGAATTCGTATTGTCAACATGCAAGCTAACAGAAGAAACAATTCACACATACTTGTCTATTAAGTTCTTCATTAGTATTTTTGTCAGTAAGTTTTGGATGATTCTGTATATTACTTTTTGATTAATATTTCACTTATTTGTGTTTTTGAATAAGTTTAAAGATCTCACTTGGATGAGTCTTTTAAAAATTCTGGTAATCTCCAATACAATTTAACAGGAAAATTGCTTAAATAATTTGATTTTTTACATATGGACATCTGGTTTAAAGTTAAATCCTCATTGAGAAAGATATCTGTCGTCGGAAGAGACTGTCTAAATGACATGTTTGTCAGAGTTGATATGTAATCTTTCTACTTTCTACTATGTAATGGATAGTTTATAGTTTTCTGGTCAGCTTGATAAGCAAGACTGGTCTTTACTACAATGATTTCTATTACTTTAGGTTTTGAATTGTGTTTTTAGACTTAATATCAGTCCTTACACAAGCAGGTAGAAGAAATTGCTCCTACTTTTTAAATTATTGTTATTGTACTGCTTACTAGTACATCTTTTTATGTATGACAGTTGTTTACAGACCCTTATTTTGATTCTTGGTATTGCCTCCTACACATTTGCAACAAGTCATACTTAAGATATTTTCTGGCATTTATTGTTACTTTTGATTCAGCATTTATAAGAATCTTACAACCAGAAACTATAATGGGATCTTGTGTCTGATATTCATGGCATTTTGAGATGTGAAATATTTTTAAAAAGCCTCTTTCAAAGGAAGATAATTTGCAGGAAAATGTTCTGTTGAAAGGTATAGGGAATTTTTTTTATATATTGCAAAACAAAGAGTTCGGTGACCCCCAGTTTTCTTTATACTTAGTTATAAAAAAAATATCTACCAGTTCTTTAGAAGTTTGCTAAATATTGAAAATTCCTAAAATGTAGTAAATTATTGGCTTTAATAAGGCTCAATTATCTCAAAGTCAAGTTTGGTGACCCAATTTTTTTATATTAAAAATCTTAAAGTATGTTCATTCAGGGTCATCTTTAAGAAAAACTAGGAAAATTTACCTACTAGAAATATTAGGTATGATCTACTTTAAACATTTTATTGTATTATCACAAATCTGTATTTTTTTATCTCTAACATTTTCTTTTCTTAAAATAAATGGTTTGAAGTTACTGTGAACATCATTTTTTATCCCAACTCATCAGAGTGGGGGCTATATAGCAATCATCTTTTCCATCTGTCCTTCTGCCCATTTCACGTTTCTGTACCAGATATCACTATTTAAGAGAATGAATAGTATATTGCTTTTGCATGATGACTGGTATGGTTTCTCAAGTTTTCAGGTTTGTTGCTCATCTACTTCCTGTTAACTGAACAACTTAGTAATTGTTTTAGTAATACATAATGGAAATTTTCCTAACAGATTTCTCAGCTTTTATTGGAGAAAAAGCTGAGATATTTGGTATATCACTTCTGTATGATATTAACTTCAACTGTGTTTCCTCAGGTGTGACTGAATAGTTATAGCATACAACATCTTGTTGTAAAGTTTGAATTTAAAACTTATGTATGTAATCGCAAATGACTTTGTACTTCATTTGACAGAAATTTGTACTGCTGGAAACTTCCGTAATGGTTCTAATGTATGTGTGCCTTGTCCTGTTGGACAATATCAATCAGAAGATCTAAAGGATGACTGTGATAAATGTTCCAACTCTTACACAACAGATGGTGATGGGAAAACTCATAAAGATAATTGCACCTGTAAGTAATCAATCAATTTTAAAAGAAAGAATATACTATTTGTTATTTATAAATAAGTAGATTTGGTGCTGTCATTGTAGATCTTTCAAGAAAAATTGTTGTTTATGCTAGTCAGCCACAAAACAAAACCTGTCATTGCTGCTATTTGAACATTGTACAAGTTAAATCTTTAGACTATTACTGTAGATACAAGTCTTGTACTATTTTTTTTGTTACAAGAATATCACCAATAATAAGCTAGAGATGAGTATTAAAATGCTAATAATTCTACGGTCGAATCTTGATGTGTCAAACTCGGATAAGTCGAAATCTTGGATAACTGGAATCAGAGTCCTGGCATAAACTTTCATACTCCAATACAATTTTATCTCTGATGACTCAAACTTGGACGATTCAAAATCTCGGGGTTATCAATCAGTCCCCTCAAAGGTCTTTGAGGTTAATTAACTCTGATGCCTCAAAGTGAACTAATTAGTAGGAAAACTGATTACTTTATTACAAACAATGACCAAAGTATTTTTAGAACATTTTGCATGGCTTATGTAATTACTCGTTGACAACTTTATGGCCTGATTTTTGTATATGATTAGGACAAAAAAGCTGATGTAGTAAGAAGAAATGAATTTGAATAATCACACTTCAGAATGCAAATTACCAATGTTATCAGATATTTTGATCATGATTTAAAAAAAAAAAAAAAAAAAAAAAAAAAAAACGTTGAATGATATTTGATCATGTAATGACATGCAAAACAGATGGTGATAACTACATCTGAAATTTAATTGTTGTAATGCAGTGGACATGGTTTGACAGTACTCCCAATATTAAGCTATACTAAGCAACCTGTTCTGCTGTTTTGTGGAATGACATTTTTGATGTAGAAAAAATATGTAAAATAAGAATTTTCCCTAAAACATTCCATGTTGCTCAGAATTTATAACATACTTGATACACAGCACTTAAAAATTATTTTCTGAAATGATAAAGAAGACACCATGAAGTATGTTGATAAAGTGACATGTATACATGATGTATGGACAAGCAATACAACATGTGTATGTGATTAAAAAAAGCAGAAACAATCGCCGATCAATACATTTCTGGATTATACTCAACCTCAGATAACTCAAACATTTTTGTCTGCTTCTTTCATCTTCGACTTAAGAAGGTTTGACTGTAATTGCCAAGTATGACTCTTTCCTCTCCTTTTTGGTTGGGTAATATTGTTTTTATCCTTATTGTCTCAGTATTTGTTAGCTATAATCCTTGAAAAGTACTGCACCAAATTTTATGAAACTTTGTAGGTATTAAGAACATAATATGTAGTTCTGTATATTAAAATGAAGCAGATTATTAGTGTATCTCCTCAGGAATTACTGAACTGAATGTCCTGAAGACATACATAGGTGTGCATACTACCAGATATTTTTGATCTGCTGAATCATATAGGAGATATGCCCTGTGAACTTTCATTTACCTCTGAAGCAGATTGTGACCACAAAAATGAATTTCATTAAACTTTGTAGGTGATAGGGTCACAGTACATGTACATATTTGTGCATATTACCAGGTATTTTGTTCTGCTGAGAAATGCCCTTATTAACTTTGAACTTCCATGAAATATTCCTCTGAAGCAAATTGTAAACTGTGGAAACCTCTCCACCCATATCTCATTAAAGCTGATTGGTAGCCAGGACAATCATGCGTACTGCATATTATGAGGAAATCATGATGCTATAATTGTCTTCTGCTGCAAAAGGACGGGGGACTTGGTAATGGTAGGGGTCTGTCTCTTAGATCTTGCAAATGCAAAGCCTTTAAACTACTTGATGGGTTCTTTTGATATTTGGTATGGTGAATTAACATGAATTGAATGATTGCATACTACACTTGATGCTGCATGTCTTCTCTAATACTAGTTAAATGAATTTCATTAAACTTGGTTGTGCAGCATCTCATGGATTAATGAGTGTTTCATTGTTACTTATTGAAAGCTTTTTTTTTCACCTCGAGGGATTTTACATTGCCTTTTGTACTTTTTTTACATGTTTTTGAAAGTAAATACCAACTTAAATTTTATTCAAATTAATAGGGTGTGACAAGTCCTTGAATTTGCCACGTAGTAAATATTATCATGATTATAACCTAATTACATAAGTGTTGTTTCAGTTTATTGCCCAGCTGGGTATGAAGTTAATCCAGCAATGCAACTAGCTTGTCGCCCATGTCCCCGGGGAAGTTATCGTAGTACTGAGTCTGACCAGATTTTGATGCCATGTATAAACTGTTCTGATGGAAACACTACAGAATCTGACAGAAGTGAATCAAGTGACCAGTGTACAATCAGTAGGTTTCTGTAATCATTGAAAGCCATTAAATAGGTCATAAAGAACATTATTTTCATTCTTTGTGCATTCTACCCAACATAGGTTGAGCTATTCTATTTGGCTGAGATATAACAGCTTCTTTAAAGAGTATATTAAATCTTCCAAGTTATAGTTTAAACAATTAGTATTCTATAGAGAATACTACTGAATACAAGACTTATAAATTACCAGTAGGTGAGATACTTATGAATATGTGTCGTGTGAATGTACAAATGCTTTTCTATGGCATTATTACAAAGATGGATAAACTTTTTTATTAGCTAACTTATCTTTTTTCTTGATATAGTTAAGTGTAGAACTGATCTCAGTATCATTACGCACATGGATGGTTATAAATTTGTTATTGACATTTGAACTCCTGTAAAGATTTTATTTTGATCTCATTACTGACTTTAAATGCATATATGTTTTCTGATTACTGATCATTAAAAAAAACTCTTAGCTGTCTTAATAGATAACCAAAAAGACCTTACTTCAAATAAAAATTTGATTGTAGGAAGATGTAAAGCTGGACAGATAATAGATAAAAGGGGAGAATGTAAGGATTGTCCAATGGATACCTACCAACCTGTTGACATGCCTACATCATTAACTGAATGTATCCCATGTTCAACTGCAAATGCCAGTCCTCAGAAGGGAACAATGGGTTCAGGTACAGCTAAACAAGATGATTGTAAAGGTAAATATGTCTTTCTGAAAACCTGGCTAAACCATTCATTGAACAATCATGGTGGTTTTTTTTTTATTGAGACTATGAAAAGAAACCAGAAAAAAACTGGTGATAATCTCCACTCTTTTCATTGGAAGCCATATAGGAAAGCCAAAATGTTGTTTAGATGAAAAAAATGAAATAGGAAAGGCATCATGTAATGAAAAAGGTGTGAATGTTTCGTCATATGCCATTCGACGGTTTTAGTGGAGTTGCAGATTAGAACTGGAAACAGACGGCATAATCACTACATATCTTCCAGCTAGGGGTATGATAAAAATATGCTCTTGGTTGATTAGAAAGGTGAGGTCAAGGTCAGTCAGTATGTCTGCCTGTGATTCTTACAAGTATTAATTTGCTAAGTAAAGTAGTGCAGTAGGTGCAGTATGTTAGTAGAAATTCACCGAGTAAAATACTGCAGTAGGTGCAATATGTAAGTAGAAATTCACTAAGTGCTGTACTGCAGTAGGTGCAATATATTAGTAGAAATTTGCTAAGTAAAGTACTGCAGTAGGTGCAGTATGTTGGTAGAAATTCACTAAGTAAAATACTGCAGTAGGTGCAGTATATTAGTAGAAATTCGCTAAGTAAAGTACTGCAGTAGGTGGAATATGTTAGTAGAAATGTGTTAAGTACAGTACTGCAGTAGGTGCAATATGTTAGTAGAAATTCACTAAGTAAAGTACTGCAGTTGGTGCAGTATGTTAGTAGAAATTCGCTAAGTAAAGTACTGCAGTTAAGGTCGTCAATCAAATCAAATAAGCTTTATTTAAAGTCAGCAAGTTATGTAACAAAACAACATAAGCTCTTAAAGACTTTTATAACTGACATTAAGTGAATGATAAAACAGTGAGTGCATGCATACAAGTAAAACAATACATACAATGAGACATAAATAAAATATGACGAAGACAAGTTAAGATATTTACAAGCACTTATAAGGAAATTAAATGCAAAGCAAGCAATAAGCTGTTTAATAAAACTAGTAGTGTAAATTTAAGCAAGATAAGCAAGCAAGACATCAATAAAAATAAACAGAACCACACAGAGAACAATTTGGTTTAGGTGCACTGCTTCAGTCATGATAACACAAATCATGTTTTGCAGGCAACACAGGAGCAGTTTTTTCCCTCCCAGCTCAAAATCATAGATTTAAATTGATTAAAATTTGAGCACTGTCTGAACTCATCAGGAAGGTGCAATACGTTAGTAGAAATTGCACAGTACCGTACTGCAGTAGGTGCAATATGTTTGTAGAAATTCACTAAGTAAAATACTGCAGTTGGTGCAGTATGTTAGTAGAAATTTGCTAAGTAAAGTACTGCAGTAGAAGCATGACATGTGATGACAAATTTTGCAGCTGCTTGAAATAGAGTGCTATTATTATTAAATTAATATTATTTAAGTTTTAGCAGTAGTCAATTATGTACAACAAGTTTTACAACAAAATATACTTTAATCTTTTATCATGTTGGCCTGTTTTTAGTCTGTTTTTTTTTTCTGTAGTTATCTGTAAAGAAGGTGAACAGAATGATGGAGATTCCTGTTCTCCCTGTCCACAAGGAACATGGAGCAATGGTGATAATACAATGAGATTTCAGATGTGTACCAACTGCTCTGATTTATGGACTACAGAAGGTCAAGGGTCAACTCATTCTGATAATTGTACACTTAGTAAGTAAACTTTTTTTTTTATTATTCCCGACTTGCGGACCAACATTTTGTCAACTTTTGTGTCCCTTTGGAGCAGGTATTTTCAGGGAATTTCTCATTCTACTGACCCTGCCATAAATTTTCTTTACCCGGGATATAAATGAAATCATCCTTATGTAACCTACCAACAAAATGAAACACCCTGTAAATTTTAGAAACACTGTTGTGTTTGTTTGCTGAGGATTCCATTTTCATTTGAGTTACCTCTTTTTTCTGCACTCGAATCCGAACATCGATTAGAGAGACTTCGAAATTATACCTGCTCTTACGGGAGGTAACTGCAAAAAACGGGATAAAATATGGCTGTATCCCAAGCTCCGCAAGTAGAGAATACCCATGTAAAAAGTCATGAACTTGTCCAATTGGACCTGTCCTCATTTTTGCATAAAAAGTTTATTTATTTATATAAAAAAAACCTGGATATCACTTGAGTGGGATCTCCATAGGTCAGTCAGTGCTGTCAGTCCCATTTGTTTTTCAGGATTCTTGATCTTCTACAGTTATAGTTGTATATCTTTTTATCAGTCCAACGATGTGTCCCTGTATCCATCTATGTATCATAGTATGTTTTTGCCTGTATTGTACCTTCATTTTTATGGGTTTCCTCCGAACCTTAATGTATTGGTTCTTTTTTTTTTCTTGGGGGGTGGGGGGTGCCTGGGTAGAGTCTCTATTATTTGAAAGATTTTCTCCAAGCTTTGGGAAAAGATTTTTTCAAAGAGACTGATATTCACATATTTATATCAGAAGGGAAACTGTGAATATATTGTACAACTGATTAATTCCATTTAAATTTATCTCTGTATTATGCTCCCTGCTTGAAAAGCAGCAGGTATTTAGTTATTATGGTGTATGTCCATTTGTCCGTCCGCTGCTCTAATCAGCAACTCCTCTGAAACCTCAGAATGGAATATGATGAAACTTATACAATGTTTTTATTACATGCCATTGAGCACCTCCTCCTTTGTTTTTTCCTATCTGAATGGTTTTTGGAGTTTCCTGATGCTAAATATGATCTTTTTCATTTGTTGACCAATGGAGGACCCTCTTCTAATCTGCAACCCCTCTGAAACTGCTGAATGGAATTTTATGTAACTTTCACAGGCTCTTGATCACATGATGCCATTGTGCCATCTTATTTTGCTTTTCCATCTGAATGACCTTGCAGT
Organism: Perna viridis; assembly: GCA_037379345.1. Classification (NCBI taxonomy): domain Eukaryota; kingdom Metazoa; phylum Mollusca; class Bivalvia; order Mytilida; family Mytilidae; genus Perna; species Perna viridis. The sequence goes on along the minus strand of CM074514.1, from coordinate 24,020,548 downwards.
TTCCTGATACAAAATATGGACTTTGGCATTTGTAAACCAAGGGCGGACCTTCTAATCCACAACTCCTCTGAAACAGCTTATTGAAACTTGATGACACTTTCTTAGATTCTTAATTATATGATTCCATTGTGCACCTTTTTTATTCTCCATCTAAACTAGTTTATGGTGTCCTGTCATTATATGGACTTTATCATTCGAAGGCCAAGGGGGACCCTATTCTAATCCACAACTCCTCTCAAACTGCTCAGTGGAATTTGATGAAACTTTCACAGATTCTCTATGACATGAAGTCTTTGTGCACCTCCTATTTTGTTTTGTGTTTTTTTTTTCATCTGAATGTTTAAATCGCTTATAGGGTATCCTATATTGTTTCTTGGGAGGGAAATGGGGTATCAACAAATGAGCTTTTCTAGTTTTATTTTACTGTCTTATCATTTTACAAGGAATGTTTCCAGTTAGAGCCAAATGATGGTAGGGGTGTAATTACTGCAGAAATTTCAAACAAATTTGTGGTCTTCTATACTAATCTATCTTTGGATAGAATGCATTTCTTTTCAGAATTCTTATAAAATGGATTTTCTTTTGTGGGATAGGAATCAATTTTTTGAAGAGCACATCTATGGTTGCATTGAGTAGTGTGAGCATGATCACTAAGGTTATCTAGTTTTCTATATTTAACCATTCATTTCCAGAAAGGAACTGGCTGTTGAATGCTGCATGGCTTAACTACCAAAATTGAACACTTTTTAATGAAGAAAAATACACTACATATCTATGTCCAGATAATCTTCCTGTTAATTTGAAACATGACTTATATTCACTGTTCAAGTTTAAAATATGTGCATGAGTTTATGTGGAGAACTGGATTTGGTATATGACTCCAATGAATTTTATTAATATAAAGTCAAACCTGCTCTAACATTCATGTCAAACCAGCAGTCATCTTTGTTGAATGGCCTCTTTCGATCCCACCTGATTGTGTTCCCTATATATTTTAACTCATCCATAATGGTCATCCATTTATGTCGAAAAAAGACATTTTGTTTGGTTAAAATGGCAAGTTTTTGCGTCTACATTCAAAAGTTGATTTTAATCTACAATTTGTACACTGTAAACCCCTGAGAATTATGATAATATTACAGGTGTTTAAATAAGGTTGCCAAAGGGTCAATGATTTATCAATTGTTTGGCCTGGTTGATCTTGCTAATAAAGAGTAATCAAGGGAACCAAGGTATTTGGTAATCAAAAGAATATAATCCAGGGACAAAGACCAGACATGGAAACAGGGTATGACATTAAAGGCTGTCCTATTGCCTGGGACAAGCGACAATTTAAGTTAAATTATACTTGCCCTGAAGACAAATTTTATTCAATTTTTGAACATTTGTCGTAGGACAACCTAGATTTCAATTTGGATAAGTAGAATTTTCACCAGTTTGCCTGATAGGACAAAGTTAATAATAATAGGATAATTAATTGGATAGAGTGAATAACCAAAATATTATCATGAGTGTGGATGTACGCCTAGATTTAACGAGTGTGCAAATTGTTGAAATATACTCATTTATAGGTAATAAATAATAAAATAAGATTTAAATCAGTTAGAGACAAGACTCATGTCATACAACATGATCCCATAACAACTTCCTTTCTTTTGCTTAACAAAATACATACAAAATAGACACATGCATGTGTATCTATTCAACTTTTCACTATGGGCTCTTAAGATTGTAGCATTAAATCAGAACTCTTTTGAAAGCTCATCTCTCATTAGAGGTCACTTTTATCATTCCCTTAGTAGAGGTTGCACAGTATTGTATTTTGTTGGAAAGCATGCAAAAATTCACTCATAATGTGTTGTTCTGTTCTTAGGCAAGGTCCATTCATATGGTTGTTCTAACAAATTACATTAAAGATAACATACAGTTTTCATAAGTGATTTAAAATCTACATTCAATTAAATTGATGCCTTTGTTATATTCTACCTTTAAGGAGACTGTGATCCTGGATATTATATTGATGGAAATGACTGTACAGCTTGTGGTTTTGCCCAGTATCAGCCAAATAGACATGCTTTGTCCTGTTTGTCTTGTACAGAGAATCAAAACACCAGCACAACTGGCTCTACACAGCAGTCTGCTTGCCAGAGTAAGTTTTTATTGAAGACATAAGGTATTCACTTGGTTTATATGACATATCAGTCAACTGTTATTTGAAACTTAATTACCTAATTTGTCCAATTGTCTGTGCATAAAACTTTGCAAATCTGCTTCTGTTAAATGGATTTTAACATCTTCCTTGTCTTTGTCCATAACCTTTTTTGTTCAAAATCAAGGTCACTTCCTCAACTTGTAATTTATACTTGATGATCCAAGGTAGTATTTGGGTCAGTGATATAAACAGCTGGTAGAATACAATACTCTCAAAAACTCATGATGTCAGTGGAAGTCAAACTGGATTGAGTAGAGTTTCGTGAGAAATTTATTATTTTCTATTTCTAGTTTTCTGTGGAAGAGGGGAGTCCGGAACAGAGAAATGTGAACCATGCAAATTTAACTACATCAAGCCATCAGCAGGGATAGCTGAATGTGAGGCCTGTACAGGGAATGAAACCTCAAATGATGCAAGGACTGCCTGTTCAGAATGTAATTGTTTAATTCTGATTTAAGACGACCTACTTTTTTGTAAAAAAAAAAGTAAATATATCTTTAGTAAGCAAAATAATTGGGGTGTAATGTCCATGAAGCAGTGGTCCCAGTTGTAAAATTTTGACAGTAAAAATCAAACACATGGGCACTTGTAGACTTCAGCATAATGGAGGATTTGCTCTTAATATTGACCTTTTATCAGCTCCTCACCCAAAGTTAACAAAAACTTCAAAATTATATTATTTTGACTTTATTTTGACTACATTTAATCAGAATATGCACAAATATTGCACTTGCAATGCATAGTTCTAGGTTCAGTGTGTTTTTGGTACTACATAGCGGGGTGGTCATTTGACCAGGAAGTGGTTAGTGAGACCTTAACTGAAGATGGAGGTTTCTCTTAACTGTAATTGTGATATACATAGTCCTCTCAACCTCTGATTAGGAAATAATTCAGAATTGTAATATTGCATTAAGTGACAAAGAATACATCATGAAAATTAAATATATTATCAAAAGAAAAAAATTCTTAAAAACATACAAAGCAAATGAAGCATAAACTACAAACAAATTTGGCATACCTACAGATACACTTTGAAAATTCCTCTTCATAATTATATGTAGTAGGATTGATTATGTTTTTATTGAACAACTTGTCCAAAAAATCTAGCAGATGATTCAGTCAAAGCTGTCTCTTATGATCAAAAAGCTGGGAAAGAAATATTCTTAGTCATGTTCTTCCACTATCTGATATCTAGTGCTTAATTACTGTGTATAATGTAGAGCCTTTATTGTGAAACTATTAACTTGATAACATAAAATCTCAGCTTAAATTCAGATAAAATTCAACAAAAGTGCATAGTTTCCTTTTGCCTTAGTGTGCTGTCCATCCAGTACACTTTTCTGTAACAGATTTCTCAGTTTCTACTGGAAGGAATGCCTACATAATTTGTATATTGCTTTTTTATGATGAATTGTACCATGTCTACCCCATTCAACATTCAAAAAGTGGATGGTATATGGGAATCACCTTGTCCTTCCATCATTGCATCAGTTATTCTGTCTGTCTCTCCGAATTTCATTGCAATTATTTCGGCTCACAATGAATGAATAGATTTCAAATTTGGTGTGCTTTCATATCCATGGGGCATACATTGTAACCCATTTTCAATGCTGTCCATTACTAATTTCCTGTTTAATTAGACTTCTCCATTTTCTAATGTATGAAATGATTTTCATCAAAAAAATCTTGGCTCCCACTGGATGGATTGTTTCAAGTTTGATGTTTGGCCTAATATAGATGTAGATGGGCATACATTGCAAGTGATGTTTGGTGCAGTGCAATACCAACTTCCTGTTTGAGTGGGGATATACCTAGCACAACAACCCATGCATCTTCATGTGTTATCCCTGTAGTATAGATACCTTTTGACTCCGTGTGATATGGATTGCATATTTGTTTTCCCTCTAGCATAGATACCTTTTGACTCAGTGTGATATGGATTGTGTATTTTTATTTTTTCTATAGTATTCTGTGATGTTGGGCTATACAACATGAGTGGGAAGTGTGTACCATGTGATATTGGGTTATACAAGGACCTGAGAGGAAATGATAAGACCTGTGTAGAGTGTGAAGAAGGCTATACAACAGCTGGTGTAGGCTCTGGCAGTAAAGCTGATTGTAATGTTTGTAAGTAATCATATGGAATAACTTTGGAATCCAGTTATTACTAAATTAGTAAGTTTAAATGTTTAGGCCCCAACTAAAAGCATTCTTTTTTTATGTCCAACAACTTAAAGTTTGGGGTATGTTGTTCTTTGTTAAAACACAAGATTTCATTTTGATAATTTTTCATTTTTGGGTTTTTCAATGATCTTAGTACTCATAAGAAATAATTCTTGAATCCATTTATTACAAAATTAGTAAGTTTAATATTTTGGTCTAAACTAAAAGCATTTTTTTATGTCTGCAACTTAAAGTTTGGGGCATTTTGTTTTTTGTTAAACCACAGGATTTCATGTTAATAATTTTTCATTTTGGGGCTTTTCAGTGAACTGTGTTCCTGGTAAATTTAAAAATGAAACAAGTAATATGTGTGAACCTTGTCCTGTGAAGACATATAAGTCTGCTGTGGGTAATAGTGAATGTTTACCATGTGCTGATGACAAAACTACCAATGGTAGTGGATCAACAAGCCCAGATGATTGTTCATTAGGTAAGTGTACTCTAGCAATGAGTAGAACTTAGATATAATGTATTGTGCGTTGGGTAAGTGTACATTAGTAATGAGTAGAACTTAGATATGATCCCAATGTACAATCATAAACTCAAAATTGTTGATTAGTTAGGACCCTAAAGTTTAAATGTGTAATTATACCCCCTCTAGATAAGTGATATATTGGAGTCATCTTGTATGCCTGTCCAACTAAATTTTTGTTACAACTACTCCTGCTGCCAATGAATAGATTGATTTCAAATTTGATGTGTGGCTTCAAGTAGATGGGGTATATGTTGTAAGCAATTTGGTTGCTCTCCAAAATATCTTTCTTTTGTAAGAGTGGGGTATGCAAAGCATGGCAACACATGCAACCACATGTTTTGTTTTTTTTTTTGGTGGTGGTTTAGGAGGAATTATTACAGTAGTCCCTTTCTTATGAAGCCACCCATACTGCACTCCAAATCTTGCCACAAAAGAGAAATGGCCTTTCATGAGAGGTTTGGCCAATGGAGGATTTTTCACGTTTCTCCAGCATGACAATTGTATATGCTTGTTGCCTCTCTCTCACATGAACTTGTTATGTACTAGTACACAATTTATATACATGTAGTTTTATTTCATTTTTCATATGTATATCAAGGGTCTGGAAACAGTCAAAAATGCCGGTCATTGACTAACAAATTTTGCAAATGACCGATGACCTTTTTCCAATATCAGACATAAAAAAAATTGTCAACCCTTATAAATTACAGTCTGTGTGGTTTTATTATTGTATAAATATTAATTGTTTATTGGAAATTAATTGACAGGTGTGTGTCAATTTTAGCCAATGTGGAGCCACCTGTAACTGATTAGTTGACTGCATAATTGAATTAACGGTACACATGCAGCCCATTGCGTATACTAATTAATTGAAGTGACTCGGATAATTTTCATACATTTATTACTTGATTTATTAAGAAAAAGATTGACAAGTCCATCATTTTCCTGCCGATCTTTCAGACTCAAAGGTAAAGAAAGCACATGGTACTGAAACTACAAATCAGTCGTTGATTGTAATTATTAATTTATCAATTTTTTTTTTTAATACAGAAGTCAACAGACCATTTGAATCAATATACAAAATGTATTCACGATTTTCTTTTATAATAATCAACTTTTTTTTGCTGATGTGATGGAAAAGTCTGAGAGATACGATGTTTTGTTTACATGTTTGAAAATCCATGTGTGGTTGAAACCAGACTCGTTTACTCATTCTGATATTTTGTAAAAGACAGAGTATGTGATGAAATAACACAAAATCCAACATTTATCTTAAAATATCTACATAAAAAGGTTTTTTTAAAGTTTATTTTTGATCTGAGCATGTAAAAGACCGACACAAACATTTGCTGAAGTTTGATAAAATAACTGGCATGGGCTGTCAAAATTTCCAGACCATAAAGTTGAAAGTTTTTTGGCAAGGCATCAGTTTGAATTTTCAAACCGATTGTTTTCAAACCAGAGGTTGGGCCTGATTTGATTACAATACATTGTTTATATTGATTACGTTCATAATTTGGGGTAATTTGGAAAATGAAAGCTGCCAATCAAACTGGCAATTGATTGATCTTTCTGTCATCAATTTTACTAATGAAAATCACAATGTTATATTAAATCATTCCTTTATCCTAATCTGAATAACAATTTTACAATCATTAAACCAATTGTAGAAGTCACGCTTACGAATTTCTTTACTGGGAAAATATCACTGAGCATTCCAGAGAGTACATATATACTGTAACCCGTACCCGTACCAACTTTTCCCTCTACCCAAATACTCTTTTGCCAATTTTTTCATTATTATGTGATATTTCCAGCTGATAATTTATTAACATTTACAAAATGATATGATGGCTAGGCTAGAATCAATGATTTTTTTTATTTTCTAGTTGTTTTTTTTTTAGATTTAATTGTCAGTTTTCAAAAGTAGTGAATTGTGTAACGTAAAATTCCTCTACCCAAAATTAAAGTCTGATATTTTTGTTATTTGTACAATTTTATTATATATTTCACATTAGAACACCATAATTTATTCTACATATAAGACTTTCTTTTTCATTCTTGATAATTGAAATGCACTGCATTAAAGTTAATTGAAAAAATACATTGGAAAATGCTCAACTTAATCTCTCTTATATATACTAACAATAAACTTGCATGAGAGGCTAGATCTTCATTTTTCATTCAAAATTGTGGGTGCTGGTTGCATTAGAGAGGTGGTCATTTATAAGGGGTCAATTTTCACTACAGTATGTTAACGCTATTGAATGTGGTCATTTTAGACTGGTGGACGTTGCTGAGGGGGCCTTTTTGGAGAGGGACTACTGTATGAGCTTTCACATTTATACTGAACTTAAAAATTGTTTTGTGTAATTGCTATTATGATTAGGAAATTTTAGAGTTAATTACTATTTCAATTTTTGTGGGGTAATGCTGAAAAAAAAAATAACACTTCACCTTTGGTCGACACTTCACTATGTATATTTTTCTATAACTGCTTGTTATCTATTTTTTGTTTTTTTGCCATAGGAATATATTTTAATGATCTTTAAATTTGAAGCAAAATTTTTAAAATTATAATATGCAAGTTTCATTCCTACTTTCAGTTGCATACTTTGATAATCATTTGGTTTATTTCAGTATACTGTAGCCCAGGGCAAAAGCGAAATGATGACAATAAATGTGAGGATTGTCCTGTTGGATATTACCAGCCAGAATATGGAAAATCTAACTGTTCATCATGTAAAACTGGATACACAACATCAGATGTCAAGACTGAGAACAAATCACAATGTCATGGTAGAAAAAGTTTTTATAATTTACTTATTTCAGACTGCAAGCCTGAAACAGTTTGTTTCTAATAGTTCTATTCAGCTTTTTGTATATACACTTGTGTCAGCCATCACAGAAAATGATATAGTTTCTTGTTGCCTTCATACTAAATTCTCCCTTAACCTAAAAAAGAATAACTTCAAAACTTAATAATTTAATTTAAAAGTAAAGATTTATTTCAATAATGTTAATTATTCACAGTCCAATATTAGTTTTGTAGACCCACATTTCCTGACCTGAGCTTGGGTCCTTGCTTTGTAAAATGATTTAATTACAATATATTTATATTGGTTCAAATCAATTGTCTTTGGAAAACGAAAACTGTCAATCAAACCGGCAAAAGCATAGGGATCAAAGATTATTGATCTGTGCCAATATCCATTTATAAATGAATATGACAATGTTATATAAAATTGTCCCTCAGGGCTTTATCCTCACCTGTATACACAATTTTTAAACCTTTCATGTATTAAAACAAACTGTAGAAGACATGTTTACCCAAAAAAATTATTGGATCACTCATTCATGAGTTATTGGTCCTTTAACATGCCCACTTAGGGTACCTTGTAATATAACACATTCGCACACAGCGCCAACTAAACAAATTCAGAGAATGACCTAAATGGCTAATTGCAGCCAGATTAAATGGTTAAATGTTTTGTTTGGAATGTAAATTATCAGGTTATATTTCTCATTAATTACCAGTTGTATTATGACCCATTCATTGGGGTAATTTTACACCTTAGTACCTACAGTTGACATGTTTACAATCTTTTGGTTTCAATCAGAGCATTTGGCTCGGAATTGAATAAAACTAATGAAACTCGCGTTAAAATAAAATTTGATTAAAAATGTAAACAAACTTAACGATATCATTTAAAGTTACTTTACTGGAATAAAACGCTTAATGTTGATCTCTGCTGTCAACTTAGGATGCATGTTCTGGCTACCCTCAGTTTTAATAATCTGGCAAATTTGTTTTTGTTGATTTTGATAAAAAATCAATAATTCGACTTATACTCAAAATTGACTTATAGGTATAAAATATATGGTAATATTCAAAAGAATTCTTTTACTTTATGACAATAGCAGTATATGAAAATTTTCATCTTAAAGATAACTTTACAATATCAATCACAGTCATGAATCATATTTGTCTTCTGGTCTGAATTTAGTAAAAAAAATAATATTAATAAGGATACGGATATGTCATTCTCATATATTATGCATTGTAAGTACTTGTATTCCTCTTGAGTTAGATTTTAAGATGTAATGACATTGTTTTATTTGTTAAAATAGTATTGTAGACTTTAATCATTGTTTTACATGCTCTTTCTGAATGTTGAATTCATATTTACATTATTCTACTCCTAGCTGACTTGTATGATGTTGTAAAGCTCTCTGCTCTTGTACAATATATGCATTAGAATATGCTACAATTTACACAAATATTTTTTTAAAGTTAAAATTTAAAAAATCTGTTTGACTCAGTTTTCTGTATGAACTTAATCATATTGTAGAAATATGTTTGATGGGCTTTAGCTTCGATTCTGCAACAAAGGTGTGTATTGGCTGTCCATTGGGATCTTATAAACCTGAGAAAGGTAATGATGCCACGTGTACTAAATGTCCTGATGGTAATACCACTGCTTATGTCAACTCAACATCAATAACAGATTGTAGCATCCGTAAGTATTTATGTTCAGGGAAGGGGGGGATCACTTCATTAGGTAGAATTAAAGGGTCAAATTATCTTTTAAGCTTACCTTGCCAAAGGTCATGTGAGCTATTGCCATGCAGCCATAGTTATTGTCCCCATGGTTGTCCTTACAGTAACTTTTCTACAACCATGACACTCTTTAGTTACCATTCTGCTGAACAATACAAAGGATTGACATAGCTATGGTGACATTTAAACTTACCAGTTGCTATTGAAAGAGTCAGGATGCATGTTCAGGCTACCCTCAGTTTGTATTAATAATGTTAAAAAACACGGCTGCTGATACTAAAAAATAGAACATTGGGGTCAAACATAAGTTTTTCGAATATATTTCCGAATCCTTTAAATTTAGCAAAATTTTGACAGGTAAAAGTGTTCAAAACAAAGAAATCTTTCTTTGGTCTAAATGTTGCGTATAATTGTGAAGCAATGTTAGAGTTGTTACCCTTTTTATACACCCATCTAAGACAACATGTATAATGGTATACCGTTGTCCATTAACTCAAAAACACTTTCACCTACTTTAATGAAACTTTGGTGAATTGTCTATATCTATTGACGTAAGTTCCCTTTTGATTTTTATAAATTTCAGATTTATCTTTTCCATGTTAAGAACTTATGTACTTAAAAAACGGGTTTCAAGTTTTCGCACAATAACTCATAAAACACTTTTATGACACTTTGGTGAATTGTTCATATCTATTGAAGTAAGCTCCCCTCCGATTTGTATAAATGTCAAATTTTACATTTCTGTGTTATGTTTCTGTGTTAAAAAAAGGCAGAAATGCATAAAATTGTTTGTGATTTTGTATTATTTAGAATAACTTAGTCCATTATATTGCATCTATAATTTTTATTTAATGTATATAATGATGAAAAGATACACATTTCAGGGAATTTACTGGAATCATTTCATATTAATGTTGTCTTCTGCTGGTATTGTTCCTTGCTTCCCAATGGATGTTTTACATTGAAATTTTTTTTGTCGATCTCCCTTGCCAAGAAAGGGGTATCCGCTATACATACAGTTGTTAATAGGGCATGGTTTGCCTGGTGAGCAATTCAGGCTCTTTAAGAGCCTCTTGTTTATTTTTTATTTCTGACTATTTCTAGCCTAATTTTAGCTATTTGAATTAAAGATATGACCTTAATCCATAGCCACATCAGATTTAGAGGAGAAACATGGTTTTAGTCACCAAGAAATAAAAAAAATTGTGTGTTATACCTTCTCAATACTAGAAACTGACATGGAAAAAATTCTGCTTTTGAAATTCCCACCCCAATTTTTCGGGGCGGGAGGGGATGTGAATCTGCTCATTATTTTTTTGGTCTTATTGGACTATCAGTAGATATATTACTTGATGAATGTGTTTTCATTAAGCATAGTGATGCTTAGAGTTAATCCATAAATATATGTTTATCTGCATGTATTTGGAATCTATCATGACTTTTAATTGATTATGAAAACTGCAATGGGTGACAAAAACATAAAAAAATTAATTTAAAAATGAAATTTTCTTTCTTGAACTGCAAATAATTAGTTACATTTAGTACATGATGATGTAAATGAAATTTTGCCTTCTATATAGCTGATTGCCTAGCTGGGAGTAAAAGAGATGGAGGTGGTTGTGCACTGTGTGAAAAAGGAAAATATCAACCTGAAAATTCTTCCACAACTTGTAAAGAATGTGGTACAAATAAAACAACAGAGAATACTGGGTCTAAGAAAAGCATAGAATGTATTGGTAGGTATACAGATTTTCATAGGAAATCAAGGACTTCATTTTGTATTTACTTTTTGGGGTATTCTCTCTTCTTTAAAAGTCTCTTATGATCTGACGGTATGAAAGTGAATACTTTTTTTTTTTTTTTGCTGAATAGAAACAGAAAGGGTGGAGTTTTTACAAGTGCAGTATAATACAGAGAAATATATCTAAAGTGTAATTATTTCTATATGCATAAAATCTGCTCAGAAATAATTTTGGTCATTTGCAGAAAAGCATATAACCAAACTGTAACATATATAAGGTTACTATGGTTATGACTGAATTTGGTGTACTTATTTGTAAATCAGATTCAAACAAACTAAAGAGACATTCCATCATACTTGTAGTAAATCAGTTGACACTGTTTCATTATGGTTATCCCAAAAAATCAATTGTATATATATTTCTTTTTTTGAAGATTGAACAAAATCTATTGCATTATTGGGGTACACCTAAGATAAGGGACACAACTCTTTCAAATCATTGGAACATTTGTATTCAGCATTTTGCATCAATCTCATGTAAGCATTAAAGTAACTTGGACTGATTTCATTCTGTTTCAAAAGAAAGCTTGAAAGGCTTTGATGAAATTGAGTATGATATAAACATATCACTGATTTCAAGAGTTATGTCCCTTATCCTAGGTCTACCTCCTTAAGCCAGTACTCCACAGTTTAGGGATTAAAAATGTCATTAATAGAAACTGGTGGTTGCTATAGTGATTAAAAATGAAGAATCTATTGTTGATAAAACATTTTCTGAAAAAGGGGATTTTTAAAAGTATTTTGCAATGCTTCATATATTTTCAATGTTGAAGGGGCTTTTTTCAATAACAATTTGACTTCATTGTGAAAGTGAAAGTAAGTCAATTTTTTACCATGCTGAATTTTGATAAGCGGATTACAAAGTGAAATAGCTGAAAATCTAACCAGCAATGCCCATATGAGGGAGGGGTTTTCCAAGAAAAAAGTTTTGACAGTTTCAGACATGAAATAAAAATTTAAGATATTTTGCGGGAAATTTGATATTTTTAAACCTGATTTTATCAACTTTTTCGCAAATTTTCACATATTTTTGCATGGTTTCTATGGTAACCCTTTTTGTTGTGGGTAAATTTTTTTCAGAAAATTTTTACTGCATTTTGAAGGCCTTGGCTTCAACTATTTCTAGATATAATAGATTTACAGATGCTTGACAATTTTTTAAAGTGATAATTGTGACAAAGCTTCAGATTACAATACTGTGGAGTACTGGCGAATCCTCAGTTTTGATGAGGAAAACAAAACATGAAGTTGGTTGTTGTGAAATTTAGTACTTGTATACTTTTAGATGTATGTGGAGATGGAAAAGAATACAACCTTGCTACAAAGCAATGTGAATTCTGTAGTACTGGCTTTCATACTGTCAGGCCTACAACAGAGAAATGTGTCCAATGCCCAGTTGGTTTCACAACATTGTTTGAAGGATCCAATAATTGTGTCAAAGGTAGGATACTATAAAATATGCTTTAATCTTGTTTTAGTTTAAGAAACTAGAAATATTACTTGACTGGTAACAAACTTACCATGCTAGATTCCACAGGAAGTTTTGGAATTATACTTAGATATATATATTCTTGAAGGAGGTAAAAAAGTCCTATAAACTAAAATTCTTGTATGATTTACATATAGGTGAGTACATTCATATAGTTTGTGGAGAAGACTTCAAGTAGCAGTTCCTACAAGTTGTTTGTTTTTAGACTTAAGAGCTTATTAACTTTAGAGATACTTTATATATCATGTGGCATGACAGACTACCTGTGTTTTAGTAGGCTGAAAACATAAATAACTAGTTAACAGGGATCATTTTTAAATTTTACGCTGTAAGACGTTCCTGAGGGAGCAAAGCCCCCTGGTTGAAAATGGATTTCAGGATTTAAACTAACTTAAGATTCCTTCTCCTGGGACAATTTAAGGTATTTTGTAGCTCATCAGGCCGAAAGGCCATGTGACCTATTGCCATCACCATGTGTCCTTGGTCTTCCGTAAACTTTTTCAAACAGCTTTTTCTCTGAAATAACTCAACAGATTGTAACCAAACTTTGTATGAATGTTCTATGAGGATATTTGATTTGGAAAAAAATATGGCCACTCTTACTAAAAATAGACCATAGGGGTCAAATTGCAGAATTTTGCAAGTAACTCAAAAACAGGGTTTAGCTATAATCTAGCAGACAGTAAATTGTTCAGCATGATAGGATGGACCTATGCCAAAATTTTCTGAAAGATTCGTTGACAAATGAATGAGTTGTGGGTCCTGAAATGAATTTTTTTCCTGAATTTTACATTTCAAATTTTAAAAATCTTCTCTTCTCAAACTGCTGTATAGATTAAAACAAAACTTAGTACAAATGTTCTGTAGAACATCTATAATTGGGTTAAGTGAAAATATGGCTGACAGTCAAATTGTTCAGCATGATGAAATGGACCTATGCTAAAATTTTCAGAAAAATCTGTTAACAAATGAATCGTTGTGTGACCTGAATTTTACATTTCAAATTTTGAAAATCTCCTCTGAAACTACCAGATTGTTTGAAACGAAGTGGAGCATAATGATATTTAGAACATCTTTAACAATCTGTGCATGGGGAATTTTAAACTTGGCAGAAAACATGGCCACCATTACTAAAAATAGACCATAGGGTCAGATTGCAAAGTTCACACATAACTCAAAAAGAGTTGGTTTTGTCTAAAATTTGGCAGGAAGTAAAATTGTTAAGCTTGGTTGTATTGACCCATGCTGAAATTTTCAGAAAGATCCTTTGACAGAGGAATGAGTTATGGTTACTGAAATGGATTTTTTTCCAGAAATTTTGTATTTCCAACTTTGAAAATCTTCTCCTCCTAAACCACTGGATGGATTGTAACCATACTTGGCTTCAATGTACCTTACAATATCCTTAACAATCTCTATGTGCACATTTTCATCTGGCAAAAAACTATGGCCTATGATACTAAAAATAGACCATAGGGGGTCAAATGAAGATTTTAGAAACAACTCGTAAACAATAGGGTTGAGCTAAATTCTGATAGGGTGAAATTGATCGACATGGTGAGTCTACTTTTTCTCTTTTTGCCAAAATAAAAGAGCCACTTCAAAGTCAAACTTTTTTTAGGTCAGGCCCATTAATCATAATATTCATTAGTTTGTTACAGGTTTGTGGATTGAGTCCATTTCTTCATGGAGTTGTGATTCTGTTCTTGAAACTGAAAGTTCTTTCAGTCTGCCATATGAATAGGATGTGTCAAGGCAAATTGTGCTAATTTAATAAAGTTGGCAGCATGTTTTTAGTAGGATGTGAAATTTCCGATTGTATGAAATTTAGCCCATTCAAGATTTTGTCACTAGTGATAGCAATCTAATAAAATATTGTTCAAAAGGAATTTGGCAAATTGAAATGCATACCATGCTGGTTCCCAGTCGCAGATTAAGAACTATGAACAGTTTGTTTATATTATGGACACGCTTGACACATTTAAGAAAAAGTAATGCACCTTTCTGCCTTTTTGGCAACTAATTTCATGCGCCAATTCACACTAGGTGCATCCCAAAATGATCCCTGAGTTAAGGGTTAATTTTTTAACCTAATCTTTTTGTTGCTGGCTTGTCATGGAGGGATTTATGGTTTGGTCCTTGATGGCAGAGGTATAATTTGGTGAATCAGACAAATCATGCTTTCCCATTACACATGATCATTGTTAACAAGGTGGCTAGGTCAAAGCCATGAAAAAAAAATGGACAAATGCAGTGAGTTGTCTGTGACCTCTGACCTTGTTGAACTGGAATAGCCAAGGGAAATACCAGTTTTGCTCAATGAATTTTCATCTGTTGAATAAGTAACAGTGGAGCTTAAACTCTGTGGTCATTTAAATACACACCTTCATTCAAGCAGTTACATTTGTAAACAACTGAAAGTGGGAGATTTTTACCTTCAGGAAAAAAACATGGTGGCTGTCAACTTCAGAGAAAAAAAGCTTAAATCCTCATGTTTTTGGGATGAAATTGGAATAGCATTGACTTAATGGTGACATATTAAAGCTGTATCGTTTTTGTATAATTTTTATTTCTAGTGAATATGTTAATACTAAAACTATACATTGGACTAATATCTCATAGAATTTCCTGAAATTAAGATGATAAGATATTGTGAAGTTGGGGGCTTGTAGTCACAATGTTGTTATGTTATGGTTGTATTCTTTTACTACTATAGTTTATGGTTATATCTTGTAAATGCACTGGCAGGGTGGCAATTTACTCAAAGGTTGCTGAACAGTAGGCACCGATTCCAACTATCATATTGACATGACATACTTGTTTTATATAGGACAGCAGCCATTCAACTTAATATACTTATTATGTACAAACAGCATAAATATAACTTAATACCATATATTAAAATCCCAACAGAGCATTAGAGAATAATCAGGGACCCCCCCCCCCTAATTAGTTAACTTATAATTAGTAATTATGACTACTATAATGGAATAGGATTATTATTGTCTTGGTAACTGGGTCAGGTCATAAATACTACATGTACCATTATATATAGGGGTAGTACACAGGGAAACTTATCTATCCTGACTGTGGAACCCTCTGGTTTGTTTTGTTTTAAATATATTTTATTCAGTAAGATAAATTTGATTGGATAGCAGGGTTAAAGCCTATATATATCCTCTCCATACCAGGCATAACTTCATTACATTTTTTAGAAGGATGACATCAAAGCAAATGAAAATATGCCCTTTTGTGTTCTTATCAAAGATATTTACTGCAATTAATTTTGAAAATATGAAAATTAAAAAAAAAAATTATTGAGAACTCAGAATATCATATTAATTATACACCATGTATGTTGCGAACGGTATAATGTTTTTGACCCATCCATTAGTCCATCATCAGTTTTCCAGACTTTTTTTCTAAATGCTTGCAGATTATGACATGATGTTTGGTATATAAGGTCACCATGATAAGTTACAGGTCAAGTATAACTTTCATTTCGCTCCAATGATTTTTACCGAAATTACAGGCCTTGAACTTAGCAAAATTCACAGCAAAAAAAGTTTTCTAAACATTTGCAGATATTTACATGATTTTTGGTATATAAATTCACCATGATAAGTTACAGGTCAAGTTTACGTTTTGCTCCACTCTGATGATTTTTATCGAAATTACGGGCTTCGAACTTAGCGAAGTTCACAGTAATAACAGTTTTCCGGACTTTTTTTCTAAAGGCTTGCAGATATTGACATGATTTTCGGTATATAAGTTCACCATGATAAGCTACAGTTCAGGTTTAACTTTCGTTTTGCTCTTATGATTTTTACCAAAATTATGGGCCTTAAACTTAGCACTATTCACAGAAAAAAGTTTTCCAGACTTTTTTTCTAAACGCTTGCAGATATTGAGATGATTTTTGGTATATACATTCACCATGATATGTTACAGGTCAAGTTTACGTTTTGTTCAACTCTTATGATTTTTAAGCAAATTACAGGCCTTGAACTTGGCTAAATTCACAGAAATAACTGTTTTCCAGACTTTTTTTTTCTAAATGCTTGCAGATTATGACATGATATTTGTTATATAAATTCACCATGATAAGTTACAGGTCAAGTTTACATTTTGCTTCGCTCTGATGATTTTTACCAAAATTATGGGCTTGAACCTAGCAAAATTCACAGAAATAACAGTTTTCCGGACTTTTTTTGTAAACGCTTGCAGATTATGACATGATTTTTGTTATTAAGTTCACCATGATAAGTTACAGGTCTAGTTTACGTTTTGCTCCGCTCTGATGATTTTTATCGAAATTACAGGCTTTGAACTTAGCGAAGTTCACAGTAATAACAGTTTTCCGGACTTTTTTTTCTAAAGGCTTGCAGATATTGACATGATTTTCGGTATATAAGTTCACCATGATAAGCTACAGTTCAGGTTTAACTTTCGTTTCGCTCTGATGATTTTTACCAAAATTATGGGCCTTAAACTTAGCACTATTCACAGAAAAAAGTTTTCCAGACTTTTTTTCTAAACGCTTGCAGATATTGAGATGATTTTTGGTGTATACTTTCACCATGATATGTTACAGGTCAAGTTTCGTTTTGTTTAACTCTTATGATTTTTAAGCAAATTACAGGCCTTGAACTTGGCTAAATTCACAGAAATAACTGTTTTCCAGACTTTTTTTTCTAAATGCTTGCAGATTATGACATGATATTTGTTATATAAATTCACCATGATAAGTTAAGGTCAAGTTTACATTTTGCTTCGCTCTGATGATTTTTACCAAAATTATGGGCTTGAACCTAGCAAAATTCACAGAAATAACAGTTTTCCGGACTTTTTTTGTAAACGCTTGCAGATTATGACATGATTTTTGTTATTTAAGTTCACCATGATAAGTTACAGGTGTAGTTTACGTTTTGCTCCGCTCTGATGATTTTTACCGAAATTATGGGCCTTGAACCTAGCAAAATTCACAGAAATAATAGTTTTCCGGACTTTTTTTGTAAATGTTGCAGATTATGACATGATTTTTGGTATTTAAGTTCACCATGATAAGTTACAGGTCAAGTGTACATATTGTTCTGCTACCATGATATTTACTTAGGATTAACTAAAACTCAAAGAAATCACAGTCTGGAGTTTGAAACTATCATTCTGAGGAACAGAATTTAGTTAGAAGATAAAGGTTTAAAGCCTAAAAAACACTCATATTCCTTTTTTATCTGGGTCCTTCTACATGTATTTTTCTTACAAACAAATTTACTTGAGTATCCAACATGGGGACCCCTGGGGGATGTGAGCATGCTCACTAAGGTTCTTTAATTTTTTTTTAGAAAAATGTATGATGGCTAGATCATACCAAATATATTTTATTATTACACTTATTCACGAAAAAAAATTGATTGTAATTGAAATGAAATTTGAGCCAAGTTTATAAGAAATCTGAAAATATTTTATGTTTATTTTATCAGTTTTGAAAAAGGAAACTGAATTTTAATTCCGTCTCTTTCCAACTGTTAATAGCAATATCAGTTGGAGTTCTTTTAAATTTAAATAAGTGCAACAAAATATACAGATTTAAGTATGTCAACATATCAGAAACTACCATCAGCTTTAAGTAAAGTAATCAATATGTACTATTGAAATCTTTTGGTACTTTTTATAAAATCTTGTACTGTCAGCATTATCTTCACATTTTTTTTTTCAAATGTAAAATGTTCATTTCCTAAAAGCAAGTTTGCAAGTAGTAATGGACCTGCAATTCCATAGACACTCTGCAGCAGCCACCTATGAAATTGATTATGCGGACACAATATTAAAAAGTGGTATTTATCCTCTATGGAGTCTCCACAGTGAGGACAGAATGGATCCTCAACCAAGTGGTGAAGATGCAGATGAGATTTCAGGTTGCTAGCTTCATACTTTAGCTGACAAATCCATATATTCTCTTTTCTGTTACCAATGTTAAAGTGCTCAGGAACTCTAAGATTGATAATCCTTTTTTGAAACCATTAGCCGAGGGACTATTCTTCATTGATGTTGGAAGCTGGTTCCAGAGACCAATAGTGAACGGCATAGAAGTTTTGGTATACGCTGTAGTATTGTTAACAGGCAGACGCAGATTATCCTTATTAATCTATTGCCTGAGATTTCCTTATTAATCTATTGCCTGAGATTTCCTTATTAATCTATTGCCTGAGATTTCCTTATTAATCTATTGCCTGAGATTATCCTTATTAATCTATTGCCTGAGATTATCCTTATTAATCTATTGCCTGAGATTTCCTTATTAATCTATTGCCTGAGATTATCCTTATTAATCTATTGCCTGAGATTTCCTTATTAATCTATTGCCTGAGATTATCCTTATTAATCTATTGCCTGAGATTTCCATATTAATCTATTGCCTGAGATTATCCTTATTAATCTATTGCCTGAGATTATCCTTATTAATCTATTGCCTGAGATTTCCTTATTAATCTATTGCCTGAGATTTCCTTATTAATCTATTGCCTGAGATTATGATCAGAGATATTAACAATATAAGGTTGTATAAGACTTGATAAGTAATTTGGAGCAAGTCCATAGATCATCTTATACATCAAAATAAGTCAATGCTTCCCATGTTGCTTATTTAGAGGTTCCCAACTAATCATCTTTGATTTTGAAGAATTTACCAGTAGTCCAGTAATAATACTTTCTCCTTCCACTTGAACACTCTCAAGTTGATTTGATTCATACAATAAACAATTATCCCATACTATATCTGCATATTCAAGTACTGGTCGAATAAATGAAAAATAAATATTAATCAATGTTTTCCTAGAGACCTGATACTTCAACATTCTAAGTAACTTTAGTCTTTCACATGCCTTTTTATAAATTCTATTGATGTGGACATTCTATTTTGCTTTGCTCTAGAAGACCCAGATGTATATGTACATCAACGTCATTCACCTGGTTTTCATGGCCTCCAAAGTATATGGTAAGGTTTTCCACATTTTGTTGAGAGAATAACAAAGACTTGGATTATTTGAAATTTATAGCTCAATTGTGAGACCAATTATTGAATATGTGATAGATCTGTCTGTCATTATCTTGTCTGCAGCTTCTCTGTAACTTTGGTCGTCAATAATAACATATAATGATGTTTTGTCTGCAAAAAATTTTATCTGGCAGTCTATACCCTCGTTAATGTCATTGATATAAAATATGAAACAGAAAAGGCGCAAATGCAGAACCTTGAGGGACCCCTGCATTGAATCTCCCCAGAGGTAAAGCCCCCTAAGACAACTTTCTGTTTTCTCTTGATTAAGTAGTCTGTAATCCAATTTAATAAATTATTGCAAACCCCAATTTTTTGTAATTTGAATAAAAGTCCTCTGTGCCAAGCTCTCAAAAGCCTTTGATATACAGTGAAATTTCTCCAAACCGGACCCTCAGAAAACTGTTCTTCCCTTCAAACCAGCCATTTTCAAAAGTCACGGCCGATGTACCTTAAAACCTGTGTGTTTTGTCTTCAATAGACCGGCCACCCCCTAAAACCGTACATCAGCTGGCTTTTTCATAGTTTTATTTACATATTTCAAATAAAAACAACCTCTCAATTCCGGCCATCCGGTTACTGTTCACCTGTAATAAATGTGTCAACAAAACTGTAAATGATTAGGTAATATTAAGTAATTAATAATTCATTCACTGACCGGTTAGCATTTCATCAGTGGACAGATGATAATTGAAAGGGGACAGTAGTTTAAACAACAAATTTAATCCAGACATTACATTTTGTCACTAGTTGGCTGTCAATTGGTGTGTACACATGTCAGACAACCGGGGTCATTTAATAGTACGATCTTTATGATCTTTTAACTGTTATTTAATGTGACCTGTACCTAAGTCAAAAAAACAATACAAATAATTACTTACCATCAATAGCCCTTTGATCTTGAATACACATTCTTTCAAAACCGTGAACATTATTATGTCGGCAGTACTGTTTGTAAAATCAAATCATTTACAATTTATGCAAGCTTTGAAATGTAATAAAAGGCCAAAAGTTTTGAATAGGCATAAAACATGTCTCGACCAACAAACTGACAATGTGTAGGGTGATAGAACACATTTATGGAAACAGCTCTTAAAATGCATTGCTATTTTTCACAAAACCAGCCACCCCTGTAAACCGGCCATTTTTTTATTGTCCCAGTGGTAGCCGTTTTGGAAAAGTTTCACTATATCACAAGATACAAATTCAACATCCTTCCCTGTATCTAGATTGCCACTATTATTGTATTATAAACATTTAACAGCTGATGCACAGTTGAATCCTTAGGCATGAATCCAGACTGATCTTCTGTAATAATGTGATTTTCAAGAACAAAGTTGTGCATATGCTTAACCAAGATCTTATCCATTATCTTACAGAGAAAGCTTGTAAGAGAAATAGGAGGGAAGAAAGAAACATCTGATATAGACCCCTTATTCTTATAAATGGGTGTAACATGAGAACGTTTCTATTAATATGGTAATTGACCACACCGTAGGAACTCACTAAAAAGTAGTGTCAGTAGATGCACCAATGCATCTAAGATATTCTTTAGTATGACTGGTGCTATTCCAACTGGTCTACAAGGTTTTGTAACATTAAGTATGAGAAATTGATCCTTGACCTCCTGCTCAGTAATGATAAAATTTGGTAGTTTATTTACTGCTTCATGACTGAGCCGGGAGGTTTGGTACATCCTCAATGTGTAATATGCTAATAAAATATTTATTTAACATATCACACATTTCTGCTTAATGAACTATAATTTGTCCTCCATTTACAAATGGTGGACTTGTATTATCACACTTAGTAAGTTTGTATACTGGTTTTGCACTAGGCAACCATTTACCTGGTGGAATATCCTTATTAATCAATTGTGTCATCATTTTTTCCTTATATGGTGCCTTGACATCTCTAAAAAGTTCAATGCTGTCAATTTGTTGATGTCTATATGAAGCCCAGTGATCTGGATTACCTGTGTGTTTTGTATAGTGAGCTCAGTCTTGCTTTTGAATTGCTGGACATATTGAATTATTCTTAAATGGTTTATCATTTGGTCAGATAACTACTGTTTTTGCATGAATATGTTTGTTGCATGCCTCCGTGAGTTTAGATGGAAAAAATTAATAGACCTCATTAACAGTCTTATTCTCAAAAAGAGCATTCCAGTCATTCCATACAATATCATCAGACATGGCTAAGTAGTTTGCACGATCATATCTGTGTATTGTACTGTTTATAACGTATTTGCTTTATATTTTTAAATATTAGCATCAATACTTGCAAGGCAGTAGTCACTACAGAAGTCTGGATGAACGTTCACAGATATTTTAATATATCTACATTAAGATCCCCTCCCAGAAAAATTTGTATTTTCAAATCAACAATGAGTTGTAATGATTCTCAAGGGACTGCCAATATGACACTAGTGGATTTGGTGGTCTGTACATTACACCAACCACTGCTTTAGTTGGTGTTGTACTAACCTCATGCCATATAATCTCTATGTCAGTATTACTATATTCTGGTTTTTCACAAACATGTAGACTATTCTTGATATAAATTGCTACACCCCCTCCAGGTCTATTTCTACCAGCTTTTGAAATCCCTTCAACAGGATATCTTTTGTTTTAATATCATCATTTAAGTGGGTTTCAGATATTATAATAATATTATATTCACACAATTTAACTTCTGTTAAATCAAGTTTTGGAAGGAGGCTGTATGCATTGACATGTACAATATTTAATGGACCACTGGGGGTATTGGGAAGGGTACTCATGTAAGGGCCTGGGTTTGGGTGCAAATTTCCAATAAGTAATAGAAAGAAGATGATGTGAAATGCAAAGTGATCATTCTTCTCACATATATCATTTATGGCATTTTCCCTTAACATGGAAATTCAACAAGCATCGTACATATTATATCAATCATTGGTATCAATTGTAATCATTACACAAATGTTACAAATGTTTTGCGATGCCATAATTTTAATTTCATCATTAAGCACAGGGTGGTTGACTTCAGACTGGACGGTTGTTCTTCGATCCTTTTTCTGTTTTTGAGGGGGCTTTTGATGTGGTTGTGAGGTTTTAGGTCGAAAATCTTGGTCCTTTTTGCAGGATCGACTCTGTCGCTTGATTCTTCTATTAATGTTGTACTCATAGGTGCTAATGTTACAGGCGATTCATTTTCTCTCGTACATGCTGTTATTACACCGTTAGAGTTTTTGATAAACACAAGCCCATCCATTGTCCATTTATTTTCAATAAGCTAGATCTTCCCTTTGTTAAGGACTCGTTTATGAAAAGGCCTAGTCTAAGATATCACCTATTAGCATAAATCAGTTCTTTCAGTCTGTAGTTTACAAACTTTACTGCTATAGGCCTGGTGGTGTTGGGCTGTTTGATGGGATCTCTCAGTTTCAGATGGGTCAATTTTGATGTCTAATTCTTGTTGCAAGAAATCCCACACAAGGCAGAAGGAAATCCGTATTTTCTCTAACTCCAGTATACCCGATATTTATAAACTATGGCATCTGCCATATTGCTCTAGATCATCTATTTTCAACTGACTTTCTTTAAGCTCATTATTTAGCTCTTATGTTTTCATGTAGTGGTTTTAAATGGTTATCAATTTCAGATTTTAGTGTTTGGACTAGATGTTCCAAGAGTCTAGATTTGATATCAGTGTATATCTACCAGTGTTGACACAAACTGGTCTGTGATGTCATTAATGCACCTAGGACAGCATGTATGAAAACTTCTACATTGTCATTATTCTCAGATGTTTTCCTTGATAGTATTCATTTTTGTTCTATGGTTGACAACTTTGTAAACACACCACCAGAACTAGCTGGTTTATCTAGTTTTGGTACTTTTGGTGGATTACTCAGGTTTTTGTTCTGCTTGTCTCTATTTGCTTTGCCCATATTACCGCCTGCCATAATATTATTGCATTGAAATTCAGTTTGTCATTTAAATGGCAGTCATAATGTAAACAAAACAAAAGTAGTACTCACTCTGTGCTGAATGTTTATTCCAATACACATTATTGATTATGTTCTATATAGTTTTTGTTTACACAGATTCATTAACAGTTTTTTTTCTGCTCCATATCGCCTTTAAACATGCTATAATCGGTTATTTAGAAGGAATTTCAATAACATTTTCTCCAAATAGAAATTTATTCCAGTATTCCACTATATTGCTGCCCTGTAAAGTTGGAAATGACAGTACTTTCTGTATATCCCTTACACCCTTCATTTCGTGTGTTATAAAGCTAGGATATTATGGCTTCAAGCAGTTGATTTGACTGTCTTTTTAAACATAAACCACTAAAATCCCCAAAAATCTTTCGCAACACAGTGTTAGCCAATCAATTGCATGATATGAGTGACGCTGACCGTCAGCTGACTGTTCTGTACTTGGTTTAATTGTTGTTATCATGTTTACATATATACTCAATACTGTTACACCCAGTTTGTACTTATATGGGGTATTTGTAATACATGAGTGGTTCCTTAAAGTCATTGGCTATCATTTAGGGTCCATCACAGACTGTATAAAGCATCAAAGCGTTTACACAGTTCCCTGGCATAGTCATACCTGTGAATGTGGGTCATGGTGTATTTGGGGAAATTAATTGTTATGTGACCACGTTCATTCATTAAATTCATTAAAAGCATCACACGTGATTTAATGTTGATCTGTGACCTTGTGATCCAATTTGTGATCTGTACACTGAACAGCCTACAGCATTTGCTGAATCTTTTGGCCCAACAAAATACTATTTGGGATACAATAAACTTTCCAGTGCAAAAAATATTGATATGTTTCCGATCACCATTCTAAAATTTTGTAGGGTCGGAAGAAAGGGATTTATTTTCATTTTTATTTAAATTTTGAAACAAAATAAGTCATAGTGACACTAAATCAGAATACAATGAAAACCAAATCTGCAAAGACTAAACATGTAATAGACTTAGTCCACGGCCTAATCACTTTTGGGATTCGGCGCTGGAGATTTTTTTGTTTTGACGGTGTTGGTCAAAACAAACAAAAAATATCTCAAGCACCGAATCCTAGAAAGGGGTTATCCATCACCAAGAGCACACTCCCGACATGTGTTTTTGCAATCAATTATTGTATCCTTAACAAAAAAGATTTCTTACACTTCTAAATTTTCAAGATTCTTAACAATAAATTTACCACATGTGTGTTCTTGCGCAGGTGGAAATAAAATGGATGAGTAAAGGGTAGATCGCTACTATGAGGTTATCCCATTGGATGATATTTTTCGGCAGATGGACTTAATCAGAATTTATGATGGTAACATATTTATTGTAATAGAATAAACTTTGATTTGATTAAGAGAAGGATAATCTTTTGCATGTTTGGAATAAATGATGCATAGCTTCCTTTTAAAACTAAATCACTGTTCAGTTTATAATGTATATTTGTTTCTGTTAATCAACACTTTCATTTTGTAATTTACAGGTACTACAGTCCCTCAACCACAACCAACAACAAGCTCATTCAAAATAACATATCGTTTTATTGCTAACATAGATTGTGCAAACGTTAACCGTGACATTACAAATGTTTATATCAATAACATGAAAGCCAAAATAATAGAGAGGCTGAATTTCCTTGCAATCACATATCCAGGAATATGTGGAAAAAGTGGATGTAATATGACAATGACCATTAAAGTTAAATCAAGGAGTTGCCCTGCTATTGATGGAAAACGTAGGCGTAGAGTTGCAACAAATAATGACTTGGAATTCGATGTTACCATTCCTAGTGTTTTGTAAGTTTAAATTACTTAAATTGATGAGACAATTCAGAATGTAAGTAAAAATGGAGTTTTAGTAAGATGTTCAGAGGGTATATTGGAGTAACCCTGTCTGTCTGTCTGTCTGTCTGTCTGTCTGTCCACATTTCTTTGTAAAAGCAACTCCACCTAAACCGTGCAAGGGATATTGATGAAATTTTATGGGAAGTTTGGACATCATATGTAAATGTGCATGACGAATACATTAAACCGGTGATAGCATCATGTAACCATGGTTTATGTTGTTTTCTTTGTCATTTTTACACATATTTACATAATGCAATAGATTTAAACAACTATTTATACTTTTATTTTACATATGTTTTATTTTTGAACAATCATCTCTCATTTCACATGACAACAAAACTGGGATCAGATCGGACACCAGTCATCGGTTATTGATCTGTCGGCGATCAATCTGTCAAATCAATGCGCAGATCGGTTCAGTGACTGTATCATTTGGCGGTCAACATATTCCTCATTGTTAACAATTTTTCAAATATCTTCTCCTCTGAAACTATTGAATGGATTTGGATGAAATATAGCTTGATTGTTCCTTAGGGTCCTGCACAAAGTGATTGCTTTGATTTTTCATCCATCAAAAAACATGGCCACCATTGCAAAAAATAGAACAATGTGACAGTTTTTCACAAATGTCTTAAAAAGCATTACGCTTAGGCAACATCTGGCATGACAAAACTTTTCAACATAATGAGAGCAACCTGTGTGCTGATTTTCATGAAAATCTGTCGCTCATTGAGTTAATGCCTTTTTTTTCAACATTTATGGCTATTTTTGATGTTATTATTTAAAAAATCTTCTCTTTAAAACTACTATTCAGAGACAAATAAAACTTGGTAAAGATTATTCCTTAGAGTATACTGCACAAATTGATTGTTTAAAATTTTTGCAATGCCACTAACATGGTCGCTGTTACGTAAAATAGAACAGGGGTTAAAATACAGTTTTTTTGCCAAAAATAAACGTTGAACTCAGCAAAATTCTGATAGTGAGTAGTATTGTTCACCATCAGATTACAGACCTCTGCTGAAATTTTCACAATGATTTGTCACCCATTGTAGGAGTTAATGTCCCTAAAAGAGATTTTTGCCTGGCCAAAGGCCATGTGAGCTATTGCCACCACATGGCATCTGTCATCGTCGTTAACAATTTTTCAAAATTCTTCTCCTCTGATACTACTTGACCAATTGGAACCAAACTTGGTATGAATGTTCCTTGGGGTATCCTGCATAGAACTGATGTGGAGATTTTTTGTCCAATGACTATTACTAAAAATAGAACATAGGGATCAGACAGTAGTTTTTCACATATATCTCCAAAACCATTAGGTTTAGTCAAATTCTGACATAAGGTAAAAGTGTTCAGCATGATAAGATCTATCTGTGGTCAAATTTTCAATTTAATTTGTTATGGTCTCACTAACCACTTCTAACGTTTCCATTACTTTATATGTTAAACAAGTAATTTTCAATGTTTCGCTGTGAATTCCCAGGACTAATGACACCTTAAAGTTGCATACCATTGGAAAGCTTGGAAAATAAGGCTTTCAAAATCATTTCTCTAATGGTATCATGTCTGTAGAAATTCTTCACAAAATTTACTTGAATAAAAAATACTGAAAATCAACATTTTTACCTTTTATGCTAACTGACAGCATGGAGGCAAATTACACATGTAAACAATATTCATACACTTTTGTAGTAAATTACATGTATGATTTTAAAGTACACATTCTTAGCTTTATTTTGACTACTTTTAATTAGAATACATACTTACAATGCATAGGACTAGGTTCAGTGTGTTTGTGGTATTACATAAGGAGGGGGGATGGAGGCGTGGCCATTTGACCCAGAAGTGGTTAGTGAGACCTAAGCCATGTTGGAGTTATTGCCCTTTTTAGATGTTTTTTTTCTTTTTGTTATTTTCAATATTATTTCTTTCAAAAATCTTTTTCATCTGTAACTTTTTGACCAATTGGAACAAAACTTGGTAAGAATGTTCCTTGAGGTATCCTACATAGAACTGATGTGGAGATTTCTAATCCGTTGAAAAACATGGCAGCTGTTACTAAAAATAGAACATAGGGGTCAGACAGTAGTTTTTTCGCATGTATAATAATAATAATAAAGTCCTTTATTTCAACAGAATTGCATATTTAGTCCAAAGACTAGTTTACAATATGGTCCTGCATTATATATATAATTTACAACAGAAAGTATAAAATACACATTTAAACAAAATAACAATTTTAAATAGATACATGTATATGATAGGAATTCACTACATAATGTCTAGTTATTGGTTGACATGTTAAAGTAATTACTTAAGTATATCCTTTTAAAACATTCAACTATAGAACAGTTTCTTATGCTTGATTGTAAATTATTCCATAACAAGCTACCTGACACAACAAAGGATCTTTTAAAATCTTCTGTTCGAGCTTTTGGTATATATAATAAATTTCTTTCGCCCTGTCTGGTGTTTCTAGAGCTCACCTCATGTACATATTTGAAAACATAAAGATATTCACTTGTTAACTGACATAGTGACTTGAACACTAAAATATCTTTTCTGTATATTGGCATCCACCTCAATCTGATAAGTAATGCACTAGATGGTGTCATAATATTATGCACATTCAAAATTATATGTGCAGCTTTTTTCTGTAGTTTAAAAATCTTACCCATATTTGCCACTTTTTTTGTAATTAGACCATACAGTGCAACAATAATTAAAATGAGGAAAAATGACAGAGTTGTATACCTTTAAAAGCGCTTCAAGTGACATAAAGCTTTTTAAACGTTTTAAAAACACCAATTTCCTTAGATGTCTTTCTGGTCAAGAAATTAATATGACAAGACCAAGATAAATAACAACCAATATTAATACCTAAAAGTTTGGAATGCTCAACAGATTCTAATACAATATTGTCTATATTAATATAATTTTTGTAACATTTTGCTAATTTCTGTTGAGTACCAATAAGCATACATTAAGTCTTTTTAAGGTTCATTGTAAATTTATTACATTGTATCTATTTAATTTAGTTTACAAGATCTTCTTTGATTTTTTTTTTTCAATAACATCAATACATTTAACAGCAACATCTTGAGATGTATCTCCAAAACTGTTAGGTTTAGCCAAATTCTGACTTGGGGTTCAGCATGATGAGATCCACCACTGGTCAAATTTTTGTTTTAATCTATAAGCCATGTTAGTGTTATTGCCCTTTTTGACATTTTTTTGCTATTTTGAATGTTATATCTCTAAAAAGTCTTCTCTAACACTATTTGACTAATTGGAACCAAACTTGGTATGACTGTTCCTTGGGGTATTGTGCATAGAGCTGATGTGAGAATTTTTAATCTGTTGAAAAACATGGTTGCCGCTACTAAAGATACTTGTAACATAGGGGTCAGGCAGTAGTTTTTCGCATATATCTCCAAAACCTTAGGTTTAGCCAAATTCTTCTAACAGCTGAAAATTACCCTGATTATAAGACCTACAAAAGTCTTTAGGGATAAAAGTTGTCAAACGACTTGTCTAAGAGTTATTGACCTTGAAAGGGGGAAATTTTTTTTTCACAGTTTTCAGTCAATATCTTGAAAACCATTAGAGATAGAAAGAAACTTTCAATTGCTGAATTGATCCGTGTGATTAGTCCTACCAAAGTATTCTTGAGTCAAAATTGTTGAACAACTTCTTGGTAAATGTATTGCCTTTGAAAGGCAAAATTTAACTAGGTGAGCAATTCAGGCTTCTTGGAGCCTCATGTTTCCTCTACTTGTTTAATAAACATGATATTCTGAGTTGACTCATAGTATTGAATTTTTTTAGTGGCCATTTTGAAACCATTTTCACCAGTTACTCGGACTGCAGTGGTTTTTGTTTATGTTTTTTTTTTTTTTGGGGGGGGGTGGGGGGGGGGGGGAAGCATGATATTCTTACATAAATGGTCATGAAGAAAGTTTGTTCTGGGCAGCCATTTCCACACTACTCTCTATACTTGCTTTGATTTCAATAATATTTGGTTTACATAGAGTAAACATGGTCTTCTGAGTTGAATGGTAATGATGAAAATGTTGTGTTGCTATGATTTTACCTCATTTTATGTTCTTTTTCAGAATATATATACTGGGCTAATACCCCTCAGATTGGGTGGACTAACAGGGCATAGGGGGACCCCTGCCCAAATTTTTCCAGAGGTTCTAGAAAAACTTTGAAGGCATATCCAACATTTTACAGTGCCTTAGGTATTCAGTTGAACTGCAGCATTCATCATTATATGCTCTTTTTCAGCAATTTTTGTCAAACATGGTAACATAAAGAATGCTACATGTACCTTTACTTACTTAGTAACGTAACAGGGCATGGTTTTCCAGGTGGGCAATTCAGGCTCATTTAGAGTCTCTTGTTTAATATTGCAAGAAAAAATGATTAGATGATGACTATATAAAAGAAGGTCAGTTAAGTGTTCATTATATAAAGTAATAGTATAAAACAATATCTACAAGTTTTTTTAGAATTTTGAAATTTTTTGAAAATTATTGAAAATTTCCTGCAGAATCAATATAAAATGTAGTGAAATGTTGGCTTTAATAAGGCTCAATAATCTCAAAATCATGTTGGTAAAAAGAGGAATCATTCTTTCTTAAAAGATGAATTTTTCCATTAAAAGACAGTGCCACACACAATTGTTGTACATCGTTGAACATACATTTAAAATAACTTCTTTGGCTGGATTGTGTGCAAAACGTGCTTATAGTATGGTGACTGTCAGTTGGATGGGTGGTAATATTTTTTCGTAACATTTTTTGCAGCAACCATAATTTGGTAGGCAACTTCAGAGTTGTGTCCATATCATGAGATGTCATTTCAGATTTATCACAATTCTCCCAACTTGTTCGGCTGCAATGGACATGTGAAAAAAATTATATTTCTCATACTTAGAAACCCTTTTATTTCCCATAATCAATAATTATACCCCCATTCAATATTGGAATCACCTTGTCTGTCCGTCAGAGTTTTTCATTGCAATTATCTTGGCTTATAGTTGATATATTGATTTTATATTTGGTGTGTGAAACATATGTTGTAAGCATTTCTTGTTGGTCTCCAATATCAATTTCCTGTACAAATAGGGTTATGCATAGCATGACTAAGCCTGCAACTGTATGTTACCTTCTTTATAAACAGGTCAACAGTGACTAATAACAAGACCAATAACATCAGAACTACAGCCAGTGTACTACAGGAAGATGTCACCACAAATATTGATGATTACAATCCTGAGGTATTGTATTTATTAGGATCATTGTTGTTTTCTTAGGGCACTGAAGTTATATTCTAGAAAATTGATATTATTGTCATTATTTTTTTCTTTTTAAATGAATATTCTGGCCATAATTCTTGGGGAATTTCATTTACATATAATGGATCTAACCTACAAATGCAGTACAGCAGATAATAAAGTTACGTGATACTTCCAGTTAGAGCTACTAAATTTATGATTTTCAAAATTAAAAGTACAAATTTCTCCGTAAAGTTCAAAGTAATCTGAAAAGGTCAAGTGGCAAAGAGATATAATATCTATATGGCCTATCTGTAACACCTATGTTATTCTCTAGAATGAAAATCCTTCAACAGCATTCAACATAACTTAGCAAACAGTCTTCTTGAAAGGTTAGAGTACAGAGTCAATATTTTATGTGGTGGGAAATGCCACACTTAAAATTATTAGCTCACTAGACCCAAAGGGCCATGTGAGCTTTTGCCATCATTTGGGGTCTGTCGTGGTCTGTTAATAGACAACTGGTGTCAAGTCACCAATTTCAACATATAACTAAAAAAACTAAAAAGAAATATTCGATAAGAAATACCTTCCATCTTCATCTTGAAGAGCTCTAAGTGTTCATGGGGTGAAAGTTGTTGTAAACTCTTATTTTTTTGCGCTTGAAAGGTGAAAAATGATGGTTTTTGCAGTTTTCACCCATTATTTTGAAAATTATGATAGATAGGGAACAAAATTTGATGGATGAAATGATCCATATGATAAGGCTTACAAACAACTCCTTTGTTTTGAAGTTGTCGGACCACTCCTTTTTAAGAGTTATTACCCTTGAAGGAAGAAAAATGACGGTTTTTGCAGTTTTCAGCCAAAATTTTGAAAACTATATTCAACAGAAAAGATTTTCAGTTGGTAAAATGATCTTTATGATAAGTCCTACAAAAGTTTCCCTTGGGATCAAATTTGTGAGGCAAAACCTTGTAAGATTTATTGTACTTGAAATGCAAAAAAATGTTTTCAGCCAGTATCTTCAAAACTATGACAGATGAAAAGAAACATTTGATTGTTAAAATGATCTTTATTATGAGGCCTACCAAAGTCTTCACAAATCAAAATTGTCTGACGACTCCATTTTAGAGTTATTACATTTCTTGCATTTTTCAGCCAATATCATAAAAATAAAATTCTATTGATGAAATTATCCTCATGTTAAAGCCTTCAACATTTTTTGGGGTCATTGGGCATTTTCAGCAAATCTTGGGTCTGATGTGTTTTCTGCAACTAGTCCTTAATGACTTGCAGGAATGAAACTCAATAGAGTGTTATATTACAGTCAAAATTTGTGCATATTGTCAGTAAATTTGCAGTCATATTCTGTTATTGTGTTTTCAACAATAACAAGTACTGATATCTGTTTGGTATTGGGTGTTTTAGAATCATCAAACATCTCTGAATTACAGCAAAATTGTGTGTTAAAAGTGCTTAGTTTTTCCCAAATAAAAAATGTGTCCATATTGGTCCCCAAATGTACAGGATTCAACTTTCAAGTGGCTGCAAGGGTATAAGTCCCATTAGAGGCAATGTCTAGTTTACTTTCTAGACCATCACTCTTAAAATTAGAACACCTCTGAGTGACTTTATAAATTACTGGGTGCTTTCTTTCAAATCTCTTAAATTGGAATAACTACTTTCCTTTTTATGATAACAATTTTGCTTGATTTTACTGATTTTTCTAAGCTCTAATACATGTACTTGTATTGGATGATTTGGAGGATTTGGGTTTGCAAATACTACCATTACACACAGGAATGAAAAATTATGATATGATTTTTTTTGTAACAGCCTAAATCTCTAACACCTGAAAATGCTACTGTACAACAGACTGTAGAATGTGGAGATGGAATGGTTGCTAACAAACTGACTTGTGGTAAGCACATTCACTTTATTTTAGAGTCAATGATCTGTAAGTTGGTCTTAAGCTAATTTATTATTATGTATTGGAAGGCATGTATGTGTGTTTTTTTTTCTCTGTATATTTACTAATGGCTTTTCAAATCCACTAGTTAGATAAATAAGACCTAATAAAACGGTATAAATACATCCCATGCAACAGAGTTGTGGAGGTGTAATGTTTTTTACCTGTCCCATCATGCATTCATCACAACTTATTGTGGCCTGGATAGCACCTCCATCATTTGACCTTTAAACTTTGGGGAGTGAGAAGTTACTACGCAATCAAGTCTTGGATGAGATTGACTTTCACAGAAATCTTTTAATAAATCAGGAAAACTCCATTTTATCACTTTTTTTTTCAGCTATTTATATCGCATTGTTTGATTGGATGAGATTGACTTTCACAGAAATCTTTTAAGGGGATCACTTTATTGTGAAAGGAACTTAGTAAAAAACAAGTGATTGGATAGCTCCTCCAACTTTTGACCTATTACCTTCAAACTTAGGTGAATGGTTAGTACCAATAAAAGCTTGAATGGAATTTGTTTTTCACAAAAATCAGTCTTGGGAACCACTTATTTGGAAGAGGGACTATAAAAAATAATTTAGGCTTTTCGGAAAATAATGCAATGGGAGAGATTCACAGAGATGTTAATATTTCTTATGTGAATGTGTGGGATATTGTGAGCATGCTCACTATGATTTGAGTAATAAATCAGGAAAACTCCATTTTATCACTTTTTTTTTCAGCTATTTATATCGCATTGTTTTATCCCGAGTGCTTGCCAGGGGTTGAATAACAACATACATGTAAATGGCCTGCCCATGGTTAAACAATGATAAACTGTGGTTTCCGTGATTTATTTCAATTCTAATAGGACTAGTTTCTACATATTTTTGAATAAACACAGCATATGTGTTGCACAAAACATTGGTCATATGTTTATCACTTTTTTACCTTGGCTGTGGTCTAAAGAGCTTTGAAACAGTTATATTAGAATCTTTAATTTTAAAATGAAGGTATTCTTCTTATTTGATACAAAAGTATTTCTGCAATGTGTTATTATAATTGAAACATTTTGGTTTTTTTATTTATTTATAAATAATCTGCTTATACATCACATTGAAATAACCAAATATAAAATAGGTTGTTAGGTAACTGATGAAAATTTACAGTGCCTAAGTCTGTTCATTTGTGCATTAAATCTTTGCAAAAAAAATTGACTACACAAATTATACTGTCATAAACATGTAACTGGTGGATAAAATATATTTCTATGGTTTAATTTGATTTGTGGAAAGCCTTTTCATTGCTTAATTCTTTTTGGTCAAAATTTCTTTCTGTCCCCTGCCACTACCCAGATGGGGACATAGAAATACAGGTGTCTGTCTGGACTTTGTACAGTCACACAGGTAGACACAACTCCTCAGAGACTTCTTGATAGATTTTGTTCAAATTTTTTAGGATTGCTAATCACCATATGAAGTTGATCATATTGTGCTCCCATCATTACCAAAATTATCGCAATTAGTTGAATTTGTACATGCTACTCTAAAGGAACACTTTGTGGGGGCAACTCCTTAAATACCACTCAATATATTTAGTTTGAATTTCGTTGGATTGTTGGTCACCATATGTAGTTGATCATATTGCACTGCCATTTTGATTTGACAAGTTTTACAGGAGCTATGGAACATTGTTGAATTTGAACATGCTACACTATAGGTACACTTTGTGGATGTAACTCCTCAGAGTCTGCTTAAAGGATTTTGTTCACCATATGTATATTGCCCTGCAATTTTTTTAGCTCACCTGGCCAAAGGCCATGTGGGCTATTTGCCATCACTTCGCGTCCGTCGTCGTTGTCGTCTTTGTGAACAATTGTACAAAACTCTTCTTCTCTGAAACTGCTTGACTGATTAGAACCAAACTCGATATAAATGTTTCTTGGGGTATTCTGCATAGAACTGATGTGGGGATTTTTGATTCGTTGAAAAAAATGGCCACCGTTACTAAAATAGAACATAGGGGTCAGAAAGTAGTTTTTTATATATATCTCCAAAACCATTAGGTTAAGCTAGATTCTGACATGGGTAAAAGTGTTCAGCATGATGAGATCTATCTCTGATCAAGTTTTGGTTTTAATCCGTTAAGCCATGTTGGAGTTATTGCCCTTTTCAACAATTTTTGCTATTTTTAATGTTACTTCTTTCAAAAATCTTCTCCTATGACACTACTTGACCAATTGAAACCAAAGGTGGTATGAATGTTTCTTGGGATATCCTGCATAGAACTGAAATGGGGATTTTTGATTCGTCAAATAACTTGACCACAGTTACTAAAAATAGAACATAGGGGTCAGACAGCATATTTTTGAATTTATCTCCAAACCGTTAGGTTTAGCTAAATTCTGACACCTGGTAAAAGTGTTCAGCATGATGAGATCTATCTCTGGTAAAATTTGGTTATAATCCGTTAAGGCATGTTGGAGTTATTGTCCTTTTTCAACAATTTTTGCTATTTTTAATGTTATTTCTTTCAAAAATCTTCTCCTCTGACACTACTTGACTAATTGAAACCAAACTTGGTATGAATGTTCCTTGTGATATCCTGCATAGAACTGATGTGGGGGTTTTTGATCCATCAAAAAACATGGCCCCAATTACTAAAAATAGAACATAGGGGTCAGACAGTAGTTTTTCGCATATATCTCAAAACCGTTAGCTTTAGGCAAACTCTTTCAGTTGCTGAAATGATCCTTATTATAAGGCCTTCAATGGTCTTTAGGGATCGAAGTTGTCAGGTGACTCCTTGTAAGAGTTATTGCCCTTGGAAGATGAAATTCTTTTTTTTACAGTTTTCAGCCAATATCTTGAAACCTATAATAGATAGAAAGAAACTTTCAATTGCTGAAATGATCCTTATTATAAGTCCTACCAAAGTCTTCTTGAGTCAGAATTATTGGACAACTCCTTGTTAACTTTTTACCCTTGAACGACAAACTTTAACCAGGTGAGCAATTCAGGCTCCTGTGAGCCTCTTGTTTTCAACAAGTTTTAAATTTACAGGAGTGATGGGGCTTTTGCACTTCAACTGTTATTTCTGCTTGTAGCAGTTTTGTTTTATATGAACTTATTTAGTTCTGTG
Organism: Perna viridis; assembly: GCA_037379345.1. NCBI lineage: Eukaryota > Metazoa > Mollusca > Bivalvia > Mytilida > Mytilidae > Perna > Perna viridis. The sequence continues at coordinate 23,984,486 of CM074514.1, read as the reverse complement.
TTGTCATTAACATGTATTGATCCACAGTGTCATGCGAATATAGTGATACTCCAAAAATAAATCAGATTTTGTTTCAATTAAGACTGGAGTTGATTAGAATTTTAATAAAGTGGGATTATAATTATTGACCAATGTTTATTTGCAAAGCCAATTTTTGTTATACATGTACCGGTATTATTTGTTATACATGCATAAGTTTGTCACGAACTAAAAACATATATTAATTCCTTGCAGAAACTTTCAGTTCATACAAATGTATTGCAATATGTCACAAGTTGTAATGAAATATTAAATTGAACAATTTTAAAATGTTAACCCACAAAACAATGGAAAGCAGATCCTGTTTTTATCAAATTTCTTCAGTTGAACTGTTGAACTAGCTAACCAAATAATGACTGGTAGGAAAGTGTTGATTTGTATACAGAAATGATGCAGTCCAAAGATGGACATATGCATGAACATTCAGCTAGATATTGTCATCTTATTTTCAGTCGAATGTCCTGTAGGAACAAAGAAAAATTCAACGGACACAGACTGTGTTGACTGTCCTTTGAATTATTACCAAGATTCCAAGGGTCAGAACAGCTGTAAACAATGTACTGGAGTGAAGAAGTATACATTGGCAACTAAATCAACATCAGAATCTTCTTGTGTTTGTAAGTGTCCAGAAACATATACTCAGGGGGAATGTGCAAATGATATAAAAGCACTTTAACATTTGACAAATTCATTTATACCAGTTTCTGACAATTGTTATATACTAAAAATTTTATATGTTAAAAGTTGTTGAAGCATGATGCCAAATCTCTTGCAATGATAAATGTAATGAAATTAAGTGCTTTTTACTAAATTGGCTTAATTTTCAAATTTTGGCTATATTTTGCCTTAAGATTTCTATCTTGTGGGGATGAACTTCAAAAAATAAAAGATTTTATTGGCAAAATGAGCACACATTTTACTTGATATTGTGCAATATCCATACCAGTTTGTCTTTGGTTTTTGCAGCACTGAATTTGGTATAAACCAAAAGTACCTTTCATTATTACCAGTACGGTATATACTCTTCAGAATAAGATGGAGGATGAAAGGAAATAATCTATTAGTCAAATGGATTTTAATGAAATCTTGTGGGAATATTAGGAGTTATATGTAGTTTTGCATGAAGGGAGACAACTATTTATATTGCATTGTTGTTAACACTGTTAAATCAATAAACAAATTTGAATCTTCCACATAAAAATGTAAGATTTTTTGGAGGTTATGGTCAAAATTACTATATCTTCTATGGAAAATAAAAATTTGCTTTTACATTAAAATATGCAAGTTAGACAGTGTCAGTTGGTGAGATAATCTCACTCTGCTTTTTACATGATTGAAGTCTACTTTTGTGAGTTTTCGTACAATACTTCTTTCTTTTATCTTAGCTGATTGTATAAAGAATCCCAACTACTGTAGTAGTCATGGAACTTGCCAGGATGATAATAGATTTTCAGTATATTGTAACTGTAATAGCGGATATGAGGGATCATTATGTGAATCAAGAGGTAACAAAATTAAATGGAACTGGAGAGCTTTGACACAGTGACTTTTCTTCATGTATTATAATTAGAACAAGTCTGAAACGTGAATTCTTGATACTAGCTTATTTAAGGAACATTACCTGCATTTTTTTTTAGAAATTTAGTCGACACTTTTAATTGTTCAGAGTTTTATCCCAAACTCCCTATATAAGAAGATATTGAAAAAAAAACATTCTAATTCATGTAACTAATTCACTTTTCTTTGTATTTTTGACCACATAGAAATAAAATTAGTTCCATAGTAATTGTATATTATAATGTTGCCATTTACAAAATCTCCATAGGGAATTGATGATGTTTGGCAATACAGCAGGATCTTTTGTAAAGGGAGAACTTTTTAAAATATTTGATTTTAATTGCTAGCAATTCAATATATACTCGCTTAACTTATAGTATTTATTTCATCATATATGCTTACTGTGGGAAGTTATATCCCAGTTAGATTTTTTGCTATAATAAAAATGATTTTTGGGATTTAGGATACCTGATAGATATAAATTTTAATTGTAATCAAATTTTTATTTGGCACATTATTTCAGCTGCTACAACATCTTCAACTTCTGCCATCATTGGGGGTGCTGTTGGCGGTTCAGTAGTCTTGTTACTGGTTATTTTTGTCACAGTGCTTGTGTGTAGAAAGTGCAATCCAAGGTAATGTGCCAATTATGCTACTTTTCTCAAATCTGTTACAACACTGCTTAAATAAAAGATACTATTGAGATGTCAAAATGTTAGTTATACCCCCTACAAACAAAATTAGGGGGAAGGAAAAAACCCTGTCTGTCTGGCCAACTGTCCACATATCTTGCAAGTGCAACGCCTCCTAAACCACTCAAAGGATTTTGATAAAATTTTATGGGGAAGTTAGCAATCATATGTAAATGTGCATGAAGGAATATGATTACTGGCAAAGGACTCCAAAGGGAGATAATCCAAATTAAGAGTTTTACATGTTGAAACCTCGTAAGCCAACTCCTTCTGAACTGCTTAAGATATTTAATGAAATTTCATAGGAAAGTTTGGTATTATATGTAGATGTGCATGAAAGAATATAATTACTGTCCGAGGACTCCAAAGGGAGATAATCCAATTTAAGGGTTTTACAAGTTAAAACCTTGTAAGCACAACTCCTCCTTAACTGCTCAAGGGTTTTTTTATGTAATTTTTTATGACAGTTGGGTATCATATGTATGTGTGCATGATGGAATATAATAAATGTCGGAGGACTCAAAAGGGAGATAATCCAACAAGTTTTTTACATTTAAGTCTTTCTGAAGGGAGGTTGTACCAGTATTCTCTTAGTAAGCTTCCTTACAGTACTTTTTGGTGTATGTATGGGCTGCAAGGGCTGATATTGTAACTGAGGGGTTTAACATGTTCACTGATTTTACAACTTCATTGAAATGAAACTTGAGAGGGATGTAAGACATAATTTGAAGATGTATTATGCAGTAATATAGCAATAGTTAAATGCCTGTAAGGAGGGATGCCATATGCTTAATTAAACATTTTAATTTCAAGTTAAACAGGTATAATATCTTGTTCTTTCTTTGAATTTTTATTTTTCATCAATGCTAAAAAAAATCGTACCTACCATGCGAGGCTAACGATAGACCTTCAGTCAAACCAAAAGAGGCATCAGACAGGCCTGAAGAAATGTGTCAGGGAAGTGAATTCGAAGTGAAAGTGGTCTTTAAATTGATTCAAAGACAAAAAAAATGAAAAAAGGATTATTCAAAGTGTCTAGATCTGGTACTTTGAATTATTTTTTTTCTAAATGGACAACCTATCCTATCTTTTTTTCAGCTACTGTCCCTTTTTCAATGCTTTAAAAATGTACGAAAATGTATAATCTTGATGTTTGGTTGTAGGCTGTGCTTATCTCGTACTAGGTTTTATGTGTCAAATAGGGATAGAGTTAAAGATTTTTGTGCCGTCCCCTGAATTTTTAAGAATTGATATTTTCAGAGAACAAATGTCTCGATTAGACTTCCATTTACTTTTTTCACAACTTAGAAAACTTTGTATAAAAGTTATTTGGGAAAGATATTCAAAATAATTAAACAATTACTTCGTACCATGTGAAACACACATAAACAAAAAATAAAATATTTTGTTGTGACTTTTTAATTTATTTTAATAATTGACTTATATCAAATGTAGTGAATTGGTTCGTTATTATCCTGGGTGAGTAAACTTGTTGGTCCTTAAATATGTGTGATTATCATAGTGTTTGGATGGGAGCATTTCCATAGCAAAATATATGAATCTTTTCATTAATCTTGTCTATATAACGTAGGTTGAGGCTAAGATTTGCAGATGTTTGATTTCATTGTGTAACATGGTTTGGGATGTACTGTATTACAGATGTGGTTTATTAATATATATAACACTGAATTATTGAAGGTTGGTCATAACGCAGTTCTCTTGTCAGAGGTTCTTTGTCCTATTTGCACTCTCATGATTTTGAATGGAATTTATTTCTCTTAATTTGTAATATGGTTTCAGTTCTCAATAATGCTATGTTCCAGTGACATTCTAATTTATATTCCCACTCAATATTTGATAAACCTTGTCTGTCATTCCTTCCATCCAAATTTAATCTCGACTCCCATTGGATGGATTAGTTATATAGATGGGTCAAGTGTTGTAAGTGATTTTAGGTGCTGCCCAATATTAACTTCCTGTTTGGTAGGAATTAAGTTCCAATATAAAAGATTTATTTATTGCAATTTTAACTATACCAATTCAAGACTTACACATGTACTCACTGTCTTGTAGATGTCTAGATGAATGAAGAAATTGGTAAATCATGTATCAGAAACATGAATTTTAAGTAGCTTTCTTTGTAAGAATCATCCAAATTCTGTAATTTGTGATATACTCTAAAAAAGGCTACATATTTTTATTTTTGTAATTAAGTTGTTTTATGGATCTATATTATGAAATGAGTAATTATTCATTCCAATCTGTCTGCTCTTGGAAGGTAATCAACATTAAAAATCCAATAGATTCTATTGTATTTTAGTGTCATTTACAGAGTTATCTCCCTTAATTTTGAAATCTACAGTGCATTCTATATAATATTTATCTCCTGAGAACACAGGCCATATGAAAAACTGAATGTTAATTTCTGTTTACTATGGCAATTCAAACAAAATATCAAAAATAAAAATATGTAGGCTTTTCAACCATGTATCAAGTTTTGCATGATTCTTAGCTGGAGTACTACTTAACATTATTTGTACTTATGAATAATGTATACATTTTTTAGCAACAAAGATATTGACTTTGATGAGCGTAAGTTACAACAAATAGAAAATGTTGATACTGTTGACTATTACAATCCAATGTATGTTTATGGGAGACCTCCTCCAATGAAGGCAATCCGATTTGAACAGGAATGGGACGTGGGCCATAATCCATACCAACCCTACATTGCACAGAATACTGCTAAAGTGTATGATTCAGATTCATATTACTCAGCCTCTCCACGTGGTCGTCATGAGTGGTATGCTACTTCTGAATAGTAAAGCAGGATTAGTACAGTCAGGGTATTATCTGTTTTATGTATTTCAATGTGTACAACCTACATTTGTATACTTGATGATTACTTCCATATATCAACTGTGCAATGATATTTGGCATAGATTTTAGATATCTCTTATTCCTTTTTTATTATTTAATGCTGTTAATTTTCATTTATTTCAAATGCAATAAAATTATATTCACATTATAACTTGTGAACTCGTGTACCCTTGTGTGAAATATAACTATTACATGTATATCCTAAGTGTATATGATGAGTTTATAAACAACTGTGTATATCCTTATAGTTTGTCTTGTTTTAATCATTGTAACGATTGTTTTTGGAGACTTTGTCTTAAATAAGGACAATGAGAAAAGTTCCATCTTTTGCATTTTATATATTTTCTTCACTTGCACAACTTACGAAGGCATAGGACACATTTTTTTTATACTGTCAAGGGAGAAAAGTTTTGGCACAGAATAAAAAAACAATATTCATTAGTCTACACTAATGTAAAGTTAGATTCTTTCCTTTCTTCAGTTTTTTTTTTTAATTTAGATTTTACTTCAACAAAGTGTTAACTTTTTTTACCCTTGCCTGAAAAGAGGTTTAACTGTAACTTTTTTCTGTAACGGCTTTCTCAGCAACTTATATAAAAGTCATGATATTTTGACAAAGGCATTATATAGTTGGATGTAATTTTTTACTTGTGCTACAATCTACTGTATTTTTGTAACCAGATTTAACTATTTTGACTGTGTAGTTTTCATATAAAGTTTAAGTAACAGTTTTCTCTGAATTTGCAATTTTCTGTCACAATCACTTGATATTTTGACACAAGAGTTATATAGGTGTGGGCTGATTTTGGACTTATGCAATATGAACTTCTTATTTGCTGACTCAGCTGATATTTTGGCGATTTCAGTTTGGTGGAGGATAGCCTAATAGGCATTGGCTCACAAATTTAAAAAAAAATTATTACTACCACCATTGCACTTTTCTGCTTTGTTTGGTTAAACCAATTAAAATTACATCTGAAGTCTAAAAAGTGTAAATCCTTGAAAAGTATGAAAGTATATATCGTAAGTTTCACATTATGTTCTTTTATTGTTTTATCTGAAGTTATGACCAACTTGATTTGGTAGAATCATCTCTGATCATGTTGTACAAATTCAAGGCTTACAATGCCATAGACATCATGTTTTTATCCATAATAAGAACATAAGGCTGTGGTCTCAAGGTGAGCTTTGGTTTTTCTGTGAAGAGTGGATCTCATATGTGACATAATTCATGTTGCTTTTTTAGGGGGGTTTGAATGTTTACTACAGTCCTTGCATTGTAGTGATTGTTTCTTCTGTTTTTATTATAGCAATATATTTTGTGTTTACATATAAAGATACTTATACAATATACTTTTAGTGTTTTATACAAATGAACCATTAAAAGATAAAAATAGATTCGTTTTTTTCTGCGATCACTCACACTTGTTTTTGCTCTAGATCCAAGCTGTCTTTTTTAGAATTCACTTCCTTGATTGACTACATGGAGTAACATTTTCTATGTCATAAAAAAAACTTTAAATATAGGATTTTGAAAGCTTCACTTTCTACTGTAGGAGCATATGTTACTGCTGTCAGTTCAGGCATCATTTTTTTTTAAATATAATGAGAATGGATATGGTGAATATGTCAGGGAGACAACCCCACCAGAATGATAAATGTCGGCTTAAGGGAATCAATTGGCCTTCAATGAATTATGATGAAACCACTGGACGGGCTGCAGCAGCCTCCAAAACAACATTATACAACAAGTACTGTTGAATGGTTGCCCCTATATACTACAGCAACATAAATGTAAACTAAAAATAAAAACGAAACAAGACATACAAAGGCCAGAAATTCCAGACTTTGGACAGGTGCAAAAAATGTGGTGGGGTTAAAGTATTTTGGCATGATCACAACTCTCCCCCTTTAAAATCTGGTCACTGTGGAAAAAATATTACACAATTAAACACACCTAAAAATCAGTTCATGAAGGTCTGAGCTCCTTTTAAAATAGAAATTAAGAAACTGATTATAAGTTACACAATTGCAAAAATAAGGGACTACTAGTAGTTGACTGACTTGCCAGATCTAGACCATTTTAAATCTACTGAAAGTTTTGTCCTTATCGTATGTAATATCAATCCCAATTTTTCCATTCGGGGTTGATCATGATATGTCTTAAATTATACAAAAAGAATACAACCAATGTCATGCCCATGACTGCTTTGTGTGGTAGTTTCTATGTGAAGACCCTATTAACTAATCAATATTAATACAAAATAATGCTATCTTAAACGATTTCACAACAATAGTTTAACTATATCCCTTACGATTGTGTCTTTTGAAAGAGTCTATTCAACGGTTTTAGTAAACTTATTTGCTAAGTATTGAGCTTTCCGTGCTTTGTGAAGAATATTACCAACAAATATAGTATGGGAGATACCCACGTGTGTTATCCGTTTAAAGTACATAGTTTTAAATATTCATGAACTTCGGATTACATTTCATCAGAAGGCTAAAATACATGATAGGTTGTACTGTTAAATTGTCGGTCAAGCGTCCACCACTTATACAGGTGTTGTGAATGCACATTACTTCGAGTTTTTTTTATACATGTATTTTATAGTTTATGTCCAAAATAAAACAGCCGATATTTAAAAAAAGTAATACAAAATCATATGCTCAGGGAAATAAGTTCCAACTCTTTAAAGAAGAGAATGCTGTATAGCGTTCAGCTTGATAAGACTGCAGAGATTGAACTTTGAAAGCGATTTGGTTGGATTTAGATTCAACATTTATGCAGAATAAATTCTTACTCCGGATTTGCACAACATACAGGTTGCACACCAACAATTTAACTAATAGGCATTGGGAACGTACGTAAAAATAGTCCTAAGCAGAAATTACCTCTTGTTCTCATAGCGCTGTGAAAAAAAAGTTCTCCTCTTATTTCAAAAATCATTATTTAAACTGTTTCTGAAAGGAAAAAACATTGCACATTTCACAAGTGCAATTTCTTCTTGTACTGTAAAGCCTAATCTCCATAATGATTTCTATTTATACCCCTATAATTGTGAAACACTGGTATTTCCGATGCTGTTTATAGACCCTTTATCTCCGGTGATAAGTGCTGCACTGAGTCTGATAACCCCAAATGCCATTCTGAGGATTGCGAGTTGACACATATAGCCCTCTGCAGGTTAAAATTAAGTTACAGTCCAGAGAAGCCAAAAGTTATGGTTGACTTTCCATGAAAAGCTATTAGCTCAAAACAGTTTTCTACATCAACCAAAAGCGCAGATTTATCATGCAAACCCAGAAATATTAAATCTAGTTGCATGGGCTCGAAAACACTAAACTTTTAGATTCACAAAGAGATTATCTAGGTAAATTCATTCTCTGGTCACCAGAGGTCATGTAGCTTCCTGAATGGGGTTAAGAAAAGATTCTTCAAGAGTTAAGGGAATACAGTTTAAACCTTAAAAAGGCAGAGCTAAGTACTTCCCTTTGAAATCACATCTTTAAACGCTTTTATTACTGCATCATTTGCAATATATATGATTGGTATTTTTCGTATATTCTATTGTAGTGCATGCAAAAACCAAGACTGGGTTTACAACGTTTCTGTGCTTTCACAGTATTGTCTTGTAAGAGATTAAACTTCCTTAACAAGACAGACTAGAACATTTTGGAGCTAAACTTTTTGTCCATAACGAGACTTCATATGCAGAAATTTGGTTTCACAAGTTCCTTTGCACGACATTGAAACTTAAGTCTGTAAGAATCAGGCAACAGATAAGTTCTTCCATATCATTTTTATTGGAGTGAAAAGGGGTTTTAATCGAACATTGAAGATATTTCGAGTCAGAAAATGCAGTGATTTGTTGGTATTGCGTTTTATTCAATAGTTCTGATAATGCTTTTGTAAGAACCCCTGTAAATGATTGGGCAAATTTGACAACTTTGATAAAACGACACTTGGACCAACCTGGTCATGACAAGTGTATTGAAATGAGCGAAAATTTTATGAAAATTGATAAGGTAAAAGGGATGATGTTGTCTCAATGTTGAGTTGCTCATTTCAAAAATAAAATATTAAGAAACAGGGCTATCTTGAAAAGTATTTTGAAGATTACTTATTTGTGTGGAAAGCAGAACATTTCCCTATGTGGTCATACCGAGATAAAAGTAATTTAATTGCCCTTAACAAATCTAGGACAGAAAATGATAAGATTTTGTCTGCCCACCTACAAAGTAGTCCCACAAACGCTAGATATCTACCAAACCAGATACAGAATGAGTTAATTCATATTTGTGGCCAACAGTTACGATGAGTGTAATTCTGCAAACTGTTTTAGCATAATTTCAGATAAAATTATTGATGTTTCTACCGTCGAACAGGTTTCTTTATGCTTTCGTTATGTCGGTTCAATTAAAGGGGGTTGAGAAACAAAAAACAAAACAAAAAATCAGAAAACAAAACAAAAATAAGAAAACAAAAAGTAAGGAAAACGAGAAAAAAAGGGAAAAATCAAAGCTGGCTGTGATTCCTTAAACTTATACACCTTCCTCTTAACATTCAAAAAGTTTTAAAATGGATGGTCAAAGCTGTTACCTGAATAAAAAAAATGTTATTTGAATTTGGAAATTATGCTCAGCTTCTGGGGGGGGGGGCACGCCCCCAGACCTCCTGCTTACATATCTTTAATTTCCTGTTACGCCGCTGTAAAACGATTGTTGTGAAGACCTCAGTCTGGAAGCAACCAAAAGCCTAATTGTAAGTCTAGCGGTATAAAAAGTCTGCTTAGTCACGGCAAATTCTGGCATAATGTATGAGTTGTGATGTGAAATACGCAGGTGCTGAACGGATGTTGCCACAGATGAAAGGAGAGTTGACAATACCGAATGAAACGTCATCGCGTTTGTCGTATAGTTCGGTCCATAGTATTCCGTGACCATCAATCTCTTAACGTAGGTTAAAATATGAGGCTGACTTCAATATGTCTGCAATATACTTGATCTCAAGTTCTTTAAGGTATAGATGCGATTTATTAGAATCCCCGGTATATTTGGAAGACGATTTTAAATCTTTTTTTTTTTTTAAATGTGAGGTATTTCTACCGAGAACTGTATATTTGTATCTAGGTATAACTTTTTTTAGTAACAGCGATGTATGATGTTTTTGAGTCAGGACTTTAATTGAGTACATAATGAGTAGAAGTATAAAGAGTTGAAAAATCTTATACTTTAATGCTGCTGTATTCTGATAATAATCTTGAATTAAGGGTTTCCTGAAGATCTTCCGAAATTTACAGGATCCCTATGGAATTACGGGAGTAACAAGTGTCATGGTAGGACTGGAGACCCTCTTTGGCAGCTGTGAGTATAGAAGTTAAAAGTTTTGAAAGAGGTTTGTGGTATATTTTGCATATCCTGCTGTGCTGTTTGTATGGATTCTTGTGAAGTATAGGAATCCAGTACATAAACCATAATCAACGTCTTTGGTAGAAAGAGGATAGAACAGATTTATGGTTTTCCACTATATCTTTTCGGAGATTGTGGTAGCAGATCTGTATATGTCTCATTCCTGCTATCATTTTCTACATCTATTTCTGATAATAAACATTTGATGTTATTTTGTGTTTTGTCTGCTGGTACGACAACATATTTGTCATGTATAGTAGACAATGTTTTTGTTAAATCGGGGTCATTGACAACTGATGAAGTATTGACTCAATGACCTACTTAAAACTTTCATATGTTTCAAAATTAAATACCTCACAGCTTAACCCACTCTGACTGGGAATCAATGACTTCTTATTATCGTTTTATCCATTTTCTTGCGTAGTCCACCACGGAATCCATAAGAACTTTAAAGTTATAATTTCAATTTGTGGAGCATGTTTCACGGTACTTGGGACCTTTAGAAATGTTTTTGCAATAATAGACATCAATAAGATCACAAAAGAGAAACTTAAGGTGACTGTTAAACCCGAGGAAATCCAAGGCATTCATAGGATTCCAGGTAAGAACAGGGAACATCGTCCTGTGCTTGTAAAACTAATTAACTCTGAGGTCAAATACAGAGTAATGAAGGAAAAGAAGAACCTTTCCCCTGAATGCACATTCAAGTTAGTAGATGATGTGACGAAACACAAAATGGACTTGATCAGCAAACTTCATGTTTATGGGATAACGGATGCTGGTTAAAGGATAAAATTTGACATTTTTGATGATATCGCCAAGCGATTAGCACTCTTCATGAATCTGTCCTGAAAGTCATCAGTTATTGCCATGATATGCTTTTGTAATATATATACTTGATAACATATACGATTTCTAATTATCAAAAAGTATATTTCTGTTTTTTTGTTTTTATTTATTGTGTGTGTGTGTGTGTGTGTGTGTGTGTGTGAATTTGGTCGATCCATTATATGTATCCTTATTTTTTGTAATTTAATTAGTCCCCACCAACTTCCACGTATTTTTGTCCTTAAGTATTTGAGTTACCTCCCCTTAAGTACTATGAGTTTTGAATCATTATCTTCTGTCTACTAAGGATTTTTCAAAATGTTATTTAGTATAATGAATATATTTTCTCTATATTTGTGAAACGTTAAAGGCACATATTCTTTCACATTGACGAAAATAACATTTTGGTCTTATTTTATATTTTTAGTTATATTTATTGCAATCAAATCAAAAGAGATACTGTTAGTTAATTTAGGAATAAACGTTTTTATAATAAAAAAAAAACAAAAAACCAAAAAAAAAAAAAAGAAAACGAGTAATCTATTGATTATTGGATTGATTCAAAATATGAATACTTTATCAAGCACTTTAAGGTTCTTTGATGTCCCCCCTCAGAACTTTATTTAATTTATCTTGAATTACCCCCCTTTACCCTTGACATTTTCTCGCCGAAAAAAATATTCAATATAAAATGATTTGAAAATTTTCTGTGTAATTTCAATTTATATGATCGTGTCCCATCTTGCAAAATGTGAGTGTAAGTTATGTATGTATGTATGTATGTTATTTTTATTTTTCATTTACTGTACTTTTACTTGAATACATTTTATTTAGACTTGTCCGGTATATATAGGTTACAGACCACCAATTCAACCAATGAGCATTTGGAACGTACGCAAAAATAGTCCTACGCAGAAATTACCCCCTGTTCCTCATAGTGCTGTGAAAAAAGTTCTCATTTTATTTTAAAAATTTAAACAGTTTCTGAAAGGAAAACTATTTCTGTATATTATATAGGTGCATTTTGCTTCTTGTAATGTGAAGCCTAATCTCCATAATGATTTTTAAATATACCCCTATCTTGTGAAAACACTGGGATTTCCCATGCTATTTATAGATCCATCACTTCCAGTGACCAGTACTGCACTGCAAGTCTGCTAACCCAACATGCCATTCTTAGGATTGTGAGCTGACATGTGTAGAATCATGCTGATATATAGTCCTCTGCAGGTTAAAGTTAAGGTAAAGTCCAGAGAAGCCATTGAATATAGTGAAAATAGCATAGAAGCCTATGGAAAGTGGAATTAGTGGTTTCTAGCCTATAAAGTTTACAAATCATATTACATGATGGATAATGATGTATGTATTTTATCTTTAAATGTTAGGGGTCTTGCATCAAACACAAAAAAAAAGATTAGATGTGTTTAATTGGGCTAAATTAAAAAAAAAAACATCCATTGTTTGTTTTCAAGAAACCCACAGTACCACACAAGTGGAAAAAAGATGGCAAGATGATTGGGGTCATCAATGTTTCTTTAGTCATGGCAATAGTACACGTGCTGGAGTATATGTCATGATTTCACCAAAATTACAATATACTATTCATGATTCTATTACAGACTCTAATGGGAGATATGTTATATTAGATATCACACTTTATGACCAGCGTGTAACATTTGTTTGTGTATATGGTCATAATTCTGATGAGCCATATTTTTTGATAAGATTTTGCAGATTGTATGCAGGTTGAAAAATTCAACCTTTGTGTTTTGTGGTGATTGGAATTTGGTACCAGAAAGGTATCAAGATACCTTCAATGTACTGCATGACAGAAACCCTATAAGCTCATGAGAAAATGGACGTCAAAAATTTACTTGGACTGTTGGACCCATGGCGTATATGTTATCCTGACGAGAAAAAAATTACATGGCGTCAGCCAACTCCTCTAAAACAAATCAGAATTGATTATTTCCTTGTCTTTGAGGACATTTTTTCATTGATGAAATCAATGAAAATTTTTCCCGGATAGATCAGATCATTCGGCAATTACATTTAAATTTATGGCATCTCTATCCAAACGCGGTATGGGATACTGGAGGTTTAATGCTTTACTACTGGAAGATATCGAATATATTGAGATGGTGAAAACCATAATAAAGAATACCATATTTGAATATTGTATTGATGGGGACATGAATGATTACCTTGATGTTGAATTATCTATTAATGATCAGCTATTTTTTTTAATTACTTAAGATAAGAATCAGGAGTGAAACCATTAACTATGGTATTTAGATGTCAAAACAAGACAAAGAAACTTTCAGTAAGTTAGAGGCTGACATAGAATCATTAGAAAATGTCATTTGTCATAGTCCAGAAGATGATTTGATATTGTCCTTAAATAAAAGCAAAAGACAACACTTGATTAATGGCCTTATTTTCCGCTCTCGAGCTAACTGGCATGAGAATGGTGAGAAGTGTAGTGAATATTTCTGTAAATTGGAAAAGAATCATACATTCATAAAACCATGGCTGAGAGGTAATAGATGACGATGGTAATCATACATCAGACCAATCCAGCATATTAATTCAACACAAGAGGTTCTATGAAAGTCTGTATTGATCAAACACTGACAGTGCTTCAAATGATAATAGTTTTTTAACATGATAGTAGATTAAATGATGAAGAAAAATCTTCATGTGAAGGAGAACTCACTTTCAAGGAATGTGCTGAAGCTTTGAAACAGATGCAAAATGGAAAGAGCCCTGGCTCGGATGGTTTTACTGTAGATTTTTATGAATTTTTTGGGAAAAAAATTAGGAGCCTTCTTATTTAGATCTTTATCTTATGGGTACTCTTCAGGATGTTTTTCTAATTTTCAAGCATTATCACCTGTATTCCAAAAGAAGAAAAAGATAGGCGATACATTAAAAGCTGGAGGCCAATTAGTTTAATGAATACAGACAATAAGATTGCATCATCTGCTATTGCATTTAGGCTCAAAAGAGTTCTTTCTTCTATTATTAGTGACTCTCAGAAAGGTTTTATGCTTAATCGTTTATTAGTGAAAACGCTCGACTTCTCTATGACTTGATGCATTGTCTGGAGGAAAATAATGAGAAAGGCTTATTATTACTTGTTGACTATGAGAAGGCGTTTGATTCCATTGATTGGGAGTTTCTTTAATTTGCTTTACAGAATCTAAGAGCTGTGTGATAAACAATGGACACTTATCTTCGTTTTTCATTTTAGGTAGAGGCTGTCGCCAAGGTGATCCTTTGTCTCCCTATTTTTTTGTATTAGGAGTAGAATTACTTGCTATCAAGCTTTAAAATAACCCTCATTTTAAAGGGGTTGGCTTTAAAAGGGGTGAGCCTATTGTAAGTCAATGTGCAGACGATATGTTTTTTATTGGGAAAGAATCATCTCTTGGAGAAACACTGTCATGTTTTAGATACTTTCGTGGAGACTCTCGTTTGAAAATGAATAGTAGTAAAACCAAGGTACTGTGGGTTGGAAGTAAGAAATACTCGAATGATATTTGATGAGCAGCTTGATTGGTCAATTTCAAAATTTAGATATTTAGGTATTGACTTTTCATTTGATCAGACCTCTATGGCCAATTCAAATTTTAATAAAAAGTGCTGGGAATTTCTAGACTAATAAAAAGCTGGCACAAAGGAAGCTTACTCTTCAAGGAAAGATTGCTGTGGTTAAAAGTTTGGCCTTGCCTAAAATAATTCATTTATTAACTACTCTACCTGTATTAATCATAATTTTATAAATGATTTAGATAAACTGTTTTATTGTTTTATTTGGGATGGAAAAACAGAAAAAAATTAAGCGCAAAACACTTATAGCAGACATACCATATGGAGATTTGCGAATGGTTCATCTGCCATCTTTTATGACTTATCTAAAAGTGGGGTGGGTGAGAAGGATTTTCCTTCATGAAAATGGAGATTGGCAGCATTTATTGAATTTATCAGTTAAACATATTGGTGATTAACGAGTTTTTTCTCTTAATAAAGAAAAACTTCTTGAAGTTAAAGATCATATCAAAAACCCTTTTTGGAGGGATGTGATTTGTGAAGTTTTTCCAAACCAATTCTTAAACCTGATGATATTAAATAATGTTTATCAATTGATAATTTGAGCTATGTATCAGTAGAAAATATACCTTATTACATGTATGTATCAGTAGAAGATATACCTTATTACATGTATGTATCAGTAGAGGATATACCTTACTACATGTATGTATCAGTAGAAGAAATACCTCACTATATGTATGTATCAGTAGAAGATATACCTTACTACATGAGGTGGGAGAATACTAACATTAAATAATTTGCAACATAATAAATGCATCAAGAAACAATTTTCTTTCTTTCCAAGATATCAAAGAAAAGACAAATAGCCAGAACTTAAATATTTTTTTTCTTTTATTAGCTATATACCGTGTTAAAAATGTATTAGAAAAGTTAAAAATATCGATCTAGAAAACTTTATCCCATGTGATGATTTTTTTAGATGAAGTTGTTCATTGCAAGAATGTAAAATTTGTTTATACACTACTTATTAAATAGCAATGTTATCTCCCAAATGAAAAGTTTTATAAGTGGGAAAATGAACTTAATGTTGAAATCCCAGAATGGAACAAACTATTTGTACTCAATAGGAAGTGTTGTAGAAATGTTTATCTGAATAATATTCAATATAAATTTTTACACAGTGTTATTCATACAAATGCATTTTTGTACAAAATTCACATTAAAAAAGTGATGCATGTTCTTTTTGTAACAATGAAAAGGAAACAGTTGAACATTTATTTTTTGATTGTGCAATCACCTTTACTTTTTTGCAAAATGTTTATCACTGTCTGCAAAGATTTTTACAGGCTTGGTTTTGAAAAACAATGTTTTCCATTTGGGTCATCCCAAAGGACTTTTATTGAATCTTCTATCGACTGTTACAAAGAACTATATATTTAAAAGCAAACTTGAGGAGAGACTTCCAAACTTATTAGGTTTATTGCATAAAATTAGAAGCTTATATGATATTGAATTATATAAAGGCCAGAAAAATTTCAAGGAAGATAAAGTGAAACAATTGTGGGCCCCTGTTATTATTTTTTTACCATTATCTTTTCCAGTTATATTTATATATGAACAAGCCAAATGAACATCTTGTAATAGTTAATTCATTTAGTTGAATTTAAATGTGTACAGTGCAGTTGATTATTTATAAAGTTCTTGAATTGAATGAAAGATGAAAGTGAGGTGTGTGAATGTGATGGTGAGTATATATAATATTTTGTATAGTCTTTTTTGTATTAAATTTGATCTCTTGTGAAGACTCTCTTAGTCAGGTGGTGATATATGAGTCTTTGTAAAACCCTGACTATACTAAAGAGAAATACAAAATACAAAAAGAACAGTCAGGTGGTTTAGCCTTGAAGTCCTCAATCTCGAGTCCTGCAATAGCCTTTTATAATTGAAAATTTTAGGTGCAATGGGTGAAGTATAGGAATATGAAATAATCGGTATTCATTTTTCTTTGAAATATTGGGGAATTTTGTTTGTTTTTGTGATGGAGGATATTAATCAAATTAATTGCATCTATACCTTTGATGACAAATGGTAGTGACCTTGACCTTTAACACCAACTGGTTTAAAGAGTCTGTGGAAACCAATATCCAAAATGATGACCACAAGTCTGTATATTGATGAGGTAGGTTCAGAAACAGGACTGTCAAGACACTTGTTTTGTAAAGGGGATGTAGTAGAGTGAGAGTTATAGAATAGAGTTAGTTTGAATGTGATGGAGTCCAAGAGGTTTTTGTAAGAAAGGAAGAAGACCATCTACGGAGACATCATGCATTTTAGATGATACATAATAGCGACGATCATGACTCTTTATCTTAGATTTTGTCAAATAAATTCACCACATTTATCTTATTGTTATATTGGCTTGAAAGGTTTCATATACTTTTGATGTTGTCATTGCATCCGTAAGGTATTGCAGTACCTAGTCTGCATATCCAGTATTCCTCTCTTTCCTTGTGGTAGCTTTTACTTAGGATAGGACTGTTCGTTGGATGGTATATTTTTTTTTTAGAATGAGAACTTTCATAGAGAGAATTGCATGATTTGTAGGTATTTATCCTTTACGATGATTGCACATTCGCTTGTGATTCACCGACATATATAAGACCGCATACGTTACATTTTAATACGTAGATTAAGTTCGTCGATAAATTCTTTTGTAAAAGGTTTTGTTCGTGAGGGTTCTAGTGAAGAAAGAGTCGGTTATTAGAATGTTGCATGTTTTGCGATTTTTAAATCCAAATTTTGATACAGTACTATGCGATTCGTCATAGTTGTAATCAAATGCATCATTTAATGTGATAGTACATGGTTTGACTAGTTTGAAATAGTCAGAATTTTTGTACTAGAATAGATGATCAACAGACTGAACGTACGATTGGATACACTTTGTTGGAATTATCGGGGCACTATCCATACCAGATGCGAGCGTGCTAAGATTCCCATCTGGGAACACCAGCGTCTTACAAGACAACGATGTGCCCGGTCTGTTGTTTGGTCCGGATTTTTTTATTCATTCCTCTTATTTACACCATAAATTATATTATTCGGCTGATGACACCCTCGGGGACAGAATCCGCCAGCTGAGGTATCGAACCGATGGTGTAGAAGAGTAATCTAGGGAACTAAATTTCTAGCGGATATCAAAAGTATGTAATCCATGGACAAATACCAGACATGGAAAATAGACACACACAAAACAAAGAACATAAAATAACCAAAATAGTACATACAAAGTAATAAAAGTAAACGAGCAACTTGGACTACTAAAAACTGGGAGCATTGACCAGGTGCACCGGTAGGGTAGCGCCTACTTCTTATCTAGAAACACCCGTCGAATTGCTCATAAAAAGTCAAGTCCAGGGTAGACGAACAATGACACTTTGTAATCATCTTCACGTAAAATTATATTGTCAGATCGGTTGAGTTTTGACATGCATGTTTCGATTTTTCCCATTCTGCCTGATTCTTACACAGGAATTCTGAGGAAACTAAAATGTACAAAAAAAAATTGTTCTGTAGAGAATGAAATCATGCAATAAGCACATTTTTGTACATAAAAAAAATCAGATAAATGTGTCAAAGTGATAGCGGTCCCTTGACCTTTCAACCTGAAATGCTAGGTATGTCATTACATGTACAAAGAGGAAATCCATGCCTCTATTACGGATCTACCCATCAACAAGCCATCTTATCTGCCATTTTGTATGGTAAAGTGATTTCACATTCTTGTATAATTGACATTTTATGCTTTTCGGTGTTGATTCATTTGTTTTCAAAGGTTGTAAATACAAAATGAAATATAATCATTGGCTTCCTTAATGATTCAGTGTTTATTTTGGATCCGATTTCTAAATATGTTATTTCTACTGTTTAGTTCGCGTGCTTAGACGATTTGCAAAAACGCTCCCAATTTCACGCACTGAGTTTTACTACTTATAACTTAAGTAGCTGTCTTTGTAAGAATCATGCAAAATCTGAAAAATGGGATACATGTACATCCTAAAAAGGCTACATATTTTTATTTTTGTAATTAAGTTGCTTTATGGGTCTATACTATGAAATGTGTAATTGTTCATTCAAATCTGCCTGCTCTTAGGAGATAATCAACATTGAAAAAACAGTAGATTCTATTGTATTTGAGCGTCATTTACAGAGTTATCTCCCTTAATTTTGAAATCTACAGTGCATTCTATACACTTTTTATCTCCTAAGAGCACGGGTATATGAAAAACTGAATGTTAAAAAATAAAAATATGTAGACTTTTTACCCATGGAAAATATTTTGCATGATTCTTATCTGGAGTGCTATTTAACAACTGGTTAACTAACCCCTTCAAATAGAGTTTCAAGGTCATTACTGTTCGGATTTTTACAACATTTTAAAACAAATTATTAAACCTTTATACTCACCTTCTAGACATTTACCTTCAACAGTTTTCCAAAGCGCGTTTTATACATTTTAATGTATGGACATCTCTCTGCTCTATGCTGCATTAGAAAAAAAAACAAACACCTTTTCTTAAGCAAAGACAAAATGTATTCACTTTTATTCTATTCGAAAAAAGACATTAACGAAGATAATAACTTTAAAAAATAATGAACTAATAAGGTACACGTACGACTAATTGAACTGAATTTTATTCTTCCGGTTTCTTTAACAATCTGAAGATTCGTAGCACTAGCTTAACACACTCAAATAGAATGAACAATAATTTCCTTATTTCAATAAATCTGGAGGTATGTGAAGATAAATCCAGGCATCCAGTTGGTGAAAATATATCTTTGTCAATCATGTATATCTTTTTAAAATTTTAAGAGTAATCATATATATAATTGCTCACTTCAATCTACATTTAAAGAAACTTCAGCTTCTTTTTTTTTTAGAATTTCAAACTTACTTATGAAAAAGTATATACATATACATATACATCAAAATACTCTGGGAAATTTGTAAAGATTTTCATATATGCTCACAAGCTCAATACAAATATAGCAGCATTAATTTCAAAAGGTTTTCTAACTATTTTTTTATTTATCACCTAAGAAAACATAACTTCATATGCAATAAATGCACAGTTTTAAAAATAATTCAACAAATTATAAGCTATTTCAAGATGTATGGTGTCTCAGGTATCATGTAATTTGTACAAAAATGTGTTGAGTCTTCTTTTAAAGAATATTTTAAAGATTTTGAAGGTAGTGATGCATGCTCGTATTAAACTCAATTTGAAATTTATATATTAGAGACTATAACACCATTTCTTTGTAACCATCAACTAAAAATGGGCACACATAATAACAGATTAAGACGAAACTTTTCAGTTGAACATTGTGGTTAACTATGAAATAGTCTGTAACATATATATTTTTTTAATCTAACAAATGATTAACTTACAACCTTCATTCAGAATTTCCATCGACCAAAAAGTCCCTGTACCACCAGGATTGGGGATAGACAACTCCGTTCTGTAAAAACCAAATTGCTGCCTTAACAGCAACATATGATCGATATTGACTTGAACATATAGGTCATCACCTTAACAGCATGCCTGTTGGTAGTGAAAGCCAAAAGAAAACTACCAAAATGAAAAAGGTAGAATCACTATATCAATTACCAGGAGTGCATAAGAATGTGCACTATGTACGAAACAAATAAGATAGTACAGTAACATCAGAAATGAGAAGATACAATCTTCATGCATTAATAATAAGCCAGTGCAGATGGGTAAAATCTGGGAGAATAATAACAGAGTCAGGTGTAGCAGTGTTATACACTGTACGCGAAGACAATCAGCTTCATGGGCGAGTAAGCAACCATACTTAAAAAAATGTCAAGATAATATGCCTATCGAATAGAAACCGGTGAATACCAAAATAATTTTACCTAAATGTTTCCTTCCACTGGTTGTCAACCAAGGCTCACATGTAAAATATGCCCGGATTTTGTATGTCATTGTTCCTTCTCATAAATGGTTTGCCTTCCACTGACTCCCCGGCTATTCATCGCATCATTCAGAGCAAAATTACCGAGTGTAAAAGGTCCAGACACGGAAAGGGACTACACACTGCATCTAAAGGACCATTGCTGCTCCGAAATCTTCTGCAATTAAGCCTAGGATACTTTATCCTGGTTATCATTTAATATCGCAAGGAAGCACTGCAGGTGTCTTAGATTGTTAGGGAATAATCAGGGGAACCAAGAATCTAGCAGAAATCAGAAGAATATAATCCAGGTACAAAGACCAGACATGGAAAACAGACAGACACGACAAAGAACAAATAATAATTAAAATAATACATACAAAGTTTCAAAAGTAAATGCAACTCTGACTCAAATAAAAAACTGGGAGCATGGGTCAGGTACACCGGCAGGGTAAGCGTCCTCTGCTTTTCTAGAAACACCCGCGAAGTTGCTCATAAAAAGTCAAGCCCAAGGTAGACAAAAGAGGACAGGAAAACTGACACGTTGAACAAATCAGTTTTTATGGTGCAGATGGACACACCGTAACGATCCACAAGTTCATGATGACGACCATAAAACTTCTGTAGTGATGACTTCAATGTTATTAAGATTATAAATAATACCTTGGACCAACATAAGACAGGTCTTTCTCTTGAGACATCTTTGCTGAACAGGGCCATGGGTAAGAAGTAACTAAAAGTTGTTTTATTGTTTTGTTTTTAGTTTGTGTGCATACTTTGGCACAAAAGCAATAAATAAGTGTTAAGGTTACAGACCACCAATTCAACCAATGAGCATTTGGAACGTACGCAAAAATAGTCCTACGCAGAAATTACCCCTGTTCCTCATAGTGCTGTGAAAAAAGTTCTCATCTTATTTAAAAAATTTAAACAGTTTCTGAAAGGAAAAACATTTCTGTACATTTTATAGGTGCATTTTGCTTCTTGTGATGTGAAGCCTAATCTCCATAATGATTTTTAAATATACCCCTATCTTGTGAAAACACTGGGATTTCCCATGCTATTTATAGACCCTTCACTTCCGGTGACCAGTACTGCACTGCAAGTCTGCTAACCCCACATGCCATTCTGAGGATTGTGAGCTGACATATGTAGAATCATGCTGATATATAGTCCTCTGCAGGTTAAAGTTAAGGTAAAGTCCAGAGAAGCCATTGAATATTGTGAAATTAGCATAGAAGCCTATGGAAAGTGGAATTAGTGGTTTTTAGCCTTAAAATCTCGAATATATTTTACGTCTTCCATTGTAAGCTGATGCAATCATGCATAATCATCCTAAAAATAAAATTCATCTTTGATATAAAATATGATACTTTTCAAAAATTTGATGACTGCAGACAATGAATAAAATGTTTTGATATTTAGATCTTAATGAAAATCTTCTACAACGGTGAATGTACGGAATACTATATCGGCCACTCTTTTTTTATTTTTTAGAAAACACAAAGTTGAAAATTCAAGAAAAAAAGTTGAAAAATTCAAGATAACAACTTGACAATTCAAGATAGTAATTTGAAAATTCATGGCAACAACTCGAAGATGCAAATATTGACTTGAAAATTCAAGGTTATAGCTTTACCTTGAAAATTCAAGATAGTAACTTGAATTTTCAAGATAGTAACTTGAATTTTCAAGTTAGTAATATTATCTTGAATTTTTCAAGTTATTATCTTGAATTTTCGAGTTATTAAGTGGAAGTCTTCCTAAAAACAAACAGAAGGTGATTCATGCATGTCAAAAACCCATCGAATTCAGTTTTATTTCTTGTTCAGAAACACTTACTGATCACATAACCAGTCTTAGTTGTTCAGTTGGTTGTTTTGATACTTGAGATAACAATCATATAGATTAAACATGAAGTTGGCTCTTTGCAAGAGTTATCGTTCTTGATTTGGTTTCATTTGGTCGATTTTAGTGGGAGATGAATACGTGATTTTCTGCAAAGTGCAGATCTGAGTGCAGAAATGATTATCGTTATGTGAATGTATAGCATATGTAAACTGAAAAACAAAACATTGTTTGCTTGTTTTTTTGTTTTGTTTTTTGTTTAAAAAAAGTGTCTTAATTTAATGTGAACTGGTACTTAAATTGAATTTTCAACATTTTACCGATTAAGTGAGCAACCTAAACATATTTATGAAAAACAATGTGTTTTACGACTTTTGCCTAGATTAAAATTCCACTCATAGCATATAACAAAACTGGACTTCCTGGTTCAGTTATTCAGAATCCATTATAGGCTGTATCGTGTTTCCGAGGTTCACCGTCTACCTGGGATATAGAGATTCTGTAAGTAGTGCGCCAAGCCTTGGAGTATGTAGTAACCGAATCTTTCCTATGTTCCTTTAGTCAATATGGAAGTTAAACTTCAGATATTTTGGAGCTTTTTGCTTTGCCAGGTGAGATTTATTTGTAGCATTTTCGGTTTTTTTTACAAGACCTTAAAATTGAACGGTACCGAACAATGCCCACAATCTACCAGTAAATGAAATATCATACACTGCCATAAATTATGCAATAATGCTTTTAAACTACGTTTTATGGGAAGTGTCAAATAGTCTATCAATGTAACTTTTAAACACTTTTCATTGAATATTGACTACTAAGCCATCTCTATTTTAAGCAGGGCAGAAATATCCGCATAAAAACTTGTAGAGGTGATTTGCTAGAGCCAAAATAGTATTTAAAATATCCAATCCTCGAACATTTTACTTTCCTAAGTCATATCTCAAGTTTGAAGTTCGTTAATTGGATACAAACTTTAATGTGTTTATCATCATTATTATTGCAATTTTCCCAATATGAAAAACAACTAGAATGAACTATAACTATCGGTCAATGCTACCTATATATCCCATTAGTCTGGTTAAAATCATCTTCCTACCATGTGCTTTAATACCATGTCAAGTTCAGCATGAAATCGCACACACATTACAGTTTGTTGCCAATTTTAAACGAACTTCAAACTTGAGATTTGACTTAGGAACGTAAAATATTTGAGAGATTGGTTATTTAAGTACTATTTGGGCTGTAGCAAATCGCCTCAACAAGTTTTTATGCGGATATTTTTCAAACGACTACATGATTTTGAAATTGATATTCTAGAATGTGATCTCAGTTATCATCTGATCATCATCTGATTTTATGACTCTGCAATAGCCTACATAAATGACTTTGTATATGTTTCAAAGTCATTACTATTTTATCTTTGATATCCCGGTGTAAGAACAACTTCTTACAAGCTTTTTCTTCATTGCAAGGCTATTTGACGTTATCAGATTATTCGAAGAGTATTTCGACTTCTACAGCCAAAAGGATCAAGTACGAAAACAGATTCCATTTGCCAAATTAAACTTTGAATTATTATTTTTACAATTTTCCCAATATGAAAAACAACTTAAAAGAAGAATGCAATATAACTATCGGTCAATGCTACCTATATATCCCACCACTCTGGTTTAAGAGTAATCAAGGGAACCAAGGTTATAGCGGTAATCAAAAGAATTGAGCAAGGCATTGATCAGGCATATTTTTTGACAATAAATGAAAAAAAAATAAGTTCAAAATTTCACAAAAGCTAGAGGTTTTCGACTTGGGACAAGCGTCAAATGCGCGGCAGGATTTAACTAGTGTGATGAAACTCAACCCTCTTCGTCCTGTAGCAAGTTAAGACGACAAATTACACAAAAACACACAGTAGAACTCAAATTTAAGTTCATTTTTTTTTTCAAATAATAAACTCGGGAATACCAACATTTACTGAATTGTCAGATCCAAACCTGAATCGAACTGATGGCGAGAGGATACCTAAACAGTTGGCACATCAATCATAACACTTAATTCTAAAAACACGTGACACGTCTATAATCAACTTTAATTTTGATATTAATAGCGCATTTAGCGCAAATTTGAAGGAACTAAATAAATTAATTTTGATTTTTATTTTGATATAAAAATGTGTCAAGCTCAAGATCGATTTTACTACAATAGCAAAGCTAAGAAACTAGCATTGCTGTAAAAATGACAAAACACACATTGCACAACTGCAACGTAAGCATGAACTACACACCCGTGCCATGTAAATACCTAGATTCAAAATACAAGTGAATGGAATGGAATCGTTTTGAAATGCTATCTTTAATGACTTGAAAACTGTATGATAGCTTAACTCTTTGCTATTACGTATAAGTCTTTGTAAGAATCATGCAAATTCAGTACTATGTGATATAACCCAAAACTACATATTTTTTTTTATTTTTGTTAAGTTGCTTTATATATCTATATAATGAAATGCGTAATCATGCATTCCAATCTGTCTGTTGTTAGGATATAATCCACATTGAATACTCAACAGTTTCTGTCATTTACGGAGTTATTTTCCTTAATTTTGAATTCTACATTACATTCTATATATTTTATATCTTCTAAGAACACGGTCTCTATAAAAAGCCATATGTTAATTTCTGTTTGCTATTACATTTTTAACAAATATCAAAAATAAAAAATACATATGCTTTCTAACCGTGAATAACATTTTTTTTATTATTCTTAGCTGGAGTGCTTCATAAGTATTTTAAAAGGCGTTTGGTCTTTATTCAGTATATTGCTACATATCCCAACTTATCCGTTCTTGTTATTTTGAGTTTGTAGTATTCCGTTGTTGTTTTTTGTTTTGTTTTCTTTTTGTGTTTCCTTTTTTCATTGTTTGTTTGTTTGTTTTGTCTTGTTGTTTTCTGTTTTCTTTTGTTGTTGTTGTTGTTGTTTGATTTTTGTTTGTTTGTTTGTTTTTTTTGGCTGCTGTTTCTTTCGCCATTTTGGCCAGGAAAAAGAAATAGTCCAAAAGACGCACATTAGTCGGATTAATTAAATTTAAGTAAATTTAAACCGGACAAATTTACAACTCGAAAGATGCATCAATTACTATCACGTCGTGTTAAGGCTTTTACTACACTTGTTTAAGAATTATCAGTTTTACAGTGACTTTCCTACAACCATGACACTCTCTTGTTACCAATCTGTTGAACAATACAAAGGATTGACAAAGATATTGGGACATTTAAACTGACCAGTTGCTTTTGAAAGAGTTGATGAATACTCACCTATGAATCTTTTCATAGCTAGCTCCTGGTTATTTAATCGGAAGCTGCTACCTGGGCTATTCTATTTTTCATTGGTGAGGGGAGTTCAAATTTAATAAATTATATTTTGTTTTGTATTTTGTTGGCAAAGTTGCAAACCATGATTAAGAATATTATACTAAAGTAACTACATTACACAGAAGTCTTATATATTATTATAAAAATGAGACCTCAATTAATATTTATTCCCTCCTTCATAAAACTGGAATTGGCCTACTAAGGTGCCCTTTTAATGGAAAGTATGTGATTCATACTGTAGTTAAGGAACAAGTATTATACAAAATGCAAACAGTTTGAGGTTCACATGAATACAATTTTTGAAATAGTGCTATGAGTTTATTTTATTCAATTTTGAGTATGAGTAGACTTAAAAGTGAATTAAGTACTTTATTGATTGTGAAGGATTTCCATTGGAATTATGATGTTCTTGATTAACTGCACTGGTTTTCATAGTTTGGGATTTACGTATCATATTAATAATAATTTTTATATGTGTTATAGTTTGGGATTTAGTGCATTGAGTTTGATGGAAATTATGATTTGGGATTATAAGTGCAATGATTTTCAATGAAATTTAAGCTGTGGAATAAGTGTTATTTACATTGAAACTTCTTTTAATTAAGTGTGGTTCATTGAATTTATGGCTTTGGATTTAAATGGTTTTCCTTGAAACTTTTGTGGATTATTAAAGTGCAATGATTTTCATTCAAATGTAATAGGATTTAGTGCATTTTTAAAATGCAATGATTTTCATCACCATAAAATGTAGTTTGGGATCTAGTGCAATGGTTATTTTTGAATTAAAGATTTGGGTTAATTGCTATTTTTTTTATTGGAAGTACAGCTTGGGATTACGTGCAATGATATACATGTAACTGGAATTATATGAAGAATATTTCTTAGTTTTATTTTCCTCCTTGTAATTGTCGTTCTAGATTAAGTGCTATGATTTACAGCTCTGATTTGAATGTTTTATGTGAAAAATGATTTTATTTGGAATTCTACTTGTGGCTGAAGTGCATTGAATATATATATATATATATATATATATATATATATATATATATATATATATATATATATATATATATATTGTACATGCATATTTTAAATAATATGAAAAAAAATGTGCAAGAAATTTATAAGAATCCGAACTATTGTTGAAGTTAAAGTAGGTACTTTGAAGGAGTATATTTCAATGCATATATTTAAAAACCAGTATTCAGTGGATTTAGCTTTGAGATGGGACAATTCAAATAAATAGTAGCATAACATTGTAACTTCAAGTTATTGTTCATTCCATGAAAATGTTACTATTTTAATTCAATTTGCCATTTCATATTTGCTATCCACTTGGGCAGCTGTTGGTTTTTTTTTTCTTAGAAAAATATAAACAATATTCACAACCAATAGTTTTCCACATTAGTACTTTTCCTGTTACCAAGTACAAAAAATACAATGAACATGTTTCTATCAATTGCTAAATGCAATAACAAAATAACAAAAAATACCAATTATGTAAAAAACGCACTAAATTCCCTCAAAACACATTGTAAGTAATATTCACAAGCTGAGAAAATTCCATATGATATGAAACATTGCGAGTATTGGCTGCCTTACACCTGACCAGGTAAATTTTCATGGGTGAGTGGCTACCTATTAATAAACTCTTACAATAGCAACTGGTCAGTTTAAATGCCCTAATAGCTTTGTCAATCCTTTGTATTGTTCAACAGATTGGTAACAAAAGTGTCATGGTTGTAGATGTTTGTTGGGGTTTAACGTCCGAGCAGCAATATTTCAGCTATATTCAGACAATGAACATGAAATGGATGATAAAATGAACATGAAATGAAAAAAAAAAGAATGGGTCACAACGATAATAGGGTCGACAAATTTTGATTGGCACTGAAAAAGGGGGGATGGGTAAGATCGGGCAATTTAGCCTCCTGTGGCGGAGCGCAAAGGTTCCTACTCCTATCGAATACCACAGCAGGGTTGTTTAACGCGCGAGGAACGTGGCATCTTTCCCAACACTGTGCACCACTATGGTTTGCGGTCAGGTTTTCCGTATTATAGCCTGACAACCCCAGCATGCAACACGCCAGGGGTACCCCATTCCACCACCTGGGGCACACATCTCAGTTGCTCTGTGGGCAGAGCGCCTAGCCCCCGGCTAGGTTTCTGAGCACTATTTAGTCGCCTTATACGACAAGCTTAGCACTGCTGCAGGCCTATTCTTTTAACACCCGGACCTGCACGGGGCTCATGGTTGTAGAAAAGTCACGGTAAAAGTTACAAAAGAGACAGGTTTGTCTTGAATATGATATGCATATACAATATTTAATATGTAACAACATTCAAAACGTCCTCTTTTTTAAATGACTTTGTTGTTTAGTACGTTTAGTAAAAAGTATTTTTTCTTGGTTTCATTTATTTTTTAATCCCATGAATGTTTAATGTTTGGTCAAAGTCTAAACTTTAAATGGTTAACATTATGAATACTTTACAAACCGCTGAGTGGGTTTCAAAGTTATAAATCTTTCCTTCTTTAAATAGGATTGAGATTACCCGACATTTTCGTTTTGTTTTGGTGTTTTTTTTTTATCAATTTATTTCGCTGACCATACCATGACCCAATTCAACGAATATAGCTATATACTTTCAAAGAGAAACTAATGTAAATATGTATCTATTCACTATGTATAAAACATATTATGTAGGTAATATATAAAACAAAAACTATGTTCAACCACACCAAATAATGGTAAAATTGACATTCATTTGGTAATGTTGAACATATTTATAGGTTTATTCAATTTTAAAATTGGACAGTAGTTGACTTAATTTGTATTTAATTTTATTAACACTGATTTGTAAAATATGTAGTTCTTGTGTTAAAGTTTCCCTTTGATTATTAATATTAATATGAACGTGCGTGCATATAATAACAAAATTACAGTTCTAGTCATATCAACTCGAAAAACATGGAAACACTATATTTCACTGACACCACATGTACAATTTATCCATTTTTTTTACCTCTCAAGGGTATCCGAGATTTCCCTATCTTGCATTCGTACGGGTGATAGTTTCTTTATTTCTATATTTTGTTCAACTTTATTGTTATAGTGTTATTTAACAGTTCTTGTTTTTTTAAAATGTTATGTTGATATTGTTGGATGACACACGAAGAAACGAATGCAAATTTAAACCGTCTAGGGATCAAAAGTCAATTTAATCTGATGAAATCTATTTAAAATTTGAAGCAGGTAGAAACTTTATATCAAAACCACCACCATGATTTTACTTGGTACAAAAGAGTTGTTACCTAATATCATTCGGTAAAAAGCGAACAGAATACAAAATAAGTAAACAAGCTTAACTACTTTAAATCAAATTCAATCATTAATTGCACAGAATTTCAATAATACTCCTGTTTTAGAATTCTTTTACCACTGTCGCGGACCACCTATACACTTTTTGATCTCCTTTGTTTTTAGTTTTAGTGCTGCTGATTAGAGGTGACTCCATGAAATACGTGTACGGCTTAACGAAATTTTCTATCTGCCCTTTGCGGCAATAAAATAGTCACATAAAATATGTTGTAAATTTTTATCGACCACATATTTTCTAGTGTGTGTTCTACAACAGACGGTTGGCATTCCAAGGGGCGAACTGTGCTCCGCTTTTCGCTGTTCTATTTTTTCACTCTTATGATGGTGAATTTACAGCTGATTTTATCGAAAAGAAGAAACATCATTTAGCCAGACCATATGATCTCAGTTTCCGCTATGTACATGACATGCCGTCTATTAACAATCCTAGTTTCGAACCTGAGATAAAGGCACACCACAAACACTATGAAAACCTACTATTTGAGGGCGGCAGAAAAGGAAAACTCACGACAAATATTTGACAAACGCGATGACATATTTCGTATTGTCAACTTTCATGTCAGTTGTCGCAATATCTCTTCAGCACCTGCAATGGAGTTTTTATGTCACAACTTATAAGCTAAGCAGAGCTTGTCCAAACTATGCGGACTTTATTAGGCAAAACATCTCGATTTTGTGCTGAAAATCACTATTTTTACGGTCTTTACTTTCCTTGCGGATCTCGCACGACCGCCCCTTACGGTGATTCTGTTAGTAGATGTCTGTTAGTAGTTGGAGGTAGCGGAGCCCAACCATCGGGAAACCTGACCGAACAACTCAGAGTGTGTCTTTTTTGCGGCTGAAGCTCTAGCCTACTCTCATACCCCACGTGGGTCCGAGAACGTTTCCCCACTCGCAAACTATTAAAGAGTAGGACAACGTGTAGAGTGATCGGGGCCATGGTAATGTTTATAACAGTCATTGTCAGATGTTTAATCTGGTTCTTAATATGGTTCCCTTGTTAATATCATAAGCCACCAAGAGAATGCTAAACATTTGAGTTTGTTTGTTTGTTTGTTGGGGTTTAACGTCCGAGCAGCAATATTTCAGCTATATTCTGACGATGAACATGAAATTGGTGATAAAATGAACATGAAATGATGATGAAATGAAAAAGGGATGGGACACAAGGACATTGGGGTCGACAAATTTTGATTGCCACTGGAAATAGGGAGAGGTGGGTAGGGTCGGGCAATTAAGCCTCCTGTGGCGGAGCCCTATGGTTCCTACTCCGGGAGAATACCACAGTAGGGTTCTTTAACGTGCGAACGTGGCATCTTTCCCAACACGGTGCACCACTATGGTTTGCGGTCAGGTTTTCCGTATTATAGCCTGACAACCCCAGAGTGTAACCCGCCAGGGGTACCCCATTCAACCACATGGGGCACTATTTAGTCGCCTTTTACGACAATCTTAGCGCTGCTGCAAGCCTATTCTTTTAACACCCAGATTTGAGAGAAACTAGTGAAACTAAAACATTACCCGCACTTCTTGGTAACCAGTTGTTTTGATTGAGAAACATTCGGGTCATCACGGTTACGAAAGAGTAACCACATCAAGGAAATCAAAATTCTAGCGGGAGTCACCCGATTTTACCGTACAGTTAACAACATCAATGACTACATTAAACTACAAGAAGATATAGATGAACTAGGAGCATGGGCTAGGAAATGGGGCATGCGATTCCAGTCGATAAAGTGTAACATGGTGAAACTGACACGCAAGAAAAAAACATCATGTGGATTATGAATATAAATTGGAAGGGTCAACATTAGAATTCCTAGATACAATAAAATACCTCGAAGTTAACATATCATCAGACCTTCGATGGGACAAACATGTATCTGAAGTCACAAGCAAAGCCAACCGAGTATTAGCAATGCTTAAGAGAAACCTAAATTTCTGTAATAAGAGTAATCAAGGGAACCAAGGTTATAGCGGTAATCAAAAGAATGTAATCCAGGGACAAAGACCAGACATGGTAAACAGACATTCACAACAAAGAACATAAAGTAACTAAAATCATACATACAAAGTAACAGAAGTAAATGAGCAACTCGGACTCCACTAAAAACTGGGAGCATGGACCAGGTGCACCGGTAGGGTAAGCGTCGGTAGGGTAAGAAGTAAAAGAAACTGCTTACTTGAGTTGTGTTAGACCGATACTTGAATATGCAGAAACTGTTTGGGACCCTGACTGTAAATACTTAGAAGAACTAGAAAAGGTGCAAAAAAGATCTGCACGCTTTGTTTTGAATAATTACAACTATGACGAAGGGTCAATGTCTAAGATCATGAAAGAAATAAAATGGTAATCATTAAAATATCGAAGAAAAGAAAACCGAATTATATTGTTTCATAAAGGTCTTAATGGAGTAGCAAACATACCAACCAATGACATTAGACATAACACCAGAACCAATCGTAACAGACATGATCAACAGTTTTACACACCATATTCTCGTACTGATGTTCTAAAACAGCTTTATTCCGAACACAATCCGTGATTGGAACAGTCTGAACTAGTACTAGTACTAGAAACGACCTCCACCTCTAAAGACGCAACCTGCACTTTTTCAGAACTTATTCGATCCCAACGTTTAGACTAAAATACACTTGACTCATGGGCGGTGCAAAAATGTCCTTGGATGTAGCACCTGATTCCATGAAGATGAAGATGAAGAGCATATTGCATTCGTTCCGTTTCGGATGTTGAATTCAAGCCAAAATAAGTGGCATAGAATATTTCACGCTTAGCGAATTTCAAGACTTCAGTCTTTGACTTAATATCACACCAAGATAAGATAATAATAAAATCGTAATTTCAGTACCGTACATTAGCATATGACTTGTATAATTACCCCGGTGTATATTACTACACCACCTTGTGCTGCTGATCGGTGCCGAGATCAAAATGTACCTCAGGCTCATAAATACCATACGTATACATGTGTTCTACGTGTGTTTTTACTTGTACGAGAGCAGAAAGTTTACATTAAAAGATGAAATGAACGGTCAGCATTGAACTTTCTATGATACATAGCTGAAAAAAACGCCAGTCTCCGAGTTGTTTTAATTGAGAAACATTCGGGTCATCACGGTTACGAAGTCAATAGAGCATATCGCAACTGCCGATCATAGCCGATTGACGAACTGCTGCGTTACACAACAAAGTTCTAAGTTCAAAAGTAAAGTCGGTTCATATAAAAAGTAAAACACAATCTATGGCAAGCCAACGTGGACAAAAATGAGTATTTTTCTAATATTAAAAAAATATTTTTCAATATTACAAATTCATTTTCTAGTATTACAAATTAGGTTTATGGCAAGCCAAAGTGGACAAAAATGAGTATTTTCTAATATTAAAAAATGATTTTTTTAATATTACAAATTAATTTTCTAATATTACAAATTACATTTCTTATATCACAGAACACTTTTTTAATATTAAAAAATCATTTTTAATATTAAAAATTCCATTGCATCTTTCTTTTCTTTACGTGCAGTGATTTCTTCTTTACGTGATGTGGACAAAAATGTCATGATGACGTGTCACCCTGGAACTTTTCGATCATGTAAACTTCAAATCAAAGAGTAAAACGCTAAATAGACGTCACAACGCCGATTAAAACGTGCTGGACGAAATCAGTTTGAAGTTTTAGTGGTGAAAAGTGAAAAAAATAAAGATAAATCTAATATATACTCACGATTTCACTTTATTTTTTTCAATTTTTTTTCACCAGTTAAACGGCAAATTACTGTGATCAAGCGCTCCTGTTTTACACGGGATTTGAAAGGGAGTACATAGAATTACAAAGTATCAACATGCAGCAATATTCCAACAGGCAAAACTACAAAGGAAAGTGAGTCAAGATCAACACACTCAAACATCATATCCACCCATACTCGGATCAAAAAATAATCACAAAAACAGAAGTGGTGCCAGGTGTTCCTGAATGGTATACAAATAGTACGTTGGCTGAGATAACAACCGCGCACTCCCCCTCCCCACTCATCAACCAAAATATGATTTTCAGCTTCCCTCATACCTCCCATTTACGAAGCATTTTGTCGCAAAAAAAAATTCAAGCATTTTTGTATTTTTGGCTACTTTTTATACCTGGTTGAGGCAAAAATTATTTTTATACCATTTTTTATCCTTCGAACATCGTCTTTTTTTCTACACAACGAAGTTAATTTACATATGTATGTCACAATCTCTATTTCTAGGGGGTTGATAGAAGTAAACTCTAATCTCTAGGGTTCTATGCTTTATTGCCAATAAATGTTAATGCCCTCGCATATCGTGCAAGAGGCACATTTGTAAATGGTCACAGGAATAGTAAGTCTCCAGTACTACTGTATTGTACCTGAAATATCAAAAATCACTTATTGTATTTATAATTTAAAACAATTACTTCATGACCACAGTGTGTGATCGATTTAAAGACTTACACTTTTACTTTCGAGCGGTCCACTCGAACTGTTAAATGAATCAATCATTAATCGCTATTATTTAAGCATAGTAAAATAACATTACAGATTTGTGTGTTTAGGTAAATTATTATGAAAGTTACACAATCAATCAATCATTCATACCGGACTTTCATACGAGGTAAAAATGTTACTTTCAAGACCATTAACATGCACAATTAATCTAGGAATGTTAAAGAAACTAACCTTAGTAATAGTTAAGTTGAAATCAGATGCGTATATAAGTTGAGTTGATAAGAATATAGGTTGCTAGATTCGGATGAACATAAAAACCAACATGTCCGTTCAGATACTTAGGTAAGAGTGTTCAAATGAAAAAGGAATTAACCCGCGACAATTTCCAACAACAGATGACGAGAAAAGAAGTGCGTACTAATCAAGCATGAAAAAGAATATAGAAGATTACGACTAGATTGCAATACAATCACCAGTTTCCGAAAGCTCGTCTGTCAATCGGTCCAAGTCAAATAGTAAAACATAATACACATTCATACAAGTCAAATATTTTATTACACAATACATAAAATATTCATATAAAACAACATTGCAGACTATTACATGTATGAATCAACACATATCCCAGTGTCTCAGCTTTACAACTCTACAAGTTATTGCTTAACTAAAACGTCTCAAATTTGGTTTCATTCGATTGATAATTTAATTTATACACCAATAAACTACGAAAAACTAATTTTTAAGAAAGAATTTTCATAAAATGTTAAAAATATTACCCCTACCCTTAGAAAACTGGTCTCAGCATCAAACAGAATTCTCATTCACAGCATACTGACACCGTACAACTCATAATTTAGGCATTCATAATTAAGATGATGATGTACTCAACATATCTGATCAATTCAGGCGCTGAGATTTTGCTTTCGGTATGACAATTATTATAAAATCGAAAAAATGGGAATTTTCAGAATTTCAGAATTTGACCCGCAATTGTCATTCTCTTTCATAATACCATACTTTTAAACAAGTTTAAACAAGCTTTTGTGTGATACGGTACATTAATACAGTTTCAGCTTCCAAATGAGCCCAAGTGATAAATATTTGAACTTTTCCATGTCAAGTTATGTGGAAAATGACCACCCCTACCCATGAACAAAATACCTCACCTAGCCTGAACTGAAATATTAATTTTTGATATATAAACGGTGTACAATAGGCATGCTGAGTACTATTGTTCTAGTTATCGGTGTATCCGAAATAGCATATCTTCTCATTTCAGGCGCATGTTTTTCAGCTTCAATGTAACAATAATGAGTTTTTCATAAAAAAGGGAATTTTCGGAATTACATATTTTCTTCTATTTCACCTATAATTGGCAATATTTTTTTTTTCAGAATTCCGTACTCCAAACAAGCTTTTGTATAGTCGAATACAATTACGTTTTGGTTTGTATATAGTGTCTTAGCTATCTAATGAGCCCGAATAATAAATATTTGAACTTTTTTGAAATCGAATTAGGTGAAAAATTGCCACTCCTACCCATGAAAAAAGTACCTCAACATGAACTAAAATGTTAATTTTTAGCATATAATCGATGTAAAAAAAAGTTGGGAACAAGTGTTTTAATATCGATGTATTCAACATACCCGCTCATTTCCGGCGCGTATTTTTCAGTTTCAATGTGACAATAATGAGGTTTTCATAAAAAATGGGAATTTTAGGAATTCCATATTATCTTCCATTTCACCTGTAATTGGCATTTTTTTTCTCAAGTACGAAATATGAAATTCCAAAAATCCCCCTTGGGGGGTGCGCAGTTGTTATCTCAGCCAACGTACTATTTGTATACCATTCAGGAACACCTGGCACCACTTCTGTTTTTGTGATTATTTTTTGATCCGAGTATGGTTGGCTATGATGTTTGAGTGTGTTGACCTTGAATCACTTTCCTTTGTAGTTTTGCCTGTTGGAATATTGCTGCATGTTGATATTTTGTAATTCTATGTACTCCCTTTCAAATCCCGTGTAAAACAGGAGCGCTTGATCATAGTAATTTGCCGTTTAACTGATGAAAAAAAAAAAGAAAGAATAAAGTGAAATCGTGAGTATATATTAGATTTATCTTTATTTTTTTTCACTTTCCACCACTAAAACTTTGGCTTGTTCAAAGCATTAGAAGTAGCTAATGACCAATTGCATTTTCTTTGCATTTTTTGTCAATGAATTACTCTTTCATTTTGTATTATGAAGTAAATGGATAGACTACCCAAATTAATGTCGTCCAGCACTATTTTAGTCGGCGTTGTGACGTATAATTAGCCCTTTACGGTTTGATTTGAAGTTTACACGATCGAAAATTCCGGGATGACACGTCATCATGACATTTTTGTCCACATCATGTAAAGAAGAAACCACATCACGTAAAGAAGAAATCACTGTACGTAATGAAAAGAAAGATGCACATAAAGTATAATTTAGAGATCGACATAACGTAAAGACCAAACGACCTCACGTAATAAAAAAAACACTGCTCGTAAAGATAAATCCACATAACATAAATATATATTGACATAGCGTAATCGTAAAACGACAGAACGTAAAGACAAAATGACTGAACGTAAAGACCAAATGGCAGAACGTAAAGACAAAACGACATAATGTAATGATGTTCATACATAACGTAAATACAAAATGACTACATGTAATTATAAAGCCACAACAAATAATATAAAACTGACAACACATAAATAAACATGTATCTCATCAGACAGTTTAGGCGTTCCATAGAAATCTGTACACAATTTTTTGCAATTTAAAATTTTGAAGTATTTGTTTTTGCCGTTTTATCTTCTTTGCTGATTTACTGTAGTTTCCTATTGTCTAACATACATTCAATTTATTAATGTCCAAAAACAGATACGTGATCTTTTCTCCCGGTAAAAGTCATTTGAACTTCCTTAACAATGGTTGGACGTTCTATTAGAATCAATCATATAAATAGACATTGCAAATTTCGGTATGCTGTTTGTGTGTTTCAGAAAATGAATTAGGATCGCTTATATATTAAACCTTACAAATCGATGTTGGTCATAGGTGTAACAAGTTTGGTAAGCGTTGTCAACCTAGGGCATATTGGTGTTAGTATCGGGATATTGCAACGCAAACTTGTTGCACATTTGTAAGATGATAACACTCACACCAATTGACAAAACGTAAAACTGCTGGGGGACTAGCGTTAGATGTTCAGTCTATTCCTTCTACAAATTTTATTCTAACTAGGTTGTCATTTAAAAACCATTAAAACAAAACATTTACATTAATTTTGTCATCATGTAAGTAAAACAACTTCTCATAAGAAGCAGATGTTAATCTATTTCGGGTGCCTTTTTTCGATTTGTTTATAGCTCTTAAAAAGTCTTACGCGTTTAGTATCATAGAATAAGTACAGTATCCATTGTGTGTATACCAATATAATTATGGTATATCATGCATCCTTGTTCCATTTCAGGATTTAATTGTCAACCAGTGTGACTCTCACTCCCAAAATGGAAAACTAGGAAATATTAAGTTTTCCTGTCCACAAGGTAATATACTGACTAACCGGCATGTAATATATAAGTTGAGAACCATGACCGTTTAGTCTCGCATGTTTGTATAAAGTAATGGTTGACTATTGCACCCATTTGTTTGTGCTCAAACAGCTTTACGTGTTTCACTTTTGTAATTCTGAAGGAAGTTCATGCGCCACTGTTATCCGCCTCTATAAAAAAGGTTCAAACACAAAATAATCAACAGATTACATAAGAAAAACAAACTACAGACGAAACAATAAACGATTTGGTGTTAGAAGTTTCTGTTCAAACACAAATCAAATAGCCTGCTACATGTAGGATACAACTAATTACTCAAATGCCATTTTTTTTTACAATATATTGTAAATCTGTGCCGGCACACATTTAAGTCACGTTATAGCAAAGGTTAAATCATGTATTTATATATTTAATACCTTGTATTTCATTCATTTCAGGGCAATATTTTACCGGGGGATTTTGCATTATGTCAATAGACGTAGAAATGGATTGGTATAGTGCAATGGTTACATGTAAAAGGTACTAAGGATTTTATTAATTATATGTCACATATACCATTAGTTTTTAAATATGATATTCCGTTAACATATATACCACGGCGGAAGAATGCGGCCCTTATAAATAAATTCTTATGTCGTTCTTTCAACATAATGTGTCGTTTCTACAAGAAAATAAGTCGTTCGCACAAGATAGTTATATGAACTTTTTATCATTTCCTCAAGAGACTATGTCGTTCACAAAAGAAACTTATATTGTTCCCTCAAGTATCATGTTGTTCCCCTAAGAAGTATATTATAGTCACGTCAGTTATACGCTACTTCTTCAATATATTATGACGTCTTATCAATTAAGATAATTTACAATTCTCTCAAGATAATACGTCGTTTAAAGTTTCAACTGAGCGCAAGATGAACAGGCATGAGTATGAATTATTTTGGGCTAATATTGTATCTTTCAGACACGGGTACGAATTATTCTGGGCTGATGATATAGACGACTATCATGATGTAGATCACTTAGCTCCAAAGTCATGGACGAACTATTGGTCAGGTGAGAAACCATTCTTCGATTACATGTAGACCACTTAATGGCAGAGGAGAGGCTGTTAACTTCCAAACTTTAAAAGTAGAGATGTGTTAAATATACTTCTCGAGGAAAGAGAATAATTACTATCGAAATATAACGAGAATATGGATTTGGTGAATGTGTCAAAGAAACAACAACACAAAGCCTTGAATATCAATAATCTACATATGATGGTCTATTTTTGTTTATTTTTGTACCAAGTTTGGTTTCAATCCATTTAGTCGTTTCTGATGAGATGTGCAGACAAGACGGAGGGGGGATAAAAATATGAAGCGCATGGCCCGCTTTTATACCCCCTTCAATTGAATAACCTCTCTTTGGAATACAATGATATGTTATTCAGTGTCTACCTTTATGATGGAGAGAGGGTAACCTCAAATCGAAGAGGAGGGTTGCATAGTCAGAGGGAAAAAAAGGTTGCAGTAACTCGGGCAATTGAAAGGTGTCAATGGATACATTAAGCCATACACGGAAAGGGCTACATACAATGTATCTTCCCCAACTTTTTTATTGTTTAAGTGTCATTTTCTTCAATCTTTTTATTGTTTATGTGCTATTATATAAACATTTAAGCATGAGTGTGATTTCTATTGGATTAACAAATTTGATATGTGCCACTTACTTCTTGTGTCGTCCACATACATCATTAAAAAAATACGGAAATAATCCGTGCGTCCTCCGCAACACAAAAACTATCTTTGATACCAAAATTCTTGAGCACCATATATAATTCATTGTATCCATCTTTTTGCCTAGCATTCCAACTCAGTCACAGTAGTGGTGCCGACTGGTTTATACAGTGTAAGACTCGTTTCCAGTGATTTCACTGAATATTTGTGCGACAATCTAATTTCTGCGCTATTTGGCGGTAACCCATGCGCCAGAGATCGCCAAAATTAAGCGTAAAATATAACTTCAGTTCATAAACTATAGTAAGGTCTATATTGAAACGTCCTACTCACCCCACTGGACTGTTCCTTCAGAAACACAGACTTAACTCTTACGTCTTATGCAAATTTTTGTTTTGCTTGGTCCCCTCCCTTCGACATAAGTAGTTTACAGGAGGGGGTCCAAGATTTCAGGTTAGGTCGGGAGCGTTCACCGAATTAAATGCCCAGCGAAGCGAGTCAAGGAAATTTGTAAAAAAATCAAGATTTCACGCAATATAAAAAAATCACATTTATAGGGGGCGCCGCATGGTTAATGGTTAATGACGCTGATATTCAAGGCTTTGTGTTGTATTTCTTTGACACATTCACCGAACTCCTATTCTCATTATATTTCGATAGTAACTATTAAGGTATCTTGAAGCCATTTGCAGGATGTCTCTCCCGAATTTAGCATATCCCGCAGGAGTTTTGCCGGAATGATTGGTGTTGCACGAAGAAATTATCTGTACATGCTATCGAATTTTAGTCTTGAGTTGCTGGTAATTAAAACTTGACGTCATTTCATGACCGTGTTTATTATTTAATATACAGGTCTATGGTCTATGGACATAAAGAGAAAGGTGAGCCAGTAATCTTGTCAGGAACTTGAATCCGACAATTCCCGATCGAACCAATAATCGTAAATCTTAATGCCTGCATTTTAAAAATGCATGTATCCGTGTTTTTTTATGTATTTTCACACTTAAATTCATGATTGGATAATCGAAGGAATTAGTGAACTGCCATGTTCACGTGCCAAGATGGAAAAATCGTTATTCAAAAGATCGTTTAAAAGAGATTAG
This sequence comes from Perna viridis, assembly GCA_037379345.1. Lineage (NCBI taxonomy): Eukaryota > Metazoa > Mollusca > Bivalvia > Mytilida > Mytilidae > Perna > Perna viridis. The sequence goes on along the minus strand of CM074514.1, from coordinate 23,944,055 downwards.
GATCTAATTTGAAATAAATAGAGGCAAGATTTATTTTTTTAAGAAATAAAATACAAGGATAGGCCATATGTAAAAATAAAAAAAAGTAGCATATCATCTATTGTTACCCTTATATTTTTTTCTGAAAATTTGCTGAAGAAAAAAGGCAAGACCTAAATTTTCTAAAAATAAAAAGGGGATAGATTATTTGACCTTAGCTATATCCCCATAAAAATAAAATGGTTTCTCCTTTAATAAGATCTCAAAGTGTTCTGAAAAGAGAATTCTAAAGGTGATACTTAAGTGCAAGTGTTTGTAAGAATAGGGCAAAAGGGGAAAAATCAGAAACATGCATGTCATGCCCCCTGCAGGTCCGGGTTTCAATAGAATAGGCCTGCAGCTAGCGCTAAGCTTGTCGTAAAAGGCGACTAAATAGTGCTCAGAAACCTAGCAGGGGGGCTAGGCACTCTGCTCACAGAGCAACTGGGATGTGTGCCCCAGCTAGTGGAATGGGGTACCCCTGGTGTGTTACATGCTGGGGTTGTCAGGCTATTATACGGAAAACCTGACCGCAAACCATAGTGGTGCACCGTGTTGGGAAAGATGCCACATTCCTCGCACGTTGAAGAACCCTGCTGTGGTATTTGATAGGAGTAGGAACCTTTGCGCTACACCACAGGAGGCTAAATTGCCCAACCCTACCCATCCCTTCGTTTTTCTAGTGGCAATCTAAATTTTATCGACCCTGTTGCCCTTGTGTCCCATCCCTTTTTCATATCATCTTTTCATGTTCATTTTATCATTCATTTCATGTTCATCACCTGAATATAGCTGAAATATTGCTGCTTGGGCGTTAAATCCCAACAATCAATCAATCATAAACCCACAGATTTGACAATATAATTTCACTATTGGATGCTTTCTCTATACGATAATTACCATTATTTGATCACTGTATCATTGGATTTGCTCAGAAATTTTTCAACAGAATCTTAGAACTATTAGGTTTTTGACTTTATAAAATTTTATATCAAGGTTCCAAAATAAAAAAGGAAGATAGGTATTTGATTTTAGGGGTTTTAGCACCAACCATTTTTGAAAAGGGGCCAAAAAACAAGTATTTAATCAAATTTTCAACAAATGTAGTTGTATAACTCCAGGGAAAGCATTTGAATGTCTATGATATTGTTCCACAATATTCTATACCACAATGGTTAGATTGATTTTGGGGGTAAGGAAAAACTTTTCAGGATATTAAGGGCCAAATGTGGGCAATGAACATGTATTTGGCTGATGTCCAGACAATGACTTGTCATTTGTGAATGAATCTCTTAGAAACTGTAAAACAAGGTGCACTATCACCTTATATAGGAAATACTGGATTTGACTTGAATTTTTAAGGAAATAAGGGCCTGCATGAAACAAGCATTTTCCTTTACTTGGCTTAAGTCACAATCCCAAAAATCAATCCCCGTCTTCCTTTTGAGGTATTGCACCTTAACGTAAAATTGATATGAAATTCATTCACTTTTAATCTTGAAAGTTATTAAATAACGGTGATTAATGGATTTTGATGTTATTGCCCTGTTTTGCTGAATTAACCTGTTTTTTGACAATTTTCACCTATTGTTTAGAAAACAATAGGAGATTGATGATTAATTTAAATTGAAAAAATGTATGGTATTTCAGTATCAATTTTTGGAGCAAATTTCAGAAAAATCTTTGACACTTTTTTGAGTTATAGCCCTTGAAAGTGTCATTTTTGAGGTTTTATCATTTTTGCCTAGTATCATTTAGAAAAAAATGCAGATTGTTGGTTAATGTAAATTGATGTATAATATTCAGTATTTCAGTATCAATTTTAGTCCAAGGGAGTTGGTTCAGTAATGGAAATATTTGGCCTCAAATCAAGGGCTACCTGAAGAAGATTCAATGATATTTCCAACTCTGTAATGTGCTTTATAGTTGATTTGATTGGTATAGGATAATCATTTGAACATATACAGTCATATATGCCTTTCAACTTTAGCTGAAAGTGGAAAAATCTGGGAAACACCCATAATTTCTGCAGTTTAACTTTGGCAGCATTCCTCATGCTTCATATATTTTGTGTATGATTGTCAGTTACAACTCGTGCAAAAATATTTCGAGTGAACAAATGTTTTGCCACTTCTCTTCCACACAAAAACCATCTTAAAAAATTGCAGAAATATTAGAAGTTCAAGGTTTTTGTAAAAGTTACATAAATACATAATGTTATTTCTGGAATAATGTCATAAATCTGGTCAAAAGTGGCTTGTATTCAGTGTTTGTAACCATACTACATCCTAGAAATCAACTGTAATTTTTTTTTTAAAAATGAACAAAGTCAGGTATCATCTATCATGTGACTTTGATAGAACTCTCAATTTTTTTGCAATAGATTATTTTTCAGTTCGCTAAATAAAATCATATAATTGAAATATTACATCAATATCTCACACTGTTCATAATCATTCTTCTTCTTGTACATAATGTCACATTGTGTGGACACTATGCATATGTGATTGTATTAAAAGGATTTGCCAGGACATGATGCATCCATTGGATTTTATATGTTTTAAATTTTTGTGGGTTGTAGGGGTAGTTCTATCTAGACTATATCAGCATATAAACTAGACACATCCCTATCTTCAGTAGCCTCCTGTGACTGATCATAGTACAATGTCTGTTCTAATATAACCTCCCATAAACGTCAAACCATGTATTACCTGATACACACGTTTCTACACCTTCGCAGTTCAGATGCAAACAGTTATTTTTTTTTGTAACATTAGAGTAGAAACAATTTAAAATGAGGGTACAGTATTGTACTCATTTACACACAGGTTGGCCTATATATATTTGCACTTTTCAATAATCAAATATAAAAACCCAGCCCATGTGTAAGGGATACCCTACTCCCCATTAATTATGTCTGAAGTGTAATTACCATGATACTTGCATATACATGTCATTTGTTGGTTATATATGTATATATAAATATATATATAAAGTCTAAAGGAATCTGCCAACCAGCAAACTTCATGGATATTTGATTGTCGAGTCATGGCAATGCAGCACAAACAACAAACTATGTAAGTCTAAAGGATTCCACAACCATACCGATAATGAAGTTAATATGCTATAATAAAATATACAATGAGCAAAAGTGTGCAGGAAAGTAAGTGGTCTGTGAACACAACTCCATACCTAATCAAGTAAACACCTGTGACATATTGAAATTTTAACGATAGATAAAAAAGATCTTGAGCATTGTGTTATAGAGACACCCGTTTTATGCTGATCTTGAACATTGTGTAAAATATAAAATTAAAAATATTTACAAACACCGTGATGGAAAGAAACTATATACAAAACAGGAAGACCTTAATGTTTTTTATTATCTGTGTGGATGTAAAACACGAAGTTCTTTTATCCAAAAATTTCCCGCTTCACTCTGTGCAGATCACTCCAGATAGTGTTTTGTTTCACAATTAAAAATTGCATTTTGAAATCATTGAGGTAGTGGTTTGGTAGTCTGGACTGTTGACTCGTGGGGAGTAAAGGCTTTTTTGTTAGGTTGCTCCTGTTTCCCTTTAAGCACTTGTGAAAAGGCTGTTTGGATTCACCAACATGGAGGCCACTAATGGGACAGTGAAGCAAATATATCATGCTAGTGCTCTTGCACTGCATGTTACAAAATATTTCGTAGCATTTCCCTGTGACCGTGCTGGTGAATAATGACATGAGATGCATTCGTTTGCAGCATTTACACCTTTTGTCACCACAGGAGTGACTCTAGCCTGGAGTCAAGTTGGGCGTATATATTTCAGCCCTTGCAAGCAGACCACACAAACTGTCTGGCTGTCTGAAAGCAATCTTAAGTGGTTTTGGAAAGACTTTGGATAGTGTGGAATTTTTTTGTGCAGAAACCCAGTTCTCATGAATGATATTGTGGCTGTTTTTAAGGCATGGGTGGAATGTTAGAACACAAGGAGATATATATTTATGTATGCATTATTTTGTAGGTTTGCACATAAACAATGAAACTTCTAGATGGACTTACGAATCAAAAGAAGTATCATTAAATGAAGTTTACTGGGAAAATGGTCAACCTGATAAAGCACAAGGAATATGTATTTATGCAACAAAGAATGGATATTTTTCATTTGGAAATTGCTTGAGTAAACTGCCATTCATATGCAAGTCACATGCTGTTTTGGAAGGTAAGACAGTTGAGAGAAAGTTCAACTTAATGCTGTTTTAGTTGGATTGTTTTAGAAAAAAACTTTCTTGTGTAAATTTGTTACAAATTTGGTTTATAAGGTTCAAAACAAACAAATGAAACAGTATGTTTTTTTTTTTTCAAAGCAAGCCAATTCCCAAAAGGCTTTTTTTTGTTTAATTTTAAAGCTTAAGTTGGCTTATGTATTATAATTCTGAATAGATCACACCATATTCCATATTAATGTTTGAAGTTTTAAGATTATTTTGGACTGATAGTCAGCATCTTAAGGTGGAATGTAAACAGTTGTAGTGTATGTTATAATGACTATTATGTTTTTCAGGTTACTTTCGATGTAGAAATAGTAAAGGGATCAAGACAGAATTCCTTTGTGATGGTCATAATGACTGTGGTGATTTATCTGATGAAAGCAGCTGTGGTATGCATAGCAGGAAAAATATTGTTTCAAAAATGTATTGATATTTTGAAGAGGTGCTTAGTTGAACGTATTGCCCAAATTTCCATTAAAATACACTTCATACATACCAATTTAATCAGGCTTGTTTCATTTAGTGACATTCTTTCCTGCTGTTTGTTGCTCATAAAAATACAGCTTACTATGACAGTCTAGAACAACGCAGGCTATGTTGGACTGGTCAATGATTCTTGTCCTGAAATGCATGAAATACTTGCCTATAACTACAATCAATGAATCATTGCACGTTTTCTGTTCCAGATTTGTTATTTGTACAGAATATATTTCTCAAAAGGAAGTAGACATATGTGTTGAGTGCATGTAACTGACATTCTTTCTGTCAAATTTCATTGTTCAGTTCAATACATTGTATTAAAAAAAGCTATGTCATAGAAATGGACCAATGAATGTTATAACTTTTTGGTTTCAGAAAACAGTACAATAGTGTGCTCTGAAGTTATTGATGCCCAAAATACCATATCTGGTTCTATATCAAGTGGTGATATTGTTTTCAACACTTCCAATTCATGCTATTGGATTATTGTGGCAGGAGTGGGACAAACTATCAAAATAATGGTATGGTGAATTGTTAAATGATTTTATTTGCAAATTAAGATTGGGGTATATACATTTATAGATCTCAGGCTGTCTGTCTGTCCAAAATGATGATTCCTGAAATGCTTCCTCTATCACTTGCAAGATGCCTTTGTTTATGCAGTGTTAGGTCACCATATGTTCAAACTATAGGAATTTTAAACTTTTATTTTGAGAATATTTCCAATAAATACATGGCTATGGACTAAGCCACTTTTCAGCATGCTGTCCAATGTTGTAACTCCTATATTACTCATTAACTTTATGCAGTATGATACCTTTATACATGTATGAAGAAGTTAACATTTCATTTTCTTCAACACCTCCTATTTTACTCATTAGACACCTCATTTAGAATTGTAAAACAAAGATTAATTGGACTATGATAAATTATTATTATACTCCCTACTTAAGAACTCTAAAGAAAATGTAGAAATCACCCTGTTTTTCTGTTTGTTCACATTTTTTTGTATTGGTAGAACTCACACGTAACTGCTCAACAGATAATGATAAAAGTTTATGAGAAGGTTAAGACATCATAAAGTGTACGTAGATGAAATTATTGCCTTATTTAATTTTTAAAGAATTTAACATTTTTATATACTGCATTAACTATATAATTTAACCTGCCAAAACTTAATCAGTTAAAATTCATTTGCTTCCTGCAATAGGAAAGAGAAATTAATGAGCCCTGAATTGTGTAGGTTCAATTTTTATGTCTTCTAGGTAAAAAGTAATGAAATGAAGAATAGTACAGACATTTTACACTTTAGAACTGGAGGAATGGATGGTGATATCTACCTTGGAGAACTGACAGGAAGTTCTGTTAACTCACGTCCTACCTATTTCTCTTCTGACAATATATTTACCTTGAGATTTATCACTGACAACAGCGTTGAATCCTCAGGATTTACAATAGACTGGACAACCAGTTAAGTCAAATTTTAGATTAACTTCAACTGCCAGTGACATTTCACCTAGTATAATTGGTAATGTCTTAACAACAATCCAATTAGAATGTTTGGTTAACCATTGATTGGGTATCAGGATAGTGGTTTCCATGCAAATATAAAATTTGTTATGGTACCAGTATCGTATTGCATATCCCTGAGCGGGTGTACGTCAAAACATGGATGCCATAAAAAATATAGTGCATTTTCTTTTTGCCTCTCTACAAACTAATGTTTTGTCAAAAGACATGAACAATGACTTAAAAAATAGAGCAAACATCACACTGTAAGATGAAGAACTTTTTTAAAAGAAAATCTAACATAATATCATAAAAATGTTCCACTGAAAAGGTTGGTTTGGTGAGTGCAAAACGAAAGTGAAAGTAGGGAAAATGGCTATTTATAGTTCAAGACTACTTTTCTGTCCAATCTTCGTGGACTCACCCTATTTTCTTTGCGGGAAATTATTTTTTCACATGTCCTTAGAAATGCTACATAAGTGAAAGTTTTATTGAATCAATTTACATATTTTTTAAAAAATCCTAAAAATATGCACTTCACTATAGAAGTCTATGGGAAAATTAATACGATACTGAGACCTAGTAAGCCAGTTTTTCAAGTAAAGTTGGATATTCAGCAAGTGGTCTTTACCAGCTGAAAAAGTAGTACCCCAATACAGGTAACACTTTTAAGATGAATTAGCCAACTTTTGAACCTGATTTTTTATGGTAGCTCTGGTTTTTTGCATTTATAGTTAATTTTTACCAAATTTGGAAATGCATTTTGTTTTCATGAATTTGTAGGATATCAGTTCAATAAAATTATTATCTTGACTATTTATGATGAGCATATCTATATTCAGGTAACCTAAAGCAAGTAATACTCCTGCATAAAGGATAGTTTTCAAGTTACAACACATTTTAAGTGTGTGGTTAGGACTTGAAAATAGTCATTTTCCATACATTGCCTCTTATATATGAAAAAATGAATATTTTTTTTATTTTTTGTTTTTCTTTCAAATAAATAGCTAAAATGAGTTGCCATATAACTGTGTGGTTGATTTAAACACAGAAATGTCACAAAAGTCATCAGCCAATTTTTTAGTGGACTTTTTTCAGTGGTTCAAATGGACAGATTCTAATGCGGCAAGAAAAATAATGGTGTTTTTTCATATAAAAACTGAATTTTTTCAAAAAGTATCTAAAGCAGACAATTGTTATTATAATATTTATACCAGTAAACTATATTTCTTGCATCATAGCTATCTGTTTTAAAGAAAAAGTCCTTTTCCTGTCACATTGAGGTCCATTTGTATCTGCCTTGGGTACCAAAATGGCTTAAAATCTGTATTTTCTGCATATGAAAAGCTATATTTTTTTAAAACTATGATATTGGTATAATTTTTTCTGGATTTATTATAATTGAAATGACCATATCTATAGTTTAAAACAGTTGGTTGTACCGGTCATTATACTTTACTTTAAACAAGAGGCTCCCTTGAGTTAAAGACAAAAAAGGAGGTTCGGATATTAATATTTCCATATATGGAACTCACAAGTGGGGATTAAATAATGATTTAGAACTCATAGTACAGCTCATGTATCTACCATGTCAGAATAAACCACAAAGTTGCTTAGTTTGATTAATACAGCAGCTTTTTATCAAAAGTAATATTTTCTGGCTAACATTGAGATATTAGTCTTATGCCTGGAATAGGGTACCTATATAAGAATTTTAATAGAAAACTCATGTTTGTAGCAGGGCAATGATATTCTGAATTTTCAGTATGGAAATGAATACTCTAGCAGAAAAACAACAACTTTTAGGATTATATTGAAATGTTTATTAGTAATAGGTACCAGTATCGTATTGCATATCCCTGAGCGGGTGTACGTCAAAACATGGATGCCATAAAAATATAGTGCATTTTCTTTTTGCCTCTCTACAAACTAATGTTTTGTCAAAAGACATGAACAATGACTTAAAAAATAGAGCAAACATCACACTGTAAGATGAAGAACTTTTTTAAAAGAAAATCTAACATAATATCATAAAAATGTTCCACTGAAAAGGTTGGTTTGGTGAGTGCAAAACGAAAGTGAAAGTAGGGAAAATGGCTATTTATAGTTCAAGACTACTTTTCTGTCCAATCTTCGTGGACTCACCCTATTTTCTTTGCGGGAAATTATTTTTTCACATGTCCTTAGAAATGCTACATAAGTGAAAGTTTTATTGAATCAATTTACATATTTTTTAAAAAATCCTAAAAATATGCACTTCACTATAGAAGTCTATGGGAAAATTAATACGATACTGAGACCTTATGAGATGCACTGTAAATTAGAAACTTATATTTGAAACTTAGTCTTAATGCCTATTATTAAATAGTGGCTTAATTGTAAGACAGAAATGCTGTATATTTATGAAATACTGTAAAATGACTTGCTTGTTGTTTAGTTTTTCAGGAAAAATATGATATTACTTTATGGAAGATTAGAACAGATGTATTGGATAATTACAAATATATGGCATTTGCATAAATTATTTTGAATTCTTTACTGTATAACTTTTCCAAATTTTAGCTATTTTAAAAAATTTAACTTCATCAGTAATATTTATTTAACAAAGCAAATTTTTTATTTTTCAAGATGTAACTGAAGTTTTCAATGGTGTAATGGAGTTAATTGCTGAAAGTTCAACGAAGGAACTAAAATCACCTTTTTATGATGATGGATATTTGCCTCATGAAAAAGTGTTAGAATGGTTGATAACAGCTGATACAAAGAATGTTGTCACACTGGAGGTTGGTCAATTCGTATTTTTCAACCAGGTTTTTTATATGCCTTAAATTTATTTGTATTATGATATGCCACAGTCTGATAGTCTTTTTATGCATGGTAGGATACTAGTTATTATGAATAATTTTTAAAGGCTAGTAATGTTTTTGTTGTAGAGAAAATGTTTGACTTAATAGTAGGAAGCTCGCTATATTTACCTGTGTTGCTAAATGCAGAAGTGGGTCTAGGAGTCAGGTCACTCTGTCCGTTTGTCCGTCCACAACACTTCAGTTTGTCATGGTACGTCATGTAACTACTCAAAGGAAGTTCTTGAAACTTGGTATGTAGCAAGAACATCACATGCAGTTGTGCGTGAAATCAATAATTTCTTATTCTCTAGTTTATATGGGAGTTATGGCTCTTTGAACTTAGAAATTTACCATAAATCATCATGTATCTGCTTGTCGTCACAACCTTCCTGAAATTACCCAACAGAATTTCATTAAACTTTGTATGTAGCAAGAACACCATATGCATGTTGTGCATAGTGTCAGGAGATTTAAATTCCCAAATCTTTATGGGAATTATGTTACGTAGTTCTGTATATCTGTCCAAAACACTTTTTTCGTCACATTTTCTTTTTTTTTTAAATCAAAGGCTGCAGTGTGACCCAGAACCAGACGATTGGTCTAGCTTGTTTATCTTGTTTCTGAGTACCATCAGAAATTTCACCCTGTCCTGTTTCTAAGTAACTTAAGGACTTCCAACACCCCATAAAAAAGCATATTATAAAGTTTTGGGTTAGGCTACGCTCAGTTATGTAACCAGTTCTTTCAGGCTGGCAAGTTTTCATTTATAACTTTTCTATTTGTTGTGTTAGTGGATATTACTGCTAGCCATACTTTGATATCAACATTTATTTATTGTTGTGTATTGTATTTATTGTATGGTATGTTATTGTGGGAAAGCTGTTTAGAGCATGGTTTCGTCCACATTTTGAAATACCCCATTCATAGTAGTAGACAATAAATTGTCGGTTATAAAAGATTCTGTAACTTAGACTAAGCAGAACAGTGCCTCATTTACTGAACAAACCAGTTCTATATATAATGCTTGGCCACACTTAACCTGCTACCAAGGTTTATTTCTCAACATGTAAAATACATAAAAGCAGTGTTTTGAGTGACCCATTCAACATGTGATAATATATTGCATTATAGACCAACTACATAGGTGTAATTCTGCCATTTATGATATTGTTGGGATAATTTACATTTGTTTATCCTGACAGAAATTTGCCTTTTAAGGATCAAAGGGTCAGACTAATTTAATATTTCTGTTTAATTTGGATGTCAGCGGTGTCTTTAAGTAGTTCATTGAATGTGTATAGTATTAAGGACTAAATTTGAGAAATTAAAATAATACTAAGCCACTTCAAAATTTTTATTGGACGTCAAACGGCAAAGTCTCTTTTACTTGCATATTACATCCAGTATTTATCAATTAGGATATACAATTTTATGTATGCTGTTTTATGTTGTACTTATAAATATATACATGTACATTGCAAACATATACAATTCTGGAAAGCTAATTTCATCAGAAATCAGGTAGCAGTTTTTTTTCAAACTTGAAAGAATACTATTGCCAAAACTTGACTGTTTGATGTGATTTAAAAAATGGTCATCTTTTATACTTTCTATTTTTATAATTTTTTCATTTCTCCCTTACAATGAGCCTTTATTTATTTTAACTTTTTGGATGTTTGACAGCAAGTGTCTCCAGATTCTACACTATGTACACAGTTGACTGATCCTTGGTCACTTAAGGTACACCCTAAAGATCAAAAGAAAAAAAATGCCAACTACATGTTTCATCAATTTTACAATAAATCATTAATGTTTATTTTTATATGTATGCTAATTTCTTCTTTTTTTTTAGTTTGTTGATCTTAAAATAGGAACGTCAGGTTTGTTGTATCTGTGGGATGGCAAAGAGAAAACTTTGGAACCAACTTTAAATGGTGTTCGTAGATTAAAGTCAAATATTTTTATATCAAAATCAAGTTCTGTAAGACTGATGCTTAGAAGTGAAGGAGGTGGGATAGCTGCTTTCAATAAAGGCCTTTACATCAAATACTGGGAAGGTATGTATGCAAATAAGTGAATAAAGATCAATTTAATCTTATTGATGATATCTTTGATTAAATTTTAATATTTATTTTATATAGTAAATCTAGTGTATTATTTTAATTAATTACACTGGAATATGCCTTATTTGTTTTATTATTAGTTATCAGGTATATCTGATGGAGAGGGTGGCAATAATTTACTCATATTTCACAGTTTTTTCTATCCTGATTCCCATTGACTAATTTAGGTTCTGGTGACATTGGTGTTTATTGTTGAAAGGTTACATCCAATAATGTGTGGACAATCATCCACCATGGCCACACAATACATTCTCTTAAAGAGATTTTTATTATGAGTACCCCAGTATAACATTTCCAAATATTGAAACATTTGTCAACTGTTCATTTGGTATATATATGACCCCTTGGTACAAAGTATTTCCCTTGGCTTTGCCTCAGGTAATAGTAGTTACATTTACTTGATATTTCTGTTGTGTATTATAGTAAAATGACAAATAGTTATAGTCCTTATGCAGAGAGTTAAGTCTAAATTTATGGCCAATATCTTTAAAAAAGAAAAAAAAGTCGGGAGGAACTGTTTGCATTTTTCATTGTAACATTTCTTGAAGTCTTAGATAAATAACAATATTCACCCAACTTTGTTGCACTCCTGCAGAATTTGTATTTTTCTCTGTATGAATTGGCAACTCCTCCTAAACTGCTCAAGGGATTTCAGGAAGATTGGGCATCTCTTATGTATGGTATATGCATATGAAAGAATATGATTATTATTGTTGGGCTCCAAAGGGTGGTAATTGAAATGTAAGTTTATACATGTAACAGTTTAACCTTGTAAATCACTTATACAACTTCTCTTAACTTTCCCAAGGGACTTCGATGGCATTTTAAAGAAACGTTGGACATTGCATAGAGATGTGCATGAAGGAGTGTCATTATTTTTGGTGGACTCATAATGGAGATAATCCAACTTGAGTGCTTATTATGAAGTGGGGATATTTTTTTATTTAGGTTGCTATTTGTATTTAGAAGAGATGATCATACTATTCTTTCAGTTGCAGTAGATGAATGGATCTGTTTTTAATTTTTTAACTGATTGATCTGCCCAACTGTAAAAAATCTGCCTGCAAAACTACCATTGATGTTTTTATCACATTGTTCCAGATATATTTCTTTATGACAGTTTTATTTATTGTTTGGATAAAAAGCCCTTGAGTTCAACAATACTAGTTTATCCTACCAATATATCTGGCAGGTTGCAAAGTGAACCACCAGTTAAATGAAGGTATGATCCAGTCCCCAGGTTTCCAGTCTGGTAGTTACCCTGATAAAGTGGACTGCCAATGGACCATTACAACACCTGAAAATGAAACCAGGCCTATTTCTCTCAGATTTAATTCTTTTCATATCCAGTCAGCATCTGATTATTTGAAGGTTGCATATATTATATTTCTGTATTAAAAACGTGTTTAAAAGTGAATTTAATAGTTCCACCATTTGCTACACAATAAAAAGTGAAATATGGTTGGAAACTGCTCTCTGCCAGTTAGTGATACATTTACAGTTATTATTTACATGTAATGATAAAATAGCCACATGATTTACAATGAGTAAAGTGCAGAATTAAAAGAAAATTACACATCTAATCAAATGAAGATATAAATATTACTTATATTACTAAGGGAGCAAATGGAAACTAATGGAAACAACAAGCATAGTACAGGTCTGTCATTTTCCAAAATTATCAGGATAATATACAACTTATGATATTGACTTCATTTAATTGATTGCTAAAAAAAGGCAAGCTGTTTGTAAATGGCACTTTTTTTCTTTTTTTAGCTCACCTGTCCTAAAGGGACATGTGAGCTTTTATCATCACTTTTCATCTGTTGTTGTTATTGTTGTCTGTACATGTAGTCTGGTGTTAACTTTTCTTTAAAAATCTTCCTCTCAGAAACTGCTGAACAGAATTTTATATAAATTGGTGACATTCATTCTTAGCATGTCTACTCCCAAAATTATATCTGTTATGGTGTCTGGCCAAAAAAAAAACATATCTGTTGTTACTAAAAATAGAACATAATGGTATTACCATATACTTTTTTTATATCTCAAAAACCATAACAGATAGAAATCTGGGACTTTTGAGGCTCATTGGCTTGAAGAGATCTACCTTCCCTGAAGATTTCAAGATAATACATTTACTAATTTTTGAGTTATTGCCTTTTTTTTTGCTTATTGTACCCTTTTTTGGCAGTTTTTGCCTTATAGTTTAGAAAACTAAAAAATATTGATGATTGATGTAAATTGATAAAAAAAATGTTAAGTCATGATCTACTAATGGTGCAAATTTCAGATTTTGACTCTTCTTAGTGTTATGGCCCTTGAAAGTGTCATTTTTGACATTTTTATAACCAGGTGACCATTGCTATCACTTGGTGTCTATCTTTGTTGTCATTGTGAACAATTTTTCAAATATTTTTCTCCTCTGAAACTACTTAATGGATTTGTATGAAACTTGCCATGATTGTTCCTTAGGGTATCCTGCACAAATTGACTGGATTTTTGATCAGTAAATATACATGGCTGCTGTTACTAAGAATAGAACATAGGAGTCAGACAGCAGTTATTTTGCATATATCTCCAAAACTGTGAGGTTTAACTGATTCTAATTTAGGATAAAAGTGTTCAGCATGACGAGATCAATCTGTGGTTCACTTTTGGTGAAAATCTGTTCACCCATATTGGAGTTATTGCCCTTTTTGGACATTTTTTGTTGTTTTCAATATTATTACTTTTAAAAATCTACTTTTCAGAAACTACTGTACAGAATTCAGTGAAAGTTGGTATGATTGTTTCTTAAGGTGTCCTGCACAAAATGAAAGTTTGAATTTTTGATCTGTGGAGAAACATGGCCACAGCAACTGAAACAGAACATAGGGGTCAAAATACAGTTTCTTACAAATAACTTAAAAACCATTGAGTTCAGGAAAATTCTTATTTCAGGATATAGTTTTCACCATCAGGAGACAGACCTATGCCCAAATTTTCAAAATGATTTGTTGCGTAATGTAGGAGTAATGGCCCCTGTAACAGATTCTTTTGTCGTTTTTTGTGTGTACATCTTTGAAAATCTTCTTCTCTGAAACCATGCGAAAAAATTTTATGAAAATGGGTGTAATTGTTTTTTAATAAGACTGATCATTAAAAATTTTCATCAATCAAAAAACAAGGCGGTCATTACTAACAATTTAATATAAGGTCAAATTGCTTATTTTGCTATGTTTTACTCAACTATAGAAGAATAATGAAGATGAAAGCTACTAATAATATAAAGATGATATTTTGAGTTGACTTGCAGTATATAAATTTTTTAGGTGGCCATTTTCAAAATGGCTGCTATTTTGTGACCATTTTCACCAGTTGCTCAGATTCCAATGAATTTTGGTTTCATTAAGAAACGTTTTATTCTTTGTTGAATGGTACTGACAACAGTTTGGTCTGGGTGGCCATTTTCCAACAAATTTTTGTCCCCACAACACATCGCAAAGGGACATGGAAAGCTGGGCGTCCGTCGTGCCGTCCATCCATGTGTCCATCAGTCTGTCTGGGTTTTCGACACTTTTTGTTTGTAATGCTCCTACCAAATAAGTATATTTTTGATTTGGAGCCTTATTATGAAGAGTTACAGATTAAGTTTAACTTTGGTTATGGTTGATTGATTTTTACAGAAGTTACTGCCCATGAAATTTCAGTGAATTTTAAGTTTTCCACACTTTATTTTATTTTCTTTTTCAGCAATGTATACTGCGATAATGCCTGCTCTGACCCGGTGTAATAACAGGGCATAGAGGGAAACCTGCCTTATTTTTTTCCAATAGATTTAAAACACTTTGAAGTCATTTCCAACATTTTGTGTCTTAGGTACTCCGTTGAATTTACAGCATTCATCAGTAGATGTTCTTTTTCATTAGGTTTTTGTAAAACTTGGTAACAAAACATTTACTTACTTAGTTGATATTGCATATTTTACCAGGTGAGCAATTCAGGCTCTTTGAGAGCCTCTGGTTATCAGTTTTTGCCTCTTATTTAGAAAACAAAAGCAGATTGATGATAATTGTAAATTGATAAAATGTTCAGTATTTCAATATCTATTTTTGGTGCAAATTTCAGAAAACTATTTTGATCATTTTTGAACTCATACATGGGCCTTGTAAGTTTCGTTTTTTGACCATTTTCCCTGTTATTGTCTTTCATTGACAAGACTATAGCAGATTAATGATTAATATAAATTTGAAAAAAAAATATATATATACATGTAATACAATGTAGTATGTAAAGATTGGTGCAAATTTGGGAGAAATCTGTTGATTGCATTCTTTAATGATTTCTGCACTTTTAGCATGTAATTCAGTTAACATAAATAGAATGATGATTAAAAATGTTTAGTATCATGACAATATCATCTGTGCAAATTTGGTCAAAGGTGTTTGACCATTTTTAGGTTTTGCCTATATTCTACATTTTAAAGTTATTGAACCAGATGAGCGATTCAACCTCTCGAGAGCCTCTTGTTTCTTTTGTACTTCATGTTTCTTATATGTAGGATGATTTTGTGTCTAGAGACATCATTTAATTTGTGTTTAATGCAATATGTTCATTTTTCAACAGGTTTATAATGAAACTAATAGTACATCAGCCCCCTTATCCCCATCACACACAGGTAATGGGTTTACTGGTTCTGATGACCTTACTGAAATGGTGTTCCACTCTACATCTGGTATAATTATTGTGGAGTTTCAGACTAACTTTGTCCTTACTGATAAAGGTTTTGAAGCTGAATTTTCTGTAGGTAAGTGAAGCATTTGAATGGAATTTTATGGAAGGAAACTTTTTTTTCTGATTAATTATAGGACTTAAAATCAATCTAAATGACTAGGTGCTGCTGTTCTTTTTTATAGTTAAATGTATTTTATCACCATTGCATAGATTATAAGTTAAATTACTTTAAGTTGTAGGTTAAGGAGAAAGTTTGGTAAGAACCCCTTTTGGCTTCATGATTTAGGCATTTTTGAAAATTTGATTAAAGCTGATTTCTAGGTAGTAGTAGTGTAGTAAAATGGTCGCAAACACTCAATATAAGATGTTTTGACAAGATTTTTTATATTATTCCAGAAATAACAGTATGCATCTATGTAACTAATTTACAAAAACCTTTAACTTTTAACATTTCTGCAATTTTTCAGATGGTTTTTGTGTCAAATCAAATCAACTATAAAACACATTAAAGAGCAGGAGAAACAACATAAAATTTTATTCATGTGGCCTCCTTTTTTAGGCCAATTTTGCCCTTACTGAACCAACTTTCTTTCTGAAGCAACATTTAAAAAAAAACATGAAGAGGAAAAATCTTTTGGCAGAAGACCTGGTGCTTATGGCAGAAATTCCAGTTTTTCAATAGGTACTTGTGCAAGTACCTTTTAGACTTAATTAATGCATCTCAAAGAGTTCATTCTTTTGGTCTGACAATTTTCAGAGCACATCTGTTTATGTCAGGAGATAATTTATTTCTGTTGATGATGTACATGTACTACACATGTGATAAATTTATTTTTATATAATTACAAAAAAAAATTCCCGGTTATACAATGGAATCAAGCTTTCAGCAGACACTCAGTGTAAAAATAAGTGTTGGTATCTCTTTGTTTCTCAGTGTGCATTACCACAAGTAAAGGCTTGGTTTGGTTTTCAGGGTTTGGTCAATGGGACATGTGCCATGTAGATATTAGGGCTGAAAAAGTGCCACAAACAAGTAATTTCTTGATTTCCAGAAAAAAAAATTGAGTAAAATTGATGGGTCTCATTGAAATTGTAACACAACATACCATGTATACCACCAAAAAGCTGGAATTAAAATTTTTGGCTTATGATTTGAATATTATGCATGACTGAGTTAGAGGTAAAAAAAAGTGCCTAAAACATTTTTTTGGTTTCTGGACAAAGCTTGAATTTTTAGGGTATTTTAACACCACATGTAACAGTACTTAGTACTTGATCATATCATATCATACAATAATATTAATAATCGTTTTATGGCTGTTTTGTTAAAGTGTAAGGTATTTGTTTTCTTTTATTTTCAGTTTTCCTAACCTTAATATGTAAGTTTTATAAGCGCTGCAAAGTTTCCTTTCAAAACTATATTTGAGCAGAGTGCTGTGTGGCATCATTTATCTTATGTAGCTACAATGTATACAATAATTTTCATTCTCACTCGACCTGCATGAGATTGAAAATTATCATATAGCTAGGTCAAAGAGATTTTAAACAAAATAGCAATAATGATGATTCCATAAATTGTGATTGGGCTTTCATCATGATTAATAATAGGGAAACATGTCTAAATGTTGTAATCTTGTTTCAGATTGTCCTGTTCTTGATATATCCTCTAATGCAATTATGAACTCTAATGAGATGTACAAGACCAGCTTTAGGTCAGAGGTCACCCTAACCTGTGATACTGGGTACTCCTTCAAACAGGAAGAATACAATCAGATGTCAGCAGTTACCATCAGGTGTGAGAAAGGAGGAAAATGGAATGTATCCAGGATCCCAGACTGCATGAGTATGATTAATACAGTGGCTCTTGTTACCCCAACATTTATTCCAAATGATTTTTTTTATTATATAGATAGCAGTGTTTTATCGAATGTTCTCAGTGTAATAAATTTCGATAATTGACACTGTGAAATAAATTCAGTAATTTGACTCTCGCGCTTTCTTCCACCAAAAACGTCACAATTTTGATATTAATCCGCCAATCACAGAATTTAAAATTCATATTGAAAATATCGATCAATTATGAAGAAAATCTATATATTATAAATAGGATAATCAATCGGTTATTCACTCTTTCCAATTAATTATCCTATTAGTCTTACCAGCATTATTTCAAAATTATGCTATGATTGATTTCCAGAGTATGAAATATAAACTTTGCTCAAGTTCAAGTTTTAAAAAAAGAAACATTAGTAATGTAAAATCTTTTTTGAAATTCCATACCAACAAGTCAACATTTAAAACCAGAAATATGCTGAGTTTCTGTTATGTTATTTGTATAATACTCACTATATATATTTGTTTATCACTTCTATTTTATTTTGTTTTATTTTCAAGTCTCCTACTGTTCAATTCCACCAAACATTAAAAATGGCTTTATTTCTGCCTCCTCTGGTGTTCTGTATGGTGCTAATGTTACCTATGAGTGCAATGATGGATTCTCAATGGTTGGAAACAATGTTATTGAGTGTTTGGACAGTGGAAAATGGAGCACTGCCCCAACATGTCAAGGTAACAAGCATAAGAAAGTTCTATGTGTAACTCATTTTAGGAGCACATTCCTCATTTTTAGTATAAATTCATTACCAAGTTTGTCAGTTTTCTGTTTATTGATTTTTTCATACACACATACATTGTTCTGGCCTCTGTATGTATTGTTTTGTTTTCACATTTAGTTTACTTTTATGTTGCTTTATTATTTTGCTACTAATTTGATGAAATTTTAGGCAAAAGTTAAGCATCATGTATAAATGTGCATGATGGAAGATAATTATTCTCAGATGTTTACAAAGAGAGATATTCCAATTAAAGGGTTTTACGTGCCAAAACAGTAATTATTAGCACAACTCTAAACAGTTAAGTGGACTTTTATGTTATTTTATAGTTAGGTAAGGTATCAAATCCAGATGTTTAACTGATATATAAATGCAGATGTTTAATTGAAAATAACTAATGTCGAGTTGCTGCAAGTGGAGATTATTGAACCAAAGGCTTCAAAATTGTACAAGGCCACTCAGAGGGAGGGCATAATCTTGGTAAGCTTGCTCATAGTGTTCCTGGTCCTGGTTAGTATGTTTACTGACAATTCTGTGACGAATGACATGAAAACAGTTCCTTATCCAGTAAAGGAATTTCCAGATTTTTACATATATATCCTCCACTTGCAAAGCGAGGGGTATATAGTGATAGGAGTGTGTCCTTCTGTCCTTCCTTCCTTCCATTACACAGGGGTGGGGGACCCATCTGTTATCCATTACTTCTTCTACACTATTGAATGGAATTTAATGATTTTTGCAGAATCTTTGATATATGTTCCAGTTGTGCACCTCCTATTTGAGATTTTGATCCGAATCAAGTAGAGGGTTTCACAAAGCAAAACATGCTTTTTGTTTCATTTGTTAATATGGGGACATGGGAGTGGGATCCATCCCTTATTTGTTACTCCCTACACCACTGAATGGAATTGAATGAAACTTAAACCAAATTATTATTACATGTTCCCACTGTGCACCTCCCATTTGTGATTTTGATCCAAATAAATATGGAGGCTGAAATGTGCATGTTATCAAATGGGGGAGTTGGGTATCAAGTTAATGAGCATTGCTCACACTTTCTTTAGTCTGTTTTGCTTTTTTTTTTGTCCCCAGCCTTTCATAAAAGTGGGGGAGTATAGAATTCAGCTTTGCATCAATCCTTCTGTTCTTCCGAAATTTGTTTCCATAGCTCAACTTTTGAACATCTGAAAAGAATTTCACCAAACTTAGAACAGTTCCAGGCTTATGAGGTAAGACAGACACCAATTGATTTTCGGTCAGAAGGTCTAGGTCAAGGTCACTCCAACTTAGTAAAATAGAATTTTGGGAGCAAAAATTGGTTTCATTGGCATATATTTTGAACGTCTTCATACATTTTCGTCGAACTTACTTAGTTGAAGGCTTGTGGGGTATGGAAGATACCTATTTTATTTTGGATCTGTAGGTCAAAGGTCAAGGTCACACATTTTTGTTTAAATAGTCTTTTGGATATTCCTGGTCATACCAGATGGGTAAAATTTTATACAACTTATGCAATCCCACCATTTTGATGCAGTTATCCAGCAGACCCAATAGCTTTTCAGTTCATTTGATGTAGTACATGCTAACTGATAAGATGGAATAGTAAGCCAGTAAAATATGAAATATATATTGTCACTTCTTGCATGGGTCATAATAAAAGAGAAATCCGTCATTAAAGTTTAAGGTTATAGTCTCAACATCATCTGAATCTAGTTTGATTACTATTTCCACAATAACATTCCAGGAAATTTTACTTTTGTTGTGAAGTGGGGATTCTGGAGCACTACTCTTGTATTACAGTCAACCATCACTCTCTTGAACTCAGATGGCTTGAACACCCTGGTTTTCTTTAACACAATTTTAAGTACCAAACTTTGCTTCTATATAATCAATATAAATATCCTTGGATTTCTCAAACATTCAAACTGACTAGTCGGTCTGTTTGGTAATAAGTCTTTGAGATAACCCTCACTGATTCAAACTCATCAGCCATTTTGTCAGCTTGGGCCGTAAAAGGTGTGAAAAACTGAAACCCTATCATTATTCAAAGTGTCATTTTAGTTACCCGGTACAAGTAATTACAGGTGATATTTTTTAGTCATCACTTATTGGTTATTTTAAATAATCTAACATTGTACTGATTGAAGTACGAGAATGTTCCTAGGTTTGCATAATAAAAGCATAAAAAAAAATAGATGAAAACAAATTATTGACTGCAAGGAAATTGAACTCTGAAAGTTTTTAGAAAGCAAACATGGCAATTGTAATGTCCATAAATCAACATGACTTTCTGAAAACAAGTGAAAAATATCTGAGGACCAACAAGACTTTGTAGGAAGTACTAGAAAGCATTTTCTAACGATAAAGTCAAGGTAACCGGTGACTACAAAAATCTGGAAATTTATGAACTTCAATATCTCAAACTCCCGATAACTCGAACACATTAATTTGATAGTTTTCTTTTAACCCAAACAAATTCATATATTTACAGCTGAGAGATGCCCTACACTCAGAAGTCTTGATAATGGTAGGAATGATACCTTAGAGGGTGATGGTACAGAGTTTGCCTCTGTTGTACAATTTACATGTAATGACGGGTTTGAATTGGTGGGAAATTTGACAATCTACTGCAAGACAGGTGGAAAATGGTCTCATGAAATGCCTATTTGTGAAAGTAGGTCTATTAGAAGTTTAGCATGCAATAGTACATTTATAACAAGTTTTAAAGATAGCCTTCCCATTCGAGTTGAAGGCTAATACTACTAATGTCCACAGTTGAGTTTTTGGATATCCATTGCCGATGTCATAAGTACAGATTTATGGATATTAGAATCATGATTTGTGACAGTATTTAATCACATATGTAGTAAGCTTAAATATGGTGTCTATAATTGTCCCAGGAATTCAGGGGTCAACTACATCTGTCATATCAAGTGGCACCAAACAGAACACTTTATTATAGATAAAAGTTGTTCAAACATGTATAGATGTATAAAGGAATCTTAATTAAACTAAAAATAAAACATAAGGTACCAATTATGCATTGCATATCCCTGAGCGGGTGTACAACAAAATGTGGAAGGTATGAAAATACAGTGTGTTTTCGTTTTGCCTCTTTACAAACTAATGGTAAAAGATATGAACAATGACTTATAAAATAGAGCAAACATCACACTATAAGATGACAAACTTTTTGTTAAGAAAATTTAACATCACATAAAAATGTTCCACTGAAAAGGTTAGTTTGATGAGTGCAAAACAAAAGTGAAAGTAGAGAAAATGGCTACTTGTAATTCAAGACTACTTTTCTGTCCAATCTTCGTGGACTCACTCTACTTTTTTTGTAGGAAATTAATTTTTTGTATGTCCTTAGAAATGCTACATAAGTGAAAGTTTTATTGAATCAATTTACATATCTTTTTTTAAAATCCTAAAAATATGCACTTCACTGTAGAGGTCTATGGGAATATCAATGTGATGTTGAGACCATAAAGGTCAAAGTAGTTTTTTTGCAAATTACTCAAAAAATGTTGAATTTAGCAAAATTCTTAAAGACATGTCAAATTGTTTACCATCTAAGACGGACTTGTGGTGAAATTTTCAAAATGATTTGTTGCCCAATGTTGGAGTTATTGCCCCTGAAACAGATTTTTTTGTTGTCTTTCATGTGTACGACTTTGAAAATCTTCTGTAGAACATTACAGCAAAATTTAATGAAATTTGGCCTTTTTGTTTTTTAGGGTATCCTGAACAAACTGATCATTCAAATGTTTTCATCAGCCAAAAAGCATGGTAGTCATTACTAAAAATTGAACATATTGTAGAGTCAAAATGCTTTTTTTGCTATTTTTTCATTAACTATAGAAGTTGACTGGCAGTAATTATTTTTTATTAGGTTGCCATTTTGCAACCATTTTCACTAGTTGTTCAAATTCCATTTTTTTTTTCTTTAAAGAAAATTGTGTTCTTAGTTAAATGGTGATAACAAAAGTTTGTTCTGGATGGATGTTTCCTTTAATTTTTAAACTTGCTTTGATTTTAACATTATTTGATTTATCTATTAAACATGGTCTCTTGAGGTGAATGGTGATGATGAAAATGGTGTATAGCCATGATTTAACTTCATTTTATGTCCTTTTTAGCAAATTTATACTGGGTTAATGCCCCCCTCAGGCCATGGACACAAAATACAGAAAAACACAACTTTGGCATTATACATATTTTTACTTGCGTAAATAAAGTAAATTACAAATTTTTAAATGAAAATACTGCATAAACAAATATGGAGGTTTGTGTAAAACATAGAAATAACTTTTTATCAGAGATTTGGTGTCCTTTACCAAGAATTCATGATGGCAGTTTCGACAATACTAATGACCTAAGGTTTGAGGAGACAGTAGCTTTAACATGTGAATCAGGTTATGGGATCAATGGTACAACTAAAACATCAATGGTTGTGACTTGTGGTTCAGATGGATTGATTAGCATTATTCCATGCATGGGTGAGTCCTGATTTATTGGGATGTTATTTCAGCAAAACATTGTAAAACATGTGGATTTTTTGTTGTGTTTTTTTACTCAACAGAAATGTTAGATTTTGTCAGTAAGACATCATAAGTTAAATTGAGTGATTTTTTTCAGTTAAGCTCTGAATGTATTAATGTTATATTGCTCCTTGAAGGCATCTTGTCTATGCATGTGTCTTATAACAGTTTTATCTTGTTATACTGCTGTTCTTTAGATCATACATACATTAGCTTCAAATCATATAACATGTATAACATAGAAAGGTCCCCTTGCATTCATTGTTTTTTAACTTTTTTTTCTAGTTTGTTGCCATCACTTGGTGTCCATTGTTGTCGTCAGTCATCCATAGTCATCAGTAATAATTTTTCAAAACTCTTGTTCTCTGACACATAGTAACTTAACCATGTAATAATAACCAAACTTGGTATGAATGTTCTTAGGGTATTCTGCATTGATCTTATGTGGTAACTTTTTATCTGATTAATAACACGGAGTCATTATTAATAATGGAACATAGGGGTCAGACATAAGTTTTATACATACATCTCCAAAACCATTAGGTTTATCAAATTTCTGACAGGGTATTAGACCAAAAGTCCTAGTAAGCTTATGCCATCACTTTGCATCACATGTCCGTTGTCTCTTGTCCCTCTTTTGTAAAAATTTCACATTATGTTCCACTGCATGAAAACCCCTTGACAAATTTAAACCAAACTGGCAGAAATGATATATGAAAGAGCTTCTACGAAAGGTTAATTTTGGTCCCATTTGATCAAACAAGATAGCTGATAGAGACTATGTAAGTTTCTGATTGGCCAATTTTCTATAATCAAATGTGAAACCTCAGGTGTGTCAATGTTTTGAAACTTGACTTTAATGTTCTCTACCAGCATTCCAGATTTTGTGTGGCTCAGGGGGTGGCTGGGCCTACTCAAAGTTACCATTGAAATCCTATGGGGAAACACATTTTGACTGATGTTTCTTATATAGCCATTGGTGAATAAATTTGGCAAAAATAATGACAGGGACAACTTTAACATGTGACAAATTTTTTTTTTACTTTTTGATTAAACAGATGGCCAGCAGAGGCTATGTAAGCTTCTGATTGGCCATTTTTTAAAGATCATGCATGCAACTCTTCTAAAGTCAAAGTTGCTATTGTTTTGAAACTTGATAAGTTTAAAACTACAATGCCCCTCTACTAGCAATCCACTTTTTGTGTGGCTCAGGTGGCTCTGGGGGTGGCTGCTTACTTACATCAATGGTATAGGGTTTCAGTGGTGACTGGATATAGCAGAAACAATGAGATGGACAATTTATGCACATGATAAAATTATGGTTTCACTTGATTCAACAAGATGGCAAACAGTCTTTTTAAGCTCTGCCTTTACATGGCTTGGGTGGTTAGGTGGATGTCAGGAATGATGTAAGTATAGAGAACTCTCACTTTTTGTTTAAATAATCAAGTGATGTAACCACGTAATTTTAATTCTCCAGGTGAGTGATTCAGGCTCATTAAAGCCTCTAGTTTTGTTTCCTTGTGACTTTTATTTTCACTTCTCTTTGCATGTCAGATCTGCTTCATCAGAGTAAATAAATGTCTGAGCATTGTTTCACAAAGCACTTGTAAGACTTACATACATGTAAATCTTAAACAATCCAATGGGTCTAATACTTGTATGCAAGTCTTATGTGTGCTTTATGCAACAATGCCCTCTACGTTATTAGTAGAAGTGTGAAATCTCTGGACTCTTTAATATGCTAATTCTTTTTTGTATTATAGACATAGATGAATGTGAGAATTCGCTTGACAATTGCCTAAAAACAGAAATATGTATAAACAGAAGGGGAAGCTTTATTTGTACCTGTAAAGATGGATTTGAGAAATTGCCAGAACAACCTCACTGTACAGGTTTGTTGGCATAGCTTGTAGATTTGCTCTTATCCCATAATTCAAGTAACACTTACCCACAGGTCCAGTCACACCTTGATTTAAATGTAGGAATATCAATACTGAATATTCCATGAGAGAAGTATAATACTTTTCCAACAGTTTTTTTATGCTCAGTCATATGGCTATTAGCCATTTAGCAAGGGTATATTTTTTTCTTTTGAATTGATCAAGACTAAAGATTATTAATTGGTTTGATGTATTTTTCTCCTTTCACATCATGCTGGAGAGACTTAAATATGGTATACTTCATTTCTTGCCTTTGTTACAGATACATGTACTTAGTGGAAACATATCCTTTGATGAAAATTCTTCCTTTTTATCAACAAGAGCCGTGTCCTGCAAGAGGTGGGAACTATTCATCCTTTTACAACACCCCAGTTCATACCTTTGACATTTATAGTGCAGTTTGTGTTGTTGGTTTCTCTGTATAGTCTGAAAGACCTGTTTTGTGTTACTTGTTTGTTGTCCTTTAGGTTTTTTTGACTTGTTTTGTCTACAAATTTTCCCATCTGTATTGCTATTTTTTCATTATAAAGAATTTGAAATTTAATCAGTGCATGGACTCTGGGGATATAAAGCTATGTGTATCAACCTTCCTTGAGAAAAGAAATTGTTCATGTCCTTTTTATTCAAATGTATTTATTGGCTGAGTTGAACTCCTGCGAATAAGTTTATGGAATGGTGCATGCAGGTTGGGTGGGTGCATGGGAACAATATTTTTTTAAAATTTTTCTCTCAGAGACTGGATATTTGGTTTGAATGCAACTTCAGGACTGGGTCTCAAATAGTGGGATGTGATTTCATGTCTGTCTCACTTCTACTTCCTGTTTACTGACCCAATGTTTGAATAATAAACTTTGTAGCATAATGATAACTTTGTATTATTTATACCCCACTCAATAGGTGTTATAAATCTTGCTCCTGTTTCACATTTCCTGGAATTTCATATGTATAACATTTTGGAATCTAGAGACCTATCCACATTTTATTGTTAACTTCTAGATCAAAGAGACACTGCAAAATCTTTTATTTATTGCTTTTTTAAAAAGTTTTGATTTGTTGAAATAGGTATTTTTTTTATTTTTACCTTAAAAGAAGCTCTGTTAATTTTTATCTCAATGCTCTGCTACCAATAAATGGATTGATTTGGTGCATGGCTTATATAGATTGGGCATATGTTGTAAACAATTTTGAATGCTTTCCAATATCCACTTTCTGTTTTTTGGGACTTTTCCAGTTTTCATGATATGGAATGACAAAAAAAATCACAAAAATCTTAGCTCCCAATGGATAGATCAATTTCAAATTTAGTGTGTGGTTTTATATAGATGGGACATATATTGTTAGCTATTTGCGATGCAGTTCAATATCAAATTCCTGTAAAATGGGGGTATGCTTAGCACAACAAAGGGAGTCTTAGCATGATGTCTGCAGTTTCAGTAATTTTATTTGGTGAAAAATTCTGATGTATTAACACTGATTCAAATTTTTTAAACTGAGTATTTATTGCATCTGTTATGAATATATCCTCATATTCTTTTTAAATTTGTGTAATAATGAAGTTTTTATATTTAATATTATGGGAAAAAAGATCTTGATCATTTCATGTTGAGTGCAATACTAATTTGTATAATCTTTGTATCTAATAAAATAAAATACCAACAATTTTTTAGATATTGATGAATGCAAACTTGACCCTAAACCATGTGAACTGTGTACCAATGCAGAACCTGGTTACACCTGCCACTGCCCCCTAGGATACATATTGTATACAGAAGATGGATTTAACAATATCTCTCTGGCTGATGGTGAAACAGGACTTTTACAAGGAGATGTTTACCGTATCAACCATACATGTGTCAGTAAGTAGTGGCAAACTTAATTGTCTGTATACTTACAACTTTTCCAAAATGAATTAAGGTGGGAGAATATTTTCATCTCAAATTTATCTTCACTCCAAAATTCAGCATCTTATTCCTCTCTTAAATGCAAATTGTAAAAAAGAAAGATAGAAATTGGTGGCATGAGAATAAATAATAGATTATTAAAAGCAGGACCATTTTTGTCTCGCCTGCAACGAAAGTCGTAGAAGGCAAGACTAAAGATTTGTTTTTCCCACCACAGCTTTGGGGATGGTGACAGTTAAGTTATCTGTTAAGATCATTTGAGCATGAACCCTTCATGCTAGGTCAAGGATATTTGGTGTACAGATTTTTTTACATTATTACTAGTATTACTATTGCTGTTACATATAACATACATGTGCACTTTATACACATGGAACATTTGACTTGCCCTTTCTTTCTTCAAGCTGCCAAGTAAAAGCCTATGTAAAAAATTCCTGTAATATGATATTATTTCATTAGATGTCATGGGAAAGAAAATCAATTCAGTTTGTGATGAATACATGTAGGAAACTTTCTACAAATCCTGTTCTGATTTTTTTATGTTATATTTCTTTGAAAATGTTTGCTATGAGATAGGTAAAAGGCTTCACAGCTACCCAGTGTTGCCTGAAGCAAATGGCTACAACATATTTAAGTATCAGTCTTTATAAAAATAAGACAGGAGGTAATTCATGCATGTCAAAAACCCACCAAACTCTGTTTTATTTCTTGTTCAGAAACTGTTATAGATCACATAACTAGTCTTAGTTGTTCATTTGGGGGTTGCGCTATTGAGATAAAATCTCTATAGATTGTACATGAAATTAGTACTTTGCAAGAGTTATCGGTCTTGATTTGGTTTGATTTGGTTGATTTTAATGGGTAGTTTAAGTGTAGTTTTCTCAAAAGTACAGATCTAAATACAGAAATGACCATTGTCACATAAAACTATAGCATTTGTAGAACAAAAATGCATCCACTGATCCATGGGTTTTTTTACACCTTGAATCACTTTACCATGGGCAGTGTCTGAATTTTATATGGATTGGTACTTAAATGCAGTTCCATATAGAAATCAGACAAATATATAAGGATGTATGGCCCATGATGGTTTCCAAATTATACTTATATTGCTTTTAAGGATTGAAATAATAGCAAACACTGATATGATATACCTTAGTTAAACTTTTATAACCAATTTAATTTGTAGTGCTTTCTTTGAAAATATCTGTAAATTATCTCCCTTTGAAAAAGTGTGCTTTATAGTGCTTCAAAGTATTTTAAAAGAACAAAATGATTATTAGTTTAAAGAGGACAGCAATTGATAGAACAAGTCAAACTAAGCTAATTTCCACATTAATGAATGTGTGTTTTTCAAAGACTGTTTTTTTATCTTTCACAAGTTATTTCCCCTACTTACAGTGCATTATAAGTTAGGATATTCCTGAAGGTAAAGTGCAAATGAATGAAAATTAAAATTTCAAATTTCTGAAAAGATAGGTTAAAAATAAATTCTCAAACACACAATACTAGTAATAAAAAAAAAATTATTTTATGTACCACACAATTTTTTAGTTCTATATTAAATAGTACTTAAGGTAAAGATTTAGTAAGTGAATGCCACATAGTGGTAACTATGGTTGAACATATAGAAAAACGACACAAAATTTGTCATTGACGGCAAGGCTCTGCTGTCCTGTCATTAGTTTCTTAGCTGTTGGTCAAAGTGTAACATTCTAAAAAAGAGAACCAGTATATAGCTTTCATTGCATTTTGTTCATATTCTAATTAGCCCAGTGTGGGTCCGGGTGTCAAAAGAATAGGCCTGCAGCAGCACTAAGCTTGTAGTAAAAGGCAACTTAATAGTGCACGGAACCCTGTCCACAGAACAACTGGGTTGTATGCCCCAGGTGGCGGAATAGGGAAATCCTGGCATGTTACATGCTGGGGTTGTCAGGCCATAATACGGAAAACCATAGTGGTGCAAAGTGTTGGGAAAGATGCCACGTTCCTCGCATGTTAAAGAACCCTTCTGTAGTATTCTCCCGGAGTAGGAACCATAGGACTCCAACACAGGAGGCTAAATTGCTGACCCTACCCATCTCTCCCTATTTACAGTGGCAATCAAACTTTGTTGTCCCCATTATCCTTGTGTCCCATCCATCATCATTTCATTTTCATTTTATCATCCATTTCATGTTCATTGCCTGAATATAGCTGAAATATTGCTGCTCAGGTGTAAAACCCCAACAATCAATCAATCAATCATATTCTAATTAAATTTGATGGTGTGTTATTATCTATCTGTTTTTGTTTTGGTATTTATATTTTTCAAGATAATATCACTGGCTAGAGAATCGTTTAACTTTTCGACTGAAATTATGATTTCACGAGTTGATGACTTTTCTGTGCAGTGCAGGCAGTTGTCATTTCTCAATCAGATAAAGTCCTGATTCTCCTTGGGCCCAATGTTGTTGAGGGTAGAAATTTATAATTTGAAGCAATTTACTATGTTGTGCTGAAAACCATTGTATAACTTTGGGTGAAGATTGTTTTTTTTTATTAGTTGAAATTTTATGTATAATCAGACTGGGGCTTAACTTTGAATAAAGGCAATTATGGAATAAAATATCTTTATTGATCTCACTGTGAGCATTGACCTGGGCATGAATAAGTAAAGAGCACATTTTACTGATAACTTGTAAGCATTGTCAGAAGAAGAAATGATTTTATTGTGGTGTTATATCTAAAACATAATATAAGAATATGTGGTTAACCTGAGCTTTAGAAAAATAACAAAAATGGCAATTCAACCAACTTTTACTGCATGTGCATTTTATACATGTACAATGATTATACTGGAAATTTATTAGTGTCCATAGAGTTGTATGGATCTATATTGTCCAAAGTGGCACATTTGCACAAAATCGTTTATGACAGCACTGGATATTTGCATTTCAAAACTTAAGAATACAGTGCAATCTTTAAACCTAGGATGAATACCAAAGCTGAAGCGATGACATGCTTATCCTCCTCGATTTGGAAAGCAAAACAAGCAAGACTTATTGTCCAAAATTGACCCCCCTTCCAGTGTCTGAACTAAAGTTTTGTAAAATACTGTAACCACCTCTTGTGATCTACTTTGTAAAATTTTTGTTCATTTTAAAAGATCACAAGATGACCATATGCTCTCCTTTCCCAATTGTCAGCAATGTACATTTAACAGGATGCCATCAAACATGGAACATCAGTTCAGCAAAATTTTTTTCTTGGAAACACAAGAAACTTTTAAAAGAGGGCAGATGTCATCAGCCTTGGAAAATCACATCTGCTGTGTTTTAAAATATTGTCTTACCTATTGCATCTTTTTATTTTGAATATTTTTAAAGACTTGCAAGTAGCATAGTTTAGACAATTATTTGGACTGCTATTTTAAGTATAATCCTAGTATAAGTTTTGATCCCATTGGTTTCATTAAAAAAAAATTGAACTAGTCCATATAGTCCACTGATCGTACCTTGCAGCTAACTGCATGTACTTCAACCAATCAAATACATGTCTATCTTTGCTAAACAAAATCATATGGACCTAGTCCATCATTCTATCTGTTTGAATTCAAGTAATCATGCCAAAACCTCATATTTCTGTTGATTTGTGGGACAATTACCGGTAAGAGTTAAATCCAAGCCTGATGGAAAACATTCAATTAATAGTCTGAGGACTTATGGTAAAAATTTAAATACTGGTGCCAGATTTAATGTCCAAACCATTTAGGAAATTATTCACAGTACCCTAACTGAACCTTGACCTTAAGATGTTAAGAAGGGTTTTATTGTAAAATAGGAACCTTGTAAGTTGTGCTTTTAGATCAAGAAAAAAATCTGAAATAAAAGAACCTACCATATTGAAAACTATGTCACAGTGCTAGCTTTAATCAGAGATTTTCTTTCATTGCCTGAAACCGAAATTAATGAAAATATGTAAATACCTCTCTTTTCATGGAAAAAGTAATGTTTGATGATGACATCCAAATTCAGAGCTGAGTGAATTGATGTACATCACCAATAAAACATGGTGATGTTGCATTTTTTTTTTTTAATTTTGAAAATGAATTCTTCTCTTTTCTTCGGCTATAGTCAAAAAACAAATCTGGTGACCACAAAATTATTTGGCTAAAAATATTTTATTTATACTAAGGAAATATAATATGTTCTAAAGATTTTGTGTTCTGTAGAATAACATCACAGTACATGGTATATAATTACAAGATTATTAGTAATTTCTATATATTTTTGGTGTACAAATTCCTGGAAAGTAAAGTCATATATCTCCAGTAAAACCTGGTAACCTATGCAGAAAATTAATGTTGTGTCGAATTGCATCTCTTACTACAATTTTTTTTTTAAATTCCATGGAAAGACACCTAACATTACACATAATGCAGACACAGGAACATATCTTGCTTTTTACTTCCATAGGAAAACAGTGTCCATTGCCATCAGATATACCAAATGGTAAAGTTCTGACCAAGAAAGAACATATACTGTATGAAGATAAAGTAGATTATGAGTGTAATCATGGATTTATTACAAGTGATTCGACTACCTTGAAATGTGAATGGAATGGACAGTATTCCAGTAATCCCCCAGTCTGCTCTGGTAAGTTAATGGACAATATTCCAGTAATCCCTCAGTCTGCTCTGGTAAGTTCATGGACAGTATTCCAGTAATCCCCCAGTCTGCTCTGGTAAGTTAATGGACAGTATTCCAGTAACCCCCCAGTTTGAACTGGTAAGTTAATGGACAATATTCCAGTAATCCCCCAGTCTGCTCAGGTAAGTTAGTGGACAGTATTCCAGCAATCCCCATTGTCTGTTCTGGTAAGATGGTGAGATGTAGACAAACATTTCTAGTTATGATTTAAAGTCTGAGCATTTTTTAAACTTGTTGAAAGCACTGGACAAGATTCTTATCATTTGAGTTAGAAATTAGAATTGAGTTGTATACAATTCAAGTACTACATTTCTAACATTTCTTTACAGCACACTTATTTGGAGATAAATGTTGCCTAATGTTGAAGTTTGTAGAAGTGACCTTTTTGCAATCATGTTTTCAGTGGAAGCATTTCTACAAAGGTTTAATAACTTTACCTGTTTTTCACACTAATTTTTCACACTAATTTCATGTGATTTTCACCTGAATTGAGCAAATACAATTTTTGGCACAGTTTGCATAACTTCATGTGAACATTTCACATGAAGATCATGTTAAGAAAATTTCACATGATAATCACATTAATATCATTTGTAGTTCATATGAATTTCATATGAAGCTCAATTCACATGAATTCCTTGTGAACAATACTTGCCTGTAATACTGATGGTTTTTAGTTTACCTGGACCAAAGGTATTTTCAGTCAAGAGTCAATCAAGTCAGAGAAAAATGCTAATAATTGATTTTATTGAATAAGTCTGTGGTTTTCGTGTTAATCTATAGCTAGTACAAAGTGCTTTAATTTAAGTCTATACAAAATGAATGCATAGTGATGACATACTTTCAATCTTAATTGTTATTTTCAGTGGCAAAATGTCTAAAACCATTAGCAAATGAAATAGATCAAGCTGTAGAAGTTTACCCCAAGACTGTTCCAAGGGTAGATTATGGTACTGAAGTCAATATAGAGTGTCAGTACGGATCACAAATGATCAACAGAACACTATACTGTTCCTATAATGTTATGACAGGCCAGTATGAAATGATGGGAGATGCTGCAGAATGTCCAGGTATTAGCAATGTTTAATTTATTTAAAAATCTTTCAACTAGCACTTAATATGAAAAAAAATGAATAACAACAGAGTCCATTGTAGAATCCAGATGTTGAGCCCCTGCACAGTATATTGAGATCAGGATGTCCATCGGTCTGTTCTTTCATGGAATATTTTTGATCTTTTAGGGAGTGATTAAGAAGTGATATACCATTGTGCACTTGCTTATATGATCTACATTAAATTTGGGTTACCTTTTGCATGATATGAACTAGATTAATTGTATGTCCCCAAATTAGTATTCTTAACTCCTCCTCGATTGCTTCATGCATTTCCAGGGAATAACTATTAGAGGATGATTCAGTTTTGATGTATGATCTTAATGGATATTTCTATTTGCTAATATCTGAGATGGTTGTAGGAGGTACTCATTAAGTCGCTAGTATTGTTGGTGACTTCTTGCACTCGTAATTTTATTCGCAAATGATTTGCATAATTATATATTTATACCCCATGTAATGCTGCATATCCTTGCTGTGTTTACCGCCATAGAGTTATAGTTCTAGCTTCTTATTAGATAAAAATGTACCTTTTAGATATCATTCATGTGTGTTCTATGTGTGTCTCTTGCTTGTGTGAGAACGGGAAGTTTACATGAAATAATCGGTTAGCATTGAACATTACCCAGTTTCTGATTCAGGCACAGGGGCTCGTTACAAGACTCTATAGGTCATATACATTAGCACAGCCCTGATATCTATGAATATTCATTGCCAGTGTTAAATCTGGTTCCCTAGGTCAATATCATAAGTGACCCAAAGACAGCTACAACGTAGATCTTTTAAAAAATATTGCACGCATGTCTATGTATGTTTTTTTTTGCTTGTATGAGAATGGGAGGTTTACATCAAAAGATGAAATGATTGGTTAGCATTGAATTTATATATATTATCAGGACCAAGATATCTAACCATTGCCAGTTTAATCTGGTTCTGGGTATTTGAAAGCATTCCAGTCATCACGGTTATGAAAGAGTATGCAATCATATGAAGGGAACCAAGGTTTTAGTGGAAGTCACCTGATTTTCAAGCATATTGCATTCATGCCATTTCGAATTTTGAAAATATGCCAAAATCAGTAACAGAGAATATTTGACGATTAACAACTTTGAAGACTTCAGTCTTAAATTTATTTTTTGGTGTGATAATTTGGTATTGCAATTACCATTGTACTCCTTTTCTATATATTTTCAATTTAAAAGAACTTGATGTTTCTTGAAGTTGTAATTTCGTTTTACCATAGACTTCAGTGACCTACCCATTCTGTATTTAACAAGGATTTAAAAAATATATTCTACTTATACCTCAATTTTATAATTTTAAAACAGATTTCATTTAAACTTTGGTTAATATTTACATAGTAGTACCGAATTGATTTTCACCACAGTCTGTCAAGGAGCAAACTTAGTAAATATATTATACAATTGATGTATTGTTAACATCAGAAACCAGTAAAGTTGATGCTCCTGTTTTGAAATAGGGACTTAACTTTTCTAAAAAAAATATGCATATATAGAGTGCACAATTTTTAGCTCACCTTTCCCGAAAGTTTCTCACTGTCATCTTTGTCATTGTCATCTCTGAAATTACTTGAAAACTTAGAACCAAACTCGGTATTGATGTTCCTTATGGTATTCTGCTTAGAACTGTTGTGGGGATTTTTGATTCATTGACAGATATAGCCCCGTTACTGAAAAAAGAACATAGGGGTTAGACAGCAATTAGCACATATCACCAAAATTGATAGGTTTAGTCAAAATTTGATGGAGTAAATCATTTATCGTGATGAAATCTATTTATTGTCAATTGTTTATGTTACGCGTGTCGGAGTTATTATCTTCTTTGGATGTTTTTTTTTGCTGTTTTTAATGTTATTACTTTCAAAAATCTTCTCCTCTGACACTACTTGAACAATAAAAATCAAACTTAGTATTAATGGTCCTTAGGATATTCTGCCTAAAACTGATGTGGAGATTTTTTATCCTTTTACAAACATGGTGGCCATTACTTAAAATAGAACATATGGGTCAGACAGCAGTTTTTCTCATATACAATTAAACTGTTAGATTAAGCCAAATTGTGACATTGGATAATAGTATTCTGCATGACTAAATCTATCTGTGGTTAAATTTGTATGAAAATCTGTTTACCCATGTTGGCAGTTATTGTCCTTTTTGGAAAGTTTTTTTTTGCTATTTTTGATGTTATTTATTACCTTAAA
Source organism: Perna viridis (assembly GCA_037379345.1). NCBI lineage: Eukaryota > Metazoa > Mollusca > Bivalvia > Mytilida > Mytilidae > Perna > Perna viridis. The sequence continues at coordinate 23,909,082 of CM074514.1, read as the reverse complement.
AAATCCTTGAATGCAGCTTTCACAAAAAAAATTGAGTATGGCTCACTAAGTCAGGTGAGTGGTCAGGCTCTTTAGAGCCTCTAGTTACTTGTCTTTGGGGAAAAAAATGTTCAGTCTTTTAAACTAAGAGTAAGTTGTACAAATTAATTCTTATTTTAAGAAGTTAAAACTAATGGCTTTTAGCAACTTATTGCTTTAGGAGTTTTTTACCTTGAGAAATCTTATTTGACAGAAATTGATTGTGGTGATCCAGAGAAAGTGCCAGGCAGTAGTTACAAAGGGAGACATGGGAATGGCATTCAATCAACCTTTACATTTGACTGTGAAGATGGATTTACCCTTAAAGGAAAGTCACTTGATGGTACCAATACAGTCACATGTGAAGAAAATGGACGATGGAATCTTGGAAATCTGACATGTTTAGGTATTTGGAGGTTTTGCTAAAACTACATTACTTTCATTAGTGTTGTACCTTAGACATCCCAAGTTCAGTTTTGGTATATGCAATACTTTTTCTGATAACCTGTGGTACACACTTAATAACATGTGAAGCAGGTTATTTGATGTGTACTACATTATTGAGATTGTTTCTTCATAGCCTGAAAAAATATATCAATCTTTTCTTAATTAGAACAGATGATGCTGAATTTGTATACCCCCACAAACAAAGTTTGGATCGGATATATAGGTTTCACCTTGTCTGTCCATCTAAACTATTTTCTTAGCAGCTTGCAGCATTGTCATGAAATTTTGTGGGATGTTATATAACCACATGGAGATGTGCAAAAATTGCAGAAATGAGGGCTGCTGACCATAGGTGTTTTTCAGTAAAACTCCATATCATGCATTGTCTGCAACTCCTCCTTAATAGCTTGCATGATTTTTATGAAATTATAGAGGCATTAGATTACCATATTTTTATGTGTATATTGTCAGGAAATGTTTTCGCAAAAATTGTAGTAGCATTTTTCAGAAAACTTTGTCTGTGCTTTTTTGCAACATTTTGCAGGATTGTGATTGATGAGAACGAATGGAGTCTTAGATTATTCTATTGGGATGTGCATTTTGTCAGGAATTTATGTTCAAAATAAATTTGCAGTCATATTCTATAATTGAGTTGTCAACCAAAATAAAAAATAAATAATAAAAAATAAAGTACTGATTGTGGTTTGGAGTTGGGTGCTATTGAAAAGGCTACACAATTTTGTCTCAAAAGTGCTTAGTTTACCCCCACCCCCCTCATAAATTTTTTCCTGCATAAAACTTGTGTTGATATGGTTGTCAAATGTACAGAGTTCAACAAGCTAAGTGGAATATTAGTCCTGTTATGGGGCAACGTCTAGTTAAGTTCCATTTTCCTGCAATATGGTCAAAAGCAAGGATCAGGAAATTTTGACAGCCCATGCCGGACATTTCATTTAACTTCAGCAGACGTTTGTGTCAATCTTTAACATTCTGATAAAGTAAATTTTTCTATGTAGTTATTTTAAGATTAATGTTGGAAATTGTTTTATTTCATCACATACTCTTTGTTTCACAAAACATCAGAACGAGTGAATGAGTTCTGTTTCCACCACACATATATGTCTTGTGTTTTATTTATGTCAATTTTAAAAGCTCTATAGAGCTTATGTTTCTTGTCTGATAGATCGAATTTAAATAAAGTTTACTTGACTTGACTTGACTTGGACGTACAAAACATCATATTTCTGGACTTTTTCGTCACATAGGCAAACAGCCGAAAACTCTGAGTGATGAAAAACAAAAATGTTGATTATTTATAAAAAGAAAGTTGCAAACACATTTTGCATATTGAATGGTCTGATGACTTCTGTGTTAAAATGATTTTCAATTGTTGAACTATTAATTACAAACTAAGTCTGATTCATAGTTTCAGTTCCATGTGCTTTCGTTACCTATGAAAGATCGGTGGGAAAATGATGGATTGATCAATCTTTTTTCTTAATTAATCAACTAATAAATGTATGAAAATTCTCTGAGTCACTTATATTAATTCGTATACGCAATGGGGCTGCATGTGTACTTTTAATTCAATTATGTAATTAACTAATCAGTTACAGGTAAATCACAGTCCCAGGTAGCTGTGCATCAGCTAGAATTGATGTACACCTCTCAATTGTTTCCAATAAACAATTAGGAGACAGGTAGTCAGCATGTTTATACTCTAATAAAACCACGCAGACTGTAATTTATAAGGGTTGACAATTTTTTATGTCTGATATTGGAAAATGGTCTTTGGTCATTTCCAAAATTTGTCTGTCAATGACCAACATTTTTTACCGTTTCAAGACCGTTGGTCAAAGGTTACATCACAAAAATCTGTTCTTAACTTGAGATCTTCCAAAAAAATTATCAAATACGCATACCACAACCAAGTCATAAGTTGAGTTCCAAGAAAATCAAACTTTTTGGGTAAACTTTATTTTATATAGTATAAAAATGAATCTGAATGCCAGATATGTGTATCATGTATTCATATTTCTTGTATGATTTACATCTTTTGTTAATTATTATTTATTTTCTGTACCACTGTTATTTTGGTTTGTGAGAAACAAAGTATATTGAACTGTAAATTAACGTAATCAGTTATTAAGAGTACTAAACATTTTAGTTACTATGCATAATTCCTAGTGTGTTTAGTAAATACATGTAATTCCTGATTGTGCCAGTAATTACTAGAATTAGTAGGTTATTTTAAACTTATTTACTAATTGAAAAAATCTTTTGTTAACCCATGTCGTGTTGTACCCGGACCAGTGCAGAATTGGTCCTGTTTCTGTTTTATTGGTTCTGGCAGTATTAATCTTATTTTAGGAAAACTCAATTTGTTTTCATCTGCAAGCTGCATGACTGTGCTTTAAAATTAGACTATCTGATATAGATTAAAAAAAAATAATTATGACTGGAGAGCTGAAAAAACAAGGTCATGAGTTTCCTCTACCCCTCGCCAGATCAGAATTGATCTACAGTGCTTTATTTTGTCTGGAATCTAAATAAGAATGATGTCATGCACCACCATTTCTATGTCAACCTTTTGTATTGACTGCTTCTGGTTTTAAGCCAAACTGAGGCCAAAAATTGGCAAAAATCTTCATTTTTTTTTCACACGAGTGACCCTTCAGGATACTCATGACTGTCACGAACCTTATTTTGCTTCTGTGGCCTTCAAGGTGTTCAAGCTGTGGGATGAATGTGCTTTGGCTCCTGTTTTGCTCCTGTTGAACCCCACAAGTAGCAAAAAATGCACAGAAATTGTCAAGGGATTTTAATGATATTTTGTAGGAAGGTTTGGTTTCATATGTAGATCTGCATGTAGAATTATAATAGCTGTTGGATGTCTCCAAAGAGAGATAATCCAAAAACAGCATTTTTACATGTTAATACCTTGTTAGCACAACTATGACTACTTAAGGGATTTTAAAGTTATTTGGTAGGAAGGTTGGGCATCATATGTTGATGTGCATGAAGGAACATAATTACTGTCATTCTAAGGGATTTACATGTTAAAACCTCCTCCAAAACCACTCAAGGAATTTGGATGGTATCATATGAAGATGTGCATGAAGGAATATTGAAACTGTTGGTTGACACAAAAGGGAAAATATCCTAATTAAAGGTTTAACATTTAAGTCCATTTGAATTCTGTTTGCTTTGTCAAAATGTTGCCACTACCTTTTTCTTTGTGTTAACAGAGTTTACATGTTGTTTGATGCTACTTGACACTACATGACAAACTGAAACTAAACTTGGTATGAATGTCTCTCAGGATATCTTGCATAGAACTGATATAGGGATTTTTGATCCGTTTAAAAAACATGGCTGTTGTTACTAAAAATATAACATAGTGGTCAGACAAAAGTTTTTTGCATACTTCTCCAAAACTTTTAGGTCTAGCCAAATTCTGAAAGAGTAAGTATTTAAGATAATGAGATTTATCTGTGGTTAAATTTTCGTATTAATCTATTTAGCTATATTGGAGTTATTGCCCTTTTTTGACATTTTGGCTATTTTCAATGTTATTTCTGTTAAAAATCTCCTTCTCTTACACTACTTGACCAATTGGAACCAAATTTGGTATGAATGTTTTGGGGGTATTCTGCATAGAACAATAGTGGGGATTTTTGATTCGTTAAAAAAACATGGCCGCCGTTACTATAATCGAAAATAGGGGTCAGACAGTTTTTTTTCATATATCTCCAAAATCCTTTGGTTTAGCCACATTCTGACAAGTTAAAAGTGTTCAGCATGATGAGATCTATCAGTGGTCAAATTTTCGTGTTAATCTATTTAGCCATGTTGGAGTTATTGCCTTTTTTTGACGTTTTTTTGCTATTTTTTAATGTTATATCTTTCAAAAATCTCCTTTGACACTACTTGACCAATTGGAACCAAACTTTGTATAAATGTTTCTTGGGGTATCCTGTACAGAACTCATCTGGGGATTTTTGATCTGTCGAAAAACATGGTCACCATAACAAAAAAAAAGAACATAGGGGTCAGACAGTAGTTTTTTTTAGCATATATCTCCAAAACCGTTAGGTTTAGCCAAATTTCTGAAATTATTATAATTCAAAAGTTTTTAGAGATCAAAATTGTCAGTCAACTCCTTGTAAGTGTTACTGCCCTTGAGAGATGAAAAATGATGTTGTTTTTTTTTACAGTTTTCAGCCAATGTCTTGAAAACTATGATAGACCAATGTAATTTTCAGTTGCTGAAATGATCCTTATGATATGACGTAGGAAAGTTTGCCGAAATCAAACTTAATCACTCCTTATTAGAGAGATATTGCCCTTCAAAGGCAGAAAAATTAATGCAGTTTTCAGCCAATATCTGGAAAACTATAATAGATAGAATGAAACATTCTGTTGATGAAATTATCCTTATGATAAATCCTACCAGAGTGTTTTTTTGAGTCAAAATTGTCGGTATGCTCCTTACTAGAGTTATTGCCCTTTAATAAAATTAACCAGGTGAGCGATTCAGATTCAAAAATGGAAGATAGTTCCTTTTTAAGAAAATAACCAAATATCACAAATATGGCTATATTTCAAGTTCTTTTTTTTTCTTTTGGTCAATTTGGGTAGCTCCTTAATATTAAAATGCAAATTAAATAACCTTTTTTTAATTTCAATTCCAATCCATTGATTTTTAATGACCAAATTTTCAAGTTAAGAAAAAAGAAGGTCTGACAATTTTCCGTATACACTCTTTGAAACGTTCATGTTTCCCATTTTAGTGTTTGTGCATCGTGTATCGTGTGTTTACACATCGTTTTGCCGTTGTTTAAACACGCGATGGAAGCATCAATTTATTTGTGTACTTTGATTATTTCCTTGATTTTACTTTTAAGTTCATATTTTTTGTTATTATTATTTATCTTTATATTTTCATTAATTTCATTTTCTAATTTTTCTTTCGTCTTTATTTGTTATAATTATTATTTTTCATCGTTCGTCTATCGTGCGTTTAGGGGCACACTAGGAGTATTCGTTTGTCATGCATTTAAACGCAGACTGGGAGCGTTCACTTATTGTGTATTTAAATGCATGATAGGAGTGTTCATTTAAATGCAAGATAGAAGCGTTCCTTTATCGTGCATATGGTGAGTGTAACGTGGTAAACGTCTCAAGGAATGTATCTGTTAATAACCAGGTGATCACAATATATTTTTCTTTTCAAAATATTTCAAGTTTGTGACTGTAAAATCTATTACTGTGGTTAAAAAGAAAAAAAATGTTCAGTTTTTGAGAATTGTTTTAGGCAGAAATTGGATTCATTAGTGGGAAAGAATTCAAATTATACTAGAAAGTTGTAGGATATATTTTTTACTTAATCTTAAAAATTGATGTATGCTTAACAAATTATAACAATAAAGTCATTTGAGAATGGTTTCAATCATGCATTTTTTTTATTATATAGATACTACATACTACACAAGCTAGAGGAAATCAGAATTAATTTTTTAGGCAATTTCCCAATTTAAAATTAAGGAAAATTAAATTCAGGCATCTTGAATGATGGAGCCATCTTAATTATAGATTTAATCAGAAGTTCTGAAGATACATGCTTTAAGTAGATATTCTTTTTTTTCCAGGTGGAAGATGTAGTGACCCTGGGACACCTGGTGGTGCTTTTCAGGATGTAAAAAGTTATGAAGTGGGAGAGCTATTGTTCTTTAGATGTAACAACTCAGGGTATTACCCTAGTCCCCCTGAACCATTTAAGTGTATTGTTGATCATGGGGATGTCAAATGGAACACAACAGTTTTGCCTGAGTGTGAAGGTTTGATATGATTCTTGAAGATAAATTTTAAGTTAGCTGCATTCATTGTGTATTAAGGAGGAAGTCTGAGAAACTTTGTTACTGCTTGTGAAATCATCAATTTTAAATACTTTGATTGGAGTTTTAAGTTTTGTGATGCTCTCGCCTGGTTGGATTTTGAACATTCATTCTTTCATTGAATTCTTCATGAAAATCCCTGTCTGTAATTTGCAGTCAGAAGTAGAGAATCACTTACCAGTCTTTGAGTTTTCATTGGATTCCATCTGGCCATCCATACCTGCATTTTTCAATCAGGATGGGAATATTTTTCACCATTTTTGAGTGTAGAAGTTTCAGTCAATACATGACATAGGTGGGGCAACACTCTAAAAAACAAACTTTTTGCTTTGTTTTCAATGGATTCCCTAGAAAAATCTCTGACTGCAGTTTTTCAATCAGATTTGAGACATCTCTTATGATTTTTGAGTTTTTAAGGGTCAAAGAGGCCACATCCCCAAAAATAGTCTTTTTAAAATTTTTGGTCCAATTTTGAAAATGATTTTTCATTAGATTCCATCTGGCCATCCATAACTGCATTTTTCAATCAGTATGGGAATATTTTTCACCATTTTTGAGTAATAAGGGGTCAAAGGGTCCAAAAACATTTTTTTTGGAACACAGGCTTTACTCCAGCTCTGAAACTTTTTCATCTGATTTAAATGAATTGTTTTGATAAATTGTTTTTCTTTACAAGGAGTTAAAGAGTCATGCTTATTCTCTCATTATTCTCTTCATTACTCTATCTTTAACTGTTTTTTAGATAATGGGATTGAAAGCTCCCTAAAAGCGGAACTTTTTATTTTGACTGAATTTTGAAATACTGTGCAATATTGCATCCAAACTAGTGGTTGTGTTCATGATGACCTGTAAGTCAAGTTTGTCAAAATCAAGACTTGCCCTAAGTGAACAAAGTTCAATTAAATGCAGTCGTATCATGCAGCACGAGGAGAAGCTTCTTATTCCCTTACATAGGGACTTTAAGAAGTAAGTTGACAAATTTGCAATATGTATAGTGTGTCCAAATTGCTTCTTAACATACAGGGTTCAAAGGGCTGTGGTTGTATAATGATGTGCTCATTAATGCTTTTTATTTAATGGTACAATCAGAATTTATTCAATTTATTAATAATACCTGTACCAGTAACTTGTTTTTTACAGATACAACTCCCCCAAAGTTTACTAACTGTTCAACAGATCCTATCTATATTGACAAGTCAGAATCATACACCTATACAGTACCAACAGCCACAGATAATTCTGGGAGTGTAAAAAGCATTAGTAATTTGTCACCAGACAGAGGGCCAGGCAAAAATACTAATGATGATATCAGTATAGTGTATCAAGCTGAGGATTATAGTGGAAACATTGCCAACTGTACTATCCAGATCAAAATCAAAGGTGTGTTTAAATACTGAGAATTTTTACACAACATTTTTTGTTGTGCATTTTTTATAGTACATATTCCTTTGTGAAAAAAGAAAAAATTCAGCATACTGATCAGTCATCTTTAAAGATACTAAGCCATGACTTTATAACCCTCGCACAAAGTTGCTTGGGTTTAATTTTTTTTACCTGTGCATTCATCTTGTTATTTTATGAATATGGACTCCAATATTTGGCTGCTTTCTTTAAATTTTTTTGTATAGTATTAGTAGCCATAAAATCTTTGGTCATAGGTGTTAACCTGCCCGTTTTTTGCAGGAATCTCCTATAATTTGATCTTTTGACCCACAAAAAAAGTCTCCCATGCAGGTTGCGTCAACCTCCCAGTTTCAAGAATTCCTCCTGTAAAAAATCCCCTGTAATTGAATTTATCATTTTTTTGTCATTTATTGTCTGCCATATTTGTTAATGTCAACAGCCGCATGGGTCTTGAATGTGCTTTATAGTCAGAATGCTTGGAACAGCTGATTGATGTACGAGTCTCTCTAAAATTATCTTTGTTCATATTCACAAATAGTATGATTTACAATTTTGAATGGCTACTTATGTCCAGAAATGATCAAACTTTGTGGCCAAAAACAACTCACCATTCTTTGTGGCTGATCATTTTACTGACTTGGTGAAAAATAAACATTCCATGACAGTAAAATTGCAGAGAAATTTTCAGGCAAAAGGACTAAATGCACCCAAATCATAAAGTAGAAATAGGCTATTGTACCAAGTCTTGAGACTTCAGTTATAGAAAACTGTTAACAAAATCCATTCAGTATTTTTTTGTGATGAAAGCAGTGATAGGGGTGGCAAAAAGTTCTTTGCTACTCTTGTTGTCATTCTTGAAGAAGGAAGCAAGTTAGTCAAAACCACATTCCTTGATATGCCAGTGGTAAACATAGGAACAGGGCAAAATCTATGCTAAGAATCAGTACATGTACAATTCATATTGTTGATTCATTTGTATATACCTGTATCGTGTATTTATGGTATTGATCAAATATTTGAAATTCTCTGAATTATTTAATTTATAACATCACAAAGTATGTCCATAATGTCGTCATGCAAAATCTCCTGCAATTTTATGATGGATTGCAGGAGATCTCCCACAATTAGGTTTAGTGGGAAGAAATAGTTGCCTACTGAAGTAAAAACTAAAAATTCCCAATGATGTTACACCACTTGGCCAGCTAGGCTATATTAAAATATAGCTTTCGCTGGCCGGGTCTAGGGTGCTGGAGGGGGTGTTGCTATAGATGTCACAGTGGTATGAGTTTGAGTCCCGCTAAGGGAACAGCCAAAAATTTGATCACAAATTTGATAGTTCTAACATTGTTGGGAATTTTTCAGACCCTTCTATAAATTTAGGTTATCTTCCCTGTATCAATTTGATCCGATGGAGCAGTGTAGTGAATAGAGTCGTCACATTCTGAGACGTTGTATAATATTGATTTGTTGTGACGTGCATCATTAATTTGATCCTCTATCCTACATAAAAACACCTAGATGAACTGTCCTGTATTACCATACATCATGTAGTAAGTTACAGCTCTAAATTAATCCTACGAGGAGGAATGACTCATCCAGCGAAAGCTATATTTTAATATAGCCTAGCTGCCTGAGTGGTCTGGGCGCTGGACTTAGTGCAGGCGGTGTGGCCATAGATGTCACAGTGGTACGAGTTCGAGTCCTGCGGAGGGAACAACCAAAAATTTGCTTCGCAACTGTGAGCTAGTAATACGCCTAGCTTTCCTTGAGCCCTTTGTCATTTAATTAGCAGAAGATAATTTACAAAGATGAAAACAATAATCACTTATCCTTTAATCCAGTTGATTAACTGTTTACAGATGGATGTTAAAACTCTTAATAAATGAGCTTGGCATATTCAAAATATTGTTTTCATTAGCTGTGCTGATGTCATTGTTTAAGTGAAACCCTTGATTAGCACATGACCGTAACCTGGAAAGCCAGGTAATAGATCCGTTCTACAAGTTTCTCTTAAAAATAACCCCGGGTCACCAGTGACGTCTTCTGTCTTTTGATTGGCTGAGTGAATATTACATTATTTTATTTACTTTATACGTTCTAATATTCAGAATTAAGAGAAATATGTTTAAATATTTTTATCTAATTACTTATATTATCTTACAATACAAATGCATAATTTAGTTAATTTAGATAATTTCTTTTTCTTTTAATTTTATTTCATAAGCGGCAATTTACTCATATATTGTGTACATTCATCGGTGGTAACCTGAGTCTATATTTTTGTGATCCTGGGGTGGCTTATGATATTGACCAGGGAACCAGATTACACATGACGGGAAACAAACGGAAGCGTGAATAATTGGGTACATCCTGAAATGTGTAACCCATACCAGTACCAACTTTTGCCCATACCCAAATATTCTTTTGCCAGTTTCTTCATTATTATGTGATTTTTCCAGCTGTTATATTGTACACATTTACAAAATGATATGATGGCTAGGATAAAATCAATGATTTAAACAAAAATTCCAAAAATTTTATTTGTATTCAATTTTCAGTTTTCAAAAGTACCGAAATGTGTAACACAAAATTCCCGGCATTTTTGTTATTTGTACAATTTCATTATATATTTTACATTAGAACACCATAATATTATTAAATTTATTAAGGCGATAAATTAAAATAGCATCAGATTCCATCTATAAGACTTTCTTTGTCATTCTTAATAAGATCTCATCCATTCTTTGGTGCTACATTATTCACTGTATGGAATTCAAACCCTGACATTTCTTTTTTAAATCAATATCAAATCTTTCAAAGTCTTAAAGTGAAGTTAAAACTTTTGATTGTTTTCAGAAAAACATTAACTTAGGACTGGAAAGTAAAAGTTGGTCAATTATTAGTTTGGTAAGATAACTTCCGGTTACACATTTCGGGAAATTTGAGAACATAAAATCGACTGAATTTGAAAATGTTGTAAATGTTTTCAACAAGTTTTAACTTCAGTTGATTCAATTTCAGAACTTTAAGACCAAGTTTCAGTATAAAATTCCTAATAATATTGAAGAAATCGTCAAAAGAGTATTGGCATAAGAAGAAAGTTTGTACGGGAACGGGTATGACACATTTAGGGGTGTATCAAATATATGAGATGAAAGGTGCAAACATCGTTAATATTTTAATTAATAAATGGCTATCCAAAAAGTGGTATCAGCAAACAAAACTTAATTCAAAAGGTTCTCAATACCTTGCTGAGATGCAGTGGGGACTGTACAGTTTTTACGGGTGAGCACAGCAAATCAGAGAGCTTGAATCATGAAAAAAAATTGAGAATCCATGATGATTTGTCTCCAGGAAATCAGTTTCAAAGACAAAACCACAAAATTTTTTCACCCTGAAAATAAATGATTACTGGTATACAGTATGTCTTAGGTGGGAATGATTTCTCAAAAAATGGTCAAGGGGACAACTTTTTTGGGAGGAGGGCTTAGTAAAGTAAATGCTCACCTTTAAGTCTCTGCTTTGGTGAAATGTTGACCTAAAGGTTTAAGCTTTTTGGCCATCCTCTCATCTATAATTGGTTTCTATCTCTGCTAGTTTTTCATAAAGAATTTCTGTAAGCAGAATTTTCACAGATGAAAGTTTATTTTAACAAAGAAGACATTTATAAGTTTTTTTTATGTTCAAATTTTCATTTTGTCCCTTTTAAGCAAATGTGTAATAAAACATGTCAGTTTTATTCTTATGTAGAAGAATTTTCTCTAGGTTCTTCTTTTATGCCGTATATTTTAAAAAGGTTTTTTTACCACAACATATTGCTGCTATTCCATCATTTTTTCAGATTATGCCAAACAGATATTGAAGTGCCCCTCATCATACCCTTATAACACAAAGTTAATAGACACTGCTGATGGCATAACTTACAATGTTACTGATTCTGTTACTGTGACAAATGACCGGGAAGACATAGTTCTTCAATATAACCCATCAGAACTGATCAGTCTAGACCATACTGATATTGGAAATCCTCAGATAGTTGAAGTGACAGCTACAGATAAATGGGGAGGTCAAGACAAATGTCGATTCCATCTTGAAACATCTGGTGAGTCTTTCCAAGCTTGCTTTCAGGCTACTCAGGCTATTTCCTTATATTTGTCAGGTTTGAGCATTACACAATATTTGGATTTGACATACCTTATACTTTTTCAGTTGGAAGTAGTATTTTTCTGAAAAGAACTCCAACAAGATAGCTGACATAAATGTAGTGGTCACATGAGTATCAGCTCTCAGGTTTTTGGCTATTTGGAAGTAGTTGAAAACAGGAATGATGTTAAAATTTATATGAGGATGTGTAGAAAATTTTTCTCTTTTATGTTATACTTGTGGAATTGTATTATCAGTTGGAATAACAAAATCTGCATTAATTTATGATAAAATTTGGACAATGAGTAAAAATTGCAACGTTTCTAATTGCTCTATTTCTGTCTCTAATTTACTGAATTGTTTTTTTATTTTCTTTTGATTTTTGAAATACTATAACTGATGGTCTCACTTCTAAGCTATTGCCATCACTTAGCATCCGTCATCTTCGTTAACAATTTCTGCAAACATCTCTGAAACTACGGAATGGATTTGGATGAAACTTAAAGTAATTGTTCATTAGAGTATCCTGCACAAAATGACTGTTTGAATTTTGAACATGGCCATTACTAAAAATAGAACATAAGGGTCAGGCAGCAGATTTCTGCATATTTCTCAAAAATCATTAGGTTTAACCAAATTTTGTGGAGGTAAAAGTATTCAGCATGATGAGATCTAACTGTGGCCAAAATTTGGTGAAAATCTGTTGACCCACGTAAGAGTTATTGCTCTTTTTGAACGTTTTTAGCTGTTTTTGATGTTATTACTTTCTAAAAAATCTTCTCAGAAACTGCAATACAAAATTCAATGAAAGTTGGTATTTTAGTTTTTTAGGGTATCCTAAATAAAATGACTGTTTGTATTTTTGATCTGTTAAAAACATGGCGACTATTACTAAAAATAGAATGTAGGGGTCAGACAGTAGTTTTTTGCATATATCTCCACAACTGTGAGGTTTAGCCAATATCTTTCATTTGCTGAAATGATCCTTATTATAAGGCCTACAAAAGTCTCGAGGGATCAAAGTTGTCAGACGACTCCATGTAAGAGTTATTGCCCTTGAAAGGCAAAAAATTACGTTTTTAGCAGTTTTCAGTCAATATCTTGAAAACTAGAATAGAATAAAATTTTCAATTGATGAAATGATTCTTATTATAAGGACTACAAGTCTTTAGGGATCAAAGTTGTCAGATGACTCCATGTAAGAGTTATTGCCCTTGAAAGGCAAAAAATTACATTTTTAGCAGATTTCAGTCAATATCTTAAAAATTATAATAGATAAAATGAAGCTTTCAGTTGATGAAATGATCTTATGGTAAGTCCTACCAAAGTCTTCATGGAGTCAAAATTGTTGGACAACTCCTTGTTAGAGTTATTGCCCTCGAAAAGCAAAAATTTAACCAGGTGACCAATTCAGGGTCCTGGGAGCCTCTTGTTAATACATTAAAGAATAATTGATCACTCCAGGATTACTCAACTTGTAATAGATCAGACTTGTCACCACCAGTATGGTACTCATCAATCAAGTCTCTGATGCACTGCTTGCTAAGATGACAATAATCTATATCTCAGCAATTGAGCAATAAATTTGAAGTATCCCTTACCTCTTCTTGAAAAGGATGCTGTGAATGAAAAAGTGATTGCAGAATGATCAGTTCTGTACCCAGCCTCAACTTTTGCTGAATATAGCAAACAAAAAATATCCAGAGAAACAAGAAAATAATCTATTCTGCTCTGTTTTAAAGGACTAGACTGACGCCATGTAAACCTTTTTTCGTCAGGATAACATGGCCTCCATGGGAGTAGCAATCCTAAAGAGCTTTTTATTTCCTCTGTCTCTAGCTTTTCACTGAAAAAGTCAGGTTTATCTAACTTTAAACCATACAAACATACAAAAGTAAATCTGTGCTCAAAGATAGTTATATCTTATATGATATATCTACCATGTTGATCAATGTTTGAATTATGGACATCATATTGAAGACTTGGCTTGAACAAAATACATATACTGGCACTCTTACTATCACCTTGACTGAAATAACACTTATGACCCCACTCAACTTCCCACTTCTTTTCTACCACCTCAGTGCTATTGGTTTCTTTTAAACGAATAATGGATGCATTTTCTTGTTTTTACCCAATTAAAAATGTCTACTCTTTTCTTAATATTAGGCCTCTTACATTCATTGATAATATTTCTACACAACTACTCATTACTGCATATGAAATTTGTTAACTTTTTACACGAGACAGTGAATTTAACAGATTGTATCACACAAAAGGAAGAAAAGACAGATTCTCTCACACACACACACACACTCAAGATAGGACATTTTGTTTGTAGAATTTTCTAATAAAATGCAAAATTAATGAATCATTCGTTCATACATTTGAGTGTATGCCCATATGCTGTAAGATTGAAAGATTGATAGATTTGAGGAGCTGTAACAACAGAGGCCTAGGGCATGTGCTACAGCTTATCAAGCCTAGCAGCAATCCAAAACGAGGTGAAAAATATCAGTAATTAAAATTGCTCTCAATTTCTGCAAAGCTTAGAAAAAAATGAACCATTGCTTAAATGTATGGATAATTAAAATGATGAATGAATGAATAATACAAACAGAAGAATGAATGTATAAACAAACGAATAAAGTAAGTATAGAGTTGAAGTAAATTAATTAATTCTGTTATTCATGTATCAACCCACTTGTTCCATGTGATGACTGAATAGATAATAATATACATCAATAAATATTTACGGGTAATTCACTTCTTTATACTAGGAAAAGGAAATAAGGAATCTAGTCAACAAATTATCCTTCTATGAATTTAATTTCTTACAAATGTCATCAGAAATATCAAATTTCATTCGTTTTCCTGATGACTTAATCTTTGCATTAACTGCACAATTAAAGTACCATGCACTGTCCGCATTTTTCTCATCTCTAAGTTATGAAATCAAATCCATATTGTGCTTTGTAACATCATCAACTAAATTGAATGTCTTTTCCAGTGGGAGGTTCTTTTTTCCTTTCATTGCATTGTACTTGACATCAGAGTTCCTGAGTTTCACAAGAATTGGTCTGTGTTGTTTGTTTTGACCAGGAATTCTATGGATAGCTTGGATATCTTCAGGTTTCACTGTGATTTTGAGTTTCTTCTCATTAATAAACAAGTCCTTATTGTATCTGTTGTTGTTTACAATTTTTCAAGACTCTTCTCTGAAACTAATGGACAAGTAAGAACCAAACTTGGTATGAATGTACTTAAGGGTAATGTGCATAGTATTGGTGTGGGGAATTTTGAACTGTCAAAAATATGGGCAATGTTCCTATAAATAGAACATGGGGGTCAGTCAGAAGTGTTTCTCATATACCTCAAAAACTGTAAGGTTTAGCCAAATCCTGAAATAAGTAAAAGTGTTCAGGATGATGAGATCTATCTGTGGTCAAATTTTCATGTTAATCTGTTGATTCAAGTTAATGCCCTTATTTGACACGTTTTCACTATTTTTAATGATAACTTTGTCAAAAATCTTCTTCTCTGAAACTTCCTGACCAATTAGAACTAAATTTGGTACAAATATTCCTCAGGGTATTCTGTATAGATCTCTTATGGGGAGTTTTGATCTGTAAAAAAAACATAGCCGCTGTTATCAAAAATAGTACAAAGGGGTCAGTCAGAAGTTTTTCTTATACATTTTCAAAAAACATTACATTTAGAGAAATTTTTTCAAAAGTCATTTTTCATATTAACATAACGTAAGCCATTTTAGCAAGGTTTTCAGAGGGATGTAACTCACCAGCGCCTGTCAACCTGGTTGGCAGTCTTATTGGGGAAAGTAAAGACAGTAAACATTTTTCTTTGAAATTAAACTATTTACACTTCAGGTTTGAAATTAATTATTCAAAAGTAACTAGGTATTTATCACTGCTACAATAAGCCAAATATTTGAATTTGAAGTCTACTGCTGTCCATTGCTCCAATTGGACAATTAATCAGTCTGTGAGGTTGGAAGCTTACTTTACTTTGCTCAAAATAAAAAAAAAATGAAGTCAAAGTTAGGATTATATGAAAAAGATCTATTGTAAAATGATCCTTATTATTAGGTCTACAAAAGTCTGCATTGGATGAAAGTTGTCAGACAACTTCTTGTTAGAGTTATTGCCCTTGAATGATAAAAATTGTTTTTTTTTTTTGTTTTTTTTTACTGGTTTCAGCCAATATCTTGAAAACTATGATAGATAGAAAGAACTTTCAGTTGCTAAAATGATCTTTATGATAAGGACTACAATGCCTGCAAGGATCAAAGTTGTTGGACAGGTCTCATTAACCACTTCTGACTTGCCATTACTTTACATGTTAAAATTGACATGTACCAGGTTTCACTGTAAATTCCCAGAATAAATATGATCTTAATGGGGCATACCAATATGAAGCTTTAAAAAAGAGGATATTCTTACTGGTACATAAATGGTACAAAAAAAACGTGTTTACATTCACTACAGAATGGCAGCATGGGGTCGACTTACTAAGTCATATCAGCAATATTCATATACACTAGTTAAAAATAATGCATACATTCTAAAAATAGATTATCTAAGCTTTGTTTTGATAACAATATCTTTTAATACAATTAAATAAAACACTTATGATAAATAGACTTACATTTATTTTTAGAACGTAACATACAGGGGTTGGCCAATTGACCCGGAAGTGGTTAGTGAGACCACAACTCCTTGGAAGAGTTATTGCCCTTGAAAGACAAAAACTCATGTTTTTTAGCAATCTTGAAAGTGTAAAGATAGACAGGAACTTCAATTGATGAATGATCCTTACGATAAGTCCTACCAAAGTATTCTTTGAGTCAAAATTCTCATGCAACTCTAATTTATTGCTCTTGAAAGGCAAAAATTTACTCAGGTGAGTGTTAAGCAGCTGGCTCCTGAGAACCTCATGTCTTTTTTGGTCCAATTTTAAAATTTTATCATTTGATTCCACATAAAATTCTTGCCTGCATTTTTCATTCGGATTTCAGATATCTTTTACAGTTTTTGAGTTGTCTGAAACCAATTGCAACAAAATTTAATAAAAGTTAGCATATTTTTTTAAGGGCTTCCCTCACAAACTGATCATTTAAAACTTTTCATTGCTCAAAAACATGACAGAACAGAGGGGTCAAAATGCTTTTTTTGCTGTTTTTTTCTCAAGTATAGAAGAATAATGAAGATGAAAGCTACTCATCAGATAAATATGATATTCTGAATTGGCTGGAAGTATTGAATTTTTTTAGGTGACCATTTTCAAAATGGCTGCCGTTTTGCGACCATTTTCACCAGTAGCTTGGATTCCAATGAGTTTTCATTTCTGAAGCAAATTTGGGGTTTTGAGTGGAATGGTGAAGATGAAAGTTTTTCCTTGTAATTTTTGTACTTGCCTTGATTTTTATGATAAATGGTTCTAATAGTAAACATGGCAATTATGGAAATGTTGTATAGCCATGGTTTAATTTCATTTAATGTTCTTTTTCAGCAAATGTATACTGGGCTAATTCCTCTTAGACCCAGTGGAAAAATAGGGCATAGGGGAACCCCTGCCTAATTTTTTTTTCAGAGATGTTAAAACTCTTCGAAAACATTATACAGTGCCTTAGGTACTCAGTTAGACTTGCAGCTATCATCAAAACATTCTCTTTTTCAGCATTGTTTTGTCAAACATGGTAACAGAGAATGAAACCTTTTCTTACTTAGTTAATTTGGCATGGTTTGTCAGAGAATAAGAGCGTTTTTTTTTTGTCTGACTTTGAAAAATTTTAATTCAATTTAAAATTTTGTGTCAAAACCATTTGTTGTGTCCATAATGTATTATAAAACCCTATGCATAAGCATGTCAAAAACTTATATTGTGTCTGCCCTTGCCCCAACTATTTTAAGATTTGACCACTACAGTTGTATCATCATGTGCTTGACAAAGCCTTTTATTAGCGTAACTACTGTGGGCACATTTCCTTTAAAAGTGCTTCTTTGCTTCTTTCCTTGTTTAATGGGATGCATTATAGCTAGGTATTGTATAAATGTGCTAATTATATACCACTATTTTTAAAGAAAGTTATGGGGCTTACTCTTTTAATTTAAAGTTATAACTATTTGCATGATTACTCAATAAATGACTTTTTGGACACATCTCTTTTTTCAATCATACTACACATTCCTTCCATATTTGTATAGTTATGAGGTTTATATGTTTGTAGGCTTTTCAGCTCGCCTGGCCAAAGGCCATGTGAGCTATTGCCATCACTTGGCGTCCGACATTGTCGTTGTCGTCATCTGTTGTCATCGTCCATCGTCCTCATTGTCGTTAACAATTATACAAAACTCTTCTCCTCTGAAACTACATGACCAATTAGAACCAAATTTAGTATGAATGTATCTTGTGGTATGCAGGGATTTTTAATTTGTTAAAAAACATGTTACTAAAGATAGAACATAGGGTCAGACAGTGGTTTTTTGCATATATCTCCAAAACCGTTAGGTTTACTTATATTCTAACAAAGGGTAAAAGTGTTCAGCATGATGAGGTCTATCATTGGTCAGGTTTTGGTTGTAATTCATAAAGCCATCTTGGCAGTATTGCCCTTTTTCAACAAATTTTTCTTTTTTTAATGTTATTTCTTCCAAAAATCTTCTCCTCTGACACTAATTGACCAATTGAAACCAAACTTGGTATTTAATGTTT
Organism: Perna viridis; assembly: GCA_037379345.1. NCBI lineage: Eukaryota > Metazoa > Mollusca > Bivalvia > Mytilida > Mytilidae > Perna > Perna viridis. The sequence goes on along the minus strand of CM074514.1, from coordinate 23,890,441 downwards.
CTTGGGGTATCCTGCATAGAACTATTGTTGGGATTTTTTATCTGTCAAAAAACACGGCCGCCATTATTAAAAATAGAACATAGGGGGTCAGACAGTAGTTTTTCCTGTAAATCTTCATAACCGTTTGGCTAAGCTAACTTCTGTTGTGGATTAAAAGTGTTTAGCATGATGAGATCTATCTGTGGTCAAATATTAGTTTTAATCGGTTCAGTGATGTTGGAGTTATTGCCCTTTTTGGACTTTTTTTTTTGCTATTTTTCATGTTATTTCTTTCAAAAACTTTTCCTCTGACACTACTTGACCAATTGAGACCAAACTTGGTACAAATGTTCCTAAGGGTATCATGTCAAAAAACATGGCAGTTAATACTAAAAATAGAGCATAGGGGTCCAACAGTGGTTTTTCACATATATCTCCAAAACCACTAGGTTTAGATAAATTCTGTCTGGGGAAAAGTGTTCAGCATGATGAGATCTATCATTGGTCAAATTTTGTTTTGAATCTGTTAAATCATGTTAGAGTTAATGCCCTTTTTCAACAATTTTTGCTGTTTTTAATGTTATGTCTTTAAAAAAATCTTCTTCTTTGACATTATTTGATCAATTGGAAACAAACTTGGTATGGATGTTCATTGATGTGTCCTGCATAGAACTGATTTGGGGATTTTTGAACCCTTGAAAGAATATGGCCACTGTCAGACAGTAGTTTTTCATATATATCTCCAAAACCATTTGTTTAGCCAAATTCTTTCAATAGCTGAAATGATCCTTATTATTAGGACTACAAATGTCTTCAGGGATCAGAGTTGTCAGATGATTCCTTGTAAGAGTTATTGGCCTTGAAAGGGGAAAAATGATCTTTTTTTTTTTTTTACAGTTTTCAGTCAATGTCTTGAGAACCATAATAGATTAAAGAAACTTTCAATTGTTGAAATGATCCTGATGATAAGTTCTACCAAAGACTTCTTGAGTCAAAATTGTTGGACAATTTCTTGTTAAATTTATTGCCTTTGATAGATTTCAACAAGGTGAGCGATTCAGGCTCCTGGGAGCCTCTTGTTTTTTTATACATATATCTTAAAAACCATAAATGATGGACAGAATTTTAGAATTTTTATGAGAATGCCTACTGAATTCTCCAAACAATTTATGGAACCCTCAGTTTTGGACAGTATAATATAGACAACAAAATACACAATAAAACCACTTCAAAAGAGGTCTATGTCCAATATAAACTAACAAACAATCAATCATGAATTAATTAACAATAAACACAGTACTACTAGTAATTGCCAACATGCCAGCTGCATACCTCATTTGAATGATGGAAAGATGATGCCTTACCAAATTGCACCTCAATCATTACACTTTGTAAGCCAGATTTAGTATAATGATATGATGAACTATAGTAGAAAAATGTAAAACCTGTGTCATGCCAATGGTTCGGTTTAATAAACTGTAATTAGGTTGGATTTTAATGGCTTTTCTATTAAAAAAACTATAGATGTGTTTACAGATTTACTTTTTAAAAAGGGATTATCCAGGATCAAGATCATGGCATGTGTGTTTTCAATTTTCTTCTTTTTTTTCTGAAAGAATAATCAAGGGAACCAAGGTTATAGCAGTAATCAGCAGAATTTTTACGTTATTTTTTTTCTTCAAATTTCGAGTAAAAAGTAGGGGGTCTGAAGGAAGGTCAGTAAGGTGACCGGAAACATTTTTTAGGCCTAAATGGATGGTCTATTTCTTACACTAGTAGTGCTAGAGATTGTCTGGCAAGCTTTTGTCTGACTTGGCTTGGGGTATGAAAGAACGGAATTCCAACCTCTTACATCAATTGTCTATATATATACAAATAGAGATTCTAAAGAAAAGTTAATGACAGTGTTATGAAGTGATGAATGTACAATTACACATGTTGGTTCTGAAACCAAATGATACTGGCAGTGCCTCTTGATATATTTTATACAGCTGCAAAAGAAGTAAACAGTTTTTGTCCAAGGAAACATTTTTCAGGCTACAAATGTATGTGACTATTTAAAATTAGATAAAATCATTTGATACAAGATTTTGTTAAAATATTGATTTTTGAAGTGTTTATTGTGAGTCAGTACCAAAGGATTTAGCCTTAAAGTCCTTTATATACCGGTATTGGATGTTTGTTTCATAAGAATTTCAAATGTTTTTCGTTGAGTGCATGACTGTAAGTGGGAAATTTTTCCATTATGCTGTTGACAGGCTTTTTAGGAAATTGAAAATGCAGCATGTCCAAATCCGGAATTTGCCTATATATATATGTGTGTGTGTGTGTTTATAATCATAGTACTAGTGTCACCAAAAAATGTTGCTGACAGCGATGTTATCGTCGTCGGCGACCATGTCGTCGTCTATATTCACTTGAATTTCGTGCGATGATTTTATGGTTATTGTTGATCAATTTTGATATGACTTTACTTTATTTTTGCAAATAACTCAAAAACCGTTGCCTTTAGCAAATTTTTTGCCCATATAATATTGTTCAGCATCATGAGATGCACCTTTGCCAAAATTTTCAAAATGATTGGTCAACTGATGTAGGAGTTACGACCCCTGAAACAGTTTTTTTTTGCATTTTTTGCATGTGCTACTTTGATAATCTTCTCAAAATCCATTGCACAGAATTCAATGAAAGTCGGCATTTATGTTTCTTAGGGTGTCCGACACAAAATGACTGTTGGGATTGTTGATTCATGAAAAAACATGGCCGCCATTACTAAAAATAGAACATAGGGGTCAGATGGCAGTTTTTTGCAAATAACTCAAAAACCGTTGCCTTAAGCAAATTTCTGGCATGAATAATATTGTCCAGCATCATGAGACGAACCTTTTCCAAAATTTTCAAAACGATTGGTCAATTGATGTAGGAGTTACGGCCCCTGAAACAGTTTTTTTGTATTTTTCGCATGTGCAACTTTGAAAATCTTCTCAAAATTCATTGCACAGAATTCAATGAAAGTTGACATATATGTTCCTTAGGGTATCCCACACAAATTGACAGTTGGGATTGTTTATTCATGAAATAACATGGCCGCCATTACTAAAAATAGAACATAGGGGTCAGATGGCAGTTTTTTGCAAATAACTCAAAAACCGTTGCCTTTAGCAAATTTCTGGCATGAGAAAAATTGTTAAGCATCATTAGAAGGACCTATGCCGAAATTTTCAAAACCATTCATTGACTAATGTAGAAGTTACGACCCCTGAAACAGTTTTTTTTTGCTGTTTTTTTTTTTTCACATGTACAACTTTGAAAATCTTCTCTAAAACCATTGAAGATCATTGAATGAAAATTAGCATAATAGAATTGTGCTCAAAATGACTTGTGATTTTTAATTCGTGAATAGATATGGCTGCCTATACTAAAAATGGAACTTAGGGGTTATAAGACAGGTTTTTGAAAACAATTCAAAAATTGTTGCCTTTAGCAAAATTCTTCTTCAGGTCATGAAAATGCTATGAAAAGCATTTCTTGCATTTGACAATTTAGTTGATTTTAACTTAGTCTGTCTCATTCCTCAAGTTTTTCAAATAAGCAAATGGTTAACCAGGTGAGCGATTCAGGCCCTCTTGAGCCTCTAGTAACCTTTTCTGCTAACTGACAGGTTCAGTGTGATATTGGTATTACATAGGTTGGTGGCCATTTGACCCAGAAGTGGTTCGAGTTATTGCCCTTTTTGTATGTTTTTTTGCTGTTTTTGATAATATTACTTTCAAAAATCTCCTCCTCAGAATTCAATGAAAGTTGCTATTCTTCTTTTTAGGGTATCTTGCACAAAATGTTTGGATTTTTGATTGGTTAAGAACATGGCCATCGATACTAAAAATAGACAGTAGTTTTGTGCATATATCTCCAAAACCTGAAGGTTTAGCTAATATCTTTCAGTTGGCGTTATTGCTGGAGTTATCTCTATTATAAGGCGCACAAAAGTCTCCAAGCAATCAAAGTTGTCAGAGAACTCCACGTAAGAGTTATTGCCCTTGAGAGGAAAAAAATGACAGGTTTTTTTTTTTTTTTTTTTTTTTACAGTTTTCAGCTAATATCTTGAAAACTATGATTGATAAAATCAGACTTTCAATTGCTTAATCAGATCTTATTATAAGTCCTACAAAAGCCTCCAGCGATCAAAGTTGTCAGATGACACCATGTAGAGTTATTGCCCTTGAAATGTAAAACATTATGTTTTTTTGGCAGTTTTCAGCCAATATCTTGAAAACTATATTAGATAGAATGAAACTTTCAGTTGATGAAATGATTCTTATGATAAGTTATACCAAATTCTTCATGAAGTCAGAATTGTTGGACAACTCCTTGTTAGAATTATTGCCCTTGAATTTTAAAGCAAAAATTTAACCATGTGAGCGATTCAGGCTCCTGGGAGCCTCTTGTTTTTTGTAATGCTTTTACCAATTGATTTTATCTTTTGTATGTGGCCTTAGTATGAGAAGTTACAAATTAAGATCAACTTTGGTTATGGCCCCTTGGACTTGGAAAATTTCAGTGAATTGACAGTTTTTGCACTTTTTTGTAATGCTTCTACCAATTGATTTTTAATTTTTGAATGTAGTCTTACTATGAGAAGTTACAGATCAAGTTCGACTTCGGTTATGGTTGAATGATTTTACAGACGTTACGGCCCGTGGACTTAGAAAATTTCAGTGAATTTAAAGCTTTCCACACTTTTTAGCTCACCTGGCCGAAGGCCATGTAGCTATTGCCATCACTTGGCACCCATCGTCGTCCATCATTGTTGTCTGTCATTGTTGTTGTCATTAACAATTTTTCAAAACTCCTCTCCTCTGACACCACTTGACCAATTGGAACCAAACTTATGAATGTTGCTTAGGGTATCCTGCATAGAACTGATGTGGGGATTTTTGATCCATCGAAAAGCATGGCTGTTAGGTTTAGCCAAATTCTGACAGGGATTAAAGTATTCAGCATGATGAGTTCTATCTGTGGTCAAATTTTCATTTTGATATGTTAAGCCATATTGGAGTTATTGCCCCTTTTTGAAATTTTTTTTTGCTATTTTGAATGTTATTTCTTTTAAAAACCTTCCCCTTTGACACCACTTGACCAATTGGAACCAAACTTGGTATGAATGTTTCTTGGGGTATTGTGTATAGAACTGATGTGAGGATTTTTGATCTGTTGAAAAACATGGCGGCCATTACTAAAAATAGAACATAGGGGTCAGACAGTAGCTTTTAGCATTTATCCCCAAAACCTGTAGGTTAGCAGAATTCTGACAGAGTGTTCAGCATGATGAGATCTATTTGTGGTCAAAATTTGGTGAAAATCTGTGGACCCATGTTGGAGTTATTGCCCTTTTTGTACATTTTTTGCTGTTTTTAATGTTATTATTTTAAAAAATGGAAATTTTTGAATTTCAAGAACAGATTTTATAATAATTATAGTGGTAAATATATTTCCGAAGTGTAAATAAAATTATATTTTATTTTTACAATAGAATATTGATTATTACGTTTGTTCGAACACATGTTCTCATCGCAATTAAAAATCATCTGAGTGAATCCGAATTTACCACATCCGGTTCCATCGTCACCTGGAAACGCACCTGGAAATACAGGTAAGCAATTTAGTTCTAAATGAGCGTTCAAATCATAACACTCATAAAATTATTATTTGGGCGGTGGTGGGCCATTCAGAAATTTATTTAACACTACAATTATTATAAAATCTCTTCTTGAAATTCAAAAATTTCCATTTTTATAATAATTATGTTAAATATATTTCTGAAGTGTAAATAAAATAATATTTTATTTTTACAATAGAATACACACAGTTTCCAACTGATTCCAAAGTATTTTTCCTTGTAGGTGGTGTACATATACTCTGTACAAATAAAATCCTTATACCAATAACATCAAATGTCAAAAAACATCAGAACAGTATATACAGAAACTATATACATACAACTGGTCGTTAAAAACACATACATGAACATAAAAACATTACTGTAATACTTTTTGTGAATCTAACTCCCTCAAATGAAATTTGGCAAAAGTTGATTCAGAAGCCCAATCTGCTGCTTCTAAAATAGTTTTGATAGATGCACCCTTGTACAATGCCCAAGTTGGAGCAATCGCTCTTGTAGAATGAGCTTTAACTTTCATATTTTCATCTGCATATGCCATTTGATTGCCTGAACAATCCAACTTGAAATAGTAACTGTTGATACTGGTTTATGTGGTTCTTTAATAGCCAGAAATAACCTAAAACTGTCTGGCGCTTCCAACCTATGTCGAAAATCTTTAGTCATATCTAAATAGATTTTCAAACATCTCTTAGGATCCAAAAGTGGCCTTTCCTCGAAATGAGGAACATGTATTTTCATCCCAAAATGGCTTTGTCTATCCTGTTTAGATAAACCATGTCTGATGAAAGTAACACCCTTCTCTTGTACTGTCATAGACTCCTGATCGATTCTGAGACTCTGCAAATCACTACATCTTCTAAAAGTTGTTATTGCCAACAGAAATACTGTTTTTAAAGTAACCAATTTTAATGAAACTTTATCAAGAGGTTCAAACTTTGAACTTTCTAAAGCTTGTAAAACAATTTCTAAATCCCATTCAAGGAGTAATTTTACTTGAGGTGGCCTAGAATGAAAAATTCCCTTAATCAATCTTGAAATGTGTGGATTTTTTCCCACTGGACAATTCTGAATTGGAGGCAAAATTGCTGACAACATAGATCTATAACCAGATATGGTTCTATACTGTAAACCTAGTTCATATAAATAAACCAAAAAATCATCTACTTCACTTAAAGATGCTGAATATTGAACAACTACACCAGCTATTGTATTTGACAAACTTGGTGGAATAATTCTTCTGAGTTCCCTGCCTCCATGAAGCAGTGAGCAACTCTCTAACTGCTTCTGAAAAACCTTCTGCTTTGAAGTTTCTGTTGAAAGAAGCCAAGCATTCAGATTTAACATCTGTGGATCTGGATGATAAATCTGAGTTGACTCAACAGATTTTTCTGTAATGGAAGTTTGAGGGGAGGAGCTATCAACAACTCCAATATCTCTGGATACCAAATTCTCCTTGACCACTGAGGAGCTATCAAAATTACCTGACAATGGTACTGCCAGGAAATGTTTTATTGTCAGAAATATGGCTTTCATCTCTAAACAATTTATATGCCAACTTTTCTGATCTACATTCCATTCCCCTTGAAAAATTTGGTCCCAATATAGCCCCCAAACATCTGTCGTGACTATAACATCGACTTTGGGAAATACTAAAAATCAGCCTTCCAGCATGTTGACTGAACTTTTCCAACATAAAAGATGATACTTGAGATGTTGAGTAAATGAAACTACTTGTGACATATCTCTGGAAGATGGTCTCCAAAAATGCAATAGATATAACTGAATGGGTCTCATGTGTAGACGAGCATTTGGTACTAACTCCACACAAGAAGCCATCATACCCAGAATTTTTAGATAATCCAAAGCCACTGTCTGACCTGAAAACATCTTCTGAATCAAGGCTTGAATTTTTTGTACCCTTTCCAATGTTGGATGTACAATTCCCTTGTCTAAATGAAAAACTCCGCCCAAATAAGTCATTATCTGAGTTGGAATCATACTGGACTTCTCCTTGTTTATTATGAACCCTAATGAAACCAGAAGATTGACACATTTCTCTCGATCTTCTATCAACTGACAGACTATCATTACATCGTCTAAATATACTACTAGTCTGATGTTCTGTTTTCTTAAGTAAGCTGCCACTACAGATACTATTTTTGTAAATATTCATGGAGCAAATGTTGGACCAAAGCACATTGCTTTCCATTGATAACTTTGTTTTTGAACTTGAAAGGGCATATATTGCCTATGATTGTAATAAATTGGTACATGTAGATATGCGTCTGACAGATCAAGAGATATTGCCCAATCGTTTGGCTTTACTAGGCTCAATACTTTGTCCAGTGTCCATTTTGAAATGTATCTTTTTCAAATACCTTTTTAGAGGTTTGAGGTTTGTCACTATTCTCATTTTCCCGTTCTCCTTCGGAACAAGAAATAATGTTCTGTAAAAACCATTTACAGCCTGTGGAAAATTTACTTTTTCTATGACATCTTTTGCCAAAAGATTATCTATTTCTTGCATAATAAGACTCTGATTTTTTTGAGAAACCAAAGTAGTCTTTATTCCCGTCCAAAGAGGATTCTCTTGAAATTCCAATTTGTAACTCTCATGAATAATCGAAATTATCAACCGATTTGTGGAAATTTCTGCCAATTTTAAACAAATTTTGATAGGTGAACCCCAACAGGTATTTGTGGACACAGACATATTGTACTTGCCTCTGAGTGAACTGTCATTCTTTTTGGGAATCCAAAAAGAACCCCAAGAACTCTTTCCAGACTTGCCATCTTTCTTCTGGTTAGCCTGGTTAGTCTTATACACCACTGACTTCAATTCCCCTTTCTCACGGGAAGACTTCTGATTAGAACCTGAATAACCTCCTGAAAACCCATTTGTTGGCTCCTTAGGTTTGGGATCTGTAGAATCAGGAAACTTAGCACCTGTAGTTGATGACTTCACCACCATCATACTTTCTCTTACTTGAAGAGAACTCTGGTAAAAGATCACTAAGTTGATCTTTGCGTTCTTTCCTTTTCTCTAGATGTATTTCTAAAGCTTGGCCAAAAAGCCCATCATCTGTTAAAGGAAGGTATTTACATTTATTACTAATATCTTTAATTAAAGCTAAACCACTATCCTGACTTACTGCCTTACGGCGAATTAAATGACAAAATGGTCAGGAGTTTTTGTTGATATTGCAAATAGGTCCTTAACAGTTTGACCTACAGTTTCTTTGTCAATGTCCTTATCCAATGCATTTAACAAATGCCTGTTGCATGTAAAGAATAGAAACAATGTTCATATGAGATGAAAGCTGTGCTTGATATTCCAACTTTTCAATTTGACATAGTGGTTGGGTATACAACTGATGGTGACTGTCCCAAGATTTAACAGCCTTCTGACTGTGAGTTTGTTTAAGCATAGGTTAAACAGCGGGTGTTTCTAGAAAAGCAGAGGACACTTACCCTACCGGTGCACCTGGTCCATGCTCCCAGTTTTTAGTGGAGTCCGAGTTGCTCATTTACTTTTGTTACTTTGTATGTATGATTTTAGTTACTTTATGTTCTTTGTTGTGTATGTCTGTTTTCCATGTCTGGTCTATGTCCCTGGATTACATTCTTTTGATTACTGCTATAACCTTGGTTCCCTTGATTACTCTTTCAAGAATATCATCTATAGTAGGAACCTTCAAAAACTCTACTGCACTATCATGTATAGGGAAAATGTTCTTGTATTCCTCCCTGTAAGATGTAATGCGATCAGGGTTCTTGCTAGGCCAAGAATTTTCAGGAATATCTACTTGTGCTTGGTCTAATATTAACCCTACCCTACTCTTTTGTTTCACAATGTCTTCCTTAAAGATCTGCGACGAAAAATTACTCCTTGTCTGAGTACTTTCAGACTGTTCATTAGTCAACTCATGCTCACTCTGCAAATCTGTATTCTGTGTTTTAGCACATGAAATGTTTCAGAAACCTTTCAACCCTACTGTTTGAAACATTATTGGTATTGTCATTTACATGTATGCTATCAGTGTCTCTTTAACTGGACTTTTTCCAGAAACACTTCTATTTGGTTCACTTTTGTCATATTCAGACCTTATGTCTAACTCCTAATGTTTCCTTACATTAACCGTAATAGACAATTCTGACCAGGTGTCAATGTTTCTATTACAAGATATTCTAGGGGAACCTAAATATTCATCTAAATTAGGATTTAACCCTATAATTTGTTGCTGTGGTCTACGCACCCCTACTGGGTCATTATCTACTTCTTGACCATCAGATCTAGGCAGAGCTGAGCTCTCAATATTCTGACAGTTACTACTTTGGGAAAATAGCTGAAAAAGTCTATCAAACTTATCATTGAGACTATTTTCCATGTTACTAAGTTTTTTGTCTACCTCAGCCTGAATAGTTTCTGTTTTCGATGGTTTCAAAGAACGCTTTTTCTTACTTGGGACCTTTTCTGTCCAAGAACAAGAAGAATTATCACTCACAACCCTAGCTGTTGGCATGTTGGAAAATGGCTGACTTTCTGAAGGTGAGTTGTGACAATCCGATTTAACGTCCATACTGCTCGTAAATGTTAGTACAAGAAAAGAAATTTGAACTATAACACTTTGAAACGTAAAATTTCCAAAGCTATGATAAATTTACGATGAGTCCATCCTCTTGAACGCAAAAATTAAAACTAAATTGCTTACCTGTATTTCCAGGTGCGTTTCCGGGTGATGACAACTGGATGTGGTGAATTCGGATTCACTCCGATGTTTTTTAATTGCAATGAGAACGTGTTCGAAGGAACGTAATGATTAATATGTACAAATAAAATATTATTTTATTTACACTTTAGAAATATATATTTAACATAATTATTATAAAATCTTCTCCTCAGAAACTGCTTTACAGAAAGTTGGTAGTTTTGTTTTAAAGGGCATCCTTAACAAAATGACAGTTTGGATTTTTGATCTGTTATAAAGCATGGCTGCTGTTACTAAAAATTGAACATTGGGGTCAGACAGCAGATTTTTTGCATATATCACCAAAATGGTTAGGTTTAACCAAAATCTGACATGGGGTAAAATTATTCAGCATGAAGAGATCTATCTGTGGTCAAATTTTGGTGAAAATTTGTTGACCCATGTTGGAGTTATTGCCCTTTTTTTGGACATTTTTTTTTCTGTTTATGATGTTATTACTTTGAAATATCTTCTCCTCAGAAACTGCTCTACAGAATTCAATGAAAGTTGGTATTTTTGTTTTATAGGGTATCCTTAATGAAATGACATATTTTTGATCGCTGAAAAAACATGGCTGCCATTTCTGAAAATAGAACAATGGGGTCAGACAGGAGATTTTTGCATACATCTCCAGATCTGTTAGGTTTAGCCAATGGCTTTCAATTGCTGAAATGATCCTTATTATAAGGCTTACAAATGTGTCCAATGAATCAAATGGAGTCAAAATTGTCTGACAACTCCTTGCTAGAGTTATTGCCCTTAAAAGGCAAAAATTTAACCAGGTGAGCCATTCAGGCTCCTGGGAGCCTCTTGTTTTAAGCAGTGGACATTGGAATGCTGTTCTTTTATTATAAAAGTTATGGCCCTTGGGCTTAGAAAATTACAGTGAATATAAAACTTTCCACACTTTTTTTACGTGGGGGACATTATAATGCTGTTCTTTGATTACAGAAGTTATGGCCCTTGGGCTTAGAAGATTTCAATGAATATAAACCTTTTGGCTTTTTTTTTACGTGGGGGACATTGGAATGCTGTTCTTTGATTGTTGCTATTTTATATGTTTTTTATTTTAAAATATCTTCTACTCAGAAACTACTGTACAGAATTCAATGAGAGTTAGTATGATTGTTCCTTAGGATATCCTTCACAAAATGACTGTTGGGATTTGTATCCATGAAAAAAAAACATAGACACTTTTACAAGAAATGGAATGTAATTAATCAAACCAAGTGAGCAATTCAGGCTCTCTAGAGCCTCTAGTTTAATATGTTTTAGATGTTGAAACCTTGTTAGTCTTATTTTTTGTATTCCACTCAAAAGTTTTGATGAAATCTTATAGTGCGGTTGGACACCTTATGTTCTGGTATACATGGGCATGAAGGAATATAATACTGTCTGATGAATTCAAGGAAGATAGTCGTATCTTGGGGTTTTTCATGTTTAAACTTACTTAGTGCAACCCTTCCATTACCAATCAGGATATTTTGATGAAACTAAATAGGAATATTGGGCCTATATGAAGATATGCACAAAGGAATAATTACTGTCAGGTGATACAAGGAAGATAATCCAATATAAGTTTTCTGCATTTTTTATGAAATCTCATAATTGAATCCTCCAAAACTGTTCCAGGGATTTTGATGACATTGTATAGGAATATTTGGCACCATATGTTGATATGCATAAAGGAATAAAACTACAGACACTGAAGGGAGATAATCGAATTGCAGGATTTTTCAACTCTGAAAAAGCTTTGATAACAATATATGTGACAGTTTACATCAAACACTAATATTACAAATACTCCCTTGCAATAGTATTCAGAAGATTGAATAGGGGTACATCATAAATTTATAGCATGTTTGTAATTAATTTTACAAAATTAGCTGGGCTACCAAACCTTTGGGTAAAATTTAGTTGAATTAACATACAGAAAATATCAAACTAAAGTATGGCCCAGGCTACCAGCTTGTATTTGTTAATTTTTACCCCTGAAAGGAGAGATTAATGAAACATTGATGGTATATTGTTAGGTCACAAAGCCATTTTCTAGCCAAACACCAGAATTAAATGTCCAATTTTACATGTTTATAATTTTGCCCAAAATTAATTGCTGATCTGTTATAGACATTCATTTGAAAACATTAAAAAAACAAGGCCTAAAACTGCAAACAACATAAGACTAATACAGACTGTTAAATCTATAACTAAATTCTTATTAACACAATAACTTTTTTCCCTTTAGCTGCTGCATGTTTTAAGGAGTCCTTTCCTAATGTTCAGCATGCCAACGAATCCTGTACTAGTGGAAATGTAAGCTGTACATTGACCTGTGATACTGGTTATATCTTGTTTGATGGAAACTCTTCCAGAACATATAACTGTGAAGGAGAAAATATCTGGACACCAGCTCTGCCTCCTCAATATGCATGTATAGGTATAAAGTATAACTTAAAATTTACAAAATGAGACTTCAGTTGAATATATCCCTTATTTACTTCTCTCTTTTTCATACCCCCATTAAAGTGGGGGCTACATTGCAATCACCTTGTCTGTACATCAGTCTATCTGTACATCTGTCTGTCTGTACATCAGTCTATCTGTACATAAGTCTGTCTGTACATCAATCTGTGTGTACATTAGTCTGTCTGTACATCAGTCTGTCTGTACATCAGTCTATCTGTACATTAGTCAGTCTGTACATCAGTCTGTCTGTACATCAGTCTATCCGTTCATTAGTCAGTCTGTACATCAGTCTGTCTGTACATCAGTCTATCAGTACATTAGTCAGTCTGTTTAACATTTCATAAAGGATTTCCCAGCTTCTATTGCATGGAGGGAATGTTTATATGTTTGGTATATTGCTTTTGCATGATGACTTGTACCATGTGTTCCCTTTTCGGGTTCGTTGTTCATCTACATCCTGTTTACCAATCGACTTAGTAATTTTTAGCTGAGTTTCAACAAAGTTGAAATTGGCAATTGGTTTAGTGATAGTGGGCAGACGGGCGAGAGTGTGTTAACATTGGTTTCCATATAATAACTGGGATTCAAACCAAACTTTTAGATTTTATTACATACCAGGTAAGTGAGATATTTATTGATTTGAAGGAATTTTCATCTCTAAGGTCACAGTCACTGTAGTCAAAAAACTTCTTCTTTCCTTAAAATTGAGGTTTCTGGATGATAACTAAAATAGTTTACATCAGACCCAAACCAAATTTTTAGATTTTGTTACATACCAGGTTATATCTATTAAGGAGAAATTCATTTAAGGTCATAAAAACTCATTTTCTTTTTTTAAAAATGAGGTTTTTATCTCACCTGGCCAAAGGCCATGGGAGCTATAGCCATCACTTGGCGTCCGTCATCATCTTCCGTCAGTTGTCATCGTTAACAATTATACAAAACTCTTCTCCTTTGAAAACACCTGATTGATTAGAACCAAACTTGGTATAAATTTTCCTTGGGGTATCCTGTATAGAACAGATGTGGAGATTTTTGATTTGTCGAAAAACATAGCCGCCATTACTAAAAATAGAACATAAGGGTCAGACAGTGGTTTTTCACATATATCTCCAAAGCCGTTACGTTTAGCTAAATTTTGATAGTAAAGAAGTGCTCAGCATGATGAGATCTATCTCTGGTCAAATTTTGGTTTTAAAATGTTAAGCCATGTTGGAGTTGTTGTCCTTTTTCAATGATTTTTGCTATTTTTAATGTTATTCTTCTCCTCTGACATTACTATGAATGTTTCTTGGGGTATCCTGCATAGAACTGATGTGGGGATTTATGATTCCTAGAAAAACATGGCTGCCATTACTAAAAATAAAACATAGGGGTCAGACAGCAGATTTTTGCATATATCTCCAAAATGGTTAGGTTTAGCTAAATTCTGACTGGGTAAAACTATTCAGCATGATGAGATTTATCTCTGGTCAAAATTTGGTTTTAAAATGTTTAGTCATGTTGGAGATATTGCCGTTTTTTAACGATTTGTGCTATTTTTAATGTTATTTCTTTCAAAAATCTTCTCCTCTGACATTATTTGATCAATTGAAACCAAACTTGGTTTGAATGTTCCTTGGTGTATCCTACATAGAACTGATTTGGGGATTTTTGATCTGTCAAAAAATATGACAGCCATTACTAAAGATAGAACGTAGGGGTCAGACAGTAGTTTTTCGCATATATCTCCAAAACCGTTAGGTTTTGGCATATTCTTTCAATAGCTGAAATGATCCTTATTATTAGGACTACAAAAGTTTTCAGGGATAACAGTTGTCAGATGACTCCTTGTAAGAGTTATTGCCCTTGAAATGGGGAAAAATTACTTCTTTAACAGTTTTAACAGTTTTCAGTCAATATCTTGAAAAGTATGATAGATTTAAAGAAACTTTCAGTTGTTAAATGATCCTTATGATAAGCCCTACCAAAGACTTCTTGTGTCAAATTGTCTGACAACTTCTTGTTAAATTTATTGCCTTTGGTGGGCGATTTAGGCTCCTAGGAGCCTCTTGTTTAGATAATTCTAAAAGTTTACCTCTGACTCAAACCAAAAGTTATGCCTGTCTGATGATACTAGTCCATCTTTCTGTTCACATTTCTCATAAATTGAACCCCTCTCAACTGTTCAATTCATTTCAATGAAACTTTGTTTAATTGTTAACTATTATAGTATGTAAAAAAGTGCATGACAGTAGATAATTGCTAAGGGCTTACTGTAAATTTTTAAAGAATATTTTTCATACTACAGCCTATGAACAGATCCGTGCAATGATTTGACTTATCAATGATTGCTGACTGATTGATCGCTGACGGATTGATAATTGATGAACAGTGACGAATCTGATTACAGTTTTGTTATGTAAAATGATGGATGGTCTGTTAAAAATAAAAGGAATGTAAAATGAAAGTATAAATTGGTGTTTAAACCTACTGCATTATCTTAATATGTGTAAAACTGACAAACAAAACAGCGCAATTTGTAAAACATATTGACCTCTCTGTGGTCATGGGATGTGATTACCTGTTTAATGGATCAGTTTGACGGATCGATGACTGATCGTAAACTAATCAGTGATCCATGCCCCATTACAATTTGTGTTGCATGGACCCTTCAGTTACTGTAAAACCTTGCAGTTCAACTAACATCTCAAAGGTTTTTTTTTTTAATCAGGTCTTTAAAGGTTCGTGTCAGATTGAAAAAAAAGTCACAGTAAAAATATTTCTTTCACTAAAATGGGGATACAACTTGGCTTGTGCCCCCTGGTGCATTTAATTTAGTAATTTTTCAGATGATACATATAAATATTTATAACAGATTTTTCAGCTTCTATAATAAGGAATGCCTAGATGTTTAATGTATTGCATTTGTGTGATGACTTGTACCACATCTCCCTTTCCTGGCTTTGACTGGAGTGGTTGAGTGGGGTATTTTAAGTATGACTAAGCATGCAATATCTTGGGCCATGTGAGCTGTATCCATCAATTGGCATCTGTCGTCATATCATAGTTAACTGGTTTTTTTTTATAAGCTCTTTTTCTCTGACACTACTGGACACGTTAGAACCAAACTTGGTATGAATGTTCCTTAGGGTATTTTCCCTAGAACTGATGAGGGGATCTTTTTATTTATATACAAACATGAAATTCTTTACTTCAAATGGAACAAAGGAGTTTAAGACAGCAGTTTTTCTCATACATCTCCAAAACCATTAGGTTAAGTTAAATTCTGTAAAATTAAAAAAGTGTTCAGCATAATGAGATCTATTTCGGGTCAAATTTTCATGAAAATCAGTCCACCCATGTTAGAGTTATTGCCCTTTTTGGATATATTTTAGATATTTATAATTTTATTACTAATAAAAAGCATTTTCTCAGAAACTACTGAACAGAATTCAATGAAAGTTGGTATGAATGATCCTGCACAGAATAACTTTGGATTTTTTATCCTTGAAAAACATGGCCACTGTTACTGAAAAATGAACAAGAAAGCAATTATTAGCATACATTTCCTAAACCGTAAGGAAATCAAATTCTTACAGAGGTAAAAGTGTTCAGCATGTAGAGATCTTTGTGTGAAATTCAAAAATCCATATTGAGTGTTTTTTGTTGTTGTTAATGCTTTTGTTATTACTTAAAAAAACTCTTCTCTTGTGAAACAAACTACTGGGCAGAAGTCAATGATAGTTGATATGATTCTTCCATTGGTACGAGCATTTTCATCCATGAAAAACATGGCCCCTTTTATAAAAACAATGTACTTGTAGAACTTTATCAAGCAAGGTGAGCGATTCAGGCTCTTCAGAGCCTCTAGTTTCTGATGAAATTCTTTGAAGGACTTTTGTAGACAAAAGCTGCATAATTATCAGCATAATTGTCTCCTGAAGTCCACTTTTTCAATTTCTATGCATTTTGAACTTGGTTCAAACTAAACAACTGTCTAAACTGAACTAACTAGTCAGTATAACAGGGGTTCTGTTTAGACATTGTAGATTCTTTTCTTCCTTATTGTCTCATTTTGATACCATTTTTGTAGCCTATGATGAACCAGCATACTTGATAGAGTTCATGTTGGTATATACCACAGTAGCTTCTAGTTCAGGAAGGCAGTTTGCTTTTAATTGTGTCAAAGGACTGGAACACTTGTTGTTAAATGACTTAAAAGCAACACTGACATCAGAAATACTCAGTGTCTGTAATCATTTGGAAGTTGGTAAAATAGAAATCAGTGATGTACAGTCTAATACAAATAGTTTTGAGGTAAGTTTATTTAGGTAGAATAGGTATTTTATTTTTTTTTCTAATTTAATTTTAATATTGCATAAATCTATTTTCAAGTATGGGCTTACAAATGTACATTGAAAATATTTTGTATTGTAGATAACACACATAACATGATGATCAAACCTGGGCAAACCTTAGAATTCAAAGTACAACTCTTTTATTTCTTAGTTACTGTTATGCTCTGAATTCTTGAATATATAAATCTCTGAAGACTTTTACATTAACAACATTTGAGTTTTTTATTTTATCATTTGTAGATGTTGACTGTCTTTACTGTGAAATTTTTGGATACAGCTGTGCCTGAAAAAAATAAGGATACTTGTGGAAGTAATCTCGAACTTTTTGTTACAAAACTTACCTTCCTGAATTTCAATGACAGTGTTACTTGTGAAAGTGGTTCAACAATGGTAGATAGAAAAGATAGCCCTGATAACAAAATGATACGCAAAGGAAACATTTGTGCTGCTGGAATTCAGAAAGTGACGGACATTGAAGAAAAATGCAGTATGTACACAATGAATTTAGTCAAATACTCATGCATACAGTCATGACTAAACTAAAACAATTAATGCCATTGTCTTATTTAATGGGTCTGTTAACATAAATCATTAAAAAAAAAGCAGTAACAAACTTTTATTGTTTATGTGTTTGTCTATTTGGTCACATTTGTGGAAGCAACTCCTCGAAAATAGCTGGGCAGATTTTTGTGAGCTAAAAAAAGAGAAAATTTTCATGTAAATTGTACCCTGTCTGAGATGGGGGTATGTCATCTTGAATTACATATTTGCTTCCAGTTTACTGGATACCATTGGTTGACCATTTGGGTGGAGCCATTTGTTTAATAAGTGCAAGAATATTTCATAGATATTTGTGAAATTATTATAATTCTGTGCTTAATTTGTAATTTTTCCAATTTGAGTAAAATGTCCTCCAGATGCAGTTTCATACAGTGGAAATGTATCTGCTTGTAGTTCTGGTGGCCAAATCATAAATAAAATATAAATTTATGGTCTTATATTATCACATTAACACAATAAATACTTGATTGATTTCAGTAAAATGTCAACCGGGTACATTTTCATCTGGAGGAGATGTACCTGTATGTGTGGACTGTCCAGAGGGCAAGTTCCAAGACCTCAATGGACAACCATCTTGTAAAACATGTCACAATCGGACTCATGTACCTTCAGAGGATAAAACAAGCTGTTTAGGTACTGAAAGAATATTCTTATTTTATACAAAATAACTTGCTTTGCAACAAAAACCAGTTAATTTTATGTACCATTGACCTGTGTAAAAATTAGAATCAATTCTTATAATTTAATTTTAATTCAACTACAAATATTCATAATTGATTCTTATTCAAAACATTTGTTAAGGGATAATTTGAACTGGGAATTGTAGACATATATGCCATCACCAAGTTATACAAAATAATTTGCTGTGCTTGATAGGAATCAACCAATCCAATAAAAAATAATTAAAGAATGTAAATATCAAATTTACAATCACTGCTTATATACTTAATACATTTTGTTTGTAAGTGTTTTGTACATGAAGATGTGAACTGGTTTGAAAGATTAAAAGTTAGCTATGACTAGAACACTGGTAATTCAATTATATTTTAATTTTTATGCTACGAAAATCATTCTTATAGACTTTAAAAATTGACAAACCATTTCTTTCTATATTGAAATGCCTTAAATATACTGGGTAACTTGTTTTTAATAAGTTTTTTTTTAGCACAATTTCAAACATAAAATAGATTGCTGTGCACAATAAAAAAAGGAAACTTTCTGGTAGTGTACAACAAAGTTCATTTTGTACAGTAACATGATATATTTTGGTCAACAAGAGAAAAACAAAGTACTGTTATAAGATATTGCCAGTTTGATATATTTAAATATTGATTTCAGCTTTATGCCCTGCTGGTTTTATATCTGATGATGGTCTTCCCAACTGCAGACCATGTCCTGAGAATACTTATTGGGTCAATTCAACTCATTGTGAGTCATGTCCTGATGATGGTCAAACTCTTGGTTTTGATAGTGTTTCTGATAAATCTGGATGTAAATGTAAGTACAGTTTTGTGCTATAGTCCCTACCATGTTGGGGAAGTTTTTCCTAAATGGATTTTCAGAATTTTCTGATACTCATATATAATGAAATTGACTAGATGCTCAACTATAAGGGACGTTGCTGGGTAACTAATACATTTTCACAACTAAAAAAATATACATCTTTGTTTCTATTTTACAATGATATCAAGGTTGAATTAATTGACATGAGTTTTTGCCCCATTTCTTCCAAAGGTCCAGGTGAGCTTATGTCATCACTATGTACCTGTCAACATCTTTAAAAGCACTCCAGTGGATTTTAACTTAATTTGTTTGTCAGCATTATTATATGTGTTGATTGACATCTACCACGTCTTCTTATTCAAGGTTTATCTCAAAACACTCAAGAGACAGAAAAAAATAAACGCAGCTCTTTTTCTTCTGGAAGCTTGAAGTTGTTTAAAGGCTCCTTATTTAAGTTGTTTTCCTTTAAAAGCAAAAAATGACATTTTTACAAGTTTATTAAATGATCCTTATGATTAAGTTTTATCCAACAATATGAAGGCATTAAACACGAGTTCAAGGCACATCAGTATATTCCAATTTAAGTTGACTACACACAATAATTAGTGTGTGTGCTAATCTACACATGACATATATAATACAAATATCTTGATGAATGTCCAGTGATGTTAAAATTTGCTAGTGTAAATGAAAAATTATGTCTTGCCTGTGGAGAATATCCATATTTGGAAGGCAAGACTAAAATATTAATTTTCCAGCTTCAGTGTTGGAATCCATATAAAAATTTAATGTTTAGTTTTCTGATCAGGTCAATTTGATAAAAACCACATATGCTTGGTCAATCATATTTGGTATGCAGTTGCATTAGTATCAGAATTTTGCTTACATTCAATGTTTATGTCACTGCAGTCATGGTTTGTTGACTTTGAAATTTCTAATTTCAAGTATTTTCTGATCAGGTCAGTTAAATATGAACCACTTATGTTCCGTCGGTCATATTTGGTATGCAGTTGGATTAGCATCACAATATCACAGTTTTGTATCTGTTTTATGCATATGCCCCTGCAGTCACAAACTATTGACTTTGAAATTTATTGGTCAGATTTTGAGGTTGCATTTTCTGATAAGATCAGTTTAACATGAATCACTTGTAATTGGTCAAATGTATTTGGTATGCACTTGCATTTGCATCACTACTTTACATTTCAATATCCCCCACTGTCATTGTCTATTGATTTGACTTTGAAATTTTAGGTTATTGAAACATCACTTTGTCACAGTTCTATATATGGAAACAATACACTATACCATAGGAATTTGTCCTTTTTGATGGTGTTTTAAAAATGGTTGTATGGATATTATAAATTGTCCATAATATATGAAATTAATAACAATGTCACTATCAACTTTTGAATAACAACCTCCATCACTGAGAGGAGATTCATATCTCTTTGATAGCAGTAATATTATTCCATATTGCAAGAATATGTTTTATTTTTAAGGTGAATGATTCCAACTCTTTAGAGCCTCATTTATTTGGGGCATTTTATGTCCTGCACAAGGTTTCATTAAAGTACAAAATGTTCTTAAAATCTTATTTTCAGATACATAAGTGTAACATAAAATTTGGATCATTATTAAACCACCAGCTTGCAAACTGTGTGAGAGTGTATGTTTTCCCGTCTGTACTTCCTTCTTGATGTTATTGCCATTCTTTGATATGTTTTGAGCTTGCTTTCAATAACTTAAGCTGCAAGCATTCTGTAAGTGGATATTTTATTTTGTATGTTGAGGTATTCCATGAGGAGAATTGGATATATTCTTTAATGAATTGTATAGTGTGTTTGTTGTTTAAGTGTATTTTTTTTTTCATCACATTAAAGGGGGATGGTAAAGGCCTTATGACCGATAATATGTAGAACAAATATTCAAAACTATTTACCGTAAAAGATTTTAAAAAATATTAAATTGTTCTTTTAAATAATCATGTTATTCATATAGAAAGTTCTAAAAAGTGTTTTTCAACTTTTAGTCCCTTTCATTAAAAAATTATACTTTGATGACTTTGTCCATGTTTTGACAGCATATTCTGACAAGAGTAGGGGAGTGAGAGGTAATCTCCAGTGAGCTTTGATCATTGTTTTTCAAGGTTTTTTTTTTTTAAATAATAAAGAACAATGGATTTTTCTAGCAAAAACTCAGACTGAGATAAAGTTCTAAGTAACTGAATAACTTGCCTATTACTGGAAGCAATAGTCTTGTTGGTAAAATTTAAGACCATATACAAGACAAATCATGTAAGTTTTCATTCTAAGAAAGAAAAGTATTGTTGGTGTTGTGTTTTACAGTGCCATGTGAGACAGGACAATACTCAGTGACAGGATATGTCCCATGTAAGCTGTGTCCAGTTCATTTTTACCAGGATGTGATAGGACAGGACATGTGTAAAGAATGTCGAGCTGATCAAATAACACAGACCACTGGATCAAAAAATCTAAGTGACTGTATTGATTTGGGTAAGATTCATACTTGAATATTCCTAAGTTATATCAGAAGCCACTTATGATTTGAATGGTAGTATACACATACTGCCTGCAATGGAGGGTGGCATACTGGATTACCACACGAAGGAAGATATTCTTTCCTGAGTGTGGTGATCCAGTATACCACCCTCAACTGCAGGCAGTATGTGTTAATATTATACTGAATATCTTTTTAACCAGTATACTACCCTTCTATTGATAAACAAATATCGAAAGATCCATTGACGTAATATTTCTCATTGTGAAGTGTTTTTTTTTTCCTCTGCAAAACCATTTTTAAAAAATGTCGTCTGGTGGTTTTGTTTTTGGTGGAAATTAGAAAATGTACAGTAATACTGGACTGCGCAACGGTAAGTACAAGATACATTTCCGGTTGGAGCGGGTGGTATACTCGAAGGAAGGGTGGTATACTGGTATACCACTTATCCTTTTATCCAATCAAAATTCTAGAATTTAATACGAAGTATAATATTAATTGTAATCCAAATGATTGAGAGCTTGTAAGCGTATAACTCCTTTATAATTATCCAACATAATATGATGAATTTTGAAACAATTATAGTTTAGATTGATTTGTAAATATGCAGCTGTTTGAGCTGGAGTGGAGTACCATGTGAGCAGATGTCATCATTTTTCATCTATTGTCTTCTTGTTGTTGTTAGCTTTTTTAAATAAATAACCCATCTGATACCACTCTATGGATTATGATCTTATTCGGTCATCATTATTGTAAGGGTTTCTTTTATTTCTTTAAATTGTGTCAATTATGCTGATCTTGCAACAAACATTTCTGCCATGTCTATTTATTGAACATAGGCTAAAACCATTTTTTAAGGTATATAAGAAAAACTGCAGGAGATATAGGTTAACAATGACCCTCCTTATTCTACTTGAAGAGCTCATCAGAAGTCTCCATCAGATAGCAGTGGTAGGGCAACACATTTTTATTGCAATTTAAAGGCAAAAATAACAACTTCGTAGTCTTAATTATAAATCTTGAAATCAATTTAGTGGACTTCAGTTCAATCTCAAGCCTAGCCATATTAAAGACTAGAATCGGTAGTCACTGCTTCTCTGCCAAACACTCGACAATCAGGAGATAAAGTGTCACATTGGGATAACATGCCTACCTCAGGCTGTTGCCTCTTTAAAGTACCACATTAAATACCTAGTTCAGTGAATAGGTCAAGTACAAATTAAAACAAGGTCTCTTTAATTGGTCAATCTTTCTGGTCATGAGATGATGGCTTGGATTGATTTTTTGGGTTCTGGCTTGAATCATTTAGGAATTAATGGTCAAAAAGAGGCCAAAGGACAAAGATTATTTAGTTATGTCTCCTCCCACTTTGGCTTGATCGTTTTTCCGTGTGTATGTCACTAAGTTAGTCAGCACAACTCCTCTGAAACCGAATTATACGAAACTTAATATGTAGCAATAACATCATATTTAGTTGTGCATATTACAATGTACTAGGAAATTTTTATCCCCTAATTTTTGTAAGTGTTATGTCCCTTTGAACTTAGAAATTTGCCCAAAATTTTCATAAATTACCTTGGGGGGAGACATATATTTTTGCAAACAAAACAAACTTTAGTTGTATTTATATATCAAATGGGACTTTAACATGAAAAAATATCCTTAACAGTTTGCATGATTATTTTGTTGGTAAATGACAAGGCTGGATCCAGACAGTATGAAAAGGAGGGGTGCCAGTTGAGGTTCCTCAGAAAAAAGGGGGAGTGCTGACATTATTTGCCATTTTTTTGTCCATTTTACACTTGAAAAAGACAAATTCTCTGATAAAAAAGGGGATGCCAGGTTGTTGAAGGTATTGAAGTTTTTACTGTATGTATTAGGATTATATATATATTTTAAGGTACATTGGATTATTGTAATAATACTTCTTGTAATGGACATGGTCAGTGTATCTATGATGGACATGGAACAGTTTGCAAATGTGAACCAGGTAAATGTAACAAGCCCAGATTAATGACACATCATTCTTCCTTCCACTCAGAAGTTTCATTTTGTAATTACAATAGTTACTAACTTTGTATGCTCATGTCCAAGAGAAAGTCATAATGGAAAGATCTCATCTTTAAATAATGCTCACAAATGTTTTCAGGACATTTTTTAAACATGAAGGTAATGTGTACAATACAGAAAATATGCCCCCTTTCATATTGTTCTAGACTCTGCTTTGGTTTACAGCTTCTGCTCAATAAGTTATCAGTTTTGGTTACTGCCCAATACCTGTTTAACACAACAAATATGTTTAATTTCGTGTTAGCTATTGTAATTACTTGGC
The DNA here is from genome assembly GCA_037379345.1 of Perna viridis. Taxonomy (NCBI): domain Eukaryota; kingdom Metazoa; phylum Mollusca; class Bivalvia; order Mytilida; family Mytilidae; genus Perna; species Perna viridis. Next base: position 23,866,312 of record CM074514.1, on the reverse strand, counting down.
ATGTGTTGTCATCATTACTGTTGCAGTAAACTTGCTAAGGTACTATGAAACCACTAAGCAGAATAACTTCAAATTTTGCCAATGCCATAGTTTTGTCAGTTATAGGAATCAGCCCACAATATATCTGTTTGTAAAACATAGCACTCAAACCAGATAAGTTATATTAATAAAGTTTTATATTTATTAACCTCTGTGGGAAAGAGAATGAAAACAACTCTCCTTCTTTGGCGTATTGAGCCTTACATAGCTTTACTAAAATCTTCAATGGAGAACTTGTTGTAGGAGGACTGAAACATAATGGAGAATGGAATATATGAAATGATGTTTGATTTTGGAATTAAGAAAATGACCAAAAATAAATTTTGTAAAACTAACCCTTACTAAGGGGATTAGTCATGCCGGCATGGGTAAGGGGTAGGGTTAGTAGGATAACAAAAGTCAAACAAACTTACTAACCTCCTTATCAGGGTAAGTTTTATAAATTATTTTTCACTTTTTTTCTAAAATCCAAATTAATTCCAAATTCAAATAATACCTTGTTTCAAATAGTATGGCCATCAGATTTTTTTTTCAGATGAGTGATTCACTTTAGTATGTGATCACGATAAATTTGCGGTTGTATGATAGTATGTTACTGGTGTCACATTGCAGATTTTAAGGTTTAATGCTTTCCTTCTGAGTCTGAATTTATGCCATTATATTTTATATCAAACATTTAATTGCTATCTAAATTCTAAGGTGTTCTCAGTCAATTGTTGTGTCCATTCTTCCCAGGAATCAACATCTGCAATCATATCAAGCTATGCCCAGCAAAATTATTTTACTAATTTGCAATCACTTTTCATAGGTTATTTTGGAGAGGTTTGTGATGAAGAACTGAATCCCTGTTTTTCCTCCCCTTGTTGGAATGGTGGAATCTGTGCAAAGACAGGATACAATACATATAACTGTTCTTGTCCAGTAGGTAGGTAAACCTTAATGTTCTGTTGTAATGGGATTAGTTCCTTTGTATAGCTTTAAGAATTGCCACAGTATAATTCAATGAAACTGATGCAACATGCATATGGTGCCATTGTGCACCTCCTGTTTTTTTTTCTTCTGAATGACATTTGCGGTTTTAGGGGTATATAAGTTTCACTGTGTCCATCCATCTGTCTGTCCATTTGTCCAAGCCATTTAAAAAATGTAGAAACGACAGCTGTTGAATTAAAACATTTTTTTAGAAAGTTTTGGTCAAATGCGTTTTTTGTAACTTCTGCTCAGTGACTTGCAGGATTGTAATATGATACTCCATGAAGTGCTAGATTACCATATAGAGGTGTGCATATTGCCAGGAATTTAATTTTACAGTAAAGTAAATTTGCAGTCATATTCAGTTATGTTTTTGTCAAGAAAAAAAGGTAGTTCAGATTTTGGTTTTGGAGTTGGGTGTTTTACAAATGATAGCAAAATTGTGTGTCAAAAATGCTTAGCTTGTCCCTCAAAAATTTGTGTCCTATATGAATCGTGCATCGACACTGGTCCCCAAATGTACATACTCCACAGGTTGCAGGGATATTAGTCCCATTAGGGGCAATGTCTTGTTTTCTCTAGTTCTCTAATTCTCAGTTTCGTCTTAATTATACTTTAAATACATTAAGTGAAAGAAAAATACTACTTACCTCCTCCCACAATAGTTGCTGCCCTTAAAATCATGCCTCTACTTGTAGCAGTTATAAATGTACTTTAATCTATAATGATCATATGGTAAAAAGAAATTAACCAAGTTTTGTTGATGTCTGATTGTCATAGCTTTTGCAGACACAATAATGATCAGAGATACAAATAGAGTTTGGGAGCATATAGATATCACCCCGTCTGTCAGTCTGTCCACATTTCTTAAAAAAAGATAAATGATCAACATTCTTACAGCAGCTATAAAATTTGAATAGCGTTAAAGTACATAGTTATGGTTATATCGACTAATTATTATAGATAATATAATATTCTCTTGGTCAGAACTCAAAAGAGAATGGAAACGTAATTATACAATATAAATGACACCGAAATGTCTCTAGGCCTTCAAAGGGAAACAATCAGTATTTATTGTAGAACTTTTAAAAATTCACTTTTAAAAGTTCATTATTTTAGATACTTCTTGCAAAATGGTAAGTGAGGCTAACAGAGTTGGAAAGGATGCTGATTGGGAAAGAGATGATAAACAGACACGATCACAACCAAATTTAGAGGCATGTGAACAGTTTTGTCTTAACAGTCTCAACTGTATGTCTGTCCACTACACTGAAGGATACTGTTTTGTCTTCAATAAGCCCACCACAACAACAGCTAAGACATCATCAATATACTCTTTGAAACAATGCAGTGATACGAAGTGTAAGTAAAGTAGACTTTTTATGGTTTTTAGGACTGATTTATTTATCTACCACAAATAGAGACCTTAGAGGACCTGAATTGCCCATTATGAACTTATTTCCAGAAATCTCTGAACTCTTGACAACTCAAAAGCATTTGGGTAGTCCCTTTGAGTTGGAGTGTTTGATATTTGACTGGATTTGCTTTCTAGGGCTATAACTCTTATAAGGACATTTTTTCTATCTCTAATGGTTTTCAAGTTGCTGTTGAGAGACTTAAAAAAAACTGTTTTGTTTCCAATCAACAAACAACAGTGCAGGCTAAGACTGATTTCACATATTCTATAAAACAATGCAGTAAATGAAGGGTAATAACACAATGACCTAAGTTAATAAAATCTGTAACACAAACTGTATCAGGGTGTAAGTAATGATTTTTTTTTTTACAAATTACATTATTATTTTGATAGCATCTGTAGAAAAAAACCTTTTTTTTATTTCTATATTCTTTTTATCGTCAAGAAAATTGAATGGACAGCGAGGAGGAACTGATAGTCTGTGATAAATGATAGAAATATATTAAATTTAGTAATGGTAAAAATGTATTCAAGTGGTTGATTAATGAATTGAGTTTTTAACATGGATCTGTGAAACATTGTTCTAACTTGAATATAGCAATGTATTGAGACATTTATATTTTATTGTTAAGCTAGTTGTGACAATGCTGTATTTTATGGTAATGGGTGTGTCTGTGTGTTGGGGGGGGGGGGTAGGGCTGTGACCCTATGCAAACACACAAGTGAATATGTCTAAGTACAAATTCATAATACCCATGTAAAATTGTCTCAAAAATAATCACTATGTTCGATAATACACAGTCAGATAAGTTATCAAAATAATTCGTATGCAGTTTCTAAACGTAAATTTACAACAGTGTTAAACTATGACCAAAAACTGCATGTTTCTGTGTGAAAATGACAAAGTTCGTTTTCGGTATTTTAAACACAAATATTTATGAAATAAATATGACAGTTACTTTGTAAACACACAAGACAAATGCCATTTACAAAACATAAACATACACAAACAAATAACATTCAATTACTGACCATAATCGATGAACAAATCTGTCTGCTTCTGTTTGTTGACAAAAACGAATTTCTGGAAGTCAATATTCAGGTCGTCGTGATCACATGTTGAATGTTTATAGCTAGCTAGACATCGTGACGTAGTAAAGTAGTAGTCTGACGTATCACAGGTGTACACACAGGTTAAACAGGTGATTGCGCAATGTAAACAAAGTTGTCGCTACACAGTACACTAAACCAATACTTCTGATGAATTCACGTTGGGCGCCATTGTGACAATGCTGTATTTTATGGTCTTTAGAAAACAATAAACACTATCTCAGGTTCTAATTGGTTCTTTATTCATTCAAAGAAATTATGGCTATAAAACCCTGAAATAACAATAAAGATATTCTAACTATCTATTCAACAATTACTATAAAATACCTTATAAATCTAGTAATTATATATGATACAGGAAAAGTACAATATTCCCATAATTACCAAATATGAATATATTAAAAATGTATACGGTAATATCGGATCTGTTCAAAATGAGTATCATGCATTCTGATTGTAATCTATACTTGTTTTACATAGTTAAATGCACATCTTAAAGAATGCATCTGCACATCACAGTAAATAATGTATTTGCTGTATTCGATCTTGTTTTAAATGTTTTGTAGTAAAAATATAAAATAACATATTAGTTCAGCAAAAGCAAATGTTAAAGCAACATTACACTATGTTAATAAACAATACATAAGCAAAGCAAAAGCACACATAAGTACAACAAAACATACCTTGCAGGTTTTGCAAAGGTTAGGTTTACAACCCAAGATAATCTGCTACATAGTACACAGTAATAATAACGTACACTGTATCCACCTGAAGATATAAATATTAAGCTACTGAAAATCTAATCAAAAATGGACAAAAATATTATCCCCCTTGTCTATTTATCCAGTTATTTACATATTGAGTTTATATGCTTATTTAAGTATTAAAATCATAATCAAACACTCATTCAATATGATAAAATCCTAGTTAATGGTTTTTATGTCAAAATTATCATTTTAACCATTATTTATAAATTATTTACAACAATCAAATAATTTATATACCAGATTTAATTGATTTATCTGTATTAGTTACTTTATGCAGTTTAATATATAAGTTTAAAAGTTTATATCAAGTCACACACACTTACACACATTTTTCATACAATCAATCAGCCATTCACACTTATGTCATTCATAACTCTCAATCTCACAACTCAAACCAGTTAAAATAAGGTTTCATAGATATGTTAATAAAGGATTGAAGTAATAAGACTAACCTTCAAAAGAATAGGAAACTATCCATAATAAGAAGTCCAAAATATGAGTTCAAGTTAGACAAACAAAATAATGGCTTCCATCAGTCAAAACATATAAAGTCAAGTGACCAATACAAAGACAAAGGATTCCCGCCTAAAATATGACACATGACTGTCCCACAATTCCTATCACCAAAACTGACCAATAGAAATAAATAACCAAAAGTACTGTTATGAATTACTACTCTGAAAATAATTATTACAAGATAAGAATTACTAAATTAAGACTAACTGCTATCAGGAGAATACTATCAGCTGAAAACATGAATACTATAAATTAACTGTAATCAGGTAGATTCAATCAGCTGAAAACATAATTTCATAAATTTAATTAAGAATAAAATTAATGAAATACTAAACTATAATTAACATGACAATTAATAAAAATTTGTACAAAACTTGACTCTGCCACATAGTACATTTGTATCTAATAAGACCATCTGGCCCAAAGGTCCACTAGAGCTACTGTCATCACTTTATATCGTTGTCCTCTTTGTAATAAGACCATCTGGCCCAAAGGTCCACTAGAGCTACTGTCATCACTTTGCATTGTTGTCCTCTTTGTAATAAGACCATCTGGCCCAAAGGTCCGCTAGAGCTACTGTCATCACTTTACATCGTTGTCCTCTTTGTAATAAGACCATCTGGCCCAAAGGTCCACTAGAGCTACTGTCATCACTTTACATTGTTGTCCTCTTTGTAATAAGACCATCTGGCCCAAAGGTCCACTAGAGCTATTGTCATCACTTTGCATCGTTGGGGTATCTACTGTAGAGAGTGTGTTTGTTATACAGCATAAGATATTTCCATTGTTGATATTATTTTACCATAGGGTTTAATTCACTAATTTCTATATATGTCTCTGTATAGGATGTAGGCCAAACTGAGGCCTAAAATTGGGAAAAAAATCTTCATTTTTTTCACATGAGTGACCCTTCCCACTTGTGACTGTAACAAACTTTATTTGTCTTCATTGGTCTTCACAGGGTACAAACTGTGGGATTAATGTGCTTTGGTTCCTGTCTTGCTCCTGTTGAACCCCACAGCTAGCAAAAAATTGCCAAAAATGACTTTTTTTCAAGTGACAGACCTATTTTACTTCATTTTAAGTTGTATGATGACTAATTGTTTGAGGTCTGGTCCTTGAAAGACCAAATATGCCAATTTTATATTTTTGGCTTATTGGGTAGAGTTAAAAACTAAAATAGATAAACAATTTTCAATTGTGGTTTAAGGCTTGAAAATCATAATAGGTAAAAAAAACTACTTGCAATTTAATGAGCTGATTCTTATGACAAAAGTATGATAGGTTGAATTATGAGTATCTCTTTATTTGAATTGTTGCCTTTGATAGGCCAAAAAAGATTTTTTTGGCCAGGTTCTCTATAGAGTCTAGTTTACTTGAGTCTTCTTTTTGAAAACCTTTTATTTTTGAATTGTCATAAGGATTGATAATACTTGATCTAAAAAATTATAGATCCATTTAAGTTGCTGCAATTTTTTGGAGTAACGATCATTGCTTCCAGTTATTGAAAGAACTGAATAATTTAGAATCTGCAATAAAAAGATGTTTTTCAGCATATTTTCATTGAAAAAGGCCTTCCTTGTTCCTTTTAATTACCATATTGTTTGATTCCTATTGCATTAAAGAAATGGTCTGTAATATGTAAGAAAGAAGTAGAGATATAAAAAATTCAAATAAGAGTAAGGCTTGAATACCAAAAGTACAAGATATAAAAACTAGTCACTCATCAAAATGGACTAAAAATACCAGTAGTACACACATAACAAGCACACAGATAAAACCTGGGTGCTTCGGAAGGGACAGGGGGAGCAGTTCCTACTTGTTCAAAGATAATTGTGCCTTTTATCAGTTATTGGCCAGTGAATAGTCCATTTGCACTGAAAAAATTATAAATTGACCAGAATGGTGGATATAGTTTTTTTTCTATGATAGAAAGTAATTTAAATTTATCTTCAAAGTAAGTTTTTTATTAGCTTCTTTTACCATTTGATTCATTTATTCAGCAGCAGTAGAAGACATTTTTTGTTGCATTGTTATTACCACACTTTTTTCTGTAGTATTTGGCAATCATCGATGTGAAGATGACTTGGTTAACTCCTGTAAGAATGACACCTGTTCAGAACATGGAATGTGTCAAGATCTGTTGGGTGATGAAGCTAGGTGTCTCTGTCCTCTCACTGGAGAATTCACTGGAAACAAGTAAGATGAAATATGATACAGGAAATCTGTTATGGACCACATTTATTTCTAGAATCAGACAGCATCTTTTGCTAAATCTAGATATTTTGGATGCAATTTTGGCTCTAAATTATGAAGAATTTGCTTCTCACATGAAAAGTATACCTGTCAGAACTTTGTATGATTAAACCTAATGCTGACTATATTTGGCTTCTTTTTCATGAAATTAATTACTGAAATATATGATGGAAGGAATGACTTTACAAGGAATGATTTTTTTTGTTAATTATCCAATCTTAGATGGTCCTGTACTGCTAGCACCTTCTTATTGCATTCATATATTTATATATGACATCTTGTCAGATTTGCTTGTGTGTGCAACAACTTGCTGTGATTTCATTTATTTCTGTGGGTATTAATTGTCGTGGATAGAGGAAAATGAAGTTTTGATTTGTACCTGAATTCATGGTTTGTTGGTCTTTTAAATTTTTTTAAAGAATTGATGATTTTGTTCTCAATTTCTGTAAAATGTTTTATAAAACTACTACTGAAACATAGTACAATTTTTGTAAGAGTTTTTTATTCACATACATGTATTTCCCAAATCAAAAGTATAATTAAAAGTCAGGACTTGAAAGCATCCAAATAATCACTTCTCCAACAATTAATAAAAAGTTTCTTGCGAATGAAAGATCAAGGCACAATGTAAACTATGAGTACAGAAAAACTGTATATGATTTGAAATAGGGGGACGATTCACAATAGTTTTAATTTCAAAACATATAAATTTAACCTCTCTTGCAAATACACTTGAACTTCTACCGAAGCGAACTAAAAATAATCATTTATTATTGTATAAACTGAATTTAATAAATTAAATTGCCTTTTATACAACTCTTGTTATGACTGACTTGTGTCGAGGTGTAGTGTCGTTGTTGAGTACCTTACAAATGAAACTACTATCAATATGCGATAATTTTAATGAACACATAAACAGAATAAAGAACAAGAATAAACACACTAACTATAAGTCTCTATGTTAACAAAATTACAATCTTATCTAAAATTATAATACATTAGTCTTCTTAAAAACAACATGCATGTACTTGTACATATATAAAATATAACATCAAAACCTGTTTATATTAAAAGTTTGGCTTCTTGGGGGGGGGGGGGGGGGCTACCCATACTAAGTCTTGACAATCCTAATTTTTTACATGTTTAAGCAAACCCTATTTTTATTAACCAAATACCTAGTAATATAAGGAAAACCAGGGTCAAAGCTTCTGGCTTAGGATTTGCACAGTATAACTTTAATAAACATGAGGAAAAAACTGGGGTCGAAACATCCAGTTGTATTCTCCCTCATAACTGTGGTCGAACGCATCCAGTTGTGAGTTATGTTAGATCTGATATACATGAACGAGAAAATTATGTGAAAACTGGGGTTGAGGCATCCAGTTGTCACACATACCCTTGTCTACATTTACTAAAAACTAAACAACTAATACAAAATACAATTATCTACTTTTTGTTCTACCTACATTATACCTGAACAAGACTTTTCAAAAATGAAACTTTCAGAAAGTACCCCTACATAAAAATATATTGGGGGAAAATAGTTTCTTGAAATTATGCCAGGCCAAATGAAAGAAATATATTTAAACCTTCTAAAACCAACAAAAATGTATGATTGAAGCCACGATTCACAATAGTTTCAATTACAAAACATATAAATTTAACCTCTCTTGCAAATATGATTGAACTTCTACCCAAGCGAACTGAAAATAACCACCAATTATCTACCTCTACGTCACAGATTACAGCATGACAATATGTTAAGAAATCAATAATCACGTGCATAGCTTATTATTGTATAAACTTGAATTTAATTAAATTGCCTTGAAAACTGATTTGTTCAACATGTTATAGTTTTCCTTTCCTCTTTCGTCTACCCTAGACTTGACTATTTATGAACAACACGGCGGGTGTTTCTAGAAAAACGCTTACCCTACCAATGCATCTGGTCCATGCTCCCAATTTTTAGTGGAGTCCCAGTTGTTACTTTGTAAGTATTATTTTAGTTACTCTATGTTCTTTTTTGTGTCTGTTTTTTATGTCTGGTCTTTGTCCCTGGATTACATCCTTTTGATTTTTCCTAGAATCTTAGTTACCATGATCACTCTACCACTACTTACCATCACTCTATCATACGTTTAACACTTGTAAAGCATTAGGATGTTAACCACTTTATATGGCTTCTACTTCAATGACAGTTGTAGAAAGATACTGAAATTTAACATTCTTATTCTGACTTTCTGATTTAGTCAGGTATTGGTACATGTATTCCATGAATAAAAATGAATTAATTTCAGATATAAAAGAAATCTCTGTACAACTTGAAAAACTATTAAATTGATGATGGTTTTCTTCTAAAGTAAAATCTTGGAGTTACCTTGAAAAAACCTACGTAAATCATCAAAACAATGAAGACCGAAATAATCATAATATTTCTTTTGTCGTAATTCATAATCTGAAAAACCATAACATTTGGAAAACTAAAAACCTATTTCTTATTTTACATCAATCACAAAAAATAAAGAATATTATTAGAAAATGTAGAAGAAAATCAGCACATTTAAAAAAAATGCTAATTAGTGCAGTTTTCATTATCCATGGAAATTTTTAGCAACAAAAAAAATGTGGTGATCTGAGTTAATACTGTACAGTACCTGAACAGATCTATGCAACTATAATTGTGATCGATTACTGATCAGTCATTGATTTGTCAAACCAATCTCTTAAAGAAGTGATCACGTCCTTTTTACATCATGTGACCTATGATAAGTTTATATTTTTTATATAAATTCAGACATTAATTGATTTACATGTTTATTAAATTTCCTTTCTTTGATGAAAAACAAAATTAACATATTAATAAATTTTTGTTTAAGCTGAAACTAAATGTAATACGGGATGTTATTTGCTTTGTTTTGTCAAAATTTTGAAATTTACTTGAACTGATCATCTGTCATTTTACTTAACATAACTGCAATCAGATCAGTCACTGGTCATTAGTTTTTGATCCATCAGCAATCATTCAATCATTGGTCGTTGATCCTTCAAATAGTTGTGCAGATTGGTTCAGGGACTGTAAGCGATAATTTATTTGGCTTTTAGGTTATATGTTAAAAGTGGTCATGATTGATGATGCCATCAATATTGTTAAGGTTCAAAGTTATACATTTTTACAGGAGTTATTTATTGATGAACAGGTATGCAAATCAGGCTGTTTTATAAATTCTCTACTTCCTACTTCATTATGAAAAAAGCCATTAATATACAATTGCACATGCAAGTAGATTATCTTACATGGCTGTATGGGTTTTAAGACATTTTCCAGTATATGACCAATAAAAGTTATCTGAAAATGCACTAAAAAATAATATTTAAGATATTTTATCTTTAGGTTATACAAACTGAGCATACTAATCTGGAAAGTAGGTTAAATGTCCAATTTCATTTTTTTTTGTCTTAGTCCACTTCCATTCTCAGTTACAGTGTCTAACATTAAATTAGATTCCATAGTCAGAGCTGTTTTGGCTTGAACATTGTTTCCATACCTACCATAAATGAGTAGAGTTTGACCACTTCAGTCATAGTAGGCTGCTCCTAGTGAAACATTTGATTATATCCACACTTGCACAGTGGGGGTGTATAGTAATTTGGGGGTCTGTCCTTCCTTCTTTCCTTTCATCCCTTCATCCATACTTCCTTTCTTCCATCACACAGGGGGGACCCATCTCTTATCTATTTATACTCCTCTACACCACAGAATGGAATTGGATGAAACATTCACAGACTTTTTATTACATGTTCCTATTATGCACCACTTATTTTAGACTTTGATCCCACTCGATTTGGGGTTGCACATAGCAAAAAAAATGGACTTTGTCATCGGTGAATATTTGGATCAGGGGAACCCATCTCTTGTCCGTTACTTCTCCTACGCCACTAAATGGAATTGAATGAAACTTTAACAGAATCTTAATTACATGTTGATGTTGTTCGGGTTGTGCACCTCCTATTTTTGATTTAGATCCAAATCAATATGAAGGTTGAAATGTGCATGTTATCAAATGGAGGAGTAGGGGTATCAATATAGTGAGCATTGTTCACAATTTTTCTACTTTTTATTATTTTCTTTTACTTCCAGATGTGAAAAAGACACAGATCTTTGTAACCCAGATCCATGTGACAATGGTACATGTGTATCCTATGGTAGTGTAAGATATCAATGTATTTGTGAGCCAGGCTACACAGGAAAGGATTGTGATTTCAATATTAGTAAGTTATATTTCTTGTGACAGGGTTTGGTACCAATGTACCTGTAATCATCACTATACAGGAAAGGATTGTGATGTCAATATTAGTAAGTCTGATTTTCTGTGGCAACATCCCTTCAGCACCTGTGTATGGAGTGTTCATATCACAACTTGTACGTTATGCCAGAGCTTGCAGAAATTACACAGACTTTTTGTATCTCGCTAGAATTCTAACAAATAGGCTTCTCGAACAGGGTTATGTTGCTACAAGATTGAAGTCATCACAACAGCACTACAGAAGTTTTATGATCGTCATCATGAACTCGTGGATTGTTACAGTGTATCCATCTGCACCATGAAAAATGATTTGTTCAACGTGTTATAGTTCTCCTTTCCTCTCTGTCTAACCCGGACTTGACTTTTTATGAGCAATTCGGCAGGTGTTTCTAGAAAAGCAGAGGATGCTTACCCTACAGGTGCACATGGTCCATGCTCCCAGTTTTTAGTTGAGTCCAAGTTGCTCATTTCCTTTTGTTACTTTGTATGTATGATTTTAGTTACTTTATGTTCTTTGTTGTGTATGTCTGTTTTCCATGTCTGATCTTTGTCCCAGGATTACATTCTTCTGATTACTGCTATAACCTTGGTTCCCTTGATTACTCCTTCTATGACAGAGTATAGTACTTATGTACCTGTAATTATGGCTGCACGGGAGAAAGTTATGTCAATATCCCAAGTGGTATAGGAGGTTACAAATCAGATTTATGCTTTGTATGTGTACTTACATTTCTACATAAATACAAATGCACATTTATCACAATAAATGTGTGTGATACCCCACCCCCACCCCCTCAATAATTTTCTAACATATTCTAACACATAAAATAGGGAAAGGTACAATAAATGCAGAGCTGCCAATATAAGCAAAAAATTTGTAAGTTGATGAAATATGTCTGAATTGGTTTACTAATGGCTTAATCAATAAACACCTCCAGATGTTCACTGACTTGGCAGACCTTAGATAGAGAACTTGAAATCTTACTCTTGGGTGTCTGAGATTTCTCTGATTTGCACTATCAGCGGTGTTAGATTTTTAATTTCTTATTACTTAAGACATACGGTTTCGACTCATTTGATCATACACTATCAGATTGAAAAACAGTCATAGAAAGTCTTTTTGAGAAGATGATAATGAAATTGATAATTTTTTTATAAAGCCTTACTGTAGATTATGTTAATAATGATAAAATAATTACCATTCTGTTTTGTATTTTCCTGCATGTAAAGATGTTGCTCACAGTGAGTCCTTCTATTTTGCTATGAGAGTGGTCTTAAACATACACGAAACATTAGCAGTAACTTCAAATATTGAGAAAATTAACATGCTTTTCCTCTTAATTCTTCAGAGGTATTGCATCTGTTAATTTCTGCTTACAGTTCTTTTTGCTTGTTTGTCATGAACCCTTAAAAATACTGATTATAAAACAAACCTAGTGATTTTGTCTAATTGTTTATCAATATCCTTTACCTGAATCGGAATGAAAAAAGTGTATACAGAATTTAACAGATGAGACAAGGCTTACCGTCAACGCACAGCAGCAACACCAGAGATTGATCTAAGGAGTGATCAATGCCTCGGTTGTATTTAAACTGCAGGGGGAATTATCATGAACAAAATATGTCTATTATCAGAATTTGAGGACGCATTGAATTTTCAAAATTATGGGCAGTGTCTTTCATGGGACTCTCTCATTTGAAAGTGCTTAACAAGTGGGAGTATACCTAGCTCAACAACAAGTGCCACTTACTTTGCTGTTTCTTTCAGATGAATGTTCTGCAAACCCCAAAGGCTGTCTATACAATGGAACTTGTGTTGATAAAGTAAATGACTATGAGTGTTCATGTAAACAAGGTTTCCATGGAGACAGATGTAAAGATGTTCCAGATTTCTGCTCATCCAACCCATGTCCTGAAGGAATATGTTATGGTGACTATGATGAGTTTGAGTTTACATGTAAATGTGAGGAACCACACAGACTAGCAGCTGATGGCACATGTGAAATGATTCCTCCATGTGAAGGAGTTGAGTGTGTTAACGGTACTTGTGGAGGTGATGGGAAATGTGACTGTGCTCCTGGATTTGAAGGGTCTCTGTGTCAACATAACATTGATGATTGTAAAAGTAGACCTTGTCAACATAGAGGACAATGTACAGATCTATTGAATGACTATGAATGTGACTGTCCACTAGGTTATGGTGGTAGGTAGTACTATTAATATATGTAATCTAGGTAATTGGTGGAGGCATTAACTACCTTAGATAGCTTAATTTGATTTTCTGATAGATGTAATTATACACCCACTCATTACCTTGTCTGTCTTTCAGTTTGTTCTCCCGACTGTCAATTGTACTTTTCCCTCAACCTATATTGTAGGGAATACTTATATTAAGTATATTGCTTTTGCATGTTGACTTGTTCTGTGACCCCTTTTTCAGGTTCATCACTTATCTGCTTCCTATTTTCTGTACTATAACTTTTAGGTGATGCATTATATATATGTAGCGAAAATGGTTGACTAGGGGTAAGCTTAGCATGATATATTATGCAACATTATACTGATGGAAACAAAATCCACCTAAGATGGTGACTAGAAGAGAAATAGATAAATCAATAAAAATAGTAATAGAGGACTTAGTCCTCATAGGGATAATAAACACAAATTTAAGATATAACATAAGAAGCACTGAGAACCAGTTTAGTCATACAGGAAGTTACAATCAGTGGAACTTTCTGGGATTTATTGAGTGAGTGCAGACAGAATGAACAAATAGTTCCAAATGAGTAAAACGAACTGTAAGTTAGTTTTGTATCTGAACAAAAGGAACAATTTGACCCACAGAAAAGTCATCCCAAATCTGCTATTACTTGAGTCATTGTCAATAAGGCCATTCAAGCTTAAACATTTTATCATTTTACAGGATAAACATGCCTCATATTACCCAGCTTACAGATTGAAAAAAGAAAGTATTAAATACCAACAATTTGTTCATGTTTCAGGAAAGAATTGTGAGAACAATACCTATGATTGTATAGGTGTTTGTACTGACAGTAATGTAGAGAAATGTGAAGATCTGGTCAATGACTACAGATGTATCTGTAAACCTGGTTATACTGGCAGGAACTGTACAGTAAGTAATGTAGAGAGATGTGAAGATCTGGTCAATGACTACAGATGTATCCATAAACCTGGCTATACTGGCAGGAACTTTACAGTAAGTAATGTAGAGAGATGTGAACATCTGATGAACGAATACAGATGTATCTGTAAACCTGGTTATACTGGCAGGAACTGTACAGTAAGTAATGTAGAGAGATGTCAAGATCTGGTCAATGACTACAGATGTATCTGTAAACCTGGTTATACTGGCAGGAACTGTACTGTATGTAAGTAATGTAGAGAGATGTGAAGATCTGGTTAATCACTACATATTCATGCCATGTTCAAGATGTCTCTTGTACTTTATAAGATAACTTATTAATGTTTTAATATAAGATATTTCATAACCATATTTGACTATTTTGCAATAACACTTGACATTTTGATTCATGCTTAATTCTGACACTGTATTGTTGTCTTGTACATTTTGTATATCACTGTGTTCAATAGAAAACACATTCTATTTAGGTGTTAACCTTGATAGATTCTCAGTACCTGGTAGTTTCAAATTGAATGCAAATTATGTCCTACGGATTGTGAATCTGTTCATAGTACCTGTGTTAAAAATCACACTATTCTGGATTTAACTGATCATCTTCAGAAAATGAGACAAAAAATATAAATTGCCATCAAGTTATGGTAACAGCTATGATCTATTATCATCTGCCCTTTCTTTGGATGCTAGTATTAGTCAGGGTCATCTTTGACATGATTATTTTGTTTCCAACAGGATGATATAGATGAATGTAGAAGTTTTCCGTGTCGTCATTCTGGTAAATGTACAGACTCAGAGAATGACTTCAGTTGTGAATGTCCACAAGGATGGACTGGAAAACAGTGCGAGTTACCTGAGGATTTCTGTAGGTCATCACCATGTCTTAATCAGGGACTATGTTATAACATGACTGATGGATTCTTCTGCAGGTTTGTATTGACTGAATTTTATATACACAATTTTTTTTTATAAATAAGAAGCCTAAGTATACCAGATATCTTCTGTAGCCACTGTAAACCTGTATCCATTGAATTTGAAATAAGGATTTTTTTTATAGTTTTTGAAGTACACTACACTCAGCGACTTGTGTTTCTCTAACACTCATGTCAGAGTTTTAAATCTGTGTTAGTCGTTGAAACACGGTGCCAGTCAGATTTTTTTACGTTAAAATGTGAGTGTAACACCCACCCAGCTGGGACATCATGTATTCCAGTTGTTAATTGTGTACGGAGAACCACCGACCTGGGTGAAAAACAGGTGAAGTTACTGATATGGACGTTGGTACCTTAGCTTCCAAGTCACTGACCTCCAAAATGCATTTGGGACCTTAGAAAATCACAACAAGGGAGTCCGGGGGACATGTGAAAATTCTTAATCCAATTGCTTAAATTGATTCTAGTTGATTTGTTCAGCATTAATCCAAAGCGTTGGTACAATAAAACAGCGGTTGAGACGATTAGCACGTGGTATTAAAGATTGACAAATGTAACGTGAAAATCTTAAAAAAGACATTTATCATTGATACATACCTCATGACTGTCCTGTATTAAGTAATTATAATTAATTGCAATCCATGTGATAACTAGGCACACACCGGAGACATTCTAAACCATGTGTTCATTTAAATTTCTAAAAATAGAAACTATAAATGTGCAAGGTTCGTAAAGGAATTTTTTTTAAACAGGAGTAAACATCGGTCGGCATCAATGAAAGTTGGAAACCATTTAACAAAACTTATTATTAAAATAAAGATATATGTAGGTTGTACATGAAACATACTTTAAATAAGAAATTTCTCAGAGTTAACTTGAAGCATTTTAGTGGTTGGAAACGACCGTCTGAGGACACTGTCTCATCCTCATTTGGACGTCTTGTAACTTATATAATTATTACTGACAATGTTCCCAGTCCCGATTAAAGGCTTCTACTTTACAATTTCCATGTACATATTATTGTGGGACCTGTAATTAGTTTCTTTATTTCTAGAAAAGTCGTTTAATTAATAAAACTGTCAGAAACTAAAAGTGTCATCAGACTGTTTTTACAAGTTTGTCACCAGAATCAAATTACAAAAAATCAATACTTTTAAAGTGTTTATTTGTATTTATCAATAGTAATAATCAATTTACAAGTGCAAAATTAAAATATCAAAAGATTGCATTGTTACTTGATAAAAATATGAAGTAATATTTCTACATGATATCTCCCACTCATTGGACGTAGCTGTAAATAAAAAAAACAACACATCAACAAATGATAAACATGTACAAAATATAAAAAAAAAAGATAATACAAAATTTTTAATGACATGACTAATTTTTTTTTATCTTAAGTGGAGTACTCCGAATTACATAAGAAACAGAAACACAATATACATCGTATCTTACAATAAATTCCCTGTTATGGGCCTCATTGAATTTTATGACTATTGCAATATACAAATAGTCGGTGTTGGCTAGGTGGAATCTGGGTGGTAAACACTCGTATTGAAGGTGTAATGCCGAGTTTCACTCAGGTCAGACTTGAATGTTAGAGAAACAAATGTCGCTGAATGTAGTGTGAAAGGTAAGGTTCTCAGGGGTCCACAGCCTGGTAAAGGTGTACTGGTCCCTTATTGAGGACCCTTGGGGCTAAACCTTTGATAAAAATGGATCTATTTGTGTGGAACACTTCTATTTCCATTGCAGACATGACAATTAATATTTATAATTATGATAAGGTAAATTATTTTAAAAAATTAAGCTCCTCATTGGCTTCTTTTTTCAGCAATTTTTTGGCAAAAAAAATACATGATAATTGCAACAGTTTGGTTCCTTTTATCTCTAATTACCAGCTGCTCTGTGATGTAATATCTATTTGGCCAGATTTTTTTTTACTTGACTTGATTATGAATCAGATTAGTGTTCGTTAATTTTGTTGTTACCCTTATTTCATCATTTTTAATTCAAGTATTGCACTTTTTGGTACTGAAAATAAAATGAAGATTACAAAATCTTGTGCACACACATGGTGCAAGCATGGGACTGTTTCAATCTGCGGTCAGCTTTTCATCCAGAATCACAAAAATATTTTTTCTTTTTTCTAAGGTTATGTTTTCATCATCATTTTTGTCCCCTGGAGGAAAATATTGTTAATGTAAGGCATCTGTCTGTCCATGAGGTCTTGTAAACACAACTTCTAAAAACTGCTTGGTAGATAAGTTAACAGGAACATTTCAAATAAATTCTTATGTTGCTACAAGATTGAAGTCATCACTATAGAAGTTTTATGGTCGTCATCATGCTCATGAATCATTATGGTGTATCCATCAGCACCATGAAAACTGATTTATTCAACGACCATCTGTCTGTCCATGAGGTCTTGTAAACACAACTTCTAAAAACTGCTTGGTAGATAAGTTAACAGGAACATTTCAAATAAATTCTTATGTTGCTACAAGATTGAAGTCATCACTATAGAAGTTTTATGGTCGTCATCATGCTCATGGATCATTATGGTGTATCCATCAGCACCATGAAAACTGATTTATTCAACGGGTCATAGTTTTCCTTTTTCTCGTTTGTCTACCCCGGACTTGACTTTTTATGAGCAACTCGGCGGGTGTTTCTAGAAAAGCAGAGGACACTTGCCCTACCAATGCACCTGGTTCATGCTCCCAGTTTTTAGTGGAGTCCGAGTTGCTCATTTACTTTTGTTACTTTGTATGTATGACTTTAGTTACTTTATGTTCTTTGTTGTGTATGTCTGTTTTCCATGTCTGGTCTTTGTCCCTGGAATACATTCTTTTGATTACCGCTATAACCTTGGTTCCCTTGACTACTCTTCCAAAGTTAATCTAAAATTGTTGAGATTAAACGCCTGTTTCTTCATTACAGATGTCAAGGTGGAACAAAAGGAGATACTTGTGAAGATTTCCCTGATGTCTGTAATGTCACTAAGCCATGCACTAATGGTGCTCACTGTAATAATGTTGGAGGAACTGCAGAATGTTCCTGTACTGATGGTAAGTTATACATTCCATAGATAGAAAGATCTGCTAAAATAATATTGTCAATCTAGGGATATTTGTGTACATATTCCTTATGCTACATTTGTACATTCTACACATTGGCTGGAGAGGTCCAATTCAAGATGGTTGACATAGTGGTCACATAAGTATCAGCTCTCAGATTTTTTGGCAGTTTGGAAATGTTTGAAAACAGGAATGATATTAAAATTTATATGAGGATGGGTATAAAATTTTTCTCTTTTATGTGATGCTTGTGGAATTGAAATGTCAGTTGGAATAACAAAATCTGCATTAATTTGTAATAAAATTTGGATGGACAGTGAGTAAAAATCAAAACTATTATTTTGCAAGTGCCTACAGGAATATTTACTTTAAAAATACTGTAAAAATCTGACAAGAAATCAGAAAAAAAAACTTTTCAGACCTTATTGGCAGCTAAAAAGGATAAAGAATCAGCTAACAAAAACCTTAAAGGAACTCATGAAGGTGTTTCTATGGACAGTAGTTCGGATCTGATAGTAGAGTTCAGTAATTTTCAAGAGGACTTACAATCCATCAAGAATTGCCTGAAGGATGTAGTGAAAAAAAACAGACCTTGAACAGTCCTTAGGCAAAATTGTGAAGAAAGACAATTTAGAAACAGTTGTTACCTCTATTGTCACCAAATTGATCAATCAAGCCAAAAATGATATTGATGGAAAGTTAAAAGAAAAGACAAAGAAACAAAAACAAAGCTATTGAGGAACTTACCGCTGAAAATGAAAAGCTGAGAGAGTCAATTGCTGAACAAAATAAAACTATTAGGGAACTTAAAATGGAAGTTGCTAGTTACAAAACTGCAATAACAGATACACTTCAGATGGCTAACTACAATCAGCAATATAGCAGGAAATTTAATATCAAAGTGATGAACTTTCCAGAAAGTCCAACAGAAAACACCAAAGACTTGTTTATTAATGAGATAGCCAAGAAGAAACTCAAAATCACTCTGAAATCTGAAGATATCCAAGCTATCCACAGAATTCCTGGTCAAAACAAACAACACAGACCAATTCTTGTGAAACTCAGGAACTCTGATGTCAAGTACAATATAATGAAAGGAAAAAAGAACCTCCCACTGGAAAAGACTTTCAATTTAGTTGATGATGTTACAAAGCACAATATGGATTTGATTTCATAACTTAGAGATAAGAAAGATGCGGACAGTGCATGGTACTTAAATTGTGCAGTTAATGCAAAGATTAAGACATCAGGAAAATGAATGAAATTTGGTATCTGTGATGACATTTGTAAGAAATTAAATTTATAGTATGGATAATTTGTTTACTAGTTTCTCTATTTCCTTCGTAAATATTTATTTACATATATTATCATTTATTCAGTCAGGACATGGAACAAGTGAGTTATTACATGTGTGTAACAAAATAAGTTAATTTATTTCAACTCTATACTGACTTTGTTTGTTTGTTTAGACATTCATTCTTCTTTTTGTATTTATTCATTCATTCATCATTTTGATTATCCATACATGTAAGTGATGGTTTGATGTGTTCATACTGAACAGAAGGGTTTATTTTTTAAAAAATTGCAGAAAATGTGAGCAATGTTAATTACTGATATTTTCATCTTGTTTTGGATTGCTGCTAGGCTTGATAAGCTGTAGCACATGCCCTAGGCCTCTGTTGTTACAGCTCCTCTAATCTATCAATCTTTTCAAGCTTACAGTATATGGGCATACAGTCAAATGTATGGATGAATGATACATACATTAATTTTGCATTTTATTTATGATAATAACATCCTTTCTAGGTGTACATTGCATGTAAAATAATATGATATGAAGTTCATGCCCATTGGTATGCACATAAAATTTGAATGTATAACATAATCAGTTGAATTTTGAATTTCAGGATTGATCAAATACAGTGTATTATGATTTTTGATTTATCTCCCTTTTTACTAGAGGTAGCAACTTTCTAAGTAGTATTAAATTATTATGATATCTTCTTGAGTACATTTCTTGCTACTTATTTTCCTATGGTATTGACTACATAAAACATGTTGATTAAATTTCAATTACTTGAGTACTCTGCTGCTCAAGTCTTACAAGTTTATATTTATGTAATATTTTCAAAAATAAATGAATTCATTCTCTTATTGAAATATTTGCCATCAATCTGAACTGATTATTTAGAAATTTCTGCAAACAAAATGTCCTATCTTGAGTGTGTGTGTATGAGAGAATCTGTTTTCTCTTTATTTTGTTTGATACAATTTGTTAAATTCACTGTCTTGTGTAAAAGGTTATCAAATTTCATTTGTAGTTTGTTTGTTTGTTTGTTGGGGTTTAACGTCCGAGCAGCAATATTTCAGCTATATTCAGACGATTCATTTGTAGTAATGAGTAATCGTATAGAAATATTATCAATTAATGTAAGAGGCCTACAATCAAATATTAAGAAAAGAGTAGATATTTTTAATTGGGTAAAAACAAAAAATGCATCCATTTTTTGTTTACAAGGAACTCATAGCACTGAGGTGGTAGAAAAAAAGTGGGAAGATGAGTGGGGTCATAAGTGTCATTTCAGTCATGGTGATAGTAAGAGTGCCAGTGTATGTATTTTGTTCAAGCCAGGTCTTCAATATGACGTCCATAATTCAATCATTGATCAACATGGTAGATATATCATATTAGATATAACTATCTTTGAGTACAGATTTACTTTTGTATGTTTGTATGGTTATAATTTAGATTGACCTGACTTTTTCAATGAAGTTCTGCTTCATGTTGTTAAATTTAGCAATACAAGCTGTATATTCCGTGGAGACTGGAATGTAGTGCAGGACAGGTATGATGTTCCTGTGATGTACTGCATGACAGGAACCCAAAAGCTAGAGACAAGATAGAGGAAATGAAAAGCTTTTTTAGGATTGTTAGACCCATGGAGAATATGTTATCCTGATGAAAAAAAGTTTACATGGTGTCAGTCTAGTCCTTTAAAACAGAGCAGAATAGATTATTTTCTTGTTTCTGAGGATATTTTTTGTTTGCAAAATCAGCAAAAATTGAGGCTGGATACAGAATTGATCATTCTGCAATCATTTTTACATTCACAGCATCCTTTTCAAAAAGAGGTAGGGGATACTGGAAATTTAATGCTCAATTGCTGAGAGATATAGATTATTGTCATCTTATCAAGCAATGCATCAGAGACTTGATTGATGAGTACTATGCTGGTGGTGACAAATCTGATCTATTACAAGTTGAGTTATCCTGTAGTGATCAATTATTCTTTGAAGTATTAAAAATGAAGATCAGAAGTGAGACCATCAGTTATGGTATTCAAAAATCAAAAGAAAATAAAAAACAATTCAGTAAATTAGAGACAGAAATAGAGCAATTAGAAAAAGATGTAAACAAAAATTTTTCAGAAAACTTATCATTGTCTTTGAATCAGAAAAAGCTTAAGTTAGAAATTCAAAGACAAAATCTTTTTGAAGGCATTGTTCTCCGTTCTCATGCAAATTGGCATGAGAGTGGAGAGAGATACACAGAATTTTTAGAAGTTAGAAAAAAGGCATTTATCAATAAAATCATGACTGAGATAATTAGTGATGATGGTATGTGTGTGTCAGATCAAAAGAAAATATTATCTGAGCTGACACAATTTTACAAAAAAATTATTTGTCTTCCCACAAACCCATAGACAACTTAGATTTTTTTAATCATGTCAATCAGCTGAATGAAGAGCAAAAAAAATCATGTGAAGGTAATCTGACATTTGATAAGTGTAGTAAAGTGTGGAGCAGTATGCAAAATGGAAAAAGTCCTAGCTTTGACTGCTTTTCAGTGAATTTTTATAAATTTTGTTGGAAAGATATTGGACCCTTCTAATTTAGATATGACTACAATTCAGGAGCTTTTTCAAATTTTCAATACCAAAGTATTATTACCTGCATCCTAAGGAATGGAAGGATAGAAGATTCATAAAAAATTGGAGACCAATTAGTCTGATGGACACTGATATGAAAATAGCATCAGCTGTCATTTCCTTTCAAATTAAACAGGTTCTTTCTTCCATTATTAGTGATTCTCAAAAAGGGTTTATGGAAAATAGATTGATTGGAGAGAATACCAGATTACTTTACATTCTGATGCATTATTTAGAAGAAAATAATAAGGAAATTCTATTGTTACTTACTGATTTTGATTCAGTTGAATGGGATTTCATTACAAAAGCACTACAAAGTTTTAATTTTGGTGAATCTCTTTGCAACTGGGTTGATATTTTATATTAAGGGGCAAAAAGTTGTGTGATAAATAATGGACACTTATCAAATTTCTTTGAACTAGAAAGAGGTTGTCGTCAAGGTGACCCTCTCTCACCTTACTTGTTTATAATTGGAGTCGAACTGTTAGCTATGAAGCTTAAATTAATATCTGGTATAAAAGGAGTACACGTGGCTGACAATAAACCCACAGGAAGCCAATATGCAGATGATACATTTTTATTACTAGCTGGTAGAGATTCATCATTAAGAGAATCACTGAAATGTTTTAATGATTTTTATTTGATATCTGGGCTAAGAAGGAATACTTCAAAGACAAAAGTGCTATTGATAGGTAGTAAAAAGTTTCCAAATTTGATCTATTCCCTCACATTAACTTGATTGGTCATTTTCAAATTTTAGGTATCTTGGCATAGATTTAAGGTCAATGGTATTATTGAATTTTAAAGGGAAAATAAAAGAATTAAAAGGTTTATTGAAAAGCTGGCAGCATAGAAAGCTGACGCTTCGGGGTAAAATCGCTGTGAAAAAAATCTAGCACTTCCAAAGCTTATACATTTATTTACAGCATTGCCTAATATAAATCAATCGTCGATTAATGAGTTAGATAGAATGTTTTACAGTTTTATATGTGATGGAAAAATAGAAAAGATAAAGCATAAAACACTCATAGCTGACATAGCAGATGGGGGATAAAAGATGGTCCATCTACATTCTTTTATTATGTATTTGAAAATTTGGTGGGTGAGAAGGCTCTTTTTACAAAAAGAGTGGCAAAGTTTGCTTAATATTGAATTAAAAGACTTTGGGAGTTAAGGGCCTTTCCTTTACAAAAGAGAAGTTATTAGAAGTATCAAAAATATTAAAAATCTGTTTTGGAAAGATGTGCTTTATGCCTTATCGTTATCTAAACCAATACAGAAACTTACAGATATTAATGAGTGCTTAAGTTTAGATATTTTAAATTTTGTGCCTTTACAAGATTTTTCTTTCTTTATTAAGTGGAAAGACTTAAATGTCAAATATCTTAGTGATGTATTTGATATAGTGGGGGAAAATTCCTCACCTTTACAGAACTGACATGCAAGGTACATACACAAAACTTTGTGAAATATTTTTCCTTAATATCAAGTATTCCTACTAATTTAAGACAATTTATTAAAAAAAATGTAGACAACACAGTGATACACACCGTTGAGGATTCATTTTTTAAACTGCTTGTTAATAACAAATGTATTAGATTTATTTATTGTCATTTAGTGAAATTACAATGCTATCTTCCCCATGAAAAATTTTGGAAATGGGAAAGTGAATTATATACTGAAATTCCAGATCGGAAAAAATATTTTGTTCTGAATAAAAAGTGTTGTAGTAATGCTTATCTTGCCAATTTCCAATACAAGTTTTTATATCGAGTTGTACCTGCAAATATGTTTTTGTACAAGATTCATATAAAAGATTCAGATTTGTGTTCTTTTTGTAACCAGAGTATATAAACTATAGAACATTTGTTTTTTGACTGTTTAGTCACTTCTTTATGTCTTATATGATTTTCAGATTTTTCTTAGAAAATAATATTCTAATTTTGTTATGAAAAAAAGCACTTTCTTTTTTGGTGTTCCTGAGGCAGATATCAAATTAAATCTTTTGTTATATGCCCGTCTATATAGACGGGACGTATTATAGTATACTGTTGTCGTGCCGTCCATCATCGCTGTCCGTCTATCCACACGTTGCGCGATAACTCAAATTTGTTTTTACAGATTCAAATGAAATTTTAGCACAATATTAATATTAATGGAAGAAAGCTCCCTTTCGGTTTTGAAGAATTTTTTATTTGTCGTTCCAGAGTTACGGAACTTTATTCACTTAAAAATTTATATTATTGTCAAATCTGATGTAATAACTCAGCTGTACTGATACTTTTCTTGAAACTTTGCATACAGTTTTATAGACATGTTAGATTATGGTTGTATAATGGTATACCATTGTCCGTCGGGCCATCCATCACTCAAATTCACTTTTACGGATTCAAATGAAATTTTAGCACAGTATTAATATTCACGGAAGAATGCTCCCTTTTGATTTTGAAGAATTATTTATTTGTCATTCCAGAGTTACGAAACTTTATTCACTTAAAAAAATCTATATTGTTGCCAAATCTGATGTAATTACCACAACATAAGATTGCTGCTTACTTACAGTTTTGAAAAGCTGTATTATATTGGGACCAACAAACGACTTCAATTCTTCAATAGATTTGATTTTTATGAATACTGACAATTATCAGAGTGGTTCCCTAGAAACTTATTATTCTGACCACAAGGCAATATGGACTTCCTTATAGTAGAAGTAGAAGGAATTGTACTATTAACTGTAGATCTTACCTCATAATAATATTATTACATAATGAATTATTTGTCCAGTTTTCAATTCTATAGTTTATTATAGTTTTATCTAGTTTAAAAACAAAGAATCAATTTTAAATGCTATTGTATACTTTCATCATGTCAAACAGTTGTAAGATCATTTATACTTTTTGAATAACTGAAGAAAAAACTTTGCTCACTATATACACTGACTAATTTTTTGGTAATCAGAAATCAGGTTTTTGTTTTCTAAAATTTATACCATCAGCTATTCTTAAGGACGGGCATATCTTGCCTTAAGGACGGGCGTATCTTGCCTTAAGGACGGGCGTATCTTGCCTTAAGGACAGGCGTATCTTGCGCTCTTAGTGCAGCTGTTTATTATTTATTGGAAAACAGTACATATTCAAATGCAAATTGGAAGAAAAACTGCCTAACATTGTTGGTTTAAAGCAATGAATTCGACATTACTATTTAATTGAACATTTTATGGCAAAGAAAAATAATGTTTTGCATAAATTTTAGAAGATATGGGCCCCTTTTAGAAATATTTCAGATATTTGATAACTAAAAATGGGTTTATTAAAATTATAAATACAAGATAGTATATTTCGTCATTTTTTATTTCAAATTGTAAATTGAAATGTATGTATCATAGAACGATTGTCTTTTGAGCATGAGAGTGTGAGAGTAAGAGTGAATAAGGATGATAAGTGCAGTCTTTCAAATTAATATAATTTAGTGAGGATTATATACATGTTTACAAAACCCCATTACACTCTAGTCAGGCAGTGATGTAGGGGGATGTTGTAAAACCCTGACTATATTCAAAAAGAAATAAAAAAAATTAAAAAAGTCTACAAATTGGCATTGTTTTAATTAGATGTATGGGTTGGCAAAATACT
This sequence comes from Perna viridis, assembly GCA_037379345.1. NCBI lineage: Eukaryota > Metazoa > Mollusca > Bivalvia > Mytilida > Mytilidae > Perna > Perna viridis. The sequence continues at coordinate 23,840,201 of CM074514.1, read as the reverse complement.
TACATAATGGTTAATGATTTTAAGGTCAATATCACAAATGTGGACTGCCCAAGGGTAGTGATATGCACCACGAAAAACCAGTTTTCTGGACCATATTGCCGGCAGTCCACATTTTGTGATATTTTATTATTCTTTTTATTGGCTTGAAGAACCATAATGATGCTTTTTGTCTCTGTTCAGCTTTGTTGTTTCCTTAAATTACCTGTTTCGTGGTTTGTCTACCCCGGACTTGACTTTTTATGAGCAACTCGGCGGGTGTTTCTAGAAAAGCAGAGGACGCTTACCCTACCGGTGCACCTGGTCCATGCTCCCAGTTTTTAGTGGAGTCCGAGTTGCTCATTTACTTTTGTTATTTTGTATGTATGATTTTAGTTACTTTATGTTCTTTGTTGTGTATGTCTGTTTTCCATGTCTAGTCTTTGTCCCTGGATTATATTCTTTTGATTACCGCTATAACCTTGGTTCCCTTAATTACTCTTTGATTACCGCTATAACGTTGGTTCCCTTGATTACCGCTATAACCTTGGTTCCCTTGATTACTCTTTGATTACCGTTATAACCTTGGTTCCCTTGATTACCGCTATAACCTTGGTTCCCTTGATTACTCTTTGATTACCGCTATAACCTTGGTTCCCTTGATTACCACTATAACCTTGGTTCCCTTGATTACCGCTATAACTTTGGTTCCCTTGATTACCGCTATAACCTTGGTTCCCTTGGTTACCGCTATAACCTTGGTTCCCTTGATTACTCTTTGATTACCACTATAACCTTGGTTCCCTTGGTTACTCTTACTGTAGTATAACTAAATAAAAGATTTTACATGGTTTATACATACGCATTGTTAGGAACAGACAGTCTGTTAATGTCATTAGATAGATAATTCTGTATAATACATAATGAAAGTAAGAAGGTCAAACTTCTTCTAGTTTTCTGTCAGCTTTCCATTTTCATTAGCATACATCCCCACATAGCGAAAATTTGCACACTGTTTTTAGGACTTGAACAGAAATGTACAACTGAAATAGTGTCACTCTATGTATCGTTCTTTCTTTGTTGCTGGGTTATATCAATTACCAAGCCCTGTATACTTAATTATGGCCAAGAGAATGCGTGGGCTGCTTCTTTTATCTTCACATGGTTTGGCGCCTTGTGACACAGGTGTCAAAGCAGGTGTATGAGTTCAATAATTAAAATAGATTTGCGTTTCTTTTGTCTTACGAATTTTGAAATAAAACAATTTACGTTGAGAGTTTGACACAATATACAATTTATAATAGGTGACCCTAGGTGAGTTTAAGGGAGCTTTTACAGGGACGAACAATATTTTTTTTTAAGGTCGGTTGGAAAAAAAAATTGAGAGCACGAAGAAGCTTCAGCACGAAACCTTTATGGGTTCTCAAATAAAATTATCAAAAAACCAATAAAAATAGACATGTTCATATTATCCTATAGCTGTACTTGCGGGGTACTGGTACACTTGTCAGGAGTAACGTTCCGTAAAAAGGGTAAAATCTATATTTTCATTGAAGTTCGAGATCAGAACAGTTTAAATCTTAGAATGTTAATTTAATTTACTTTATGTAAAAAGTTCAATTTAACATGACAGAACATAATGAAATATTTCTATGTAATCTTCAAAAAGAGGTGGTGTCATCTCTCTGTTGACTCTAGTCTTTATACATGTAAAAGTTAAATATTTCTGTCATTGTTTATCATTTTCTTCTTGAAGTAGTTTAAATTGATACAACTGTAGGTATATATTTGCTTACAAATCAAAACTCTCCACATTTTCACTCTCAGTTGTAGAAATCATGTAAAAAGTGCAGAAGCCCCACGCATTTCAACCACTCAATCTATGAATCAGAACCAATGATATAGCATGGTCATGTGACCACATGGCTAATTAAAATTTGTATGGCTTGGGTCATCGTTGATTTTGAATCAACTTATCTTCAATTAAACGACGTAAGTGAATACAAGGGGCGTTTCTATGATATATATTAGGTGTAATAAATCAGATAAACCAAAAATTGAAAATATCTTTTTGTGTCATGTCTCCTTTAACTATTTCAAGCATATCAACAATGTAAAATAGACATGATGGGCACTATTGTTTTGACATAGAAATACTGGCTTCTATCCGTCCATCACACTTGAATTTTGTGGACACAACTCCTCAAAAACACATTTTGTTCAAATTTGTTGGATTGTTAGTTACCATATGTAGTTGATCATATTACACTACCATTGTGATTCATTAAATTGTACAGGAGTTATGGGACTTTGGCACTTCATCTTTTGCAGTGGTGGGGACATTTTGCTAAGTGTAGTAATCTTGTTATGACTTTATAATAATTGTAACCCAAGAAGAAAAATCTTAAATACCTGAATTGATCAGAAATGTCAGTTACATTATTATATTAGTTACCAGTGCTTAAAATAAGAGTCATATAATGTTGATGTGCTCTGAATGAGAATTATTTTGTTTCAGTTGATAAAAACAGCCCATATGATAAGGCCTACAAAAGTTTAATGGCCACAGTTGTTATATAACTACCAGTATTTATTAGATCGAGTTGTGGTCCCTTCATATGGCATGCCTTATTTATATTTATTCCATGTTCAAGATATCTCTTGTATTTTTTAAGATATCTTATAATATTTTTAAAGTTTAAGAGATATCCTATATAATGTATAAAATATCTCATTAACTTTATAAGATATCTTATGAGCAGTTTTATTATAAGATATCTCATTAACTTTATAAAACAATGATGTGTTTTGCAGTTATCAAACAATATCCAAAGAAATAATAAAAGATAGAGTTTTTAATTGATGACATGATTCTTTTGATCAGCAGATCAGCCCTACTTAAGTAAAAAGTTATGGTCAGGGAAATGTCCTATTATGAGTTAATTTGTTTTGAAAGATTGAATGGTAGTTAAGTATATTTCATCAAATATAAGGACAATCATGTTCTTGGAGATAAAAAAATGACCTATTTTTGCAGTTTTTGACTTATTGTAAGAATTTTAGCAGATACACAAAAGGGAAAGATTTTGGCAAAGGTTTTAATTACTGATTTTAGAGCCTCTTATTCAGTATATTAATTCACAATGTGCTTCATTTTCCTGACTGTAGAACATGTGTTCTAACGTGGTTTTGAATGTGCACTATGGACTACTTTTCTTCTTTATTATTTTGATAATATGTGTCATCTTAATGATAAGCATTTTACAAAAATAAAGAAGTTTTTGTTGGTTTGTTTTGTTAACATGTTTTTTGTTTTTGATATGAGAACATTTTTAGCTCCACTGGCTTGATGTGCCATGTGAGCTATTGCCATCACTTGGCGTCTGTCATTGTTGTTATCATTTTTTCATAGCTCTTCTCCTCTGACACTTCTGGACCAATTAAAATCAAACTTCGTATGAATGTTACTAAGGTTATTTAGTCTAAAACTGATGTGGGGATTTTTGATTCATTTGAAAACATGTCTGCTGTTATAAAAATAGGTCACAGTGGTCAGATAGCAGCTTTTTGTATATATCTCCTAAACCATTAGTTTACATTCTGTTGTGGGATAAATGTGTTCAGCATAATGAGATATTTCTATGGTCAAATTTGTGTTTAAATCTGTTAAACCATCTTGAAATAGTTGCCCTTTTTGACGTTATTTTTGCAAATTTTTATGTTATTATTGTACTTCAAAAAATCTTCTGCTCTGACACTACTAAATTAGAAACAAACTTGGTATGAATGTTTTATTAGGGTATTCTGCCCAGAATTTTAAGCTGTCAAAAAACATGACTGCTTTAGTAAAAATAGAATATAGGTGTCAGACAGCTTTTTTTTTGCATAACTCCTTAACTGTTAGGTTTATTCAAAATCTGACATGGGAGTAACAGTATTCAGCATGATGAAATATGATTACTTTAAAATATGTTCTGCTCATAAACTACATTACAGGATTCAATATAAGTTGATATGATTCTTCCTTATGTATGAGTGTTAGGAGTTTTTTACAAGAAAAAACATGGCCACAAAAATCAGTCAGGTGAGCAATTAAGGCTCTCTAGAGCCTCTAGTTTCTTCCAAAAATTTGTTTTTGAAAAGTTTAAAATTTTAAGCTTATGGTATTATATAAATCTTTTGCTTAATATGATAATATTAAAAATATTAGTACATGTATTGCTCTAATTTCAGATTATGATGGTTCCAGTTGTCATTTGATTAATTATCAGTGTGGAGATGCTGACACCTGTAAAAATGATGGGAAATGTTCTACTAAAGATAAAGGCTTCCAATGTGTCTGTCCAGATAGTAAGTATTACGTGATAGGCATTGAACTTTAAGGATACATTTGTATACGTTTCAAATGTAGATTTCCAGCAGCCAAGTGCTTTCTGACTTCATGGGCATAACCCCCTAGACACAATAATACACTTGTATTCAGCTCTGAACTTATCTGGATTCTAATATTCAATATACATGTACTATTTGTTAGGCACTCTCCAGAGTAGTCCTATTTACCACCAAACAAATGAAGTTAGTGTCAAACCCTGCGTACACATTTGAACAGACTGAAAAAATTCTACTTAGCAAATTTAATAAATTTCTTTGACACTAAGCATAATATTGAGTGGACAATCTTCTTAAAGACTGAAGGTACTTGGCTTCATTTGGCCTGTGTAATTGAAAATTGATATGCAGCTCAAGTTGTGTAGATGTGTCCCAAGACTTATCTAATGGTATACTCCTTTTTAGCTCACCTGGCCATAGTGCCATCACTTGGCCTCTGTTGTTGTCGTTGTCCATTGTCTTTGTTAACAATTTTTCAGAAGTCTTCTCCTCTGACAATACTTGACCAACTGGAATTAAACTTAATATGAATGTTTCTTGAGATATCCTGTATAGACCTGATGTAGGAATTTTTGATTTGTTGAAAAACATGGCTACTGTTACTAAATATTAAACATAGGGGTCAGACAGTAATTTTTCCCATATATCTCCGAAACCGTTGCCCAAATTCTTTCAATTGCTTATATGGTTCTTATTATAATGCCTACACAAGTTTTGAAGGGATCAAAGTTGTCAGACGACTCCTTGTAAGAGTTATTGCCCTTGAAAGGTGAAAAATTACGGGTTTTTTTTGTTTTTGTTTTTGTTTTTTTTAGCCAATATCTTGAAATCTATGATAGATAGAAAGAAACCTTCATTGCTGAAAAAATCTTTATGATAAGTCCTACCGAAGTCTTCTTTAGTTAAAATTGTTGGACAACTCCTTGTTAAATTTATTGTCGTTGAAAGGCATAATTAAACAGGTTAGCGATTCAGGCTCCTTGGAGCCTCTTGTTTAATTTTTTTATCAGGTTATTCTGGTACAACGTGTGATACTTACACTTATCCATGCTCCAGTAATCCATGTCATCCCAATGATTATTTCTTGGTATAATCCTCTTGTCATGATAGTTTACAGCATATTCTGGTACACCATGTGATACCTACACTGATCCTTGCTTCAGTAATCCATGTCATACCAATGATTATTTCTTGGTATAATCCTTTTGTAATATATGTTTTCAGGCTTTTCTGGTACATGTGGTACTTACACAGATCCATGCTCCAGTAATCCTAGTGACCCCAATGATTTTTTCTTGGTATATTCGTTTTGTAATATATGTTTTCAGGCTTTTCTGGTACAACATGTGATACCTACACTGATCCATGTTCCAGTAATCCTTGTCATTCCAGTGCTAAATGTATTTCTGAGAAACACAGACATATATGTTATTGTCGAAATGGTGGATATCTTACTGATAGTGGATGCCAAGGTACTACTTCTTTAATTCAAAGCTTTTAAGTAATCTGCTAAGATCTATTGTATTTTTCTAACAATATAATGTGATGGAGTCTATTGTGTTTTTTGCTGTTAATTTCTGATCTTATCTTCTAATTGAAGTAATGTAACTGACAATGAATAGAAATCAAAATGGGGTTGGCACTGAACCTTTGACGTCATGAGGTATCTATTCATTTAAATTTTGTTTCCATTTTTTTGGTTTCGTTTCATTATTTGTTTTGTTTTATTTTTCTATTGTTTCTTAACGAGTAGTCTTGACAACCTATTTTTAGGTTTAAATGTAGTCAGTCATGTGGAATCAACAAATGGACATCAGAGACATTGATAAAATATAGTTCAAACTTTTATATAACTTATTTTTAATTATGGAAAGCGTCCAAAAGGTGCAGTGAATGTATACAAAATAATCAGTTTGATGCATTTTAATATTAAAGATGTCGTTCGTGGTGGAACTACTTTTAATGCGATTATTTAATGGATGTCCTTTTGGTCGACATCAGATAATTATAAGACTGAGAAGTCACATCACTTCCAAGTTAGAAAGAGCCCTAAGAACAGTTTTGGCTATATATTGGCAATGTGTTTTGAATTTTATCATCTACAGGAACATTACTATCATTTAACGAGAGTAAGTTCATTTTATGAGAGTGGAGGTACCCTTAGCACTATATAGAGTGTAACCTCTTAAACTTAATTATTGATCTATTCTGTATATCTTTTTGAAGATATGGATGACAATTTTGACCTGTACATGGATAGTGAAATAGCAGATTCACCAGGATTTTTAAGGACACCATTGGTAATGCCTAATAACTCTGATATGACTGTTATGTTCTGGTTTAGAGTTATAGGTTATGGATCAACTCTCCTCACTCTGGAACCGGTGTAAGTTTTATGAAAATGTATGAAAGTTTCTAAGGAAAGATAGTGTATAAATCAGCTAAGGCTGTTAAAAGGTAATTTCTTGATTCTTAGACAGTTATTATAAAAACCAACATGCCACTTCCCTTTTTAGCAAAGTTTTTTTTTTTTTTCTTTATTTTTTTTAACCTTTTATTTTGAAAGTTGAAATTTTGGCCTTTTGGAACTTTTATTGTGTCTATCACGAATGCAGGGGAGTATGGAATTAGGCTTTCTGTCTGTCCTTCCATCCGTCTAAAATTGGTTTCCATAGTGTAACTTTTGATCACCTGGATAGAATTTCACAAAACTGTGGCAGAGTAATCAAGGGAACCAAGGTTATAGCGGTAATCGAAAGAATGTAATCCAGGGACAAAGACCAGACATGGAAAACAGACATACACAACAAAGAACATAAACTAACTAAAATCATACATACAAAGTAACAAAAGTAAATGAGCAACTCGGACTCCACTAAAAACTGGGAGCATGGACCCGGTGCACCGGTAGGGTAAGCGTCCTCTGCTTTTCTAGAAACACTCGCCAAGTTGGTCATAAAAAGTCAAGTCCGGGGTAGACAAACGAGGGAAGGAAAACTATGACTCATTGAATAAATCAGTTTTCATGTTGCTGATGGATACACCATAACGATCCACGAGTTCATGATGACGACCATAAAACTTTTGTAGTGATGACTTCAATCTTGTAGCAACATAACCTTGTTCCAGAAGCCTATTTGTTAGAGTTCTAGGGTGATACAAAAAGTCTGCGTAGTTTCGGCAAGCTCAGGCATAACGTGTGAGTTGTGATATGAACACTCCATACGCAGGAGCCGAAGGGATGTTGTCACAAATGAAAGGAAAGTTGACAATTCTGAATGAAAAGTCATCACGTTTGTCGTAAAGTTTGGTCAATAGTTTTCCTTTACCATCGATTTCTAAGTGTAGGTCAAGATATGAGGCTGACTTCATAGTGTTTGTAGTATCTTTTATCTCAAGTTCTTTTGGGTAGATGCGATGTATCAAATCCCCGAAATTAGGATTGTTTAAAGATAACACGTCATCTATATGGCGGAAACAGAGATTGAAGCATCTAGCCAAACAATATTCTTTCTTTCTGATCAGATCAGCTATAAAGTCAGCCTCATAAGAGTGAAGGAATAGGTCAGCTAGTAAAGGAGCACAATTTGTTCCCATTGGAATGCCGACCGTTTGTTGAAAAACATGTCCACCACACTGGACAAATATGTTTTCGATTAAAAATTCCAGCATTTTGTAAACATCTTCCTCTGTATATTTGGAAGATGATTTGGAATTATTTCTTACAAAGTATGAGGAATCTCTACCAAGAACTATATATTTGTATCTAGGTGTACCATCTTTTTTGGAAAAACAACGATGTATAATGTTTTTAAGTAGGGATTTTAACTGAGTATGGGGAATAGAAGTATACAGTGTTGAAAAATCATAGGTTTTAATGCTATTATATTCAGATAATAGTCTTGAACTGATTGTCTCCAAAAGATCTTTTGAATTTTTCAGGATCCACATTGAATTAATACCACTACAGGAGTAACAAGTGTTGTGGTAGGACTGTAGACCCTCTTTGACAGTTGTGAGTATAGAAGTTAAAAGTTTTGAAAGAGGTTTGGTGGTACATTTTGCAGATCCAGCTATGAAACGTTGTTTGTATGGATTCTTGTGAAGTTTAGGAATCCAGTACATAGACGGTAAATCACAATCATCGTACTTGGTAGAGAGACCAAAAGAGGATAGCACAGATTTATGGTTTTCCACAATCTCTTCTTTGGAAAGAGTGGTAGCAGTGTAGGTCTTATCACTGCTATTATTTTCTAAGTCTACTTCTGATATTAAACATTGGATATAAAACGATTTGCAGACAAAAACAATGTTGTTTTGGGCTTTGTCTGCTGGTACGACAACATATTTGTCATGTATAGTAGTGATGTATGTTTTTGCTACATCAGGGTCTTTGAAAACTGATGTAGCCTTGCCACTCATTGACCTACTTAAAACTTTCATATGTTTCAAAATTAAAGACCTCACGGCCTTCAACCACTCTGACAGAGAATCAATGTCTTCTTGTTCTCGTTTTATCCATTTTCTTGCATAGTCCTCGACGGCATCCATAAGAACTTTAAAGTTATAATTCCAATTTATGAAGCGTGGTTCATGGTACTTGGGACCTTTAGAAAGGATATTACGCAGAGATTCGTTTTCGATAATGGTTAAATCTCCGGTAACGACGTGACCAGAAGGACTATATTTGAATGGAGAAGTTTTGCAAGAACAGTCAGGTGGTTTAGCCTTGAAGTCCTCAATCTCGAGGTTCTGCAATAGCCTTTTATAATTGAAAATTTTGGATGCGATGGGTGAAGTATAGGAATATGAAATAATTGGTATGGATTTGTCTTTGAAATATGGGGGAATTTTGTTGGTAACGTTTTTGTGATGGAGGATGTTAGCCAAATTAATTGTATCTATACCTTTGTTGACAAACGGTAGTGGAAGAAATGATCGTTTTTCTTCATCTTGACTTTTCACACAAACTGGTTTAAAGAGTCTGTGGAAACCAATATCCAAAATGATGGCAACATCCCTTCGGCTCCTGCGTATGGAATATTCATATCACAACTCATACATTATGCCAGAGCTTGTCTACCCGGACTTGACTTTTTATGTCCAACTTGGCGGGTGTTTCTAGAAAAGCAGAGGACGCTTACCCTACCGGTGCACCTGGTCCATGCTCCCAGTTTTTAGTGGAGTCCGAGTTGCTCATTTACTTTTGTTACTTTGTATGTATGATTTTAGTTAGTTTATGTTCTTTGTTGTGTATGTCTGTTTTCCATGTCTGGTCTTTGTCCCTGGATTACATTCTTTTGATTACCGCTATAACCTTGGTTCCCTTGATTACTCTTGGAACAGTTCAGAGCTTATGAGATAAGGACGACATATATTGATATTGAGGTCAGTGTATCAAAAGTCAAGGTCACACAGACTTAATAAAATAGAATATTTGAGTCAAAAATTTGTTTCTGGAGTGTTTTTTGAATACATTCATAGAAATTCCCAAACTTGGACAGTTGAACGCTTATGAGGTGAGGAAGACATCTATTGATTTTGAGGTCTGTAGGTCAAAGATCAAGGTCACACAGACTTATTAAAATAAAATTTTGGAGCTAATAATTTGTTTCCAGAGTGTTACATCTGAATGCCTTCAAAGAAATTACCAAAACTTGGACAGTTGAAGGCTTATGAGGTGAGAAAAACACCTATAAATTTTGATATCAGTAGGTCAAAGGTTAAGGTAACACGTACTTGGTTTCTGGGGGATAATTATTGAAATTTTACTTTAGTTGCAAGGAGGGGGACCTGGAGCACTGCTTTTGTTTGTTTTGAAAGTAAATGGTCTGCTTTCATACATCAATAAATTCTGGATATGGTGTTTATTTAGCAGATTGAAAACAAAAGAGTGTCATGGTTGTAGGTAAATCATTTTAAATCATGTTTTGTAATTCAATTACAGATTGTTTTCCGATTTTTGTAATACATTTGTAAGTCTTGACACAAATCAAATTATAGTTATTATTTTACAGTGGAATCAGTTACCCATGGCCATTGTTCCAGACATCAATAGTGAAAATACTGACCAATAAGATGATAGTCAACTTCACTGCTGTTGAAGAAATAGCGTATGGGCAAGATAAAGCTGATGGAATATGGCATTTCTTTGTACTGTCTTGGGAGAGAAATGGAAATACTAAAGTCTTTATTGATTCTATTTCTGTTTTTCACAAAATGACAGTGTCTGCAGAGCAGCTTCCTCAAATGTAAATATTAGACTCAGTAGGGTTTATAGATATACATTGAAATCTCGATCTTTGATTAAGAAAGGTTTAAGTTTTCTTAAATGGTCATCTGTAGGTTACATATTACCTCTCCAAAACTGTAAGGTTTAGCCAAAAGTCTCCAGGGATAAAAGTTATCAGAAGACTCCTTGTAAGAGTTATTACCCTTGAAAGGTAATGACCTACAATCGAACTTCACTCGCTCGCACTCGAATGGCTCGAACACCCGGGATTTCTTGAACACAATTCAAAGTACCAAAATTTTCTCCTATATAATCAGTAAAAATAACCATGGATTTCTCGAACTTCGTTTTCTCGAACACTCGAACTGACTAGTCGGTCCGTTCGGTAGTAAATCTTAGAGAATAACCATCACTAACTCAAACTCGTCAGCCATTTTGTCAGCTGGGATAATAATAGGTGTGAAAAACTGAAACTCTATCATTAGTCAGTGTCATTTTAGTTAATTACAGGTAATACTTAAGTCATCACTAATTATTATAGGTAGTCTTGATCTAAACATAGTACTGACAACTCCTTCTAAACTGCTCAACGGATTTTGATAAGATTTTATGGAAAGGTTGAGTATCATATATTGATGTGTGTAAAAGGGATATAATCACTGTTGAAGGACTCCTTAGGAAGATAATCCAAATTAAGGATTTTACTTGTTAAAACTTCATAAGCCCAGTTTGTAGTTTTATAGGAAGGTTGGGTATCATATTTAGATGTACGTGAAGGAATATGATTAATGTTGGGAGATCAACAAAAGTCCATTTGAATTGGTATATATTCTTTTTTGAGCTTGCTCACAGTATTTCTAGTTACATTTTGGCCTTTATTGATGCTTTATGTTGTGAACAGTATCTGTAACCAAAATGGTGTTATCCTGATATTTTTTTTATAATTTCTATGAAATTCTGAACAGTTCAGCATTATCGAGCAACATTGTTAATTTGGTAAAACCTAACTTGGTATTTTTGCCATTCCCCTAAATATGAAACTATTTAAAAGTATCCCTATATATTTTAAAAACACATGCATGTAGAATACAAATTGGCTATTGATTGATGACTTTGACATTATTGATCCATTTTAAGACAATATTTATTTCATATTAAAAAACAGTTTCTTGTTATTTTAGTTTTGTTTTCTGGAGTTTTTTAATTAAAAATTATTATTTTGATTATTGAATATATGCAAATTTGGGTCGGTTTACGCTGCAACATGAACCACTTTAAGGTGTATTCAGGGTTAAACGACCCCAAGTCTTCTAAATCCTATGATTTAAAAATTTTTTTATTTTTTTTATTGACAGGCTCCAAGTCATATTTGGTTCTAGTGAAACAAATGGAAGAATTTCTAAGCTGATGATTTATAGAACTGTATTTAGTGATGTGGATATATCTAAATCTATGCAGAATCTGGATCATCTTGCGTCTAAAAAGAATGAACTGGTGCAGATATGGGCTAATTTGGCATTTACCAGGTCCACTTTCCCAAAGTACCCTAGCCAGGTCCATGAGGATGTCTGTGATAAAGGATTCTCTTTATGCCCAGCAGGTATAAAACATGATAGTTCTACCTTTATTTTCATCCTACAATAAATGTTGATGAATTGTTCACCTCAATAGTAATGATGATTGGAATTATTTTCTACTTTTTAAGTACAAGAAGTTGATCAACCTAAATTGAAAATTAGAAATTTATTTTGAAAGTGTTAGATATCTCATATTGTTATGTCCCTACCGTAAAGAGTTTTCGGAATGAGCTTTTACTGCTTTTGGTACATGGGGTATGCTAGTCTATTAAGATTTGTCACGAAAAATTCATCATCTCTTCATAAGAATTATATAGAATATGCTATGCATCTTCATCTTCATTGTAGTACTGTGTGTACTGTGTGTAAGCTTTTCAGCTCAGTACCACATCATCTTCCTGTTTGCAAGAACAAAATTGTTACTGTGAAAGTACTTTAATTTGTGGATACCAGTTTTCATGGATTATGAAAGAAACACAAGTTTGTGGATTCTTGAATTGGTGGCTTTGAGGTTTTCCATATGCACATATGGGAATCTCAATTTCATTTGGAACCAAATTTTGTGGTTTTGCCTACCCACAAAAACCAATGAAAATTGGTATCCCACAAACTATAGTACTTTCACAGTATTTTTTTTGTATCCTGCAAGTAGGGGTATATAATTATAGGGGTGTCTGCCCATTTTTAGCATGTCCTATTTAAGATTTTTATCCAAACCAATTTGCAGCTCAAGAGGCGCATGTTATCAAATGGGGGAGTTGGTGTATCAAGTTAGTGAGCATTGCACACACTTTAATCTTTGCCATATTAATTTTGCCACCTCTTCATAGGAACAGTTTGAAATTTTTGACAAATTTCATTTTTGTTTGTTTGAATTGCCTTTAAATAAAAATGCATATTATCTCATATTCTGTTTCAGATAGGACAAAGCCTAAAGTTACAAATTGTCCTGATGACAAGTTTGAAACTGGGGAAAAAACTAAACTCACTGTGTTAGCAGGTTTGAAGTCTTTAGCCACTTTCTCTGATGTCACTAAAGTTAACAGTTCTATAAATGATGGTATGTGAATAGAAAATTATCCTATAGGGCTTTTTATCCTCATGAATGTCCATCTGTCTTTCACTATTTTAGCTTCCAGATGGTAACCAAATCCATACTCAACTGAATTATCTTAAACATAAAGATAATGCTTTGTTTGTTAGTGTATTGACAACTTTCAATAGTTACGGCCCTTGTTTCATTTCACTACCTGTATCACCAATGGTGAAAGCAGGTCTAGTAGACACTTCACTGTCCATCCCTTTGTTCATCCACACAGTATTTCTTGCTAATACTGACACTTCTCTAAAAGGAATATTTTAAGTTTGTTGAGATCTGGATATGATTACTGAATCAGTTCTGGATATGATTATTTCTTTTTAGATGAAGTGTACACTTTTGGTAGGACAAATGAAGTGGTTGTTGGTTATGATGATGCTATGAATTATGCCATCTGTAGATTTAAAATCTATATCAAATGTAAGTATGCTTCATTATGTCACTGAAAAAGACCCTTTTGTGTTCTAGACCAATCTGCTTAATGTAAAATTGATATGGGCACATAAAATTATAGATTCTAGGCATCTATTATACTATTCTAGACTTTCTATCACACTATTCTAGACTTTCCATTATACTATTCTAGGCTTTCTATCACACTATTCTAGACTTTCCATTATACTATTCTAGGCTTTTTATTACATTATTCTAGGCTTTCTATTATACTATTCTAGGCTTTGCATTATACTATTCTACGCTTTCTAATTCCTCCATGTTCCAGAGATGGCATATAAATTTATGATTTATATCTTTATTTCTTGTGAATATTTCATATGTTTCACCTCCTGGATTAAAACATTACATGACCTTTCCCACAAAATATCAAATTTATTTTTGATATGAACAGTCATAATTACTTGGAAAACCATGAAATATGATGGTTTCTAAAGTTGTAGAAGTAAATTTAATATTCTCTTCCAATGTATATACTGCACTGTATATACTTTACTTAAAGAAGAAACGTTTACCTAATACAACAACAGCAGTTGGTCATTCACTGTTTATTCATTAGGACAAGAAGTAGCCATGGACATTTTCTTGAATTAAATACAGGCATACCATTCGAAGAAGCCAGGTATCCATAAAAGATTTATGAAATTGTAGAGAAATTGTACATTTGTTGAAAGAATTCTCTGTATATTTGTCATCTTTTATCATATTTTTTGGTCAAATTTTGAGAATTTTAATTTCACATTTCAGTTAACATTTAGAAGGTTGTTATATATGATTCTCTCAATACATATATACATGTACATGTCAATTCAGCAAACAACTCAAGAATAAACTGTTAAGATGGTCTTTTATTTGATTCTCTCAATACATATATACATCATGTCAATTCAGCAAACAACTCAAGAATAAACTGTTAAGATGGTCTTTTATTTGATTCTCTCAATACATATATACATGTACATGTCAATTCAGCAAACAACTCAAGAATAAACAGTTAAGATGGTCTTTTATTTGATTCTCTCAATACATATATACATCATGTCAATTCAGCAAACAACTCAAGAATAAACAGTTAAGATGGTCTTTTATTTGATTCTCTCAATACATATATACATGTACATGTCAATTCAGCAAACAACTCAAGAATAAACAGTTAAGTTGGTCTTTTATTTGATTCTCTCAATACATATATACATCATGTCAATTCAGCAAACAACTCAAGAATAAACTGTTAAGATGGTCTTTTATTTGATTCTCTCAATACATATATACATCATGTCAATTCAGCAAACAACTCAAGAATAAACTGTTAAGATGGTCTTTTATTTGATTCTCTCAAAACATATATACATGTACATGTCAATTCAGCAAACAACTCAAGAATAAACTGTTAAGATGGTCTTTTATTTGATTCTCTCAATACATATATACATGTACATGTCAATTCAGCAAACAACTCAAGAATAAACTGTTAAGATGGTCTTTTATTTGATTCTCTCAATACATATATACATCATGTCAATTCAGCAAACAACTCAAGAATAAACAGTTAAGATGGTCTTTTATTTGATTCTCTCAATACATATATACATCATGTCAATTCAGCAAACAACTCAAGAATAAACTGTTAAGATGGTCTTTTATTTGATTCTCTCAATACATATATACATGTACATGTCAATTCAGCAAACAACTCAAGAATAAACTGTTAAGATGGTCTTTTATTTGATTCTCTCAATACATATATACATCATGTCAATTCAGCAAACAACTCAAGAATAAACTGTTAAGATGGTCTTTTATTTGATTCTCTCAATACATATATACATGTACATGTCAATTCAGCAAACAACTCAAGAATAAACTGTTAAGATGGTCTTTTATTTGATTCTCTCAATATATATATACATCATGTCAATTCAGCAAACAACTCAAGAATAAACAGTTAAGATGGTCTTTTATTTGATTCTCTCAATACATATATACATGTACATGTCAATTCAGCAAACAACTCAAGAATAAACTGTTAAGATGGTCTTTTATTTGATTCTCTCAATACATATATACATCATGTCAATTCAGCAAACAACTCAAGAATAAACTGTTAAGATGGTCTTTTATTTGATTCTCTCAATACATATATACATGTACATGTCAATTCAGCAAACAACTCAAGAATAAACTGTTAAGATGGTCTTTTATTTGATTCTCTCAATACATATATACATGTACATGTCAATTCAGCAAACAACTCAAGAATAAACTGTTAAGATGGTCTTTTATTTGATTCTCTCAATACATATATACATCATGTCAATTCAGCAAACAACTCAAGAATAAACTGTTAAGATGGTCTTTTATTTGATTCTCTCAATACATATATACATGTACATGTCAATTCAGCAAACAACTCAAGAATAAACTGTTAAGATGGTCTTTTATTTGATTCTCTCAATACATATATACATCATGTCAATTCAGCAAACAACTCAAGAATAAACTGTTAAGATGGTCTTTTATTTGATTCTCTCAATACATATATACATCATGTCAATTCAGCAAACAACTCAAGAATAAACAGTTAAGATGGTCTTTTATTTGATTCTCTCAATACATATATACATCATGTCAATTCAGCAAACAACTCAAGAATAAACTGTTAAGATGGTCTTTTATTTGATTCTCTCAATACATATATACATCATGTCAATTCAGCAAACAACTCAAGAATAAACTGTTAAGATGGTCTTTTATATGATTCTCTCAATACATATATACATCATGTCAATTCAGCAAACAACTCAAGAATAAACTGTTAAGATGGTCTTTTATATGATTCTCTCAATACATATATACATCATGTCAATTCAGCAAACAACTCAAGAATAAACTGTTAAGATGGTCTTTTATTTGATTCTCTCAATACATATATACATCATGTCAATTCAGCAAACAACTCAAGAATAAACTGTTAAGATGGTCTTTTATTTGATTCTCTCAATACATATATACATCATGTCAATTCAGCAAACAACTCAAGAATAAACTGTTAAGATGGTCTTTTAACATGTAATTGATATGATAACTTGTTTGTATTTTCACAGTTGGGAAAAATTTATAATGTTTGGTTTCTTTTCACATTTACCTTATTGACATGACTTATTAAACAGGAAGTCATATTTAAGTGTCAGTTTCTGAAGTATCGGGCAAAATAGGACAAAAATTGAAACATGCGTGTCACAACCTCACAGGTCTGACGATATAATTTTACTCAAGAATAATTTCTTAATTTGAAAAGACCACTATTTGAACTATGCACCACTGGATTTGTTCAGAATTTTTTCAATAGAATGTTAGAAAAATGAGATTTTGGACAGAGTAACTGCCCTTGAAATGTTCATTTTAAGTGCATTTCAGTGAAATTATAACTCCATTTACCAAAAAGGATATGAAAAAATCTTATATTTTTTTCTTGATTCTGATGGTGCAAATAGTCAAAATTACTTCTTAAAATAGTTGGTTTTTTTTACCATGTTTCACCCTCTGCCTGATTCTTACAGAGGCACTTAATTCTTTTCTATCCTACAAAGTTATAATTTCCAGGGTAGAATTCAATTATGAAGTTACAACTTTCATGATTTTATCTAACAACTCATACAACACCAAAACTTGATAATGTGGTAGAATAATGTTTTAATAGTAAACAAAAATCTTTATTTTCACTTCATAATTTTCTACTTTTTACCCAATTATTATACAACGATTTTTGTCTCACTACCAGATTTTGATGAGTGCCCAACTCCTGATACAGATGCATCTATTGATAGATGCAAAAACAACCAGAGCGTTTGTGGTTTAAGTTGTGCTAGTGGAAACAGCCTGTCTATAGACCATAGGAATACATACACTTGTGGACGTCTTGGTGTGTTTAACTATCAACATCCATGGAAACAGTTTGTTCTTCCCACATGCGGAGGTCAGTTTTGTGATTGTGTTATATTAACAACATAAAAATTATAGAGAAGTTTAGAATCTTTATATAGTATATCAGTTGATAAGTAACTAAACTGTTGAGCCTTCAGAAAGTTATTGTGTTGTCTAGATAAGTTGGGTTTTGTTTGCATATGCTGACTTCATCATTTTGTGAAAATAAAAAAAAATGGAATACACGTACTGCTATTTATAGTAAAATTTTCAGTCCTCAGAAGTCAATTATTATTCCATGCAAAAAACATTGTGCATGTACATGCACTATATATGTTCAAAATGTCCACATTGTGAAACTAACATGATGGTTGATCATGTATCATGGTTCTCAAGTGCAGCAGCATTGTATGGTATCTTTTTATTCAATGTTAGCTGTTGTAAGTGCTTCTTGAGGAATAGTTTATAAACAGGAATATGCATTGCCCATTGATTCATGGATTTCTGCTTTTACAAATTCAGGTTTTGCCATTTGATTCTTTATTTTACTGTATATCTGCCTCCCTGCTGTTCATCATACCATATTCCTGTATAAATAAGCAAAGATTATTCAAAATTAACCCCCAAAATAAATCTTCATTAAGTTAGGCTGCATAATTTTATTTCCTGTAAATTGGTGAACACTTAAGATGAATAAAGAAAAAAACACAAACAATGAAAGCACATCTCTGTTGTGATTAGATGTTTGACAAACCATATATGATTATGACCAGAATGAAAGTTGTCATTTCATTCAAAAATGAAGAAAATGCTTATTTCTGGCATGGGAATGGCGGAAACCAGGAAAATGTTTTTTTTATTTTTCTAATTCATTCTTGCTTATGGTCATCAACCCCTCCAATGTTATCCTCAAGCCTAACTTTGATTGAATGCCACATATGTTCTTAGCCTTGTAAACATGTACCCCATGACCAATATCAATATGCCTACACCAAAAGAAAACAAATTTACAGCTTGGGCATGAATTTGTACTTTAAAATCATTAAGGTTAAAGTTCAAGGTCAAAGATCATCAATTATAGTTTGCAACACATCATCTAGATCTTGAGCTGATATACCTTCATGCCAAATATCAAAAGGTTACACCAAAAGATAGCAAAGTAACAGCCCTGACATGATTTGTTAAATATAGTGGCAGGGCCCTGATGGCAGAAAGTAGTGGAGTCTTACATGTATACCACATATGTTAAGTTATGTTGAAGCTTATACTCTCGCAATTTTGCGATTTTTGTAAGATGTTAGACTTCTTATAAATGTGATGTTCAAGTAGCAATACAGGGATATTTGTTCTCAAGTTACGATGCAACATATGAGAAAAAATCTATTTAAGTTCCATACCACTAATTCAACGAATGAGCTTTTAGAGCATACACAAAAATAGTCATACACAAATATGAGGGGAATTCCCATTCTATTTTTTTAAGCTCATTGTCTTTTAGGACTCATACTGCAAGGTAGTAAAGCCTACATGATATTTTCAGAGTTATTGATCTAAGCATGCAGTTTTTAGGTGATATACATTGTATAGTTTTCCTCAGTTTAAACTTAAGGTGGAGCTCCATAGCAAATTGAACTTGGTGAAATTATCATTGGAGCCTAACTTATTGGAGGTGACATTTGTGGTCTGTAGTTTTACAGTCCCTGAACCACTCTGTGCAACTATTTGACAGATCGATGACCAATGGTTGAATGATCACTGACAGATCTGAAACCGATTACCAATCTGATCATGATTTTGTTATTTAAAGCTTTTATGCTGAAATCATAAGAACTCTTATTGACCCCTTCATGTTTTGCAAATGTACATGTAAATTCATATTGGATATCGATTCCCGTCCAAAGTTTCATTTTTATGTTAAAATTAATTTAAATAGAGAATTAACTTGTGAATAGTCACCTTTATTTTCTTGTTCAGAAATGAGCAGTAGCAAATTGAACAGAAACAATACATGTATATATATATATTTCAAATACAAGACTGTATGTACACTGATTGGTTTCCATTTACCTGTATGAACTGACGGTCAGGAATTTTACTTTTGGTTAGTCTGGTAAGTCATATGATAACCAATAATGGAATACCATTTTGTGGTTCAAGTAGAACGAGCCCCTTAATTGAAAGCACCAAAGGTGTCAAATACATATTTTGCATTATAGATGGCTTTCCTCTTTTAAATAAAATTAAGTAGTTCACCTATGATTGAATCAGAATAATAATGACACTTCTTCCTTTCTGTTTTCAGGTAAAACCACTCAAAACATAGCACTGACTGTAACAATGAAGTATACATTTATAATTAATTGTATGACTATTCTGAAGGATGAGCTTAATAATGAACTTGTAGTAGCATTGGAAAATGTCAAAAATTCATGGAGTGATATATCATGCATGAGTGGAACCTGTGAAGTCACCACAAGCTGTATAAATGAGGGATCCTCACCTGAAGTCAATGCAGAACTGACAATCTCAGGACTAAGGTACTTAAAATGTGGTTCCTGTAGAAAATATCATCTAATCCATTTTAAATACTCCCTTGTTGTAGTAGAAAATAGTTAATTCTATCGTTATTTATTATACACTTATGGTGAGATGGGGAAGCCTGAAGAAAATTTGTATTGTGTTGGTCAATTAGTTTGCTTAAATGTAAAATGTATCTTAAATGTGTTTTATTGCCAAATCATATTTTTCCTGAAATAAAAGTATCTGCAGGTAAGTTTCTTTTGTAATTCCAATTTATTTATTTTTGGGGTTGTGAGGTGAGTTGAGCCAAGTAAGAATAAGGGACCAGACACAATTATTTTTGTCTGATTTCTTGACGATAGCTTGTTTATTTCTGGTCTGATTTTTATTTTTTTTGTTTTGTATTAGATCTTTGCCTGCATTTCACAAATCTTTTACAGTTTTTCAAATAATAAGGGGCCAAAGGGACCACACCTTTATATGTTTGGTTAGATTTTGAAATTTGTTTTTATTAGGTTCCTCCTGAAAATCTCCTCCTGCATTTTTCTTTCATATTTCAAATATCACTTATGGTTTTCAAGTTATAAGGGACCAAAGGGGACCACACCCCAAAAATAGACTTTTCATTTTTGGTGTGATTTTGAAATGTTTTTTTTTATTGTATTCCATATGAAAACCCCAGCCTAAATACAAGACCTTTAAGACGTATGCTTACCAAATTTATCGTATTATTTATATACTGTTTTTGAGATAATGAGGTAATAAAACAAAGTGATCCATGAATGCACGCTGAAGCAGACCTTTATACTTAAATTGGATTTCAAAATACTATTCAATATTGTGTGTCCATCTACAATGAACTGTAAGTCCCTATGTTCAGTGACAGAAACTAAAATTGTGTCGTCACTTGCCTCAAGTTCAACTGGCTGTGGTCATATCATGCTGTGCAGTACAAAGCTTTTTTATTTGCAATGCTTAATTAGTAAATTTTAAAATAGGGATAATCTGTGTTTTACTTTTTATTATTTCTTTGACAGACCAACCACTACAAAAGAAGGAAAAACTTATACAATGAGAGAAGCTATGTTGATTATTATACTTCAAGAGTACTTACTTTCAACTGACGTAAGTACTGTATTGAAAAGTTAATAGAGAAGTTTTTCATGTCAATCACATGATGTTACATCAGACACTAACCTCCATAATCAACATGCTGGATTGTAATGACCGAACTTTATATTTACTAAGTATTTAGAAATATCTTGATATATTATCCATTTTCAGCATCATGCATAGTTTAAGGTAATAAAAACCACTTGAGTAATTTTAATTTTACTTGCAGTGGAGGATCATGAAATTCTTAAAAGGGGCTGACTAGTGCATGAGTGATTTTCAGTATCAAATTAATCAAGATTTTTAGCAGGAGAAGGCCTGGATCTCCTCTTGGGTCAGTCTAAGACTTGGCAGGAATGGTGTATAAAATAGCCTGTACAAAATGTTCCACTTTAAGATTTGCTAGATCAATCAAAATGGCTACCAGAGACTATCCAAGGTTCTGATTAGCTTGTTTTCAAGGTCAGCTCTTCTGAAACCAGAGGTCCCAATCTTGGAGGAATTTGACCTCATTGTTCTCTACAAATGATGAGTTGATATGAATCACATTTGGTTCATATATATACTGACTGTAAACCTTACTGTATAGAAGATTTTTCAGTCTGAATATTTGATTGAAGGAATCTTGTTTTGCAAATAAAAAAATAATCTCAAACATTTTCCTGTCTAGTTTACGATATATTTCTTCATGAATCCATTTGAAACATTTAATAAAAAATCTACAGTCTTAGTTTACATAGGGCAAAATCACTAGGGTATTAGAATTCCTTATTGTGAGTTATACTTGAAAAAAAAATTGCCAAATACTGTTGGGTACTTAAGTAAGGAAATCGTTATTAATAGACCATTCTGGTAAACAAAAATTTGAAGGGAGGAAAACAGTGGAGTTGTGCAAGGATGAAAATAAAATAATTATTACTTGACAAACATTTGGTTAGTTTTGTTAAAAAGATTTACAAGAATGTTATAACATGAATGTGATTCATGAATGATATATAATGTCTGTAAGGTTGCCTTGTGTTAAAAAAATCACCTAGGAGAAGTTTGCACACAGTAGATTTGGCAAACTTGGTGGGAATATTGAAAGGAATGGCTTCTATACCAAGTAAATTTTGTTCCTGCTTTGTCAAACAATTTGACCTGGCTCCAGATTTCTTTTTTATACCCTGTCACACAAAGTGGCAAGGTTACAATTATGGGATAAACCCACAAAAGTTGTCTGTCCATTTCCTGACAATTTCCAGATGATAACATTGGAAGATAATCAATGATCTTTTTTAAACTAAGTGTGGTTATTAAGTTTCATAAAATACAGATCAAGATGAAGTTTCGGTTTAATTGATTGTATTACTATAAAGTCGTGGCCATTTTAAGTTGTTTTTACACCCAAAGAGTTTTAGATGAGTTGAAGTTATATTTTTTAGAGACTAGTTAATCCTACATGAATGAGAAATTATGTTAAAGCTTGTGTATTTTCATTTGATATTCTTGTTATATCCCATCTTACAAGTTGGTAGTATATTGAAATCAACTTTTCCCTTCATCCAAATTTTGTTGTAATTTTCTCGGCTCCCAATTTATGGTATGATTTCAAAGGTGATGGGGAATTAGGCCCAAATATTGCCTAAAAATATCAACTTTATTTTCAGTTGTATTTTAGGCTAATGAGATCCTTTATTGCCTCTTCTCTTTGGTATGTGGCTTTCTGTAGATAGCGCATAAGTTATAAGTAATTGTGATTGCTGTCCAATATCTTATTTCTGTACAAGTGAGGGTATTTTCCTTATCACGACAATACTGCAACTTCATGCTCACATTGAAGGATCCACTCTATGCTTCACGCAATCCTTATTTTGAGATTCCTTTTTTTTAAATTTCCATTTTGATTTGCACTTTTTCAGTTTCTCAAACTGTTAAGTTAGCTTATCTGACTAATGATTTTCCAGGACATTAAAGGTGTTGGACAAGCCGATTTACTTGACAACACTGTCATGGTGACTGTTAGTCCTTCTTGTCCATCTGGATATGTTGTTCTTGGAGATACATGTGGTAAGTTTGTAATCATAGAAATAATTCAAAGTGAAATATGATAAGAAAATGAGACTTTGAAGTTTTACTTGTGGCAAGTTCTTGTAAATTCTTTAGTAATAACACCATGATGAAACCCTTTGAAAAAATTAGATAAATATTCAATGAACAATTTATTGTAAACTGGTATATTTGTAGGATTTAGCACACATGTTAATTAAGGTTCTTACAAAGCTTTGAAAATCCCTTCCCCTGTTATGCCATTTAGATTTAATCTTGGGATTTGTGTTTGAAAATTCTATTTTAAATATTGCGTAGGTTATTTCTGATTCAAGTACATCTGTACTACTATGAGAATATACTGCTATTTCTTAATTGTTTGTAGTTCAGTGTGGCAAAGGAACATACAGAAATGACACCACAATGACATGTGAGTTTTGTCCTGTTGGAACTTACCAAGTCTTGTCAGGTCAGACAACATGTCAACCGTGCATAGAAGGAAAGACAACTCTGACCTACGGATCATATTTGTCAGCTGATTGTGTTGGTAAGTTCTGATTGATCAAAAAGATAATTGTCTTTTCTTATATATTTTAGAAAAATTATGCCACATGGAAGATAATTGTTAAGTAATTATTCAAAGGAAAAGTAAAGGGAACATTAAGAAGTTTTTCTTCTATGAATATAAACTATGTAAACTAAAAATATTGTGAATAAGTGGACTTTTTTTCTAATTACATTTAAAAAAAATCTTTTTTTGTTTTTTGTTTTTGTTTTTTGTAGTTCTTTATTAGACCAAGTATATAACGTTTAACTCAGGCTGGTTGTTTGATAAGTTGTAATTACTTTAAAATCAATTAAAAACATTATTTGCTGGTTTTTATTTCAAAATTGTCATCAAATTATGTTCAAAATTTTATTCCTGCAAGTAGTCACTATAAAAAACAATAGTTCAGTGCTAGGAATGAAATCTACATGATTGTGTCTATTTTCATGATTGACCATGTGAATCTTATTTTTCTTAAACAACTATTTTGAGGTTGATAATTTGCATCAATGTGATTAGAAATTAAAAGCTGGAACTCTGGATTTTTTTGCAATGCTTAAATCAAGAGTTTATTTATGTATCCTTTGCTGGACCATGAGTTTTTACCTGTGTCTGTCGTACCACAATAAACAATTTTGGACTTTTTCTACAAGTTTGTATATGTTGAAATGAATTTAGGTTTGTGTGAGTGTATTATGTGTAAAAAATAATTAATTGTGAATGATACTTATGCAAGTAATTATATACAATGTTGTAATTAAATTGAAGACGCCATGCAACTCAGTATGGCTTATTACACTTTGCACAACTCTGAAGCAACATGTTGTCTGGATAGCCCTCTATTTCTTGATTAATTTTCTTCAAACTTTGATGAATGGTTTGTAACTATTTCATCTTGGGATTTCACAGAAATTGATTAGGGAGACCATTTATCAGAGTTCAGCTGTATGTCTGTTGTAAGTTGTCAATTATTTCCATTGCAGATGATTGCCAACCTGGTAAATTCTATGATACAAACACTAAAAGGTGTACTGATTGTCCCAAAGACAATTACCAGGACATGAGTGGACAAGAGTTCTGTCACCGCTGCCCACTTGGATTTAAAACTAGTGGCAAGGGAAGCAACTCCTCCACAATTTGTTATGGTTAGAATAATACCTTGATAGTTTTTGGTGCAATGTAGTATGTTCTGTCCTGTTCTTAGGGCATGTTTCTGCTGTCCGTACATGTGTATGCCTCCTTTATTTTTTGTCACATAATATTCTGCAGCTCTTTATGGAAATGCTTTGAAGATTTGTTCCTTCATCAAAGCCTTATTTATTATTTGAATTGCCAAACTGCAGACCAAGTCGTAGTACCAAGTTAGTCAATGAAATATAAAAAATAACCTATCTTCCCATGAAAAGATATACCAATCAAAAGGTTTATAATGAATCAAATTAAGTTATTACTTGATAAATCTGACTCCAAACTTCAAAAGGAAGGTTGGTATTGATTTTGGGGTTGTGGTTTTGGAGTTGGGGTAAAAAACAAGAATGTCTTACAATTTAACCATATAACTAAAGATAAGCATATAAATATTTAGGTAATCGTTTAATTTGATGTACACCACAATTCACAAGTGACAGACAGGGATTGATTATAGGAAATAATGAGCTGAAAATTTTACACACATTTTTTCTGATTTCAAAACAAAAGTGTTTGTAAAAGGGTACGTATCTTTATGAAATTTTAAATGTAGGTTTGATACAACTAAATAAATATTTTCATTGATTAATTTGGTAATAATCCTTACTAGTTAGGGATAGAGTCAAAAAGAGAAAAGATGTAAACATTTTACATTAAATGAACTAATTATATTTATTATTTGTAGGGATCCCTAAAAAATTGTATCAAAAGGATCCATTTGTCATGCTTGGATTGATTTCAAGAGTTATCCATAAAAGAACAAGGGACTAAAAAGGGTCAACAGCAAACATTATCCTGATTTTCAGGCAATAATTATTACCGTTGAATACAAAGTCTGTCTTTCAACATATCTTTTAAGTACAACTCCACCTAAAAAAGTGGTTACTTGACAGGATTTTGTGAAACTTTTTGGGAAGATTAGCATTTATATGTAGATGTGCACGACGGAAGATTATTGTTGACTGATACCTGCAAATAGAGATTATTCAGTTTCAGGCTTAACATGGTAATCCTCCCCTTTCCCCCCTAAATGCAACTTCTTCTGAACTGATCTAGGGATTTCTATGCAACTTTTTAAGGAAGGTTAGGCATCAAATGTTGATTACCATGAAGGGATTGTCTAATATCGCAGAATGAGATTTTCTTACTTAAAATCTTGAAAGTTTAACTCCTCTTACACTGCTCAACAGATTTAGATAAAATTTAAAAGAAGATAAGCCATTATATGTAGGAGTGCATGGAGGATGTTAATTGATATCAGGTCACTGCAAGAAGTGATTTCAAGTTAATGGCTTTTATATGATTTAAGTCGACTTGATTAAGTATCAGGGCAGTATTCACTTTTTGAACTTCCTCTCACTCACTAGGTTTCATATCACAAAAGGAAAGTTCTGGTGGTTTTAAAAGGTTATGGACCCTATCTGTAAGGAATAACAGCAAAAAAAATGTATAAAAATAACATCTTCCTTATGTCTAACTGTAAGTTTTGAATTTCTATTACCACTTTCAATCTCGTCAGAATCTTGTCAAACATTTAATCACAATCCAAATTAACAGCTGACATATCAAGTTTAAATGTAGTATCCATACTACAACCAACTTAACAGGGTGGGACCTCTGTATCCCACAAAGAGATTAATGAACAGATTTGCTGCATAAATCTTGGCAGTTCATCAATTTAGAATTTGGTACACAGCTTCAATTTGGTGGATTGTACTTTGTGTAAACTTTTCAGCTAAGTTTTTGTTGCTTTTTAAAATAGATTCATTATTTTATCACTTTAAAATTGGGTGCTGTTCTTTGGAATACTTTGAAATTAAATATGCAGCTTCTGCTAGTGTGTAAGTTTTTTCAACTCAATTTCCCATCAAGTTTCTGTTTGCTTAAAGTTTTTGTAGCTTTAGCATAGTTTTAATTCACTTGACATCCACAAAAAATGAATTATTTTACTATTTGTGTCATGTAAGAACAACAATAATATGACTTTGTTGTGATACCATTTATTATTCTCTTAGTTTTATAGTACCAAAATTTTGGGAAAAATTAGAAATACCTATTAAAGCATCAAACTTAAGGAAATCTGTGGACATAGAGTTGGTAATATTTAAAAATAAATCTCTTATCTCTGGTAGGCTGATCAGTTTATTAGTCAGAAATTACATTGTGTTACATTTGCCAATATTCAGCTGACTGTGAGGCTGGTAAAGAATTACAGCCAGATGGCAAGTGTAAAAGCTGTTCACGTGGGTATTATAGAACTCAGAATGATGATAAGTGTGTCTCCTGTGGTGACATATACACCACGGAGGGAGAAGGAACAAAATCTTTAGACGACTGTAACATTAGTAAGTTTGTATACTATATAGTGTATTATGTTTTGTATAAATTTTATTTTACTGTGAAGAAAATTACATTCAAGTTTTCTTTTTTCAGTTTTGTAATCATGATGTAAAATATTTTTAGAAATTTTATACCTCTTTTGGTAAATTTTTGGTCAAGAAAAATATTGCTACATCAAGAATGCAACATTGTCCATGTAAAATTAAGACACTGTCCATATTCAAGTATTTCATGGTCAAGAAAAACCCACTGAACAAACAATGCTTTTTTTCAATCTACATATGCTATATTTTTATGTAACAGTTTTTCTTTCCATATTCAGATCTGTACTTTTGAGAAAATCATACATTTATCTCCCTGTAAAATCAACCAAACGAACAAAATCAAGAACCATAACTCTTGCAAAGTGCTAATTTCATATACAATCTATATGAATTTTATCTCAGAAGTGCAACACCCAAATGAAAAACTATGACTGGTTATGTTGTCTGTAACTGATTCTGAATCAGGAACAAAAGTGAGTTCGATGGGTTTTTGACATGCATGAATCACCTCCTTGTCCCATTTTTATAAAGACTGCTACTTTAAAACTAAAGTATGGGATACAAAAATGTTGATCAATATTTTTAAACTTTGACTTGTATGTGTAAAATCATCATATTATTTCTGGACTGGAAGCAAGCTTTTTAAAATGTCTGTCATCTTTTGCCAGGGTTTAGTTTAAAACTGTTAATAAGTAATATATTGTACATTGGAACATTTACAATGACACTTTGTACTTGATTTGACAGGAATTTGTACTGCTGGAAACTTCCGTAATGGTTCTAATGTATGTGTGCCTTGTCCTGTTGGAGAATATCAATCAGAAGATCTAAAGGATGACTGTGATAAATGTTCCGACTCTTACACAACAGATGGTGAAGGGAAAACTCATAAAGATAATTGCACCTGTAAGTTCAGTAGTCCTTCCAAGATAAGACCCCAGCATCATATGAACTTCTCCTCCATGCAACCACCTTTTGCTTGTTTTTTATATGCTATTTTTCCACCAACCACCATGTTTTATTTGAGGAAATGCTATATCCTTCACAACACATCTGAAATATGCTAGTTGGTACATTCCTGAATTATTTTCATTCCAAA
The DNA here is from genome assembly GCA_037379345.1 of Perna viridis. Taxonomy (NCBI): domain Eukaryota; kingdom Metazoa; phylum Mollusca; class Bivalvia; order Mytilida; family Mytilidae; genus Perna; species Perna viridis. The sequence goes on along the minus strand of CM074514.1, from coordinate 23,811,672 downwards.
AAAAAAAATTGTCTTGCAGAAGTTTATATTCAATGCTTGCTGGTGGAAATTTAAACACGATATAATTTTCACATTTTATATTTTATGCTAATAAAGAAATTTTAGTGCTCTGCTCAGAGAGTCAGACTCAGTGGATGTAAATGGAGTATTTTTAAATGTTGAAATTGACTTATCCTGTTCAAAATCCTACTTCAATCCCCCCCCAAATAATGATGAGCAGGAGGCAACATTATGGAAAAAAAAACAATAATATAAGCCTGTATATAACTGGCGAACAGAACAGGCATATATTGACGTTCATAAAAAAAATTAAGAAATAAAATAAACTATATTGAAAATGAGGGTTATTTAACTGTAATATACTTTTAATGAAGTAATTATTGGCACAAGTATAATGCAGTTGTATGGAGATAATCCAACTTAAGGGTTTTACATGTTCAATCCTTGTATACAACTCCTAAACTGCTGAAGGGGTATTGATGAAATTTTATAGAAAGGTTAGGCATTTGTTGTTGTTGGAGGACTCAACTCTACTTCAGCATTATACATATTACAACCTAACAAGTGTAACTTCTAAACTACTCAAGGGATTTTGAAGAAAGATAGGAAGGTTGGGAATGATATATAGATGTGTATGCAGGAATTTAATTGTTGTCAGGGAACACCTATAGGTTATAATCAAAACTCCAAGGTGTTTACATTTATCATGTAGTTTGTTTTGTTCAGTATAACTAATAATAAATAATTTCCCCAATCTTGGAATAATGTTTGAAGTGAATGCCTTGGGCAATCCATTTTTAAGACTCTTCACCTCTGACACTAATTGACCAATTAGAACCAAACTTGGTATGATTGTTCCTTGGGGTATCCTGCATAGAACTGATGAAAGGATTTTTGATTTGTCGAAAACCATGGCCGCCATTGCATATATCTAAAAAATTGTTAGGTTTAGTCAATTTTTGTCATAGGTTACAGTTTTCAGGGAGATCAGATCTATTTGTGGTCAAATTTTGGTGTTAAGCTGTTTAGTCATGTCGGAGTAATTTTCCTTTTTCGACATTTTTTTGCTATATTTAATGTCATTTCTTTAAAAAATCTTCCCCTCTGACACTACTTGACCAACTAAAACCAAACTTGGTATGGAGGTCCTTTGGGCCATCCTGCATTGAACTGATGGGGATTTTTGATTCATCGAAAAACATGGTTGACATTACTATAAATAGAACATAGGGGTCAGACAGTAGTTTTTTGCATATATATATATTTCCAAAACCGTTAGGTTAGTCAAATCCTTTTTATTGCTGAAATGATCATATTATAAGGCCTGCAAAAGTTTTCAAGGATCAAAGTTGTCAGACAGCTCCTTGTAAGAGTTATTGCCCTTGAAAAATAAAAAATGATTTTTTTCTTTACAGTTTTCAGCCAATATCTTTAAAACTATGTTAGATAGAATGAAACTTTCAATTGCTTGAGCGATCTTTATGATACCACTTATGAAAGCTTGCAGGGATCAAATTTGTTGGACAACTACTTGTTAGAGTTATTGCCCTTAAAAGGCAAAGAAATTATGTTTTTAGCAGTTTTCAGCCAACATCTCGAAAACTATAATAGATATAATGTACTTTCAATTTATGATATGATCCTTATAAGTCAACGAAAGTATTCCTTAGTCTAAATTGACAAACCTCTCCTTGTTATTGCCTTTGAAAGACAAAAATAACCAGGTTAGAGATTCAGGCTTCTGGGAGCCACTTGTTATTGTTATTTCTTTTAAAAAATCTTCTCATCTGACATTACTTGACCTATTGGAACCAAACTTGGTATGAATTATCCTTGGGGTATCCTGCATAGAACTGATGGGGATTTTAATTTGTCATAGAACATGGCCATGGTTACTACAAATAGAACACAGTGATCAGGCAGTAGTTTTTCACATATATCACTCAAAACAAAGCTGGCATTGCTACTATTAGAACATTAAAAGTAATATTTTAAAATTTAGTTACTGTAAGTGCAGTTTTATTTCTGAAGAAAACACCGACAGTAGGAGTGAGAACAGAAGTGATCATAATTCTAATTGCCCAATGTACTTAAAATCATTATATTAAAAAATTAAAAATCCTAATGTGGTGTTCCGGTAAATATAATTATCCTAATAATTTTTTTTTCAGTTTATTGTCCAGCTGGGGAGGAAGTTGACCCAGCAAAGCAAAAATCTTGTCGCCCATGTCCCCAGGGAAGTTATCGTAGTACTGAGCCTGACCAGATTTTGATGCCATGTATTAACTGTTCTGATGGAAACACTACAGAATCTGCCGGAAGTGAATCAAGTGACCAGTGTACAATCAGTAGGTTTCTTTAATCATTGGATTGCGTTAAATAGGGTCATGTAAAACATTATTTTCATTCTTTGGGCACTCCATCTTTTGGGTTGGAGTTAATCTATTTTGTTGAGACTTATAATATAATAAGTGTCAGTCTCTATAAGAATCAGGCAGTGGATGAAACATGGTATGACAAAGCCCATTATTTTGATAATGTAATTTGACTAATGCACCATCAGAATCAAGGAAACAAAGACAATATTTTCCATATCATGTTGGTGCATGGAGTTCATTGAAATGCAATGAAAATGAACATTTCCCACACATGCATACCCACCCTCCTGATATAACTGACCAAGCCTCATTTTCAATTACAAATATTGCATATAATGGGTCATGGCTTATTGACTTATTAAAGGGGGGGGACTTTATTGTTACAACAAATAGCCCATACAAACAGTTGATATTGATGAATATTCATACATACAACCACTTTTATAACACTTTTCAACAAAATATGAAAATAGTGGCTAATGTCCTTTAAAAATGTTATTGCCGGAAATGATATTAAAACTTCATTAATTTGGAATGACCTTTGTCATATTTTACCTTTAAGGAGACTGTGATCCTGGATATTATATTGATGGAAATGACTGTATAGCTTGTGGTTTTGCCCAGTATCAGCCAAATAGACATGCTGTGTCCTGTAGGGACTGTGCTCCAAATCAAAACACCACTACTATTGCCTCAACACAACAATCTGCTTGTCAGAGTAAGTAAAGGATATCACATTCTCACATTATCATATTTTTAGATGGAAAACACATTAAGTAACAGTCTTTGTAAGAATCATGCAAAATCTGAAAAATGTGATACACCCCAAAAAAGCTACATATTTTTATTTTTGTAATTAAGTTGTTTTATGGGTCGCAGGAATGACAGGAACTGGGATGTATTTAAAAAGCTGGAGATATGGCTGTTTGCATTTCAATCACCTGAAGATTTTTTCCCCAAGAGTCTGTTTTCTACTGAATACAGGCAATGGAGACAGGATTAGATTCAGTTAGAATATCCTATTCACATTGATTGACTATATTTTCTGATGTTGTGGGTGATTTATGCTACTGGAAAATGTCACAGTGACATATTTGTGAACATGATAAAGTTAGACAAAGTATTTAATTTCATCCTCTCATAATGTCTTTATAGTTTACTGCAAAGCTGGAGAATATGGTACAGATACTTGTCAACCTTGTGAAATCAACTCCATCAAACCATCAGAAGGAATGGCTGAGTGTGAGGAGTGTACAGGAAATACAACTTCCAATGATGCTAGGACTGCCTGCTCAGAATGTAAGTTTTTGATTTGGATCCAAGGCCCAACCATATTTTCAAAAAAATGTGTAAGTGTTATTAATGTTGGAGTGAGCACTCTTCAATTTTTCAATTTCTATTGATTTGTGTGTCTCCATGTAAGTTAATGTATAGGTTTTAGTAAGTTAACATTTTGTACCTCTTAATGTTAATGTCTGCAATTAATCCAGTGGTAAAAAATAAAATATAGCTTTTATCTGTAAAAAATTCTGTCAAAAAAATGACTTCAGGCTGTTCAGCAGCCCTAAAATTTAAAAAAATCCTTTTTTTTTACAGTTTGGCTAAAATTCCTTAAGAAACTTGAAATTCAAAGGGAATTTATAAAAAAAAATCTTATTTTTTATGTGAATTCCTAAAGTTTCATTTTATTTCACTGTTGTCTAAGGAGTTTCAATGACTGCTTGTTTTGTAAATATGAGAGTTCATCTTAATTGTCTGTAAATATTTTTTTCATCCCAGATAATCAGGTGTCTTACAAAAGACATGTAAGAAAGATTGAAAATATTTCTTATTGTTAGTTTCTTTTATGTCTTAAAATTCCTAATTTTGGCCCTACATTAGCCCTGATTTTTTGCCTTTAGGTGCTGGACTACCTGTGACTTTGATTGTTAGGACACAACTCCTCCTCTCACTTCCTCTAAGTTTGCTATGGGTAGTAAGTGGAGACAACTCCTCCTCTCACTTCCTCTAAGTTTGCTTTGGGTAATAAGTGGAGACAACTCCTCCTCTTACTTCCTCTAAGTTTGCTATGGGTAATAAGTGGAGACAACTCCTCCCCTCACTTCCTCTAAGTTTGCTATGGGTAATAAGTGGAAACAACTCCTCATCTCACTTTCTCTAAGTTTGCTATGGGTAATAAGTGGAGACAACTCCTCCTCTCACTTCCTCTAAGTTTGCTATGGGTAATAAGTGGAGACAACTCCTCTTCCGACTTCCTCTAAGTGTAGTGTGTTTTCATATTTTATGATCACATAGTATAAATACTTTTAATAGAGTAACTACTTTCTGCTGCGAATCATCGACAGGAGACATATCACATTGAGTTAATTTGTTTTATTTAGTATTCTGTGTCTATGGGCTGTACAACATGAATGGGGAGTGTGTACCATGTGACATTGGGGAATATAAGGATAAGAGAGGAAATGCAGAATCCTGTGAAAAGTGTGGTCAAGGCTATACAACAGCTGGTGTAGGCTCTGGCAGTAAAGATGATTGTTATCCTTGTAAGTGTTCATTAATACTGTGGAGGTACTACTATTTGTTGGTACAGTTGTATTAGTTTTCATGTATTGTAAACATTTTGCTTGTTACTATCTGGACCATTTCTTATATGAGTTCTTTTTTCTTCTTTTTTATAATTCCATTTTAAATGGATTTTCCCTGCTGTATGTGTATAACAGAAGTTGTATATAGCTAAGTTTTGCATTTTTAGAACAAAATTTATATATCTAATACCGGCATAATTTTCACATACAAAATTTCTGACGTTTCACACACCTAATTTGAAATTTCAGTTATTCATCTTTTTGTCTTCCATTGAAAAAATCATCACTTCCATTTTATCACAAAAAATTGATATCGGTACTGGCAGTGTTAGCATCAGTATACAATTTAGTTTTCTTAGAATAACTTGAGTATTAATTTATGGATCTCAATCGAGTTTTACTACGATGTGCCATACCTCAAAAGGACAGCTGGGATGGATTTTGGAGGTTATGAGTTGTAATTGAACTATTGAGGAATTAAGGGGTCAAAAAGGGACAAGAATCATGATTTTTGTGGTTTGGTGACAGTAACTTTGACTTTTTATGAGCAACTCGGCGGGTGTTTCTAGAAAAGCAGAGGACGCTTACCCTACCGGTGCACCTGGTCCATGCTCCCAGTTTTTAGTGGAGTCCGAGTTGCTCATTTACTTTTGTTACTTTGTATGTATGATTTTAGTTACTTTATGTTCTTTGTTGTGAATGTCTGTTTTCCATGTCTGGTCTTTGTCCCTGGATTACATTCTTTTGATTACCGCTATAACCTTGGTTTCCTTGATTACCCTTAGCATATGGATCTTAATCAATTCGTATCACATCTCTCTCCCATTAGGAGGGAGAGACTCCCACAAAATCAATAAAATAACTTAGAATCTCCCTCATACAAATGTTAGATTTGTGGGAGGTTTTTGGTTAAAATTACTTTATTTTCTGTGAAAAATACTAAACAATTGAATTTTTACACCAAAACTTTGGTTTTACATAAAAACGTTCCACATGAAACAGTGACATTAGGGGAGAATCTTCAACATGAACTGTTCCAGAGGTTAATAGGAAAGTCCACTGTCATATCACAAAAGGAAGGCTGGGATTGATTTTGGAGTTGAACATCTAAAGAAGTATGGGCTGAAAAGGGGGCCAGAAACAAGAACTTTCTTGGTTTCCAAACAATAATTTGAGTAAAAGAGTAAAAAGGATAAATAAGGGGTCAGAAATAAGCATTTCATTTTTTGTCAACTTAGTAAAAATTTCTTTTGTCTTATTGCAACTTATTAAGTTCTTTGAATATTTTCATTCTAGTTAGAAGCTTATAGTGTGTCAAACATTTATTCACAGTTTAAATGCCGATTTTCTTTTAATAATGCATCCTAGCATGTCCCAGCTTTGTACAGGAGGGTTTTACTTTAGTGGTCAAATCAAGCTGCAATCTGCAAAGCATTTTATTAAGAATAGCTTATTTAGTGTATTGGTCTTTTAATTATTTTATACAATCTATCTTTATGAAATTTATGTGATATGGTATACTGAGTCTGTCCAATGCAAAAGTTTAGTCCAACATGAAATATTGCAGTTTCTTTTTATTTTTCTGCTTTTTTAGTGAACTGTGATCCTGGTAAATTCCAAAATTACACAAGTAACAGATGTGAACCTTGTCCTGTGAAGACATACAATTCTCAGTTTAATGGTTCTTGTACAGAATGTGATGATGACAAAACTACACCTGGGACTGGATCAACAAGCAAAGATGATTGTTCATTAGGTTAGTTTATATCTCTGCTATAATTGGTTTATGGTAAGTTTTAGGGACATAAAAACAATATCTAAACAGATAGTGCTTAACTTGAAATTTTTGGATATTAAGATCTCTAGAAAGTCATGAGTACTGAAAAAAAACAAAGCTTTCTGTACAACTGCAAAATTTTTCAGGGTCTTATAAAGGTGTCACCCTTGCATCATTGTTGTTGGCATCTGTTAACTTTAGTTTATATACTACAAGTTGAGTCAAAATTTTGAAAAATTTTAGCACATTGTTCTTAAATATACGGACATGAGGGAGGGCACCATGATTTTTTTTAGGTTTTTACCCCCATCCCCTTTAGAAATAAAGGGCTAAAAGAGGGAAAATGGGTGTTAATCACTACATTTAGGCAAAACTTATCATCGAACAGATTTTGTTTTGTTAAGTTGTGAATCTGTTCCTTTCAAAATTCTGTTTTAAAAGTGTTTTAATGGGTAGCCTTATCTTTAACCGATTTGGAGTTAAAGGGGTACAAAACTGGGGCAGGCCCAAAATAATCAGCTTTCTTTTTTTTTTGGGTCATCTTTGAAGATTTGTAATTGTATTACAATTTTGTTTGCCTTATTGTGTACAAATAAGTTGTTGTTTCTGTAATGAACTGTAAGTCCCTATGTATCAAAAACTAATCTTGTGTTGCCCCAAGTGGACAGAGTTTTACATGCTGTGGTCATATCATGCTGCACTATTAGAAGCTCTTTATTTCATATTGAGTTGTCCATCCATTTGTCCAGGAACTATTTTTATTACTGACTTTAATGGTTCACAAGTACATAGTCCAAAAGAAATATCTAGAAGAAATTTTAGAAGATTACAATACTGTACTAGACTGTATTTTGCAAATTGTTTTCTATTCAGGGTTTCCTCAACTTAAACCTGTTAGACTGCTGAAAATCAAACTTTCACAAAAAAATCTTCAGACTTAGGAAAAAATGCGAAATTCAGAAATTTTTTTAAAAACAAGCCCTTTGCTGATCAAGAATTGATATTTCAAAATGTGAGATTTGATACATGGATAAAGTATATTTCAACATTTTGGCTCACTGATTTGGTTGCCCCTGCAAACAAAATTGTATCATACTCAGAGTTGTATGAAGGAAGGTAATTATTGTTGATACCTGCAAAAAAGAGTTGATGAATCTAATTCTAGGGTTTTACATGTTAATACCTTTTGAATATTCACTCTTTTCAATCATTTATTCTATTAGTCAATTTGAAGGGACGTATTCTCTTTGCAACCTTGCTCACAGTATTTTCTGCTTTTCATATGACATGGAAACACCTTCACCACAGAGCTCACACTTGTTACTCTTATCCCATGTATACAAAAGTGATAAAAATGTACAAAATTTTAATTCCTTGATATTTACTAAACTATGAAGTACAAGTTAGTTCTTAACTAGTTGTATGCCTTGGCATATATATATATATATATTTAATATATATATATATTTAATAGAATTACTGCATCTTGATACATTGTTACTAAGTCAGGACAAAGCCGTAGTATTTTTGTGAATAAGTAGGCTAGATTTTATTGTTTGCTTTAGGTTTGTGAAATTTTTCAAAAATACATATCAACGTTTTTTCACCAATGATTCTACAAATCTTGATTCATTTCAGTGTACTGCAGCCCAGGACAAAAGCGAACTAGTAAAAGTTTATGTGAAGATTGTCCAATTGGATATTACCAACAAGATTATGGTAAAACTGACTGTGAGTCATGTGAAGCTGGATACACAACATCAGATATGAAAACAAAGAATCAATCAGAATGCCATGGTTTGTACAGTCCCTGTATTGGATAAACTTCTCACATTCCCCATTGCTCCATCCCTATTCCCCCTTGCCCTATACCCCATTCTCCATTGCCCCATGTCCTATTCCCCCTTGCCCTATATCCCATTCCCCATTGCTCCATCCCTATTCCCCCTTGCCCTATACCCCATTTCCCATTGCCCCATCCCTATTCCCCCTTGCCCTATACCCCATTCCCCATTGCCCCATTACCTTATTCCCTTATAGCCATATTCCCCATTGCTCCATCCCCCATTGCATCGACTCGTTTCCCATTCCAAAAAGAAAAAGTATAGTAAATGTTTTATCAAACACATATAATGGATGAGGATGCAAAAAGTTTTGTACAATCAATATTGATTTTAGAATCTCACCTGCGAGTTCGAGAATTACAGAAATCACCCTGTATTTGCATTGTTTACATGTATTATCAACACTCCGAGCTGCATGAGAAATAATCGTGCACAATATTCTTAAAAATATAGATTTATGTATAAATTGTGAATGAATTTGATTTCTAAAATTATTTTTAAAAATGTTAAAATTGTCCAGATAAGGCTTTTGTTGATTGTTGTTATACATATATTTCAAACTAAATTCTTGAACATGAGATATTTTCAAAATTAAATGTGTGCCAACACTTAAAATTACCTTAATGGTCGTAACTAATTGTTTAAAATGTTAAAATAAGCATTATATATGGGCTGTGATACATTTATTTTAATCAAATATCTCAAAAATGACATATTTCTGCAGATTATAAGGGTGGGAATGAATTTAATTATAATAATGGTCCAAAATTATTGTTAAAAATAATAAAAATGGCAATATTAGTATCTTGTTGGTGGTTTGCAACACTCGCATTTCAGTCAAAAATCTTCAGAATGACATATTTTGGCAAAGGGTATGTGTGCAAACACTTTTGATATACCTATTAGGTCTAAAATTAATGTAAAAATGTTAAAATTGTCTATATCATTATTATGTTGATGGCTGTAATACATATTTTTCAGACCAAATTCTTGAAAATGAGATATTTTTTGCAAATTGAATGAATGCGAACATTTAACATATCCTTACTGGTCTTATATTATTGTTTAAAATGTTAAAATGGTTAAAGAAAGTATCATGTGTGATGCTTTGAAACATCAATTTCAGTCAACTTTCCCAAAAATGGCATATTTCTGCAGATTGTATGGATGCTAACAATTTTAATTTCAATAATGGTCCAAAATTATTGTTTAAAATATTAAAACTAGCAATATTAGTATCCACATTGCAGTCGAAAATCTTCAAAATGACATATTTTTGCAAAGTGTATGTGTGATAACACTTTTAATATACCTATTAGGTCTAAAATCATTGTAAAAAATGTTAAAATTGTCTATATTATTATTCTGTTGATGGCTATGATACAGATATTTCAGACCAAATTCTTGAAAATGAGACATTTTTTGCAAATTAAAAAAGTGCGAACATTTAAAATATCCTTAATGGTTATATATTATTGTTTAAAATGTTAAAATTGTCAAAAAAAGTATCATGTGTGATTCTATGACACATTAATTTCAATCAAATTTCTCAAATATGACATATTTCTGGAGATTGTAAGGGTGTAAATAATTTTAATTTCAATAATGGTCCAAAATTATTGTTAAAAATATTAAAAATGGCAATATTAGTATCCGGTTGGTGGTTGCGACACTCATATTTCAGTCAAAAATCTTCAAAATGACATATTTTTGCAAAGTGTATGTGTGCGAACACTTTTAATATACCTATTAGTCTAAAATTAATGTAAAAAATGTTAAAATTGTCTATATCATTATTATGTTGATGGCTGTAATACATATTTTTCAGACCAAATTCTTGAAAATGAGATATTTTTTGCAAATTGAATGAATGCGAACACTTAATATATCCTTACTGGTCTTATATTATTGTTTAAAATGTTAAAATGGTAAAAGAAAGTATCATGTGTGATGCTTTGACACATCAATTTCAGTCAACTTTCCCAAAAAAGGGCATATTTCTGCAGATTTTAATTTCAATAATGGTCCAAAATTATTTTTAAAAATATTAAAACGCCCAATGTTTGTATCTGTTTGGTGGTTGCAACACTCATATTTCAGTCAAAAATCTTCAAAAATGACATATTTTGCAAAGTGTATGTCTGGGAACAATTTGAATATACCTATTAGTCTATAATTATTGTAAAAAATGTTAAAATTGTCTATATCATTATTATATTGATGGCTGTGATACATATATTTCAGACCAAATTCCTGAAAATGAGATATTTTTTTCAAATTGAATGAGTGTGAATACTTGAAATTACCTTTATGCAGTACCTTTATGGTCTTATATTATGGTTTAAAACATTAAAATTGTCACAATAGGCATCATATGTTTGGCTGTGACATATTGATTTCAGTTCAATTACTTAAAACTGACACATTTCTGTGTATTGTTAGGATGCAAACAGTTGCAATAACGGTCTAAAATTCTTGTATAAAACATTTAAAATGGCAATATTTTTATCCTTTTCGAGGTTGCGATGAACGACATATTTCTGCTAATGAAAGCTAAGGGAATAAACATTTTATTATTTTTTTTAAATGGTCTTGTTATTATTGCTTAATGTGTTTAATTTGTTAATATTATAATCATACGAGTGTCCCTGACACAAAATTATTTCAGTATAAATTTTGAAAAAAATAATTTACGTTTAGAAATCGTATGAGCGCGAACATTTTCAATCAATAGCAAATGTACTTCCGGTTAATATTTAAAAAAAAATGTCAATAAATAATGAATTGCAACACCTGTAATAATTAAAAATTACTCTAAAACAATCTTGTTTAATAATTATTTTAATTGCTGTCATAGAATTGTGATATGTAGGTTGCTTGCGAAAAAAGGCAGAACAATTTGTTGATTGACCAATCAAAATTATTCCCTTGCCCCATTCTCCTATTCATTTACCCCATTCTCAATGCCACATTACCCATTGCCCCATAATTCCCCATTGCCCCATCCCCCATTCCCCATGCCCCATTGCGCTATTCCCCCATCCTCCATCCCCCATTCCCCATTGCCCCACATCCCATAAAATGGGAAGTTTATTCCATACAGGTACAGTATTATAGAAAATTGAATATTCATATCCATATTATAGTAAAATATTACATAACTAATGTGAATGAAATATAACTTCCTTATAATAGTGTTGTAAACCAGTTTTTAGCTCACCTGGCCAGCTGAGTTATTGCCATCACTTCGTGTCCATCAGTGTTCAGCATAATGAGATCTATCTGGTCAAATTTTGTTGTAAATCTGTTGACCCATGTTCGAGTTATTGCCTTTTTTGGCATATTTTTCCTTATTTTTATGTTATTTCAAAAACCTTCTTCTTTGAAAAACTATTCAGAATCAAATGAAACTTGTTAAGATTGTTCCTTAGAGTATCCTGCAAAAAAGGATTATTTAAAATTTTTCATCAATTAAAAAAACATGGTTGGCATTACTAAAACTCTAGAACATAGGGGTCAAAATGCTTTTTTTTTTGCTATTTTTCCCTGAACTATGGAAGAATAATGAAGAAGAAGGCTACTCATAAGATAAACATGATATTCTGAGTTGACTGGCAGTATTGTAATGTTTTTAGGCAGCCATTTTGTGACCATTTTTACCAGTTGCTTGGATTCCAATGATTTTTGGTTTTCACATGAAACATGGTAATTGAAGTTAATTTGTGATACTGATATTTTGGTCTGGGCAGCCATTTTCCTGCTAATTTTTATACTTGCTTTGATTTCAGTGATATTTGCTTTTTATGGAAAACATGATCTCCTGAGTTTGAATGGTATGGTGTTGATGAAAATTGTATAGCCATGATTTAGCTTCATTTAATGTACTTTATCTGCAGATGTATACTGGGCTAATACCTCTCATACTTTCTGGATAAACCATGCATAGGAAGACCCCTGTCCAAATTATTTCCAGAGGTTTTAAAAACACTTTGAAGACAATTCCAACATTTTACAGTGCCTTAGGTACTCAGTTGACTTGCAGCATTCATCAACAAATGCTCTTGTACAGAATATTTTTGTTAAACATGGTAACAAAGCATGATACCTTTACTTACTTAGTTAATAGGGCATGGTTTGTCAGGTGAGTGATTCAGGCTTTTCGAGAGTCTCTTGTTAGGTCAAATACTATTGTCCTAAAAATGATCAGTACCAAATGTCTAACTGATGTGAAATTTTGGTTATAAATAATTTAGTTCTGTTGCATTGACCAAAGAACAAATACATTTATGAGATCAAATTGAACCATCCAAACAAGTTAGGTTGGTAGGCTTACACCATACCATTATTAGGATGACATTAGTGAATAAATGCTGTTAAATGCATCTCATTAAAATGAAATAAAATTCAAAAGACAACAAAAAAGAGTAATCAGGAGTTTTTATACATTAGTACGTGGGCTGAGATAACCCCCCATGCACCCCCTCCCCCATCATCAACCAAATTGGATTTTCAGGTACCCTTATACCTCCCTTTCAAGAATATTTTTGTCACCAAAAAATAAACTGAAGCATTTTAAGTTTTTTGATTCTTTGAACTTCTTATATCTACAGAACAAAGAAAACAGACATATGTATGTATCATCATGTAGCCCAATGTCTCAGCTTTACAGTGGTACCAAGAAAGTTGTGGTAACACTTAGGATTTTGTGGTAAAATGAAAAAAATGTACCCCTATCCTGCTGAAAAATCGCTTAAATTGACATATTTTACAATGTCAAAACTCCTAGAGAATATATGCTTCAGTAAAAAATGGCTTATTTGGTATTTTCTGTTTGGTATTATCACAATTTATACTTTTGGGGTTCTTTTGATGATTTTTGACGAATTTGATAGTCAGAATTTATCAAAATATGCGAAAAATGGGATTTTCGATTTTTTCGGTCAAAAGTCACATAAATTCGACTCTACAAGTTATAGCTCAACTAAAATGTCCCAAATTTGGTATCACTTGATAGATAATTGAATTTTCTACAGAAATAAACCATGAAAAACTAATTTTCAAAAAATGTTGAAAATATTTCCCCTACCCCTAGAAAACTGCTCTCAGTATCAAACAGAATTCTTTTTCACAGCATAATGACACGGTAAAACTCATATTTTAGGCATTTATAATTAAGATAATGATGTTCCAAATATATCTGATCAATTCAGGCCTTTAGATTCTCTTTTGGGGGTTACAAAAACTATAAAATCGTAAAAAGGGGAATTTTCAGAATTTCTTCTACGTCATCCATTATTTCCATTTTTAGCTCACCTGGCCAAAGGCCATGTGAGCTATTGCTATCATTTGGCGTCCGTCATTGTTGTCGTTAACAATTATACAAAATTCTTCTCCTCTGAAACTACTTGATTAATTAGAACCAAACTTGGTATGAATGTTCCTTTGGGTGTCCTGCATAGAACTGATGTGGTTTTTCACAAATATCTCCTAAATCATTGATAATTATACAAAATTCTTCTCCTCTGAAACTACTTGATTAATTAGAACCAAACTTGGTATGAATGTTCCTTGGGGTGTCCTGCATAGAACTGATGTGGTTTTTCACAAATATCTCCTAAATCATTAACAATTATACAAAATTCTTCTCCTCTGAAACTACTTGATTAATTAGAACCAAACTTGGTATGAATGTTCCTTGGGGTGTCCTGCATAGAACTGATGTGGTTTTTCACAAATATCTCCTAAATCATTACGTTTAGCTAAATTCTGACTGTATAAAAGTGTTCAGCATGATGAGATCTATCTGTGGTCAAATTTTGGTTTTAATCCGTGAAGCCATGTTGGAGTTATTGCCCTTTTTCAACGATTTTTGCTATTTTTAATGTTATTTCTTTCAAAAATCTTCTCCTCTGACATTATTTGATCAATTGAAACCAAGAAAATATGAAAATCCGAAAATTTCTCTTTTTATGAAAAACTCATTATTGTTATATTGAAACTGAAAATTTGCACCTGAAATGAGCAGGTATGTTGAAAACTGATAATTAAAACAATAGTACCCAACATGTCTATTGTACACGATTAACATTTTGTTCATATTGAGGCATTTTTTTCATGTGTAGGGGTGGCAATTGTTCATCTAACTTGACCTGGAAAAGTTCAGATATTTATTACTTGGCCTCATTATAAAGCTAAGACACTATATTAATAAACTGTATCACACAAAAGCTTCTTTGAACTACAGTAATCTGGAAAAAAAAAAACAATATTGGGTGATGTAGAAGAAAATTAGGAAATTCTGAAAATTCCTTTTTTCCCGATTCTATAGTCATTGTCACTCTAAAAGGAAAATCTAAGTGCCTTAATTGATCAGATATGTTTGGAACATCATTATTCTAATAATGAATGGCTAAAATATGAGTTCTACAATGTGGAATTTATGTGACTTGTCCGAAAATGTGAAAATTTTTCACATTTTTTTATAAGTTCTGACTACGAAAATCGCAAAAAAAAATCATCAAAAGAACCCCAGAAGTATAAATTGTGATAATACTAAACAGAAAATTCCAAAATAAGCCATTTTTTACTGAAGCATTGATACTCTAGGGGTTTTGACACTGAAAAATATGTCAATTTAAGCGATTTTTTGGCAGGGTAGGGGTACATTTTTCCCATTTTACCACCAAACCCTAAGTGTTACCACACCTTTCTTGGTACCATTGTAAAGCTGAGACATTGGGCATTACAGGATAATGTCTAAATTTGTTTAGTTTGTTCACACATGATATCCCAGGAAGGCTAAGACGCTCAAACAATTGAGTCACAAAAATCTTGGCTTTTTTACCCAGTGGGGTACAAATGTAGGGTTATACTGAAAAACAATCCGAGAATATTCTTTGGGGACAAATCAATTTGGTAATTGAAGGTATAAAGGTACCTAAAAATCACCATGAAGTTGATGAGTTGGGTGGGGGATGCACATTGGACCCTCCCAGTCCATTGACTACATGTATGCAGTGATATTGTTGGCCTTTTTTTTTCAGAACTACCCCATCTAGCATCTTATATTTGGATAGTTTGCAATGTTCTTCTTTTAATTGGAAAACTTTAATAAAGAAGTGAAATTACAAAACCTAAAATTTGAAGTTAAAATTATTTATATAATTATGGATGACAAGAAATTACAAGTTATACACAGTTATTCTGTGGAGCATATAGGGGTGCCAAATTTTGCGATTTGCTAATGCTCGATAAAAAATAATGACAAATATAGTGCCTACCCATGGTAAAATAAGCATAAAGCCTGGCATCCAAGAATTATTTCTTGAATAGAATTATTCTCTGATGCCTGCAAAGGAGAATCTTGTGTGTTTAACATTTAACCCCATTTGAAGCTGTGAGTATTCTTTTTGTTGGTTTGCTCACTGTGTGGAAACCATTTATCATGTTGTAGAAATATGTCCTAAGGGCTTTCAATTCAATACAAGGACCAAGCTATGTGAAGGTTGTCCTTTGGGATACTATAAAGAAGCAGTTGGAAATAATGAACAATGCCTTGGATGTCCTGGTGGTAATACCACTGCTAATGTTAACTCAACATCAGAAGCTGATTGTAACATTTGTAAGTACTAATGAGGTAATTAAAGCTAATTAAAGTTCTTGCTTTTACTTTGTTCTTGTCTTTCTTCCTACCTCTAAATCCTAATGAAAGATAAATTTCACTGAAACAACTGTTCTAATTGCCACCAAAACATACAAAAAGTGTTTTTGTGGTGACTCAAAAAATACATTTTCCGAGTCCTCAAAAATAAAATTGGATTAGTAGCTTTTGTTTCACCACATGCATATTTACATGGTTAATATAATTACAATAAAATATTTCAGTCATATAAAATATAGAATATTTAAAAATGTGTGTTCAATCAAATCATAAAAGATAGAGTTATGTGAGACTTAAGGAACTGAAGTCAGTTCACAGTTTGTACTATATAATTGATAATTTTTAGCTGATTGCCAAGCTGGTAGTAAACGAGATTTAGGTGGTTGTACACTGTGTGTAAAAGGAACATACCAACATGAGAACTCTTCAACATCTTGTCATAATTGTGGTGCAAATAGAACAACAGAAAATACTGGGTCAAAGAAAGTGGAAGAATGTATTGGTAGGTATTTGGTTCTCCTTATTTAACAATATATAAACAACTTAGAACATAATTTTTCAGGAAAGGTTTGTTATTTGTAAAATGAGTAATTTATTAGTCTCCTACTAGCAACTTTTGCCATTGCAGTCAGATAAGTTTTCCCATACTTTTTGAGGGGTTTTGATCATTTAGTATCAAAGTACCTTATGTCACCAGTCCATGCCTCCAACTTCTCTAACATTTCTGAACTTTTCACAAAAATATAGTCCAAATGTAATTCCTTTTATATCATTCAATACCTCTTTTATAACCAGGGCATATGTTTCTGGCAATTAATCAGCTCAATAATGTTCTATTATTTCTGCAAAATAAAATCAAGATCTATTCTTTAAATCAACTGAAGATTTGATTGACTCCTTTTTGCCCTTGAAAAATATTGAGTAATATAATTCAGTTAGGGAATTTAGTTCTTGCAGTAATGTGTCAAGAAACATTAAATGTGTTAAGCATATTCCATTTAACATACTTATGTCAGAATCTTCATCCTATAATCAATAGTTTATGATTGATTGATAAACAGAAAGTTTTTACCAAGTAAAATTGGTGGGAAAATTCAAATTGACAAAAAGTGTCTTGTTTTGGAAAATCTTATGAACATCAAGGAAGTTATTTTCTTGAGATGAAATTTGTTTTATTTGATAATAATTACAGTTTAGGATAAATACTCAGTTAAAGTAGTTTTTGAATGTAAAAACAAATTTTTGGATAGATTTAAAAATTTGAGGAAGAGATGAAATGGAACAACATGTGTAAATGTCTGTGTTGGATACTGTTTTATTATTACAGTTTATCCTTCAGAAATCAGTAGTGTAGATTAACATTCAGTTTCTACATATTACACATATATAATGTGGAGGCACTGTTTTGTCTTTGAATATGACCTTGAGTTCTGCTCATCATAGCCTTAGCCTAAAATCATATTGGAAACACAAATGTATTATTACAGTTTTATTTTACATCATGTAATCTTTGAAAGTTTGTTCATGCTACAGTTTTCATTGGAATCCTAAACCTTCAGTGCTTACAGCACTTTGATTTGTCATGCTTATAGATTTATATTTGATAATTTGTATATTTGCTTTACCATGTTAAAGTACAGATCAAGTTTGAATTTTGTACTGGTATATTGATTTTTTGCTGAGTTTGTGCCCTTGAACTACACTTTTTTGCCATGCTTGCAGATATACATTTGGTATTTAATATATTGCTTTACCATGAGGAGTTGTTTGAATTTTGTTCCAGTATGTTGATTTTTTTTAATGTATTATGCCCCCTTTTTTTTCTTTATCTTTTTTAAATTAAAACAGTTGCAGACTCAGTTTTCCACACTTTCTTGTTTACAAATTATACATGATTGAACTTTGCATTGTTGCAGGGCCATACTATAAGAATGCTTGTTCATTTTGGTTTGTACAATTTTTTTAACCTGCATTTACAATGGTGAAAGCAAGTATAGTAGCCAACCTGCCTGTATGTCAGGATGTCATGTTTAGGGGGTGCTTACTCTGCATAATCTGTAATTCAAAAAGTATTGAGCAATATTTTACAAACTTTGCACAGTATTTTTATACATAGTGAAGATGCTTACCTCCTGTTATGGACAAATTTAATTCGTTTTTTTCCTCAATTGGTGGCATGCTGAATTAAGCCATTTTTCATCATGTAATGTTACGCACTGTACCCTGATTGTGTAATCTGATATTCAAAAATATGTTATAGGCCAGGATGCTGTTTTTTTTTTTTTTTTTTGTGGGGGGGGGGGAACAATTGCTAAATAGATTAAATATATTAAGTTGGGTACTATACAGAACTTCCCTCTGTAGCATGCATCTCATGAAGGCATTGAGTTCCAGTTTTTGTTCTTTAAAAGACACATAAGAAGTAGGTGTTTTACTTATTGAACTAATCAATATAAATACATATAATGAAGCAATACACCTCAGCATAAACATCTCAGTGTATGCTATTCTTGTTAATCTAGAGATAACACAACAATATTTTCAACAAACCTTACCTTCTCATTACTCAAGAGTTTTTGTCTTTTTAAAGAATGTAGAATGAGTCACTGCAGCATTTACTTAAAAACTAGCCTGTCTTAGTAGGATAGTGTCTTTTTAGCAGTATTCCATATCAAGAGCTAATTAATTTTACATTAACAATTCTTGTAAGATACTATTGCTTCAAACCTTGCTATGCGTAACCTGTTGAACATTGATTCTGATGAGTTCCCTGAATTACAGCTTATGGAAGGTATCTCATTGTATTAGTGATGAGTGGTTTATTTTTTAACAATTGTAAGTTCAACATTTTTTATCTATCAAAGATTATGTATTTCTGAAAAGTCATAGGACAGTTTTGAGATGGGTGTTTTGAACAGTTTACTGTCTAGTCTTTTTAAAAATGTGAGCTGCACTTGAGTATTTGACTGGATGACAAAGAGTCCTTAAACATTCTTTTGCTTAATACAAAAAAAATATACTGACCTAAAATTGGGCAAAATGGGTTACCAAGTACGTAAATGTATCAACTTTCTTGGTTGCTAATTTTCGCAGATTCTGTAAAGTGTACATATATTAACGGATATCAATTTTTGTGATTTAAAAAATTATTAGCATTATTAAGAGTTAAAAATCTATTTCACAGGTATTGTTTTTCACGTTTTCCATCCACCATGAAAAGTAGTATTTTTACAGTATTTAATTACACACAAACAATGGAAAATTGATTGCATTTAATTATTTCCCATCTTGTAAAATAGAAAATATGTCAAGGTCCTCATAGCGATAACTGAGTTCAACGTTCAGTAATATTAGGTGTTTGTGTTCCATAGTAAATTTTTTCTTTCTATATGCAGGAAAATGTGATCCTGGAGAAGAGTACAACCTTGTAACTAAGGCTTGTGAACCTTGTAGCGTTGGCTTTCATACTGTCAGACCAACAACAGAGAAATGTGTCCAATGTCCACCTGGAACAACAACATTGGATGGAGGTGCAAATGTTTGTGTGGAAAACAAAGGTATAAAGGATTTTGTCACCAATGTTTAAATGTTTTAAGGGCTGTTTGGATAAGTTTTAGAAATTTGTTAAGATATTAAGTTCACCATCATTGAATTAAAATGTAGTACATAAATAGTGGGTCAACGCAAAAAAGAAAGTGCCCTCTGACCCCTTATAATTTACTCCTGATTCAAGTACGAACAGATACTAAAATTGTCTTGATGAAATCATTCTTTCATTTTGGAATGTGTTTTAAACATATAAAAAAACTAATGTAGTCTCTTACTATTATGTTTATTTATAGCACTATTTAATATTTTTATACAGTTATTCTTTAAAGCCTTGAGAAGTTGTATGATATTTTAATGGGTTGTTTGTCGAGATTTTAGGAAGCTCACTTAGGTTTAGCACTGTTTTTTTATTTTTATACTCCAACTCAACAAGTGGATGGTATATTGGAATCAACTTGTCTGTCCTTCATTCCGTCCATTAGAATTAATGGTAATAATAACTTGGCTCCCAGTGGATGAATTGATGTTTAATTTGGTGTGTTGCTTCATATAGAAGTAACACATGTTGTAAGTGATTTTGGTTGCTCCTTGATTTCAAATTAATGAAAGTGGGGGTATGCCTAGCTCGTGTTGTGTAAGTGGGGGTATGCCTAGCTCGTGTTGTGTAAATGGGGGTATGCCAAGCTCGTGTTGTGTAAATGGGGGTATGCCTAGCTCGTGTTTTGTAAATGGGGGTATGCCAAGCTCGTGTTGTGTAAATGGGGGTATGCCTAGCTCGTGTTGTGTAAATGGGGGTATGCCTAGCTCGTGTTGTGTAAATGGGGGTATGCCAAGCTCGTGTTGTGTAAATGGGGGTATGCCAAGCTCGTGTTGTGTAAGTGGGGGTATTATAACCGAGACAATTGGTGTGGTACCTCACTTTTGTCAAAACGTAAAACTAAATTATCAACAGTCCAAAAGTGATCTAAAGCATATCTGTCCTAACCAAGACTGTCCTTGCAATCCACTTTTTAAGTAAGTCCTTTTTAACCCTGTATTATCCTAAAGTATTATTACATAATATTCTGTAATATATTTTTGGCATTCTTGTTAAAACTAAGTGTCTGTTTACACCTTTAGTAATCCTTAATCCTTTACTAATTAACAGATTCATTTTTGACCTAATCTTTAATAACAAATGTCAATATACCCAAGATTTGTACCTTTCTTCACGGAGAACAATAGATGAGTAATTTGGACTTAATCATTAATCTATAATCAGTATTAAAACATGATTCTTAACAATAAAATGTGAACTAAAGATGACTTGGAAACACTTTTACAATTTTCCAATTCTTAACTATTAAACACCTAAATGACTGGTTATAATATGCCAAGTTTGTTTTGTGTAAGTGGGGGTATGCTAGCACAACAATATGTGCAACTTTGTGTTCTGTTTAAAATTTATTGAACTTATGAAAAATAAGACAATAGGCTTATCATGTGCTTTTGTGTTATCGTTATTTATTTATTAATATACTTTATAATTTTTATTTTTCACAGCAACATCTTCTCCACCAATAAAAAGCTCACTGAAAATAACCTATAGATATACTGCTAGGTTCGAATGTTCGAATCTTGCTCAAAACAGAGATAATTTCATTCTTCATATGAAAGAAAAAATAATTGCTAGATTAAATGTCCTGGCAGTCACATATCAAGGAATATGTAGTGAAGATGGATGTAAAGTTAGTATGCAGATTGACATAAAATTGAAGTCTAATTCTTGTTCAGTCATAGCAGTGAAAAGAAACCGTAGAGCAGTTATTGAACAAGATTTAAGCTTTGAGGTTACAATACCTAATGTCTCGTAAGTAAGGCTTTATTCCTCTTGGGAGAACATTGCAAATTAAGATAGCTAATACTGATTTTTGTGCAACCACAAAAAAATTTTGGGTGGTATAATGGTATGGTGCTGTTGTTGTCATTGTCATTTTCCGTAGACACTTTTTTTTTTTTTTTGTGATAACTTATACATTAATCACAATAATTGATCTCTATAAAATTTCATAACAAGATTCCATACAACAAAGGGAAGGCTGGTAATGAATTCTGGGGTTATAGCTTCCATAGTTTTGGAATAAAGGGCAAAAAAGAGCATTTCATAGAATTTAACTATGTAACTCAAGCTAAGGGTTCAACCTCTTTGGTCATATCAAGCTGTGGCCTTGGAAGCATTTAATTGTTTATATACAATTTTCTCTAATTTTGCTTCAATTTTCATACCGCTTGACCGGTGTGGAAAAAAATGTTTTCATCACTAGTGACTTTTTTGTTCTCAGAGTTCGATTGGCTTAGAAATCGATTGTCTTGGACTCCATCTTGAATCGCCTCGATTGCCATTGTAGTTATATTTCAGTTAAATGAGATAATGAGGTGTTTTCTTACCTTAAATAAGAATTATGAAGGGACTTGGGAAGATTTGAAGTGAAAAAACCTTTGAATTGTCTGGTTTCTTTTGTTTGGAATGTTTGCGTTTGTGTGATGTTTCCTACGAATCGGAATCATAACGTTTCACATGCTTTTCATATTTGGTATTTTTTGACGTTTTTAGGGCATTAGAGAAACAGAATCTACACTCAAAGCTTGTTGATTTTGAATTTCTCACATCTCGTGAAATAAATTTTATAGTTTGTATAGCTCGGCAAGCCTCGTGATCAAAACTATAAAAATAATTTCACTCGATGTGAAAAATTCAATAATCAACTCATTATCGTTGCAGATTCCATATTTAACATATGTTCATATTGTTCTTACATTACTTGACATTTTCAACCATAATCTTTAAAGATAAGCAATTACCAATAGCAATGTTACTGAATTACTGTGAAAGTACTTTTATTCTTCGATACCAATTTTCATGGTTTGAAGGATAATTAATGGTCAGATTGCGGATTTTTGAATTCCATTGATTTGATAACTCTATCACAAAAACAAATGGGAAATTTTCTTTTCCTTGGGAACCAAATGTATTGGTTAACGGAACCAATTAAAACCACGAAAATTGTTACGGCATGAACAATAATACTGAAATAGATAGAATGAAACTTTATGCAATGTCCTATTGATTAAGAAACCTGCAAGTCCAAAGGAGAGGGGTATTCTGTCTTACTCTTGTCCTTGTTTTTATGCCTCTGCAACGTTCAGTTGGGAGGCATATTGTTTTACCCCTGTCAGTCTGTCCCTCCGTAATTCCATCCATCCGTCCCATTTACGGTATATAGTTATTCCACTTAACTCCTCCTACAGTATTTAAGGTACGATGTTGGTATTTTGCAGAAAGATTGTATATGGATTGAAGATGTGCAATTTATCAGTTTTTTCATTTCTATCAATATTTGACATTTTCATGGATAGTTGGACTTAGTCATTTTGTCATAGGGTACATGTCTATTTCGGATATCTTCCTCTTTAGTATTTAATATAGGTAGTAAATAATTTTAAATGATCATGAAGGTTATGAACAGTAAGTGGAAGATCCTACAGAGTGGATCAACATTAGATTTAGTGTTTGTTCCTGTAGACCAATGCTATCAAATCAGTACATTTTCAACTTCTTTCTTTGATCATAAAATTATTGCTATTCTAAAGAATTAAAGCTTGTAAGTATAAATTGACTTTTATATATATGTCAGAAAATACATGTGGGGGGCACCAAATGTGTCTCTCAGACACAACAATCTTCTTACAAATGAATTTTGACAACCAAACATTATTCGGTAGCTGTGTTAAAATGGGCATCCCTTTGTCTAGTCTTGTGTCAGTAACAATATTTTCTGTCACAGTTTTATCAGCAACTACTCATCACAGCAGCTTGAGATAGATATGCCATATGGTAGGATCCATTTTCAGAAAAAAATCAACAACTTCCTGTTACTAAGGACTTGTTTATTTTTGAAAGTTGAAATTTTTGTCACTTTTCTCAGCAAGTACACATCACAGCACCTTTAATATATACACATTCTTCTTATAGGTGTGCCATATGGTGGAATTCATTTTTTTTAATTTGACAACTTCCCATTTACCAATTAAGGACTTGGTTTTTTTCCTTATATCATGATTGAATGGGGGTATCACTAATGAGCCATTACTCGCAGGTGTCTTGTTTTATCAAAGTTTTGTATCTGCAAAATATGTTGATATGACTGCAAAAAATTTGCGGTCATTTATTGGTATGGTGCTGTCATTGTCATCTATAGACATAAATTTTTTTGACAAGATTCCATACCCCAAAATGAAGGTTGGTATTGATTTTTAGGGTTATGTCCCCAACTGTTTTAGAAATAGGGGCCAAAAACAAGCATTTCATAGAATTTAACTATTTAGCTCCATTAAAAGCATAGGGATGTCTGTGATTTGTTCCATAATGTTCTATACTACTTTGAGGGTAATAACTCAAACATTTTAGAAATTAGGGGCCAGAAATATTCATTTTCCTATTGTCCAGACAATAACTTGACTTCTAGTGTATAGGTCACTTTGAAATTGAATTAATGCAATTAATGCAATGATCCTTATGATAAGTCCTTCCAAAATCTTCATTGAGTTCAAGAGTAATCAAGGGAACCAAGATTCTAGTGGAAATCAAAAGAATGTAATACAGGGACAAAGATCTGACATGGAAAATAGACAAAAACAACAAAGAACATAAAGTAACTAAAGTGATACATACAAAGTAACTAAAGTAAATGAGTAAGCTCAGACTCCACTGAAAAATGGGAGCAAGGACCAGGTGCACTGGAAGGGTAAGTGTCGTCAAAATTGTCATACACCTTCTTATGAGAGTTATTGCCCTTTAAAGGCAAAATAACTTAACTAGGTGAGTGATACAGGCTCCTGGTAGCTTCTTTTTTTTCTGATTTCTGGGTAATAACTTCAGTAAAAGGGAATAAGTCACCTTGAAATTGAAACACGATGTGTGATATACCCAAAGGAAGGTTGGGATTGATTTTGGCAGTTTTGACTTCAATCATTTAGGTATAAAGAGCCAAAAAGTGACTGCTTTAATTCTGGTCAAATTCTTACCTGTGTCAAATATCTATCATAATCAAATTTCATAACTAAAATAAGTTTGAATGGTGTGTCCATACTTGCCCTAAATATTCAGTTTGACCTCTACGGTTATATTTAGCTGCGCTCTGGGAAGCATTTTTATTAGAAGTTTGTGATATCGATACTCTTGCTGCATAAGCTTTTCTGTAAGGCATCTTTTTTTATTGTTAAAATTAGACACTTTATTACAATTACAAACAATAATAATAAATTGTGAAATGTAAGTAACAGGAGGGTGCTTCAGGAAGATCACCATCTAGGAAAGAAAAATTAACAATTGGAAAATTGAAATCATCTCACTAAGTATTATTAAATTCATGCAGCAGATCATGAACTTAAGTTTGTGTAGCAGTGTTGTAAGATCGGACTTTTATTAGTAGTTACTACCCTTGAAAGTAAAGAAATATCCATTTGTAAATTTTGGCCTGGTATTTTAAGAATTGATAGCAGATTGAGAAATATTTCAATTGCTGGAATTGTGCATCTTCCTTCTTTTTCCTTTTTGGGTTTTTGATTTATAAAAATACTTGTCACCAGCCTATCACTGGAACTTCCCAGCTATTTCTGAACACTATGCAAAAATATAGTCCAAATGTAATTCCTTTTATATCATTCAATACCTCTTTTATAACCAGTAAATTTGTTTCTTGCAGTTGTTCAGCTCAATAATATTCTATTATCTCAGCAAAATAAAATCAAGATCTATTCTTTAAATCAACTGAAGATTTGATGGACTCCATTTTGGCCTTGAAAAATATTTAGTGATAATATTCAGTTAGGATCTTTAGCTCTTGCAGTAATGTGTCAAGAAACATTAAATGTGTTAAGCATGTTCCATTTAATATACTTATCAGATCCTATCATCAATATTTTATGATCAATAAAAGGGAAGTTTTTACCGATTAAATTGGCAGGAAAATTCAAATTGATGAAAGTGTCAAATTTTTAGAAATCTGATGTTCATCAAGGAAATTGTTTTCTTAAGCTGAAATTGGTTTTATTTGAGTATAATGAATAATCTGTTGCTATTGCTTCTTAATGCTAATGTGAGTTGACTTTTGGACATTTTTAAAATTTAGGAAAAAGGTGAAATGGAACAAAATTTGTATTTGTGTCTGAAGTTGGATCAGAAGTATGAATTAAAATTCAGTTTATACATATTAGGGAAAAAGTTCTTGATATTAAATATGAAAAAAAGCAAATGTGTCATCAAAATTTTATTTTACATCATGTAATCATTAAAATTTTGTTTATGCTACAATTTTCACAAGAATCAAAAACTTCCAGTGCTGACAGCACTTTGATTGATAAGATGTTCTTCTCTAACTAGTTTGTTAATGTATTGACAGGACTACAGTAAATAATTCAAACACCAATAATGTCAGACCTATAGCCAGTGTACTACAGGAGGATGTCACTAATAATCTGGATGAATACAATCCTTTGGTATTATATTTCAATTTGTTACAACATTCATGAATATTTACGTGTTAAAAGTTCACAAATTGCATCTTTGATCTAAATGCTTATGCCAAAAAAAAAAAAACATATTCATGTATCATCACAGTATCATGGAATTTATTTCACTAAAAAAGTGTTATACATTTGTTGAATTGTCATGAGGGGAACAGTAGCTATATTATCCCAAGGTATCTATTATTACCAGAGGCAATGCCAAGGGTAATAGTTGGTATTGAGAGGTCATAAATTTACTGTTTCCTGAATGAACAGTCAACAAATGTTGAATTATTCTGAAGGATAACAATGCCTCAATTTTACCTGCCCTGGGCAGTACGACAATCTTTTATGTCAGACCCTATTTTTTTACGTCCCTTAGCACTAAGCCTCTTGCAAACTGTACTAATTTTAGCTTTATGTTTGAAGTATTTTCATGTAGATTTAATGAAATCTTTTATTAGCTGTTACCATATGAATGTATTTGAATACACAAAAGCTTGTTTGAGGTATGGCATTTTAAAAAAAAATGGCTTTTACAAGTGAAATGGAAGAAAAACAGGAATTTGGAAATTCCCCTTTTTATTCAACTGCAAAGAATTTGTAATCATATATTTGTATGGCTATGTTGTCGTCGTCGTCCTTAGACGCATGGTTTTCTTGTGATAACTTAAATATTAGTTGGTTGATCTCTATAAAATCTATTAACAAAGTTGAAAACCACAAATGGATGATTGGTATTGACTTTAGAAGTTATGGCCATGCAAACCATTTCATTATTAGGAGCCAAAAAGGGGCAAAAAATGTGCATTCATGTATGCACTTGGTTTTGTGTAATAATGTGATATTAGTTTATTGATCTTTATGAAATTTTATAAAGTTTCATAGACTCGCAAAAGGAAGTTGGTCCAAAGGATTTTGGGGATCATGGCCCTGTTTTAGAGTTAAGGGGAAAAAAGGAGCAAAAAAACTAGAATTTCATAGAATTTAACTATATAACTCCAGTAAAAGCAAAGGAATGTTTATGATATTATTTCACAGTATTCTATACCACATTCGTCAGACTGGTATATGTTTTTGGCGGTATGACCATTTTAGATAAGAGCAGCCAAAAAGGTCCAGAATCCTGCATTTCATTTTCATGATGTCAATCTGCACTCTGTGCAGCATTTTATGTTTATATTTTGTCATTAAATATTAAGGTGAGCAGGATTCCAGGGTTCGAGATAAGCATTTCAGGCCCTCTAGGGCCTCTAGTTTATTTTGTATATACCTTATCAATATGCAGTTGTGAGCTTTGTCACGTTTAAATAATTTAGTTTTTGTTTAAAGTTTCTTTAATGCCATATTCTCAAGATAATGGAAAATGGAGGCACACAAAATGTACCAGATATACCACTTAAACTTTTATTGTTATAACCTTATTCAAAAAAGTTTTGAAGGGTATATAGGAATCACAATGACAGTCTGTCTTTTGTTTCTATTCACCTTTTGAATGCAAGTGTTCTGTGGATAATGATGATGCTTTATATGAAGATTTGGTATCATTATTTAAATATGCACGAAGTAATGTAAAAATAATAATACCTATCATTACCTCCAAAATAACGTTATATCACCTTCCTGAATACTAGGAGTAATCAAGGGAACCAAGGTTTTAGCGGTAATCAAAAGAATGTAATCCAGGGACAAAGACTAGACATGGAAAACAGACACACACAACAAAGAACATAGAGTAACTAAAATCATACATACAAAGTAAAAAAAGCAAATGATACTAACTTTCAAACTCCTTGAAATTGAATTATTCACTTCATTGATATTTATTATAATGATTAGTGGTTTCCTAAGCTTGTTAATTGTATTTTATGAATTAGATAATTTTGTCCATACTTTAACATGAACCAAGATGTTAGTTTTGGTTTGTTTTACAGCCTGGGAGTTTTAAACCAGAAAATGCTACTGTACAACAGATTGTAGAATGTGGAGAAGGAATGGTTGCTAACAAACTGAATTGTGGTAAAATTCAAATTTTTTTATTTGATATGTACATGTTCAATGATGGGACAAATTAACAAAATTACTGAACTTATAACATCTAGGCATTAGTCAAAATGAATAGTCTAAGTGGGAAGTCTGTATAACAAATGCCAATATCAGGGTAAATATCTCGTAAGTTGAAACCATCTTCATGATACAATGTGTTATTCCTCATCTGTTGCCCTTTTGATATGAACTTTCTGTTTGATCCTGCAATATTTCTACTTTTTGTCTGTTGATAATGTACAATCACCATAGAACTAGCACTCTTAACAAAAGAAAAATTACAATTAACATGGAACTACTTGCAAAAGAAGTAGATAACCGAGGAAATAACTGGTATGAATTATTGAAGGCAAAAAGTTAAGGCTAAAATAAAATTTCTATGGAATGATTTAGTGAATAAGGGAGAATTTAGGTAAAAATCACCACAAAATAATAAATGCAGTTTTTTCTTGTGGAAAATATGTCACTCAAGTATGTTAAGTTTAAATGTAAAATGAAAGCAATTTTTTAATTGAGTAGTTATTTTAAATTATGATTCAAGTTTTAGATCACATTTTTCTTTCTTTAAAACAAATCTAGTATCTGTTTTTAAATCGTACATTGCACAAAATATTAGAAGATAAAATACTAATAAATATATATATATATATATATATATATATATATATATATATATATATATATATATTAACATTAAAACTGAACTTTTTAAAGGATGTTTACACAGAGTTCAAAATTAAATAGCCCCTCAGCAGAATTGTTTTAAACTCTTCCAATTGAGATGGACAGGGGTACTGCGGGGTCCCAACTTTTCATTTAATAGAAGGGGGATGCATTTTATCCATGTTTAAAAAGTTGCTAATGATATAAAAGCATTTCACATACAAAAGTACAGAAATGATTTTCATGAACAACAATAGCCAAGGACGTAAAGAAGTCCCTTTGTCGGTCATAACCATATATCACAAATACCATATGTAAGTGCAAAGTATTGAGTATATATTCTTAGCACGAAAACGGCAATTACACCAAGTAAAGGAACAGTCAGCTGATTTTCAGCATCATTCGTATCGTGCATTTGATTGGTTAACACTGTGTGATGAAAGATTTTGGGGGATTTTTGTGGTTTATAACCACAAAGACAGTCAAATTATATCCTCGAAGCTACATTATCTTAGCTATATAATGCACGAAATGAAGGGTGTAACGGATATACGGAAAGTGCTATCATTTTCAACTATTTTGTTATAGTGTTATTTAATTATATCCTCAAAACTTTAGGATATTTATTTAGTCAAATTTGGCACTTTTTATTATTCAACAACAAACAAATTTTGGTCATTTCATGGTATCATGCTGTTGGCGTCATCGTAGACACTTCGTGTCTGTTCAGTAGAGTATAAGTACATCATTCTTTATGGAAATATACCACAGGGTGCCATGCCTTTCCTCAAAAGGAAGCCTGCGATTGATTTTTGGGGTTGTGAATTGAACTGTGATAAATACAAATGTAAAGGCCAGAAAGCAGTATTTCCATGATGTTTGGACAATAACTTAAGTAAATGTGTACAAATCTCTTTGTAATTCAAGGTGCCATACAATTAGACAATTTAAGGATGATGTTTTGGTATATGACTTGTACTATTCAGGAATTAGAGGCCGAAAAGGGACCACATCATTTTTTATCAAATTCTTATATTGTGTCAAACATGATTCAGAGCTGTATTAATTAAGCTTGAATGGTGTTTCTATACTTGTTGGAATTGAACCATGTGTTAAAATCTGTATCAATAGTCTGTGTTAATTATATTGTAATATATGTCCATGAGATACGTAAAAAAAAAATTTTGTTGTGATTGCACTCTATTTTTAGGGCTGCTCATTAACCAGAGTTATAGCGTGATACAAAAAGTGTGTAGTTACGGCAAGCTCTGGCATAATGTATGAATTGACAATTCTGAATGAAAAGTCATTATGTTTGTCGTAAAGTTTGGTCAATAGTTTTCTTTTACCATTGATTATTGAGTGTAGGTCAAGATTTGAGGCTGACTTCACAGTGTCTGTAGTATCCTTTATCTCAAGTTCTTCGTGGTAGATGCGATATGTCAAATCCCCAAATTTAGGATTGTTTAAAGATAATATGTCATCTATATAGCGGAAGCTGAGATTAAAGGATCTAGCTAAATGATATTCTTTCTTTTGGATCAGATCAGCTGTAAAGTCACCTCATAAGAGGGAAGGAATAGGTCAGCAAGTAGAGGAGCACAATTTGTTCCCATTGGAATGCCGACCATTTGTTGAAAAATGCATCCACCACACTGGACAAATGTGTTGTTGATTTAAACTTCCAGCATTTTGTAAACATCTTCCTCTGTATATAATGAAAAAGGTTCACTGTTCAAGTTTTTGGGGGACTTGCATTTGTTATTCACTTTTTTTTTATAACTAGGTATATTCCCATGGATGGACCCAGGGGAGGAGGGAGGCATTGGCCCAAATTATGAAATTGAAAGACTTCAGAGTGTTAAATACTTTATGTCAAAACCTGAAAAATACTTAGAAAGGAAATGTATAATTCAATAAATTTGTTGATTTAATGTATTATTAACACTCTAATGTGTTTACTGATATGATCATAATATCAAAGTTTGTCCTGTGTGGTACATGTATTACTTAAATGAAACTACGGGTATTCTTTGGAACATTCAATTTTAGAATTATGGATATTAGGTCTAAATAAGAAATAGTTTAAATTGATTTTTTTAAGTTCTTTGAATAGTTGCATTCTGTGTCAGAATCTTATTCTGTGGCAAACATTTAATCATAATCTGAACTGGGAACTGAATTAAGCTTGAATGTTGTGTCCATACTTGCCCTTAATGTGCAGGGTTCAGCAGCTGCAGTCATTGCAGGCTGTTTCCTGCAAAGCATTTTATTACTTTAAAAATTCTACCTAGGAGAAAAAACTGATATGATAGTAATCACTTAATAGGGCCCTCACATAAAGGTGGATGCCCTGTAGTAATCACTTAATAGGGCCCTCACATAAAGGTGGATGCCCTGTAGTAATCACTCTGTCTGTTCAGAACAAATGATGTCCAGGTTTTAACTTTGTTGTTTTCTGGTTTAGACTTGTGATATTTGGCATGAGGTTAGATTAGCTCAAGACAATGTGTCACACACCATAGTTGATGAATTTTGACCTTAAATTTTACAATACAGATTCCTGCCCTGGCTGTAACATTGCTGTTTTCTGGTTTAGACTTAGATATTTGTCATGAGGGTAGATCAGCCCAAGATGATGTGTCATGTGCCTTGGTTGATGAACTTTGACTTCATGGTCAAATTAATGAATTAGCAATATGAATTCATGTTGAGGCTGTGACTTGGTTGTCTTATGGTGTAGGCTTTTGTTATTTGGCATGAGGATAGATCAGCTCAATTTGTTGTGTACCGTTGTTGATGACCTTTGACCTTCAACTTACACTTTTATGGTCAAGTTTATGGTTTTGCAATACAAATTTAGGTCCAGGCAAATACCTCTGTCCAGTCACTTTGACTTGTGGATACAACTCTGCATAAACTGCTTGACAGATTTTTTTCAAATTTTGTAGGATTGTTAGTCACCATTTGTAGTTGATCATATTGCACCATAATTTTTATTCAACAAATTTTACAGGAGTTATTAGGACTTTTGCACTTTTTTGTTTTGCGGCGGTGTTGGACTTATGGCTACTAATTGCTATACATGTTATGTAAGCATTTGGTATTTGGCATATTTTTTCAGTATAATTTTGATCCTCCAAAATGCTCATAATTCACTATATTAAGGCTACGGCAGGGTGCTTAGTGATGGTTTCCATCTCATGTTATCTAGTCTTATTACACCTTTTTTTCTCAATTAACTCTGAATTGGTGCTTTCTTTGATATTTAGGTGTTCAAAGAAATCAAACTGCAAATAGAATTTTTACATACTTTGTATCTTAGAAGGCAACATTCAAAATTGTCATCATGTTTTCAGAGCCATGTCCTAAAGGAACAAAGAAAAGTTCAACTGGCACAGAATGTGTTGACTGTCCTTTGAATTATTACCAAGATTCTGAGGGTCAGAACAACTGTAAACAATGTACTGGTGTGAAGAAGTATACATTGGCAACTAAATCAACATCTGAATTATCTTGTGTTTGTAAGTGTCCAGAACTACAACAATGCCTGTGATTATAGTACTTTATTATACCTCTGCTTCAAAAGTGTGGGTATACTGTTTACCCTTGACCATGCTTCTATGTGTCCACAACACTTTTTCTATCACATTTTTCTCAGCAACTACTCATCACAGTGACTCAATATTTTAACACATTCTTCCTTTAGGTATGCCATATGGTGGGAACCATTTTTTGAGAAAATTTAAATCATTTTCTGTATACCAAGGACTGTTTATTTTTTTACTTTATATTTTTGAAAATAGATATTTTTCATTGCACTTTTCTCAGCAACTTCTCATCACAGTGGCTTGAAATTTTAACACTTTCTTTCTGTCTGTATGCTATATGGTGGGGATCCATTTTCAAAAAAAATTCAACAACAATTTTCTATTTACCAAGGACTTTATTTATATGTCTTATAATGTGATTGAAAGTGGGGTATCACTAGTGAGCCATTGCTCACTGATTTCTCATTTAAAGGGTGTAGTACAGTTAGTATACAATTAACAGAAAAAAAACAAAAATACTGAAGTTCATTGAAGTTCCAGAGGAATTGTGTCCCTATAACTGACCAACATTTTTCCCCATCTGGCAAAACTTTCAAGTCTTTCAGTCCAGCAAGTTGTCAGAAAGTTTTAGAAAGTCTAAATAAGCATGCAGTGAAATCATAAAGTTTCTAATACATTAAAATGTTCCGAGTTGTTTCCATTTAATGATATGTTATTCTATATTCTGTTTTTAAGTTGCTAATATTGTTAGCAACTTCTTGCACTCATAATTTCAGTACTTTATATTCGCAAATGATTTGCATAACCATATATTTATACTCCATGTTATGCTGCAGATCTGTGAGGTGTTTACCTCTGCATCATAGTTATAGCTACGGAAAGTTTACATGAAATGATAGATAGCATTGAATATTACTCAGTTTCCGATTCAGGCACTATGGCTTGTTACAAGACTATATAGGTCATATACATTAGCAGGGCCCCTATAACTATGAATATTCATTGCTAGTTGTTTAATCTAGTTCCCTGGTCAGTATCATAACTGACCCAAAGATCGCTAAAATGTACCTCTTTTTAAAAATGTCATACACATGTTTATGTGTATTTTTTGCTTGTATGAGAATGGAAAGTTTACATAAAATATATGAAATGATCAGTTAGATAGCATTGAATTAATGTAATCTTACCCAGTTTCCTATTCAAGCACAGGGGCTTGTTACAATTGTCTATATTGATCATATACATTATCAGAACCCCAACATCTATATATAGCCATTGCCAGTTGTTTAATCTGGTGACAGGTAATCAGTTGTTTTGATTGAAAACATTCAGGTCATCATGGTTATGAAAGAGTGCATAATTGTATCAAGGGAACCAGTATTCTAGTGGAACTTCAAGGCAGTTTATGCTTATTCATAGACTGCTTGGCAGTTCATGAAGCATAAACTGCCCAAAAGTTGGTTATTTCGCATAAACTTGTCAAAAATCAAAAACAATCCTTAATAAATTGCTATTAGATATTACAGTTCTTTTTATTTTACACTAGCTGCATGTGAAAAGAATCCAGGCTACTGTAATAATCGTGGTACTTGCCAGGATGATAAGATTTCAGCATATTGCAGTTGTAATGATGGATATGAGGGATCTCGTTGTGAATCTAGAGGTAAATTTCTTAAATACCAGGGCTAAAAATGTAGCCATACTTCATATATGTTGGATGGGGTTTCTCACCCTGAATCACCTCTACTGTTGGCAGTATCTGAATTTTACATGGATTGGAACTTAGATATTTGTCTAATTCGTCCATAAAAAGAGGTACACATCTTCAATGTGTATATAAATATTGTGCAAATTTAGATAACATTGGTTCAATACTTTTTGAGTTAGACTAGGTAGACCCCTATAAATAACTGACAAATAGGCTGTGGCTACTAGATCTGCTTTAACCATTGGTGAAACAGGTAATAATGGCCCAAATATTGCTAATTAACTGAAAGGTGCATCTCTTCACATGGGGTCTTGGTGTTGTCCAGAATGTCATATGCATTCATTTGTTCTCCTAGATGCTTCTAGTTCAATTATTGATAGCTACAGCATTTCATGAGATAGTCTTCAAAAATCCTCCAAAATAAAACTTAAAGCTGTACTGTAAGAGTGGTTAGAATTTGTGTTAAGAAGAGTTTTGACCCTGATCTGAACTAAGACTGCATTATTTTGAAGACTTAAGTATTATCAAGTTTTACAACATGTGTATATTTATATTATTTTTCCAGCATCTTCAACTCGTTCCATAATAGGTGGTGCTATTGGTGGTTCAGCAGTATTGTTACTGGCAATTTTTATTATAGTGCTTGTGTGTAGGAAGTGCTACCCAAGGTAAGGCTTTATATTTGAGTAATCCTATAGAAGTTAAAGGTAAGGGGGTAGCGAGGATAGGTTTAAATAGGTAGGAACAGATATCATGGTTCAAAAATAAACCAAGGGAAGTAACTTGGTCTTTTGTAACAACAAATAAAAGGATGAATTAACATTTATATTCAGAATTAATTATTGTGCACTATTGACTGTTATGTCATTCATTTAGGGATTTTTGTCCTTACTATATGTGACCCATTGCCTTGGTGCCAAT
The DNA here is from genome assembly GCA_037379345.1 of Perna viridis. Taxonomy (NCBI): domain Eukaryota; kingdom Metazoa; phylum Mollusca; class Bivalvia; order Mytilida; family Mytilidae; genus Perna; species Perna viridis. Next base: position 23,776,444 of record CM074514.1, on the reverse strand, counting down.
TAGAATTTCATTTGCGCCAAAAATAAATTATTTCATTTGTGCCAATTACAGTTGAATTTGATATAATGTAGTACGTAATACTTTTTATATCACTATTTTACTTGTACCTCTTCTATTCGCCAGCAGTATCTGTTATCTTTCCTCTCAAAAAGTGGTGTGTGGGTTGAGTTATGAGCAGGATAAGTCATTTAGTGTTGAAATGGTTGAAACACATAAAACTGTCTATGTAGTCATCATATAAGCCCTACACATGTTTGGTTACTGTAACCAGCTATCACTTTACAGGTCTGTTCTACTAGGGGCCTTACATTTCTAGTATTATATTGTCCTTGGTTCTACAGAGGCTTACAGTTTTTTAAGCGTACAAATCATAAAGACTTTATCTGAAACTTCTATCTATCTTCATGGAATGATTACTTGAAAAATAGCACACATGAAATAAATTTGTGCAAAAGCATGATGCCCAATATATGTGGTAAATAATACAAGTTGATTCCTGTATGGCCAAGGTTAAGTTTGAAGGGGAATAAACAGTAAGCCTTTCCTGTTTACAATTCATAACTACCAATTCTGTGAAAAATGATAGCAATGTAAATATGGTTTAAAAAATTTTGAGGTTCTCAAACATCATAGGCTAACAGATATATTACCACATCATTACTGTGTAGCATACAACACTTTGTACTTACACTATGATAATGTCATCATATAATTAAAACATCTATTGCTTGATAAACAGAACAATTACTAAAATGTGCAATTTTTTTTCTGGTGTGTATACATCATTTTTTTCCCTCTTTCTTCAGTGAAAAGGATGGTGCCGATGAACAAAGATTCAAGCAGTTAGAAAATTTTGACACTGTTGACTACTTCAATCCAATGTACACGTATGCTTATGGGAGACCTCATCCAACAAAGGCATTAAAATTTGAAGAGGAATTGGACCCTGGCCATAATCCATACCAACCCTACATAACACAGAATCAAGCTAGGGTATACGAATCAAATTCATATTATTCAGCCTCTCCCCGTGGTTGGCATGAGTGGCATGCCACTTCTGAATAGAAACTGAACAACCAATTTTGTTTGCCGCATTCAAATGAAGAGGGAAAATAAGTAGATAGATCTGATTAATCTAATGCATAGCAATGAGCTAAATATAAAGCAGCAACAGCATTGATGCAATAATACACTTATTCACATGTTATGTTCACTTGATTTCTTCTGTATTTTTTTATTTTATTTAGCATATTTAAATTACCTAGATAGAAGAATAATTTGCTAATACATGTATAAATTTATTTAATTCAGTATGACTCTTTTTATTACCAAATATAATCATATACATGTAAATTTCTTTTCTTGATGTTGATACCATATTGTATATTCTTACTTATATATGTTATTCTGGATCTTCACATGAGAAAGGGGCTTATATTCCCTGTCAGTCTATTATATTGTCATAGACCAAAGATATATTAAACAAAGACAGAATAATTTTTGCCACTGAAAAATTTTGCTCATTTACTTTAATTCTATTCTCTCCACCTATACTCTATATTTAGACATAGATGGTTAAATTTTCAGATGTCACATGAGAGAGCTTTTGGAAATATTTCTACAGAAAAAATGTAATCTTTTAGAAATTTCTCGCAGTAATGGTTCTGGTGTAAATTTTTCAAGAAAAAGATGTATTTCCATACTTTCAACTGTAGTGCATGGTGGGCATCATTGTCACCTTAACACTTTTATAAGGGAGTTCATGTATTTTATATTGCACAATACTTTATGTTATATACATGTATATTAAGGCACTTTAATATGATATTTTTTTAATAACATAAAAAGGTTTATATTCTTTGTATCATTTAAGTTTCAGGGAATTTCAACAAGATGTTGCATGCAATACCCCCACTCATTCATTTCTGTCAAACCTAATTTTCTTGATTTTTTTGGGGGTAAAATTCAGCTTAGAGGTTACTAGTGCTTGAATCTGTGACAATATGGCAAATTGAAATATACTGAATCATGCTGAGTAAATAACACATGAAATTGTCAGCACTTAGTTAATGGTACATTGAAAACAAATTGACAGTTTACTTTTCTTAGCTAGTTCAAAGTTCAGATAGAATGATAGGGAAAAGTGAGTTATCTCCCTTTTAGCAATGATATTGCAATGCATTTCATATAATTTATACCACAAATTACTGACACTTAAAAGGAAAATAAATGCAATTTTTGTATAAAATCAGCAATGTTTTTTCTAGGAATCAAGGGAACCTAAATTTGAGATAAAATCTAAAGTATACAATCCAAGGATAAAGACTTGACTGGGAAAAAGATGCAAAGATCTGTCTGATCATAAAAGAACCAAAATAACATGTACTAAGAAACAGAAAATAAATAAGGGACAATCTGTTCAATTCTATCCAGTAGTTTCACAGGAGAAGATTGGCATCAAAAATAGCCAAAAGAATCTAAAAAAAAAAGGGCTTTTAATTCCAACATGGATAAACAGATTTATTACAAAAATCTGACAAAAGTTAAGATTTCACCTTGCTGAACACTTCACCCCAGGTCAGAATATGCCTGCCAGATCAGTTCTAGACAATTACCTTCAGGAACATTCAAATTGAATCTGGTTCTAATTGTCAGAAGAGAATATTTTTTAAAGCAATAATATTCAAAATAACAAAAAAAAACACTAAAAAAGGTAATGACACAATTTGGGCTCTTTGGATTTACATGAATATTTGACCACAAATAGATTAATCATGTTGAACACTTTAAACCCCCTTTCCCCCAGACCCCTCCCATCAAAATTTGGTTTAACCTCATGGGTTCAGAGTTGTGTGGGAAAAACTGACCCCCAAATTACTTTTTTTAATTTAAAAAACAGCAGCAATGGTTATTGACAGATAAAAAATCCCAGCATCAATTCTAGATGGAATACCCTATTAAAGGAACATCATAGCAAATTTGGTTCTAATTGGTCTAGTGGTGTCAGAGAAGAGTTTTGAATATTTGTTAACAACATTGATAGATAGATGGCATTCACATGGTGTTTGGGTCAGGTGAGCATACAAATGGACTCAGTTCAGCCGGTGACATGTTCTTTGCTTTCTGATACAAAATTGATGTTTAAAAAATTTCTAGTTCTCTTATATCCAACACCATTTGACATGTTTAATACTTGCTTTGAATGTTAAACTTGTTTAACTCAAGCTTTTTCAAGTTTGCATTTTTTAGTTGTTATTTTTTTTATTTTCTTTTTTTTTTTTGCATTCACTTTCGGAAATTAAATTCAGTTTGGATTTCAGGACATAGGATTTAAAATGCAATTTGTTAAAATCTAAATGTGTTTATCCATTAAAATCAACACTTATATGTAATGCTATAAATGAAAATATTGGCATAAAAACGACACATCAGCAGAAATCTTAGTAGACCTTAATTATAATGTTAAATTGAAAATATACATAAACTATTTGTATCCAGTCTTTAATATATTTATCACAAATATAACAAAACCACATTTTTAATGTTTTCTTTTCTTCTTGAATTTTTTCTGTACTCCAAGAGATTCCTCTGTGTCTTCAGCATCTTCTTCTTTCTTGTTTCTTTTTTTACCTTTTCCCATTGTTTCATTCATTTCCTAAAATTATCAATAAAATACATGATAAGAAAAGTTCAATATCAAACACATCTAATTCTGGTAGAGGATAAAAAAAAATCTTGTCTCTCCAGAAATGTACATGTAAACTTTAATAAAGAAAAAAGTGGTAATTTCAACACACTCTCAGAATAGTGGATGAATAATTGTAATGTAGAATCGTAGAGAATCCTATGACCTAGCCACTTTGACTAGTGTCAAAGGAGCTACATTATTTCTGATAGAAGGTGTAAAGTTCAGTGGGTAGTCATTCCAGTAAGACATCAATTCTAATTGAGAATATCTTGTGTAACTAATAGTTTCATCAAGATGTGATGCAGTTGCATTAATCATTGTACAATTAACATTGCCTAACACCTCAATTCAAACTTTCTCCACATTTCTTTAATGTAGAAGGGATCATATCTAGTCATCTGAAATAGAATACTCCATGCTGACTAAAAGAATAATCAAGGGAACCAAGATCTATGTGTTTACCAAAAGAATTTATTCTAATGATAAAGACTTGACAAGGAAAACAGACACACAACAAAGAAGAACACTAAGAAACAAACGTAAATGAGCAACCCAGAGTCCACTGAAAAGTAAATGAGCAACCCAGACTCCACTGAAAAGTAAATGAGCAACCCAGACTCCACTGAAAAGTAAATGAGCAACCCTGACTCCACTGAAAAGTAAAAGTAAATGAGCAACCCTGACTCCACTGAAAAGTAAAAGTAAATGAGCAACTCAGACTCCACTGAAAAGTAAAAGTGCAACCCAGACTCCACTGAAAAGTAAATGAGCAACCAAGAGTCCACTGAGAAGTAAATAAGCAACCCAGACTTCTCTGAAAACTTGGAGTATGAACAAGGTACACTAAATTATCATACCAGTGGAATGTTTTAAACTTATCCCCAAGAGTTATTGATTCTGGTCGAATCCCACGAAACATAATTTTGTTAATGTGCAACATGAATATCATTGCTTTTATCTTGATATTTGCACACAGACCTTGTTTTACTTGGGCATTTGTCTTATTTGTTAAAACATGTATTCTATATCAATATCAAAAGTTAAATTGAAATTCAACAGATTTTATAGATTATTTTATTGTATTTTCCCACCACTGTCCTGTGTTAAGAAGAGAGTTGAGCACTCAGGAACACATTTAATTCCGCCACATACTTTATAAGCCTGTCCCAAGCCAGGAATCTGTACTCCAGTGGTTGTCCTTTTTATGTTCATTGCTATCCATAGCAGAATAGTGATGAAATGGGTAGTAGTGTAATGTAAACACATTCACTTGTTACATCACAATGTATTTTTTTTCCTTTTCACTTGACAGTATTTCAGAATAATAACTTACCAGTTTTGCATATCTCTGTGCTTCTGTAACCCTCTCCATTAACATCATAACTTCCTGTTCCTCTGTTTTGTATAATGGTAATTTCTTCCCAATTAAATGTTCTATTCTCTGATAAAGTTCTACATCATATCTACAAAATCAAGATATATTTAATTGTGTCTAAGATAGTATCGGCAAAAGTACAGAGGTCTACAAGAATAACTACTGTTTTGACATACTGCAAAGATGGTCCATTATAAGTGTGAAGTGTAGCTGTTATTTGTGAATTAGTTTCCTTAAAATGTGACAGTTTTGACAGAGAACCATAACTATGTGTATTTAAGTACAGTTCCACTAAAACATAAAGAGTACAGTAGGGAGCACCTCTTTCATTTTATATGAGAACAGATTAAGTAGATGAATATATAATAGCTTAAAACTGCATCTATGGGCCAGTCTCTTGGTAAAAATATGTTTTCCCCAATACCTTACATGTGTTAATGGAACAGTCTTGAACATATTGGTTACAAACATCCTTGACATAATATTTGGTTGATAAATGTGCCAATATACACCTAAATGTATCTTACATTTAATAGCAAAATAAGTGGTTTTCAGTGCATATTACAAAGAGTTAGAAATGAGATAAAAAGTCATATTTTATATATATTAGTTTTCTGTCCACCTATCTCTCTTAATGATATTAGATCTTGAAGGTGTTTGAGGCTAATTAGGACAACAAAAGATGGCATCAGTTTCATACTCTCTTTTTGTACTGTAGTCTATTTAAGTCACATGACCTAAATCCCTTCTTCTAAAAATAAAAACTGTACAAACTAATTAATTACCGGTACAAGTCTTGTTAATTACTTTATGAACACTTACTGAGAAACAAATGTTATAGCTTTCCCAGATCTGCCAGCTCTAGCTGTTCTTCCAACTCTGTGTATGTAGTCTTTAGAATGAGTTGGTATGTCCATATTTATCACAACATCAACATGTGGAATATCTAAACCTCTAGGATACAAAAAAAGTAAAAATTAACCTATAGAAGAGAGTGATCTAAGTCGAAAATTTATAACAAAACTGAACTAAAATCTCTGATTAGTTGAACTGAAAAACAAACCTAATTGTGCAAGGTGTACTGGTGAGGATGTTACCTTTGCTCATGTTTTTATAATAGACAGATATATTAATCAAATAACTGGTCCAACTTTGTGGATTTCATTCAATACTTTAATGTGCAACTAAAGACATGATTTTACTAAGCCAACAAAAATAAGAAATTGGCAAAATTAGAAGTATATATTTACTGTGAGCAATTTTCTTCATAAACCTTACTCCCTTATTTGATAACAAGCACATTTGACCACCATATTCATTTGGTTCAATCTAAAAATAGGAGGTGCACAATGGGAATATGTAGTAAAGATTCTGTGAAGGTTTCATTAAATTCTATTATGTGATGTGAAGAAGTAATGGATAAGAGATGCCTCCCTGTCCTTATAACCATAAATGACAAAGTCCATGATTTCCTATGTGAAAGTCCCCAATTTGATTCAGATTAAAATCTAAAATAGGGAACATGTAACAAAGATTCTGTAAACATTTCATTCAATTCCATTATGTGGTGTAGGAGTAAAGAGTAAGAGATGGGTTCCCCTCATGTAACAGAAGAAAGGAAGGACAGATACCCCTATTACTAATATAACCCCCATTTTGCAAGTGGGGGGTATAATATGAAATATAATTGTAAATTCAGGATTTGAAAAACTAGATTTCAAATTAAGATTAGAAACCATGTTTGTAATATCACATATGAGAAAATAGATTCACCAGAAATTCAGTGATAAGTTAATTACAGAATATAATGTACATACCTGCTGGCAACATCTGTAGCTATCAATATGGACCGGTTTTTACTTTTGAATTTATTCAAAGCTCCAAGTCTCTTCGCCTGGCAGAAAGAAAAGACAACTGCATACTAGTACATATACTATAATAAAAGAACTATCACTTGAAGGATTCTTGAGAAAAATGTGATTTCATTAACATGATTAATGGTAATAACTAGACATTGGCACTTATGGGACTAATACCCTAACAGCCTGTTGAACGTTATACATATGTGGACCAATGTGGACATAATCTTTATGGTAGATAGACAAAGCACTTTTGACACACAATTTGCTGTCATTTCTAAACACCCTACTCCAAGCATCAATCAATACTAATTTTTTGTTGACAAAACAATAAGACAATATGACTAATTTCTGACAACTTGTACATCTCCATATTGTAATCTAATACTCAGTTGAGTTCCATAACAATCCTGCAAGTCATTAAGTCAGACCAAGTTTTGCTGAAAAAATGCCTTTGTTCCAACAGTCATCAATTGTACAATATTTATCCAAGTATGGTAATTTAACACCCCATTAAGTTTCATAACAATGCTACAAGTCATTGAGGAGGAGTTGCAAACAATACATGAGACCAAGCTTTGATAAAAAAAAAAGCCTTCAACAGCCTCCATTTCTACCGTTTGTCTTCATGAATTCCTGACAGTATGAACATCTCCATGTGGTTACATTACATCTCACAAATTTCCTTAACAATGCTGTAAGCTGCTTAGAAAATAGTTCAGATGGACAGACCAATGGACAAGCAGACAGGAAGGTGAAAAGTATATACACTCCATCTTTGTTTTCGCTTACTATTAAACAGTAAGAACTTTTCAGTTTTACCGCCAATAAAGTGCCTTTAAAAACAATCATGTGACTGATACTGTCACAGATCGTTTATGCCATTTTTGAGTAGAAAATGTAAAAAAAGATTATACATGTACAAATAGAAATTCAAGATAAATATATTGTTTTAATGTAATAAGAAAACATGTCATGACTGTAAGGAATTGTATATCAAGCTGTTTTTACCTGGCTCATTTGTCCATGTAAAGGTATAGCAGTCAAACCAAGGTTTCTTAACATTAATGCTACCCTCTGTGTGTTGGCACAGGTACTACAAAACACCATGAAACTATTGCCTGCCAGTTCATTAAGTATATAAACCAAATACACATCCTAAAAAACAAAGAATGAAAAATATACTATAGGAAAAGCAACATCAGTAGAAAGATACAAATGTACATCTACATGATCTTTGTCTTAATTGGTAGATAGACAAAAGAAAACTCTATGAAAAAGGATGAATATGTATGGAAATTAAATACTTTTTATTTTATTTTACAAATCCAAAACTTCAGATTATGAAACAGCTACTTTATGATTAATTCCTCTAACTTTGAGATGAAAAATCAGAAAACAAAGAATTACAAAAGGAAGGTTTCTTTATATATAAATAAAAACTATTTCAAAAATTAAACAAATCACCTCAGTGTTCTCAACTCATTGTGCAATATGTGGGTGGACAGGTACACAAAAAAGTTATTCCAAAGACAGCTTTTTAGCTTTTTATGAATATACAAAGAAGATGAATTTTAAGCTCCATTATGACCAATTTTATTAATATCAGCTGTTATGATAGGCTACACTACCTTACCCTCCCTAAGGGAAAGTCAGGCAGTGTAGCGAATCATAACAGCTGATTTTAATCGAACTGCTTTATGACCCTAATTTAGGGTACTTAAGAAATGTTCTCAATTTTTAAACAGGTTACACAAAATAACCTGGTTAGCAACAGTTTACACTTAAAAACCACAAAGCCATTTATATAAAGTGTAACTAAGTCCAAACCATGATGTTTTGTAGACCCTGTTTTTTTTAAATTCATAGTCAGAATAGCTCAGGAGGCTCTTGCAATGCTGTTTCTAAAGATCATACTAATAAATTTGATTTTTCTGGCAATGTATTGGTACATGCATTGCTTATATATATGTGTCAATGTAAAAAATAGAAAAATAGAAATGACATGTTAAGTATTTTTGGACTCTCAGTGATTTGATTGGTTTGTCATTTAAAGTTGACATTATTGACATGTTTAAGTAAGTAATGCCCATGATAAAGAAGACATTTTTACCCATTACAAAGTGACATGATTGCCTTTCATAATATGCATTGCTAGGAAAAAAATATGTTTCAGGGCATGAGAATCAGGAAATTATTTTTATTTGGCCTAATATTTACTAACTTTGTGTTTAAGTGGTATAAACAGATAATGTTGCTGTAATTTGTCAACTGTTTGATATTTTGATGACACTTCAACTTTGACAGGATCTTGTAGTGATGCTCTCTGTAGCTTAGCAACCTAAAAAAAAAATATGAATATTCATGAACTACCACATACTCCATACTTATAATTTATAAAACAAATTACATTACAAAGCAGGATACAGTTATCGAATAGAAACTACAAAAGCTAATATGATATTATCCCTCCCACAGATGAACACAAGAATTTCTGAATGATTATTATTTACAGAATGATGGTGGTTTTAAAGTCAAGACAAACAGAGTGAGATATGATGTGCTGTGGAGATGTTCAAAACTAACGTTATTCTGTTTATTGGCCACATAACATTATCATTTGAAATTGTTGATATCTTTTTAATTTCACAGCAGTAGCCTGAGATAGAAAATATCAGGCTACAAGAATAACAGAAAATAATGATACAGTTGCTGATGAATGACAATATGTTGTGTTAGGTTTAATTTATTTCAAGCCAGACTGAAGAATTAAGCATTTACTGTGGAAGTTGTTATGTTTGTGGGTATCCATTTTTGTGGTTTAGGGGGAAAACACAAGTTCATAGATTCCTGAATTCATGATTTTGTTGATTCAGTCATACAATTCAAAGTAAATAATAATTTTCATTGGGAATCAAACTTCGTGGTTTACTTTACCCACAAAATCAACGATAATTGTTACTCCACAATCAACAGTACTCTCTCAGTGCCTTCTTTATATTAAGTTTCAATTATTTCAATCCAGATTGAATTTTGTAAATTATTTACCTTTTTTGTCATTGTAGCTGAATATAAATATGTCCTTCTCTCTCGAGGTATCACTTTAAGAATCTTATCAACCTTTATAAATACAAGAAATATATTATTACATGAACCTTCTTTCATAAATACTTTAAAATTTGTTTTAAAGACTAAATAAACTTGAAGATGACAAGAGAACTATTCTGAAATCTCCATCCCTAAGTTTACAAAACACAAAAAAAAATCAAACTTCAAAGTGCTGGGGTTTTGAAAATATACTGGATAATATCATAAACTACTGTGTAAAAAGTAAGAGGAGATAAAGGATTGGGTTGACTCAAGTGTAGACTTTGGTAGGGATTGAAGACAGTACGAGTTTAAGAGTCTTTCTATAGCACCTGCATACATTATGTATCTAATACCTATGTTTAAGGTGGTAGCTAAATGCAGTAACTACCTTGTATACAAACTTAGTTTTGACAAAAACAATATGTTCTCTTCTATTTCAGCTCAAAGGTCTATAAAACCATATAAACCCTGAATAAGCTGGAAACCTGTATTTATATGACATGATCTAAAGTTTCAATATATTTGTAACCTGTCTAAATTGAACAAATCTTAAATATGGAATAGACAATTTCTCTCAAAATCTTACAATACCTCTTGTTCAAAGTCCATGTTCAAAATTCTGTCTGCTTCATCCATCACCTCCAGAAAGAAAAAAATACATTGTATTATCTAAAATGAAGTGCCAATTTTGCATGAATCAGGTAGCGGTTGAAACATTTTGAGAAATTATCACTTGTAATCAGGATTAAAATTTCTCATCAAGAGTGGAAGGTCCTAGACCTTTTTAAAGGTTAATAAATATATAAAACAGATCATCAGTCAAGTGATGTAAAAAAGAAGAAATCACCAGTTTAATGGATCGATGGCTGATCTGAAACTCATTTGTGATATATGAATAATCACAATTATAGTTGCACAGATAACTTCTGGTACTGTAGTAATGGTTGAATCCACTAACCAGATCTGTTTACTCAAATCTATAACATTCTGTAATTTTGCCGATGATAATATTAAATATAGTGATTCAAAATACAACATTTATGGAGGTTTCTATTTAGAATGGCAATCCATGTTTATGATGGAATTCAAACAAAACATTGAACATTGATACAAACCAAATACTTAAGGGTCCGTAAACTGAATCCTTTGGTATTCTCTAGATGATCTACAAGTCTTCCAGGAGTTGCTGTAATGTTAAAGGAAAAATTAGAACAGTAATTGAATGTATAAAAAAAATTGAATTGTACAAAGATTTGTTATGAGAGTGAAGTGAATTAAATAAGTTTCTGCTACTGGTCTAGAGCTTTTTATTACACATGTATTTATTCAAATAAAATTTCTCCAAAATTTTTGAAGCCGTAACAGTAAATTAAAAATTGATGTATATTCAAATAAAATTACCGGTACTCTGAATTTGCTTTACTAGTCTCAAACATTAAGCTTGTGGCTTCAAGTAGAGACAGTCATGACATTAAATAATATATTAAAATACACACTTAATTGCATTTGAAACTAATTTCAATTTTTGTCCCAGCTGAAACATCATACTTCAACTATTACCTACTACATACATCAAACATGGAGCTTGTGGCTTCAAGTAGAGACTGTCATGACATTAAATAATATATTAAAATACACACTTAATTGCATTTGAAACTAATTTCAATTTTTGTCCCAGCTGAAACATCATACTTCAACTATTACCTACTACACACATCAAACATGGAGCTTGTGGCTTCAAGTAGAGACTGTCATGACATTAAATAATATATTAAAATACACACTTAATTGCATTTGAAACTAATTTCAATTTTTGTCCCAGCTGAAACATCATACTTCAACTATTACCTACTACACACATCAAACATGGAGCTTCAACACTAATGGATCAAACAATCAGCAAATCAAGACTGTATTCAGTAATACAACATAAACAGACAGGAAAAGTCAAGCAAAAATACATAATAATCATACCTATTATTACATGTGGTTTCTTGGCCAGCATCAGTGCTTGGGTCATCATATCTATTCCACCTACTACTACAGCTAAAAGTGAAGAAAGAGAGAGATGAAGTTTCCCATGTACAATCAAACCATATTATGTCACATGAACCATTTTAGCTTAAGCTTTTAAGTAAACAAGAATAACAAAAAACAATAAGTTGTTAACCAAGGCATAACTTGTTCTACATACAAAGGTTGAGTCTTGAAAAGACAACAACATTCAAACTGGATAAAGCTCTGAATTTGGATTGTGATTCTGTAAACAACACTAGAGAGATAAAATTTTCCAGGGGACATCAGTTCTCCTAATTTAGATAGAAATACAAGATAAATTTCAAGGAATACTGGGACTTTTATGATTAATTCAAATTACAGTTAGTAAGTGTTAAAGGGCTTTCAAATACAACAATTTAAATTCAAAAACATATTTCTACCCCCTCCATTCCCAAGTTCAAAGAGATTAAAAAATGCAGTGGATCATATTTCATATTTCTGGTAATATGCACAACTACCGGTACATATTATGTCCTAACTACCTACAAGGTCTCATGAAATTTGATACAGTAGTTTCCAAGGCATTGTGCAGAAGTGTAACTGACAGACAGGGGAAATAAATAAGTCTCCCCACCAAAGTAGGGGACATAACTAAGTCTCCTTGAAAATCTAGGAACCTTCAGACACTAGTTTCTTTTCTGACTACCAATGCACTACTTACCACATTTAATTCCTATCGTTGACCCTAATGCTTCAAACTGTTCTGAAATCTGGAAAGCTAATTCCCTGGTTGGAGTAAGCACCAAAGCATACAGTCTCTGTGGGTTATCTAAAAGTGTCTGTAAAATTGGTAGAGCAAATGATCCTGTCTTCCCTGAACCAGTCTCTGCTAAACCTATGATGTCTTTACCTTAAAAAAGATTTGTTAATAATGAATCAATGCAAACAATTATACAAGTCCATATTTATGTAATGTGTTCAGAAAATTTATTGACAAATTAAAGAACACACTGCCAAAATTTATCCCCTAGTTGAAATGAGGAAACTGAAAATAAAATTATATATGAATTAGTCTTTTTGGGAAAAAGTAACGATGTGAAAATTTAACAACATTAAATAACTGAATACTGTACATTATTTTAGTTAAATCATTTCTTTCCTTTACCTTCATAGCAAATATGCTGACAACCTTTCTAATGCATTCAATTGTACTTGTACCAATTTTCTTCACTTAAATAAGGTTTTGTTACATCAATAACATTTAAAAAGGTAGACCTAGGGTAAGGGACACAACTCTTAGAAATGATGGGAACGTTCGTATTCATCATTTTACATCAATCTCATGTAAGCATCAAAATGATTTGGACTGATTTCATTCAGTTTCAGAGAAAATCTTGAAACGCTTTGGTGAAATTGAATATGATACAAACATATCACTGAATATAATTTGTTCACCAAAAGATGTACAAGAACTTCCTTGCACATTATTCAATATTCTATGGAAGTAAAATTATAATATATAAGTGGCTTTAATATTTATTAATGAAGATACATGTAAATGATAAACAAAACCCCAGCTACATATTTCAAAGGCACATGTCTTAAAATTTTCATGAGCAGTATGTTCTTTTTCAACTTACAGAGTGGTTATTTAGATTTGTGGCAGGTGAATGCTAGGATCATGTATGAAACTTAACGACAAATTGTGGCAAAAAAAAAAGATACAGGATACACAATAGAAGTTAGAAGCAAGCTTATCATGTAGACTGAAATTCAAATGATAAAATGTTCAGGCCACATAAAAATCAAATCATGGATGCTCTCCTAAAATACTGGACATAAACATAAATGTAGATTTAAATTTATATTTACAAAAAAAAAAGATTATATAGAAAATAACAGTGTATTGACTTTCATGGAGTGCAGCTAGATATGCCTATAGAAGTCCAACCCTGAATATACAGGGAAAATACAGACAAACAATTTAAGTGTTGTATAGCTCTGAAATTTGCCATTGAATGTATGATACAGGATAATATTATACCCAGAATGGAACTGGTCAAGTAACTTCAATATGTTAATAATGCAATAAGACTTCAACAAGATAACAAACAAACAGAAATTGATAGACACATTAAAGTGCTTTCTACAGATCCCTGAATTTTGTTTCTGTATCTGTAGGGTTTGATAAAAAAAAATCAGAAGTCTAAATTGAAAGAAACAAACACTTAACAATTTCTTGGCCTTTCGTATAAGTATTTTGGAGTTAAAGTAAAAAAATTGGGAAATTGCCCTATATTATTATGCATTTTTTGTAAGTCCATCAACTCAAAAATGTAAAATTGAAAATATATAAAAATCAATTTAAAGCTTACACTGGTAAAAATAATAATTCAACAAAGTTTTAAGAAAATTGCTTGAAACATTTTCAGGTTATTGGTCAAATATGGTATCCCCACTTTTTATGAATAAAGTCCAATAACTCAAAAATGAAAAATCAGAATTTTTAAAAATTAAAAGGGAGCTCTCAACAATTAAAAGAAACAATTCACCAAAGTGCCAAAAAATAGATAAAACTACAATTGAGTTATAGTCTGATAACCCCTTATTATATGAATAAAGGGCTAAACTCTAAACTGTAACATTGCACTTTGATCAATACAAAGATACAATCTAACAAAGTTTCATTAAAATTGCTTAGCAGGTTTATAAGACTTAAAGTTATAGAAAATCAGACAGAAAGACAGAAAATCACTACATTCTTGTACAACAATAAAAAGATCCTAACTCAAAACCAAAATACTGTGAAAGTACTTATATTCATGGGTATCAATTTTCATGGTTTAGGGGAAAAGAAGAAGTTCATGGTTCTTGATTTGTGGTTTTGATGATCCTGTCATACAATTCAAAGTAAATAATCCTTTCAGTTGGGAACAAAATTTCGTGGTTTACCTTTCACACGAAATCCATGGAAATTGGTACCCCACGAACAATAGTACTTTCACAGTATTGGAAATTTATCAAGACAATCAAGAACAATTTTCGGGGTCGGAACTAATACATGTACAAAGTAGATAAGTAAGCTACAGTAAATTTAAAATAGAAAACAAATATTTCTGCAGACTACTGTTTAATGAACTAACCTTGTAAGGACACAGGTATAGCTTCTCTCTGGATTTTGGTAGGAGCTTTCCATTTTAACTGTTCACATGCTTCACACAATACATCAACAAGGCCCTGTACAAATAAGTAGACAAAGATTAACATAATGGTAGCAACATCTAAAGACATTTCCTTAGGTAAAGTAATTTAATGTTTTATAGTACAACATGCATTTAATCATCAGACATTTAATTCAATCTGAAACATGTAATGCATGACAAAAACAAGTACAACACATATAGATGCCATATGGAGTGGTTTGTACAGTTGTTCTGGCTGAAAAATCTTAGCCAAATATTAAGTGAGAGCATAGTTCCAAAGCTACAGACAATATTTACATATAGGTATGTCAACCAATCAGGACACATTATTCCTACTCTGAAACAACCACTCATTCTTCTCATCCAACAAATACAATATATTTGTTTGTATATATCTGTTGAGACTGAAACAGTCACTAAACAGGTAACAATGAAATTATCTTTAAAGTACAGCCAAACCTCAGTAGCTGTACTTGAAAGAGCTATTTCTGATATTTCTTAGGAAACCAAAATGTATAATTGTTTTACATCAAGAAAATGCACATTTTCCACACTTAAAAAAATCGCAAGATGAAAACATAGTCACTTCGCAAAAGCGTAAACATGAACTTTAATATTACTTTTAGATCTAAAAACAATTTTATGTAGTAACAACTCTTCATTTAAAAGAAATTTTAACAGAGTTCAATTTTAAAAGCAGTAGGCTTTGAATACCCATTATCACTACCATAATTTGGTGTGTATAATGCACATTTATGTATTGTACGTAGTGAAAAAAAATATTTTAGACATAAATTGCAGTAGAAAACATGATGAAGTATTTCCTACAAAAATGTAAAGAAAAGAAACTTATATTGACTTATATTGACTTATATTGACTTATATTGATAGTAAAGATCAATAGCTACATCAATTGGATAATTTTAAAGCATGATAAAATTGCCATAAAACAAAATCAAAAGTAATAAAGATTGCACATTTCCAGTTTTGATTGTTTACAACTCAAATTTCATAGCTTTTTATTTTAAAACAAACTTTTAAGGAAGAAAATTGTTAAAAATTATCAAAATAAGTTTAAAAATACTCATTATCAGCTGCAAAAGCATTTAGTAAGGAGGGTTTGACAAAAAAAGGGCTTTGATACTTTTCCTTTTTAGTTGCTTCATTTTGAGTTCTGTGTTTTATAAGAAAGAATGTATAACCTACATGTATTTCTGAAACATATTATTAAGACGTTCCAACATGATTTGAAGAAAATATCGTGTTAAATTCAATATTTAAAGATGTATTTGATGATTTTTTTAACTTTCTTTCAGTAACATTTCACTTTCGGTTTGTTTGTTTACATTTCTTGATTCCTATTCTCATACGAAAATCTTTCATTTCATGGCCAATTCTTATATACTGATGCATAACGCACAACCCCATTAACCAAAATACAGCATTAAAGTTTAATTAACAATGTTTTACATATCAGTGAAAATTTAGAAATTTGAATAAAATGAATGTATTACGGAAATGCATTATTCTTTTGAAATTTTGTCATATGACCAAAATATCCTGGAGAACATATACATGTACATTTTACCTTAGCTATGTATAGTATAAAAAAACTTTGTGGCAAATAAAATTTTTTTGTTGTTGTTGATAAAATGACAAGTCAATGGTCAATTTAGAAGGGTGCCATGCCCTTCTGCCCTTTTAACTTGACCCAAAATGCCCATGTGCCTTTTCATGATTCAATATCATTTCTTTAATAAGAAGAGCCATAAATCTGACAAAAGATGTTAATAGGGTATGTAAATCTCGTCATTTGACCCCGTGATTTCACGAGAATGGGTCCTAGTCTACCATTCAAAAGCAAGGAGATTTGTCATTAAGAGAGCGTTTAGTTCAGTGTTGAGGGCAAAACATCTATTTGTGTAACAAATACTGATAAAAAATGACGAATATCTATTTCTACATGATAAAGGTATTAAGAAAAAACATAAAATACATGTAGAAGATTTTGCAGTGTTGTACAGCAATTCGAGTACCTGGAAGTAAACAATAAAATGCAGATCGATCTTTGGTTTTCTACGTCATAAATTCCGGTAAAGAAAATGAAACTAGAACGAGACTTGCATATCCTATTGCTGTATAAACAGGTAAGGGAAAATTTTTTATGACAATAAATATAATCATTCAAAAGCAACCAGTTGATGATTGACAAGTAGAAAATGGATCCCGATAGGATTTATCACAATTTTATGAACAGCAAATCATTTAACAATGATTAATTCCTACTGCACAATTAATTAGAGTCAACTTAACAGGTCTAAATTGTGTTGAAGTGTGCAAACAATTATAGAGATACACGTTTGTTTATCAATTTGTCAGTTACCTCCCTTTCAACAGTACAGTATTATTGCTGCCAGGATATTATGTTATCTTTGATGTTTACAAGCAATGAGAAAAGCAGTAATTACAAAATGAGTAAGAGAAAGAATAATCAAGGGAACCAAGTTAATAGCGGTAATCGAAAGAATGTAATCCAGGGACAAAGACCAGACACTGAAAACAGACATACACAACAAAGAACATAAAGTTACTAAAATCATACATACAAAGTAATGAAAGCATGAATGAGCATCTCGGACTACACTAAAAACTGGGAGCATGGCCAAGGTGCACCGGTAGGGTAAGTATTCTCTGCTTTCCTAGAAACACCCGCCGAGTTGCTCATAAAAGTCAAGTCAAGAGTAGACAAAAGATGAAAGGAAAACTATGACACGTTGAATAAATCAGGTTTCATGGTGCAGATGGATACACCGTAATGATCAACGAGTTCGTGATGACAACCATTAAACATCAGTAGTGATGACTTCAATTTAGTAGCAACATAACCCTGTTCCAGAAGCCTATTTGTTAGAATTCTAGCGCGATACAAAGAGTCTGCTTAGTTTCAACAAGCTTTGGCACAACATATGAGTTGTGATATGAACACTCCATACACAGGTGCTGAAGGTCTCAGTATCGTATTAATTTTCCCATAGACTTCTATAGTGAAGTGCATATTTTTAGGATTTTTTAAAAAATATGTAAATTGATTCAATAAAACTTTCACTTATGTAGCATTTCTAAGGACATGTGAAAAAATAATTTCCCGCAAAGAAAATAGGGTGAGTCCACGAAGATCGGACAGAAAAGTAGTCTCGAACTATAAATAGCCATTTTCCCTACTTTCACTTTCGTTTTGCACTCACCAAACCAACCTTTTCAGTGGAACATTTTTATGACATTATGTTAGATTTTCTTTTAAAAAAGTTCTTCATCTTACAGTGTGATGTTTGCTCTATTTTATAAGTCATTGTTCATATCTTTTGACAAAATATTAGTTTGTAGAGAGGCAAAAAGAAAATGCACTATATTTTTATAGCATCCATGTTTTGACGTACACCCACTCAGGGATATGCAATACGATACTGGTACCTATTAGTAATAAACATTTCAATATAATCCTAAAAGTTGTTGTTTTTCTGCTAGAGCATTCATTTTCATACTGAAAATTCAGAATATCATTGCCCTGCTACAAACATGAGTTTTCTATTACAATTCTTATATAGGTACCCTCTTCCAGGCATAAGACTAATATCTCAATGTTAGCCAGAAAATATTACTTTTGATAAAAAGCTGCTGCATTAATCAAACTAAGCAACTTTGTGGTTTATTCTGACATGGTAGATACATGAGCTGTACTATGAGTTCCAAATCATTATTTAATCCCCACTTGTGAGTTCCATATATGGAAATATTGATATCCGAACCTCCTTTTTTGTCTAACTCAAGGGAGCCTCTTGTTTAAAGTAAAGTATAATGACCGGTACAACCAACTGTTTTAAACTATAGATATGGTCATTTCAATTATAATGAATCCAGAAAAAATTATACCAATATCATAGTTTTAAAAAAATATAGCTTTTCATATGCAGAAAATACAGATTTTAAGCCATTTTTGTACCCCAGGCAGATACAAATGGACCTAAATATGACAGGAAAAGGACATTTTCTTTAAAACAGATAGCTATGATGCAAGAAATATAGTTTACTAGTATGAATATTATAATAACAATTGTCTGCTTTAGATACGTTTTGAAAAAATTCAGTTTTTATATGAAAAAATACAATTATTTTTCTTGCCGCATTAGAATCTGTCCATTTGAACCACTAAAAAAAGTCCACTAAAAAATTGGCTGATGACTTTTGTGACATTTCTGTGTTTAAATCAACCACACAGTTATATGGCAACTCATTTTAGCTATTTATTTGAAAGAAAAACAAAAAATTAAAAAAATATTCATTTTTTCATATATAAGAGGCAATGTATGGAAAATGACTATTTTCAAGTCCTAACCACATACTTAAAATGTGTTGTAACTTGAAAACTATCCTTTATGCAGGAGTATTACTTGCTTTAGGTTACCTGAATATAGATATGCTCATCATAAATAGTCAAGATAATAATTTTATTGAACTGATATCCTACAAATTCATGAAAACAAAATGCATTTCCAAATTTGGTAAAGATTAACCATAAATGCAAAAAACCAGAGCTACCATAAAAAATCAGGTTCAAAAGTTGGCTAATTCACCTTAAAAGTGTTACCTGCATTGGGGTACTACTTTTTCAGCTGGTAAAGACCACTTGCTGAATATCCAACTTTACTTGAAAAACTGGCTTACTAGGTCTCAGTATCGTATTAATTTTCCCATAGACTTCTATAGTGAAGTGCATATTTTTAGGATTTTTTAAAAAATATGTAAATTGATTCAATAAAACTTTCACTTATGTAGCATTTCTAAGGACATGTGAAAAAATAATTTCCCGCAAAGAAAATAGGGTGAGTCCACGAAGATCGGACAGAAAAGTAGTCTCGAACTATAAATAGCCATTTTCCCTACTTTCACTTTCGTTTTGCACTCACCAAACCAACCTTTTCAGTGGAACATTTTTATGATATTATGTTAGATTTTCTTTTAAAAAAGTTCTTCATCTTACAGTGTGATGTTTGCTCTATTTTATAAGTCATTGTTCATATCTTTTGACAAAATATTAGTTTGTAGAGAGGCAAAAAGAAAATGCACTATATTTTTATAGCATCCATGTTTTGACGTACACCCACTCAGGGATATGCAATACGATACTGGTACCTAAAGGGATGCTGTCACAGATGATTTTGAACTCTGACAAATGGTAATTGATTTTATGATATTGGTTCTGCTATCTTTTAAAACATTTAAGCTTATAAAATCTAAAATAAAACAAGCTATGAGTCATATAAAAAGGGAAATTTTTTGTTGAAAAAAATTAGCAGAGGCCAGTCTCAAACGGTTCCGGGTCGTTTCGCCCTTTTTCCCCTTTGCCCTGGGTTCTTTCGCCCTGAGTCGTTTCGCCCTTTATGCGAGTTGTTTCGCCCTTTATGGTGGGTCGTTTCGCCCTTTCCTTATTAATAAGGAATTTCTCCTTATAAATATTATTTACTACTATTTTAGCCTTCGTTCTCGATTTATTTATTTATTTATTTATTTATTTGTTTATTTATTTATTTATTTATTTAGAGAAAAAAAAAAATCTCTCTCTCTCTCTCTCTCTCTCTCTCTCTCTCTCTCTCTCTCGGAATATTGCGTAACTGCATAGACAGCTTGTCAAAAACAATATAGAATGCATTATCTTTTCTTTTCAATTAAATTTTTGCTAATTCACAGCTTCAGCAATTAAATCAATTAATGTTTAATAGTAGGTAATTTATTGACCCATATTTAATTGTATTCACAGCATTTAACATAATTAGTTCTAAATTGATCTACACTATACCTTTGTATAATTGAATTCACCGCTTCAGTATTAAACTTAATTAATTTGTAATAGTATATAATGTTTTAACCCGTATGTAATTGCATTGATTGCGGTAATCGTTTGATCTTAAGATCGAATAGCTTGGGCATCGTTCACCGAGGTGCTTAAATACAAGTTCCATGGGATCATCCGGCATTCCCAAACAACTCCAGTATGCCTACTGAACTCTGCATAGAGTGTTCCCGACCAGTAACCGGCCGACAGCATGCCATTACATGCGATGTTTGTCAGAAATGGCAACATCGTATATGTAACACGGGTATTACACAACTGCAATACCGCAATGCCGTTAAGTCAGGTGCAAACATCCACTTTGTATGTAGACCATGTGAGACGTCCAACTGGCCAGATGACTCCCAACCACCAACTCAATCCTCTGATGTGCCACCACAAACTCAATCCTTTGATGATGTACCACCACAAACTCAATCCTTTGATGTTCCACTACCAACTCAATCCTTTGATGTACCACCAACTCAATCCTATGATGTACCACCATTAACTCCGCCACCTACTCAAACCTTTGATGCGCCACCACTCACGCCTACTAACTTTGACGACTTGCCACTACCACCATCGCCACTCAATTTCAGCAACTTGAGCTCCTACGACCTGATGGATGTGGACCTACATTTACCACCACCACCACCACCAATGACACTCAATGACTTCTTATCCTTACCAACCACTCGAGGGGACCAATTTGACGAATCCTTCGATGTTCCACACCAGAATGCATTCAACAACTCAGAGCCACTTGAGGAGACATTCGTTGCAGAGGATACCCTACCCGATAGCCACATACCAGACCAACCAATCACCTACACACTACTGGAGAAGGGCAGCAAACGGGGCAGCAAACTACTAGTCACCAGCGATGGATACTCCTTTGGTGTGAAGGCAGAAAACAAATCCTGGACACGTTGGGTCTGTAGTGTGAGATCGAAGAAGATTCAATGTCATGCTACAGTGACGCAGGTCGGGGATTCGTTCAATGCTGGACCCCAAAGCCACAACCACCCAGTAGACATCAAACTACCCATGAAAGCAGATATTTTCTGCAAAGTATAATTTTTCTTCTTGCAATAATAGTTTAAACCTTTTTATGTGAAGACAACAGCCGAGAGCAACCCGTTCCAACCAGCCATGCAGATTGTGGAAGACACCATATTAGACGTCGACCCATCCCAGAGGTTCCTACTACCAAAGAAGTCACTGATGAAACGTTCCACCAACCGTCTACGCTCCAAAACCCGACCCGTAGAACCAACTACTGTGGACTTCGAACTCAACACTGACTTTCTTCAATGCAACGACTTCCTCATCGGAGATCTCCAACCCAATGGACAACGCCACTTGATATTTGCGACGACGTTCCAACTTCAACTACTCAGACGGGCCAAGCGATGGTTTATGGATGGGACATTCAAAGTAGCGCCAGGGCCCTTCAGCCAGTTATTCACCATCAACACCTTCATCAAAGTTGACGACAATGTCAAGCAGTTCCCCTTGATATTTGTCCTTATGACCCGCCGGACGAAGGATGATTATCATGCAGTAAGTATTTTTTTTAATTTTCAATCTTTTTATAATTGATCATTTATCTAAAGCATTATAAATACATCTAAATATGAGCTTTGTTTGTTTTCATGTAAATACTGGATCCAACAATACCTTTATCTTACAAATATTTTTTTTATCTTTCCAGGTCCTCCTTCACCTGCAGCAACTACTAGGTAACGTCAGCGTGGAGGGATTTGTGGCCGACTTCGAGACAGGACTATGGCAGGCCCTACGACTCGTCTACCCAGGCATCGACATCAAGGGCTGTGTTTTCCACTTTACCCAGGCCATTTGGAGACGTATCCAGGAGGAGGGACTGTCCACCGCCTACCGAGAGAATGACTCACTTCACCGGTACCTTCGCCAACTGATGTCCCTACCATTTCTTCCATCAGCCCAGATCAGAGAGACGTTCAGCAACCTACACTCCAAGGCCAACACAGATAATTTGTGAGCCCTCGTCACCTACATCGACAGGCAGTGGTTTCGGAACTCAGTTATTCCAGTGGAATCGTGGAGCGTCTTTCAGCTGTCCGTACGTACGAATAACGACGTGGAAGGTATCTATATTTTTATTGAGTTTATATTTAATATCAAACACCTACATAATTAAACTAAAATGAAAAGAAATATCAATTTAATAAAAGAAATTAATTTTGAATCCACGATAGGATACATAACTAAATATACTAGAAATGTATAACAATCTCTTTCATTTCAGGTTTTGAAATACATTTTCCTTGCAATTTTAACATGTTTTTTTTTTCATTTTAGGATGGCACACCAGACTCAACCAGAAATCCAGTTCCGGCCGTGGAATATACAGACTGATCCCGCTGTTGAGAAGGGAGGCTGAACTCATCGCCATCAGTGTTGCTTCCGATGACCTTGCGAGGGAGACCAATCGCCGCTACAACCGACTGGACGACAAACTCAAGGAACTGTGGACCATGTACCAGGACCCTTCCACTCAGATGACAACAACAACGTTCCTCAAGAAGATTGGACATATATACCGATTTTGCGACTGATGATATTGTGATCCAGTGTTTTTGAACGATGTAGTGACTATTATAATTAGTGCTTTTATAATTCCCATGATCATGTTGTATTTTTAACCCTGCCATTTACTATGTAAACAGTTTGTTGTAACAATGTGCTAGTAATTGTGCTCTTATACTCATGAATTATTTAAATAAATGTTCAGAACTTATATTAATCTCTTCTGTCATCACCATATATCACATTTATTCTCGAGGCCCTGCCGAAAAAGATATATAATGACATAATTGGTTATCAATATCTTCCAATTTTCTCATTTCTCAATAAATATCTCTTGTGACATTGCCTCAGAATCAGAAACTGATGGGCTTTATCGGAAAGAAAAAGGAATACCAGTACAAGTATCTATCAATTTAACAATTAGATCAACCCCTACTATACAAACATTCAAGTTTTTATTCACAGAATAAACATGTATTCTTACCTGTCACAACACAAGCCAATTAAACACGTTTATCCAATGAGGGCGAAACGACCCTGCAGTAAGGGCGAAACAACCCGGACGAACGGGATAAAGGGCGAAACAACGAGAGAGCGAAGGGGAAAAGGGGCGAAACGACCCGACGCCGTCTCAAACAATGGTAATACATGCTTCACTTCGTCTTCGGACAAGTTCGGTATATAATGTCAATGAACTTATCATTTCTTTTTCGATTTGATAATTATGTAAACTGGGATATAAAATATGAGAATTAAGTCCCACCAATGACTTAAAAGTCACTGTCTCTTGACTTTCTTCGATGTCTTCTCCCACGTTGTCTTGTAGAATTTGCTCAGAATCCATATTCAATGTCAATATTTATCTTAAATTCGAAAATAAGGCACTTTAAAAAAGCAGTTTCTATCAAACGCGAAAGAGACTAAGAAATATTTCATATTTCAGATTTCATTTTACGGAACGGCTATATGGTTATTAAAATTCAGATTATTATGCATTGTTTTATATTGTTCAAATGCAAAAACAGAAATCAAATTTTGGCGAAAAATAGGGTAAATATGAAATAGAATAATATCATAAAGATATTGATTATAAGTCTTTTTTACATTCGTTTCGTTAGGTATTCTGAAAGCGATTTTGTACGCACACAGGCACTTTCAGAACAAGACAGAATGGCAAAGCATCACCCAGACTTAATTTTCTGTAGGAAACAGCCTGGCGTCGGTATGTAAAAATACTGTACTTTGCTAATACCATAGACCTGTAAGTTAATACGGATACCAAATGTTAATGAACATACTTCCTTGAGATAATCAAAGGGGCTTGCTCGACAATATGCAGCCCCACTATAGTCTATAGTATATGGCACTAACTGACTAAGTATTTAACCTACACTAGAGTGATACCAAATTTGCTGAGCAGTAAATAGTGATATATTCGATTTTATTTGAAAAAAAAAAATGAGTTGAAGATAATTAAACGATATCATGGACATAGTTCATACTCCTTTATACTCTAGTTTAGACCTTGCTTTGATTGATCGTCTGAATATAGCTGAAATATTGCTGCTCGGACGTTAAACCCCAACAAACAAAAGGTTCGATTGAATAACCCTTAGGGCACAGAAGGACATGTCTAATCGAAATACTGCAGGGACATATGTTCCAAAAAGCCTAAAGGTGGCATTGGTGCATGTGTTGCACACAGTTGCTGGGTCAACACTAGTATTTAGGTAATGTAATCCTGATGTTCACTGAGGCAAGTTTTTTCAATCTGACGTTTATGCTCAGGGAAGTGGTCTCACTAATTAGTGACAAGAATTGTCAAAATCTTAAATTCATATTTCTTGACACTTTATTGGAATATATTTACTTTCATTTTTATTTACCTTTAATTTAAAAATCCTTCTTTATACAATTTCTCTGCTTCTTGTCACAGCTTTATCTTCTTGTCACTCATTCTAGACCTCTTGACGCTTCTTGTCAATTCTTGATGTTGTTTGTGCTAATTAGTGAGACCAAAGGGAGGCAACCAGACAAAATACAAACTAGCCTACCAAGACAGCATAGTTGTTTGGACTAGGTCAACACAAGCAAATGTTGAAATTTCCCTATTTTTTTTTCAATCTTATTGTTTGTTTCTATTTTGATGTGTTCTATGAATTTCCTGCCAACACAATGTCCCCAGTCTTATCTTCCCATCGTCTATTTGTAAGAATCATTTTTTTACAAACTCGAGAACTTATGCTATGGAAGAAATTACAGGGCTCATGCTACTGGGTGAAATAGTCGCCCTGAGGTTGCTCACTTCTCCCTCAAACGACACCAAAAGTGAAGTGAAGTAGCCCACTCATTTTCAGACTTCACCAAGATCAGGAGTGTACCGTCTTTTAGTGGTATTTTGACCAGAGTTATCTGTCTTGCGATAACTATTATAACATGTCTTGCGATAACTATTATAACAAAAATGGTGCCTGATCGAGAAAAAAAATGTAAAAATCTGGAAAATTTATCAAAGATTTGGTTACAAGCAACTGCAAGTAATTTAATTGGATTTTCGTAACAAACGTTTAAGACAGGATATGGAATGAACATTCTTCACTTCAGCTTATGATAATCGATGTTTAATTTTTTATACATCGTTACCAAGGAGTTATATATATTTAACTCCTTGACTGTTACAAAATGCATATGAAAAGTGCTAATCCTGGAGGTAAATTGATTTCAATTGATGCTTCGGGAGGAAACGCAAAGCATTATTTTGGCCTTCTTGTTTCATAATTGGACAGCATACTCCATTTCAAAGGAACATTTTTCAGCTTGAAAAGAGTTTGTACCTCTACAATATGTGTAGGGTAAAAAATGTGTAACCTGTACCGTACCAACTTTTCCCCATACCCAATGAATGTTTTGCTAAAATATGCATTCGTACGATAAGTTAAGAACTGAAAATTGTGGATAGGTCTGTTTCAATTCATTTCTAATCAAGAAAATGATGTAGATTTTTCTGATACTTCTTGTTTGATCAGTTTTCTGAAGTCAAAAGGTCTAAAATGTGTATCTGGAAGTTACCGTACCCAACTATTTATTGACTTTTTCTCACTGTCCTGTCCAAATTTTTACTTTTTTCTAAAATTATTAAGGAGGTTGAAACTTCAGCTTAAGACTTTGGATAAAATTTTGAAATATGTGATATTGTTTGAAAAAAGTAGTGATTGAGTTTGAAAACAGAATTGTATAAAATCAATTTTTTCAACAAATATTTTAAAAATCATCATGCCATTTTGTAAATGTCTACCAACTTTCAGCTGGAAATATCAGTAATAATGAAGAAATAAGTGAATATACATTTACATTCTTTATTCATATAATAATTTGATGATCATAATTATAATCTCCATTATCATAATTCAATTTTGTAAATGAAACTGAGGTGTGCCAGTATAATAACTAAACACTATGTGCTGATTACTATGATGTATTACTCATAATGCAAGTAAAAGCTCAAGAAATGTGACAATTATTTAGTTTGTAAATTAACTGTTGATATTATATGTTATTATATATGTTCAATCAAAACTGTTGTATGTAAAAAAAATGTATTGTAATCATGCCCTTTATGGGCCCTTTATTTGTGAATAAACAGTTCTTCTTCTTCTATATAATATTTATCATACTAATGTTCATCAACTTTTGTTCATTTATTTCAGCTATTGGAAGATTGTGTGAAAAGTGTAAGTATAAATTTTCTGTGATAATGTATTATTGTAAGATTTTATTATTTTGACTCAAGGTTATACATGTACATCAGAGTATTGTGGAACTCTGGTTATTAATGCAGAACTCTACTCAGTATAGCTTATATACTCATCACACATTATTTTTTTTTAAATTAAAATACTGCGTACTGAATCAGTTAAGATTTTAGTAATAGTAGAATATATATATGTACATTATCTTAACAA
Organism: Perna viridis; assembly: GCA_037379345.1. NCBI lineage: Eukaryota > Metazoa > Mollusca > Bivalvia > Mytilida > Mytilidae > Perna > Perna viridis. Next base: position 23,748,808 of record CM074514.1, on the reverse strand, counting down.
TTAGTAAGAAATAATTCCAAGGACTCTAGAATTCTTAGGCCATATAAATAATATGTGTGTTTCCTATTACAAATCAAGGTAGATACATTTGGGTAGGTACTAGGTACATTTGTACATATAGATAGGTTGGAATTTTTAAAAATTTTATTTTTTTCGACACTGTCAGTATTGAGTTCACTTTGACATCCATGATGCTTAACCATGGCAAACTAACCGATGTAGCTTAAAACCTTGCATTTCATTGGGCAACTGTTATAGCAATCGTGAAATTTAAGGCTCCATTGGGGGCGTTGGTGTCCAGAATACTTTCAATGACTTTTATGTATTGAAAAATTGGAAATAGTTTATTTGTTGAACCAATAAAATAATTGAAATACGAAAGATATTATAGTGATCACACAGTTCATCAAATGAAATTATAATAAGATTTGGTATTAACAAGGTGAGAATTAACGTTTGCTTTCTTTTTAAAAGATAGTACTTGTTTTACATTAAGTCTATGGGAGAAGCATAATCTGTCTTTAACAGTGCTATTGAAAAATGAACAAAAAATATTTAGGATACATGATTTTAAGCTAAATAAGATATGGTCGATGATAGGATAATAGGAAACATATATTTTTTTATTTGTCCTTATTTTCCATTATCCAGATTTATCTTCTATTGTGTTCAGATAATGAATATTCTTTGTATTTTTGGCAATGTTACAAACACACACTGACTGGTTTATTGAAAAATGTATATCCACTAGACTACTTTATCATTAACAGGTGATGGGAAGTGTGTTATATGTGACTCGTATGTTCGACCATGTACGCTTGTAAGAATATGTGATGAGTGTAACTATGGGTCATATCAAGGTCGATGTGTCATCTGTGGTGGACCAGGTGTTTCAGATGCTTACTATTGCAAAGAGTGTACAATTATGGAAAAAGATGTAAGTGTTTATACATTAAACGCATTTCAATTCACATACAATGTATGACTGGTTGATAAGTAACTTAGGACATTCAATTAGGAAAGGTACACCAGACCTATTGTTATTCATTTAAGGCTGATTAGAATCCTTTTTGTTTAACATGTATTTGCTATTCACAATGGGGAGTAAGACTATTTATTACAAATCATCTTTGGGTTAAATAAATCAAACAATGTATTGGCCATCAACTCTGGATGTTGACTGACCATATGTAAATAAAAGTTGCAGGATTCTCCATACATTGTATATTGGAAACAAGGTATACTTTATAAAAGGCCAGGTGAGCTATTGCCATCACTTGGTGTCCGTCGTCATCATACGTAAACAATTTTTCAAAAATCTTTTACTCTGAAACCATTGACTTGAATTATATAAAACTTTGCACATATGTTCCTTAGGGTATCTTGCAAAAAAGTTATTTTTAGATTTTTGATCCTTGAAAAAACATGGCCACCGTTACTAAAAATACAACATAGGGGTCAGACTGTAGTTTTTCACATATATCTCCAAAATTGTTAGGTTTCGCCAAATTCTGTCAGGGTAAAAGTGTTTAGCGTGATGAGATCTATCTGTGGTCAAATTTTCATGTTAATCTATCAAACCATGTAGGAGTTATTGCCCTTTATTTTTTTTAAAGTTTTTTGCTATTTTTAATGTAATTTCTTTCAAAAATAATCTCTTCTGACACTACTTGACCAATTGGAACCAAACTTGGTATGAATGTTCTTTGGGGTATCTTGCTGTGTAACAGAACACAGGGGTCAGACTGCAGTTTTTCACATATATCTCCAAAACCATTAGGTTTAGCCAAATTCCGACATAGTGTAAAATTGTTCAGCATGATGAGATCTATCTGTGGTCAAATTTTCATTTTGATCTGTGAAGCCACATATGTAATGGTCCTTATGGTAAGTCACACCAAAGTTTTCTTGAGTTGAAATTGTTAGACAACTTCTTGTTAAATTTATTGCCATTGAAAGACAAAATTCAACCAGGTGAGCAATTCTGGCCTCTTGTTTTAGTCTAGCTCTGCTGAGCAGTTGATAATAATTACATTCCCTAAACCTGAAATCTTTTGTTTCACCCCCAGTCTTCTTTGGTAAAATTAGTGAAACAGTGTAAGTGACTTTATTACAGAAAGAGTAAATGTCTAGTTCCCAGTCCATTGTTAACAAAATCAGGTTTTTCAGAGGAGTGTACATGTATTATGCATTGAATACTCCTTTTGCCAGTTGTCAAAATCAGCAAACATGAAGGATTTTGAGATAAACCTCACATTCAACAAGTATACAATACTTTTTTTGTAAGTAAAAATTAATCATGAATGAAAGATACATTCTTTATTAATTATCCTACCTACCCTCAGTCTTTTCTCTAATTAAAACTTATTTTGTCAGGCACTGAAAAAAAATATTTTCATTGTTTTGCAGTCATTTGCAGATTTGCCTATTTTAATTGCCATTGAGCTGAGACTTTTAAGGTTTTATGGTATTGACCTCTGACATTAAGTACATGTATAACCAGTTGTCCACTATAAGATTTTGACGTACATATGTACAATGTCAAGGTGAAATATTTGTATATATTTATCACAGAAAGACATTTGTGCATGTTTTAGTGCTGCATATTGTAGTTTCTTCTGATATTACATGCAAGTTAAATATTTTTTATGGCTGAAAAAACTTGATTGTATAATGGTATCATGCTGTTGCCATTTCTTATGGGCTCTTACTTGAATCACGTAGATATTAGGGGCCCAAAAAAATCCGTAAACATGCATTTCCTTGATGTCAGGACAATAATTTAAGTAAAGGTGAATGGATCTATTTGAATTTTGTAAAACAAGGTGTTATACAACCAAAAGGTTTTGAAGGTTGTGACTTGAACTGTTGAAGAATTAGGGCCACTTAAATTCTTGTCAAATTCTTATTCTGTTTCAGATATTTAATCTAAATCGAAATTCATAGCTTTAGCAAGCTTGCATTGTACTGTGAAGGTACTTTTATTCCTGGGTACCAATTTTTGTGGTTTAGGGAAAAAATATCAGATCATGGGTTCTTGAATTCATGGATTTGTAACTCTATCAAACCAACGAATTTGAAATTTGCTTTCGTTGGGATCCAAATTTCATGGTTAACCAAACCCACAAAAAACACGAAAATTGTTACTCCACGAACTATAATACTTTCACTTGTCCCAACTGTTTAGTGGTTGACCTCTACAGTCATATCAAGCTATGAGAAGCTACATGTGATATTTCTGTTTTAATTTTCAGAGAGATGGATGCCCTAAAATTGTGAACCTTGGGAGTGCAAAGACAGACTTGTTTTATGAAAGAAAGAAATACGGTTTCAAAAAGAGATAGTGCATAGTGCTTATTATATAAGTCGTCTCCATCTGTATATAGTCATTATTTTACAATAAAATGTGAAAAAAATATTCAAAATTAATTTAATCCTGTGGAGCTACAGCACTCAGTTGATCAGGTTGCAGTGATGACTTAATTACGTTAGATCTACAATCAATCTACAAATGAAATTCAAAGTTGGGTTCACTTGGATATTTTCTGGAGGTTATGGCCTTCCAATTTACCTTTTTCATGAAATGGTGTGGTATTAAGGTTAATTGGTGGCTTAGGCCCCAGCAGTTTATGAATTCTAAGGAGCATTGTAAGATAGGGATACACCTTCCACTTGTCCATTCTTCCTTAAGGTCCTCCTGAATACTTAAGTATAATCATTATACCCCACTCATTACAGTGAGGCTAGATTGTAGTAACCTTGTCAGTCCTCTGTCAGTTACATTTTTCTGTAGTAAATATGTCAGCTTCTATTGGAGTTAACACTTATGTATTGTAAGGTATATTGCTTTTGCATAATGACTTGTATCATATTTCCCATTTTCAGGATCATTGTTCATCTACTTCCTATTTACTGAATGACTTTAGTATTTTTTTAAGTGATGCGCAGTTGGAATTTTTTTAGACAGATTTCTCAGCCTCTATTGAAGGGAATGGTTAGATATTTGGTAAATTTTGCTTTTACATGATGCCTTGCACCAGTTTCTCACTTTCTCCAGGTTCGGCAGAAATAGTATTTTTAGCACAACATAACTTGCAAAATTTTGTTGATTTTTTCAAAACTTAGTATATCATTAATCATAGAAATCTGGACCCCTATTTATTTTCAAGGGCAAGATAGTACACTGCACACTCAAGAATCAACCTCCTTACATTCACTTAATTCTTAAGTAGATCTACAACCCTTTTAAAATTTGAGGTCAGTGTGATATGATATACCTATATACCAGTCTACCACCATATATCAGAAAATATTTCCTGTTACATGTAACACATTATTTTGTATTTTTTCTTCTAAACAAAAAAAAATCCTGATCTGAAAGTTCCTGTGGTAGATCCAATATAGAACAAGTGCATCATTGGTTTTTTAGGCCACAGGGATCAGTTTAAAAGTTTGTAAAAAAACTATAAGATATTGGTAAATTTCTTTAGCTTGAAGATCTCCGACTCCGTTTGATCAAAGTTGTATGATAACTCCATATTGGAGTTATTGTCCTAAGAGTAGAGAGTAATCAAGGGAACCAAGATTTTAGCGGAAATCCAAAGAATGTAACCATGATAAACAGACAAATATAATAAATCAAATAATACATACCAAGTAACAAAAGTTAATGAGCAACTCGGACGCCACTTAAAACTGGGAGCATGATCATTTTTTGTAGTTTTATGCATGCATTTTTCCAGACAGGACTTTTATGGTATACATGTACCCCATGTAATTCCGGTTCGCCCTGATTTTTGTATAACAAAATAAAATAGTGAATTTAAGGATTTAGCGGTCTCAGATGCTCTATTAATTGAAAAAAAAATGCATGTCAGTATTTTTTTTATTGGATTTATTCACTATCATTATTCTATGTCTCTTGTGAAAAAGCATGTAAGCCTATGCAATGTGTGTGTAAATAAACTAAGTCAAATGTAAAACTGCACAACCAATTAAAATCTACCAAATAATGCAAGACTAGAAATGTAAGCATGTCCTGCTTGTTTTTTTTTTTTTGTTTGTTTTTATTATTATTATTATTTTTTATTTTATTTTTTTTTTCTTTTGGTTTTTTTTTTTTTTTTTTTTTTTTTTTTTTTTTTTTTTTTTTATAAACTGTTGCTGAAGTCTTTCCTAGTTTTTTTAATGTGTAGCAGCATTATATATATATACTTGCTGTCTTCAGTTGGACTGGTACTTGGTAATTAATTGCATACAAATGACAAAACAAAAGCTTTGATTTATTTATTTATTAAATATATTTATCAATATGTATTATACAACATAAATCAGGCAAATACATCAGATAATCATGATAGAGTACTAATTATTTATCATGAATAACAATACCTTTTATTTATTAAAACATCAATCATTTACCTGTTAATTGATAAGGGCGAAACCACTCACCAATCAGGGCGAACATGTAACTAGGGCGAAACCACCCGATACCTTTTCGTATAAAGGCAAAAATACGGTCGTATTATGTTATGATGCTGATATCGTTGCCATGATAGGTGGCATTGTTAACATTTTTGTTCCCATGCAATAATTTTAGTTATTGTGAACCAAATGTGATGATACCTTGAAAAATTGATATGATGTTATTTGCTACCTGAGAATAAGGGTATGTAAGTCTCGTCACGTGACTCCGTGGTTTCATGAGAATTGGTCCTCGTCTATCATTCAAATGCATGGAGACTCGTCATTGACATGTCATTGGGTTTAAAAAGTATTCTTTTCTGTAAAAATACTGATAAAAATGACAGATACCCAGTTTTGAATGACAAAAATGTTAAGGAAAGCATAAAATAGAAGATTTTAAATTGTGATGCAGAGTTTCGATTTCCCGGATATAAACAATAAAATACGGATCCGTCTTCGGATTTCAATACATTCTACATCGGAAATTCCGAAAGGGAAACTGGATCGAACTAGAACAAGACTTACAAACCCAAATACAACAAATATTTATTGTTAAGTTTCATGCATTTTACGCAGAACATGTTTGTCTGTGGCCTTTTTCCATTTGGTAAAAGGTGACTTTACAAGTTTTCCCAGCTTTTCGGGGTCAGGTGAAGAGCATAAAATAGATACAGAAAGCAGCATCTAGTTTTGGAGAATAACAGAATCCAGGGTAACAACTAAGCCAGTTATACTGAAAGGACCTGTTGTGACCGCCAAATTTGGAAGAAGGCATGTAAATTAAGTATCGGGTTGGTATACATATGTTAGCAGATCAAAGTTTTCGGTGTTGGTAAGATTTTTTGGCAATGAATAGTCCAATATCGAAACGGTATCTAGGAATTTCTTCTTCATCGGTCTGATCTTGCGCTTTGCAGGTGAATGTGCATGGGAGAAAGCAGTAGACCTATAAAGATAAAGATTGGTCACAGGCGTAGTATTTCATATTCGTAAATTTGATATTTGATTTCATTCACAAAATTTGATTCATTTTTTACCTGAAGGAGGTATCTGGTAAAACAAAGTGCAGTCTATACTATATAAACGGCCGTCGTAATCAGTTTAAATGTGTCAAAATTAATAGCTGACAATTAACGAGATTAAGAGTCACTCTGTCTAATAGTTAAAATCACGAACCTTTTCTTTGATACTGTTCCCCCAAAAACACTTTATTTTCGATCTTACCCTACCGGTGCACCTGGTCCATGCTCCCAGTTTTTAGTGGAGTCCGAGTTGCTCATTTACTTTTGTTACTTTGTATGTATGATTTTAGTTACTTTATGTTCTTTGTTGTGTATGTCTGTTTTCCATGTCTGGTCTTTGTCCCTGGATTACATTCTTTTGATTACCGCTATAACCTTGGTTCCCTTGATTACTCTTTCAGTCTTTATTGAGAACAATTGAGCTCTATTAAATGAACATGTACATATATGACGTAAATCATCTACCTTAATTAAACCAATTTTAAACAGTTCTCACTATGTACATGTAACATGTTTTAATAAATTAATTTGAGACAAATACTGTAATCTGATTGGTTAAAATAATTGTGTTGTATCTCAATGGATAAAAAATATTGACACGCCCCTATTCAGTTAAATTCAGAGCTACTTTTCTCATGTTTACAGATAAAAATATGTTTTAAAATTAATTTATAAGAATTGGCTATGAAAAAGAAATAGTTTATTGAAAAATAGCATAAATTTTCCATGTGCAATAAATAATATGCAATAGACAAAATTTTCATCATAGCCAATTCTTGATAATAGTTTTAAGTCTTATTCATTGCCAAAAACACGGACTTTTATCACAGAATTAGCCATATGTTTTTGTGACAACTGCCGGGGGCACATTCCCCCTTGCCTCCTGGATCCGCCCCTGATTTAGCATTCTATGGGGGGAGTGGGATCACACCCTATATTTGGTGCAGATTGGATTTTTTATTAGATTCCTTGTAAAAAATCCCTGCTTGCATTTTTGAATTACATTTCTGATACCTTTTACAGTTTTCGAGATATAAAGGGTTAAAGAGGCCACATCCAAAAAATTAAACTTTTTAATTTTTTGGTCTGATTTTGAATTTTTCTTTGGATTCCTTTAGGATATTTATACCTGCATTTTCCAAGCAGTATTTGAATATTTCTCACTGTTTTTTTTTAATAACAAGTGTGGACACAGACTGGTATTGCCGGAGGGGCAAGTATGGGCGTAGACTGATGTTGCCCAAAGAGTAAATTTGAACATACATACGTTTTGCCAATAAAACCAAGATTCCAGCGGAAATCATAGGAATGCAATCTAGGGTCAAAGATCAGACATGGAAAACAGACACACACAACAAACAACATAAAGTAACTAAAATAATACATACAAAATAACAAAAGTAAATGAGAAACTCGGGACTAGGGAGCATGGCCCAGGTGCACCAGTTGGGTGAACTATTTTCATCGTCCAGAAAAATCCATTAACTGAAATCAATAATTGAATTATGCACATGTTTATAAATATATATATTAACATGTGTCACTAAATATCTACTGATATCAATAAATGTGTTGAATTTTCTATGTCATGTTCATAAGGATTAGACTTTTCACTTTATGTAGGTTAGCTTGGTAAAATTCTGGGCTGTCAGTCTTTTTTTTTTAGATTAACAGAAACCAACAGTGTGGTATCTGTCAGTTGCATGGATGGGCCTAATTTTAAAATGGTAGAGGCTATAAACAACAAAAAAAAATAAATTCGTAAATTTGACTGTTCTAACATCGTTGGGAATTTTTAAGACCTTTCTATATATGTCAAGTACTCTTCCTTGGGACCAAATGAGTAGTGTATGATTCGCATCTATAAGGTCTTTGTCTAAACAGTTCTCTAGCAAAGGAGAATACAACTGCATAATGGAAAAATTTCTCACTTAATGTCATGTGTTCAACGAAATTCATTCGAAATTCTTATGAAAAAAAATACAATACCGGTATAAAAGGACTTTAAGGCTAAATCCATCGGTACTGACTCACAATTAACAATTCAAAATCAATATTTCAACTAATCTTGTTCAAACAATTTTATATTTAACTCTAAATAGTCAAATACATTTGTAGCCTAAAAATGTTTCTTTGGACAAAAACTATACTTGTTTTACAGCTGTATAAAATATATCAAGAGGCACTGCCAGTATCATTTGGTTTCATAACTAACATAATGTGTATGTACATTCAGAACTTCACAACACTGTCATTCACTTTTCTTTAGAATCTATATTTGTATAAATATAGACAATTGAAGTAAGAGTTTGGAATTCCGTTCTTTCATACCCCAACCCAAGTCAGACAAAAGCTTGCTAGACAATCTCTAGCACTACTGGAATAATAAATAGACCATCCGTTTAGTGCTAAACATGTTTTTGGTCACCCTTCTGACCTTCCTTCAGACCTTCTTCTCGTAAGTTTTTATTTGAAATTTTGAATAAAAAAATAAAGTAAAAATTCTGCCGATTGTCTTTCAGAAAAAAAAAGAAGAAAATTGACAACACACATGCCATGAGCGTGCTCTTGGTCGTGGATAATCCCTTTTTGGAATTCGGCACTTGAGATATTTTTTTTGTTTTTGCCACCTCCGTCTAAACAAAAAAATACTCATGCGCCGAATCCCAGAAGGGATTAGGCTGTGGACTAAGTCTATTACATGTTTAGTCTGCATATTTGGTTTTCATTGTATCTTTATGACTTATTTCATTTCAAAAATATTAAATGAAAATAAAACTCCCTACCTACCGACCCTACAAAATTTTGAATAGTGCTCGGAAACATAACATTATTTTTTTTTTCGGCCTCCGAAATTTCTCATCAATTGACTGGCATCAATATCTGTCTTACATGCACTGAAAAGTGTTGGTTTTTATCCCTAAAAGTATTTTGCTGGGTCAAAGATTCAACAGATGCTGCTGTATGCTATACAACGCTGTATATAGCGTACATATTACAAATTGAATCGCTGGGTCACCGATCGACATGAAATCACTTGATGTTATATTTATAGCATAGTATTCTGAGTTAGACATAAACTTTCGAACGCGCAGCGTGAGAAGTTTATTTGGCTAACGAGGAAGGCGTTGCTATAAATGATTTGTAACATGAATGACACGCCCATGACAGTCCGTGCAGAAAAAAATAACGTTAGGCGGGAAAATCTAATAACCCGCACAGTAGGCAGTATGGCAGACGCATTCTCTCTACCAGATTGGCTTGACATTGAAAATGTAGAAAGCGATGGTTTGGTTCTCTCTCAGGTGTGTATTTTTTAATTGAATTAGACTGATTTACGCTAATTGTCTTTTTGAAGGCTTTTAAACACAACTATTCGGGGCATGGACCCCCTTTTTTGGCCCAAATGTAAAAAAATCTATTTATTTTTCCATATTTACAATTTTCTACAATATGTAGGCATATAACAAGTCTCAAAACTCCATAACCAGTCGATTACAATACCTTTTCTACTATCCACACGATCCGCAAGTGAAAAGATTTTATTGTTTTACCTTGGGACCCAAAAAGGGGGGGGGGGTCCATGCCCAAAATACCTGTGCTTTTGATCGGAAATCGGTAAAATTTTTCTCCGATGTGATGTCATTTATATGCCCTATATTGGCCCTTAATTTATGGTAATATAGATATTTCATTTTTTTAAAACGATTGTTTACTGTTTTGCAGGTTCTTCAAGATGTCGAGGAAGATATATCATTAGCAGATGCGTCGGCAACAATAGAGGAGAATATTAGATTGTCGCAAATTCATCAAAATATTGAACCATTTTATGACATGAGTGTTTCGCAAGCTGTGGATTATTACCACTTGGGCACGTTTGGGCTTGGAGATTTCTTACTAACCGACTTCAAAGATGAGAATGTCGAACCGGAGCGTTTCATCGCACCCGTTTCAGATGAGGATATAGAAAAGCTGATATCGTCTCAAACGAACGCAAACACCAAAAAGAACACAAAGTGGTCTATTGGTGTTTTTAATGAATGGAGAATCGCAAGATCTAAACATGGCGATAATATTGCTGACATACACATGCTTGAAGCTGCCGAAATGAACCACTGGCTACAACGTTTCGTGATTGAAGTGCGTAACAAGAAAGGCGAGGAATATCCCCCAAAATCACTCTATAGCATATGTGGATTATTGCGCTATTGCAAGGATATGAACGTGAATGATAAGAATTTTCTGGATGAAAAAGACTTGAGATTTGTTACTTTCAGACGCGTCCTTGATTCTCGGATGAAAGAACTGTTATCGAAAGGGTTCGGAACAAAAGTGAAAAGAGCCGATCCCCTCAGTCTACAAGACGAAGAAAATTTGTGGCAAAAAGGGATTTCATTTCGATACATTATGTTCAACTTGGGGGTTGTTTTTTTTGCTAATATGTTTCAAAAGTAAAGAAATGTGTATTTTTTCGGTTCTATCTTTAAATTAATGAGTAGACATATTTTTTGTTCTCTGTCTGGCAAAGAAAACCTGCAGAGATTTAAAGATTTGTATTTTATTGTATGAAACCTAATAAAATTGACATTTGTATGTGTGCTTTTTTGTAGGCGTAATCTTTTCCCAAAGAGGCGGAGCTTACCCATGCAATATTGGTTTTAGTGTTTTGGTTATTTCATGGCTGTTTCCTCATTGCATTATATAGGCCCATGTGACCTTTCATGCAATATTAATTGGTTGCTTCAATTTAGAGCATACATTTTGGTACATGCTTGTCGTCTCTATGTTATTCCATAAAAAGATCAAAGGAAAAAAGAAGACTCATGTTACAATAGGCATTTAATGAATTTAACGAATGAACGTGGTCACATGACAACTAATTTCCCGGAATACACAATGACCCATATTCAGGAGTTTGACTATGCCCGGGGACTGTAAATACGTTGATGCTTTACACCCGAACGATAGCAAAGGACGCTAAGAAACACCTCAGTCCGTCATGTATTACACATATATGAGTGCAAACCGGGTCTATCAGTATTGAGTATATGTGTTAATTAGCACGAAAAAGAAAATTAAACCAAGTATAATACTCATATCGTGCAAATAATTGGCTAACACTGTGTTACGAAAGATTTTTTGGGGATTTTAGTGGTTTATATCCACAAAGACGAATTACGGAGGCGTGGCGGGCCTGCGCCCCCCTCCCTCCTAAAATTTGCAAAGCATGGGATGTCAGGGGTAGATTTAGGCGGTTTTAGGTTGAAACTTTAATTTATCGCTAATTTTACCACAATAGATATCAACGTTGCACCCACTCCAGAAGAATATTTCAAAAATTTAACCACAAAAAAAATTTTATGTGCACCTCCCTTATCTAAAATCCTTGATCTACCCCTGAATTATCTCATAGAAGCAACGGTGTTCTAGCTTTATAATGCACGAAATGAAGGATATAACGGATATACGGAAAGTGCTATCATTTTCAACTTTATTGTTATAGTGTTATTTAACGAGGTCAAAGGGTGAAAAAAAGCCCTTTTCAAGGCTATTTTTCGTAAATTGCCCCTGTCTACAAGGGATTTAAGAAGCATGCTAGCACATTGACTCGATCATTAAGTGTTTATGTGGCAATGGGATATAAAGTAATCCATGGAAGCACTCTGAACACTGAACTTTTTACTTAAATTTAATTTTAAAGCGGATTATTTTTTCAGCGTAAACGGACCCAAATTATGTTATAGCGTATAAACTAATCAGAAATTGAATACATTCATTAAATTTTAATTAAAAATTAAAAAAAAAATGATATATCCATCACTTTTATTTACACTGAGTAAACAGCAACTTTAATTTTCCCCCCCGTGTAGTAATTCTAGTCAACAAGTTGGCCGCCATTTTAAAAATCAGCGGCAAGACGCAGTCGTTTCATCACTGGAAAATGTTCTGTTATTTTCCAAAATTGAAGACACATTTATTAAAGCAGGAATTTGACATGAACTCGGCGGACAGAAAGTTAGTTAATAATTTATTGTCACAAAAACGTTCCAACGTTACAGTGTGACTGAAAACGTTGTTTCGGATGTTGACAAACAAAATGTAGTTCCGTAAAAGGTGGGCATTGCCTAAATAGCAAGTTAGTTTATACAATTGAAACATTGTTGATTTTGTCAACAAACCAATCAAATGGCAGGTTTCTCATCAAATTAAAATATTTCGGATTAAACATGTTCCAGTTATCGGACTTCATTCATAACTCCAAATCACTTCCACCAAATGCCATGACATTTAGGCTTCGATAATTATCTATTATTTTGTTAGTTTGTTTGTTTGGGTTTAACGTCCGAGCAGCAATATTTCAGCTATATTCAGACGATGAACATGAAATTAATGATAAAATGAACATGAAATAATGATGAAATGAAAAAGGGATGGGACACAGGGGCAATGAGGTCGACAAATTTTGATTGCCACTAGAAATAGGGAGAGGTGGGTAGGGTCGGGCAATTTAGCTTTTTGTGGCGGAGCCCTGTGGTTCCTACTCCGGGAGAATACCACAGTAGGATTCTTTAACGTGCGAGGAACGTGGCATCTTTCCCAACACGGTGCACCACTATGGTTTGCGGTCAGGCTTTCCGTACCACAGCCTGACAACCCCAGCATGTAACACGCCAGGGGTACCCCATTTCACCACCTGGGGCACACATCCCAGTTGCTCTGTGGGCAGAGCGCCCTAGCCCCCGGCTAGGGTTCTGAGCACTATTTAGTCGCCTTTTACGACAAGCTTAGCGCTGCTGCAGGCCTATTCTTTTGACACCCGGACCTGCACGGGGCTAATTATCTATTATAGACATATCATTCAAAAATTGGGATACATAGAAATCATATTGTCTGTCTTACTGTATATCTATCTTTGGTATGTTTATAGGTCTTATTGCAAGTATTTAAGTTATTTGACCAGCTCCATTCTTGTCAGTATCTACTCCTGTGTCAAGCATCGAATCACAATTAAAATGCAGACCTGTATTGAGTTTGAATTTTGTGCCCATATTTGTCCAATCTATTCAAATGTTCAGCCTCTACGGGCGTATCTAGCTTCGCCCCGCTTATCATTTTATCAAATTATGGGATATCATTCATAAAAGTGAAAGGAATTCATATGCATCTGCATAAAAAACTTGGAAATGCTTCCTTTAATTTTTCATGAAACTTTTATGAAATGTTTACTTCTGTTGATGTAAGCTAGATAGATTATTTTTTATATTTTTCGGATTAGGCATTTTATAGTTATAGGACTATTTTTACAAAAATGGAATAATTTCCGTTTTTAGAGCTTTACTCAAAAATTATTCCAGCACTTGCCATGAAATTGTGACTAGTTTATTGACTTTGGTTTAAGCTTCATCTAAATATAAGAAAACAGAGTTTTGGGAAATTTGTCCTTTATACATTGATGTTTTATGATCATTGATGCTGGTATTTAACGGGATTAACTGCTAGTGTGAATGCCGACTCACCCTGCATAATATTCAGTAATATGAATACTTGTACAGCTGTAAATTACATTGAAATATGTGTTTTCATTTTTGTTTTTTTTTTTTTTTTTATGAAATATAGATAACTGGCCCTTGGGACCAGGATTTATTTTCACAAAGAATTGATTATTGTGTTTCCATATTTGAGTTATTATGTGTGTTCTCATAAGGTGCGCTTGCTATTTATATTATGTCCAGTTTTTCGTCCAGAGAAGGAGATAGACAAACAACCGGGCATAGTATAAACAGCGGACCTGTATCAGAACACACATATTAACTCAAATGTGGAAACAAAATGATTTAATTATATTTTTTGTGAAAAATAAAATCCTGGTCCCAAGGGCCTGTGATATAGACATGACAATGTTTGTATAAATATATTGTTTATGTGATGAGCTGTTCAGTACTACCATACATCGTATACGAAATTACAGCCCTAGATTTATCCTACGAGGAGAAGTGACCCGGCCAGCGAAAGAGCCTATTAGCTGGTCGAGTGATCTATGGCCCTGGGCTTCGTGCAGGCGGTGTCGCCATTGTTGTCGCGGAGGGAACGACCGAAAATTTGCTTCGCAAATTGGACAGTTCCAACATTGTTGGGAATTTTTCAGACCCCTCTATGCGTATGTTATTAACCCATGTATCAATTTGATCTGATGGAGCAGTGTAACGAACAGTCGTCACATTCTGAGACGTATGTAAAATATTCTATCTTACATAACAACTAGATAAGCTGTCCAGTACTACCATACATTGTGTACTAAGTTGCAATCCTAGATTTATCCAACGAGGAGGAATGCCCCGGCCAGCGAAGGTATTTTATATGGCCAAGTGGTCTAGGGTGCTGAACTATGTGCAAGCAGTGCTGCCATAGATGTCATTGCGGTACAAGTTCGACTCCCGCGTAGGGAACGACCAAAACTTTGCTTCGATCTCAACTTTCGCTACAAAGATGACTTTTTCTCTTTAAACAATCCAAGTTTCAGGAATCTACACAAAGGACTTCAGATAAAAGACACTATGGACACTATGAAGTGAGCATCGTTACCTTACCTACTATTATAGAGGAAACACTCATGACCAAACTATTCGACAAACGCGATAACTCATTACGTATTGTCAATTTTCCTTTCATTTGTGGTAATTTTAGTGTGAATTATTGTTTCCTTATTTTCAGCCCACAACGAAAAGTGGCGGCCGCCTTACAGTGATTACTCTATCCGTCCGTCCGTTATCAACTCTCTCCGGGCTGTAACTCCGATGTTGAATTTTGATATTTTGCATGTAGGTAGATCACCTAAAACCATGTTTCTTTGGGGGGGGAGTGGGGAGGGGTTATTTGGTTTGGGTTTTTTTTTGTTTTTGTTGACAACTATTTTCTTGTATCGTGAAAACCATTATAGAAAAAAATGTCTCTTTTGGGTCTAAGTTGTAAGAAACTCCTTATTAGAGGTGTTACCCTTGAAAGACGAAATTGACGTTTTTTTTTGCATTTTTAACCATTGTCTTAAAAAAAAACATATTATAAACTTTCAAAAGTCTCCATCGGGTCGAAATAATAATTCCTTATAGAGTGATTGCCCTAAGGCAAAAATGGTGTTTTACAAACAGAAAAAAAATAGATAGAGCAAAGCTCACTTAAGAATAACTTGCTCAAGTTTTTGTTAGAAATCAGTATACATGAATGGGTTTTTTAATCTGTAGGGTAAAAAATGTACACCAATATCCAAATAGCATTATCCAAATTTTATTTCCTGACTAATAGATGCTACTGATGAAAAATAGGTCTTAAGTTAGCCGGGCTTGTTTTTTGTTTTGTTTTTTTTTTTTTTTATAAATGTACTATATTTTCTTATTAAAACACTTTTGTACGGCAATCTCCCTACTGCGCAAGTAAAACATGTTGCCTGTCCTCCCAAGTCAGGGTTTTGAGTCCACCTTCGCTCCCTCAAACCCTGACTTGGAAGGATGTGCTTCCAAGTCCAAGAACAAGAAGACATTGATTCTCTGTCAGAGTGGTTAAAGGCCGTGAGGTCTTTAATTTTGAAACGAATGAAAGTTTTAAGTAGGTCAATGAGTGCCAAGGCTACATCGGTTTTCTAAGACCCCGATGTAGAAAAAACATTGTCTACTATACATGACATGTATGTTGTCGTACCAGCAGACAAAGCCCACAACAACATTGTTTTTGTCTGCAAAACGTTTTACATCCAATATTTATTATCAGAGGTAGACGTAGAAAATAATAGCTGTTATAAGACCTATGCTGCTACCACACTCTCCAAAGAAGAGATTGTGGAAAACCATACATCTGTGCTATCCTCTTTTGGTCTTTATACCAAGGACGATGATTGTGATTTACCGTCTATTTACTGGATTCCTAAACTCCACAAGAATCCATACAAACAACGTTTTATGGCTGGATCTGCAAAATGTACCACCAAACCTCTTTCAAAACTTTCAACTTCTATAGTCACAGATGTCTGAGAGAATCTGTAGTCCTGCCACAACACTTGTTGCTCCCGTGGTGGTATTGATTCATTGTGGATCCTGGGGGATTCGAGAGATCTTTTGGAGACAATCGGTTCAAGACTATTATCTGAATATAATAGCATTAAAACCTGTGGTTTTTCAATACTGTATATTTCTGTTCCCCATGCTCGGTTGGAGTCCCGACTTAAAGACATGATACATCGTTGTTTTTTCCAGGGGAGGTTGTACACCTAGATACAAATATATAGTTCTTGGTGGAGATTCCTAATACTTTGTTACAAATAATTCCAAATCATCTTCCAAATATACAGGGGAAGATGTTTACAACATGCTGGAATTTTTAATCGACAACATATTTGTCCAGTGTGGTGGACGTGTTTTTCAACAAACGGTCGGCATTCCAATGGGAAATATTGTGCTCCTTTACTTGCTGACATATTCCTTCACTCTTATGAGGCTGACTTTATAGGTGATCTGATCCGAAAGAAAGAATATCGTTTGGCTAGATCTTTTGATCTCAGTTTCCGCTATATAGATGACGTATTATCTTTACACAATCCTAATTTTGGGGATTTGATACTTCTCATCTACCCCAAAGAACTTGAGATAAAGGATACTACAGACAATATGAAGTCAGCCTCATATCTTGACCTACACATAGAAATCGATGGTAAAGGAAAACTATTGACCAGACTTTACGACAAACGTGATGACTTTTCATTCAAAATTGTCAACTTTCCTTTCAATTGTGGCAACATCCCTTCAGCACCTGCGTATGGAGTGTTCATATCACAACTCATACGTTATGCCAGATCTTGCCGAAGCTACGCAGACTTATTGTGTCTTGCTAGAACTCTGACAGATGGGCTTCTGGAACAGGGTTATGTTGCTACGGGATTGAAGTCATCTCTGCAGAAGTTTAATGGTCGTCATCATGAACTCGTGGATCGTTGTGGTGCATCCATCTGCACCATGAAAACTGATTTATTCAACGGGTCATGGTTTTCCTTTCCTCGTTTGCCTATCCCGGACTTGACTTTTTATGAGCAATTCGGCGGGTGTTTCTGGAAATGCGGAGGACGCTTGTCTTGCCGGTGCACCTGGTCCATGCTCCCAGTTTTTGGTAGAGTCCGAGTTGCTTATTTGCTTTTGTTACTTTGTTTGTATGGTTTTGGTTAGTTTAAACTTATTTTATTTCATATAATCATAAATGTGATAACATACATACAAATATAATAGATATAGGATCCAGAAACAAGCATAGTTATGCTTTTATAAATCTGTCTCCATAAGAACCAGCATGATATTATTGACATTTTTTTGCATGCTCAAATGACAAATACATTGAATAAAATATAGCACAGTATAAGAGCTTATAAAGAATTCAGTTGAAAAATAAAGTGAAGGAAAACAATTACAAAAAGAAATGTATATATTAGAATAATCATTAAATTTCCAAGAGAAGAGGAATAAAAAAAAAATTTAATAATTTTTTTTTAAGTAAATAAATGTATAAATGTATGAGTATCAATAACAATTAAGTTATGTGTTAAACCTTATACTTTTCAGAATGAATTTCTGGAAAAGCTTAAAAACCATAGAGTTTTGTTCATCAGATAGCTGCATAGATCCAAAAATAAATAAGCTCGTATCAATCCTAACATTGATATTACAATCTGTCATGGCATTAAACATATCTTGTCTTATATTAGCATATCTTTGACAGTGTAAGGTGTAATGTTCAACTGTTTCTATTTGCCCACAAATACATCTTGGTGAGTCAGATAGATGTTTAAGGAAAAGATGCTCATTTAAGGAACTGCAATGCATTCTGAGACGTGCATGTAGGATCTGACCAAGTCTACAACCAGAGTAATAGTAAGATGGGATCTTTCTATTTTGATTTTACAATTGACGTTTAAAGGAGGCAACAGATTCAGAATTTCGTAACTCGGAAGGCAAAGTATTCCAGTCTTTTACTGTAAACGGAAGAAAATAATCTGAATAAAAATTTGTTCTTGTTCTCACTTCCTGGATATTGTTTGTCTGACGCGTGTTGTGGTTGTGTAGAACTCCAACAGTATCTGGTATTAGATCTGTCAGATATTGCGGTGTTTTCCCACTTAACATCTTGTGGAATAACAGCAGTCTGTGATTTTTTCGTCTGTCCGTCAGTTTTTCCCAATGAGTTTTGGTGTACAGATTTTGGTGTGAGGTCAATTTGGTCCCTCATGTAACTATCCTAGCTGCTTCGAGTTCGATATTTTCAACTTTATCTATCAGACCTAAATTTTTTGTACCCCAGATTACATCCGCATACTCTAGGATGGGGCGTATAAAAGAGATATAATTGTTTTCCAGTGTAAACCGATTAAGCAAAAACTTTATTTTTTTCAAAATATTCAATCTCTTATAGGCTTTAGCAACGACATAATCTATATGACTGTGCCATAGACCATCACTGGAGAAAATGACACCGAGGTGTTTGTGACTAGAAACATTTTTTATCTGTTGATTAGCCATAACGAGTGGAGGATGATCAGGTTTATTCAGTTTTCTAGATACAACAAGTGATTCTGTTTTATGTGGGTTAAATGTAACCAACCATGTAGATGCCCATTTGTTTATTTTCTCAGTATCCCCATTCAGAATAGTAGCGGATTCTTTTGGGTTGTCAACCACCATATATAAGGTAGTATCATCCGCAAAAAGCTTAATGACAGAATTAATTTCTGTAATAATATCATTAATGAAAATAAGAAATAACAAGGGCCAAGTATAGATCCCTAAGGAACCTCAGCTTCTACTGGTTGCCACTCTGAGTGTAAACCGTTTAAAACAACCTTTTGAACCCTCCCTGAAAGATAGTTTTTGAACCAATCCAGTAGTTTACCCGAAATTCCCAGATGCATAAGTTTAAAGAGAAGACCCTTGTGCCAAACCCTATCGAAGGCCTTACTGACATCACAGAATACTACCCTAATTTCTTTTCCACTATCCAAAGCTTTCCCAAAGTTATTTGAAATATCTATAAGTTGATTAATTGCCGAGTCCCCTTAGAAAATCCAGACTGGTGTTTTGTCAATAAACTATTAATAAGCAAATAATTATGGACATGTTTATATACACAACGCTCCATGTACTTAGAGACAGCACTAAGCAGGGATATAGGGCGATAGTTTTCTACCTCGTTTGGAGCCTTACTTTTGTAAACGGGAGTAACATTCGCTTTTTTCCAACCAGAAGGATAGATGCCAATACGTAGGGATATATTAAAAAGTTTACATAATGGATACTTTAAAACAGTGGCACCTTCTTTCAGTAATCTTGGACTGATAAGGTCTGGACCTGAAGTCTTCGACGAGTAAAAAACTGACAGCACATCCTCAATTTCATTTTCATTGAGTATAATGCTATCAAACTTACTCTCGGCGTTGCACGGAAAATCTGGAAGATTCTTATTAGAGTCATCGACCATGGCTTGAGATGCAAAATAATTATTAAACTCATTTGCCTTGTCGAAATCGTCAAATATAACATTATCCCCCTTTATCAGCGGTGGAAAACTAGATTCCACCCCTTTAATCCCAGATATTTGGTTAACAGTATGCCACCAATTGGTATTAGACGGGTTTCCATTGACAAGTTTACTAATCAATTCATTATTATGGCTGTCTTTTGCTGATCGCACCATACTATTCACAATATTACGAATCCTTCGAAATTTTGCCCAATCAGAGTCGCGATTATATTTTTTCGCCTTTCTATGAATTCTGTTTTTTTTACGAATGTTTTTTCCGTATATCGCTAGTAAGCCAACGCGGACTACCCTTGCGAACCGTAATAATTCTGTTAGGAATAGCAGCGTCGGCTGCTTCTATAATACTCTTCGTAATTTTATTGGTTATAAAATCAATATCTTCCGTTTCAAAAAAGTGTCCCAGTCTACTCGACGTAGAATATTATTGAAATCTTCAAAATTTCCTTGGTCATACATCCAGACCTTACGCTTAAATGACTTCGAGTGTATTTTGGGGCAATTTATAAATCCAATTACAGGACAATGGTATCGAATTTGGTCAATAAGCGGTGGGCCAACCCCGGAGTAGACTAGACTATGAATATTGTTAGTAATAATCAAGTCTAACAAAGATTAAGAACTTTCCGTAAAGTGCGTCGGTTCATCGATTAGTTGAGATAAACTGAATTTAGTGAGCATAGATTTTACCTTTTGTTTCTGAGGATCTAATTGATTGTCGTTAAAATCACCCGTGACCAGAGTATAATCAATACTATTGTCCTCACATGCCTTTTCTAAGGATGTTTCTAATTTTCCCAAGATATCGATGTTGTTATTTGGAGGAATATAAAAAGTGGAGAACAGGACCTTCTTACCATTAAGTTTTAACTGCAACCAAATACCCTCCAGACCATCCTCCTCTAAGTCATGCCTTCTTAGTGCACTCAAGTTATCCCTTACATAGATAATGACGCATCCCCCACTTTTACCATGTCCACGATCATTTCTAAATGGAGTTTGATAATTCAGTAGGTGAACGGCGTCATCAGTAGATTTCAGATTCAGATTTAATGAATACACTCAGACACATACATAAATATGCGTTATATGAGGTCAATAGTATATAATAGTTTTACAAACAACAACGAAACGAGCATAAAACATACATACAATAGTACAATGAACATATAATCATTTCAGTTACAATAAAGTAGAAACATTTCTAATAAATACTGATAACGATCTCAACACAGGGATATTACAAAATGATAGGAGACCTTCCATTTTCTTAGTATTCGGATTTATGTAGTAGTATTTTGGTAAATATTTTCCCCTTATTTTGACAATTTTATCATTCGTGCAACAGAAAAGAATATGGAACTCATCACCAACGGTTTGGTTACATAATTTACAGATACGTTCATGTCTGGAGATACCAGACCATCTACCAGTTTCGATCGGAAGATGTAAATTAGATGTCCCCATCTTTGTAATCCACACTCTGTATGAATCCGATAATTTCGGCAGGTATTGTTCAATACCAAAGGAGTTCTTGACTAGAGAGTAAAATTCGCCACGGGAAGCTAGTTGAATATCACTGAACCATTTTTGAATAAATTGATCCTGTAGGGTAATTTGAGCATGCTTAATGCTTACATATGAAAATTGGTTCGTGTATACCTCACTCATACCAATATCATTAAATATTTGTTTAATAAATTGTATCCATCGAAAATTATAGACACCGTTTTCTTGAAGAAAAAACATCAGTCTATATAAAATATTACTCAGTTTACCTTCACATTGTAATAATTTTATCCAAAAAGAAACTATCCTAAGTTTAACACGCAATTCTAATGGAAATCTTCCCAATTCCCCGTAAACCATGAAATTTGGCGTAGTATTTCGTACTCTCAAAATCCTCTTGCAAAACTTTAAATTCAATTAAATACAAGTCCTCATAACCCCATACTTCTGAACCATAAAGTAGAATCGGTTCAATCATACAATCAAATAATTTTAGCTGTAAATCGATTGGTATACGTTCATTTTGAACTAACCCATAAATACTATAAAGGGCTTTATTAGCCTGTTCTACGAGTTTTTTTTTTTTTTTGTTGTTTTTTTTTTTTTTTTTGTCTCAATAAAACAACCATTATATTTAAATATCACACCAAGATAGGTATAAGTATCAACAATTTCCAATTTTTCGCCACTTAAATAGAACTCCATATTTTGTCTAACTTTTCTCTTGCTAAAAATCATAACTTTAGTTTTATTTGTATTGACTTGGAGCTTCCAAGATTCACAATAAGAATTAAAAATGTTCAAAGAATTTTGCATGCTTTCCTTTGTTTCTGATAAAATAATAGTATCATCAGCATACAGAATAACAAATATTTTATAAAAAAAAATGTGGATCTCCTCTTCTAATTTTCTTTGTACAATTTCAAGTGGTAATCCGTTGAGCTGACTAAAATAGTCTTCCAGATCATTTAGAAAAATCGCAAACAAGAAAGGTGATAGATTTTCTCCCTGCCTCACCCCGGTAAGGCAGGGAGAAAAGTCTGACCGACTCCCACTATACTCGACACAAGATTTTATATCATTATACATATATCACCCTAAAGCACTTTCCCTTAATTTCAGAAATTTTCAGTTTTAACCATAACCCATCCCTCCAAACAGTATCAAATGCTTTTCTAAAATCAACAAATGTGCAAAAAAAGCTTTTTTCCAAACGAAAAATATAATTCTATCAGTGAATGTAGAGCGAAAATGTTGTCAAGTGTTGAGTAACCCCTTCTGAAACCGGCTTGCTTTTCAGAAAGTATGTTCAATTCATTCGAGAACAAATTCAATCTGGTATTCAGAATACAAGTGAAAAGCTTCCCGAGACAGCTAATTAGAGTTATCGCTCTAAAATTATTTGGGTCAAGGGGGTTTCCCTTGTTTTTATAAATTGGTTTGATTATACGGTTTATTCCCATTTGTCCCACATTTGAAAAAAAACTATATTCCCAGTTGTCCAACATTCTTATAACAACAAATAATTAATTAGTGTTTTGACAAAGTTTTAGTCTTTTTCTAGTACTCCACTATCACCATCTAGTCATATACATGTAGATACATATTTTTGATTGGAATTAAAAAAATAATAATAATAATAAAAATAATAAGTGAAGTTAATTATTTTAACTAATTAAACCAGCAGTCATATAATAACTTTTAATAACTGACCACTGGCTAATCAATTTCTTTCTAAGTGGGCTTGCTTATGAGCAACATGCCACTTCAGCTTGTTGAAATCAATGTGAACACATCTCAAAAGAGGTATATATAGAAAGTAAAAATGTCAACTTGAATCAAAGTCAAAATGGCTAATGCACAGCTAAACATAGAATTCATAGAGAACAGTAGAGGTGGACAAAGTCTTGTTCACAACAATTACCGTTTCCAGGTAAAGAATCGTCGTGAAGAAAGGGTTTACTGGCGGTGTGCTGTCAGAACATGCCCAGCTACTATAAGAACCTTAAACAACATACCAGTAGGTTACAACATTCAACACAACCACAGAGCAGAGCCATATAAGTTAGAGGCAGCAAAGGTGTTAAACACAATCAAAAAAAGATGTAGAGAAGAAGCAACAGCTGTACCAAAACTCTATGATGAAGAGGTAGCAAAATTGAGAACACCTGAATGGAATGAAGAAGTACAAAATATGGTTGAAAAACTACCAACATTCCAGTCTTCTAGAAGCATACTTTATAGACAACGTTCCCGTCTACTACCAAAGTTGCCAACATAAACCAACGACATTGATTTACAAGGTCAATGGACCCAAACATCAGCTGGTGAACAGTTCCTTCTTGCAGATGACAACAATGGACAACGCATATTGGTCTTCGCAACGCAACAGAATCTTCAACTATTAGCCAATAACGACACCATCTTTGGAGATGGTACATTCTTCACCTGCCCTTCTGTATTTACTCAACTCTACACAATTCATGGCAAAGTAAATGGTCAGATGTATCCTCTTGCTTATGGTCTACTCCCTGGCAAGAGTGAAGACGTTTACAGAAGGTTTTTTTAGTATTGTACATACCAACTGCACAAACCAGCAACTTCAACTTCAGTCTTCAACTTTTGTTCTGGACTTCGAGACTGCGACAATCAATGCAGCGAAGACTGTCTTTCCTAACATTGCAATTCGAGGGTGATTTTTCATTTCACGCAGTGTATTTGGAGGAAGACACAGCAATCAGGACTACAAACACAGTACAAAGAAAATGAAGTCATCAAGACACTGGTACGCAGAGCAGCAGTGCTACCCTTAGTTCCTCTGCAGAATGTAGAAGATGTGTGGTTTAATGCTTTGACTGACTTGGAAAATGCCAATATTAACATCAACACAATACCATTTACAGACTATGTAACAACGCAGTGGGTAGAGTCTGATCAGCAAATCTGGAACCACTTTGACCATGATGAATCCAGAACAACTAACCACTTAGAGAGATGGCATTCCAAGATTAAGAAACAAATACAGCAGGCACATCCGAACATCTACACATTCATTACTCATCTCAAGCAGATCCAGTCAGCCAATGAAGTAACAGACTGCAACTACTCAAACAAAGACTACGCAACGGGGAAATCACAGTTATCAATTATGCTGATGCAGCATCTCAGCTTATTCACCTTGGGTAGAAGTGTATGAACATTTTACTGTTTGTTTTATACTGTAATAGTGCATTATTATCATTCTATGTTAATTTTTGTGAATCTTGTTATTTTCATAAATATTGAAATATATCATAAATCAATTAATAAATACTAGAAAAAATTATTGTTGTTTCAATTATCACCCAAGGAGAAAAAATATTAATATGGAAAAAGCATCATCAAAAAGCACAGTTCAAAATGCATTCAAACTATCCACATGGAATATCTCCCTCTGTTACCAGGCATCAGTACAAAGGATTGGAAAAGATCTATTTTATTTTATAATAAGTTACATATTTTATAGCAATAAATATACTTCAGGAACAATTTATCTTTAGATACTACATAATACAATTAGATAATATTCAGAAAAAGACTATACATAATTATCTATTGTAATAAGGGTGTGAAAACCGGAGAAATGGAGGCGAAGTGAGTGGACGGACGAGTTAGATCTCCGTCAATATGTTTTATATATCAGACTTTTTTGGTTAGATATCTATTATCTTATAACATCATGTGCTTTTGTTATCAATATGAATATCAAATGAGACATTTTTGTGGATTTATTCTATGGCACGTAAGAGAAAAAGGAAATCAAAAAGTACTCAGACCCCACCCGATAGCAATATGGCGGCGCCCATACCGAATGTAAACATTAGTTCACCCGAGCTATCTCAAGTCATTGCGAATGCAAATGAGTCTATTTACGATGTTAGAAGTACCAATCCAACCATGTTTCATCCCTCCATTCAACAACAGCAACATAGCACACCTATAAGCAATTTTTCTACTACACCCATGTTCAACATGACTCAACATCTGCCAGGCCCAAGTGTACCAAATTTGCCTATACATAACTCTCTTCAAGTTCCACAACCTACTCATCAGCAACCCATATCTACATGTGATAGTTCCACACTACAAACAATTCTAGAAACCATAAACTTCATGAATACAAGGTTGAATAAACTTGATAAGCTAGATGAACTTATTGCCAGAGTGTCAGCTATGGAATCACATTTTACCAAAATGAACTGTGAAATAAAAGATATAAGGCATGATTTAAAACAGCAATCAGATAGATTAACTAATGAGGAATTCCATTATAATTTAGTTGAAAACAGGGTGTCTGGCTTAGAAACTGAAAGAGATAAACTTGTGTTTGAAAATGGTATGCTACAGGAAAAACTTCTTGAAATGCAGGCTCACTCAATGAAATATAACCTCATTTTTAATGGCATTGAGGAGTCTCGAGATCCTGAAAATGAAAATGCAGAAGAGGTTGTTAAAAACTTTATACATACTGAACTTGGTATTGACAATGCTCAAAATATTGAATTCTGTAATGTTCATAGGCTTAGACAAAGGGTTGACAGAAAGCCCAGGAACATTATTGCCAAGTTTTCTAAGTATAGTGACCATGAACGGGTAAGGTCAGCTGCCATCGATAAACTCAAAGGGAGAAGGGGCGTTGCAGTTTTCCAACAATACCCCACTGAAATAAGCAACAGGAGAAAAGAACTTATCCCGAAAATGATTGAGCTTAAGCAGCAGGGTAATCGTAATGTACGACTAGTATTGGATAAACTGTACGTTGGGAACCAATTAGTCAACAACCCCCTTAATGAACAGGCATTTCCTATGGACAATCAACGTCCATCTACTGGTAGACAACCTACTATACCTCCTCCAACTCAAGTGTCCAGGGAACCACCTCCGCAATTCTTTGGTCAGCCCGGAAACCAACGTGGTGACTTTTGCATCCCCCCTCCCGCTGGGGGCAGCTAGGAACTCGCTAACAGGAGTCGAACTGTGAACGTTGGTAGTGATGTGTTAAAAAACATACACGTATCGTGTTTAAATGTCTGTGGGCTCAAGTCCAAATTGTTGTGTCCAGAATTTTGTAATTTAATAAAGACAAATGACATTTTAATTTTTGTAGAAACAAAAACTGATAGTTATGATGATATTGAAGGCAATTTGCCAAATGGTTATTTATGTTTTTCAAAATATAGGTCGAAATTTGTAAAGAAATCAGGTGGAATTGTAATTGTTTATCGAGAAGGGCTAAAAGATTTTTTAAAATTTCATATTACAAATTGTGATTTTATTCAGTGGGTGGAAATCCAATCAGAAATTTTGAGTACTGACAAAAATTTATTATTGGGTGGAATTTATATACCTCCTGAAAATACTAAGTATGCTTCTAATGAAGCATTTACAGATATAGAAAATGAAATGTTGGTGTTAAACAGTAAAACAGATTGTAATGTCTGTCTTGTTGGTGATTTTAATGCTAAAACTAAGCTTCTGAATGATGTGGTTATACCAGAAGACTCTCTCTTTGAAATATTAGATGAAATTGTAGATGATGATGACCTATTGTCTTATGTATATGATTATCAGGTGTTAGTACAAAATAATATTCCTTTACAAAGGTATTCTACAGATCAGTCAGCTCCAAATAATTTTGGGTATAAATTGATTGAGTTTTGTAAAAGAAATAATTTGTATATAGGTAATGGTAGATTACCAGGAAATGACTACCAAGTCGGTATTAAAACTTGTAAAAATGTTTCATTAATTGACTATGTATTATTGTCTTCGCATTGTTTTGAATTGTTTAGTTTTTTTAATGTGAATGACTTTGATCCGTTATTTTCTGACGTACATAATTGTATTACGTTTTGTCTCAATGCTTCAGTGAGCACAGTTACTATAAATCCCACGCCTCCACCTTATAACTCACCTACGCATGTCCCTAGATGGGTGAGTTATAAGGAGAACCGGTTTATTGAATCGATTAATAATGACGTCACATGTCTAACTGAGTTACAAACAAAATTGGAAGAAATTCGGTCACAGGGTCAAGGTGAAGTGTCCGTTGATAGTTTAAACGAAGTTGTCCGTCAAATTGCTGCTTTGTTTAAAAAATCGGCATTGTCTTCATTTGGCAAACCAAAGCGCCGTAGTACCGAAAAAGAAAATCATAAAGTTTGGTTCGATAAAAAGTGTGCCGAATCACGTGCAAAATTTCATAAGGCACGGAATCGGTATAGTTTTATTAAGAATAGAGAAAACCGGGAGGCTCTTAAAAATGCGAGTAAACAGTACAAATCGCAAATGAATACGAGTTACAAAAATTATCAGCACAGATTCGAACAAGATTTACGTCTAACCTCCAAGAAAGATTCAAAAAAACTTTGGAAAATTTTGAATCGAGTAAGAAAAGGAGGAACAAATGCTCATAATAAAATCACTATTGAGCAATTGTACGAATACTTTAAATCGTTAAATAAAAATGACGATGATACGGAGTTTGATCCTGATAGTTTTAATGTTGATGAAGATGTGATTGCCATTTTGGATTGTCCTATTACTGAAGATGAAATCAAGTTGGCAATTAAATCTTTAAAAAATGGTAAAGCGTCAGGTGACGATGAAATTGTCAATGAATTTATAAAAAGTTCTATTGCCAATATGTTGCCAATATATGTAAAATTGTTCAATATTGTTTTAGATACGGGCTTGATACCTGATACTTGGTTGTCTGGAATTATTAAACCCATATACAAAAACAAAGGTGATCGGGATGATTTAGATAATTATAGAGCAATTTGTCTTACATCCAACTTGGGTAAAGTGTTTACCTCTGTGATAAACACTAGACTCAATAAGATGTCTGATGAATTTCGACTTATATCTGACTCTCAAGGTGGTTTCAGGAAAGGTTATAGTGCACAGGACAATATATTTATTCTTCACTCCCTCATTTCTCTATATCTTTCATCAGGTAAAAAATTGTACTGTGCTTTCATTGATTTCAGGAAAGCTTTTGACACAGTTTGGAGAGTTGGATTATTTCAAAAATTATTAAAAAATAATATTAGTGGGAAAGTGTTTAATGTTATTTTGAACATGTACACTAATATTAAATCATGTGTTAAAATGGGAGAACTTAAAACAGAATATTTCCCATGTGAAATAGGGGTCCGTCAAGGGGAAAAACTCTCTTCTTTTCTGTTTGCCTTGTATCTAAACGATCTGGAAGAGTTTTTTTACCGAAAACTCTATTTCAAGTTTACAATATCTAGATACAAAAAGTTTAGAAAATATAGGATTTTATATTAAATTGTTTATACTTCTATATGCAGATGACACTGTAATTTTTGCGGATACACCTGAGGAATTACAAACTGCTTTAGATGTATTTGAACAATATTGTGCAACTTGGAAGCTGACTGTGAACGTTTCAAAAACAAAAATTATAATTTTTTCTAAGCGGAAATCTACTAGAAGGGTACATTTTAATATTTTTGAGCAGAATATAGAAATATGTGATTCGTATACATATCTGGGTCTTATATTCAATTATAATGGTAATTTTTATAAGTCCAGAAACAAACTCGTAGAGCAGGCACAAAAAGCTCTTTATGCTCTTTATTACAAGGTAAATAACATAAGTATTCCCATAGATTTGCAATTGAAATTATTTGACTCATTAGTAGCCCCTATTTTAACCTATTCTTCAGAAATATGGGGCTTTGAAAATAAGTCAAATATAGAAAAAATTCAACTTCAATTTTGCAAGAAAATCCTAAATCTGCGTTCATCTACTCCAAATTTTATGGTGTATGGAGAGTTAGGACGATACCCTATTGAAATCAGCATCAAGCTTAAAATGATATGTTTCTGGTTTAAACTTGTAAATAACACAGATAAATTATCTGGTAAATTGTATAATCTTATGTTCAATATGTATGAAAACGGTGATCGATCTTTCAAATGGATATGTTACATAAAATCAGTTTTTGATGATATTGGATGTAGTGAAATTTGGAATATACAAGGGAATGTTAATATCAATTTTCTTAAACTTCTTGTGAAACAGATCTTACAAGACCAGTTCATACAGAAATGGTATTCTGATATTGATGCTTCGTCCAGAGGAAATTTTTATTCGAAGTTTAAAATTAAGTTTCGTCTCGAGCCATACTTACTGAGACTCAAAAAATATCACAGAACAGTTATATGTAAACTTCGAACATGCAATATAAAATTTCCTATGGAAACAGGAAGATGGTACGGAACACCACAACATGAACGGGTCTGCACTTAATGTCGAACAGGTCTGGGGGATGAGTTTCATTATGTTGCTTTGTGCAATCATGATCTTGTAACCGAACTTAGAAATAAGTATATTCCAGGTTACTATACAGCCAATCCGAATGTTAATAAATTGTATGGAATGATAATGTATTGTAACACAAATGTATTGACTAACCTTTCTATCTTCATCGCAAAAGTTGCAAAACTTTTGTAGGCACACAGTAATCCCATATATACATATATTTTTTTAAATTGTATACTAGTACACATATTGTCACATTAATCCGTTAAACCTATATGAGAGTCTGACTTTCTTTTATAAACGTGTTATAAAATACAAACCACGTGATATAATTTCCGGTGATGATAAGGCTAAATGTACTTTTGAATTTCAATACATTTGTGTGACAATGAATTAGTGTATTTTGTTTTTGTGTATTTAAAAATATTGTCTGTTGTCTACTCATTTCGTTTCCATTGTAAACTGTATATATATATTCGCTCCTGTTCCGTAGCATGAACTACGGCTGAGTGTTTTTCTGAATAAAGTTGTTCAAAACAACTAATTAACATGTACACAATTCCCACTTGTCCCACACATTTTTACCTGTAATTATAAAATGTGGGACAACTGGGATGACACCTATTATACCACTAGTCCAGCTCTTCGGAATAATACCACTATTTAATACAATACTGAATAATTTACAATACATGCTATGATAATGAGGTGGTGAGTATTTCAAATATTCATTAATGATCTTGTCAAGACCAGGGGCTTTATTATTTTTCAAATTTCTAATTGCTTCTTGAACCTCTAACTCGGTAATCTCGCCGTTTAGAAGTTCATCAAAAACTTCATTGTTACAAATTTCATCAATATCAATATCTGTGCCTTGAAGATTATCATCACCTGCATTTAAATTCTTAAAATATTCGTGAAATGTTTTTAAGTCAACTTCAGGACTTTCTTTTTTGTTATTAGAAAACTTGTGTAAGGTTTTCCAGAAAGATTGTGTGTCATTTTTTGACAATGCGCGCAATTCATTCGCACATTTCTCATTAAATTTAGTATAACTATCTTTAAGAATTTTACGATAGTTTTTAGCTTTCAAATTTAGTTCCGCTTTATTCGAATCGGTTTTATGTTGATGAAATCTTTGTTTAGCCTGGTGAAATTCATCCTTTTTCACCTTACATTCTTTGCTAAACCAAGGTTTACTATTCTTATTATTTCGGTTTTCTTTATATTTATTTTCACCAAATACCACTTTTGCATTTCCTAAAATTACATAACCTAGGTCATTAACAAGTTCATCAACTTGTTCAGGCGCAACCGTGTTATTGTCCGCAGCACTCAGCATGGATTTTAATCTGTTCAATATATCATTATCATTATTTATCAAGGATTGTGTAAAGTTAGCAGATTTTTGTGGATTCCATTTTATGTAATTACATGACTTTTTATTACTGACATTCTTAATACGAGAGGCAACTAAACTGAAATATAAACGATTATGGGCTTCAGAGAACATGGAATGAAAATCACAAACATCAAAATCACATATATAATCAAGCATACTATTCGATAATAACAAATAATCGACAAGACTAGCATCTTTGCAAGTTGTTTTACCAATAGCTTTATCTTTAAACAATCTGTCATTAGCAATAAAAATAGAACATCTTTTACAGAAATCAATCAATTTATGACCATAACTATTTACATGGGTATCTTTTGAAAATCTGTTTACAGGAATATCCTTCTTAAGAAGTTTATCACAAAACAGTTTGGTCTCATTTACAAAGATAGCTACATCAGTAATATTGAGAATATCAAAAAATTCAGTCTATATCAACAATATCACACAATTTACCGCTTCTAGAATTGAAGTCCCCTACAATCGCAATATTGGTGCGATTTTTTGAAAATAGAATCATTTCATTTTCTATTTCTATAAATGCTTCCTCTGATGAGTACTTAGAATATTCAGGTGGTATATAAACACAACCCAAAAGAATATCTGATAATGGTAACTGATTCTTACCATCAACATAAAATAACTCTTTTGAAATTTCTACCCACTGTATAAACTCGGAATTCGAGTTCAAAAAAGTAATAAATTTGGACAATGACTTCTTATAAATTATTGTAATACCTTTTTTTCTACATTTTGAGTAAAAACTATATTCATCAGGTAAATTCAAGTCATCTAGTTTATTAAGTTTCGATTCTACAAAAATTAGTAAGTCGTAAGACTTAATCAAGTTTTCAAAATCTGGGTTCAAAAGTTTTGATTTCAGACCACATACATTCAGGTACGATATGTTGATTTTGTTTACATTGTTCGATTGTTGACCTAATTCAGTGTCCAATGTGTTGTCCTATGAGTGTCCTTGATCTATCGGTAAACCAGGTATATAGCCAGGAGGTTCTCGGTGGGTAGTAGGATCGTAAACTTGACCGTCAACAAGAAGTTTATCGTACACGATTTTGGCGTTTTTCTTCTGTCTCCGGAATTCTTTAAATTTTGGAATTAATGTTTTGCGTCTGTCGTTGATCTCTTTTGGGTATTGTTGGTAGACGGAAAATTCAGGTTTAGTTTTCAGTTTTTCAGCTGCATATTTTCTGACAGTTTCATGTTCGCTAAATTTAACGAATCGGGCAATAATGCCTCGCTCTCTTCTGTCTCGACGTTCACCAAGCCTATGTACGTTTTGGAACCTTATATTTTCGACATCTGGTACCTAAGTTCGTTTGTAAGAAATTCTCGAAGTACAGCCTCTGTATTTTCTTCAAAGCCCGTAGTATTTCTGATACCGTCAAAGATCAGATTGTATTTCATAGAGTGCGTTTGGAGTGATAAATATTTTTCTTTAAGCGCTACGTTTTGTTGTCGTAATTGTCCTTTGAAGTTTTCAAGATATACGAGACGTTCCTCAACTATATTATGATGATTCTCTTGTTTCTCAATAATGGATGAGTTTTTTACTTGGGTTTCTTTAATTTCGTCTATTTCAAGTCTCATCTGATAAATATTAGTTTCAAAACTATCTAGTTTTCGGGCCATAGAGTCTAACAAATCTAGTTTTGATAACTTTTCGGTCAGTATTTTTTCTAGCCTTCTCAGCCTCTCACTCATATCGTTCATCATTTGCGGTGCTGCAGTGCTACTAGATTGTGATTGTAGTTCATTATATTGCGTGGGAACGGGCAAGAAAGGTACTGACGTAGGTATCATTTGAGTATTTTGGTTTACCACCCCTTGGCCTTGGGTTTGGACTTGTTGAAGGGGGGTACTCTGTAGAGATGGTGGAGGCATAATTTGATAGCTCTGGAGTTGATTTGGACTATTGACATAGTTAGTGTGTATAGGACTCCTGTAGGCATCTAAGTATGGTCCATGTAATGTTTCATTAGCTTGCAAAAGTACATGAGAGGTGTTGTTTTGATTAGTGGTCGCCATTTTGGTACTGGTTTTCTCGGGTGGGGTGTACCCTGTTTTCGAATTGTCACTTTTTTGTCGCTTTTTACCCATCAAAGAACACTTCAAATCCTTCCTTAGTTATCATGAATCAAATATATATACACAAAAGTTCATGTCGATGCCTCGAACAGTGCAAATAATGCATTTTCTTGTAGGTCCTATTCGTCAATATGCTACCCGTTCCGTCATTGGTCTATTGTAGTATGACTATCATTTAACCATGACTCGGAAAAAGCTAAAATATCAAAGTTTTCATATTCAGCTGCAATTAATTCAAGCTTAGGGATTATACTTTGTATGTTCAAGTGAACAAATAGACGGATGAAGAAAACATATCGCATATCTTGGAAGTCACTGATGAATTTTCAAGTGATGAAAATGAACTATCTGAATCATTAAACGTATTATTTCCATCAAGAGGACCAGGGTTAATTTCTATACCACCGATGATTAACAAGGTAGCTATGCAGACAGTAATAAAAATGATCATGAAAGTATTTTAGGAGTAGAAGACTCCTTGACCAGACTCTTACCCTTAACAGTATCGGTCTTGTAATTATCGCCTCCCTCCGCATGTAACAAATTGGATATAAGAGAAGGACGAATTATCGAAAAATAGATTTTCACAATACTTGTAAATGCCGAAAGATTATTTACACTAAAGATCATGATGCAAATACAAAAAGTATTATGCAGACTTAATGTTTTTTTAGTTTTACAATTTGTTAAACAATGAAAAAGACCCACTCTCATTCTATATTGTTCAATTCCAATACACATTTAGGTTACACCTGATTCATCTTTAGTTAAGTGAGAGTGGTCAAACAATAATTCTATCAAACCGTCTTGTAAAACATAATAACAAGTACACCAAACAAAAACTCTTTCAACAAAATCAAAGTACAAAGCAAAGTGAAGAGTTGTAAAGCATTCAATACTCATACACAAAATAAATATGTAAATCAGAAAGATAAGTAAGCTCTATACAAAAATTATAACAGGTAGATATGTCATAGTAGAGATTAACTCCAGTATAATGAGTGTTTGTGGAAATCAACTCAAGAAATTGATATATTTTATGTCTAATATTATCTAGTTCTAGTATGATCTAGTTAAACCAAAGGGTTTTTAGCCATCAATGAAGACTGTAATAGTACAATAATAATTTACACTGCTACTGACGGCTAACAATTACTTTAACAATTATAAGAGAAGATAAACTTAAGATCGTTTAAATAATTATGAAAATTAATAATTTTGTGGGATAATAGTAAGCTTTATTTTTGATTATATGCATAATAATATGGAAGCAAGTTTGAAGTTCTCTACATCATTCATGTACTCAGATATAGTATTACTGTACATGTTTGTCATGTGATTAAATAATAAATCAATGTGTTCAATTCATGACACGCAAGAGTAATCAATATTACTATTAAGGCTTGGGTATAGTAAAACAAAACAAACAAAACAAGACAAAAAAACAGTGAAGTCAATATACATAAAATGCTGTCATATAAATACATTTATTATAATGTCCATTCGTCAATGATGAGAAACAGGTATTGCTGCCGCTGCAGCATAAGATTGTTCGAGAGAAATATGATTACTTCCGTCACCACTTTCAGCAGACATACTGACAGTTTTCGGGATCGTGGATGCCGGTGGATATAATACTTCCATTGCTCCCGGACAGTTTTTTAACACATGTTTGCAACGCGAGATCGGTGTTTGTTGTAGTGATTTGACCTTTAATGTTCTTAATGAATATTTTACCATCCAGCGTCCAAGTGTTGGAAATATAACCATTTGATTCTAGCTTCCGTGCTTTGTAGGCAAGGCTGTTGCGTTGCTTTGTAAGATCCTCGTTGATCATAATATCGGAATAATTTTCGAATTCCCGCAGGTTTTTACTGCATTTGAGGATGCGCCGTTTTACAATTGGGTCCTTAACTCTTACAATTATCTGACGAGGAGGTAATGGTCGACCACTTTTGTTGACTCGCGTCGGATTTCCAACTCGATGAGACCTTAGGATATCACCATCTTGATACTCATTATCAATATCCTTAATAATCTGAGTGATTATTTCGGTTGTGTTCTCATCAGCTGATTCTCTTATACCACTAACACGCATTAATTCCCTTCTACCATATTGTCCAAGTGAATCAATTTCGTCTTTAAGTTCAGCATTTTCCTGTTTTAAAGTTTCAATTTGATTAGTTAGACCATAAAGGGAATCTTTAAGTACTCTTTCTAATTCCTGCTTGAACAATGTTTGTATCATAGTTTGAATTTCTTCGCCAAGGGCACTCTTTAGCTGCAACACTATATTACTTAAGTCTAATGGTTGCAGCGTAAAGGAGGTTGGCGCTGGCGTTGTATGTGAGGGACATGATTGGAGGTATGAAGATGTATGCGGTAAACGAGGGTCGAGAGCAGGAGTGTGATGAGTTGGAGAAAGTAGGCTATGTACAAGCATAGGTGAAGTTTCCATGTTAGGTTTCTTTATATATTCTCTTTCGGGAGGAGATGGTTTACCGCCATTGATTGTGATTGAATACACAATGTGACACACTTAAAAAAACAGCCAAGAGTTAAAGCGGGGGCACAATGAGACAATATTTTGAGTTTAAAGCAAAATAATGATCAGTGATTTGTAAATAAGTAGCACAATCTGTCGCACTCCAATCGATCGCCAATAGATTAACTAATTTACTCCTGTCTACGTCATCTATTCCCGACTTGCGGACCAACATTTTGTCAACATTTATCTCCATTTGGAGCAGGTGTCTATTCGGAACACGTAAGGTTTTCCATCCGATATCGACGAAAATCTCGAAAGTCAAAAGGGAATTTCTCGTTCTACTGACCCTACCATAAATTTTCTTTACCCGGGATACAAATGAAAATCATCCTTATGTAACCTACCAACAAAATGAAACACCCTGTAAATTTTAGACACACCGTTGTGTTTGTCTGCTGGGGATTCCATTTTCATTCGAGTTACCTCTTTTTTCTGCACCCGAATCCGAACATCGATTAGAGAGACTTGGAAATTATCAATCGGCAAACCTCGGGTAACTCCGCTAGTGGGTACGGACTCGGCCGAAGTTGCGACGAGTGCGAAATTATACCCGCTAGTACGGGAGGTAACTCTGCAAAAACAGGATGAAATATGGCTGCATCCCGAGCTCCGCAGGTGGGGAATAATATGGGGTAGGCATTGCCTAAAACAGCAAGCACCGTGAACTCTACCACACATGAACCATCTGTGCGAGACTCGTAAAAATAATAATTATGGACATTATTACATAGAGGGGGGTCGACCCAGATGAAAATCTTTGCTTCGCAAGTGCAATATTTTTATTTATATTTAACCAGCAAGCAAGATCAATATTTCTATTTGAAAATCTGTCTTGTTAATTAATGGGGGAGTTTTTTTTTTCTCAATATAATAACTTGAACATTTTTTCCCCAAAATTCCAACCCCATACCCCACTTTCCCCTCGCTCTCAAAATAGTCAATATATTTATAGCACTACGCAATACTTAACATTTGTTATCCTTAAGGGCATCTCTAGCAACATCCATTTTAGTTTTGGCCTGTCAGATCAATCTGTACAGATACCGGAAATATAACAGTTCTCCACGGACAGTGGGAATATTTTACACATATCATGTGACATAACAAAATTCAAATTCCGAACAAGAAAACGATTGCCTTTAATTCCTATCTTAGAAAAGCTATGCTTCGATTTTGATGTTATAATCGGAAAACTATCAGAAAAGATGAATCTATTTTTACTGAAACGTAAATTTGACCTATATATTTTTATTTGTTTGATAATGATAGGATATGATGAATTTTCTCCGTAAGGACAGTCACTTTTTCTTCGTTAATATATTGGGGAACCTTTAGGGAAATTTAGAAAGTACACGTAATAACGGTAGAGCTTACACCGCTTCGCGGCGCTCGCTATTATTCTACCCATACGGGAGGCGCCACACAGAAAACACATAGAATCCGTATTGGAAATTACATTCCATGTTCTTTTTTTAATGGAGTATAAACTCAATAATAATGTCTTGACTTCACATAAAAGGAATAAAAGGATTCGGCACTAAACGGGGTAACTGCTCGACGGAGCCTCGCAGTTACCCGTTTCTTTGCATTATCTTTTTATTCCTTTTATGTGAAGTCAAGACACTATTATTGTCTATAAACTGTCAAGAATTCAGTGTAAGGAAATTTAACAACAATGACATTAATTCTTATTTGAAAACTTCCAGTCCCAAATTCAATCACTTTTTTAATTTGACAATGCAAGAGTCTGCTGAATTTCACTTGTTGATTAATTTATTGACATCACGCATATTGGCTCATGACTTAGTTTGAACCGGTACCTTATGTTTACCGGAACCAGTTTAGCTCTTCACGAGAGGGTAATAAACAAAAAAACTATCACCCTCTGAGACATGTGATGGAGCAGAATATTACCTTCGTATTGGACCAATCAAATTTCAGCAAATTGACATGAAGTATAATAATATCATTTTATTCACGAAATTGTAGGCAAACGAACAATAAAACACAGAATGGTATAAAGTGTTAAATAAGTTATTAAAGCTGATCTGTTCAGACTGAACCTGGTGCCTAACCAGAAATGCACCTATGGTTAGCCAGTAGAGGATACACAATAAGTATTCATTTTCTCTTAGTGCCCATTATACTTTGAGCAGCGTCAAGTATACATACTAGATACTCTCCCAGACACTGGCGAGGACAACATTACTGCCATTCTCTCTGGTAGTTCTATTTTAGACACAAACTCAAATTTCACGAACTTAAAAAAATACAACAGTTCATTCAGCACTCAGATCGTATCAATAATTTTCTTGCTCTATTACACATGTCGTTATAATTACAACAAATATATTGATTGTGATATACATGTATGGAGAAGACCCTTGTGACTTGGAATAACTCGTGTCTGATCCAATTTTGTATATTTGCAAATAAAGTATGTTTAAACTAAGTGTCTACGGACGACGACATGGGCGACAGCGTCATACCATTATACGGGCATTTTTAAAAATTTTTTGCGGCTGTATGAAAATTAATTTAGTTACTGTTAAGAACTACATTGACTAACACTTGCGGTCGTATAAACAGTTATACATTTGTCTTTATAAGACGAAGGAGATCCAGTCGCGGGGGCTTGCTCCCACAATCAAATTTGCAGCGCGACTAGTATACAAACACGAAAAAAGTTATCCAAGATTTCGGGGTATCTCTCTTCAATTTATTATTATTATTATTATTATTATTATTATTAAATAAAATCGTATATATTACTTGTTAAATATGACAATTAGGAAATTGATAATCAGCAGTTTACTCGTTTACAAAGACATGCTTTATTTTTGAGTGGATACATGTATGACATTGAGTACAGAAATACTCACAAGCATACAAACGCTGATACGTTATCTAGAAATCCGCCAAAATTCAAGACACCCGACCAAGAGGATTATTGTGACGAAGTAGATGTTTTATGGTAAAACAGCTAGAACAGATATGTCTGACAAGTGACAGTATCAGACGAGAGACGGTACGTGACACCGTGTTATCGAAAGTCTATGAGCTGGTGCAAAAAGGTTGGTCCATGAATAACGAAAAGGATTCATTCTATCATTCAAGGATGTTTGCAGTGGGGAATTCGGACAATTATTCCTCAGAAATATCAAATGCAAACTCTTGAGTTATTACATTCCTCACACCCGGGAGTTGTGAAGATGAAATTACTCGCAAGGAGTTATGTATGGTGGCCCTCTATCAATATCGATATTGAGTCACTAGCAAAAAGTTGTCCGGGATGTCAAAAACATCAACGTAACCCGAAACAGGCACCACTTCACCCGTGGGAGTGGCCATCAATGCCTTGGAAACGAATTTATATTGATTTTGCAGGGAAATTTATGGATTACATGTTTTTGATTGTCGTTGACGCTCATTCAAAATGGCCAGAGGTAGTACCGATGAACAGCACATCAGCTGGACAAACTATCAAAGTTTTGAGAACTATTTTTGCAAGAACGAGACTACCAGAACAAATAGTAAGTGATAATGGACCACAGTTCGTTTCAGCTGAATTCAAAAACTTCACTAAAATGAATGGAATTACACATATTAAATCCGCACCGTATCATCCGGCAACAAACGGACTTGCAGAACGTTTTGTGCAAACTTTCAAACAAAGCATGTAGATTGATAATGTAATTCAGTGTAGAATAAAATGCTTACCTAAATAGATGCCTTCTATACTCAATCCTATTATGATATAAATTGTAAGGAATACATAACATTACTATTTACTCTTCAGGAATCACATGACAAATGATGAATCTAAGAGATAAACACAAGTATCACCATTTGATTCCATACTAGTGGGGCTGCATATCTAATAGTGGGGGAAAGCCCTTGTGTTTCAAGTGAGCGATTTATGCCCTGTAGTACCTCAGGTTTAATAAATAACTAATTAATTTCTAATTATGGAATCATTCACTAGTAAGCAGATCCTTTCAGTAAATATAATTATATACAAGGACTTTTATAATAGCCTATCAAAAT
Source organism: Perna viridis (assembly GCA_037379345.1). Classification (NCBI taxonomy): domain Eukaryota; kingdom Metazoa; phylum Mollusca; class Bivalvia; order Mytilida; family Mytilidae; genus Perna; species Perna viridis. The sequence goes on along the minus strand of CM074514.1, from coordinate 23,708,810 downwards.
CCTTTGGTTGTTATATTCAAAAAAGAAGTATTAAAAATGATATAATTGGATTAATGTGGATAATTTCATGCAAAATTTTGGTGAAAATGAGGAAATATTATACTATGACACACCCCTTTTTTTCTAGACCCCCACCCCTTTTAGAACCCACTTTCAAAATCTCGGTTAAGTTTACGTACGACACTACACAGGCCAGGTGACGAATAGAATCGCCCTGAGGTAATTTAAAAAAAAATAATTGTTTAATGGCTCAGACAGAACAGGTGACTCAACAGGTGACAGGATTTACCTGTCCAATATTGCAGTAGAAGATGTTCGTTCCCTTACAGTTCTGATCATCCGTGTGTATATAGTGTACAAAAGTGCGTTCCTGTTATATACAAGAAGCTTTTACAGATGAGATGATGACAAAGGTATACTAGTATATTCCAACATTACAGTAAAAATCCTTAATTGTATAATTTCAAAATCGCCACATACATGTAGGGAAACTGAAGCTCTAAAGTCTGTCATACCTCTGGTTATAGCTACAATTTATATGATATGCATTAAACTGTATTGTACATACGTGTAATAAGATTCACCCATTCAACTTTTCGAAACACTGTACGGTAGAATCTGTCCAATATTGCAGTAGAAGATGTTCGTTCCCTTACAGTTCTGATCATCCGTGTGTACATAGTGTACAAAAGTGCGTTCCTGTTATATACAAGAAGCTTTCACAGATGAGATGATGACAAAGGTATACTAGTATATTCCAACATTACAGTAAAAATCCTTAATTGTATAATTTCAAAATCGCCTACATACATGTAGGGAAACTGAAGCTCTAAAGTCTGTCATACCTCTGGTTATAGCTACAATTTATATGATATGCATTAAACTGTATTGTACATACGTGTAATAAGATTCGCCCATTCTACTTTTCGAAACACTATACGGTGGAATCTATATGTACAATCTATACCTGGTGTACACTGAACATACTATTTTGTACAGTTCATATTGGTTACCAAGTGTCTACACGTTGAAGTTCAATGAAACTGTACATTGCGCGTTTTTCGATTCAACGTTTGCGCCAATTGGATAAAAAACTAGTTTAATTGTCCCAATATATTTCCCCGTGGTTGAATTGCGCTTAAAAAGACTGGCACTAATTGTATCAGTCTACCTGTAAAAGGCAGTGATATCAAATATTTCATAAAATAGAAGTTAGGAATATATATATCCAAAATATGCCAAAAAGATGTAATTTACACCTAAATAGATCTACCTTGTATTGGATCTAGTATTGAAAAATCTTTTAAATGGACATTAACTCCGGCCGGACAACTTGCCGGTCCCAAGTCTGGATGTCCCTATCATATGTAAAATCAATTTCAATTCTTCCCATGCGCGGTTGAGCCACGGTGCTTCACACGTCATACAATAAGGACACAACCAATGTCATGCCAAAAACTGTTTTAAAATATAGGAGAGTTCTTCGTGATGTCATCACTTACCTGTGATTTGGTTTGGTTGGCAAAAAATCCCTTGATTGGCATGGGGCATCAACTTTATATCATCATAACGTTTTCGTTTTTTAAGGTAATTGAAAAATTCTTTTGGTTCTCTACACTGCCAATAATACTCTTTTTATCCACGGAATTTTGAAATAAATATTCAGTAATTAGACTATGTGAGCATAAAAAATTTAAAATAATTTTTAATGATAATAGAGGTTTACATATAAATATTATTTCAAATTTATTTTTTAAGTAAAAGAGTAATAAATTTACACATAAAATATGAATTATTTTACAGAACCAAAATTGGATATAGAATAACAAAGTTATAAAGTTTTGAAAATTGGTATTCTAATCATGAATTTGCTAATTGTTTATTTCGTTGTTTATTTGCCAACCAACTTGACACTTAATGATATGAAAATTAGTGAATATGACATCACTAATGAGATTGGCGAACTCTCCTATAGTGGTCCAATTTCTATTTAAAGACTCCATGAGCGAATCAATGAAATACCAAAAAAATGTCATCCTTAAAGATCTGACAAGAATATCATAACATTATATCCCTTACGAATAAGCCTATTCAACGGTTTAGTTTACTTATTGGGCGAGTATCGAGCTTTCCGTGCTATGTGTACAATATTACCGTAAAACAACGGGTGAGAAACAAACATGAATATTTGTCCATAACAAATGAATGGTTATTAACAAAGTTATCGAAATGATAAACTCTATATAAGAGTCAAAATGAAAAGTCTGCATAAAATTTAAATGGTATTATCAAAGTACAACCGGAAAGTTTGCAACCATTGCAATGGTCATCGTCACTCGGTACAGGCATTTCCTTTGGACATTGAGAATTAAACCAGGTTTTATGGCGGCTGTCCTTGGTCCCCTTATAAATTGATTTTTTAATGTGATATTTGTGCATAAGAAATAATCAAACAAATAGTTGCTTCACATATTTTCGATAAAAGTGAATAGAATATATCATTTTCATAATTTTCTTGGGTAAATTTAGGGTCCTATGTCAGCTCCTATTTTGTAAATATCTTGATCTGCCACACGAAACACGTGCGAAGCCATATTACGGGATGTATTTATTACCTAGATTATAAGTGCCCCCAGCTAAACCGACCACTTCCTGTATATTGTACTTAATTAACAGTAAAACGGAATATCGAGCTGTTAATACCTGTAGTAATTTTCTCGTAATAAACGAAAATTTGAGTTTTACGTATACATTTTGACTGCAGATTTTGATTTTTTAAATTCATTGTAAAGATCAATTCAAATCAATATCTGTATAAGTTAAGTAAGGCAATACTGTAAATACATGGACAAGGAACCTACATAAATTACGCATCACCTTGAAATTTCCAGTGATTTTGAAATATATGCATGTACTATATTTTGAAAGAGGAGGGGCTTCTAAAATAATAAGGCTAGACATACTGGCGTCACAACTCGATACAAAATGAAATTCATCCTCGACACTTTTCATTGTGCACAAAGCACACTATCTATTTGACATCTCTATACCATAGTAACCCCCAGTTTCAACAAAGAAGGAATGTGATGATTATCTTAGTTTACATCTAGTAAGACATTTTTTGTAATAAGTCCGTTTTGTTAAATATTTTTGCAGACTTGGTACAAATTCAACAACAAATTCGTACAAATAGCACTTAGGAGAACCCTGAAAGGTTCCGTTTAGATCAAATGTTAAGTACCAGTCAACATAAAATTCAGACACTGCTAATGGAAAAGTGATTCATGTTGGATAAAAAGTAATTCACGGTGAAGAAAACCTACCAAACAAACGATGCTTCTGTGCAAATTTCATTTACAATCTACATTTTTGTACATACTTTTTCTCTATTTAGCGCAACAAACAAATAAAAAACTAAGATTATGTGATCAGTAACTGTTTCTAAACAAGAAATAAAATTAAATTGGGTTGGTTTTTGGCGTGCTGTCTGATTTTTAGAAAGCCTGATAAAAAAGTACTTACGATTAAAATACTAGGAGTGTGAAATGTGATGCACGATAGAACGTTTCCATGTGTTGTTACCTTTTGGTCCGTGGTCAAATCATAACTTGTCACATTACACCATAATTCGTTTCTTTCCCCTGCATTTCCAAACCCATTGAGAAACTCTTCGCATGAGGTACCAGTATCGTATTACATATCCCTGAGCGGGTGTACTTCAAAACATGGATGCTATAAAAATATAGTGCATTTTCTTTTTGCCTCTCTACAAACTAATGTTTTGTCAAAAGATATGAACAATAACTTATAAAATAGAGCAAACATCACACTGGAAGAAGAACTTTTTTAAGAGAAAATCTAACATAATATCATAAAAATGTTCCACTGAAAAAGTTGGTTTGGTGAGTGCAAAACGAAAGTGAAAGTAGGGAAAATGGCTATTTATAGTTCAAGACTACTTTTCTGTCCGATCTTCGTGGACTCACCCTATTTTCTTTGCGGAAAATTATTTTTTCACATGTTCTTAGAAATGCTACATAAGTGAAAGTTTTATTGAATCAATTTACATATTTTTTTAAAAAATCCTAAAAATATGCACTTCACTATAGAAGTCTATGGGAAAATTAATACGATACTGAGACCATGAGAATAAGCACGCTAGAATAAGAATTTTCACTGCTTTCAAAATCTTGGATGCAATTAATATTTTAAACTCGTTCTTTCCAAAATAGAAACAGGTTAGTATCATTCATTCCCGAGTATTCGATATTGTCGTTTACTAAACGGAAATAAACGCGAGTTGAAGGATCACTCAGTCATAACCATTTTACTGCTACAAGTGGGGACTGGACAACAACAGCACGTCTCACTTCCAGATAATGTTTACTAAAACCATGTAAACATGATGGCTTTTTAAAGGGTATGGTCTGGATTAGACCCCCCCCTTTTTTGTTGGATTTTTTTTTCAATATTTTGCCATTTTTTTGGGCAAATGTGGCAGAGTCAAACTTTATAGTTTGCATATTTTAAGCATTGATTTTTATTTATGTACTGCAATGGTAATTCTTCTACAATTGATGGAATAAATATCGAGTGAAAAATGTGACTAAAACAGTATAAGCAATGACCATTTTTGAATGCTGGAATAATACATTTTGTATATGTTCCATAAGTTTATCTGTGCACGCAGTAAGACAAACTAGATAGAGGTAGGTACTGTCTCACATAAGGTACAGTACAAATGTTTTTTTTTTTTTTGTTAAAATGTAGATATGGATAGTTATAGGTACAAATGTAACATGTTTATGTTGTTAATCTTCTGTTTTAACAATTCAGAAAGGCTTTAAATTCTAAATTAACAATATAGATATGATCATTTGAAACCATAATAGATTCAGTGCTTTTAGACCCAAATGTAGTACAGAGTTTTGATTTTAGCATTTTAAATATAAAAATACTAGTTTAGTTTTTCACCCTGTCCATCACACACTGAAGATTGGATGCAAGTTTTCATTAGTGGGAATTGGGGTGTAAGATTTCTTGTGTTTGAAGAGAAATTGTGTTACGATTTGGAAATTGTATATATATGGCATATAAGTTGTACTGATTTCATTTTTTCTTCTCATGGAATTTCATCAGTGGACTTAGTACTGTCATATTTTAAAAAATTGGAATTTTTTTTTGGCACCACTTTTTGCTTAAAAAAAATTGGTGACAGAATTTTGGAAGCCAGTGCAGCCCCTGTTTCAGTTACATGTTTATAACTCCATTTTACTGTCTATATACAGAATCTGAAAGTTATCTAATTTTGAATTAATGCATAATAAGTATAATTTTGTTTTGAAGGTGCTCTATGTTGCTCAAGAGAGATTAGAGGATGCATGAAACGATTCTTAGTAATGACTCGTAAAATGTGAGTGACATATAAAGAACTTAATTAAATTAAGAAAATTAAGTATTAAACCAACTATGTCTGATGCAAGATAAACAAGCTCTAGCTAGATGTTAAGTTCTGGTAAAAATCACTATTACTTGCTATCAGGAGATATCTCTTTTTGTATACAGATGCTTTTGATAAAGCCAAAAAACAAATATCTTTATTGTGTGAATATTCAATTGCAAATAGAGTTTGTCAAGTCCTATTCTAAAATTATAGTTGAACTGGACCATTATTTTTTAAGCTCTTATCTTTGCACCACTAACATACCTTGTGTTTCAAAGGTAATCAAGGGAACCAATGTAATAAGCGGCAATCAAAGGAATGTAATTCAGAGACAAAGACCAGACATGGAAAACAGACATACACAACAAAGAACATAAAGTAACTAAAATCATACACACAAAGTAACAAAAGCAAATGAGCAACTCAGACTACACTAAACTTGTTACATTTTTTGAAAGTTCAACGACAGCTTTCTCCACAATCTCTTAATTAATTTTGATTAAACTTACCCCCAGCATGTTGGACTTAACATTGAATGTTACTTATATGCATTACAAGATAACTGCTTTAAGGATGCTTGCAATGAAAATTAATTCAACTAAATTCAAAGGTACCATATGTATTATCATGCAGATTTGTTTTTCACCATTTCAGGAACCAGCCACCTGCTTGCCTCTATGGTGAATGCCTAATTCAGTATATGCAAACTTGATAGCTTATCATATCAGGTATACACTGTTCTCCAGAATTTTTGTACTCCTGCTTTTTGAGACGGGACATATTATGGCATACTGGTGTCCGTCCATCTATTCTTCATACTTTGCACAATAAGTCAAAAGTGCTGCCACGAACTTATATAGAAAGCACTTTATCTGTGTGTCTGTTTGTCTGTTCATGTTATCTTTTAGATGTCTGATTGCAAGTAATTTCAGCTGTTGATATTAGAAATGAACATATATCAAGTAAGAAAAAATAAGATCACTTTGATTACAAATAAAATGGTATTGTAAAATATTTTATATATTTTGTTTGCATAAAGATTTTTACTTGTTTTTCTCTACAGAGACGAGAAATGAAGCATGTTTCATGGGTTGAAGCTGACCAAGAAGAAAAAGAAGTGCCAAAAAGCTGATTATGGACCTGAATTTAGACTTCCATTAGAATTTTTATAATTTATTTAAATACTAAGATAAAAGTACTGCTCATACAGCATTCTAAGTTTATATTCTTAAACAGCATATTTATAGTCAGAGTGTCTTTGAATATTTTTTTCTATTTCGTTGTTTTACATTTGTGGTTGATAAGTGAATTTTCAAAGTGATTTCATTTCAAAGCTATAAAAGATTAAAAATTTCAAAAACATCCCAAAACAATACAAAAAACCTCTCTCTTTTAGTCATTCAGCTTTTTTTTTCATACTGCACAGAAGAAAAATGCACTAAGTGAATATGTAAGGCATACACTCTCTATGACTATCATTGTTGTATTTTAACACAAGATATCCCATGGGAGAAAAAAAATCCCATGGGAGAAATTAAAATCCCATGGGAGAAAAAAAGTCCCATGGGAGAAAAAAAATCCCATGGGACACAAAAAAATCCCATGAATTTTAAATTGTAACTACAAATTTATTTTAGTAAATATTGTAAAACAAAATGCATTTTATTAAATCCCATGCAAATTTGCATCCAATGATTACTCACATGACATGGTAGGTTGAAGAAAAAGCGGCACAAGATTTGCAATTCACTGTTTTGCAAATTTAAATTGTCTTGTGTTAAATACGTGTTATTTACACAATTTAGAATAAACAATAAAAAGGCGCGCTATAAATATACATAAATGCTTTTACTTTAAGCCCCGGTAAGATTGTTTCAGTAGAGCAAGCTATATTACAAAATTTATAGTTGTGTTTGAATCAATGACATATTTATTACCTTGTACGCTCGTCCTATCTAAGTTACTTCATAAATTTTTCCCTAACTATTTTTGTGTAAATAACAAAGTAAATTTAGAGCTATCGTCCAAGGTTTGAACGTTATTTTTTCTCATACAATAGTGAAATTAGTAAAATTTCAGAAAAAGAACAGCTCTATCATTTCCGTAGTTGGTGATTCTATTCCTTTCAGTGTCTCTCATCCACTGATATATTTATATAAAGCACAGTGTTATCTAAAGCCTTTTTAGGTCAGGATTAGGTATTTTTTACGGCAAGTTCATTTTTGATAGAAAGTACACGAGTACAGCGTATCTAATTTTGATTTGCATTTTTGTATTTTCAATAGGCCCTATTTATTCAAAAAATTACTATTGTTTCTTTGCCGTTTTTAATGAGTGACAAATACTGGTTTAAAAGTTATATAATTATGTATGAATGCTCAACTAAATAAAAATATATATTTAATGCTAAAACTCATGAATTATACATGAGTATGTTTTTTTTTTCGAATTTGTGGAATTGTAACTTGGTAGGGTATTCAAACACAGCGAATTTAATTCCCTCCTGTACTTAATTAAAAAAACTAAATCACTCTTTTAGATCAGAAATATAATTATAGTACTTATCCTTTTTTTTTATTTTCCTTTTGCCAATTATACTTCATTAAACCGACTAAAAGACTATCTGTTACAAGATAAATTAAGTATCTCGTTACACATTTCCATTCATTAATATATGTCAATGTCTGTAATGTAAACACATATTTCTAGGTAAACCAGCGTGTGTTGTGGCTGACCTACAATGATTTAACAGGCAGAAAAAGTAGAAAATTCATTTTCACATGTGCTATGGTGTTACTTTTGAACTTTTTATATAATTCTATGTATACTTATTAACAACCGTCATGCAACACAATGCTATGTGCAATATCTTTCTTTCTTCCTGGTTCAAACGGTAGTCGATCGTCGTTTAAATCGTTTAAACCACGCGGCGTTTTTCGAAAGTAAGATATTCCATGTAGAAGGCTCGGAGATCACCAGGGATTTTATGTTTCTCAGATCCTATTCATACATCATATTTTGAATTAGGATTTCCCATTTATTTATGTAAGGACTAATTAATCAGTGCTGTACGCCGACATGATCCACAGATCGGTAAGCCATTTTAATATTCAAAATATATATTGACATAGTACATGTAGTTAAAGATAATCTTTTATATGTCAGGTCGATGGACCATAACATTTAAGCTTAAGCCCTTTTAAAAATAATAAATTTGCGCATGGTTTATATGGATCGCATTGCTTGGGTGATATGTTTTGTATTTGACAGAAAATTCATAATGCTTTTTTTCAATTCACGTATTATTATTTGCAGGTTCTTAATTGAAAATTGTATTGCTCACTCAGTTTTGTTAAGGAAATAATGTCTCAAAAGCTCATTCTTTCAAATAAAATACGATGGGTTGATCAACTTCCCTTAATAGATTTATTGGTGAAGGATACGATTTTCAAATTATTGTCCATTTTTTATCCTTGTTTTCACAAATAGAAATATTCGACCCATAATTACGTCCCTACCACTTAAGAAATTTTGATGATATTTTATAGGAAGGTTGGGTATCAAATGCAGATGAGCATGATGAATATCATTACTTTTGAATGACTCCAAAGGGAGATAAATTCAAAGAAATTAAAGGTTCTACATTTGAATCCATTCGAAGCGGGGGTATCCTCTTTGTGAGCTTGCTCATAGTATTTCTAGTTGCGATTGATTTTTAAGAATTGCCAACCTACTGGTACCGTGGATTTTATTACTTATGTTCTCAGGGCCTTCCAGAGCTTAATGGTGGGTTTACACTTATAGAAGACCTTTCGGTGATTTCTGAAAGAATTCTCTATTTTGTTTTTAGGTTGTACTTGTGCATTGTTGGTTTCTCCATATCCGTTCATCTTTCATTGGTCGCGTTAATGATAATATCACCGTAATCCCCGATATAATATTAACCTTTCTTGTGTGGTTTTGAACAGTCTTGTAAACTTTTACCGAGTTCAACCGATTAATGATCAAGTTATCTGCGGACAATGACGACGATATCCCATACCATTGTACATGTCCTGTAACGAGGACAAAATCTACATCTGTTCAGGACACGGGTAAGCCATACCGATCATGTAAGCTATAGTGATGGCCGTAATTAAGGTTTCTAGTTATAGAAATGCATGATTTCTGTAGCAAAAAATTCTGTTCAATATTTTTCTCTTAAAAGAATTGAAAACTCCTATGGTTTTTGTGCGAGTTGCGAGCTGCTGAATTAGTCCTTACAAAAAATCAGCATAGCGACAATTTTTTTCGTAAAATGAAAAAAAAATATATGTTCGAGTAATCATGGTATCTGTTGAAATTCCACTAAGATGCCATGCTCAATCGAACTTGTCTTACTCGGTGAAATTGTTTATAATATCATGGTTTTATGCCAGCTGTTTTAGAATCAAGTATAAGCGTATGGATCCTTATGATATTATCCTACAATGTTCTTTACCACAAGGATCAGACTGGGATTGTTTAAGAGGGTTAAGACCTGAACCTTTTAGGAATAAATGACTTAAAAGGGTCAAAACTAGTGTTGTTCGTGTATCCAAACAATAGTATAAGTATATGGGTATGAATATCCCATCCCATCCAGAGAAAATGACCAAAAAGGGACCAAAAAGAAAGCATTGTAGTCCATGGGCTGGGAGCGTCCACCGTGCCCCCCCCCTTCATCAACTTCGTGGTGATTTTTAGGTACCTGTATACCTCCCATTCTCTGGTTCTTTTTCAGTGTAAGCCCTTATTTGTACCCGACTGGGTCAAAAAGCCAAGATTTTTGTGACTCAACTGTTTGAGTGTCTTAGCCTTCCTTGGATAGCATGTGTGAACAAACTAAATCATAGGTATCATCATATAGCTCAATGTCTCAGCTTTACAATGACACCAAGAAAGTTGCGGTAACACTTAGGGTTTAGTGGTAAAATGGAAAAAAATGTATCCCTAAACCGCCAAAAAGTCGCTTAAATTGACATATGTTTCAATGTCAAAACCCCTAGAGTATTTATGCTTCAGGAAAAATGGCTTATTTGGTATTTTCCAGGGGCGTGGCTGGCGTGCGCCACCTAAAATTTGCAAAGCATGGGCTGTCGGGGTAGATTTAGGCGGTTTTAGGTTGAAACTTTAATTTCTCGCTAATTTTACCACAAAATATATCTACATGTACGTTGTACCCACTCTAGAAGAATATTTAAAAAAATTCACCTCAGAAATTTTAACTATGCGTCCCCTAATCTAAAATCCTGGACCCGCCCCTGTTTTCTGTTTTGTATTATCACAATTTATACTTCTGGGGTTCTTTTGATGAATTTCGGCGATTTTCGTAGTCAGAATTTATCAAAAAAAGCGAAAAATGAGATTTTCGATTTTCGGTCAAAAGTAACATAAATTCAAATCTACAAGTTATCGATCCGCTAAAACGTCTCAAATTTGGCATCATTCGATAGATAATTTAATTCTTTACATAAATGAACCACAAAAAACTAATTTTCATGGAAGGATTTTCCAAAATGTTAAAAATGTTACCCCTACCCATAGAAAACTGGTCTTAGTATCAAACAGAATTCTCATTCACAGCATACCGACAACGTAAAACTCATATTGTAGGCATTCACAATTAAGATAATGATGTACCTAACATATCTGATCAATTCAGGCGCTTAGATTTTTCTTTTGGGGTGACATTATTTTAAGATCGGAAAAAGAGGAATTTTCAGAATTTTATAATTTTCTACTATATCACCCGATATTGTCTTTCTTTCAGAAACGTAGTTTAAACAAGCTTTTGTGTGATACGGTTTATTAATATAGTGTCTTAGCTTGAAAATGAGCCCAAGCAATAAATATTTTAAATTTCCCTAGTCAAGTTAGGTGGAAGAACAACCCATGATAAAAAATGCCGCAACATGAACTAAAATGTTATTTTTTTTTGCATATAAACGGTATACAATAGACATGTTGGGTACTATTGTATTCAACATATCTTCTCATATTATGCGCGTATTTTTCAGTTTTAATGTGACAATAATGAGTTTTTCATAAAAAGGGGAATATTCGTATTTCATATTTTCTTCAATTCCACCCGTTATTTCCCCCTTTTCAGCATATCGTAGTTCAATCAAGCCTTTGTGTGATACAGTACATTAATATAGTGTCTTGACTTCAGATTGAGCCCAAGTAATAAATATTTGAACTTTTCCAAGTCAAGTTAGGTAAAAAATTGCCACCCCTACACATGAAAAAAAATGGCTCAACTTGAAACAAATGTTAATAATCTATATATAAACGGTAAACAATAGACATGTTGGGTACTATTGTTTTCATTATCGATGTATTCAACATATCTTCTCATTTTATGCGAGTTTTTTTTTTCAGTTTCAAGCTGACAATAATGAGTTTTTCATAAAATTGGGAATTTTCGGATTTTAATATTTTCTTCCATTTCGCCTGTAATGGGCAATTTGTTTCAAGTACCCTATTTCAAACAAGCTTTCGTATATTCAAACACATCTATGTAGCAACCTACCTTTCTAATGAGCCTACAATATGAGTTTTACGTTGTCGGTATGCTGTGAATGAGAATTCTGTTTGATACTGAGACCAGTTTTCTAGGGGTAGGGGTAATATTTTTAACATTTTGGAAAATCCTTTCTTGAAATATACTTTTCCGTGATTTATTTATGTCGATAATTAAATTATCCATCGAATGATGCCAAATTTGTTTTAGTGGAGCGATAACTTGTAGAGTCGAATTTATATGACTTTTGACCGAAAAATCGAAAATCCCATTTTTCGCTTTTTTGATAAATTCTGACTACGAAAATCGCCAAAATTCATCAAAAGAACCCTAGAAGTATATATTGTGATAAAACAGAAAATACCAAATAAGCCATTTTTTACAGAAACATAGATACTGGAGGGGTTTTGGGATTAAAAAATATATCAATTTAAGCGATTTTTCGGCGGGATAGGGTTTCATTTTTTTCATTTTACCACAAAACCTTATGTGTTACCGCAACTGTCTTGGTACTATTGTACAGCTGAGACATTGGGCTATATGATGATGTATACATATGTCAGTTCTGTAGAAAGTGGAAGTTCGTAGGATAAAAAAACTTTAAAAATAGAAGTTTGCCTTAACGAGGTGTAAAAAGTAGCCAAAAAATACAAAAATGCTTCAGTTCATTTTTTTGGCGACAAAAAGATTCGTAAATGGGAGGTATAAGGGTACCTGAAAATCATACTTTGGTTGATGAATGGGGCTGCAAGGGGGTTATCTCAGCCCATGTACTATTGTATAGAACTTTTCTATATTACATCAGTATATGCGTATGGACCTCTGCAAGATTGCACCACGCGGTTCCTTGCCAATGAAGTCAGGCTTATTTTAATTTTCTTGCAGGAGGGTAGGATGAGGTGGTGGATTCAAATTCTGCAACTATTATAAGAAATAAGTGGCTTAAAATTGACAAATGCACTACTAGTTTCCATATCATAAAGGGAAAGTGATGGACGCAAAGAATGTAACCTTTACCTTTCATAAATAAAATGACAAAAATGGCAAGAAAAAAAGGTTTTTTTCCGATTTCGTATTATTTGCTTATTTCGTATGACTTTGTCTAAATGCACTTGTAATTAACAGTTCTTTGATCACTTTCATTCTTGTCGTGATACTGTTAAACATTTAAACTCACAAACCAACCACAGCTGTGTCATTACTTTTCAGGGTTCGACATCTTGCGTTCGTATCAAGCTATGCTATGTAAAGCACTAAACTTATCTTGTGCTTTGTGCTTGGATTTCTCCTCTTTGACATCCTTCTATTTATTGACACTTTTGGTATTAGCACTTTTCGTAATTGGTGATAGACTACAAACTAAACAGTTGATGTCGTGTAATGTTCACTCCGTAGGCTTAGTCTCGTCATTGGGAAAAATACACATGAACAAACGTGTCGAAGAAAATGTGTTCATGTTGATAATTTGAACCGTCGTCGTCATCCATCGACGAGTGGTTTCATGACTTCCCTGTGGAATTACACCACAATATTCTATACCACAAAAGACAGGATTGTGTTGATTTTTTCTGCATGGGCTGTAATCTGAACCACTAAAAATTAAGGGCCAGGAAAAGGGTTTGTATAAGAATTTGTGGGTCTTTATCACAAGAGTTGAACTTATTTTTGGGCCTTGACTCCTAAAATCTGGAATAAAAAGAATTCAAACAGCTACTTTTGTAGACTTAAAATTAATTGATTGCGTATTTGTTGAACAATTGCAATGAGATTAAATTTACGCGGTTTTTTTTATTAGCTAAAAGTTACCAGATTTCTTTATTACAATTGGTTTGAAGTACAACAAATCCAAATGATTTTTTAAAAAACTAAATTCTTCGGTAAATGGTCAAAAATTAACTTTGTTTAATCAACAAAAATAATATTCGAATGGCTCCTCCTTTTTCATGTTTATTTAAATATACTGTAGAATTCGATATGCCGAATCTAACGGTGTCGTTAAATTTCTGTTCAATTTGACCCACGTCATTGTCTCAAAAGTGGAAAATGAAACGTTTTTTTTTTTTATCTCAATAACAAAAATCTTCAATATGTCGAATCTAACTATGTATTATTTGACCATGAGAAATTCAATTTCAGATTTTTGAAGTCTTAGACAACACATGGCAGAAAACTATGATGTGTCACCCATTGAATCGCAATCGAAATTCAGAGCTGTATTAAGCTTAAATATTTTGCTTTTGTATATTACTTACCTTATCTTAAATATAAATAAGTAAGCTGGGTACACTTTCTAATAAAAAAAATACTGTGTGAGAAATAATCAGGTCGACTTTTAAAAATCAGAAAATAATGCGTAGTCTTGATATGAAAACAAAAATAAGTAACAAAATAATCTGAACAAAAACATGTGCCGTATGATTACAAGATCTTAAAAGACAGTAAAGTATACATATATGTGTGTGTGTGTGCCAATTAGCCTTAAATGAAGATAAAACAGTAACACTTGAACATTTTATCTACTTTTATGTTTAGTCGGTCAAAAGGGATTGGTGTAAAATGGCGACTCAATTAATCTATTTGGGTCAGTAGAAATACGGGATATTCAATAATATGTCTGTTTCCTGCTTCCCTGATTACCTTTTTGTGCGTACCCTAAACGTTTTGTGGTCATTTTGGCTAAAGCTAATTAACTCAATGTAAAACGTCTTTGAAAAATAAAATCCCTACCTACCTATCCTATTTTGTTCGTACTGGTAACAGGAAACAAAACTAACGTCCTTGTCTACCTTGTCGGGTCTCGCACGGACGGTAAACAAAAACTATGGCTATTTTACCTGTTATACAAATCTATCTAGGTTACAGGCCACCAATTCAACCAATGAGCATTTGGAACGTACGCAAAAAATAGTCCTACGCAGAAATTACTCCTGTTCCTCATAGTGCTGTGAAAAAAGTTCTCATCTTATTTAAAAAATTTAAACAGTTTCTGACAGGAAAAACATTTCTGTACATTTTATAGGTGCATTTTGCTTCTTGTGATGTGAAGCCTAATCTCCACAATGATTTTTAAATATACCCCTATCTTGTGAAAACACTGGGATTTCCCATGCTATTTATAGACCCTTCACTTCCGGTGACCAGTACTTCACTGCAAGTCTGCTAACCCCACATGCCATTCTGAGGATTGTGAGCTGACATATGTAGAATCATGCTGATATATAGTCCTCTGCAGGTTAAAGTTAAGGTAAAGTCCAGAGAAGCCATTGAATATTGTGAAATTAGCATAGAAGCCTATGGGAAGTGGAATTAGTGGTTTTTAGCCTTAAGCTGAAGCCATGGCAAAATGAAAAGTTTCTTGAAATAGCTTTAAACTACTTGAAGATCTTGTTAACTTTGCCATGAGAGGAATACACTACAAAAATCCTTCAAAATATGCATTTTTTTAAGTTATAGGTCCAAATTATGGAAAATTGGTCTTTTTGCCTGATTTTTATGTCCTATCTTGTAAAAAGTGTAGAAAATTTAGTAAAAATATCAAATATTAAACTTTGAGGGCTATATTTACCTAAATATGGTGGTAATAAGCACTTGAAATCAAGTTTTGTGTAGATTTGAGCAAAAATTAGGTTAGAAATGAGGAAAAACTCACTTTCATTACTGCGGTTAAGGCCATATAAGCATTCCCCTATGGCAACATGAAAAATCCATTATTGAGCACTTTTTTTGCTTTAGGTGCCCTTTACTGGTCATGTTGTAATGTAAAAACACTGTATTTACAAATTTAAAGCCAAATATATCACCTTTTGTGAAAATTTAAAGATTTAGGATTTTTGACATGTGATCAAGAAAAAGGGGGAGGCATGTCAGAAATAAATTTTTAAAAATAGACCAATTTCTCAGAAAATGATTACTGTTAAAACTATTTCTTCATTAATATTGTTAAAAAACAAGTTGTGATTGATATTTTTTATTTGAAAAGTCAGAAAAAGTTCTTTGCAAATATTTAATGCATTTAAGTATGGTAAAATATTGTCACTTTTTTGCTCGCACAAGTTGGTTACCCTATATTTAAAAATCAAATATTTAAAAAAGTGCTTGTCACATTTCACTGAAACTTTGCAAATGCATTCAGTATGTGTGTAGAAAGATACCTGTATAGTGATTTATTTTTTCTAAGACAAAAAGTGACTCTTTAGGTTACAGACCACCAATTCAACCAATGAGCATTTGGAACGTACGCAAAAATAGTCCTACGCAGAAATTACTCCTGTTCCTCATAGTGCTGTGAAAAAAGTTCTCATCTTATTTAAAAAATTTAAACAGTTTCTGACAGGAAAAACATTTCTGTACATTTTATAGGTGCATTTTGCTTCTTGTGATGTGAAGCCTAATCTCCACAATGATTTTTAAATATACCCCTATCTTGTGAAAACACTGGGATTTCCCATGCTATTTATAGACCCTTCACTTCCGGTGACCAGTACTTCACTGCAAGTCTGCTAACCCCACATGCCATTCTGAGGATTGTGAGCTGACATATGTAGAATCATGCTGATATATAGTCCTCTGCAGGTTAAAGTTAAGGTAAAGTCCAGAGAAGCCATTGAATATTGTGAAATTAGCATAGAAGCCTATGGGAAGTGGAATTAGTGGTTTTTAGCCTTAAGCTGAAGCCATGGCAAAATGAAAAGTTTCTTGAAATAGCTTTAAACTACTTGAAGATCTTGTTAACTTTGCCATGAGAGGAATACACTACAAAAATCCTTCAAAATATGCATTTTTTTAAGTTATAGGTCCAAATTATGGAAAATTGGTCTTTTTGCCTGATTTTTATGTCCTATCTTGTAAAAAGTGTAGAAAATTTAGTAAAAATATCAAATATTAAACTTTGAGGGCTATATTTACCTAAATATGGTGGTAATAAGCACTTGAAATCAAGTTTTGTGTAGATTTGAGCAAAAATTAGGTTAGAAATGAGGAAAAACTCACTTTCATTACTGCGGTTAAGGCCATATAAGCATTCCCCTATGGCAACATGAAAAATCCATTATTGAGCACTTTTTTTGCTTTAGGTGCCCTTTACTGGTCATGTTGTAATGTAAAAACACTGTATTTACAAATTTAAAGCCAAATATATCACCTTTTGTGAAAATTTAAAGATTTAGGATTTTTGACATGTGATCAAGAAAAAGGGGGAGGCATGTCAGAAATAAATTTTTAAAAATAGACCAATTTCTCAGAAAATGATTACTGTTAAAACTATTTCTTCATTAATATTGTTAAAAAACAAGTTGTGATTGATATTTTTTATTTGAAAAGTCAGAAAAAGTTCTTTGCAAATATTTAATGCATTTAAGTATGGTAAAATATTGTCACTTTTTTGCTCGCACAAGTTGGTTACCCTATATTTAAAAATCAAATATTTAAAAAAGTGCTTGTCACATTTCACTGAAACTTTGCAAATGCATTCAGTATGTGTGTAGAAAGATACCTGTATAGTGATTTATTTTTTCTAAGACAAAAAGTGACTCTTTAGGTTACAGACCACCAATTCAACCAATGAGCATTTGGAACGTACGCAAAAATAGTCCTACGCAGAAATTACTCCTGTTCCTCATAGTGCTGTGAAAAAAGTTCTCATCTTATTTAAAAAATTTAAACAGTTTCTGACAGGAAAAACATTTCTGTACATTTTATAGGTGCATTTTGCTTCTTGTGATGTGAAGCCTAATCTCCACAATGATTTTTAAATATACCCCTATCTTGTGAAAACACTGGGATTTCCCATGCTATTTATAGACCCTTCACTTCCGGTGACCAGTACTTCACTGCAAGTCTGCTAACCCCACATGCCATTCTGAGGATTGTGAGCTGACATATGTAGAATCATGCTGATATATAGTCCTCTGCAGGTTAAAGTTAAGGTAAAGTCCAGAGAAGCCATTGAATATTGTGAAATTAGCATAGAAGCCTATGGGAAGTGGAATTAGTGGTTTTTAGCCTTAAGCTGAAGCCATGGCAAAATGAAAAGTTTCTTGAAATAGCTTTAAACTACTTGAAGATCTTGTTAACTTTGCCATGAGAGGAATACACTACAAAAATCCTTCAAAATATGCATTTTTTTAAGTTATAGGTCCAAATTATGGAAAATTGGTCTTTTTGCCTGATTTTTATGTCCTATCTTGTAAAAAGTGTAGAAAATTTAGTAAAAATATCAAATATTAAACTTTGAGGGCTATATTTACCTAAATATGGTGGTAATAAGCACTTGAAATCAAGTTTTGTGTAGATTTGAGCAAAAATTAGGTTAGAAATGAGGAAAAACTCACTTTCATTACTGCGGTTAAGGCCATATAAGCATTCCCCTATGGCAACATGAAAAATCCATTATTGAGCACTTTTTTTGCTTTAGGTGCCCTTTACTGGTCATGTTGTAATGTAAAAACACTGTATTTACAAATTTAAAGCCAAATATATCACCTTTTGTGAAAATTTAAAGATTTAGGATTTTTGACATGTGATCAAGAAAAAGGGGGAGGCATGTCAGAAATAAATTTTTAAAAATAGACCAATTTCTCAGAAAATGATTACTGTTAAAACTATTTCTTCATTAATATTGTTAAAAAACAAGTTGTGATTGATATTTTTTATTTGAAAAGTCAGAAAAAGTTCTTTGCAAATATTTAATGCATTTAAGTATGGTAAAATATTGTCACTTTTTTGCTCGCACAAGTTGGTTACCCTATATTTAAAAATCAAATATTTAAAAAAGTGCTTGTCACATTTCACTGAAACTTTGCAAATGCATTCAGTATGTGTGTAGAAAGATACCTGTATAGTGATTTATTTTTTCTAAGACAAAAAGTGACTCTTAAGCTGAAGCCATGGCAAAATGAAAAGTTTCTTGAAATAGCTTTAAACTACTTGAAGATCTTGTTAACTTTGCCATGAGAGGAATACACTACAAAAATCCTTCAAAATATGCATTTTTTTAAGTTATAGGTCCAAATTATGGAAAATTGGTCTTTTTGCCTGATTTTTATGTCCTATCTTGTAAAAAGTGTAGAAAATTTAGTAAAAATATCAAATATTAAACTTTGAGGGCTATATTTACCTAAATATGGTGGTAATAAGCACTTGAAATCAAGTTTTGTGTAGATTTGAGCAAAAATTAGGTTAGAAATGAGGAAAAACTCACTTTCATTACTGCGGTTAAGGCCATATAAGCATTCCCCTATGGCAACATGAAAAATCCATTATTGAGCACTTTTTTTGCTTTAGGTGCCCTTTACTGGTCATGTTGTAATGTAAAAACACTGTATTTACAAATTTAAAGCCAAATATATCACCTTTTGTGAAAATTTAAAGATTTAGGATTTTTGACATGTGATCAAGAAAAAGGGGGAGGCATGTCAGAAATAAATTTTTAAAAATAGACCAATTTCTCAGAAAATGATTACTGTTAAAACTATTTCTTCATTAATATTGTTAAAAAACAAGTTGTGATTGATATTTTTTATTTGAAAAGTCAGAAAAAGTTCTTTGCAAATATTTAATGCATTTAAGTATGGTAAAATATTGTCACTTTTTTGCTCGCACAAGTTGGTTACCCTATATTTAAAAATCAAATATTTAAAAAAGTGCTTGTCACATTTCACTGAAACTTTGCAAATGCATTCAGTATGTGTGTAGAAAGATACCTGTATAGTGATTTATTTTTTCTAAGACAAAAAGTGACTCTTTAGCTGAAGCCATGGCAAAATGAAAAGTTTCTTGAAATAGCTTTAAACTACTTGAAGATCTTGTTAACTTTGCCATGAGAGGAATACACTACAAAAATCCTTCAAAATATGCATTTTTTTAAGTTATAGGTCCAAATTATGGAAAATTGGTCTTTTTGCCTGATTTTTATGTCCTATCTTGTAAAAAGTGTAGAAAATTTAGTAAAAATATCAAATATTAAACTTTGAGGGCTATATTTACCTAAATATGGTGGTAATAAGCACTTGAAATCAAGTTTTGTGTAGATTTGAGCAAAAATTAGGTTAGAAATGAGGAAAAACTCACTTTCATTACTGCGGTTAAGGCCATATAAGCATTCCCCTATGGCAACATGAAAAATCCATTATTGAGCACTTTTTTTGCTTTAGGTGCCCTTTACTGGTCATGTTGTAATGTAAAAACACTGTATTTACAAATTTAAAGCCAAATATATCACCTTTTGTGAAAATTTAAAGATTTAGGATTTTTGACATGTGATCAAGAAAAAGGGGGAGGCATGTCAGAAATAAATTTTTAAAAATAGACCAATTTCTCAGAAAATGATTACTGTTAAAACTATTTCTTCATTAATATTGTTAAAAAAACAAGTTGTGATTGATATTTTTTATTTGAAAAGTCAGAAAAAGTTCTTTGCAAATATTTAATGCATTTAAGTATGGTAAAATATTGTCACTTTTTTGCTCGCACAAGTTGGTTACCCTATATTTAAAAATCAAATATTTAAAAAAGTGCTTGTCACATTTCACTGAAACTTTGCAAATGCATTCAGTATGTGTGTAGAAAGATACCTGTATAGTGATTTATTTTTTCTAAGACAAAAAGTGACTCTTAAGCTGAAGCCATGGCAAAATGAAAAGTTTCTTGAAATAGCTTTAAACTACTTGAAGATCTTGTTAACTTTGCCATGAGAGGAATACACTACAAAAATCCTTCAAAATATGCATTTTTTTAAGTTATAGGTCCAAATTATGGAAAATTGGTCTTTTTGCCTGATTTTTATGTCCTATCTTGTAAAAAGTGTAGAAAATTTAGTAAAAATATCAAATATTAAACTTTGAGGGCTATATTTACCTAAATATGGTGGTAATAAGCACTTGAAATCAAGTTTTGTGTAGATTTGAGCAAAAATTAGGTTAGAAATGAGGAAAAACTCACTTTCATTACTGCGGTTAAGGCCATATAAGCATTCCCCTATGGCAACATGAAAAATCCATTATTGAGCACTTTTTTTGCTTTAGGTGCCCTTTACTGGTCATGTTGTAATGTAAAAACACTGTATTTACAAATTTAAAGCCAAATATATCACCTTTTGTGAAAATTTAAAGATTTAGGATTTTTGACATGTGATCAAGAAAAAGGGGGAGGCATGTCAGAAATAAATTTTTAAAAATAGACCAATTTCTCAGAAAATGATTACTGTTAAAACTATTTCTTCATTAATATTGTTAAAAAACAAGTTGTGATTGATATTTTTTATTTGAAAAGTCAGAAAAAGTTCTTTGCAAATATTTAATGCATTTAAGTATGGTAAAATATTGTCACTTTTTTGCTCGCACAAGTTGGTTACCCTATATTTAAAAATCAAATATTTAAAAAAGTGCTTGTCACATTTCACTGAAACTTTGCAAATGCATTCAGTATGTGTGTAGAAAGATACCTGTATAGTGATTTATTTTTTCTAAGACAAAAAGTGACTCTTTAGGTTACAGACCACCAATTCAACCAATGAGCATTTGGAACGTACGCAAAAATAGTCCTACGCAGAAATTACTCCTGTTCCTCATAGTGCTGTGAAAAAAGTTCTCATCTTATTTAAAAAATTTAAACAGTTTCTGACAGGAAAAACATTTCTGTACATTTTATAGGTGCATTTTGCTTCTTGTGATGTGAAGCCTAATCTCCACAATGATTTTTAAATATACCCCTATCTTGTGAAAACACTGGGATTTCCCATGCTATTTATAGACCCTTCACTTCCGGTGACCAGTACTTCACTGCAAGTCTGCTAACCCCACATGCCATTCTGAGGATTGTGAGCTGACATATGTAGAATCATGCTGATATATAGTCCTCTGCAGGTTAAAGTTAAGGTAAAGTCCAGAGAAGCCATTGAATATTGTGAAATTAGCATAGAAGCCTATGGGAAGTGGAATTAGTGGTTTTTAGCCTTAAGCTGAAGCCATGGCAAAATGAAAAGTTTCTTGAAATAGCTTTAAACTACTTGAAGATCTTGTTAACTTTGCCATGAGAGGAATACACTACAAAAATCCTTCAAAATATGCATTTTTTTAAGTTATAGGTCCAAATTATGGAAAATTGGTCTTTTTGCCTGATTTTTATGTCCTATCTTGTAAAAAGTGTAGAAAATTTAGTAAAAATATCAAATATTAAACTTTGAGGGCTATATTTACCTAAATATGGTGGTAATAAGCACTTGAAATCAAGTTTTGTGTAGATTTGAGCAAAAATTAGGTTAGAAATGAGGAAAAACTCACTTTCATTACTGCGGTTAAGGCCATATAAGCATTCCCCTATGGCAACATGAAAAATCCATTATTGAGCACTTTTTTTGCTTTAGGTGCCCTTTACTGGTCATGTTGTAATGTAAAAACACTGTATTTACAAATTTAAAGCCAAATATATCACCTTTTGTGAAAATTTAAAGATTTAGGATTTTTGACATGTGATCAAGAAAAAGGGGGAGGCATGTCAGAAATAAATTTTTAAAAATAGACCAATTTCTCAGAAAATGATTACTGTTAAAACTATTTCTTCATTAATATTGTTAAAAAACAAGTTGTGATTGATATTTTTTATTTGAAAAGTCAGAAAAAGTTCTTTGCAAATATTTAATGCATTTAAGTATGGTAAAATATTGTCACTTTTTTGCTCGCACAAATTGGTTACCCTATATTTAAAAATCAAATATTTAAAAAAGTGCTTGTCACATTTCACTGAAACTTTGCAAATGCATTCAGTATGTGTGTAGAAAGATACCTGTATAGTGATTTATTTTTTCTAAGACAAAAAGTGACTCTTAAGCTGAAGCCATGGCAAAATGAAAAGTTTCTTGAAATAGCTTTAAACTACTTGAAGATCTTGTTAACTTTGCCATGAGAGGAATACACTACAAAAATCCTTCAAAATATGCATTTTTTTAAGTTATAGGTCCAAATTATGGAAAATTGGTCTTTTTGCCTGATTTTTATGTCCTATCTTGTAAAAAGTGTAGAAAATTTAGTAAAAATATCAAATATTAAACTTTGAGGGCTATATTTACCTAAATATGGTGGTAATAAGCACTTGAAATCAAGTTTTGTGTAGATTTGAGCAAAAATTAGGTTAGAAATGAGGAAAAACTCACTTTCATTACTGCGGTTAAGGCCATATAAGCATTCCCCTATGGCAACATGAAAAATCCATTATTGAGCACTTTTTTTGCTTTAGGTGCCCTTTACTGGTCATGTTGTAATGTAAAAACACTGTATTTACAAATTTAAAGCCAAATATATCACCTTTTGTGAAAATTTAAAGATTTAGGATTTTTGACATGTGATCAAGAAAAAGGGGGAGGCATGTCAGAAATAAATTTTTAAAAATAGACCAATTTCTCAGAAAATGATTACTGTTAAAACTATTTCTTCATTAATATTGTTAAAAAACAAGTTGTGATTGATATTTTTTATTTGAAAAGTCAGAAAAAGTTCTTTGCAAATATTTAATGCATTTAAGTATGGTAAAATATTGTCACTTTTTTGCTCGCACAAGTTGGTTACCCTATATTTAAAAATCAAATATTTAAAAAAGTGCTTGTCACATTTCACTGAAACTTTGCAAATGCATTCAGTATGTGTGTAGAAAGATACCTGTATAGTGATTTATTTTTTCTAAGACAAAAAGTGACTCTTTAGGTTACAGACCACCAATTCAACCAATGAGCATTTGGAACGTACGCAAAAATAGTCCTACGCAGAAATTACTCCTGTTCCTCATAGTGCTGTGAAAAAAGTTCTCATCTTATTTAAAAAATTTAAACAGTTTCTGACAGGAAAAACATTTCTGTACATTTTATAGGTGCATTTTGCTTCTTGTGATGTGAAGCCTAATCTCCACAATGATTTTTAAATATACCCCTATCTTGTGAAAACACTGGGATTTCCCATGCTATTTATAGACCCTTCACTTCCGGTGACCAGTACTTCACTGCAAGTCTGCTAACCCCACATGCCATTCTGAGGATTGTGAGCTGACATATGTAGAATCATGCTGATATATAGTCCTCTGCAGGTTAAAGTTAAGGTAAAGTCCAGAGAAGCCATTGAATATTGTGAAATTAGCATAGAAGCCTATGGGAAGTGGAATTAGTGGTTTTTAGCCTTAAGCTGAAGCCATGGCAAAATGAAAAGTTTCTTGAAATAGCTTTAAACTACTTGAAGATCTTGTTAACTTTGCCATGAGAGGAATACACTACAAAAATCCTTCAAAATATGCATTTTTTTAAGTTATAGGTCCAAATTATGGAAAATTGGTCTTTTTGCCTGATTTTTATGTCCTGTCTTGTAAAAAGTGTAGAAAATTTAGTAAAAATATCAAATATTAAACTTTGAGGGCTATATTTACCTAAATATGGTGGTAATAAGCACTTGAAATCAAGTTTTGTGTAGATTTGAGCAAAAATTAGGTTAGAAATGAGGAAAAACTCACTTTCATTACTGCGGTTAAGGCCATATAAGCATTCCCCTATGGCAACATGAAAAATCCATTATTGAGCACTTTTTTTGCTTTAGGTGCCCTTTACTGGTCATGTTGTAATGTAAAAACACTGTATTTACAAATTTAAAGCCAAATATATCACCTTTTGTGAAAATTTAAAGATTTAGGATTTTTGACATGTGATCAAGAAAAAGGGGGAGGCATGTCAGAAATAAATTTTTAAAAATAGACCAATTTCTCAGAAAATGATTACTGTTAAAACTATTTCTTCATTAATATTGTTAAAAAACAAGTTGTGATTGATATTTTTTATTTGAAAAGTCAGAAAAAGTTCTTTGCAAATATTTAATGCATTTAAGTATGGTAAAATATTGTCACTTTTTTGCTCGCACAAGTTGGTTACCCTATATTTAAAAATCAAATATTTAAAAAAGTGCTTGTCACATTTCACTGAAACTTTGCAAATGCATTCAGTATGTGTGTAGAAAGATACCTGTATAGTGATTTATTTTTTCTAAGACAAAAAGTGACTCTTTAAGCTGAAGCCATGGCAAAATGAAAAGTTTCTTGAAATAGCTTTAAACTACTTGAAGATCTTGTTAACTTTGCCATGAGAGGAATACACTACAAAAATCCTTCAAAATATGCATTTTTTTAAGTTATAGGTCCAAATTATGGAAAATTGGTCTTTTTGCCTGATTTTTATGTCCTATCTTGTAAAAAGTGTAGAAAATTTAGTAAAAATATCAAATATTAAACTTTGAGGGCTATATTTACCTAAATATGGTGGTAATAAGCACTTGAAATCAAGTTTTGTGTAGATTTGAGCAAAAATTAGGTTAGAAATGAGGAAAAACTCACTTTCATTACTGCGGTTAAGGCCATATAAGCATTCCCCTATGGCAACATGAAAAATCCATTATTGAGCACTTTTTTTGCTTTAGGTGCCCTTTACTGGTCATGTTGTAATGTAAAAACACTGTATTTACAAATTTAAAGCCAAATATATCACCTTTTGTGAAAATTTAAAGATTTAGGATTTTTGACATGTGATCAAGAAAAAGGGGGAGGCATGTCAGAAATAAATTTTTAAAAATAGACCAATTTCTCAGAAAATGATTACTGTTAAAACTATTTCTTCATTAATATTGTTAAAAAACAAGTTGTGATTGATATTTTTTATTTGAAAAGTCAGAAAAAGTTCTTTGCAAATATTTAATGCATTTAAGTATGGTAAAATATTGTCACTTTTTTGCTCGCACAAGTTGGTTACCCTATATTTAAAAATCAAATATTTAAAAAAGTGCTTGTCACATTTCACTGAAACTTTGCAAATGCATTCAGTATGTGTGTAGAAAGATACCTGTATAGTGATTTATTTTTTCTAAGACAAAAAGTGACTCTTTAGGTTACAGACCACCAATTCAACCAATGAGCATTTGGAACGTACGCAAAAATAGTCCTACGCAGAAATTACTCCTGTTCCTCATAGTGCTGTGAAAAAAGTTCTCATCTTATTTAAAAAATTTAAACAGTTTCTGACAGGAAAAACATTTCTGTACATTTTATAGGTGCATTTTGCTTCTTGTGATGTGAAGCCTAATCTCCACAATGATTTTTAAATATACCCCTATCTTGTGAAAACACTGGGATTTCCCATGCTATTTATAGACCCTTCACTTCCGGTGACCAGTACTTCACTGCAAGTCTGCTAACCCCACATGCCATTCTGAGGATTGTGAGCTGACATATGTAGAATCATGCTGATATATAGTCCTCTGCAGGTTAAAGTTAAGGTAAAGTCCAGAGAAGCCATTGAATATTGTGAAATTAGCATAGAAGCCTATGGGAAGTGGAATTAGTGGTTTTTAGCCTTAAGCTGAAGCCATGGCAAAATGAAAAGTTTCTTGAAATAGCTTTAAACTACTTGAAGATCTTGTTAACTTTGCCATGAGAGGAATACACTACAAAAATCCTTCAAAATATGCATTTTTTTAAGTTATAGGTCCAAATTATGGAAAATTGGTCTTTTTGCCTGATTTTTATGTCCTATCTTGTAAAAAGTGTAGAAAATTTAGTAAAAATATCAAATATTAAACTTTGAGGGCTATATTTACCTAAATATGGTGGTAATAAGCACTTGAAATCAAGTTTTGTGTAGATTTGAGCAAAAATTAGGTTAGAAATGAGGAAAAACTCACTTTCATTACTGCGGTTAAGGCCATATAAGCATTCCCCTATGGCAACATGAAAAATCCATTATTGAGCACTTTTTTTGCTTTAGGTGCCCTTTACTGGTCATGTTGTAATGTAAAAACACTGTATTTACAAATTTAAAGCCAAATATATCACCTTTTGTGAAAATTTAAAGATTTAGGATTTTTGACATGTGATCAAGAAAAAGGGGGAGGCATGTCAGAAATAAATTTTTAAAAATAGACCAATTTCTCAGAAAATGATTACTGTTAAAACTATTTCTTCATTAATATTGTTAAAAAACAAGTTGTGATTGATATTTTTTATTTGAAAAGTCAGAAAAAGTTCTTTGCAAATATTTAATGCATTTAAGTATGGTAAAATATTGTCACTTTTTTGCTCGCACAAGTTGGTTACCCTATATTTAAAAATCAAATATTTAAAAAAGTGCTTGTCACATTTCACTGAAACTTTGCAAATGCATTCAGTATGTGTGTAGAAAGATACCTGTATAGTGATTTATTTTTTCTAAGACAAAAAGTGACTCTTTAAGCTGAAGCCATGGCAAAATGAAAAGTTTCTTGAAATAGCTTTAAACTACTTGAAGATCTTGTTAACTTTGCCATGAGAGGAATACACTACAAAAATCCTTCAAAATATGCATTTTTTTAAGTTATAGGTCCAAATTATGGAAAATTGGTCTTTTTGCCTGATTTTTATGTCCTATCTTGTAAAAAGTGTAGAAAATTTAGTAAAAATATCAAATATTAAACTTTGAGGGCTATATTTACCTAAATATGGTGGTAATAAGCACTTGAAATCAAGTTTTGTGTAGATTTGAGCAAAAATTAGGTTAGAAATGAGGAAAAACTCACTTTCATTACTGCGGTTAAGGCCATATAAGCATTCCCCTATGGCAACATGAAAAATCCATTATTGAGCACTTTTTTTGCTTTAGGTGCCCTTTACTGGTCATGTTGTAATGTAAAAACACTGTATTTACAAATTTAAAGCCAAATATATCACCTTTTGTGAAAATTTAAAGATTTAGGATTTTTGACATGTGATCAAGAAAAAGGGGGAGGCATGTCAGAAATAAATTTTTAAAAATAGACCAATTTCTCAGAAAATGATTACTGTTAAAACTATTTCTTCATTAATATTGTTAAAAAACAAGTTGTGATTGATATTTTTTATTTGAAAAGTCAGAAAAAGTTCTTTGCAAATATTTAATGCATTTAAGTATGGTAAAATATTGTCACTTTTTTGCTCGCACAAGTTGGTTACCCTATATTTAAAAATCAAATATTTAAAAAAGTGCTTGTCACATTTCACTGAAACTTTGCAAATGCATTCAGTATGTGTGTAGAAAGATACCTGTATAGTGATTTATTTTTTCTAAGACAAAAAGTGACTCTTTAAGCTGAAGCCATGGCAAAATGAAAAGTTTCTTGAAATAGCTTTAAACTACTTGAAGATCTTGTTAACTTTGCCATGAGAGGAATACACTACAAAAATCCTTCAAAATATGCATTTTTTTAAGTTATAGGTCCAAATTATGGAAAATTGGTCTTTTTGCCTGATTTTTATGTCCTATCTTGTAAAAAGTGTAGAAAATTTAGTAAAAATATCAAATATTAAACTTTGAGGGCTATATTTACCTAAATATGGTGGTAATAAGCACTTGAAATCAAGTTTTGTGTAGATTTGAGCAAAAATTAGGTTAGAAATGAGGAAAAACTCACTTTCATTACTGCGGTTAAGGCCATATAAGCATTCCCCTATGGCAACATGAAAAATCCATTATTGAGCACTTTTTTTGCTTTAGGTGCCCTTTACTGGTCATGTTGTAATGTAAAAACACTGTATTTACAAATTTAAAGCCAAATATATCACCTTTTGTGAAAATTTAAAGATTTAGGATTTTTGACATGTGATCAAGAAAAAGGGGGAGGCATGTCAGAAATAAATTTTTAAAAATAGACCAATTTCTCAGAAAATGATTACTGTTAAAACTATTTCTTCATTAATATTGTTAAAAAACAAGTTGTGATTGATATTTTTTATTTGAAAAGTCAGAAAAAGTTCTTTGCAAATATTTAATGCATTTAAGTATGGTAAAATATTGTCACTTTTTTGCTCGCACAAGTTGGTTACCCTATATTTAAAAATCAAATATTTAAAAAAGTGCTTGTCACATTTCACTGAAACTTTGCAAATGCATTCAGTATGTGTGTAGAAAGATACCTGTATAGTGATTTATTTTTTCTAAGACAAAAAGTGACTCTTTAGGTTACAGACCACCAATTCAACCAATGAGCATTTGGAACGTACGCAAAAATAGTCCTACGCAGAAATTACTCCTGTTCCTCATAGTGCTGTGAAAAAAGTTCTCATCTTATTTAAAAAATTTAAACAGTTTCTGACAGGAAAAACATTTCTGTACATTTTATAGGTGCATTTTGCTTCTTGTGATGTGAAGCCTAATCTCCACAATGATTTTTAAATATACCCCTATCTTGTGAAAACACTGGGATTTCCCATGCTATTTATAGACCCTTCACTTCCGGTGACCAGTACTTCACTGCAAGTCTGCTAACCCCACATGCCATTCTGAGGATTGTGAGCTGACATATGTAGAATCATGCTGATATATAGTCCTCTGCAGGTTAAAGTTAAGGTAAAGTCCAGAGAAGCCATTGAATATTGTGAAATTAGCATAGAAGCCTATGGGAAGTGGAATTAGTGGTTTTTAGCCTTAAGCTGAAGCCATGGCAAAATGAAAAGTTTCTTGAAATAGCTTTAAACTACTTGAAGATCTTGTTAACTTTGCCATGAGAGGAATACACTACAAAAATCCTTCAAAATATGCATTTTTTTAAGTTATAGGTCCAAATTATGGAAAATTGGTCTTTTTGCCTGATTTTTATGTCCTATCTTGTAAAAAGTGTAGAAAATTTAGTAAAAATATCAAATATTAAACTTTGAGGGCTATATTTACCTAAATATGGTGGTAATAAGCACTTGAAATCAAGTTTTGTGTAGATTTGAGCAAAAATTAGGTTAGAAATGAGGAAAAACTCACTTTCATTACTGCGGTTAAGGCCATATAAGCATTCCCCTATGGCAACATGAAAAATCCATTATTGAGCACTTTTTTTGCTTTAGGTGCCCTTTACTGGTCATGTTGTAATGTAAAAACACTGTATTTACAAATTTAAAGCCAAATATATCACCTTTTGTGAAAATTTAAAGATTTAGGATTTTTGACATGTGATCAAGAAAAAGGGGGAGGCATGTCAGAAATAAATTTTTAAAAATAGACCAATTTCTCAGAAAATGATTACTGTTAAAACTATTTCTTCATTAATATTGTTAAAAAACAAGTTGTGATTGATATTTTTTATTTGAAAAGTCAGAAAAAGTTCTTTGCAAATATTTAATGCATTTAAGTATGGTAAAATATTGTCACTTTTTTGCTCGCACAAGTTGGTTACCCTATATTTAAAAATCAAATATTTAAAAAAGTGCTTGTCACATTTCACTGAAACTTTGCAAATGCATTCAGTATGTGTGTAGAAAGATACCTGTATAGTGATTTATTTTTTCTAAGACAAAAAGTGACTCTTTAAGCTGAAGCCATGGCAAAATGAAAAGTTTCTTGAAATAGCTTTAAACTACTTGAAGATCTTGTTAACTTTGCCATGAGAGGAATACACTACAAAAATCCTTCAAAATATGCATTTTTTTAAGTTATAGGTCCAAATTATGGAAAATTGGTCTTTTTGCCTGATTTTTATGTCCTATCTTGTAAAAAGTGTAGAAAATTTAGTAAAAATATCAAATATTAAACTTTGAGGGCTATATTTACCTAAATATGGTGGTAATAAGCACTTGAAATCAAGTTTTGTGTAGATTTGAGCAAAAATTAGGTTAGAAATGAGGAAAAACTCACTTTCATTACTGCGGTTAAGGCCATATAAGCATTCCCCTATGGCAACATGAAAAATCCATTATTGAGCACTTTTTTTGCTTTAGGTGCCCTTTACTGGTCATGTTGTAATGTAAAAACACTGTATTTACAAATTTAAAGCCAAATATATCACCTTTTGTGAAAATTTAAAGATTTAGGATTTTTGACATGTGATCAAGAAAAAGGGGGAGGCATGTCAGAAATAAATTTTTAAAAATAGACCAATTTCTCAGAAAATGATTACTGTTAAAACTATTTCTTCATTAATATTGTTAAAAAACAAGTTGTGATTGATATTTTTTATTTGAAAAGTCAGAAAAAGTTCTTTGCAAATATTTAATGCATTTAAGTATGGTAAAATATTGTCACTTTTTTGCTCGCACAAGTTGGTTACCCTATATTTAAAAATCAAATATTTAAAAAAGTGCTTGTCACATTTCACTGAAACTTTGCAAATGCATTCAGTATGTGTGTAGAAAGATACCTGTATAGTGATTTATTTTTTCTAAGACAAAAAGTGACTCTTTAGGTTACAGACCACCAATTCAACCAATGAGCATTTGGAACGTACGCAAAAATAGTCCTACGCAGAAATTACTCCTGTTCCTCATAGTGCTGTGAAAAAAGTTCTCATCTTATTTAAAAAATTTAAACAGTTTCTGACAGGAAAAACATTTCTGTACATTTTATAGGTGCATTTTGCTTCTTGTGATGTGAAGCCTAATCTCCACAATGATTTTTAAATATACCCCTATCTTGTGAAAACACTGGGATTTCCCATGCTATTTATAGACCCTTCACTTCCGGTGACCAGTACTTCACTGCAAGTCTGCTAACCCCACATGCCATTCTGAGGATTGTGAGCTGACATATGTAGAATCATGCTGATATATAGTCCTCTGCAGGTTAAAGTTAAGGTAAAGTCCAGAGAAGCCATTGAATATTGTGAAATTAGCATAGAAGCCTATGGGAAGTGGAATTAGTGGTTTTTAGCCTTAAGCTGAAGCCATGGCAAAATGAAAAGTTTCTTGAAATAGCTTTAAACTACTTGAAGATCTTGTTAACTTTGCCATGAGAGGAATACACTACAAAAATCCTTCAAAATATGCATTTTTTTAAGTTATAGGTCCAAATTATGGAAAATTGGTCTTTTTGCCTGATTTTTATGTCCTATCTTGTAAAAAGTGTAGAAAATTTAGTAAAAATATCAAATATTAAACTTTGAGGGCTATATTTACCTAAATATGGTGGTAATAAGCACTTGAAATCAAGTTTTGTGTAGATTTGAGCAAAAATTAGGTTAGAAATGAGGAAAAACTCACTTTCATTACTGCGGTTAAGGCCATATAAGCATTCCCCTATGGCAACATGAAAAATCCATTATTGAGCACTTTTTTTGCTTTAGGTGCCCTTTACTGGTCATGTTGTAATGTAAAAACACTGTATTTACAAATTTAAAGCCAAATATATCACCTTTTGTGAAAATTTAAAGATTTAGGATTTTTGACATGTGATCAAGAAAAAGGGGGAGGCATGTCAGAAATAAATTTTTAAAAATAGACCAATTTCTCAGAAAATGATTACTGTTAAAACTATTTCTTCATTAATATTGTTAAAAAACAAGTTGTGATTGATATTTTTTATTTGAAAAGTCAGAAAAAGTTCTTTGCAAATATTTAATGCATTTAAGTATGGTAAAATATTGTCACTTTTTTGCTCGCACAAGTTGGTTACCCTATATTTAAAAATCAAATATTTAAAAAAGTGCTTGTCACATTTCACTGAAACTTTGCAAATGCATTCAGTATGTGTGTAGAAAGATACCTGTATAGTGATTTATTTTTTCTAAGACAAAAAGTGACTCTTTAAGCTGAAGCCATGGCAAAATGAAAAGTTTCTTGAAATAGCTTTAAACTACTTGAAGATCTTGTTAACTTTGCCATGAGAGGAATACACTACAAAAATCCTTCAAAATATGCATTTTTTTAAGTTATAGGTCCAAATTATGGAAAATTGGTCTTTTTGCCTGATTTTTATGTCCTATCTTGTAAAAAGTGTAGAAAATTTAGTAAAAATATCAAATATTAAACTTTGAGGGCTATATTTACCTAAATATGGTGGTAATAAGCACTTGAAATCAAGTTTTGTGTAGATTTGAGCAAAAATTAGGTTAGAAATGAGGAAAAACTCACTTTCATTACTGCGGTTAAGGCCATATAAGCATTCCCCTATGGCAACATGAAAAATCCATTATTGAGCACTTTTTTTGCTTTAGGTGCCCTTTACTGGTCATGTTGTAATGTAAAAACACTGTATTTACAAATTTAAAGCCAAATATATCACCTTTTGTGAAAATTTAAAGATTTAGGATTTTTGACATGTGATCAAGAAAAAGGGGGAGGCATGTCAGAAATAAATTTTTAAAAATAGACCAATTTCTCAGAAAATGATTACTGTTAAAACTATTTCTTCATTAATATTGTTAAAAAACAAGTTGTGATTGATATTTTTTATTTGAAAAGTCAGAAAAAGTTCTTTGCAAATATTTAATGCATTTAAGTATGGTAAAATATTGTCACTTTTTTGCTCGCACAAGTTGGTTACCCTATATTTAAAAATCAAATATTTAAAAAAGTGCTTGTCACATTTCACTGAAACTTTGCAAATGCATTCAGTATGTGTGTAGAAAGATACCTGTATAGTGATTTATTTTTTCTAAGACAAAAAGTGACTCTTTAAGCTGAAGCCATGGCAAAATGAAAAGTTTCTTGAAATAGCTTTAAACTACTTGAAGATCTTGTTAACTTTGCCATGAGAGGAATACACTACAAAAATCCTTCAAAATATGCATTTTTTTAAGTTATAGGTCCAAATTATGGAAAATTGGTCTTTTTGCCTGATTTTTATGTCCTATCTTGTAAAAAGTGTAGAAAATTTAGTAAAAATATCAAATATTAAACTTTGAGGGCTATATTTACCTAAATATGGTGGTAATAAGCACTTGAAATCAAGTTTTGTGTAGATTTGAGCAAAAATTAGGTTAGAAATGAGGAAAAACTCACTTTCATTACTGCGGTTAAGGCCATATAAGCATTCCCCTATGGCAACATGAAAAATCCATTATTGAGCACTTTTTTTGCTTTAGGTGCCCTTTACTGGTCATGTTGTAATGTAAAAACACTGTATTTACAAATTTAAAGCCAAATATATCACCTTTTGTGAAAATTTAAAGATTTAGGATTTTTGACATGTGATCAAGAAAAAGGGGGAGGCATGTCAGAAATAAATTTTTAAAAATAGACCAATTTCTCAGAAAATGATTACTGTTAAAACTATTTCTTCATTAATATTGTTAAAAAACAAGTTGTGATTGATATTTTTTATTTGAAAAGTCAGAAAAAGTTCTTTGCAAATATTTAATGCATTTAAGTATGGTAAAATATTGTCACTTTTTTGCTCGCACAAGTTGGTTACCCTATATTTAAAAATCAAATATTTAAAAAAGTGCTTGTCACATTTCACTGAAACTTTGCAAATGCATTCAGTATGTGTGTAGAAAGATACCTGTATAGTGATTTATTTTTTCTAAGACAAAAAGTGA
Organism: Perna viridis; assembly: GCA_037379345.1. Lineage (NCBI taxonomy): Eukaryota > Metazoa > Mollusca > Bivalvia > Mytilida > Mytilidae > Perna > Perna viridis. Next base: position 23,674,558 of record CM074514.1, on the reverse strand, counting down.
CTCTTTAGGTTACAGACCACCAATTCAACCAATGAGCATTTGGAACGTACGCAAAAATAGTCCTACGCAGAAATTACTCCTGTTCCTCATAGTGCTGTGAAAAAAGTTCTCATCTTATTTAAAAAATTTAAACAGTTTCTGACAGGAAAAACATTTCTGTACATTTTATAGGTGCATTTTGCTTCTTGTGATGTGAAGCCTAATCTCCACAATGATTTTTAAATATACCCCTATCTTGTGAAAACACTGGGATTTCCCATGCTATTTATAGACCCTTCACTTCCGGTGACCAGTACTTCACTGCAAGTCTGCTAACCCCACATGCCATTCTGAGGATTGTGAGCTGACATATGTAGAATCATGCTGATATATAGTCCTCTGCAGGTTAAAGTTAAGGTAAAGTCCAGAGAAGCCATTGAATATTGTGAAATTAGCATAGAAGCCTATGGGAAGTGGAATTAGTGGTTTTTAGCCTTAAGCTGAAGCCATGGCAAAATGAAAAGTTTCTTGAAATAGCTTTAAACTACTTGAAGATCTTGTTAACTTTGCCATGAGAGGAATACACTACAAAAATCCTTCAAAATATGCATTTTTTTAAGTTATAGGTCCAAATTATGGAAAATTGGTCTTTTTGCCTGATTTTTATGTCCTATCTTGTAAAAAGTGTAGAAAATTTAGTAAAAATATCAAATATTAAACTTTGAGGGCTATATTTACCTAAATATGGTGGTAATAAGCACTTGAAATCAAGTTTTGTGTAGATTTGAGCAAAAATTAGGTTAGAAATGAGGAAAAACTCACTTTCATTACTGCGGTTAAGGCCATATAAGCATTCCCCTATGGCAACATGAAAAATCCATTATTGAGCACTTTTTTTGCTTTAGGTGCCCTTTACTGGTCATGTTGTAATGTAAAAACACTGTATTTACAAATTTAAAGCCAAATATATCACCTTTTGTGAAAATTTAAAGATTTAGGATTTTTGACATGTGATCAAGAAAAAGGGGGAGGCATGTCAGAAATAAATTTTTAAAAATAGACCAATTTCTCAGAAAATGATTACTGTTAAAACTATTTCTTCATTAATATTGTTAAAAAACAAGTTGTGATTGATATTTTTTATTTGAAAAGTCAGAAAAAGTTCTTTGCAAATATTTAATGCATTTAAGTATGGTAAAATATTGTCACTTTTTTGCTCGCACAAGTTGGTTACCCTATATTTAAAAATCAAATATTTAAAAAAGTGCTTGTCACATTTCACTGAAACTTTGCAAATGCATTCAGTATGTGTGTAGAAAGATACCTGTATAGTGATTTATTTTTTCTAAGACAAAAAGTGACTCTTTAAGCTGAAGCCATGGCAAAATGAAAAGTTTCTTGAAATAGCTTTAAACTACTTGAAGATCTTGTTAACTTTGCCATGAGAGGAATACACTACAAAAATCCTTCAAAATATGCATTTTTTTAAGTTATAGGTCCAAATTATGGAAAATTGGTCTTTTTGCCTGATTTTTATGTCCTATCTTGTAAAAAGTGTAGAAAATTTAGTAAAAATATCAAATATTAAACTTTGAGGGCTATATTTACCTAAATATGGTGGTAATAAGCACTTGAAATCAAGTTTTGTGTAGATTTGAGCAAAAATTAGGTTAGAAATGAGGAAAAACTCACTTTCATTACTGCGGTTAAGGCCATATAAGCATTCCCCTATGGCAACATGAAAAATCCATTATTGAGCACTTTTTTTGCTTTAGGTGCCCTTTACTGGTCATGTTGTAATGTAAAAACACTGTATTTACAAATTTAAAGCCAAATATATCACCTTTTGTGAAAATTTAAAGATTTAGGATTTTTGACATGTGATCAAGAAAAAGGGGGAGGCATGTCAGAAATAAATTTTTAAAAATAGACCAATTTCTCAGAAAATGATTACTGTTAAAACTATTTCTTCATTAATATTGTTAAAAAACAAGTTGTGATTGATATTTTTTATTTGAAAAGTCAGAAAAAGTTCTTTGCAAATATTTAATGCATTTAAGTATGGTAAAATATTGTCACTTTTTTGCTCGCACAAGTTGGTTACCCTATATTTAAAAATCAAATATTTAAAAAAGTGCTTGTCACATTTCACTGAAACTTTGCAAATGCATTCAGTATGTGTGTAGAAAGATACCTGTATAGTGATTTATTTTTTCTAAGACAAAAAGTGACTCTTTAAGCTGAAGCCATGGCAAAATGAAAAGTTTCTTGAAATAGCTTTAAACTACTTGAAGATCTTGTTAACTTTGCCATGAGAGGAATACACTACAAAAATCCTTCAAAATATGCATTTTTTTAAGTTATAGGTCCAAATTATGGAAAATTGGTCTTTTTGCCTGATTTTTATGTCCTATCTTGTAAAAAGTGTAGAAAATTTAGTAAAAATATCAAATATTAAACTTTGAGGGCTATATTTACCTAAATATGGTGGTAATAAGCACTTGAAATCAAGTTTTGTGTAGATTTGAGCAAAAATTAGGTTAGAAATGAGGAAAAACTCACTTTCATTACTGCGGTTAAGGCCATATAAGCATTCCCCTATGGCAACATGAAAAATCCATTATTGAGCACTTTTTTTGCTTTAGGTGCCCTTTACTGGTCATGTTGTAATGTAAAAACACTGTATTTACAAATTTAAAGCCAAATATATCACCTTTTGTGAAAATTTAAAGATTTAGGATTTTTGACATGTGATCAAGAAAAAGGGGGAGGCATGTCAGAAATAAATTTTTAAAAATAGACCAATTTCTCAGAAAATGATTACTGTTAAAACTATTTCTTCATTAATATTGTTAAAAAACAAGTTGTGATTGATATTTTTTATTTGAAAAGTCAGAAAAAGTTCTTTGCAAATATTTAATGCATTTAAGTATGGTAAAATATTGTCACTTTTTTGCTCGCACAAGTTGGTTACCCTATATTTAAAAATCAAATATTTAAAAAAGTGCTTGTCACATTTCACTGAAACTTTGCAAATGCATTCAGTATGTGTGTAGAAAGATACCTGTATAGTGATTTATTTTTTCTAAGACAAAAAGTGACTCTTTAGGTTACAGACCACCAATTCAACCAATGAGCATTTGGAACGTACGCAAAAATAGTCCTACGCAGAAATTACTCCTGTTCCTCATAGTGCTGTGAAAAAAGTTCTCATCTTATTTAAAAAATTTAAACAGTTTCTGACAGGAAAAACATTTCTGTACATTTTATAGGTGCATTTTGCTTCTTGTGATGTGAAGCCTAATCTCCACAATGATTTTTAAATATACCCCTATCTTGTGAAAACACTGGGATTTCCCATGCTATTTATAGACCCTTCACTTCCGGTGACCAGTACTTCACTGCAAGTCTGCTAACCCCACATGCCATTCTGAGGATTGTGAGCTGACATATGTAGAATCATGCTGATATATAGTCCTCTGCAGGTTAAAGTTAAGGTAAAGTCCAGAGAAGCCATTGAATATTGTGAAATTAGCATAGAAGCCTATGGGAAGTGGAATTAGTGGTTTTTAGCCTTAAGCTGAAGCCATGGCAAAATGAAAAGTTTCTTGAAATAGCTTTAAACTACTTGAAGATCTTGTTAACTTTGCCATGAGAGGAATACACTACAAAAATCCATCAAAATATGCATTTTTTTAAGTTATAGGTCCAAATTATGGAAAATTGGTCTTTTTGCCTGATTTTTATGTCCTATCTTGTAAAAAGTGTAGAAAATTTAGTAAAAATATCAAATATTAAACTTTGAGGGCTATATTTACCTAAATATGGTGGTAATAAGCACTTGAAATCAAGTTTTGTGTAGATTTGAGCAAAAATTAGGTTAGAAATGAGGAAAAACTCACTTTCATTACTGCGGTTAAGGCCATATAAGCATTCCCCTATGGCAACATGAAAAATCCATTATTGAGCACTTTTTTTGCTTTAGGTGCCCTTTACTGGTCATGTTGTAATGTAAAAACACTGTATTTACAAATTTAAAGCCAAATATATCACCTTTTGTGAAAATTTAAAGATTTAGGATTTTTGACATGTGATCAAGAAAAAGGGGGAGGCATGTCAGAAATAAATTTTTAAAAATAGACCAATTTCTCAGAAAATGATTACTGTTAAAACTATTTCTTCATTAATATTGTTAAAAAAACAAGTTGTGATTGATATTTTTTATTTGAAAAGTCAGAAAAAGTTCTTTGCAAATATTTAATGCATTTAAGTATGGTAAAATATTGTCACTTTTTTGCTCACACAAGTTGGTTACCCTATATTTAAAAATCAAATATTTAAAAAAGTGCTTGTCACATTTCACTGAAACTTTGCAAATGCATTCAGTATGTGTGTAGAAAGATACCTGTATAGTGATTTATTTTTTCTAAGACAAAAAGTGACTCTTTAGCTGAAGCCATGGCAAAATGAAAAGTTTCTTGAAATAGCTTTAAACTACTTGAAGATCTTGTTAACTTTGCCATGAGAGGAATACACTACAAAAATCCTTCAAAATATGCATTTTTTTAAGTTATAGGTCCAAATTATGGAAAATTGGTCTTTTTGCCTGATTTTTATGTCCTATCTTGTAAAAAGTGTAGAAAATTTAGTAAAAATATCAAATATTAAACTTTGAGGGCTATATTTACCTAAATATGGTGGTAATAAGCACTTGAAATCAAGTTTTGTGTAGATTTGAGCAAAAATTAGGTTAGAAATGAGGAAAAACTCACTTTCATTACTGCGGTTAAGGCCATATAAGCATTCCCCTATGGCAACATGAAAAATCCATTATTGAGCACTTTTTTTGCTTTAGGTGCCCTTTACTGGTCATGTTGTAATGTAAAAACACTGTATTTACAAATTTAAAGCCAAATATATCACCTTTTGTGAAAATTTAAAGATTTAGGATTTTTGACATGTGATCAAGAAAAAGGGGGAGGCATGTCAGAAATAAATTTTTAAAAATAGACCAATTTCTCAGAAAATGATTACTGTTAAAACTATTTCTTCATTAATATTGTTAAAAAACAAGTTGTGATTGATATTTTTTATTTGAAAAGTCAGAAAAAGTTCTTTGCAAATATTTAATGCATTTAAGTATGGTAAAATATTGTCACTTTTTTGCTCGCACAAGTTGGTTACCCTATATTTAAAAATCAAATATTTAAAAAAGTGCTTGTCACATTTCACTGAAACTTTGCAAATGCATTCAGTATGTGTGTAGAAAGATACCTGTATAGTGATTTATTTTTTCTAAGACAAAAAGTGACTCTTTAGGTTACAGACCACCAATTCAACCAATGAGCATTTGGAACGTACGCAAAAATAGTCCTACGCAGAAATTACTCCTGTTCCTCATAGTGCTGTGAAAAAAGTTCTCATCTTATTTAAAAAATTTAAACAGTTTCTGACAGGAAAAACATTTCTGTACATTTTATAGGTGCATTTTGCTTCTTGTGATGTGAAGCCTAATCTCCACAATGATTTTTAAATATACCCCTATCTTGTGAAAACACTGGGATTTCCCATGCTATTTATAGACCCTTCACTTCCGGTGACCAGTACTTCACTGCAAGTCTGCTAACCCCACATGCCATTCTGAGGATTGTGAGCTGACATATGTAGAATCATGCTGATATATAGTCCTCTGCAGGTTAAAGTTAAGGTAAAGTCCAGAGAAGCCATTGAATATTGTGAAATTAGCATAGAAGCCTATGGGAAGTGGAATTAGTGGTTTTTAGCCTTAAGCTGAAGCCATGGCAAAATGAAAAGTTTCTTGAAATAGCTTTAAACTACTTGAAGATCTTGTTAACTTTGCCATGAGAGGAATACACTACAAAAATCCTTCAAAATATGCATTTTTTTAAGTTATAGGTCCAAATTATGGAAAATTGGTCTTTTTGCCTGATTTTTATGTCCTATCTTGTAAAAAGTGTAGAAAATTTAGTAAAAATATCAAATATTAAACTTTGAGGGCTATATTTACCTAAATATGGTGGTAATAAGCACTTGAAATCAAGTTTTGTGTAGATTTGAGCAAAAATTAGGTTAGAAATGAGGAAAAACTCACTTTCATTACTGCGGTTAAGGCCATATAAGCATTCCCCTATGGCAACATGAAAAATCCATTATTGAGCACTTTTTTTGCTTTAGGTGCCCTTTACTGGTCATGTTGTAATGTAAAAACACTGTATTTACAAATTTAAAGCCAAATATATCACCTTTTGTGAAAATTTAAAGATTTAGGATTTTTGACATGTGATCAAGAAAAAGGGGGAGGCATGTCAGAAATAAATTTTTAAAAATAGACCAATTTCTCAGAAAATGATTACTGTTAAAACTATTTCTTCATTAATATTGTTAAAAAAAAAGTTGTGATTGATATTTTTTATTTGAAAAGTCAGAAAAAGTTCTTTGCAAATATTTAATGCATTTAAGTATGGTAAAATATTGTCACTTTTTTGCTCGCACAAGTTGGTTACCCTATATTTAAAAATCAAATATTTAAAAAAGTGCTTGTCACATTTCACTGAAACTTTGCAAATGCATTCAGTATGTGTGTAGAAAGATACCTGTATAGTGATTTATTTTTTCTAAGACAAAAAGTGACTCTTTAGGTTACAGACCACCAATTCAACCAATGAGCATTTGGAACGTACGCAAAAATAGTCCTACGCAGAAATTACTCCTGTTCCTCATAGTGCTGTGAAAAAAGTTCTCATCTTATTTAAAAAATTTAAACAGTTTCTGACAGGAAAAACATTTCTGTACATTTTATAGGTGCATTTTGCTTCTTGTGATGTGAAGCCTAATCTCCACAATGATTTTTAAATATACCCCTATCTTGTGAAAACACTGGGATTTCCCATGCTATTTATAGACCCTTCACTTCCGGTGACCAGTACTTCACTGCAAGTCTGCTAACCCCACATGCCATTCTGAGGATTGTGAGCTGACATATGTAGAATCATGCTGATATATAGTCCTCTGCAGGTTAAAGTTAAGGTAAAGTCCAGAGAAGCCATTGAATATTGTGAAATTAGCATAGAAGCCTATGGGAAGTGGAATTAGTGGTTTTTAGCCTTAAGCTGAAGCCATGGCAAAATGAAAAGTTTCTTGAAATAGCTTTAAACTACTTGAAGATCTTGTTAACTTTGCCATGAGAGGAATACACTACAAAAATCCTTCAAAATATGCATTTTTTTAAGTTATAGGTCCAAATTATGGAAAATTGGTCTTTTTGCCTGATTTTTATGTCCTATCTTGTAAAAAGTGTAGAAAATTTAGTAAAAATATCAAATATTAAACTTTGAGGGCTATATTTACCTAAATATGGTGGTAATAAGCACTTGAAATCAAGTTTTGTGTAGATTTGAGCAAAAATTAGGTTAGAAATGAGGAAAAACTCACTTTCATTACTGCGGTTAAGGCCATATAAGCATTCCCCTATGGCAACATGAAAAATCCATTATTGAGCACTTTTTTTGCTTTAGGTGCCCTTTACTGGTCATGTTGTAATGTAAAAACACTGTATTTACAAATTTAAAGCCAAATATATCACCTTTTGTGAAAATTTAAAGATTTAGGATTTTTGACATGTGATCAAGAAAAAGGGGGAGGCATGTCAGAAATAAATTTTTAAAAATAGACCAATTTCTCAGAAAATGATTACTGTTAAAACTATTTCTTCATTAATATTGTTAAAAAACAAGTTGTGATTGATATTTTTTATTTGAAAAGTCAGAAAAAGTTCTTTGCAAATATTTAATGCATTTAAGTATGGTAAAATATTGTCACTTTTTTGCTCGCACAAGTTGGTTACCCTATATTTAAAAATCAAATATTTAAAAAAGTGCTTGTCACATTTCACTGAAACTTTGCAAATGCATTCAGTATGTGTGTAGAAAGATACCTGTATAGTGATTTATTTTTTCTAAGACAAAAAGTGACTCTTTAGGTTACAGACCACCAATTCAACCAATGAGCATTTGGAACGTACGCAAAAATAGTCCTACGCAGAAATTACTCCTGTTCCTCATAGTGCTGTGAAAAAAGTTCTCATCTTATTTAAAAAATTTAAACAGTTTCTGACAGGAAAAACATTTCTGTACATTTTATAGGTGCATTTTGCTTCTTGTGATGTGAAGCCTAATCTCCACAATGATTTTTAAATATACCCCTATCTTGTGAAAACACTGGGATTTCCCATGCTATTTATAGACCCTTCACTTCCGGTGACCAGTACTTCACTGCAAGTCTGCTAACCCCACATGCCATTCTGAGGATTGTGAGCTGACATATGTAGAATCATGCTGATATATAGTCCTCTGCAGGTTAAAGTTAAGGTAAAGTCCAGAGAAGCCATTGAATATTGTGAAATTAGCATAGAAGCCTATGGGAAGTGGAATTAGTGGTTTTTAGCCTTAAGCTGAAGCCATGGCAAAATGAAAAGTTTCTTGAAATAGCTTTAAACTACTTGAAGATCTTGTTAACTTTGCCATGAGAGGAATACACTACAAAAATCCTTCAAAATATGCATTTTTTTAAGTTATAGGTCCAAATTATGGAAAATTGGTCTTTTTGCCTGATTTTTATGTCCTATCTTGTAAAAAGTGTAGAAAATTTAGTAAAAATATCAAATATTAAACTTTGAGGGCTATATTTACCTAAATATGGTGGTAATAAGCACTTGAAATCAAGTTTTGTGTAGATTTGAGCAAAAATTAGGTTAGAAATGAGGAAAAACTCACTTTCATTACTGCGGTTAAGGCCATATAAGCATTCCCCTATGGCAACATGAAAAATCCATTATTGAGCACTTTTTTTTGCTTTAGGTGCCCTTTACTGGTCATGTTGTAATGTAAAAACACTGTATTTACAAATTTAAAGCCAAATATATCACCTTTTGTGAAAATTTAAAGATTTAGGATTTTTGACATGTGATCAAGAAAAAGGGGGAGGCATGTCAGAAATAAATTTTTAAAAATAGACCAATTTCTCAGAAAATGATTACTGTTAAAACTATTTCTTCATTAATATTGTTAAAAAACAAGTTGTGATTGATATTTTTTATTTGAAAAGTCAGAAAAAGTTCTTTGCAAATATTTAATGCATTTAAGTATGGTAAAATATTGTCACTTTTTTGCTCGCACAAGTTGGTTACCCTATATTTAAAAATCAAATATTTAAAAAAGTGCTTGTCACATTTCACTGAAACTTTGCAAATGCATTCAGTATGTGTGTAGAAAGATACCTGTATAGTGATTTATTTTTTCTAAGACAAAAAGTGACTCTTTAGGTTACAGACCACCAATTCAACCAATGAGCATTTGGAACGTACGCAAAAATAGTCCTACGCAGAAATTACTCCTGTTCCTCATAGTGCTGTGAAAAAAGTTCTCATCTTATTTAAAAAATTTAAACAGTTTCTGACAGGAAAAACATTTCTGTACATTTTATAGGTGCATTTTGCTTCTTGTGATGTGAAGCCTAATCTCCACAATGATTTTTAAATATACCCCTATCTTGTGAAAACACTGGGATTTCCCATGCTATTTATAGACCCTTCACTTCCGGTGACCAGTACTTCACTGCAAGTCTGCTAACCCCACATGCCATTCTGAGGATTGTGAGCTGACATATGTAGAATCATGCTGATATATAGTCCTCTGCAGGTTAAAGTTAAGGTAAAGTCCAGAGAAGCCATTGAATATTGTGAAATTAGCATAGAAGCCTATGGGAAGTGGAATTAGTGGTTTTTAGCCTTAAGCTGAAGCCATGGCAAAATGAAAAGTTTCTTGAAATAGCTTTAAACTACTTGAAGATCTTGTTAACTTTGCCATGAGAGGAATACACTACAAAAATCCTTCAAAATATGCATTTTTTTAAGTTATAGGTCCAAATTATGGAAAATTGGTCTTTTTGCCTGATTTTTATGTCCTATCTTGTAAAAAGTGTAGAAAATTTAGTAAAAATATCAAATATTAAACTTTGAGGGCTATATTTACCTAAATATGGTGGTAATAAGCACTTGAAATCAAGTTTTGTGTAGATTTGAGCAAAAATTAGGTTAGAAATGAGGAAAAACTCACTTTCATTACTGCGGTTAAGGCCATATAAGCATTCCCCTATGGCAACATGAAAAATCCATTATTGAGCACTTTTTTTGCTTTAGGTGCCCTTTACTGGTCATGTTGTAATGTAAAAACACTGTATTTACAAATTTAAAGCCAAATATATCACCTTTTGTGAAAATTTAAAGATTTAGGATTTTTGACATGTGATCAAGAAAAAGGGGGAGGCATGTCAGAAATAAATTTTTAAAAATAGACCAATTTCTCAGAAAATGATTACTGTTAAAACTATTTCTTCATTAATATTGTTAAAAAACAAGTTGTGATTGATATTTTTTATTTGAAAAGTCAGAAAAAGTTCTTTGCAAATATTTAATGCATTTAAGTATGGTAAAATATTGTCACTTTTTTGCTCGCACAAGTTGGTTACCCTATATTTAAAAATCAAATATTTAAAAAAGTGCTTGTCACATTTCACTGAAACTTTGCAAATGCATTCAGTATGTGTGTAGAAAGATACCTGTATAGTGATTTATTTTTTCTAAGACAAAAAGTGACTCTTTAGGTTACAGACCACCAATTCAACCAATGAGCATTTGGAACGTACGCAAAAATAGTCCTACGCAGAAATTACTCCTGTTCCTCATAGTGCTGTGAAAAAAGTTCTCATCTTATTTAAAAAATTTAAACAGTTTCTGACAGGAAAAACATTTCTGTACATTTTATAGGTGCATTTTGCTTCTTGTGATGTGAAGCCTAATCTCCACAATGATTTTTAAATATACCCCTATCTTGTGAAAACACTGGGATTTCCCATGCTATTTATAGACCCTTCACTTCCGGTGACCAGTACTTCACTGCAAGTCTGCTAACCCCACATGCCATTCTGAGGATTGTGAGCTGACATATGTAGAATCATGCTGATATATAGTCCTCTGCAGGTTAAAGTTAAGGTAAAGTCCAGAGAAGCCATTGAATATTGTGAAATTAGCATAGAAGCCTATGGGAAGTGGAATTAGTGGTTTTTAGCCTTAAGCTGAAGCCATGGCAAAATGAAAAGTTTCTTGAAATAGCTTTAAACTACTTGAAGATCTTGTTAACTTTGCCATGAGAGGAATACACTACAAAAATCCTTCAAAATATGCATTTTTTTAAGTTATAGGTCCAAATTATGGAAAATTGGTCTTTTTGCCTGATTTTTATGTCCTATCTTGTAAAAAGTGTAGAAAATTTAGTAAAAATATCAAATATTAAACTTTGAGGGCTATATTTACCTAAATATGGTGGTAATAAGCACTTGAAATCAAGTTTTGTGTAGATTTGAGCAAAAATTAGGTTAGAAATGAGGAAAAACTCACTTTCATTACTGCGGTTAAGGCCATATAAGCATTCCCCTATGGCAACATGAAAAATCCATTATTGAGCACTTTTTTTTGCTTTAGGTGCCCTTTACTGGTCATGTTGTAATGTAAAAACACTGTATTTACAAATTTAAAGCCAAATATATCACCTTTTGTGAAAATTTAAAGATTTAGGATTTTTGACATGTGATCAAGAAAAAGGGGGAGGCATGTCAGAAATAAATTTTTAAAAATAGACCAATTTCTCAGAAAATGATTACTGTTAAAACTATTTCTTCATTAATATTGTTAAAAAACAAGTTGTGATTGATATTTTTTATTTGAAAAGTCAGAAAAAGTTCTTTGCAAATATTTAATGCATTTAAGTATGGTAAAATATTGTCACTTTTTTGCTCGCACAAGTTGGTTACCCTATATTTAAAAATCAAATATTTAAAAAAGTGCTTGTCACATTTCACTGAAACTTTGCAAATGCATTCAGTATGTGTGTAGAAAGATACCTGTATAGTGATTTATTTTTTCTAAGACAAAAAGTGACTCTTTAGGTTACAGACCACCAATTCAACCAATGAGCATTTGGAACGTACGCAAAAATAGTCCTACGCAGAAATTACTCCTGTTCCTCATAGTGCTGTGAAAAAAGTTCTCATCTTATTTAAAAAATTTAAACAGTTTCTGACAGGAAAAACATTTCTGTACATTTTATAGGTGCATTTTGCTTCTTGTGATGTGAAGCCTAATCTCCACAATGATTTTTAAATATACCCCTATCTTGTGAAAACACTGGGATTTCCCATGCTATTTATAGACCCTTCACTTCCGGTGACCAGTACTTCACTGCAAGTCTGCTAACCCCACATGCCATTCTGAGGATTGTGAGCTGACATATGTAGAATCATGCTGATATATAGTCCTCTGCAGGTTAAAGTTAAGGTAAAGTCCAGAGAAGCCATTGAATATTGTGAAATTAGCATAGAAGCCTATGGGAAGTGGAATTAGTGGTTTTTAGCCTTAAGCTGAAGCCATGGCAAAATGAAAAGTTTCTTGAAATAGCTTTAAACTACTTGAAGATCTTGTTAACTTTGCCATGAGAGGAATACACTACAAAAATCCTTCAAAATATGCATTTTTTTAAGTTATAGGTCCAAATTATGGAAAATTGGTCTTTTTGCCTGATTTTTATGTCCTATCTTGTAAAAAGTGTAGAAAATTTAGTAAAAATATCAAATATTAAACTTTGAGGGCTATATTTACCTAAATATGGTGGTAATAAGCACTTGAAATCAAGTTTTGTGTAGATTTGAGCAAAAATTAGGTTAGAAATGAGGAAAAACTCACTTTCATTACTGCGGTTAAGGCCATATAAGCATTCCCCTATGGCAACATGAAAAATCCATTATTGAGCACTTTTTTTGCTTTAGGTGCCCTTTACTGGTCATGTTGTAATGTAAAAACACTGTATTTACAAATTTAAAGCCAAATATATCACCTTTTGTGAAAATTTAAAGATTTAGGATTTTTGACATGTGATCAAGAAAAAGGGGGAGGCATGTCAGAAATAAATTTTTAAAAATAGACCAATTTCTCAGAAAATGATTACTGTTAAAACTATTTCTTCATTAATATTGTTAAAAAACAAGTTGTGATTGATATTTTTTATTTGAAAAGTCAGAAAAAGTTCTTTGCAAATATTTAATGCATTTAAGTATGGTAAAATATTGTCACTTTTTTGCTCGCACAAGTTGGTTACCCTATATTTAAAAATCAAATATTTAAAAAAGTGCTTGTCACATTTCACTGAAACTTTGCAAATGCATTCAGTATGTGTGTAGAAAGATACCTGTATAGTGATTTATTTTTTCTAAGACAAAAAGTGACTCTTTAGGTTACAGACCACCAATTCAACCAATGAGCATTTGGAACGTACGCAAAAATAGTCCTACGCAGAAATTACTCCTGTTCCTCATAGTGCTGTGAAAAAAGTTCTCATCTTATTTAAAAAATTTAAACAGTTTCTGACAGGAAAAACATTTCTGTACATTTTATAGGTGCATTTTGCTTCTTGTGATGTGAAGCCTAATCTCCACAATGATTTTTAAATATACCCCTATCTTGTGAAAACACTGGGATTTCCCATGCTATTTATAGACCCTTCACTTCCGGTGACCAGTACTTCACTGCAAGTCTGCTAACCCCACATGCCATTCTGAGGATTGTGAGCTGACATATGTAGAATCATGCTGATATATAGTCCTCTGCAGGTTAAAGTTAAGGTAAAGTCCAGAGAAGCCATTGAATATTGTGAAATTAGCATAGAAGCCTATGGGAAGTGGAATTAGTGGTTTTTAGCCTTAAGCTGAAGCCATGGCAAAATGAAAAGTTTCTTGAAATAGCTTTAAACTACTTGAAGATCTTGTTAACTTTGCCATGAGAGGAATACACTACAAAAATCCTTCAAAATATGCATTTTTTTAAGTTATAGGTCCAAATTATGGAAAATTGGTCTTTTTGCCTGATTTTTATGTCCTATCTTGTAAAAAGTGTAGAAAATTTAGTAAAAATATCAAATATTAAACTTTGAGGGCTATATTTACCTAAATATGGTGGTAATAAGCACTTGAAATCAAGTTTTGTGTAGATTTGAGCAAAAATTAGGTTAGAAATGAGGAAAAACTCACTTTCATTACTGCAGTTAAGGCCATATAAGCATTCCCCTATGGCAACATGAAAAATCCATTATTGAGCACTTTTTTTTGCTTTAGGTGCCCTTTACTGGTCATGTTGTAATGTAAAAACACTGTATTTACAAATTTAAAGCCAAATATATCACCTTTTGTGAAAATTTAAAGATTTAGGATTTTTGACATGTGATCAAGAAAAAGGGGGAGGCATGTCAGAAATAAATTTTTAAAAATAGACCAATTTCTCAGAAAATGATTACTGTTAAAACTATTTCTTCATTAATATTGTTAAAAAACAAGTTGTGATTGATATTTTTTATTTGAAAAGTCAGAAAAAGTTCTTTGCAAATATTTAATGCATTTAAGTATGGTAAAATATTGTCACTTTTTTGCTCGCACAAGTTGGTTACCCTATATTTAAAAATCAAATATTTAAAAAAGTGCTTGTCACATTTCACTGAAACTTTGCAAATGCATTCAGTATGTGTGTAGAAAGATACCTGTATAGTGATTTATTTTTTCTAAGACAAAAAGTGACTCTTTAGGTTACAGACCACCAATTCAACCAATGAGCATTTGGAACGTACGCAAAAATAGTCCTACGCAGAAATTACTCCTGTTCTTCATAGTGCTGTGAAAAAAGTACTCATCTTATTTAAAAAATTTAAACAGTTTCTGACAGGAAAAACATTTCTGTACATTTTATAGGTGCATTTTGCTTCTTGTGATGTGAAGCCTAATCTCCACAATGATTTTTAAATATACCCCTATCTTGTGAAAACACTGGGATTTCCCATGCTATTTATAGACCCTTCACTTCCGGTGACCAGTACTTCACTGCAAGTCTGCTAACCCCACATGCCATTCTGAGGATTGTGAGCTGACATATGTAGAATCATGCTGATATATAGTCCTCTGCAGGTTAAAGTTAAGGTAAAGTCCAGAGAAGCCATTGAATATTGTGAAATTAGCATAGAAGCCTATGGGAAGTGGAATTAGTGGTTTTTAGCCTTAAGCTGAAGCCATGGCAAAATGAAAAGTTTCTTGAAATAGCTTTAAACTACTTGAAGATCTTGTTAACTTTGCCATGAGAGGAATACACTACAAAAATCCTTCAAAATATGCATTTTTTTAAGTTATAGGTCCAAATTATGGAAAATTGGTCTTTTTGCCTGATTTTTATGTCCTATCTTGTAAAAAGTGTAGAAAATTTAGTAAAAATATCAAATATTAAACTTTGAGGGCTATATTTACCTAAATATGGTGGTAATAAGCACTTGAAATCAAGTTTTGTGTAGATTTGAGCAAAAATTAGGTTAGAAATGAGGAAAAACTCACTTTCATTACTGCGGTTAAGGCCATATAAGCATTCCCCTATGGCAACATGAAAAATCCATTATTGAGCACTTTTTTTGCTTTAGGTGCCCTTTACTGGTCATGTTGTAATGTAAAAACACTGTATTTACAAATTTAAAGCCAAATATATCACCTTTTGTGAAAATTTAAAGATTTAGGATTTTTGACATGTGATCAAGAAAAAGGGGGAGGCATGTCAGAAATAAATTTTTAAAAATAGACCAATTTCTCAGAAAATGATTACTGTTAAAACTATTTCTTCATTAATATTGTTAAAAAACAAGTTGTGATTGATATTTTTTATTTGAAAAGTCAGAAAAAGTTCTTTGCAAATATTTAATGCATTTAAGTATGGTAAAATATTGTCACTTTTTTGCTCGCACAAGTTGGTTACCCTATATTTAAAAATCAAATATTTAAAAAAGTGCTTGTCACATTTCACTGAAACTTTGCAAATGCATTCAGTATGTGTGTAGAAAGATACCTGTATAGTGATTTATTTTTTCTAAGACAAAAAGTGACTCTTTAGGTTACAGACCACCAATTCAACCAATGAGCATTTGGAACGTACGCAAAAATAGTCCTACGCAGAAATTACTCCTGTTCCTCATAGTGCTGTGAAAAAAGTTCTCATCTTATTTAAAAAATTTAAACAGTTTCTGACAGGAAAAACATTTCTGTACATTTTATAGGTGCATTTTGCTTCTTGTGATGTGAAGCCTAATCTCCACAATGATTTTTAAATATACCCCTATCTTGTGAAAACACTGGGATTTCCCATGCTATTTATAGACCCTTCACTTCCGGTGACCAGTACTTCACTGCAAGTCTGCTAACCCCACATGCCATTCTGAGGATTGTGAGCTGACATATGTAGAATCATGCTGATATATAGTCCTCTGCAGGTTAAAGTTAAGGTAAAGTCCAGAGAAGCCATTGAATATTGTGAAATTAGCATAGAAGCCTATGGGAAGTGGAATTAGTGGTTTTTAGCCTTAAGCTGAAGCCATGGCAAAATGAAAAGTTTCTTGAAATAGCTTTAAACTACTTGAAGATCTTGTTAACTTTGCCATGAGAGGAATACACTACAAAAATCCTTCAAAATATGCATTTTTTTAAGTTATAGGTCCAAATTATGGAAAATTGGTCTTTTTGCCTGATTTTTATGTCCTATCTTGTAAAAAGTGTAGAAAATTTAGTAAAAATATCAAATATTAAACTTTGAGGGCTATATTTACCTAAATATGGTGGTAATAAGCACTTGAAATCAAGTTTTGTGTAGATTTGAGCAAAAATTAGGTTAGAAATGAGGAAAAACTCACTTTCATTACTGCGGTTAAGGCCATATAAGCATTCCCCTATGGCAACATGAAAAATCCATTATTGAGCACTTTTTTTGCTTTAGGTGCCCTTTACTGGTCATGTTGTAATGTAAAAACACTGTATTTACAAATTTAAAGCCAAATATATCACCTTTTGTGAAAATTTAAAGATTTAGGATTTTTGACATGTGATCAAGAAAAAGGGGGAGGCATGTCAGAAATAAATTTTTAAAAATAGACCAATTTCTCAGAAAATGATTACTGTTAAAACTATTTCTTCATTAATATTGTTAAAAAACAAGTTGTGATTGATATTTTTTATTTGAAAAGTCAGAAAAAGTTCTTTGCAAATATTTAATGCATTTAAGTATGGTAAAATATTGTCACTTTTTTGCTCGCACAAGTTGGTTACCCTATATTTAAAAATCAAATATTTAAAAAAGTGCTTGTCACATTTCACTGAAACTTTGCAAATGCATTCAGTATGTGTGTAGAAAGATACCTGTATAGTGATTTATTTTTTCTAAGACAAAAAGTGACTCTTTAGGTTACAGACCACCAATTCAACCAATGAGCATTTGGAACGTACGCAAAAATAGTCCTACGCAGAAATTACTCCTGTTCCTCATAGTGCTGTGAAAAAAGTTCTCATCTTATTTAAAAAATTTAAACAGTTTCTGACAGGAAAAACATTTCTGTACATTTTATAGGTGCATTTTGCTTCTTGTGATGTGAAGCCTAATCTCCACAATGATTTTTAAATATACCCCTATCTTGTGAAAACACTGGGATTTCCCATGCTATTTATAGACCCTTCACTTCCGGTGACCAGTACTTCACTGCAAGTCTGCTAACCCCACATGCCATTCTGAGGATTGTGAGCTGACATATGTAGAATCATGCTGATATATAGTCCTCTGCAGGTTAAAGTTAAGGTAAAGTCCAGAGAAGCCATTGAATATTGTGAAATTAGCATAGAAGCCTATGGGAAGTGGAATTAGTGGTTTTTAGCCTTAAGCTGAAGCCATGGCAAAATGAAAAGTTTCTTGAAATAGCTTTAAACTACTTGAAGATCTTGTTAACTTTGCCATGAGAGGAATACACTACAAAAATCCTTCAAAATATGCATTTTTTTAAGTTATAGGTCCAAATTATGGAAAATTGGTCTTTTTGCCTGATTTTTATGTCCTATCTTGTAAAAAGTGTAGAAAATTTAGTAAAAATATCAAATATTAAACTTTGAGGGCTATATTTACCTAAATATGGTGGTAATAAGCACTTGAAATCAAGTTTTGTGTAGATTTGAGCAAAAATTAGGTTAGAAATGAGGAAAAACTCACTTTCATTACTGCGGTTAAGGCCATATAAGCATTCCCCTATGGCAACATGAAAAATCCATTATTGAGCACTTTTTTTGCTTTAGGTGCCCTTTACTGGTCATGTTGTAATGTAAAAACACTGTATTTACAAATTTAAAGCCAAATATATCACCTTTTGTGAAAATTTAAAGATTTAGGATTTTTGACATGTGATCAAGAAAAAGGGGGAGGCATGTCAGAAATAAATTTTTAAAAATAGACCAATTTCTCAGAAAATGATTACTGTTAAAACTATTTCTTCATTAATATTGTTAAAAAACAAGTTGTGATTGATATTTTTTATTTGAAAAGTCAGAAAAAGTTCTTTGCAAATATTTAATGCATTTAAGTATGGTAAAATATTGTCACTTTTTTGCTTGCACAAGTTGGTTACCCTATATTTAAAAATCAAATATTTAAAAAAGTGCTTGTCACATTTCACTGAAACTTTGCAAATGCATTCAGTATGTGTGTAGAAAGATACCTGTATAGTGATTTATTTTTTCTAAGACAAAAAGTGACTCTTTAGGTTACAGACCACCAATTCAACCAATGAGCATTTGGAACGTACGCAAAAATAGTCCTACGCAGAAATTACTCCTGTTCCTCATAGTGCTGTGAAAAAAGTTCTCATCTTATTTAAAAAATTTAAACAGTTTCTGACAGGAAAAACATTTCTGTACATTTTATAGGTGCATTTTGCTTCTTGTGATGTGAAGCCTAATCTCCACAATGATTTTTAAATATACCCCTATCTTGTGAAAACACTGGGATTTCCCATGCTATTTATAGACCCTTCACTTCCGGTGACCAGTACTTCACTGCAAGTCTGCTAACCCCACATGCCATTCTGAGGATTGTGAGCTGACATATGTAGAATCATGCTGATATATAGTCCTCTGCAGGTTAAAGTTAAGGTAAAGTCCAGAGAAGCCATTGAATATTGTGAAATTAGCATAGAAGCCTATGGGAAGTGGAATTAGTGGTTTTTAGCCTTAAGCTGAAGCCATGGCAAAATGAAAAGTTTCTTGAAATAGCTTTAAACTACTTGAAGATCTTGTTAACTTTGCCATGAGAGGAATACACTACAAAAATCCTTCAAAATATGCATTTTTTTAAGTTATAGGTCCAAATTATGGAAAATTGGTCTTTTTGCCTGATTTTTATGTCCTATCTTGTAAAAAGTGTAGAAAATTTAGTAAAAATATCAAATATTAAACTTTGAGGGCTATATTTACCTAAATATGGTGGTAATAAGCACTTGAAATCAAGTTTTGTGTAGATTTGAGCAAAAATTAGGTTAGAAATGAGGAAAAACTCACTTTCATTACTGCGGTTAAGGCCATATAAGCATTCCCCTATGGCAACATGAAAAATCCATTATTGAGCACTTTTTTTGCTTTAGGTGCCCTTTACTGGTCATGTTGTAATGTAAAAACACTGTATTTACAAATTTAAAGCCAAATATATCACCTTTTGTGAAAATTTAAAGATTTAGGATTTTTGACATGTGATCAAGAAAAAGGGGGAGGCATGTCAGAAATAAATTTTTAAAAATAGACCAATTTCTCAGAAAATGATTACTGTTAAAACTATTTCTTCATTAATATTGTTAAAAAACAAGTTGTGATTGATATTTTTTATTTGAAAAGTCAGAAAAAGTTCTTTGCAAATATTTAATGCATTTAAGTATGGTAAAATATTGTCACTTTTTTGCTCGCACAAGTTGGTTACCCTATATTTAAAAATCAAATATTTAAAAAAGTGCTTGTCACATTTCACTGAAACTTTGCAAATGCATTCAGTATGTGTGTAGAAAGATACCTGTATAGTGATTTATTTTTTCTAAGACAAAAAGTGACTCTTTAGGTTACAGACCACCAATTCAACCAATGAGCATTTGGAACGTACGCAAAAATAGTCCTACGCAGAAATTACTCCTGTTCCTCATAGTGCTGTGAAAAAAGTTCTCATCTTATTTAAAAAATTTAAACAGTTTCTGACAGGAAAAACATTTCTGTACATTTTATAGGTGCATTTTGCTTCTTGTGATGTGAAGCCTAATCTCCACAATGATTTTTAAATATACCCCTATCTTGTGAAAACACTGGGATTTCCCATGCTATTTATAGACCCTTCACTTCCGGTGACCAGTACTTCACTGCAAGTCTGCTAACCCCACATGCCATTCTGAGGATTGTGAGCTGACATATGTAGAATCATGCTGATATATAGTCCTCTGCAGGTTAAAGTTAAGGTAAAGTCCAGAGAAGCCATTGAATATTGTGAAATTAGCATAGAAGCCTATGGGAAGTGGAATTAGTGGTTTTTAGCCTTAAGCTGAAGCCATGGCAAAATGAAAAGTTTCTTGAAATAGCTTTAAACTACTTGAAGATCTTGTTAACTTTGCCATGAGAGGAATACACTACAAAAATCCTTCAAAATATGCATTTTTTTAAGTTATAGGTCCAAATTATGGAAAATTGGTCTTTTTGCCTGATTTTTATGTCCTATCTTGTAAAAAGTGTAGAAAATTTAGTAAAAATATCAAATATTAAACTTTGAGGGCTATATTTACCTAAATATGGTGGTAATAAGCACTTGAAATCAAGTTTTGTGTAGATTTGAGCAAAAATTAGGTTAGAAATGAGGAAAAACTCACTTTCATTACTGCGGTTAAGGCCATATAAGCATTCCCCTATGGCAACATGAAAAATCCATTATTGAGCACTTTTTTTGCTTTAGGTGCCCTTTACTGGTCATGTTGTAATGTAAAAACACTGTATTTACAAATTTAAAGCCAAATATATCACCTTTTGTGAAAATTTAAAGATTTAGGATTTTTGACATGTGATCAAGAAAAAGGGGGAGGCATGTCAGAAATAAATTTTTAAAAATAGACCAATTTCTCAGAAAATGATTACTGTTAAAACTATTTCTTCATTAATATTGTTAAAAAACAAGTTGTGATTGATATTTTTTATTTGAAAAGTCAGAAAAAGTTCTTTGCAAATATTTAATGCATTTAAGTATGGTAAAATATTGTCACTTTTTTGCTCGCACAAGTTGGTTACCCTATATTTAAAAATCAAATATTTAAAAAAGTGCTTGTCACATTTCACTGAAACTTTGCAAATGCATTCAGTATGTGTGTAGAAAGATACCTGTATAGTGATTTATTTTTTCTAAGACAAAAAGTGACTCTTTAGGTTACAGACCACCAATTCAACCAATGAGCATTTGGAACGTACGCAAAAATAGTCCTACGCAGAAATTACTCCTGTTCCTCATAGTGCTGTGAAAAAAGTTCTCATCTTATTTAAAAAATTTAAACAGTTTCTGACAGGAAAAACATTTCTGTACATTTTATAGGTGCATTTTGCTTCTTGTGATGTGAAGCCTAATCTCCACAATGATTTTTAAATATACCCCTATCTTGTGAAAACACTGGGATTTCCCATGCTATTTATAGACCCTTCACTTCCGGTGACCAGTACTTCACTGCAAGTCTGCTAACCCCACATGCCATTCTGAGGATTGTGAGCTGACATATGTAGAATCATGCTGATATATAGTCCTCTGCAGGTTAAAGTTAAGGTAAAGTCCAGAGAAGCCATTGAATATTGTGAAATTAGCATAGAAGCCTATGGGAAGTGGAATTAGTGGTTTTTAGCCTTAAGCTGAAGCCATGGCAAAATGAAAAGTTTCTTGAAATAGCTTTAAACTACTTGAAGATCTTGTTAACTTTGCCATGAGAGGAATACACTACAAAAATCCTTCAAAATATGCATTTTTTTAAGTTATAGGTCCAAATTATGGAAAATTGGTCTTTTTGCCTGATTTTTATGTCCTATCTTGTAAAAAGTGTAGAAAATTTAGTAAAAATATCAAATATTAAACTTTGAGGGCTATATTTACCTAAATATGGTGGTAATAAGCACTTGAAATCAAGTTTTGTGTAGATTTGAGCAAAAATTAGGTTAGAAATGAGGAAAAACTCACTTTCATTACTGCGGTTAAGGCCATATAAGCATTCCCCTATGGCAACATGAAAAATCCATTATTGAGCACTTTTTTTGCTTTAGGTGCCCTTTACTGGTCATGTTGTAATGTAAAAACACTGTATTTACAAATTTAAAGCCAAATATATCACCTTTTGTGAAAATTTAAAGATTTAGGATTTTTGACATGTGATCAAGAAAAAGGGGGAGGCATGTCAGAAATAAATTTTTAAAAATAGACCAATTTCTCAGAAAATGATTACTGTTAAAACTATTTCTTCATTAATATTGTTAAAAAACAAGTTGTGATTGATATTTTTTATTTGAAAAGTCAGAAAAAGTTCTTTGCAAATATTTAATGCATTTAAGTATGGTAAAATATTGTCACTTTTTTGCTCGCACAAGTTGGTTACCCTATATTTAAAAATCAAATATTTAAAAAAGTGCTTGTCACATTTCACTGAAACTTTGCAAATGCATTCAGTATGTGTGTAGAAAGATACCTGTATAGTGATTTATTTTTTCTAAGACAAAAAGTGACTCTTTAGGTTACAGACCACCAATTCAACCAATGAGCATTTGGAACGTACGCAAAAATAGTCCTACGCAGAAATTACTCCTGTTCCTCATAGTGCTGTGAAAAAAGTTCTCATCTTATTTAAAAAATTTAAACAGTTTCTGACAGGAAAAACATTTCTGTACATTTTATAGGTGCATTTTGCTTCTTGTGATGTGAAGCCTAATCTCCACAATGATTTTTAAATATACCCCTATCTTGTGAAAACACTGGGATTTCCCATGCTATTTATAGACCCTTCACTTCCGGTGACCAGTACTTCACTGCAAGTCTGCTAACCCCACATGCCATTCTGAGGATTGTGAGCTGACATATGTAGAATCATGCTGATATATAGTCCTCTGCAGGTTAAAGTTAAGGTAAAGTCCAGAGAAGCCATTGAATATTGTGAAATTAGCATAGAAGCCTATGGGAAGTGGAATTAGTGGTTTTTAGCCTTAATTAAGCTGAAGCCATGGCAAAATGAAAAGTTTCTTGAAATAGCTTTAAACTACTTGAAGATCTTGTTAACTTTGCCATGAGAGGAATACACTACAAAAATCCTAAAAAATATGCATTTTTTTAAGTTATAGGTCCAAATTATGGAAAATTGGTCTTTTTGCCTGATTTTTATGTCCTATCTTGTAAAAAGTGTAGAAAATTTAGTAAAAATATCAAATATTAAACTTTGAGGGCTATATTTACCTAAATATGGTGGTAATAAGCACTTGAAATCAAGTTTTGTGTAGATTTGAGCAAAAATTAGGTTAGAAATGAGGAAAAACTCACTTTCATTACTGCGGTTAAGGCCATATAAGCATTCCCCTATGGCAACATGAAAAATCCATTATTGAGCACTTTTTTTGCTTTAGGTGCCCTTTACTGGTCATGTTGTAATGTAAAAACACTGTATTTACAAATTTAAAGCCAAATATATCACCTTTTGTGAAAATTTAAAGATTTAGGATTTTTGACATGTGATCAAGAAAAAGGGGGAGGCATGTCAGAAATAAATTTTTAAAAATAGACCAATTTCTCAGAAAATGATTACTGTTAAAACTATTTCTTCATTAATATTGTTAAAAAACAAGTTGTGATTGATATTTTTTATTTGAAAAGTCAGAAAAAGTTCTTTGCAAATATTTAATGCATTTAAGTATGGTAAAATATTGTCACTTTTTTGCTCGCACAAGTTGGTTACCCTATATTTAAAAATCAAATATTTAAAAAAGTGCTTGTCACATTTCACTGAAACTTTGCAAATGCATTCAGTATGTGTGTAGAAAGATACCTGTATAGTGATTTATTTTTTCTAAGACAAAAAGTGACTCTTTAAGCTGAAGCCATGGCAAAATGAAAAGTTTCTTGAAATAGCTTTAAACTACTTGAAGATCTTGTTAACTTTGCCATGAGAGGAATACACTACAAAAATCCTTCAAAATATGCATTTTTTTAAGTTATAGGTCCAAATTATGGAAAATTGGTCTTTTTGCCTGATTTTTATGTCCTATCTTGTAAAAAGTGTAGAAAATTTAGTAAAAATATCAAATATTAAACTTTGAGGGCTATATTTACCTAAATATGGTGGTAATAAGCACTTGAAATCAAGTTTTGTGTAGATTTGAGCAAAAATTAGGTTAGAAATGAGGAAAAACTCACTTTCATTACTGCGGTTAAGGCCATATAAGCATTCCCCTATGGCAACATGAAAAATCCATTATTGAGCACTTTTTTTGCTTTAGGTGCCCTTTACTGGTCATGTTGTAATGTAAAAACACTGTATTTACAAATTTAAAGCCAAATATATCACCTTTTGTGAAAATTTAAAGATTTAGGATTTTTGACATGTGATCAAGAAAAAGGGGGAGGCATGTCAGAAATAAATTTTTAAAAATAGACCAATTTCTCAGAAAATGATTACTGTTAAAACTATTTCTTCATTAATATTGTTAAAAAACAAGTTGTGATTGATATTTTTTATTTGAAAAGTCAGAAAAAGTTCTTTGCAAATATTTAATGCATTTAAGTATGGTAAAATATTGTCACTTTTTTGCTCGCACAAGTTGGTTACCCTATATTTAAAAATCAAATATTTAAAAAAGTGCTTGTCACATTTCACTGAAACTTTGCAAATGCATTCAGTATGTGTGTAGAAAGATACCTGTATAGTGATTTATTTTTTCTAAGACAAAAAGTGACTCTTTAGGTTACAGACCACCAATTCAACCAATGAGCATTTGGAACGTACGCAAAAATAGTCCTACGCAGAAATTACTCCTGTTCCTCATAGTGCTGTGAAAAAAGTTCTCATCTTATTTAAAAAATTTAAACAGTTTCTGACAGGAAAAACATTTCTGTACATTTTATAGGTGCATTTTGCTTCTTGTGATGTGAAGCCTAATCTCCACAATGATTTTTAAATATACCCCTATCTTGTGAAAACACTGGGATTTCCCATGCTATTTATAGACCCTTCACTTCCGGTGACCAGTACTTCACTGCAAGTCTGCTAACCCCACATGCCATTCTGAGGATTGTGAGCTGACATATGTAGAATCATGCTGATATATAGTCCTCTGCAGGTTAAAGTTAAGGTAAAGTCCAGAGAAGCCATTGAATATTGTGAAATTAGCATAGAAGCCTATGGGAAGTGGAATTAGTGGTTTTTAGCCTTAAGCTGAAGCCATGGCAAAATGAAAAGTTTCTTGAAATAGCTTTAAACTACTTGAAGATCTTGTTAACTTTGCCATGAGAGGAATACACTACAAAAATCCTTCAAAATATGCATTTTTTTAAGTTATAGGTCCAAATTATGGAAAATTGGTCTTTTTGCCTGATTTTTATGTCCTATCTTGTAAAAAGTGTAGAAAATTTAGTAAAAATATCAAATATTAAACTTTGAGGGCTATATTTACCTAAATATGGTGGTAATAAGCACTTGAAATCAAGTTTTGTGTAGATTTGAGCAAAAATTAGGTTAGAAATGAGGAAAAACTCACTTTCATTACTGCGGTTAAGGCCATATAAGCATTCCCCTATGGCAACATGAAAAATCCATTATTGAGCACTTTTTTTGCTTTAGGTGCCCTTTACTGGTCATGTTGTAATGTAAAAACACTGTATTTACAAATTTAAAGCCAAATATATCACCTTTTGTGAAAATTTAAAGATTTAGGATTTTTGACATGTGATCAAGAAAAAGGGGGAGGCATGTCAGAAATAAATTTTTAAAAATAGACCAATTTCTCAGAAAATGATTACTGTTAAAACTATTTCTTCATTAATATTGTTAAAAAACAAGTTGTGATTGATATTTTTTATTTGAAAAGTCAGAAAAAGTTCTTTGCAAATATTTAATGCATTTAAGTATGGTAAAATATTGTCACTTTTTTGCTCGCACAAGTTGGTTACCCTATATTTAAAAATCAAATATTTAAAAAAGTGCTTGTCACATTTCACTGAAACTTTGCAAATGCATTCAGTATGTGTGTAGAAAGATACCTGTATAGTGATTTATTTTTTCTAAGACAAAAAGTGACTCTTTAGGTTACAGACCACCAATTCAACCAATGAGCATTTGGAACGTACGCAAAAATAGTCCTACGCAGAAATTACTCCTGTTCCTCATAGTGCTGTGAAAAAAGTTCTCATCTTATTTAAAAAATTTAAACAGTTTCTGACAGGAAAAACATTTCTGTACATTTTATAGGTGCATTTTGCTTCTTGTGATGTGAAGCCTAATCTCCACAATGATTTTTAAATATACCCCTATCTTGTGAAAACACTGGGATTTCCCATGCTATTTATAGACCCTTCACTTCCGGTGACCAGTACTTCACTGCAAGTCTGCTAACCCCACATGCCATTCTGAGGATTGTGAGCTGACATATGTAGAATCATGCTGATATATAGTCCTCTGCAGGTTAAAGTTAAGGTAAAGTCCAGAGAAGCCATTGAATATTGTGAAATTAGCATAGAAGCCTATGGGAAGTGGAATTAGTGGTTTTTAGCCTTAAGCTGAAGCCATGGCAAAATGAAAAGTTTCTTGAAATAGCTTTAAACTACTTGAAGATCTTGTTAACTTTGCCATGAGAGGAATACACTACAAAAATCCTTCAAAATATGCATTTTTTTAAGTTATAGGTCCAAATTATGGAAAATTGGTCTTTTTGCCTGATTTTTATGTCCTATCTTGTAAAAAGTGTAGAAAATTTAGTAAAAATATCAAATATTAAACTTTGAGGGCTATATTTACCTAAATATGGTGGTAATAAGCACTTGAAATCAAGTTTTGTGTAGATTTGAGCAAAAATTAGGTTAGAAATGAGGAAAAACTCACTTTCATTACTGCGGTTAAGGCCATATAAGCATTCCCCTATGGCAACATGAAAAATCCATTATTGAGCACTTTTTTTGCTTTAGGTGCCCTTTACTGGTCATGTTGTAATGTAAAAACACTGTATTTACAAATTTAAAGCCAAATATATCACCTTTTGTGAAAATTTAAAGATTTAGGATTTTTGACATGTGATCAAGAAAAAGGGGGAGGCATGTCAGAAATAAATTTTTAAAAATAGACCAATTTCTCAGAAAATGATTACTGTTAAAACTATTTCTTCATTAATATTGTTAAAAAACAAGTTGTGATTGATATTTTTTATTTGAAAAGTCAGAAAAAGTTCTTTGCAAATATTTAATGCATTTAAGTATGGTAAAATATTGTCACTTTTTTGCTCGCACAAGTTGGTTACCCTATATTTAAAAATCAAATATTTAAAAAAGTGCTTGTCACATTTCACTGAAACTTTGCAAATGCATTCAGTATGTGTGTAGAAAGATACCTGTATAGTGATTTATTTTTTCTAAGACAAAAAGTGACTCTTTAGGTTACAGACCACCAATTCAACCAATGAGCATTTGGAACGTACGCAAAAATAGTCCTACGCAGAAATTACTCCTGTTCCTCATAGTGCTGTGAAAAAAGTTCTCATCTTATTTAAAAAATTTAAACAGTTTCTGACAGGAAAAACATTTCTGTACATTTTATAGGTGCATTTTGCTTCTTGTGATGTGAAGCCTAATCTCCACAATGATTTTTAAATATACCCCTATCTTGTGAAAACACTGGGATTTCCCATGCTATTTATAGACCCTTCACTTCCGGTGACCAGTACTTCACTGCAAGTCTGCTAACCCCACATGCCATTCTGAGGATTGTGAGCTGACATATGTAGAATCATGCTGATATATAGTCCTCTGCAGGTTAAAGTTAAGGTAAAGTCCAGAGAAGCCATTGAATATTGTGAAATTAGCATAGAAGCCTATGGGAAGTGGAATTAGTGGTTTTTAGCCTTAAGCTGAAGCCATGGCAAAATGAAAAGTTTCTTGAAATAGCTTTAAACTACTTGAAGATCTTGTTAACTTTGCCATGAGAGGAATACACTACAAAAATCCTTCAAAATATGCATTTTTTTAAGTTATAGGTCCAAATTATGGAAAATTGGTCTTTTTGCCTGATTTTTATGTCCTATCTTGTAAAAAGTGTAGAAAATTTAGTAAAAATATCAAATATTAAACTTTGAGGGCTATATTTACCTAAATATGGTGGTAATAAGCACTTGAAATCAAGTTTTGTGTAGATTTGAGCAAAAATTAGGTTAGAAATGAGGAAAAACTCACTTTCATTACTGCAGTTAAGGCCATATAAGCATTCCCCTATGGCAACATGAAAAATCCATTATTGAGCACTTTTTTTGCTTTAGGTGCCCTTTACTGGTCATGTTGTAATGTAAAAACACTGTATTTACAAATTTAAAGCCAAATATATCACCTTTTGTGAAAATTTAAAGATTTAGGATTTTTGACATGTGATCAAGAAAAAGGGGGAGGCATGTCAGAAATAAATTTTTAAAAATAGACCAATTTCTCAGAAAATGATTACTGTTAAAACTATTTCTTCATTAATATTGTTAAAAAACAAGTTGTGATTGATATTTTTTATTTGAAAAGTCAGAAAAAGTTCTTTGCAAATATTTAATGCATTTAAGTATGGTAAAATATTGTCACTTTTTTGCTCGCACAAGTTGGTTACCCTATATTTAAAAATCAAATATTTAAAAAAGTGCTTGTCACATTTCACTGAAACTTTGCAAATGCATTCAGTATGTGTGTAGAAAGATACCTGTATAGTGATTTATTTTTTCTAAGACAAAAAGTGACTCTTAAGCTGAAGCCATGGCAAAATGAAAAGTTTCTTGAAATAGCTTTAAACTACTTGAAGATCTTGTTAACTTTGCCATGAGAGGAATACACTACAAAAATCCTTCAAAATATGCATTTTTTTAAGTTATAGGTCCAAATTATGGAAAATTGGTCTTTTTGCCTGATTTTTATGTCCTATCTTGTAAAAAGTGTAGAAAATTTAGTAAAAATATCAAATATTAAACTTTGAGGGCTATATTTACCTAAATATGGTGGTAATAAGCACTTGAAATCAAGTTTTGTGTAGATTTGAGCAAAAATTAGGTTAGAAATGAGGAAAAACTCACTTTCATTACTGCGGTTAAGGCCATATAAGCATTCCCCTATGGCAACATGAAAAATCCATTATTGAGCACTTTTTTTGCTTTAGGTGCCCTTTACTGGTCATGTTGTAATGTAAAAACACTGTATTTACAAATTTAAAGCCAAATATATCACCTTTTGTGAAAATTTAAAGATTTAGGATTTTTGACATGTGATCAAGAAAAAGGGGGAGGCATGTCAGAAATAAATTTTTAAAAATAGACCAATTTCTCAGAAAATGATTACTGTTAAAACTATTTCTTCATTAATATTGTTAAAAAACAAGTTGTGATTGATATTTTTTATTTGAAAAGTCAGAAAAAGTTCTTTGCAAATATTTAATGCATTTAAGTATGGTAAAATATTGTCACTTTTTTGCTCGCACAAGTTGGTTACCCTATATTTAAAAATCAAATATTTAAAAAAGTGCTTGTCACATTTCACTGAAACTTTGCAAATGCATTCAGTATGTGTGTAGAAAGATACCTGTATAGTGATTTATTTTTTCTAAGACAAAAAGTGACTCTTTAGGTTACAGACCACCAATTCAACCAATGAGCATTTGGAACGTACGCAAAAATAGTCCTACGCAGAAATTACTCCTGTTCCTCATAGTGCTGTGAAAAAAGTTCTCATCTTATTTAAAAAATTTAAACAGTTTCTGACAGGAAAAACATTTCTGTACATTTTATAGGTGCATTTTGCTTCTTGTGATGTGAAGCCTAATCTCCACAATGATTTTTAAATATACCCCTATCTTGTGAAAACACTGGGATTTCCCATGCTATTTATAGACCCTTCACTTCCGGTGACCAGTACTTCACTGCAAGTCTGCTAACCCCACATGCCATTCTGAGGATTGTGAGCTGACATATGTAGAATCATGCTGATATATAGTCCTCTGCAGGTTAAAGTTAAGGTAAAGTCCAGAGAAGCCATTGAATATTGTGAAATTAGCATAGAAGCCTATGGGAAGTGGAATTAGTGGTTTTTAGCCTTAAGCTGAAGCCATGGCAAAATGAAAAGTTTCTTGAAATAGCTTTAAACTACTTGAAGATCTTGTTAACTTTGCCATGAGAGGAATACACTACAAAAATCCTTCAAAATATGCATTTTTTTAAGTTATAGGTCCAAATTATGGAAAATTGGTCTTTTTGCCTGATTTTTATGTCCTATCTTGTAAAAAGTGTAGAAAATTTAGTAAAAATATCAAATATTAAACTTTGAGGGCTATATTTACCTAAATATGGTGGTAATAAGCACTTGAAATCAAGTTTTGTGTAGATTTGAGCAAAAATTAGGTTAGAAATGAGGAAAAACTCACTTTCATTACTGCGGTTAAGGCCATATAAGCATTCCCCTATGGCAACATGAAAAATCCATTATTGAGCACTTTTTTTGCTTTAGGTGCCCTTTACTGGTCATGTTGTAATGTAAAAACACTGTATTTACAAATTTAAAGCCAAATATATCACCTTTTGTGAAAATTTAAAGATTTAGGATTTTTGACATGTGATCAAGAAAAAGGGGGAGGCATGTCAGAAATAAATTTTTAAAAATAGACCAATTTCTCAGAAAATGATTACTGTTAAAACTATTTCTTCATTAATATTGTTAAAAAACAAGTTGTGATTGATATTTTTTATTTGAAAAGTCAGAAAAAGTTCTTTGCAAATATTTAATGCATTTAAGTATGGTAAAATATTGTCACTTTTTTGCTCGCACAAGTTGGTTACCCTATATTTAAAAATCAAATATTTAAAAAAGTGCTTGTCACATTTCACTGAAACTTTGCAAATGCATTCAGTATGTGTGTAGAAAGATACCTGTATAGTGATTTATTTTTTCTAAGACAAAAAGTGACTCTTAAGCTGAAGCCATGGCAAAATGAAAAGTTTCTTGAAATAGCTTTAAACTACTTGAAGATCTTGTTAACTTTGCCATGAGAGGAATACACTACAAAAATCCTTCAAAATATGCATTTTTTTAAGTTATAGGTCCAAATTATGGAAAATTGGTCTTTTTGCCTGATTTTTATGTCCTATCTTGTAAAAAGTGTAGAAAATTTAGTAAAAATATCAAATATTAAACTTTGAGGGCTATATTTACCTAAATATGGTGGTAATAAGCACTTGAAATCAAGTTTTGTGTAGATTTGAGCAAAAATTAGGTTAGAAATGAGGAAAAACTCACTTTCATTACTGCGGTTAAGGCCATATAAGCATTCCCCTATGGCAACATGAAAAATCCATTATTGAGCACTTTTTTTGCTTTAGGTGCCCTTTACTGGTCATGTTGTAATGTAAAAACACTGTATTTACAAATTTAAAGCCAAATATATCACCTTTTGTGAAAATTTAAAGATTTAGGATTTTTGACATGTGATCAAGAAAAAGGGGGAGGCATGTCAGAAATAAATTTTTAAAAATAGACCAATTTCTCAGAAAATGATTACTGTTAAAACTATTTCTTCATTAATATTGTTAAAAAACAAGTTGTGATTGATATTTTTTATTTGAAAAGTCAGAAAAAGTTCTTTGCAAATATTTAATGCATTTAAGTATGGTAAAATATTGTCACTTTTTTGCTCGCACAAGTTGGTTACCCTATATTTAAAAATCAAATATTTAAAAAAGTGCTTGTCACATTTCACTGAAACTTTGCAAATGCATTCAGTATGTGTGTAGAAAGATACCTGTATAGTGATTTATTTTTTCTAAGACAAAAAGTGACTCTTTAGGTTACAGACCACCAATTCAACCAATGAGCATTTGGAACGTACGCAAAAATAGTCCTACGCAGAAATTACTCCTGTTCCTCATAGTGCTGTGAAAAAAGTTCTCATCTTATTTAAAAAATTTAAACAGTTTCTGACAGGAAAAACATTTCTGTACATTTTATAGGTGCATTTTGCTTCTTGTGATGTGAAGCCTAATCTCCACAATGATTTTTAAATATACCCCTATCTTGTGAAAACACTGGGATTTCCCATGCTATTTATAGACCCTTCACTTCCGGTGACCAGTACTTCACTGCAAGTCTGCTAACCCCACATGCCATTCTGAGGATTGTGAGCTGACATATGTAGAATCATGCTGATATATAGTCCTCTGCAGGTTAAAGTTAAGGTAAAGTCCAGAGAAGCCATTGAATATTGTGAAATTAGCATAGAAGCCTATGGGAAGTGGAATTAGTGGTTTTTAGCCTTAAGCTGAAGCCATGGCAAAATGAAAAGTTTCTTGAAATAGCTTTAAACTACTTGAAGATCTTGTTAACTTTGCCATGAGAGGAATACACTACAAAAATCCTTCAAAATATGCATTTTTTTAAGTTATAGGTCCAAATTATGGAAAATTGGTCTTTTTGCCTGATTTTTATGTCCTATCTTGTAAAAAGTGTAGAAAATTTAGTAAAAATATCAAATATTAAACTTTGAGGGCTATATTTACCTAAATATGGTGGTAATAAGCACTTGAAATCAAGTTTTGTGTAGATTTGAGCAAAAATTAGGTTAGAAATGAGGAAAAACTCACTTTCATTACTGCGGTTAAGGCCATATAAGCATTCCCCTATGGCAACATGAAAAATCCATTATTGAGCACTTTTTTTGCTTTAGGTGCCCTTTACTGGTCATGTTGTAATGTAAAAACACTGTATTTACAAATTTAAAGCCAAATATATCACCTTTTGTGAAAATTTAAAGATTTAGGATTTTTGACATGTGATCAAGAAAAAGGGGGAGGCATGTCAGATATAAATTTTTAAAAATAGACCAATTTCTCAGAAAATGATTACTGTTAAAACTATTTCTTCATTAATATTGTTAAAAAACAAGTTGTGATTGATATTTTTTATTTGAAAAGTCAGAAAAAGTTCTTTGCAAATATTTAATGCATTTAAGTATGGTAAAATATTGTCACTTTTTTGCTCGCACAAGTTGGTTACCCTATATTTAAAAATCAAATATTTAAAAAAGTGCTTGTCACATTTCACTGAAACTTTGCAAATGCATTCAGTATGTGTGTAGAAAGATACCTGTATAGTGATTTATTTTTTCTAAGACAAAAAGTGACTCTTTAGGTTACAGACCACCAATTCAACCAATGAGCATTTGGAACGTACGCAAAAATAGTCCTACGCAGAAATTACTCCTGTTCCTCATAGTGCTGTGAAAAAAGTTCTCATCTTATTTAAAAAATTTAAACAGTTTCTGACAGGAAAAACATTTCTGTACATTTTATAGGTGCATTTTGCTTCTTGTGATGTGAAGCCTAATCTCCACAATGATTTTTAAATATACCCCTATCTTGTGAAAACACTGGGATTTCCCATGCTATTTATAGACCCTTCACTTCCGGTGACCAGTACTTCACTGCAAGTCTGCTAACCCCACATGCCATTCTGAGGATTGTGAGCTGACATATGTAGAATCATGCTGATATATAGTCCTCTGCAGGTTAAAGTTAAGGTAAAGTCCAGAGAAGCCATTGAATATTGTGAAATTAGCATAGAAGCCTATGGGAAGTGGAATTAGTGGTTTTTAGCCTTAAGCTGAAGCCATGGCAAAATGAAAAGTTTCTTGAAATAGCTTTAAACTACTTGAAGATCTTGTTAACTTTGCCATGAGAGGAATACACTACAAAAATCCTTCAAAATATGCATTTTTTTAAGTTATAGGTCCAAATTATGGAAAATTGGTCTTTTTGCCTGATTTTTATGTCCTATCTTGTAAAAAGTGTAGAAAATTTAGTAAAAATATCAAATATTAAACTTTGAGGGCTATATTTACCTAAATATGGTGGTAATAAGCACTTGAAATCAAGTTTTGTGTAGATTTGAGCAAAAATTAGGTTAGAAATGAGGAAAAACTCACTTTCATTACTGCGGTTAAGGCCATATAAGCATTCCCCTATGGCAACATGAAAAATCCATTATTGAGCACTTTTTTTGCTTTAGGTGCCCTTTACTGGTCATGTTGTAATGTAAAAACACTGTATTTACAAATTTAAAGCCAAATATATCACCTTTTGTGAAAATTTAAAGATTTAGGATTTTTGACATGTGATCAAGAAAAAGGGGGAGGCATGTCAGAAATAAATTTTTAAAAATAGACCAATTTCTCAGAAAATGATTACTGTTAAAACTATTTCTTCATTAATATTGTTAAAAAACAAGTTGTGATTGATATTTTTTATTTGAAAAGTCAGAAAAAGTTCTTTGCAAATATTTAATGCATTTAAGTATGGTAAAATATTGTCACTTTTTTGCTCGCACAAGTTGGTTACCCTATATTTAAAAATCAAATATTTTAAAAAGTGCTTGTCACATTTCACTGAAACTTTGCAAATGCATTCAGTATGTGTGTAGAAAGATACCTGTATAGTGATTTATTTTTTCTAAGACAAAAAGTGACTCTTTAGGTTACAGACCACCAATTCAACCAATGAGCATTTGGAACGTACGCAAAAATAGTCCTACGCAGAAATTACTCCTGTTCCTCATAGTGCTGTGAAAAAAGTTCTCATCTTATTTAAAAAATTTAAACAGTTTCTGACAGGAAAAACATTTCTGTACATTTTATAGGTGCATTTTGCTTCTTGTGATGTGAAGCCTAATCTCCACAATGATTTTTAAATATACCCCTATCTTGTGAAAACACTGGGATTTCCCATGCTATTTATAGACCCTTCACTTCCGGTGACCAGTACTTCACTGCAAGTCTGCTAACCCCACATGCCATTCTGAGGATTGTGAGCTGACATATGTAGAATCATGCTGATATATAGTCCTCTGCAGGTTAAAGTTAAGGTAAAGTCCAGAGAAGCCATTGAATATTGTGAAATTAGCATAGAAGCCTATGGGAAGTGGAATTAGTGGTTTTTAGCCTTAAGCTGAAGCCATGGCAAAATGAAAAGTTTCTTGAAATAGCTTTAAACTACTTGAAGATCTTGTTAACTTTGCCATGAGAGGAATACACTACAAAAATCCTTCAAAATATGCATTTTTTTAAGTTATAGGTCCAAATTATGGAAAATTGGTCTTTTTGCCTGATTTTTATGTCCTATCTTGTAAAAAGTGTAG
Organism: Perna viridis; assembly: GCA_037379345.1. Lineage (NCBI taxonomy): Eukaryota > Metazoa > Mollusca > Bivalvia > Mytilida > Mytilidae > Perna > Perna viridis. The sequence continues at coordinate 23,639,184 of CM074514.1, read as the reverse complement.
AAAATTTAGTAAAAATATCAAATATTAAACTTTGAGGGCTATATTTACCTAAATATGGTGGTAATAAGCACTTGAAATCAAGTTTTGTGTAGATTTGAGCAAAAATTAGGTTAGAAATGAGGAAAAACTCACTTTCATTACTGCGGTTAAGGCCATATAAGCATTCCCCTATGGCAACATGAAAAATCCATTATTGAGCACTTTTTTTGCTTTAGGTGCCCTTTACTGGTCATGTTGTAATGTAAAAACACTGTATTTACAAATTTAAAGCCAAATATATCACCTTTTGTGAAAATTTAAAGATTTAGGATTTTTGACATGTGATCAAGAAAAAGGGGGAGGCATGTCAGAAATAAATTTTTAAAAATAGACCAATTTCTCAGAAAATGATTACTGTTAAAACTATTTCTTCATTAATATTGTTAAAAAACAAGTTGTGATTGATATTTTTTATTTGAAAAGTCAGAAAAAGTTCTTTGCAAATATTTAATGCATTTAAGTATGGTAAAATATTGTCACTTTTTTGCTCGCACAAGTTGGTTACCCTATATTTAAAAATCAAATATTTAAAAAAGTGCTTGTCACATTTCACTGAAACTTTGCAAATGCATTCAGTATGTGTGTAGAAAGATACCTGTATAGTGATTTATTTTTTCTAAGACAAAAAGTGACTCTTTAGGTTACAGACCACCAATTCAACCAATGAGCATTTGGAACGTACGCAAAAATAGTCCTACGCAGAAATTACTCCTGTTCCTCATAGTGCTGTGAAAAAAGTTCTCATCTTATTTAAAAAATTTAAACAGTTTCTGACAGGAAAAACATTTCTGTACATTTTATAGGTGCATTTTGCTTCTTGTGATGTGAAGCCTAATCTCCACAATGATTTTTAAATATACCCCTATCTTGTGAAAACACTGGGATTTCCCATGCTATTTATAGACCCTTCACTTCCGGTGACCAGTACTTCACTGCAAGTCTGCTAACCCCACATGCCATTCTGAGGATTGTGAGCTGACATATGTAGAATCATGCTGATATATAGTCCTCTGCAGGTTAAAGTTAAGGTAAAGTCCAGAGAAGCCATTGAATATTGTGAAATTAGCATAGAAGCCTATGGGAAGTGGAATTAGTGGTTTTTAGCCTTAAGCTGAAGCCATGGCAAAATGAAAAGTTTCTTGAAATAGCTTTAAACTACTTGAAGATCTTGTTAACTTTGCCATGAGAGGAATACACTACAAAAATCCTTCAAAATATGCATTTTTTTAAGTTATAGGTCCAAATTATGGAAAATTGGTCTTTTTGCCTGATTTTTATGTCCTATCTTGTAAAAAGTGTAGAAAATTTAGTAAAAATATCAAATATTAAACTTTGAGGGCTATATTTACCTAAATATGGTGGTAATAAGCACTTGAAATCAAGTTTTGTGTAGATTTGAGCAAAAATTAGGTTAGAAATGAGGAAAAACTCACTTTCATTACTGCGGTTAAGGCCATATAAGCATTCCCCTATGGCAACATGAAAAATCCATTATTGAGCACTTTTTTTGCTTTAGGTGCCCTTTACTGGTCATGTTGTAATGTAAAAACACTGTATTTACAAATTTAAAGCCAAATATATCACCTTTTGTGAAAATTTAAAGATTTAGGATTTTTGACATGTGATCAAGAAAAAGGGGGAGGCATGTCAGAAATAAATTTTTAAAAATAGACCAATTTCTCAGAAAATGATTACTGTTAAAACTATTTCTTCATTAATATTGTTAAAAAACAAGTTGTGATTGATATTTTTTATTTGAAAAGTCAGAAAAAGTTCTTTGCAAATATTTAATGCATTTAAGTATGGTAAAATATTGTCACTTTTTTGCTCGCACAAGTTGGTTACCCTATATTTAAAAATCAAATATTTAAAAAAGTGCTTGTCACATTTCACTGAAACTTTGCAAATGCATTCAGTATGTGTGTAGAAAGATACCTGTATAGTGATTTATTTTTTCTAAGACAAAAAGTGACTCTTAAGCTGAAGCCATGGCAAAATGAAAAGTTTCTTGAAATAGCTTTAAACTACTTGAAGATCTTGTTAACTTTGCCATGAGAGGAATACACTACAAAAATCCTTCAAAATATGCATTTTTTTAAGTTATAGGTCCAAATTATGGAAAATTGGTCTTTTTGCCTGATTTTTATGTCCTATCTTGTAAAAAGTGTAGAAAATTTAGTAAAAATATCAAATATTAAACTTTGAGGGCTATATTTACCTAAATATGGTGGTAATAAGCACTTGAAATCAAGTTTTGTGTAGATTTGAGCAAAAATTAGGTTAGAAATGAGGAAAAACTCACTTTCATTACTGCGGTTAAGGCCATATAAGCATTCCCCTATGGCAACATGAAAAATCCATTATTGAGCACTTTTTTTGCTTTAGGTGCCCTTTACTGGTCATGTTGTAATGTAAAAACACTGTATTTACAAATTTAAAGCCAAATATATCACCTTTTGTGAAAATTTAAAGATTTAGGATTTTTGACATGTGATCAAGAAAAAGGGGGAGGCATGTCAGAAATAAATTTTTAAAAATAGACCAATTTCTCAGAAAATGATTACTGTTAAAACTATTTCTTCATTAATATTGTTAAAAAACAAGTTGTGATTGATATTTTTTATTTGAAAAGTCAGAAAAAGTTCTTTGCAAATATTTAATGCATTTAAGTATGGTAAAATATTGTCACTTTTTTGCTCGCACAAGTTGGTTACCCTATATTTAAAAATCAAATATTTAAAAAAGTGCTTGTCACATTTCACTGAAACTTTGCAAATGCATTCAGTATGTGTGTAGAAAGATACCTGTATAGTGATTTATTTTTTCTAAGACAAAAAGTGACTCTTTAGGTTACAGACCACCAATTCAACCAATGAGCATTTGGAACGTACGCAAAAATAGTCCTACGCAGAAATTACTCCTGTTCCTCATAGTGCTGTGAAAAAAGTTCTCATCTTATTTAAAAAATTTAAACAGTTTCTGACAGGAAAAACATTTCTGTACATTTTATAGGTGCATTTTGCTTCTTGTGATGTGAAGCCTAATCTCCACAATGATTTTTAAATATACCCCTATCTTGTGAAAACACTGGGATTTCCCATGCTATTTATAGACCCTTCACTTCCGGTGACCAGTACTTCACTGCAAGTCTGCTAACCCCACATGCCATTCTGAGGATTGTGAGCTGACATATGTAGAATCATGCTGATATATAGTCCTCTGCAGGTTAAAGTTAAGGTAAAGTCCAGAGAAGCCATTGAATATTGTGAAATTAGCATAGAAGCCTATGGGAAGTGGAATTAGTGGTTTTTAGCCTTAAGCTGAAGCCATGGCAAAATGAAAAGTTTCTTGAAATAGCTTTAAACTACTTGAAGATCTTGTTAACTTTGCCATGAGAGGAATACACTACAAAAATCCTTCAAAATATGCATTTTTTTAAGTTATAGGTCCAAATTATGGAAAATTGGTCTTTTTGCCTGATTTTTATGTCCTATCTTGTAAAAAGTGTAGAAAATTTAGTAAAAATATCAAATATTAAACTTTGAGGGCTATATTTACCTAAATATGGTGGTAATAAGCACTTGAAATCAAGTTTTGTGTAGATTTGAGCAAAAATTAGGTTAGAAATGAGGAAAAACTCACTTTCATTACTGCGGTTAAGGCCATATAAGCATTCCCCTATGGCAACATGAAAAATCCATTATTGAGCACTTTTTTTGCTTTAGGTGCCCTTTACTGGTCATGTTGTAATGTAAAAACACTGTATTTACAAATTTAAAGCCAAATATATCACCTTTTGTGAAAATTTAAAGATTTAGGATTTTTGACATGTGATCAAGAAAAAGGGGGAGGCATGTCAGAAATAAATTTTTAAAAATAGACCAATTTCTCAGAAAATGATTACTGTTAAAACTATTTCTTCATTAATATTGTTAAAAAACAAGTTGTGATTGATATTTTTTATTTGAAAAGTCAGAAAAAGTTCTTTGCAAATATTTAATGCATTTAAGTATGGTAAAATATTGTCACTTTTTTGCTCGCACAAGTTGGTTACCCTATATTTAAAAATCAAATATTTAAAAAAGTGCTTGTCACATTTCACTGAAACTTTGCAAATGCATTCAGTATGTGTGTAGAAAGATACCTGTATAGTGATTTATTTTTTCTAAGACAAAAAGTGACTCTTTAGGTTACAGACCACCAATTCAACCAATGAGCATTTGGAACGTACGCAAAAATAGTCCTACGCAGAAATTACTCCTGTTCCTCATAGTGCTGTGAAAAAAGTTCTCATCTTATTTAAAAAATTTAAACAGTTTCTGACAGGAAAAACATTTCTGTACATTTTATAGGTGCATTTTGCTTCTTGTGATGTGAAGCCTAATCTCCACAATGATTTTTAAATATACCCCTATCTTGTGAAAACACTGGGATTTCCCATGCTATTTATAGACCCTTCACTTCCGGTGACCAGTACTTCACTGCAAGTCTGCTAACCCCACATGCCATTCTGAGGATTGTGAGCTGACATATGTAGAATCATGCTGATATATAGTCCTCTGCAGGTTAAAGTTAAGGTAAAGTCCAGAGAAGCCATTGAATATTGTGAAATTAGCATAGAAGCCTATGGGAAGTGGAATTAGTGGTTTTTAGCCTTAAGCTGAAGCCATGGCAAAATGAAAAGTTTCTTGAAATAGCTTTAAACTACTTGAAGATCTTGTTAACTTTGCCATGAGAGGAATACACTACAAAAATCCTTCAAAATATGCATTTTTTTAAGTTATAGGTCCAAATTATGGAAAATTGGTCTTTTTGCCTGATTTTTATGTCCTATCTTGTAAAAAGTGTAGAAAATTTAGTAAAAATATCAAATATTAAACTTTGAGGGCTATATTTACCTAAATATGGTGGTAATAAGCACTTGAAATCAAGTTTTGTGTAGATTTGAGCAAAAATTAGGTTAGAAATGAGGAAAAACTCACTTTCATTACTGCGGTTAAGGCCATATAAGCATTCCCCTATGGCAACATGAAAAATCCATTATTGAGCACTTTTTTTGCTTTAGGTGCCCTTTACTGGTCATGTTGTAATGTAAAAACACTGTATTTACAAATTTAAAGCCAAATATATCACCTTTTGTGAAAATTTAAAGATTTAGGATTTTTGACATGTGATCAAGAAAAAGGGGGAGGCATGTCAGAAATAAATTTTTAAAAATAGACCAATTTCTCAGAAAATGATTACTGTTAAAACTATTTCTTCATTAATATTGTTAAAAAACAAGTTGTGATTGATATTTTTTATTTGAAAAGTCAGAAAAAGTTCTTTGCAAATATTTAATGCATTTAAGTATGGTAAAATATTGTCACTTTTTTGCTCGCACAAGTTGGTTACCCTATATTTAAAAATCAAATATTTAAAAAAGTGCTTGTCACATTTCACTGAAACTTTGCAAATGCATTCAGTATGTGTGTAGAAAGATACCTGTATAGTGATTTATTTTTTCTAAGACAAAAAGTGACTCTTTAGGTTACAGACCACCAATTCAACCAATGAGCATTTGGAACGTACGCAAAAATAGTCCTACGCAGAAATTACTCCTGTTCCTCATAGTGCTGTGAAAAAAGTTCTCATCTTATTTAAAAAATTTAAACAGTTTCTGACAGGAAAAACATTTCTGTACATTTTATAGGTGCATTTTGCTTCTTGTGATGTGAAGCCTAATCTCCACAATGATTTTTAAATATACCCCTATCTTGTGAAAACACTGGGATTTCCCATGCTATTTATAGACCCTTCACTTCCGGTGACCAGTACTTCACTGCAAGTCTGCTAACCCCACATGCCATTCTGAGGATTGTGAGCTGACATATGTAGAATCATGCTGATATATAGTCCTCTGCAGGTTAAAGTTAAGGTAAAGTCCAGAGAAGCCATTGAATATTGTGAAATTAGCATAGAAGCCTATGGGAAGTGGAATTAGTGGTTTTTAGCCTTAAGCTGAAGCCATGGCAAAATGAAAAGTTTCTTGAAATAGCTTTAAACTACTTGAAGATCTTGTTAACTTTGCCATGAGAGGAATACACTACAAAAATCCTTCAAAATATGCATTTTTTTAAGTTATAGGTCCAAATTATGGAAAATTGGTCTTTTTGCCTGATTTTTATGTCCTATCTTGTAAAAAGTGTAGAAAATTTAGTAAAAATATCAAATATTAAACTTTGAGGGCTATATTTACCTAAATATGGTGGTAATAAGCACTTGAAATCAAGTTTTGTGTAGATTTGAGCAAAAATTAGGTTAGAAATGAGGAAAAACTCACTTTCATTACTGCGGTTAAGGCCATATAAGCATTCCCCTATGGCAACATGAAAAATCCATTATTGAGCACTTTTTTTGCTTTAGGTGCCCTTTACTGGTCATGTTGTAATGTAAAAACACTGTATTTACAAATTTAAAGCCAAATATATCACCTTTTGTGAAAATTTAAAGATTTAGGATTTTTGACATGTGATCAAGAAAAAGGGGGAGGCATGTCAGAAATAAATTTTTAAAAATAGACCAATTTCTCAGAAAATGATTACTGTTAAAACTATTTCTTCATTAATATTGTTAAAAAACAAGTTGTGATTGATATTTTTTATTTGAAAAGTCAGAAAAAGTTCTTTGCAAATATTTAATGCATTTAAGTATGGTAAAATATTGTCACTTTTTTGCTCGCACAAGTTGGTTACCCTATATTTAAAAATCAAATATTTAAAAAAGTGCTTGTCACATTTCACTGAAACTTTGCAAATGCATTCAGTATGTGTGTAGAAAGATACCTGTATAGTGATTTATTTTTTCTAAGACAAAAAGTGACTCTTTAGGTTACAGACCACCAATTCAACCAATGAGCATTTGGAACGTACGCAAAAATAGTCCTACGCAGAAATTACTCCTGTTCCTCATAGTGCTGTGAAAAAAGTTCTCATCTTATTTAAAAAATTTAAACAGTTTCTGACAGGAAAAACATTTCTGTACATTTTATAGGTGCATTTTGCTTCTTGTGATGTGAAGCCTAATCTCCACAATGATTTTTAAATATACCCCTATCTTGTGAAAACACTGGGATTTCCCATGCTATTTATAGACCCTTCACTTCCGGTGACCAGTACTTCACTGCAAGTCTGCTAACCCCACATGCCATTCTGAGGATTGTGAGCTGACATATGTAGAATCATGCTGATATATAGTCCTCTGCAGGTTAAAGTTAAGGTAAAGTCCAGAGAAGCCATTGAATATTGTGAAATTAGCATAGAAGCCTATGGGAAGTGGAATTAGTGGTTTTTAGCCTTAAGCTGAAGCCATGGCAAAATGAAAAGTTTCTTGAAATAGCTTTAAACTACTTGAAGATCTTGTTAACTTTGCCATGAGAGGAATACACTACAAAAATCCTTCAAAATATGCATTTTTTTAAGTTATAGGTCCAAATTATGGAAAATTGGTCTTTTTGCCTGATTTTTATGTCCTATCTTGTAAAAAGTGTAGAAAATTTAGTAAAAATATCAAATATTAAACTTTGAGGGCTATATTTACCTAAATATGGTGGTAATAAGCACTTGAAATCAAGTTTTGTGTAGATTTGAGCAAAAATTAGGTTAGAAATGAGGAAAAACTCACTTTCATTACTGCGGTTAAGGCCATATAAGCATTCCCCTATGGCAACATGAAAAATCCATTATTGAGCACTTTTTTTGCTTTAGGTGCCCTTTACTGGTCATGTTGTAATGTAAAAACACTGTATTTACAAATTTAAAGCCAAATATATCACCTTTTGTGAAAATTTAAAGATTTAGGATTTTTGACATGTGATCAAGAAAAAGGGGGAGGCATGTCAGAAATAAATTTTTAAAAATAGACCAATTTCTCAGAAAATGATTACTGTTAAAACTATTTCTTCATTAATATTGTTAAAAAACAAGTTGTGATTGATATTTTTTATTTGAAAAGTCAGAAAAAGTTCTTTGCAAATATTTAATGCATTTAAGTATGGTAAAATATTGTCACTTTTTTGCTCGCACAAGTTGGTTACCCTATATTTAAAAATCAAATATTTAAAAAAGTGCTTGTCACATTTCACTGAAACTTTGCAAATGCATTCAGTATGTGTGTAGAAAGATACCTGTATAGTGATTTATTTTTTCTAAGACAAAAAGTGACTCTTTAGGTTACAGACCACCAATTCAACCAATGAGCATTTGGAACGTACGCAAAAATAGTCCTACGCAGAAATTACTCCTGTTCCTCATAGTGCTGTGAAAAAAGTTCTCATCTTATTTAAAAAATTTAAACAGTTTCTGACAGGAAAAACATTTCTGTACATTTTATAGGTGCATTTTGCTTCTTGTGATGTGAAGCCTAATCTCCACAATGATTTTTAAATATACCCCTATCTTGTGAAAACACTGGGATTTCCCATGCTATTTATAGACCCTTCACTTCCGGTGACCAGTACTTCACTGCAAGTCTGCTAACCCCACATGCCATTCTGAGGATTGTGAGCTGACATATGTAGAATCATGCTGATATATAGTCCTCTGCAGGTTAAAGTTAAGGTAAAGTCCAGAGAAGCCATTGAATATTGTGAAATTAGCATAGAAGCCTATGGGAAGTGGAATTAGTGGTTTTTAGCTTTAAGCTGAAGCCATGGCAAAATGAAAAGTTTCTTGAAATAGCTTTAAACTACTTGAAGATCTTGTTAACTTTGCCATGAGAGGAATACACTACAAAAATCCTTCAAAATATGCATTTTTTTAAGTTATAGGTCCAAATTATGGAAAATTGGTCTTTTTGCCTGATTTTTATGTCCTATCTTGTAAAAAGTGTAGAAAATTTAGTAAAAATATCAAATATTAAACTTTGAGGGCTATATTTACCTAAATATGGTGGTAATAAGCACTTGAAATCAAGTTTTGTGTAGATTTGAGCAAAAATTAGGTTAGAAATGAGGAAAAACTCACTTTCATTACTGCGGTTAAGGCCATATAAGCATTCCCCTATGGCAACATGAAAAATCCATTATTGAGCACTTTTTTTGCTTTAGGTGCCCTTTACTGGTCATGTTGTAATGTAAAAACACTGTATTTACAAATTTAAAGCCAAATATATCACCTTTTGTGAAAATTTAAAGATTTAGGATTTTTGACATGTGATCAAGAAAAAGGGGGAGGCATGTCAGAAATAAATTTTTAAAAATAGACCAATTTCTCAGAAAATGATTACTGTTAAAACTATTTCTTCATTAATATTGTTAAAAAACAAGTTGTGATTGATATTTTTTATTTGAAAAGTCAGAAAAAGTTCTTTGCAAATATTTAATGCATTTAAGTATGGTAAAATATTGTCACTTTTTTGCTCGCACAAGTTGGTTACCCTATATTTAAAAATCAAATATTTAAAAAAGTGCTTGTCACATTTCACTGAAACTTTGCAAATGCATTCAGTATGTGTGTAGAAAGATACCTGTATAGTGATTTATTTTTTCTAAGACAAAAAGTGACTCTTTAGGTTACAGACCACCAATTCAACCAATGAGCATTTGGAACGTACGCAAAAATAGTCCTACGCAGAAATTACTCCTGTTCCTCATAGTGCTGTGAAAAAAGTTCTCATCTTATTTAAAAAATTTAAACAGTTTCTGACAGGAAAAACATTTCTGTACATTTTATAGGTGCATTTTGCTTCTTGTGATGTGAAGCCTAATCTCCACAATGATTTTTAAATATACCCCTATCTTGTGAAAACACTGGGATTTCCCATGCTATTTATAGACCCTTCACTTCCGGTGACCAGTACTTCACTGCAAGTCTGCTAACCCCACATGCCATTCTGAGGATTGTGAGCTGACATATGTAGAATCATGCTGATATATAGTCCTCTGCAGGTTAAAGTTAAGGTAAAGTCCAGAGAAGCCATTGAATATTGTGAAATTAGCATAGAAGCCTATGGGAAGTGGAATTAGTGGTTTTTAGCCTTAAGCTGAAGCCATGGCAAAATGAAAAGTTTCTTGAAATAGCTTTAAACTACTTGAAGATCTTGTTAACTTTGCCATGAGAGGAATACACTACAAAAATCCTTCAAAATATGCATTTTTTTAAGTTATAGGTCCAAATTATGGAAAATTGGTCTTTTTGCCTGATTTTTATGTCCTATCTTGTAAAAAGTGTAGAAAATTTAGTAAAAATATCAAATATTAAACTTTGAGGGCTATATTTACCTAAATATGGTGGTAATAAGCACTTGAAATCAAGTTTTGTGTAGATTTGAGCAAAAATTAGGTTAGAAATGAGGAAAAACTCACTTTCATTACTGCGGTTAAGGCCATATAAGCATTCCCCTATGGCAACATGAAAAATCCATTATTGAGCACTTTTTTTGCTTTAGGTGCCCTTTACTGGTCATGTTGTAATGTAAAAACACTGTATTTACAAATTTAAAGCCAAATATATCACCTTTTGTGAAAATTTAAAGATTTAGGATTTTTGACATGTGATCAAGAAAAAGGGGGAGGCATGTCAGAAATAAATTTTTAAAAATAGACCAATTTCTCAGAAAATGATTACTGTTAAAACTATTTCTTCATTAATATTGTTAAAAAACAAGTTGTGATTGATATTTTTTATTTGAAAAGTCAGAAAAAGTTCTTTGCAAATATTTAATGCATTTAAGTATGGTAAAATATTGTCACTTTTTTGCTCGCACAAGTTGGTTACCCTATATTTAAAAATCAAATATTTAAAAAAGTGCTTGTCACATTTCACTGAAACTTTGCAAATGCATTCAGTATGTGTGTAGAAAGATACCTGTATAGTGATTTATTTTTTCTAAGACAAAAAGTGACTCTTTAGGTTACAGACCACCAATTCAACCAATGAGCATTTGGAATGTACGCAAAAATAGTCCTACGCAGAAATTACTCCTGTTCCTCATAGTGCTGTGAAAAAAGTTCTCATCTTATTTAAAAAATTTAAACAGTTTCTGACAGGAAAAACATTTCTGTACATTTTATAGGTGCATTTTGCTTCTTGTGATGTGAAGCCTAATCTCCACAATGATTTTTAAATATACCCCTATCTTGTGAAAACACTGGGATTTCCCATGCTATTTATAGACCCTTCACTTCCGGTGACCAGTACTTCACTGCAAGTCTGCTAACCCCACATGCCATTCTGAGGATTGTGAGCTGACATATGTAGAATCATGCTGATATATAGTCCTCTGCAGGTTAAAGTTAAGGTAAAGTCCAGAGAAGCCATTGAATATTGTGAAATTAGCATAGAAGCCTATGGGAAGTGGAATTAGTGGTTTTTAGCCTTAAGCTGAAGCCATGGCAAAATGAAAAGTTTCTTGAAATAGCTTTAAACTACTTGAAGATCTTGTTAACTTTGCCATGAGAGGAATACACTACAAAAATCCTTCAAAATATGCATTTTTTTAAGTTATAGGTCCAAATTATGGAAAATTGGTCTTTTTGCCTGATTTTTATGTCCTATCTTGTAAAAAGTGTAGAAAATTTAGTAAAAATATCAAATATTAAACTTTGAGGGCTATATTTACCTAAATATGGTGGTAATAAGCACTTGAAATCAAGTTTTGTGTAGATTTGAGCAAAAATTAGGTTAGAAATGAGGAAAAACTCACTTTCATTACTGCGGTTAAGGCCATATAAGCATTCCCCTATGGCAACATGAAAAATCCATTATTGAGCACTTTTTTTGCTTTAGGTGCCCTTTACTGGTCATGTTGTAATGTAAAAACACTGTATTTACAAATTTAAAGCCAAATATATCACCTTTTGTGAAAATTTAAAGATTTAGGATTTTTGACATGTGATCAAGAAAAAGGGGGAGGCATGTCAGAAATAAATTTTTAAAAATAGACCAATTTCTCAGAAAATGATTACTGTTAAAACTATTTCTTCATTAATATTGTTAAAAAACAAGTTGTGATTGATATTTTTTATTTGAAAAGTCAGAAAAAGTTCTTTGCAAATATTTAATGCATTTAAGTATGGTAAAATATTGTCACTTTTTTGCTCGCACAAGTTGGTTACCCTATATTTAAAAATCAAATATTTAAAAAAGTGCTTGTCACATTTCACTGAAACTTTGCAAATGCATTCAGTATGTGTGTAGAAAGATACCTGTATAGTGATTTATTTTTTCTAAGACAAAAAGTGACTCTTTAGGTTACAGACCACCAATTCAACCAATGAGCATTTGGAACGTACGCAAAAATAGTCCTACGCAGAAATTACTCCTGTTCCTCATAGTGCTGTGAAAAAAGTACTCATCTTATTTAAAAAATTTAAACAGTTTCTGACAGGAAAAACATTTCTGTACATTTTATAGGTGCATTTTGCTTCTTGTGATGTGAAGCCTAATCTCCACAATGATTTTTAAATATACCCCTATCTTGTGAAAACACTGGGATTTCCCATGCTATTTATAGACCCTTCACTTCCGGTGACCAGTACTTCACTGCAAGTCTGCTAACCCCACATGCCATTCTGAGGATTGTGAGCTGACATATGTAGAATCATGCTGATATATAGTCCTCTGCAGGTTAAAGTTAAGGTAAAGTCCAGAGAAGCCATTGAATATTGTGAAATTAGCATAGAAGCCTATGGGAAGTGGAATTAGTGGTTTTTAGCCTCTACACTGCATCTCAGCCAAACTAAACCTAGACCCATCCATTGTCCCATTCAGTCACTGCATGCAGTAACCGATCGCAACATTGATTGGTTTAATTTTAATTAGATTTACTACAGCTGAATGTAAGGTTTACATACATTGAATTTGTTATCAATGCACCAAGGCTGCCTATGCATTGTTTACCAATACTTAAGAGGTATATTTTTATCGTACATGTGTTTTATAAGTTCGAAGTATCTTATTGTGACAATTATATATGGGACCACAGGGCACTAACATACATTTTTATGATTCAATACACAATTTAAAGGAAAGGTCAGATAATGTCAGATAAGATATCCAGATTTGTTGTTTTCCATGTACACCAAGAATAAATTTGCAAAATTTTCAAAAGGTTATGGACTCATATCTAAATTAAGCTGAGAAGAAATTGAATGGGACCCGTACTTCACAACCATAAATTATTTATGATATTGGTTTGATGGTCTATTTAAATACATGAATGATAGTTAATGATAGTTATGTTCATGTCAGAAAATCCCTTGCAGTTTATAATATGCTTTGAAAATATTTTGGTGAATAATGAGAAGACAATATGTACCCATTATGTTATTATTATTATGTATATATAATACTTGAAACCTCCTTGGCTACACATATAACCATGTTACATTGTCTCGTATGACTCGTATTGATACAATCTATAAGTACTTCCTGTTTTCTGAAGTAACCTTTAACATTAGATATCATACTGACGGATATAGTAAATACTGAAAATTAATTTACATGATTACAATTTTAGATCACATTATATGTGGTTTTTATCAAGTATAATACAAATGATGTACTTTGTTCTGAAAAGAAAATTGTAGTAACTACTTAAAGGGTTAACTCGAACATTTGCATCATGGGTCAAGCTTTTTTGTTTCCGATATCAAATTTTTACATTTTTTGTAGCTCAAACAAATTAGATATTTGTTTTGTTGTGACATATCCACAAAACTTTGTTTTTCATTTTATGCACAAATGACATAACTAGAGTATCACTGATTTTACTATTATAATTTCCTCTTCCACAGAACGTTGTGTCTTGAATTACTTACTTCTGTCAGAAAAAAATGACATCTTATATAACGTCGTTTGATATGTTTGTTTTTTGTCAAGGTAACACAGAACACCTGTATTATTTGGTTATTTCTCAAGGTTGTCAGAACTTTACTAACAAGCACAGTTCTGATACTTAATACATAGTTGTCAATATTGATTACTATAGATCAAATTTTCGTTGGGGTCATTTATTAGGTATACATACTAAGAAATTTAGGAACATTTAAATATAGTATAGTAATTTTTCCGTCAAAGAATGTTTATTTCCTTGTGCATGCTTTATTTGGGCAGCTGGAAGAATTAAAAAAAAATTATACTATTATCAAATGGACTAAACAACCAATAAAATGGGGTTCATAATTGGTGTGAAGTAAATTTAGACAGGGTTTGGCTAGAAAAAAATAAATGAAATAAACAGCTGTATTGAGGTTTGGAAGTAAAGAGGCTTAACTTTTTTATGGCAATTCGAGTGTTTATCATCAAACTTAAAAAAATATGGCTTATCTCTCAAAACCTCTAGAGCAGATCTTCTAAAAGAGAGCAATATGGAAACTCAAAATTCAAATTCAGAGGGAAAGCTTTGCTTTTAGACAGTTTCTCCAAAAGCAAGTTTAAAGGATCAATGATGTATGGAATATACAAAATAACACTTTGAAAACCGTCCTTGATTAAAAGATAAAAGGATTGGATAGCCCAATATAGCCAAATAAAAGTAGCTTATAAATATACTGACAAAATAGTATTGACTTTAAGTCAAACAATAAGGTACTCTTTAAGATAAACAAAACGCAGTTCGTACAGAGGGACAGATTTTGGAAACCCCAAATATCAAGCTGAAACAATCATTTTATGACTCCCCTCTCACCCAAAAGAAAGACCCACTTTCAAACATACTGAGTGAGAAAAATATGGGCAAGTTTACATGGTTACTTTGGCAACAGAAAGGACCAGCAAAGTTAATGGAAGATATTGCATAATGTTGTATACAATGAAGAAATGCTACATTTTTAGGTCAAACGGGGAGTGTCACTTTTGTACAGAAACGAATTCAAAACTTTCTCCACTTATTTTTGCATTGTAAACGAATCAAATAAATTTGGAAGGAGATATTTGGGACGATGAACTTATTAGGTGGAAGATATAAAATTCAGAAACGGTAATAATTATTGGTAAAAAGCCTGCTACTAATTAACTAAATTCTGGTATTTTAAACAACCAAGTTGGTAATTTGAGGACGCAGGAATATTGTTAAATATCAAAAAGAGGTTTAAATCAAATTAACAATTCAGAGTATGATAACAAATGAAATGATTTTTAAGTCACTAATATTGTTAGCGACTTCTTTCACTCGTATTTTCAGTACTTTACATTCGCATATGATTTGCATAATTATATATGACTACTCCACATTAAGATGCTGATCGGTGCCATGTTTATTGTCGTAGCCTCATAGTTCTAGCTTCATACGAGGTCAAAATGAATCTCTTAAATACCATACACATGTGTTTTATGTGTGTTTTTGCTTGTATGAGAACATGAAGTTTACATTAAAGATGAAATGATCGGTTAGCATTGAACATTACCCAGCTTCCGATTCAGACACAGGGGATCGTAACAATTGACTATATAGGTCATATGCATTATCAGGGCCCGATATCTATATATAACCATTGCGGGTTGTTTAATCTGGTTCCTGGTAACCAATTGTTTTGAATTAAAAATATTCAGGTCATCATGGGTACGAAAGAATAATCATATCAAGGGAACCAAAATTCTGGCGGAAGTAACCCGATTTTAGAGCATATCGAATTCGTGTGATTTCGAATGTTGAAAGTAAACCGAAATCAGTGGCAAAGAATATTTTACGATTAGCAACTTTGAGGACATCAGTCTTTATTTTCCCCATATTTCGTTAAGTACAAACTATGCGGTGATGCATATCATGAAAATTGTTTTCACACATGTATAAAGAACGGTTTGCTTTTATTTTATCTTACAGGTTATCGATACCCCTTCATGTATATGTTGTTTTCAATGATTCTTTAAAGTTAGACATGCCGTTTTAACTAGCTTGAAAAGTTTTATGTAACTGACATATATGCTTATTTAAAACGGAATCGGGGGGGGAGGGGTGGGAGTCCACTGTCCATCTGTAAAACATTAGGCAATATTACTTATTATAATAACGCATAGACCTGTAATTGAATGTGAAAATGGATGTTGTTTGCGTTGAAAATAAAAGAGCTGAACAAGTATAATACTGAGAAAAGCATGAACAGACTTAAAGCATCGATGGACTTAAAGCATCGATAGACTCAGTTTGGAATTGTTGACAATATGTCTTTTCATTTTATGTCAATTACATTTCAAGGTGTATCTACTGAATATTGTTTTTTTTTTTTTCATGGCGCATTATATAAATTTGAAATATCCTCATATAATTACCTGCGTCACCAAAGTTAAGGTCTAGTAATTGCGCGTTACGGAGAATCTACTTTTTTGTAATCTATATTAATTTAAACAGTATTATTATTAATGCAGCATTGAAGATGTAAACCTTCTATTTTTACGTTTGATAAAAATTATAAACATTTTTGTATGTTGTACTTTTTTTAAATTTGACACTATTCACAAATTTAAATCAGTACTATTTCATTAAGTTTTATTGTTTTATATACCGAAACGTCAGCACTCACATAATTCAAATATGACAAAATAAAAAAAACATGGTTTAAGTGTGAAAACAGAAAACAAGGATGATTCACATACACAATGTAGCGAACTTGATTAAACAGATTGCGTCTAAATACTTAAGAGAAGGAAACAAGACATCACACAAAGAACTCATGCACTAGCACGATGAACTCTTTGATGAGAATAACATTTCCCATGTTAATGAACTGTTTTCGTATTAGAGTCCCATTAGTCGTTCTTTTCCGTCGATGTGTTTAAAGGATACCAAGTGATAGAACATTATATGCTTTCTAAAATACTGAATACTAGAATTATGCATGTGATGTTCACTGTCTAATGTGTTTATTTTCTTTCATTTGAACTTGTGTATACACAACTGATAAATGCGGTGTTATTAAACTCTAAAAGAAATATTGACGATAAAAATGGTTTCGTCAAGTAAGTCGCCATTTGATTGTCCATATACAATGTAATACCAGAATTATATGATTTGTAAGAACAGAAAGTCTTGCATAGTAAGATCAGAAATTTGTAAAAGTGGAAAATTATGCCTATAGAACAGTAAAACAACTTTTTTTTTATATGGTGAAGCATCAGGAATAGCCTTAGCATTGGAAGTCCTTGATATATAAGATGTAAGAAATTCCTAGCCCTAAAATTGTTAAACAGAAAATCTTTATCTGGTCCAGTCGGGGACTACAGTAGCCATGACATTTGTGACCAGAAAGTCCTAGCCTGGACTACCTCTTTAGCATTGTAAAAATGAAAGTCTTAAAAATGTGGTATTACCGCTGAGGACTAGCCGTAGCATTGAAATAGAAAGTCCTGGTCTGGTCTATACCCCAGCAAAAGAGAAAGTCCCAGCTTAGTCTAGCCAGGTTCTTACGCCATGGAGTTGAGCTCATTTCTGTTGTCGACAGTAGTTCATTTTTCACAGACCATGCCGAACAATTTGGAGAAAACCTTAAGCATCAGTGTGCCTCTTAAAATGGACACATAATTATTGCTTTAGTGTCAATTCGTCTTCGGCTTCTCCGGAACACAACCTTCTTGTCTTTTGACATAGGATTTTGATATTTGGTGTAGTGTGGATGTATCACGATAAAACCTTGTGTCGCGTACCATTTTTTATGGCCTTTGACAATGATATTTTATGCAAAGGACAAAAAAAAAACATACTTTTTATGCATTTGTTTATTGCCTGGACCATAACTTGTTTGTCTTTTGACGTAGGCCATAGATACTTGGTATGTGGGTAGTACATGATAAGACATGACCATGTCTATAAAGGTACAAACTCAGAATTTGTCAGGCCATTTTATTGTCCGGAACATTTTATATTTTGTATAGCATGATAGTACAATGTTGCACGTATCATTTTCAATTACCCTTGGCCTTTTATGCAAAAGTCAGATAATTGGATTATAGGACAATTGTTTTGTTCATCCCAAATAAAAGTTAAAAAAGATACAAAGAACAACTTGATGAATTTTCATGAAACTTGGTGTGTTTTAAAGCATTATTATTAGAACAAGTTTACGAGGAAATATGATCATCTGAAGGGGGTTGTTTTGATGCAGTCATGATATTGATACGGTCACTGTTAATACGTATCAATTGATTGAATGGGTTATAACAATAGGTGTAATACCACTATTTCTGGTCTCCATTACTTTTTATGTTAAATTCAGATTTTTATAAGGCTAAAATGTCTTTTTACGTCAGTACAGATGGTGCTAGAGGGGTATCATTATGATAGTCACCATTTACTTTAACTCTCATAAAAATATCAACATACCTTGTGTGCCTTCTAAGAAAGAACGGTAAAGTGAAAGTAGACAGGTGCAGAAATCACTACTTTCGTTTTGAAATTTAGCCATATCAAGGGGCCTAGAGTTTTTGTTCAGCATTGTTTTACCCTACACTGAATAAAGAAAATGAAGTTGTTAGAGTATTACTGATTCATTCAGCTTTCAGATGACACCAAGTTTGTATACCTCTACTAAACAAGAAGAATGATAGGGTGCAATAATGGGACTACTTCGTGTCATTACGAACTACTTTCCTGTGTGTGCAGGCGACTGGTTTCCGAAATGGTGGTATTACACCAATAACGATAAATGGAGGAAGCATAAAACCGGAATTGAAAATGTAAAACGTTTCTAGTTTTTCTAACAATCTTGATTTTTGAGTACTCCTCAGTGTCTACATATGTATGTGTTGTCAGTGTTCAGCAACCTAACATACACTAGTAGTAATTGTTTACGTACACTGGTAGAAATTTTGAAGATGACAAAATTCATTCTTGGCCATTCACAGAATTGAAGTATTCACCCGAACCTACATTAGTTTTATGTAACGAAAAACAATAATTTAATTTGATTGTTTATTTCTTATCTGGGGAAGGTAGGTTATTTTCCATAAACTAACTTAATACTGTGCTGTCATTAACATCAATATGTCCGCAGACCGCAGTTCAAATAATTCCAAACTTAGTCAGCCTCTTATCTTAACCTATACTTAGAAATCGGTGGTAAAGGAAAACGATTGAGCTAACTTTACGACAAACGTGATGGCTTTTCATTCAGTATTGTCAACTTTCCTTTCATCTGTGGCAACACCCCTTCAGCACCTGCGTATGGAGTGTTCATATCACAGCTCATACGTTATGCCAAAGCTCTCCGAAACTACGCAGACTCATTGTATCGCGCAAGAATTCTGACATGGTTATGTTGCTACAAGATTGAAGTCATCACTACATCAGTTTTATGGTCGTCACCATGAACTCGTGAATCGCTACGGTGTATCCATCTGCGCCATGAAAACTGATTTGTTCAACGTGCCATAGTTTTCCTTTCCTCTCTCGCCTACCCCGGACTTGACTTTTTATGAGTAACTCGGCGGATGTTTCTAGAAAAGCAGAGGACGCTTATCCTATCGCTGCATCTGGTCCATGCTCCCAGTTTTTAGTGGAGTCCGAGTTGCTCATTTGCTCTTGTTACTTTGTATGTATGATTTTTAGTTACTTTAGGTTCTTTTTTGTGTATGTCTGTTTTCCATGTCTGGTCTTTGTCCCTGGATTACATTCTTTTGATTACCGCTATAACCTTGTTTCTCTTGGTTGCTCTTTAACCAGAACATAAGATAATTTGAATGCTATTGAAAACATTTTAGAAAAAAAACTGAAGCTACTGATTTGTTGAAGTGACATTATAAACCCATATACATGTATTAAGCCCAATCAAGGCTATTCAAATATCGAGGCCAAACAAAAAATAAACACAAGACAGTCATTCAATCCACAAAGTAATAAGAATTATTAAATCGACGCTTTGTTAATCAAAGAAGTAAAGTGAATTCTAAATAAAATGCCCCAATAGCTAAATACTGGAATGTTAAATAATTCAGTATACAGATTAATGAAGCGTATAGAGATAACACAAAGAGGTCATATTGACAATACATAAATGATCTCCATCAGCGAATGATTATACGATTCACCCTACTTCCGTTTTACTACATAAACCCGCTAAGTGTTTAGTTATGAAGTGCGAAATTCAAAGCTATTGGATTGTCAGAAGTTATAACTTGATAACTAGACTTGCTACAACTCCCTCTCTTTATTTTTAAAGAATATATGAAAATGTTTATTGATTGCATGTATCCCCCTGATAGCAAATCTACTAATTGTTGCGGGAAAGAAATAAGTAGTGGCGTTATCATACAGATTAAGTAGCTGTCTTTGTAAGAATCATGCAAAATTTGAAAAAAGTGATACACCCCAAAAAAGGCTACATATTTTTATTTTTGTAATTAAGTTGTTTTATGGGTCTATACTATGGAATGTGTAATTATTCATTCAAATCTGCCTGCTCTTAGGAGATAATCCACATTGAAAATCCAGTAGATTCTATTGTATTTGAGTGCCATTTACAGAGTTATCTCCCTTAATTTTGAAATCTACAGTGCATTCTATATAATTTTTATCTCCTAAGAGCACGGGTTATATGAAAAACCACATGTTAATTTCTGTTTACAATGACATTTCAAACAAAATATCAAAAATAAAAATATGTAGGCTTTTTACCCATGAATCACATTTTGCATGATCCTTAGCTGGAGTCCTATTTAATTACATAGATTTTCTGTGTATATATATAATAAAGAGGGACTTGTATTAAGCCTACTTGATAACCTGCTGTGATAGGACAGTACTTAGACATTATTGATTAAATTGTAATTGTTGAGAAAGGGAGGAATGTATAATGACTTTAAGAATTAATATTGTCTATGTTAACTATATATATGATAAATTGAATTATATGCATGTACGGGTAAACATGTACGGGTAAACTGGACACATAGAATGTTTATGTCCAGATTCACATTGATTGATGGATGTGTCTTATATAATTGAATAGTATATATATTTAAACATGTTGTATATTCGGAGAGCTCGCTTTTACTCTTGTAATAAACGTTACAGTCAGTTTTACTTGTCATGGAATTGCTAATCCGTACCAGGCTCTACCACATAGCTCAACAAATAAACTTCCAGGAGAGGACCTGTAATGCGGGAACCAGTGCGTTGAATATCTCTACTCGCACGAATAAACCAAAAATTTCTCTTTTTAAAGGGTTTAATCTAATTAAAACGATAATAATGCTATTTTGCAAGTATGTTCTGAAAAATCACCAGTAAAATACTTTGTCATTGTTTTTTTACCGTGACCTGACCTAAGAATAGCAAAATTTGTTAACATAATTCTTAGCGCGTTTTTCTCCTGGTACCGAAGCCTTTTGTTGTTGTAAGTTAATTCACAAAAATGTAGAAAAGTCATGTAACTTTACCCTTTTATTATAAAGTGTCATTTAAATGGTTATTAGAAGATATCATTTAAAAGTGTAACTCTTTCACTTTTCTGGACTTAAAAAAGGTGTACTTTTTTGAAAAACACAACTTGACCATCAAGTTAAAATGATATTTTGTTACGTACTACTGAGACATGGAACACAATGAAAGAAGTCAGTTGGATAAGTGCCAAAAACAAATATCTTTAAAATTACTTACAAGAATCACTCGAATGTAAATATTGTGTAAGGGTCATTTAATCTTTTCAGTCTTATAAACTAAATCAGAAAATTGATTTTGTTAAAAAAAAACAAACAAACAAACAAAGACAAAAACAAAAAAACAAAATAACCAAAATAACCAAAATAACAAATCAAAGACTGAAGTCTTCCAAGTCGCTAATCGTCAAATATTCTCTGTCACTGATTTTGGCTTACTTTTAACATACAAAATGGCTCTAAAATGGGGTGATATCCGCTAAAACCTTGGTTTCCTTGATATGATTGCGTACTCTTTCGTAACCGTGATGACCCGAATGTTTTTAATTTCCCGGAACAAAATTAAACAACTGGCAATGGCTATACTAAGTATATAGTTATCGGTGTCCTGATTTGTAACGAACACCTGTGTTTGAATCGGAACCTGGGTTATATTACATAAATGCAATGCTAACTGACTATTTAACGTAAACTTCCCGTTCTCATACTAGCAAAAAAAAAAAAAACGCGCATAGACAAGTGCATGATATGTTTAAAAAGAGGTAGGTTGTAGCGATATTTGGGTCTCTTGTGATATTGACCAGGGAACTAGATATGGGACCAGATTTTACAACTGTTAATGAATATTCATAAATATCTGGGCTGTGATAATGTATATGAGCTATATAGTCTTTTGTTACGAGCCCCTGTGCCTGCATCGGAAACTGGGTAATGTTCAATGCTAACCGATCATTTCATGTAAACTTCCCGTTCTCGTAAAAGCAAGAAACACGTATAGAGCAAACCTTGTATGATACTTTTAAAAGAGGTACGTTTTTATCTCGTATGAAGCTAGAACTATGACGTTATGCTGGTAAACACGGCGAACATCTGCAGCATTACGTGGCGTAGAACTATATATTCATGCAAATCATATGCGAATATTAAGTACTAAAATTACGGGTGTCGAGAAGTCGCTAACAATATTAGAGACTTAAAAACAGCCAAGCGAAGGACCCAGCTTTTCTTTACAGCTAAGTTTCAGCACATCTGGAATTAAAGGCCATGTGAACTTTTGTCATCAGTTGGCGTTCCCGTCATCGTCTTTCATCCGTAGTTAAATTTTCTTTAAAAATCTACTCCTCTGAAACGACTCTGCAGATTATTACCAAACTTAATCACCTGCATCACATGCGTATCTTCTTTATTAACATTTTCCATCATAGAGATCAAGCGTAAAACATCGCGCCGTTGCTATTTTTAGACCGCATGGTTCAAGTCATCAATTTCTACATAAACTACATATCTCAAACACTACAAAAAGAGATACTGGAATATAAACACGACTCTCCCTCTTCAGCTTGAAGTGCTGCAGTACAAAAGTTTTCTGTGGGTCATATTGTCGGACGACTCCTTGTTAGAGTTGTTGCCCTTGAAATGCGAAAAATGATCTCAATATCTTGAAAATTATAAGAGAGTGGAAGACATTTTCGATTGATGAAATAATTTTTATGATAAGTCATACAAAAGTCGCCATTGGTCAAAGCTGTCAGACGACTCATTGTTAGAGTTATTGTCTTTGACAGGCGAAAAATAACCTTGTTTTTTTGGCAATTTTCGGCCAATATCTTGAAAACTATAAGAGGTAGGGAAAAACTTTCAACTGATGAAATGTTTCGTCTAATAAAGCCTACAAAAGTCCCTATTTGGGTCAACGACTCTTCGTTCGAGTTATTGCACATGAGAGGCCAAAATTTTTATTTCTTAGTGAATATCTTGAAAGCTCTAGTAGACAGAAAAAGAACTTTCGATGAAATGATTCTTTGATAAGTCTAAACTGGGTCGAAGTTGATGGACGACTTCCAGTTATTGCCCGTGAAGGTAAAAATATGAACAAAGTGAGCGATTCAGACTCCTGACAGCCTATTAGTGTCTTTCATTGCCGAAGAATAGGCCTTATTTACAGGCCATAGAGAGCTTTGCACGAGTGTCTTGTCATTGAAAAACTTTGATAATCACTTTTTAGATTTTGTTTTTTTTCTGTAACTTTGTTTTAATACTTTTTGAGTTACAGATAACACAAAGTAGCTACCCATGACTACATAAAGTGACGGAAAATGGCTGAAATCAACACACTTAAAATGTAGGAACACGCTTCGCGGATTTGTAATGAGTAGTGCTCGTGCCCAGTCTCCTCCGCAGACCTATAACCGCTTTCTGATTACTACATATCGCTTCGCTAGCTTATATGCTTGATTTTGCAAAACTTTGAAATAACGAATTTACCGTCTGCAAAGGAGATTATTTCTTGCCTTGTGTTTTTTTTTCACATTACATATAGTAGATCCTTTAAGATAGCGGAGTAATACAAAGCAAATGAGGAAACAGTTGTAGGTTTGCGGAGCAAAGTGGTTCAATATATGTCCTCGTTTGTCTACCCCGGACTTGACTTTTTATGAGCAACTCGGCGGATGTTTCTAGAAAAGCAGAGGACGCTTACCCTACCAGTGCACCTGGTCCTTGCTCCCAGTTTTTAGTGGAGTCCGAGCTCATTTACTTTTGTTACTTTGTATGTATGATTTCAGTTACTTCATGTTCTTTGTTGTGTATGTCTGTTTTCCATGTCTGGTCTTTGTCTCTGGATTACATTCTTTTGACTATAACCTTGGTTCCCTTGATTACTCTTTCTAGTAACATTTCTGTGATCTTATCGATTTATAGTACTTACTAAAATTGCCATAAAAGATAGTTATCGTTAGTTAACATAACGCTTTTGTAAAACAAGTACTATCTTTAAAAGAAAGATAACCGACGCAGTAAAATTTTGTTCTTTTTTACTTCTAAGTTTCTACATTTCTTTCAAGAAAATAACACGTCACGCAATTTTTAAGGTTCCAATAAAGTTTTTTTCGAACGCAATTCCAAATTTTCGATACAGATTTTTCGAACGCCACTAAGTTATCAGCGTTTGATCAATCCGGAAAAAGAACTGCAATCAGGTGACTTGCGTTTCCATAGAAGAACGTCCTTAAGGTCAAAGGGTAAAAAGCGAAGCTATACCGATTGCGTCGGAAAAAACATAAAGTTATAGTTATTGCTTGCTTGTTTGAATTGAAACAAAGTTCATCATGTGCCACCCACTGCCTGGGTCTTCTTGGACACCATCTTAAAGTCATTATATTTATTGACAAGTCTGAAACAATAATTAAATGGTAAACTAAAATGGAATCAACTATTTTGACTGTCAAAAGATCAAAGTAATGCCTATGTCACATGGTCAGCAGATCAAGGTCATGCCCATGTCGTATGTCGATTTTCAGCAGATGAAGGTCATGATGAAAGACATGACTATGTCGAATTATAAGCCAATCAAGGCCATGTAAATGTCGCATTGTCATCAAATCAAATGTCGTGCCAAAGTTGAATTGATAGCAGAACAAGCCTGAAGGTCATACTTGCATATGTATGTTGCATTGTCGGTGAATCAAATGTCATGCTGATGTCAGTAATAAGCAGAAAAAGACCTGAAGGTCATACATATAATGCATTGTCAGCTGAAAAAAGATCACTTTGGTGCACTATAGGGACATTTACATTGTCTGTGTGGAAAATTAACAAATTGCATAATTCTATGAAAACTGGTTTTCGGTATTAAATCAAATTGCTGAAGCACTGAGTCAAGGAAGACCTAAAAAAAATATTCATATAACCAAATTGGAAGCTAAATAAACCGATCAGAACTTAGTCATTTTAAAGAATTACCATTAGTTTTAATGCAATGCATATTTATACTGCCTGTTTATTAATGTATTTTTGGATCTTCTTTTGTAATTTTGCTTTTTATATTCCTGGCTGTGTACGTTTCTGGACACTTTACGCTTAAAGCAGCATTTCTTAAAAAAAAAATTAATTCCACTGGGAGTCACTGACTATCAATATTAGATGAATTTTCAAAGTAAGAATGGATCCACTTTGAAATTTCGGGTTGGAGATGCATGAAGAAATGAATCCTGCAGACTGGAGGAGAATGAACAAACAAAAAAATTCTCCTAGTTTGTGCTCACTTTGACGGGAGTTTTTGTAATAGATTAAACAAACGAAACTAAAACTTGTCGTTGTTATTTTGATTAGGCCCTCAGTTTAACTCGTCTAAAAAAACTACATGTTTTTTTACAATAAATGGTTACCTTTCTCTAGGATTTTTTCTTTTTAGTTTAAACATTGATACAAACTCTTGTTGCAAAAACTACTATACAGGTTAAAGATTTTTAAAGTATAAAAACATCTTTGTACCTCACAGATTTGAGCAATTGAAGATTCAAGTTAAGTTGGAAAGTCAAGGATATAGAGATGTGGTGAATACAGGAAATATGATGTTTTTATCACAGATGCACTTTGAGTATAAGTCCATCTTTTTTCTCTCCAAAAGAAAAGGTTACTAGTGAACCCATACCCAATGAGTACCACTTTTTTATGATGAATCACTATTGAGTTTTTTATACCTGTCTGCCTTCAATAATGTATGTGCATTTCTTTCATTTTTTCTACATCATTGTTTCACAAATATGTATAAGATTACAAGTAACTCTTATGTTTTGCAAATATACAAGTGCTAAGAAATCAGGCTTCATGTTTGTATAGCTTTTATTAAAAGATGTCGACGTATACATTTACAGCAGCTTCATGAAACACATACATGTACCAGCACTCGAGAATCATGAACTTTGTTTCATGCTTGAATAGTGTCCCAGCACAAAACTGGTCTGTTTTACTTTTGCTTTCTTTCTCACTTTATCTGGTGAAACTTCTAAGTGATAACCACTGAAAAGAAATCATGGAAAAAATCATAACAGTATCTTTGATATGTGCATTATGTTACAAAGTGAATTCATGAAAATATACATGTATTTTATATATATGGTATAGAAGAAACCTCCTCATGTTGGAGAAATATTGTTACATGTACTGTGCATATATCGTCCCAGGTTTTATTGGTTTTTAAGTCATATGGTCAATATTCTCACAGTGGTCAATACGGGTGGATTGAATTTTGCAAACAATATTTCTGTCATTATTCATAAACTTTGTCCTGCATCAAAATTGTTAATATGATAAATATCTACTATATTTCAGTGTTCTAAAGTTTTATTCCTAAAATATCTCTTGCTAGCTGTATTACATTTCTTTCTTTAAAATAATTCTAATTTATCTTACATAAAACATAACAAACTTTACCAAAATGTACAGTGTACTTCATGAGCACGTCTTTGTTTCAAAATCTGTTAAAAACTGGTATAATGAGTACGAGTAGAATAGTATGTAATGCCAACGGGGTCAAAATTCTTAATACGTAAATTGTTGATTTGTAACTTCTTGATTCGTAAATTGTCAATTTGAAATTCATAAATTGTCAATTTGTAACTTGTAAGTGTGTAACTTTCCATTTTGTACTTTGAAAATCTGTATATGCAACTTTGAAATTCTTCATTTGCAACTTCTCACTTCGTAATGCGTTTTTCGAGACTTGTAAATCATCAAATATTCTTAATTTGTAACTCGTCATTTTAAACTCCTTTGAAATAGCGGACAAATCGTCCTTTGTCATTTTTTATTTGACAATGTAATAAACCACATAAGATTGACAATTGGTAACTCGTACTCTGAAGTTTTGTGACGTGAAACATGTCGATTCGTGAAATGTCAAATTATGCTTAGTTGCATTATATGCTAACGATCATTATGACGACAGATGGCGTTCGGGATTGGAAGACAAAATGCAACGCTTTTGTCCACAACGGAAATTGAACCAGTTAGTCTTAAAACAGGACGAGCATTTTTTGATACTTTTTAGGCTATAATTTTAGTTTCACGCAGTGGAATTCAAAAATGTAAAGTGATTTCTAAAGAATAATAAAAGTGCTTTATATTAGTTAAAAGGTTTTTTTTTTTTTTTATTATTATTTTTTTTTTTTTATTTTTTTTTTTTTTTAGATAATATCAAAACACAATAAAGCGAACTCTTGACAGGACGAACATTTTTTGACAAGAAAATTGCGATAAAAAGGGGGGCACGCCGATGAATAAAGTTCGTCATTGATCAAATGTGTTACGTCTGTCAAAAGCTTACAGTAATAGGCACATTTTGATATAAATTTATTTCATTTTTCGTCAGTTAGGTGGGAAAACCTTGACAGGACGGACTTATTCTGTTACGTGATTTGTGTCGTTTTGTATGGGGTGTGGTAACAATACATAAAATAACTGAAATTTGTTTAATGTCTGACAAAAATATTCATCATATTCTTCAAGCTTATACTTTTTTCTACATTTTGATGTATAGATGTTTGAAATTGAATTAGAGATAAATTAAAAATCTTGACTGCGTGAAACTTAAAGTTATAGTAAAAAAAGTATCAAAATATGCTCGTCCTGTTTTAAGACTAACCGGTTCAATTTCCGTTCTGGACAGCTGCACTGCATTTTGTCTTCCAATCCCGAGCGCCATCTGTCGTCATAATGATCGTTAACATATAATGCAACTAAGCATAATTTGACATTTCACGAATCGACATGTTTCACGTCACAAAACTTCAGAGTACGAGTTACCAATTGTCAATCTTACGTGGTTTATTACATTGTCAAATGAAGAATGACAAAGGACGATTTGTCCGCTATTTCAAAGAAGTTTAAAATGACGAGTTACAAATTAAAAATATGGCGTCTGAAATGAGTTATGTTAAATACATCGCTATTTAAAACAAAAGAACCCAACATCTTTATTGCACACCCTTTATTTGCTAAAAATTAACATTTAAATTCATGTTGAGGCATTGTTTTTTCATGGGTAGGGGTGGCATTTTCCCACCTAACATGACATGAAAAAAAAATTCAAATATTTATTGCTTAGGCTCATTTTGAAGCTTAGACATTATATTAATATTTGTGTCTCATAAAAGATTGTTTAAACTACGGAAATTTGAAAAAAAGACAATAACGGGTGATATAGAGAAACTTCTGAAATTCTTAAATTTCTCATTTTTCTGATTTTATAGATATTGATACCCTAAAAGGAAAAACTAAGCGCCTGAATTGATCAGATATGTTTTGCACATCTTTTTCTTAATTATGAATGCTTAAAATGTGAGTTCTACACTCTTGGTATGATGTGAATGAGAATTTTGTTTAATACTGTAACCAGTTTTCTAGGGGTATGGGTAATATTTTTCCCATTTTAAAAAAAAATCTTTCTTGAAAATTAGTATTTTGTGGTTTATCTATGTAGAAAATAAAATTATCTATTGAATGATACCAAATTTGGGACGTTTAAGTCGAGCAATAACTTGTAGAGTAGAATTTATCTGACTTGAACGGAAAATTCGAATATTCCATTTTTTGCTTTTTTTTTTTATTGATTCAGGGGTTATCTTAGCCCACGTATTGTTTATGTAAATATTTATATAACAGTTCAGATATGTGGTGTGTTCTGCTTTAAATTTCACATTTCATTGGCTATATTCGTATTTCTTTGTTTTCATATTTCAATAAATTCAGTAGTGTTATATATCCTATTTGTTATCCTACTTTCATCACAGAAGCATGGCTAAGGCATTATAAAGGTGCATATTTTCAAAAAATTCGCAAATGTAGCAAAGAAGTTCGTAATTGCAATGTACCGGTTGTTATTGAGTTAATTTGTGTTACAGGTTAATTAAAGTGACATGTTGTTTTAAAAGATTAACTGAGTAAACAACGTCTGTTAATTGTGTGGTGTAATTGTTTGATGTATATTTAAGTAGGGCTGTGTTTAGTACATGCTTTTTCAGGTTCAGCATCTGCACAAGATTTGTGTTTTCAAACACTATATTATAATATATCTCTTAACCCCATTTTATAGTCACAACCTACCATATCCTCAATACCATCGGCCTCACCACAATCTCAATTCATTTCTACAGTTGCAGTTTTTTATTTCATTTTACCTGCTTGACCCATTAGTGAATTAGAAAACAGAAACTCTCCCATTTCCAAACATGAAATCAAATGTTCTCTCAAATATCGTTTTCAGTACTGATTATAAAGACCCTCAGTAAAACCACTTGTACAAAATTGAACCGTGTTTGTTTGTTTGTTTGTTTGTTGGGGTTTAACGTCCGAGCAGCAATATTTCAGCTATATTCAGGCGATGAACATGAAATTGATGATAAAATGAACATGAAATGATGATGAAATGAAAAATGGGATGGGACACAAGGAAAATGGGGTCAACAAATTTTGATTGCCACTGGAAAGAGGGAGAGGTGGGTAGGGTCGGGCAATTTAGCCTCCTGTGGCGGAACCCTATGGTTCCTACTCCGGAAGAATACCACAGTAGGGTTTTTTAACGTGCAAGGAACGTGGCATCTTTCCTAACACGGTGCACCACTATGGTTTGCGGTCAGGTTTTCCGTATTATAGCCTGACAAACTCAGCATGTAACACACCAGGGGTACCCCATTCCACCACCTGAGGCACACAACCCAGTTGCTCTGTGGGCAAAGCGCCCTAGCCCCCGGCTAGGGTTCTGAGCACTATTTAGTCGCCTTTTACGACAAGCTTAGCGCTGCTCCAGGCCTATTCTTTTGACACCTGGACCTGCACGGATCCCGTCATTAGAAGCTCCGACATCTTCAATAAGAGGGAGAAATTGATTGAGTGCGAATGCTTGACCTGCGTCAGGTCAATTCGAAAAAAAAAATAGTCGACTTGCTGAGTCAAAATTCATATAGTTTAAAAATAAGCACATAATTATAGAAATATTGTAGTTCAAATATTACAAAAGCTTTTATGTCATAGTACTTCCATGTCTTACGTAAAATAAATTTCTTTCAATAACAAATGTAACTAACGAACTAAGACTGTAAACATCATCTACAAAATTCGCTAATAATAGGTTTAGTTTAAACATAATTTATTTGTCGAGTAACGTACAAAAGGAATTAGACACAAGTACATCTTACTTATGAAGTCTTTTTCCGTTGAAGAAATATACAATAATCTTATGAGCATGCGCTTACAGAAATATATTTTTTTTGAAAATTAGTCATATAAAACAGATGAAGAAAGGGAGACAAAAGTTTTTGAAGGTTAAATATGGAAGAGAAAAGATAAACAAAATGAGACATATGTGTTTTTGTGTAATAGTGTGCCTGCTCAACAGAAGTAATAGAAACTTAAGCAACAAGGTACTCTTTGGGTTTTTTATATATATATTTAAAAAAACAGACTTCAATAATAATACGTTTTGTTCTTTAGATAGATCCTCATGTCCATATAAAAAAGTTCTAGATTAATTGGCAAATTTCCCGGTAACCATACAAGATCATTAATTTCTGCCTTAAGAGACTGTATAAATGACATTCGAAAAAATAGTGGTATTGATTTCCTACTTTGAATCCACATCTGCAAGTTGGATTACCTACAATGTTTACTTTCATTTGTATAGCGCTAGACCTCTTACAATTAGGCTTCTGAAACAGAATTATGTTGCTACAAGATTGAAGTAATAACTATTGACGTTTCATGGTCGTCATCATGAACTCGTCGATCGTTACACTGTATATATCTGCATCATGAAAACTGATTGATTATATGTGTCATAGTTTTCCTTTCCTCTTTCGTCTACACTGGACTTGATATTTTATGAGCAATTCGGCGGGTGTTTCTAGAAAAGCAGAGGACGTTTACCGTACCGATGCACCTGGTCCATGCTCCCAGTTTTTAGTGGAGTCCGAGTTGTTCATTAAATTTACCTTTGTTAATTTATATGTATTATATTATTTATTACATGCTCTTTGTTGTGTTTGTCAGTTTTTCATGTCTGGTCTTTGTCCCTGGATTACAATCTTTTGGTTTCCTCTAGAACCTTGTTTCCCCAGATTACTCTTCCATTTAATAAAGAAATGATGCCCCGTCTCTGATTTGTATTAGAACAATATTAAGTCGTCTGGGTCCCAAAACATAGTGTCAGTTGGGGATATTGGTTTTTACATTACGTTTTAGTTCGCTTTTGAATTTTGATAAGGAATCCAAATCTCTTGTTGATTGATCTAGTTTATTCCAATGTCTTGTGGTAGAAGGAATTATTCTGTTGTTATAGAAAGTCTACAGAAGGGTAATATCTTATATCTGAACCATTTCCTAGCGAATAGTTAGTAGTACTTTGAATTGTTTGAGGAGGTAAATCACACAGAAATGGAGGTGCAATTTGTTTGTTAAGTGTATACATCATTTGGAGTTTTCTTCTCTCGCATCTAGATAAAATGTTTCACATCCAGTTTCGCAGTTGATTAGATAATGGTTATCAAGTTACAATTCTAGCTGCTTTAAGTTGGACATTTTCTAACTTATTCGAATAAACTACACCACAATCGTCTTTCACCTCACATGCATGCATATTCTAAAATTGGCCGTACGTAAACTGGATAAAATTTTTCTGCAGTATTCCTACAAATTTTATATTTAAGCGTTCGCATCACGTTAGCACTTTTTATGACGTTGTCAATGTGAGAATTCTATTTGCCATTTTGATTAAAAAAACTGAATAAAAACATTAGGGTGCACTATACAGTTACATTAAAGTGCACTGTTTCGCACACCAATTTACCCCGGTCAAATTTTGTAAAACTTAAAATTAAAAGTTGAAATTTGATGGGTATATTGGTTAAATGTAGATAAGCATTTATACATAGACAGATGTAATATATGTTATGGTAAACAGGTGTAATTTAAATGAAAAATGGTATCCGGTATGTTTCAGTCCCCTGCTGTATTAGGTTCTCTCCTCAGCATCAGGTACCAGTATCGTATTGCATATCCCTGAGCGGGTGTAATTCAAAACATGGATGCTATAAAAATATAGTGCATTTTCTTTTTGCCTCTCTACAAACTAATGTTTTGTCAAAAGATATGAACAATGACTTATAAAATAGAGCAAACATCACACTGTAAGATGAAGAACTTTTTAAAAAGAAAATCTAACATAATATCATAAAAATGTTCCACTGAAAAGGTTGGTTTGGTGAGAAAGTGAAAGTAGGTAAATGGCTATTTATAGTTCAAGACTAATTTTCTGTCCGATCTTCGTGGACTCACCCTATTTTCTATGCGGGAAATTATTTTTTTACATGTCCTTAGAAATGCTACATAAGTGAAAGTTTTATTGAATCAATTTACATATTTTTTTTTAAAAAATCCTAAAAATATGCACTTCACTATAGAAGTCTATGGGAAAATTAATACGATACTGAGACCATCAGATGGTTGATTTTCAAAATACCTTATTTCGCACGAACTTTTGGGACTAAAGTTGTGAGAGAATGAATCGAAAAGGGTCTTATTATTTTTACCTTTTTCCACATACTCCATGCATGCTTTCATCCTGTGGTAGTGTCTAAGTGCCTGATATTTTATAAAACATAGTATGTGGCTGTTAGTTTTGGAAAGACACCCCTGATTTTTATTTGTTTTTGTCAGTATGTTACCATGGCTACTGAATTTTATAAGAATAATCACTAAATTACTTATAAATGACTCGAACATCCACACACCAAGGATTTAGAAAATATGCACTTTTTTTAATGTCAAAACACTAGAAATATCTGTGTGGACTGCCTCAAAACAGCTTTATTTCAACAAAATGAGAACAAATTTTCAGAAATGACCTAACTGTATTGTACTACCTTATCTTAAAAAAAAATATTTCAATATTCAAATGTATATTTTGAGGTATTCTTGTGTATTCTAGGGGTATTCTTGGGTATTCTCGGGTATTTCTATGGTCCGAATTAAGTGTCTGTCAACATTTTACATAGTTCATCAATCTCAAGGCCATTTAAAGTTATACGCCATTTCACAGAGGCCATTACGTCATTAAACTTGTCTCTATCTAAATTGTTATATAACTAGACTGTTATATCAAAAGTTTTTGTGTTGTAACTTTGACAGTCCAAATTATTATTGGTGCGTCATGCTCAGTTGTAGATAAAGGTATTTGTAAAACATCGAAATAGTTATATTAATGCTATCCGATATGGTGATGGGATCTAGCAAGTTTTAGAACGATCCTTACTTCGCGTCGGTTTATCAATAATATTTTGCAGATTTAAACGGTTAATAATATCAAATATTTTATTGTTTTATGTTACAAATACATGCAAGTCCGAGTTCAAATCACCCATAATTATGTTATCATGATAACGATAGGTATGGGTAAACAAAGCATACCTACAGGGTTTGAAAATTGATACCCTGTCCGGCTTTGTTAAAGAATCGGATATTCAATCAAATTGGTTTGTCGAAATCCTATTTTTGTTTCACTTGTTTTTCTCATAGAAGTAAAGATCAGCTGAAAATTTATAAACGAATGTACATCTTTTACTTTTTACGCATACTTTGCAGATTTTTGTTATTGATAAGTTTATCCAATTTCCACAAATTACTCTTAGCTAGGATAATATCTGATAAAATGCACTTGGTTCACTCAGGTCTATTAATTACATGTACACGTGTTCTAACTGATTTTGTTGCACGTGTAAATATGCCACAAAATACAGGTACAAGTTTCCTTTTAAATTAAAAACACAAAGAGAAAAATCAATATATACATTACACTTTCAATATTTTTGATAAACCTTTCGATTTATATATTATAATACAGCATTAATGAAATAACATTATTACAATAAAGTTGAATCAAAGCGCCAATGGCCTTGAACGTCGGAAGTCATGAAATATTTATTATCGGTATTTTAAAAACTTTATAATCCGCTGATGGTAATTTATTAATTCTGTATTTCCAAGAAGATTAATTATTTACAAGGGGGTCAGCGCTTTCACCACAACTTGAACTACATATCCATAATTATGGTGATATTTTATGCGAATTTTTAATCAATATAAATTGTTGTGTATGAAATGGTCGCAAAACAGAAGAATGACTTTATCTTCGTGTCGACTAGAGGATCATCAGTGGTGGATTATTGCATTGTCCCGTATGAACAGTTACATTTATTTGACAATTTTGAGGTCATACGTGCTCGGTCATTAGCAGATAAACTTTATGATGTAGGTCAATATGACCCTCGACATATTCCTGACCATTCAGTACTTCAATAGACATATAACTTTCCGTAATCAGAAGATAAAAGTATAGGTACATGTACATCATATGATAGCAATGACAATCAGTCCGTAAAGACTGGTACGCTTTTTCCAGAAAGATATGATACTCGTCAAGTACCAAATAATTGGATGTCAGATCCTGAGACTATAAATAAATTGAACAATATCATAAATGTTCTAGAAATGAACTGTACCAACCAATTAGAATTAGACTCTTACTATGATAGTTTCATTCAAATAGTACATACTGAAATGGACAATAAATTTGAGAAACGCCCTCATCATAGTCATATAAACAATAAAAGGCGAAGAATTAAGAAAC
Source organism: Perna viridis (assembly GCA_037379345.1). Classification (NCBI taxonomy): domain Eukaryota; kingdom Metazoa; phylum Mollusca; class Bivalvia; order Mytilida; family Mytilidae; genus Perna; species Perna viridis. Next base: position 23,604,120 of record CM074514.1, on the reverse strand, counting down.
CATGGTGGTCTGATAGATTAACTGTTTTATGGAACAATTCATGTAAAGCTGAAAACGGCATAAATGTAAAGCATGCCCTCGGCAGAAAAAACGTGAAGTATATGTAAGAGAAAGAAAAACTTTTGACCAGGAATGTCAGAGAGCAAAACGTAAATACTGGCATGATAAACAAGCTGAACTTATAAACATTCAATTTGATGACCCCCGTGAATTTTGGAAGAAAATAGGGAAAATTGGTGTTGGCAATGAGAGACAAAAGCATATTCCTATGGGAGCTCTACGAGATAATGGTACAACGTGCAATAATATTGACTTTGTATTAAATAAATGGAAACTTTCTTTTAAAAATCTTTTGAATTGTAATATGTTTGTACAAAAAAGGGTAGATACTGGTGTAGAAAACCATATTTATGTTGAATTTTTAGATAATGATATAAGTATAGAAGAGGTAGTAAATGTCATAAATAATGCAAAGAAGGGTAAAACCCCTGGTATAGATCTTTTACCTACAGAATTATTTCGAAATGATTTTTTGATAGTTTTTTTTTACATAGAATTTTCAATTTATGTTTTAAATTTGGTATTGTCCCCTCAGCGTGGGGGAAAGGAATTATTTGTCCGATTCCGAAATGTTCTACGTCTGATCCAAAAGATCCTATGTCTTATAGAGGAATTACATTAGCGCCTTGTGCTTATAAATTATATTGTAGTATTCTGAATGCTAGGTTAACTTTTTGGCTTGAGACTTATGATAAGTTACATGATGAGCAAAATGGTTTCAGAAAAAAATAGAAGCACTATAGATCATATAAGCTCTATTACATCTATTATAGAGAACAGAAAGCTTAAGAAGTTGTCAACCGCCTTTGTAGATTTTAAAAAGGCATATGATACAGTAAATAGAAATATACTTTTTGAAAATTTAGACCAATTAGGTTTGAGTAGAAAATTTTTATGTGCATTAAAAAGTATTTATACACATGTAGAATGTGCAGTCAAGGTAAACAATCACATGACTGATTGGTTTAATGTTAATTCGGGTCTTAAGCAAGGATGTGTATTGTCACCTATTTTATTTAATATATTTATAAATAGCCTGGTTACAGAGTTACAGGCCTTAGATATTGGTATTGATATTGGTAATGATAAAGTTAATATTTTACTTTATGCTGATGATATCGTTCTTATGGCTAAAAATGAGAATGACTTACAGCTAATGCTCAATGTATTGAATAATTGGTGTAATAGAAAAGGTCTTGGGGTGAATCTACAAAAGACTAAAATAGTACATTTTAGGAACCCATCTGTGCCTTGTACAAATATGTCCTTTTTATTTAATGGTGACTTTATTGATATTGTACCATGTTATCAGTATTTAGGTTTACTACTTACAAAGCATTTAGATTATAATGAAATGGCAAAACGGTGGCCAAGTCTGCAAATAGAGCTCTTAGTCTTTTTATAGTAAAGAGTAATAAACATGGTGGTTTCTAATATCCTACATTCAATAAACTGTTTGATACCCTGATCTGGCCAGTGATAAACTATGGTTCTGCTATTTGGGATACCAGAAATTTTTCATGCATAAACACTGTCCAGAACAGAGCGATCAGATTTTTTATGGGGGTAGGGAAGTATACACCTAATGGTGCTATCAGTGGTGATATGGTTGGAGACATCCATGCACAAAACAATGGTCAAATGTTTTAGACAGTGGAAGAGATTTACTGTTATGGAAAGAGACAGAGTTAACTATAAAATTTTTCAATGGAGTGTAAATATAAATAAGAAAAAATGGTGCTATAAAGTTAAAGATAAGCTAAGAGAGTGTAACTTTTATAATTTTATAGACACTGAAAATGTCTTAAAGTAGACGAGATGTTTCAAATTTAGAAAATCTTATTTTTGAGAAGTATATATCAGAATGGGAAAATAGAATTATTTCTCAAAGTGGTGGTAAAAAATTACGTACTTATTAGTTATTTAAGAATGTGTATCAAACTGAGAAATATTTTCTAAGTATCAATAATTATAGATATAGAAGTGCTTTTGCAAAATTAAGGTGTGGTGTTGCCCCACTCAAAATTGAAACTGGTCGATACGAGGGTAAAAATGTCGAAGGTAGAAAGTGTTCTTTTTGTAATGATTCTTCTATTGAAGATGAGAAACATGTCATAATGCAGTGTCCACTATATGCAGACTTAAGATTGAATTTATTTCAAGACATTGATAGATATAGTGATATATTTAGAACTCTAAATGAAGATGAAAAATTTATTTATCTTTTTAAATCAGATGATTGTGGTTATATGGTTGCCAAAACCTTTTTTATATTCATGAATATGTAATTGGTTTGTCATAATACGAGACATACATTGTAGATTTATACAGTCTCTCATAATTCTTTTTAGAATGGCACTTGTTAGTGTTTTATATTTGTAACTATTGTTTTTATTATATTGTATATGTATATTGCAAGTGTTGAGACTATAATAAAATATTGAATCTGAATCTGAATCTATCCATGGCACACAATGCTGATGATTCAGAATTTCAATTTAAATTCCGGTTTTTTTTTTCGTTTCATTTCGTTTTTGTTTTGTTTCTCAGTGTGTAATCTTGACAACCTATTTTTAGTTTTAATCACGTGGAATCCATATATGGATATCAAAAGCATTGATAAAATATAGTTCAAACTTCTATATATATATATATGTATTTATTTTTTTCTTTGACAATCAATCATGTAAAATATAATCGTATACTGTGAAAACGGACAATGTATTTATACAAAATAATCAATTGGATACATTTTAAAATTCATTCGCCAGATCGCTTTCACGGTGGAAGTAACCGGAAGTCCTTTTGATTGCCATCAGATGGTTTTAAAACTCAGAAGTCACATGACTTCCGAGTAAAAAGATTTTCAGTATATCCGTTACACCCTTTATTTCGTGCATTATAAAGTTAGAATAGCGTTTCTTCTAGCAGATAATTTGGAAGTGTTTTTGGATATAAACCACTAAAATCCCCCCAAAAAATCTTTCGTAACACAGTGTTAGCCATTCAATTGCGCGATATGAGTGACGCTGACCCCGGGCATAGTCACACCCGTGAATGTGGGTCATGGTGTATTCGGAGAAATTAGTTGTCATGTGACCACGTTCATTCATTAAATTCATTAAATGCATAATCACGTGATTTAATGTCGACCCGTGACCTAGTGATCCAATTTGTGATCTGTACTCTGTACAACCTATAGCATTTGTTGAATCTTTGACCCAACAAAATCCTTTGTGGGAAAAAATCAATACTTTTCAGTGCATGTAAGACTGATGCCAGTCAATTGTTGAGAAATCTCCAAGGCCGAAAAAATATGTGATGTTTCCGAGCACCATTCTAAAATTTTGTAGGTAGGGATTTATTATTATTATTATTTAAATTTTGAAATGAAATAAATCATAGTGACATCAAACTCGGAATACAATGAAAACCAAATCTGCAAAGACTAAACATGTTAAAGACTTAGTCCACGGCCTAATCTCTTTTGGGATTCGGCGCTGGAGATATTTTTTGTTTTGCGGTTGGTGGTCAAAACCAAAAATATCTCAAGCACCGAATCCCAAAAGAGATTATCCACGACCAAGAGCACACTCACGGCATGTATGTTTACAATCGATTTAAATATAAACAACTAGTATTTCGCTTTGTTTTTCCATCTAGGATAGAAGAATAAACATCTTTGGCTTTATTTTCGTCTTTTTTTCTTAAAGACAATCCGCAGACTTTTTAATTATTTTATTTTCAAATCACAAATAAAACAAAACTTTTGGGTAGGGGGTCTGCAAGAGGGTCGGTAGGATGACTGGAAACATAACATTTTTATATACAAATAATATGAGGTGTGGGTTTGGGGTTTTCAAAAGCAGTTCTGAAATCGATTTTGTTTTCAAATTGTTAAATATTTTTTTGATGGAAAATGCTCATAAAACAGTCCATGTGGTAGGTAGTTTCTTCAAATTGCATTTTATGATGAACACAAGTTGAATATGGTCTATATTTCTTCACATTTTGTACTAAGTAGTAATTAATATTTATTGTAAACATAAACCGTAAAAATCGTTTGCAAAAATCGATCTAAAGTATTAAAACAGTTTAAACGCAAATATACTTCAGTACAAAAAAAACAACTTTGGAAACAAAGAAAACAATATTTTGTGAATTAGTTAAAAATATGCTGAATTTAGGAAAATAACATATATTTTGTTTGTTAAAATGTTAAATTTGCTAAAGCACTATACTGCTTAAATCCCTATACACTCCTTTAAGTATAGAGATTATAATCATCGGCCATTTTGATGATTCGGTGAGTAGGTAAAACCCCGCTAATTTTCGAAACGGTTTCGAACGAATAACTGATAGTATGGAAGTGCCATCATGCGTTAACAGTCGCGGATGCAAACCAATAGCATATTTTTAACACCAGAATTTTGAAAACCAGTGAAAAAATACTAGGTGATCGTATAACCAATAACATGACTCTATTTTACTAATAATCAAGAAAATTACATTTTACATTTACCATTAAATGTTTTATCAAAAGATTCATTTCCCATCAAAAACACAAAATTTTAGTGGAAGATACGGCCACAGTGAAAACAATTACGTGAACAGGAAATGGCAAGATGACAAAAGTTTGACCGCCTTAGTTATGGTCTTAGTATTGTATTCTTTGCCCCATAGGCTTCTATAGTATACCTTATTTTCATATTTTTTTTTAAAAATAGACAAGGAGTTTCAATCTAACTTTTGACCATGTTTTTCAATGAAGGAAATGTCAAAAATAATTTTTAGGTCCATTTTAGAAAAAAAGGCACAAACTTTGGTACACCAGGACAGGTCAAACTAAAAATAGACTTTTATACTTTCACTTTTTTTTTGAGTTCATAAAATAGACCCCTTTTCTGAAGCATTATTTTTCATGAAAATACTGTTTTTTCTCAAAAGCATTTTTTTTGTGTCACAGATTGATATTTACCCTGTGCTTGTGATGAAAAATGATAGTCATTTGCCAAGAAACAAAAACAGGAAAAGGTAAAAAAAAGAAGCGCGCTATATTTTTAGCTGCCATATTTTGATGTACACCCGCTCAGGAATATGTTATACAAGACTGATACATTATGCGGCAAACCTACGTATTTGTTATCTAATTTTTACTCAAGTTCCGACAGCTATAAATATTTCCGGAATAAATACTTCCTGAAATGCACTCACTTTTGCTTAATTAACTGGTCTAGACGCGTTATATTGTATTTAACATGCATATTATAAATAACAAACTGTGATTAGTATTTTTCACACTGGTTCCATATAAAAGGGAGTACAACACCATTTTTGACATCTCAAAAGAAAAAAAAATTATAAACACTTTTACATTTGTGTATGGTTTTATTAAGAGGGTGTCCTTGCAAAAACGACACATTACAAATTTTGTTAAAAAAGAGAGGACAAAACCCCAAAACAAATCAACCAATTCATATCAAAAATGTCTCCTTTGTCAAAGTTAAATGTTTTTTTTTTTGATTAACTACAACGATTAAAGATAGTAAAATACATAGAAAGCACTGAAATTAACTGAAAAAGGGAGATAATTCATTAACTTTTTCAAAATATGGTTGCATTGTTAGGGAACTTTAAAATCGTTTTCCGAGCCTACCATTGTCGCTTTAAATATATTTTTACTATTTGACATGCTTATGATATAAACATTATATTAGAACAAAAAGTTCGGCGGGATAAAATTTACCCTGTGCCAACCACATCATAGGATCTATCTGATTTTTATATGGACAGCGTCTTAAGTATCTTTGTGCGCTTTAAATTTTGTTGCAGACCCTTTTGTTGATATTTAAAGTTATATTATTTTCCTTATAAGACTTTGGTGTGATCCACAATTTCCAACGGAAATGTCAGGGTCATTGATATTGTTTCAAGGAAAGTTTTTGCGGCATGACATTGGCATATTTTATATTTCATATTTATCTTTTTAACAACTACTAGTATTTCTTTTGACTATTGCCTCGAGTTTATCATTTACTCCTTTTGGTAAGACTGAAACCCTGAACTGACATTGAATTTATTTTTTGAAAAATGATGGTGAAAATATCTATATACAGTTTCAATTAAAGCGGTGCTTAGATTGTTAAGTGCAATGGGCAATACTGTTGAAATTTTTTTGGGAAGCAGTATTTGATCGAAAAAAAAATTCACCAAGTTGGTGATTGAAATCTCATCCTCAATATCACACACCAGGCTTAAAATTTGCTATACCAGCATGTAACAAGAAAATCAGAACAGAAACAATGCAATGTGTAGATTCATCACATTAACTGCTTTGCCTTTTGAAGTAATTAGGGGTGCAAAATTTTAAAAAAAAATTATAATTTGCTCTACCTAACTTTCCTAATAGAGGAAGTCTTGTTCACTGTTCGCAAATTATGTTGTCTGTCATATTTATTAAGGAAACTAGTAAATAAGGGAACATTTAGAATAAAGTTGGCAACAGGAATTGAGGAATTGATGAATTAATGGAAAACATACAGAGTGATCAGAAGACAATATCTATATTGTCGTAGGTATATTTGGTGCGTATTAGATAATACATAGTATGGACCAATAAACAAGCGTGCGAGTTAAACATTTACTGATATACGTGACGTTTAATTCAAATATGGCTGCCGAAAATGCGTTTACCCGGACAAGAAAGCTTAAATTGTGAATGGTAGATTCCTGATTTTATGAAAGAGAGAACTTTCTACCATTTTCAGGTAACTGCTAACATTAAATTCTATTAAGTCATAATGTTCGAAATGTAGTCTGCATTTTGTTTACTACTAATATTTATATGTCTGGTTTCTAATTCAAGTATTAAAACTTAGCACACATGCATGAAAATGTTGAATCAAATAAAATGGATCAAAAATGTTGTGAAACGGAAAAGAAAAGTTGACTATACATTTTTTTTTATTTTCACTCTTGAAACAGCCCCCAAAAGTATAACTAGCAAGTCCATTAATTTCACTGATCTATATATATTAAATCTGTTGGTTTAGTTTAGAATAAAATTATATAAAGTCTGATTTAGTGTGAAAAGCGAACTACAATGACCCATGGTCGGTTAACACTTATTGTGAAATTTGCACAACACAGTAAAAGAACACAGCACACCTATGATATCGCTTCCCTCTGATTAAACTATACTTCAATCAATCTTTCTTAGTAACTTAAGGTTTTACAAAATACTTCTGTAGAACTAAATCTTTCACATAGATAGTGTTTTACCTTAATATCAGTTTTCCTGAAATTAGGAAAGGATTCCACGAACTGTATATTACAACGTTAACGATTGGTTTTCTGAAAATGTGTATTTAAATCAAATTACACGTCAATATACACAATGTTTATCAATCTCGAGTCAAAACTTTGTCATAGGAAATTTATAAATAATAATCTTAGTTCAATAACAAAAGCTAAAGAGAATACTAAGTATGAAAAATCCAATGAAGGAACATACCCATACCGTCAAGTTCATCATATTTATGAAGATATATCTCTTTTTCATAAAGTTAATAAAGTTAATTCAAATTATTACTCCCTTAAGCATACATGTCATTCTTTACAACTCAATACGAAACAGAAGCAGGTATTTCTAATTCAAAATTAAAAAAAAAGTTTCATAAAATTGTTAAATAAATCATAAACTGTATTTGTTTCATTGTGATTGTAAGTCGATTTTTAAAAATCTTTTTTATATATCGGGTATTTAGAAAAGTGATTGTAACCATAAGAACATTCTAATCAATTTATATCCTCTCCATGTAATGTGTATTTTTTCATATAGAATTTTAAGTACGAACGTTTTGAATAAAATCTAAACCATTGAGAAACAATTATGGTGTGACCAAACTTAATTTTACTCAAAACTGCCATATAAAAAGTAGCAATCAGTATATGAACAAAACGTAAGGAACATTTTTAATTTAAGCTGCTACCAAGTGACATAAAAATAGCACTACACACAATTTAACACAAATGAACAAAAATAAATAAATACACAAAACAAAGTAAGTAACCAAAAGTGGCACACGTGTCAACAGAAAAAAGGTGAAATATAATTCGGATCAAACTGTTGAGTACTTGACGATGGTGTTAAGGACTACACCATGGGTAATTGGAATTCGAGTAATAAGTAAATATATTGCTGATATTTTTTTATTTTTTCCAAGAAAAAAAGTTAAGATCCTACCGAATTATATATATATCTTTCAATAATAGAAATCCTGTATACAGATTTATATAGTTGTTTAATAAAATTCCAACACGACTAGATATTTCATTTTGCATTTCACATATTTCATAAGTACTTTGCCAGCACTCCACAGTTTAGTTTAGTTTCTCACTTTTGGCTAGGGATGAAAAATTACACAAATGGAAACCGGTGGTTGCTATTGTGATTAAAAATGAAGAATCCCCATATGTGTTGCCATAGATGTCACAGCGGTACGAGTTCGAGTCCCGCGGAGGGAACGACAAAAATTTGCTTCGCAAATTTGACAGTTCTAACATCGTTGCGAGTTTTTCAGACCCTTCTATAAGTTAACGTTATCTTCCCTGTATCAATTTGATCCGATGGAGCAGTGTAGTGAATAGAGTCGTCACATTCTGAGGCGTTATAAATATATATATACACTTATTTTCATCCAGTTGAAAATATATATCATAGCTCTTTGTATTTATTTTACTGCATGTTATAAATGTGAATAAAACACAATTACGACTTACCACTACAGTTAGATCGTTTTTCTCATGATACATTTATGATAAAAAGGTATGATCTGGAAATCAATGTTGTCAAAAACTTCAGTTTACTTGGAAAGTTTAAAAATAACTCATATTTTCCGAGTTTATATTTAGTTTTATCTTAAACTGATATCAAAATCGATATGCAAGTTTTGGTAAAAAGATGTAGGATTTCCCCTACAGGTCAGTCAATTCGTTGTGACCTTTAAAAAGTGTTCGAGAAGTAGATTCTATAATAAAGGTTTTACCGAGATATAATTAGGTCACTGTGATGATTATTTTTCTTTATTTTCTTAAACATCTTTTGAGGGGAAACAATTTTTATACCATCCCGCGTCCAAGATTTTGTCTAAATTGTACTCTAATTGTTTTGCTTTTTGCATTATAAGTATTATCATGTGTGGGTTAAATAGCTTGGAATGTCAGATGTAAAATGTCATCTACATTGTGTCTCACGAAATTATTAGAGAGTTCTCTGATGTATGTGTTGAAAGTAGGCATGAGTTACTGCCCTCATCTTAAAGTTTTTTTACTACCGTGGATGCCAACTATAGTTTACCTAAAATGATGAGTTATCAAATGGTTACAAGGCATACCACGGCAAAGGTGGAATAGGCTTGTTGCATAAATTTTCACTTTTCACTCCATCCCTTTAATATAAGTTCATGTAAAGGTACCTACAATTAACAGGAATTTTAATTGTGAAGGTTGATTCGCTACCTTTACCAGCGATGGACATTTCCCATCTAAGCAAGTATGGAAGAAAATATTCAATCAAATTATCTCTACTTTTCAAACTGACAATTGGAAGTATCGTATAATTGTGACTTTTCTTTATCTATGACATTTGCGAAATTCTTGTCCGAACTAAAACTTGCAGCGAAATTCGTACCCCAAATTTGATAACGAAATTGCTGTACTATCAGAGAAATATTGCTCCGTTTAAACGTGTTTCCCACAGTTGTCCATGTACAAACGTTCTACGTGATATTTTGTTAGACAATAATTACGAATTTTCGTCTGTCACTTTACCAGAAACTTTGGTATTATTATGATGATGATTAAATTAAGAAAACGGCCGCAAACTGATTTAGAAGTCTGGTAAACCACGTCATTAAGGGAACTTTGTCATTTCTATATTGTTCAGAGCTCACCTATGTGCCAGTAAATTTTTTACCTATATTAATCTTTTTTTTTCTTTTTTTTTTTTTTTTTGCTTTCTTGTGATCATAACAACAGATTGTATTATATCTGACTTTTATTTTGCTATGCTGATACTGTATTATCTATGTTCGTTGTCTATGATCTCATTATTGAAGAATTAAGCTTTTCTCATGGTACATTTATGATAAAAAGGTATGATCTGAAAATCAATATTGTCAAAAACTTCAGTTTACTTAGAAATTTAAAAAATAACTCATATTTTCCGAGTTTATATTTAGTTTTATCTTAAACTGATATCAAAACCGATATGCAAGTTTTGGTAAAAAGATGTAGGATTTCCCCTAGAGGCCAGTCAATTCGTTGTGACCTTTAAAAAGTGACTGAGAAATAGATTCCATGAAAAGGGTTTACCCAGATAAATTTGTAGGAACTATTGGGTCACTGTACTTTGGTGATCAATTATCTTTCTTGAAACTTATGTCGAGGGGAAACAATTCACCATCCCAAATTTCTTAGGTCTCACTAACCACTTCCGGGTCAAATGGCCACCCCCCCCCCCCCCCATGTAGTACCAAAAACACACTGAACCTAGACATATGCATTGTAAGTGCATTATTTGTGTGTATTATGATTAAAAGTAGTCAAAATGAAGCTGAGAATGTGTACTTTAAAATCATATATGTAATTAACTACAAAAGTGTATGAATATTGTTTACATGTTTGAGTAATTTTCCTCCATGCTGTCAGTTAGCAGAACAGGTAAAAAATGTGGATTTTCAGTATTATTTATTCAAGTAAATTTTGTGAAGAATTTCTACTATCATCGTACCATTAGCATAATGATTTTTTTTTTAACAACAAATAATATTCTTTATTATCAATAAAGCTTGTTACAGTTTACGTCAGAAGTCCAAGCACCTTCTGACGCTCCCTGTTCATGATCAGTAGTTACCCAGGGTAGTAAAAAGTGTCAAAATAAAATATTTCAAACATAAATTTACTAATACATAAATACATTCAACTTAACATACAATATCACTTCTAATAGTTGTTTGATACATAATTTTTGATGTATATTAATTTTGAATTACTATTAACTGAGTTAATTGTAGTCTTCAATTCTTTAACAAAGATATCAAAAGTATTAACATGTTTGATTCTATGTGTAGTCGATAATATCTTGTATTTGCCGCAGGTTGAAACCAATAAAACGATTTTTAACATAACCAGTCTGATCTTCATTAATGATATCAGGTAAAATTTGTTTTAACCTTTGAGCCAGAATATATGACAGAAGTTTCAAATCCACGTTTAAGAGCGAAATTGGGCGATAATTATCCAAAGACAAAGGATCTCCCTTTTTAAATAAAAGTGTTAATACACTTGCACGTTGTGAATATGTGAGGTTTTTGTTTCTATAGCCAGTATTTAAAACCAAAACTATAATATTTTTCAATTTCCCCCAAAATTTTCTGTAAAATTCGACAGTTAGTCCGTCTAAACCAGGTGACCTATTAAGCTTCATTTTAAAAATAGCGTTAGTACATTCGTCTAATGTTATTTCTCCGTCACAATTAGATTTGTCAATTTCGCCTATTTTAGGATCAAGATTAGTATTAAATATGTATTGGTCACTAAGTATTTTGTCTGGATAAGAAGATGAATATAAATTTTCATAATAATTTTTAATATTTGTTAGCAACTTCCCCTGATCTGTTAGAATGTTTCCATCCCCGGCCGTTAATTTGTTAATTGATTTCTTAATTTGTCTCTGTTTTTCTAAACCAAGAAAATACGAATTATTTTTTTCACCAAGTTCAATCCATTTTTCCCTAGATCTGATTTGTGCCCCTTTTGCCTTTTCATCGTAAATTTTACCAATTTCAATTTCAAGATTATTAATTTCCTTATCTGTAATATCTGAATCTACGTCTTGTTCATCCCTTACCTTCAACTTATGTCCCAATTTTTTCTCAAGAAGTTTCAAATTTTCCCTAGTTGTTTTTGCTTTATTTCTGCAATATTCAACAGTTATCTCCCTTACCTCAATTTTGAAAACATCCCATGCCAATTGTATGTCATTAGTATTTTGTTTATCTTTAAAACACTTATCAATTAATAGATTAATCGTATTTACATAAACATCATCATTTAAAACCGATTTATTTATCTTCCAATAACCCCTCCCTTTTTCTGACGCACCGGTCTTAAACTTTAAAAATATGCTCTGATGATCTGTATAATTAATGACAGCTGGCTTAATTTTACAACATTCTACATACGGGATAAAATCTTTTCCGATCAATATCATATCTATGCGACTCGCTTGAGACTTATCCTTTCTCCGCCAAGTAAATTGTTGTTTATTTTCATTTAAAAGTCTCCAGATATCAGTTAACTTATTTTCTTTTATTAAAACTTTAAGACTATTAACTGGTTGGTTATTTTGTGTCCCTACTCTAATACTTTTCCTATCAATACTTTTGAAATTATCGTTAAAGTCACCCCCAATATAGGAATTCCAATCCCATGTTCTTTAAGCATACTATTTACTTTTTTAAAAAATGCATTTCTACTAGTTTTACAATTAGGCGCATATAAACATAATAAAGAGAATATACAATTATCTATTTCAATATTAATCAAAATGATCCTACCTTCCTCATCTGAAAATGTATCAATAATTTTATGATTTAATGATTTTTTAATTACTATTGCAACACCACACCTGTTTGTTGTTGCATTACTGCAATAAACTTTAAATTCGTCGTATTTCAATATTTCTTTTTCAATATTAATATCAAAATGTGTTTCCTGTAAAAAGCAAATCGAACACTTTTGTGATTTAATCCATTCAAAAACTCTATTCCGTTTATTTCTACATTTCAAACCATTTACATTTAAAGTATTTAGATTTAATACATTTTCAGATCCCATTGTAAATAGTGATAATAATATTTATATTAAATACATATATATCAATATAACATTTATTAACATTTACACAAACAAAAAACTTTACACAAACGATGACACAGATATAGTTACACAACACACTTAAAACGGGTACAAACATTGGGTAAAGTGTATGTGACCTGATAGCACCTATTGACCTTGTCTGGGTCAAAGCTTTATAATGATAGACACAAAACATGTGGTCAAGAGCGTGTGCTATTTTACCTGGATATTCACTTTTTTCATCTAAAATAACATTAACATCCGTAAAAAGTGGGAAAATTATTGTTCTGAAGTGACAATGGGTATTAGCCTGAGAAATATAAAAAATGTAAGTTGTGACAATTGCGTATTTTGTGAAAGATAGCTGTAAGATGAAAACTTTGGAACAAAATGTGATGAATTCGGATTGAACAAGTGTTTCCTTACTCAAAACGAGATAAAAATTATCAATGTGTTCTTTGAAACGCACCGAGACAGCAAACCCTACAAAGACGTGGAGCTCGAGACACAAACGGATAAAATACTGTGAGTATTTCTCGATTTTATAAGTTTCTTCATTATAAGCTAGCAAATATTTTTTGCGGACATCGTGTAACATATGCAAGTACACGTATAAGATGTTATGAAAACACCGATTGAGACAATTGTTGTAACCACTTATAGATCGAATGAAATATGAAGTGATAAGTAAATTTCCAAAATTTGGTCTTAAATCAGAATTTAAATGGACAGTGTCGTACATACATACTATAAAACGGTATAAACAAAAACCCAAATATAGTTTGTCTAGTGCTAAAAATAGAATAGGTAAAATCCAAAATAAAACGTAAACAAACTTCAGCTGTTTTAATAAACGTTTGTAAACATAAATAGGATATGTGATCTTGACATATTTTATTCTTTCGTTTTTGTTTGGAAACGAATTATTTAACAAGCTATTGTTGGTAAAACTCATTTCACAGTTTTTGTAAATTAAATCAGCTACATAGTTTGACATAATTAACTCTATTTTGGCAACTCTGTTATTACCACTTTCTATTAAATATTTTGATTTTACATTAGAACCTTGTATTGTTTTACATTTTTTCATAGTTTGTAACAACGTAATAAAGTAAGTGCCTGTACGGTACAACTTAATTATAGTGTTACACAACATTAAAGATGTATTGCATACAAAAGAAAAACTAAAACAAGTTTTGATTTTCTTTATATTAGAATCCTTCACACAAATATTAATATCATCTCTATGTGAAATATACATCACAATTAAATTCAATACAACAAACTTTAAGAAAAGAATCATTATCTTTTCACAAAAACACAATTCAATGTTTACTCTTTTGAAGAGCTTGTTTTTACATACCATTTTTATCTTTTTTTAAAGTTTTTTTTGGGGGTTTAATTAAAATTACACTATTACATAGTAATTAATCTTTAATTGCTTTTTTACCTTTGTCCCTCTCCTCAGGTGTTGGAGGAGTGTGTTGATTTTTGTTTCTACCCTTACCATGTTGATTTCTACTTTCTGGAGTGTTTACAGAAGCGTCGATTGTACCTTGAGATTTAACAAAAGAAACAGACTTTTCATTTTTTTTGGAAGTGTTTTGATTTCTCCCAGTTCTTGGTTTTTCTTGTTGATAGGGTGTCTTGTCAGATTGCCCAAAGGCCTGTCCATTTGACTGTTGACCCCCTTTTTCTTTCTGCTGTTGTTTCATTGTCTGTTGTTGTTTTATTGTCTTTTTTTGTTGTTCACATTGTTCTTGTTGTATCTCAGGCTCATCAGCTTTTGTACTATCATTATCATCATTTTCATTTTCACTTAATTCAACATCATCATCATCATCTTTACCTTCATTATCACTAAACATTTCTGGTGTTAATGCTTCTGGACAATCCATTTGTCTGTGCCCTGATTCATTACACCTTTTACATTTCCAATCATTTGGACATTCTACAATCATATGCCCAGTTTCAAAGCATTTATTGCATGTTTTAACATTTGACTCATTTGAATAACTGTCTGTAGACTGGCCACTGTGTAAGACTATAGCACTGTATCTCCCCATTTTCATGAATTTAGGTAGAGGTTCTATAAAGGTTTTACACAATAGGATCCTGTCTCCATTTTCACAGTTAGTGAGTCTCCCATCAACTCTGATATGTGCTCTTGTTATGAAATCCACTTTTACCCCTTTAAGTTCTATTGTTCTTTTAATAATGCCATCATCAGCACTAAGAGGGACCCCTTTCACTATAACTTTCATTATGGCCAGGTTTGCAGTCAAAGGGTTGTTTGGATTGTGTGTGTGTGAATGTTTATTTGCTTGCCCCTCAGCGCAATGCCCTTTGTTAACAAAGACAAACGACCTTCCTGGTTGTCCATATATATACGCCACATACGACGAATACGTTGGATACCTTTGATTGTACATGGGTCTACTACTTCGCCGATAGCCTTGTATATTTCAACATGTGTGACAAATGATTCTTTTTTTGGGAATTACAGAACCAAATATATCACTGTCTTTTACGAAAATTGGTTTCACAGAATTAGGGTTGTCATCAACTTTTTTATCACAACTAGCGTTAGTGTCTGTTCTCGCAACATCAGAATAGGACGCCGCCATGTTTGTTACTGTTGTTTCGTTCAAAACGTTATTTTACAATAAGAATACTGCCTTCTAATGTATCAAAATGCATTTACCTGTAAACGTTAATGTCTTAGGAACTTCCAGAACAAATCTGGATAAACAACATTCAATTGAATTTGTAATAAATCAAGTTTTGTCGGAGCTATCCTCAATACACCTTAACAGATCAAGGACTGTAACTCTCCTAATGATTTTTACTTAAACAACCCAATTCGGGTTAAAATGGATAGACTTTAGTTTAAATGAAATATTGAACTGATGTTTGTATGGCTTGCGAAGAAGGTTGTATAAAGTGAGACTAAGGTATTTTTGTGAGAATGAAATTGTCCTATTAATTGATTTATCAGGATGTTTTATCTTAAAATTATCAGAAGTCAACATTTTAAGAAAGTGCGTAGGTGCCACTTTATCAAAATACATTTTTATATATGAAAATACATTTTGATGCAGTAAAATGTTCTTGGAAAAAAGAATGGATCTCTTACAAAATAAATAAATTAATTATTTTATTCCTTAAACAAACAAAGAGAGGAGAATCAGTGTTGTTAATTCTCAAATTTATACAAATAGTTGTAAGACTATTATTTACATACCCATAAGGAAGTAGTCTTAATTCTTACTCAGAGGAACGACTATATTTTAGCAACTTCATTTACAGTTTTGAACTTCACTATTGTACGTTAGCGTATATCGCGTTGATATAAATTTAAAAAAATGATAAACGAATTCTAGTAATAATTGACATATAGGCTATGATGACAAAGCATGTTTGTGTTGCTTTTGAGAGTAAAATTAATTTATGTGACATCTGCTGTCAAACTCTAGAAGGTGTCTTCATAATTATATACTAATACAAAGATAGGTTTAAGAAGTTTTAAGCCAGACCTTCGGGCCAGGTGAGTTTTTGCAATCACTTATGAGATGAGGTAAAATGATTATGCCGGGTATTTCATAATCTACAGCCTACTGTAAGTCATTAATGATGAAGCATTTAAAAACCAAGTTGGATATTAGATCATATGCGGTTCATCTCTAATCATATATTTTCGTTATACATACGATATAATATATATATTAAAAACATTGTCCGCTATACATGACAAATATGTTGTCGTACCAGCATACAGAGCCAAAAAACAAGATTGTTTTTGCCTGCAAAACGTTTTACATCCAATGTTTATTATCAGAGATAGACGTAGAAAATAAGAGCTGTACTGAGGAGTTTGTGGAAAACCATAAATCTGTGCTATCCTCTTTTGGTCTCTCTACCAAGAACGATGATTGTGAATTACCGTCTATGTACTGGATTCCTAAAGTCCACAAGAATCCATACAAACAACGTTACATAGCTGGATCTGCAAAATGTACCACCAAACCTCTTTCAAAACTTTTACTTTCTATACATACTCACAGCTGTCTGCAGTCCTTCCACAACATTTGTTACTCCCGTAGTGGTATGAATTCAATGTGGATCCTGAAAAATTCGAGAGATCTTTTGGAGTTACTCAGTTCAAGCCTATTATCAGAATATAATAACATTAAAACCTATGATTTTTCATCACTGTATACTTATATTCCCCATACTCAGGTAAAATCCCGACTTAAAAACTCTATACATCGTTGTTTTTCCAAAAAAAAAAAGATGGTACACGAAGGTACAAATATGTAGTTCTTGGTAGAGGTTCCTCGTACTTTATAAGAAATAATTCCAAATCATCTTTTAAGTATACAGAAGAAGATGTTTACAAAATGCTGGAATTTTTAATCGACAAAATATTTGTCCATTGTGGTGGACGCGTTTTTCAACAAACGGTGGGCATTTCAATGGGAACAAGTTATGCTCCTCTATTTGCTGACCTTTTCCTTCACTCTTATGAGGCCGATTTTATAGCTGATCTGATCTGAAAGAAAGAATATCGTTTAGCTAGATACTTTAATCGCAGTTTCCGTTATATAGATGACGTATTATCGTTAAACAATCCTAATTTCAGGGATTTGATACATTGCATCTACCCCAAAGAACTTGAGATAAAGGATACTACAGACACTGTGGAGTCAGCCTCATATCTTGACCTACACTTAGAGATCGACGGTAAAGGAAAACTATTGACCAAACTTTACGACAAACGTGATGACTTTTCATTCAGATCTGTCAACTTTCCGTTCATCTGTGGGCAACATCGCTTCAGTACCTGCGTATGGAGTGTTCATATCACAGCTCATACGTTATGCTAGAGCTTGTCGAAACTACGCAGGCTTTTTTGTATCGCGCTAGAATTCTACCAAATAGGCTTCTGGAACAGGTATATGTTGCTACGGGATTGAAGTCATCACTACAGAAGTTTTATGGTCGTCATCATGAACTCGTGGATCGTTACGGTGTATCCATCTGCGCTTTGAAAACTGATTTGTTCTTTCCTCTTTCGACTACCTCGGACTTTTTTATGAGGAACTCGGCGGGTGTTTCTAGAAAGGCAGAGGACGCTTACCTTACCGGTGTAGCCGGTCCATGCGCCCAGTTTTTAGTGGAGTCCGAGTTGCTCATTTGCTTTTGTTACTTTGTATGTATGATTTTAGTTACTTTATGTTCTTTGTTGTGTATGTCTGTTTTTCATGTCTGGTCTTTGTCCCTGGATTATATTCTTTTGATTACCACTATAACCTTGGTTCCCTTGATTAATCTTTCAAAACTGTTTGCTTTGAAATTGTATTAAACATTAAAACAGTAATCCAAAATCAGAGTTGTACCAATTATGAATATTGTGTTCATACTTATCCCAGCCGATCGACTACTGCATTCGTATACAGTGCGTCCTGTGAAGCTAATTTTTGTTCGTTAAATTATCATTAAAATTTGATTGTTTCAATGGATTAATTCTTTTTTTTTTAGAGATAAATGGCCAATACAGATGAATTTGTTCAAATGAGTACGAGAGATGGTGAGAGCGGCGAGTTTCCAGATGATTCTTTTGCTGCATTACACAACTCTTCTGACCAAAGAACTTACCCAAGGGCTAAATCTAAGATTAAAAAGGTAAATACCATTATATTTAAATTTATAATTCTTTAAATAATAATAATAATAAAATATAACAAATTAGTTATCAAGTTGAATACGACCGGGAAAAAGAAATGCTGCTGGATGCCTGCAAACGAATTTAAAATTTACTTTCGGGTTATACATGTTTAAATTTAGTAAACAACCCAATGCTGCAGTTTGAGAGAATTTCATAGAAGAACAGGCTTGAAAGTAGAAGTTCTTGAAGAAAGCTTATCGTTTCTTATGCGTAATTGAAATAATCAAAATTCAGGGTTAAAAGTGTATTATCAACATAACAGAAGCAAAGTAAGATACCAAAGAGGAAAATTCAGCCCTTCATACGTCATCTCAGCATTATGTTTTTCTTTTTATCTCTTTAAGAAAAAATGTAGTTTTGAGTTTGTAGTTATTACAGAGTTTACATCCTATTTTTCAGCTTATATTATTGTATGTAATAGTAATTTCATTGGTTGGTGGAATAGCAATCAATATAGTACTGATAGTACAATATAAAGAACATGTTTATAATGAGAATAATCAGGAGACAAGTCAGTTTTCACCCGGAGCAGTGAGAGACAACAGTATGTATAATAACTAAGTATTAAGTAGCTGTCCATATAAAAATTTAAACACTGACTTTTGTAGAGGTGATTCGTAGTATTGAAAAGACCCACTAAAAAACAATGATTATTTAGTCTACATATGCTATATTTTTATGTGACAATAGTCTTTTTTGTATTTAGTTCTGTGGTCCTTTTCACAAAAATCAAAAAATCACAAAGTGTAAAATTAGTCGTAAGTTATGACGTCACAATACTTTGATTTACTGTGACGTCATAACTTACGATTAATTTTACACTTACAATTTTCTGTGAAAAGGACCACTGTACTTTTTATAAAATCAAACTACATCAAACCAATTCAAGAACGACAACTTTTACAAAGTGCTAATTTCATTCACAATCTATATAGTTTTTATTTAAAAATTACATTAGCCAAATGGCAAACTAAGACTGTTTATGTGGTATCTGTGTGTTTTTGAAATGTATAAATTACGTACTGTCTGATTTTAATAAAAAAAAAAAACTGCTACTTAAGTACAACTGTTTTTACAAGTTGCAATTTCAATACAAATTTAGGTAGGCTAGTGAGTTATTTAAATAGCTCTCTAGATAGAAATCTGCCATACATTATTCCAATGTATATTTAACTACCACAGAACACCTTTTCGACACGAATAGCTGTTAATAATAATTACCTTGGATTGGTTTCTGGTTGGATAACACTGTTCATTTTCTTTAAATATTCATTAATTTAGTTTCAATTACTTAATTGAACTTTCTGTTGAAAATTCTTTATAAATAATTAGTTGTACATGCATACTTTCAGCAGGGTCATGGTACAATATTGACAGCAAATAATGTTTATGCACTCTGTGTAGTACCATTATCGGTTGAGTAATTAATGATAAATTCCTCTTCAGTCCTTTTTTTTCATTGTGCGTAAAAACACATACCTGATTTGAATATGACGCAAGAACTCCACATTTCTTGTCCTGATTTAAAGGGAAGTGGTTGGGGCATACAGTTTTATACTTGCCATTCTGTGACCAACATTTTTCCAGACTTTTTTTTCTGAACGCCTTGATATATTGAACTGATTTATTGTATACAGTTGTATAATGATGAGTTATGAATCAAGTATTGTTCCGTTGGTTAATTTTTATGGGATTGTGCACCTTTAACTTAGAAAAGTAACTGTTATGACTAGTTTTTGGGACTTTATTTAACGCCTTGATGTGCATTGATGAGTAACAGTATTGTTCTGGTTCAATGATTTTTTATAGTTGTGCCCTTAAGAATTCCAGTTCATCTTGATTTTCCAGATGTTTTTTTCTCAAAATGCCTTGAAATATTGGTCATATCTTTGGTATTCAGGTTTATTGTGATGAGGTATAGACAAGGGTTGAGTTTTTTTCTGCTTTGTTGATTTTTGATGGAGCACTCAAAGTACAGCAGGTGGGGGAATTAGTGTCATGCAACCCTCCTTATGTTTGGAACCTGGTGGTAACATTTAATAAAGAATAATTAGTTAATACTCAAGTAATTGAACAACAACTAAATGTCTACAGACGCCATGTATGACAAAACCATATCATTGCATTTTTACATATTGAAGAAGGCCCTTGAACTCTATGGGTGTTATTTACCTGTTAGCAATAAAATTGTAATAAAGACTAATAAGTATAAGTACCAAATAGACATTTCTTTAGTAAATCCAGACCATTTTTTGGAGAAAGTGATATTGTGATAAGTAAATTGCCTTTCTATATGCTAGGAATTCTTCAATATCCCACAAACTCTAGCCAACACATTAACACAGGCATGGACAGAACATTGTTTTTTATTCTTTTTATGTAACTGACAGGTTACCCTAAGTAAATTAACTTTTTGTATAATTGCGATATACTTTCATGTAAAATAACTTTTATTTCAAACAAAATTGACAACTGTATCCCTTAATTGTTTGTACTTATTTCAACAAAACATTAGTTAGTATAATATAATAACTTCCCACTTTAATAAAACCAACAATTGTATATGAAACACAACCCAAATCATTGCCACTAGATGCTATTGTTCTTCTCCTGAATAAGAAGACTCTTCTTCCTTTCCCTGTGAATTCACAGGGATTTTAGTAGCTGCTTCAGCAAGCAAGTTCAGTGTACCAACACTACTCTGGCGTTCAGGTGCTTATGATGGAGACGTTATAGTACATGTAGATGTTGGTAGTCTTAGTGGTGAAATGCTAGGCTTTAGCATTTGCATGTCTGGATGCATCATGTACGAGTAGCCTATGTGAGGAAAGAAATATGGAGGAGGCATCATCAGAGACGAACTTCGACAAAAGGTATTAAAGTCCAAGTACTGGTCGCCTTGAGTTGTCAAAACACGTTTTTTTAAACTGCATCAATTATAAGCTACCTTCATCACTGTCATCTGAAGAGTACAGTTGTGCTTACTTTTGGGCCAAGTTCCCTCTTCATCAGTGCATGTTCTTTTTGTACATATAATTCGTTCTCATTATCCTTAATAATCTTTGTTAATTCTTCCTGTTCATTGCCATTGTCAAATGGAACAGTATTATCAAAATGTTAGTTTTTTTCTGTCTCATCCTCTTGGCAGTGTTACACAGGAAAAATTATTTCACGTGATTTTCACATGAATTTCACATGATTTTCACCTGAATTGAGCAAATAAACTTCGTGATAAATTTCACGTTAAATTCAGGTGAATCGAGTCTTCACATGAAATTCACGTGAATTGATAACATGAAAGTCATAGCTTCATGTTCTTGTTCTAGAGATTTTATTTCTCTTTTCACACTTCTTATCTCGTCTTCTATCTTTCTTTGCTCCATTCTAAAATCAGAGGGACAGTTTTCTTGGCCACATCTGAAATAGGAAGTGCAAGGAGGATTTGGACATGAAGTTTTGTCCGTATTGCCTTCTGCTTCGTGGCCAAGAACATGACAATTATAGAGCATCTTATTACTTTTGTTCTTCTTGGATGAGGTTCTTCTACTGGCTTCATCAAGTTTTTTTTTAGAATTTTCTCCAAATCTGTCAAATTTTCCTTTTTTTTCCTAATCTTTTTCATTTACTGATTATATCTTATTTTACTTAAAAGTACTTTCGAAGCTGTGTTTATTGTTGGTTTATGAATTGTCCTGATCCATGTTTACTACAGCATTCAATTTTCATATTGCTGCTTGCATTTGCCTCTTTTTCAGCAAGTGATACATTTTGATGTTCAAGAATTATGATGACAAAAACAATGAAAAAAAATAAAGCTTTTTCTGTATTTTTATGTTTTGAAAAATATGCATACCCAACAATGTACTTACAAAATGAAGAATGATTTTATTTTATAATTTGTGAAAATCTTTAAATTATACGTGTGGAAGTTAATTTATATGCACCCCATCTAATCCCTTTTAAAGTTCATGTAGTGCAATTTACATTTAACATGGAACAGAGAAAGTTATGGCTTCAGTTAATTCAGAAAATAAGTTTGGTAGATATTTCAGGGGAGGACAATCTCGTTCACTACAAATAAGGTCCAAAATTATTTCAGGATTTTGTAATGGAAATTCACGGAGTGAAATTGAAAGGATCGTTGGAGTTTGTAACAAGAAGACAATCCGGAGAGTTATAGAAAATGAAAACCAAAATGTTCGTAAAGGCAAAGAAGCAATAATAGCAACACAGATGATGCTATGCTAGCAATCTCATATTACAAATTCAGAAAACCATCGATGATAGTAAAGGAGCTTAGAAGAACCCTAATAGATGATGGAATTACTCAATATACTTTGTCTGACAGCATGATTTCAAAGATACTAAAGAATATGAAATTCACAAAGAAAAAACTGACAATGCGTCCACGAGAGGCTCTAACAACAAGAAAGCATATAATGTTTAACAATTTTGTTGAAGTTATTTCAAATATAAATCCAATGACTACATTTTTTTTTATGAAGAAGGGGTTGTCAGGAAAATGGAAACAGAAAATATGGACATGCACCAGTTAACTGTAGGGCAGTGGAACTACAAAGATATGCATCAAATGCAACATTCACTATTAAATTTTTTACATGGTTCTCTGGGAATAAATCATTTTTCCTTGCTTACTTGACCCTCAAATGGTCAACAATTGGTTGCTTCCTTTGTAGAAGCCCTCATAAAACTGATAAATATGAACAACCAATACTGAAGAGGGGCGACACAGTAATCATGGACAACTGTGGTTTTCAACATGGACAAATTACAGAAGGTCACCTAAGGCAGATTTTTTCAAATTATTGGGGTTAGACTTCTCTTTCAACCTCCATACCATCCTCAGTTGAACACTTGTGAAAACTGTTTCAATATGATTAAGAGCTACTTAAAAAAATATAGTGACTACTGTGGACAATTTACAGAACTTCCTGCCATTTGTGGTACAGCAGCTGAGATTATTACTATAAAAAAACTCTCTTTCCTTCTTTAAACAATCTGGATTTTTGTAAAAAAAAATCATGTTGAAGTTATCAAAAGTTTGATATAAAATGTCTACAAAAGTGAACGTATGTGTTTGTTTGATTTCCTTGTTTTATGTTTTTTCATTCATATCTTATCTGGTAAGGCAGTAATCAAGTACAAAAAACATCAATGTTTCTTTCAAGCATAAAAACTATTTAATGTGAAATTGGGAAAAGAATTAATGAAAACAACTCACTGAGATCATTCAAATCATTGTTAAATTTTCTATACTGATATATTTTCAAGTTTATGTTTTGTGGTATATTATATACATTGTCACTGCAAACCGTAGAAAATAAGAAAAATGAGATACCAGTATTTTCAAACATCCTAGTAACATTTCTTTAAAAAAAACTTTTTAAACTGTATTACATTAAGAAGGTCCTTCCGCTCCTTCTCAGAATGACTTGCGCATTCTGTAGAAGTGTAATGAACCTTATCATTACTTTACACTTTAAAAACTATTTCAGCTAGAAAGAATCTCAGTTTAACAATGTATTTGCATGTAAAATAAAACTTTCCTGACATACAGCATCTAAAAGCTTGGCAAAACCAGGTAGTTAAAAGGCAAATATCAAGGATGGAAATAAATATCTTCCAATCGGAAGCAAATGCCTAAACTGTGTCAAGAAACATTACAATCAGTTGAAATACGCCTCTCTTCATCCAAAGCAGTTGAGGAGTAAATGTGATTAATCATTCTCGTTAGTTCTCGCATGATGTCGCTTAGGATATGACACTATCCTAAGTGCCACCACACTCAAGTAACCGAATGCTGATTTAGCTTGGGCATAAAATTTTGGTTCCGCAATGAATGAACTTAGGTGCATAACCTGCGAAACCTAAAATCAACAAATCCTAAACTCACCCCTAAACTTAAGATTTCATGACTGACTTCCTGATGGGATTCGCTACCTTCTGTCAGAAAATCACATTTATTCCATAATTTAGCAAGGAAAATGGTCCCGAAATTTTTCAAAATCAAATTGATTCCCGGTGTCTACCTCTTCAGCGGAAGCAACATGAAACGGAGGTTTAAGAACACTTCCTCTGTAATTAACCCAATTTTCATCATTTTGTCATCGATAATCTCTAAAGGATCAAAATTCAAATCTACTTCCCAATCAGGAACGACTAGATTAAATTTAAATCTCTTAACTGGGCCTTCCTACAAAAAATAAAAACAAAATTTAATTATTACAGAGAAAAGATTTCAAACCTCCATTCCACGTGACGAATGGAATGAAAGTAAGAAAATATGCATTAATATGAAAGAAAACGGATTCGATCTGACCAAAAAAAATGGAACATAAAAACTCAGTATACACAGTTTATAACATATACAAATAACAGTCTATTTCCTCTTCATTTTCGGGCAGTTATTAACAAAATGTGTAGTTTCTTTACAGAAAAAAACATGCACCCCTTGCACGCTGAAATCTAGGTCCGTAGCCTGGTCTGCGGGGTCCGATAAACGGAAGAAAACCTGGACCTTGGTAACCTTGAGCAAACAGCATCGGCGGATAAAAGGGAGGATAAAAATAGGGTGAATTTCGCTGATCCGGCAAAACGTTTGCCTCTGGATTATCTTTAGTCTCCTTATTGCCGATAAAATTACATGTCTACACACCGACAAATCAACCTGAAAAATGCGCACTTCCCTACTAATCATTCTAATAATTAACATACTCTAAAATATATTATAAAGATGTCCTGCTAGCTACAAAAATCATTATCAAATCTAAATAAAATTTCAAATGCCCTCAAACCAAGATCAATAGTACTAACCGTTGCAAACCTAGACCAGAAATGACTGAAAAGGTGAATATTAGTTACCACAACTGTCCAAAAACAAGACCAGACTTGTACCTATGATTACATCTATCGAGTGCACCCTGTCCCTATCATGACAAAATTGAACTGATATTTGACATTATCGATTAAATCCAAACAATCAACAAGGCACTGTCAATCATTCAACACAGCATAAAATAAAACTACCGAGTTGAATAAAATATTAAATATAGTTATTACCGTATCAATTCTGAAAAATTTAATAGTGTATCTAAATAAAGCTCATCAGAGCTTATGTTTTACTTGTTTTACTATACCGAATCAAAATAAAATTTTCTTATCTATCTTAAATAACCATTTAAAGAAAAGAGAGAGGGGGGGAAACGTTTACAGTCTGCGGTATACAATCCAAATCAATCTCTCCGGTAAACTAAATCAAAATCCAATTATTTCAACCAACCCTCCTCGGGCTAAAAAAACATGTAAAACCAACCCTCCTCGGGCTAAAAAAAACATGTAAAACCAACCCTCCTCGGGCTAAAAAACATAAACCAACCCTCCTCGGGCTAAAAAACATAAAACCAACCCTCCTCGGGATAAAAAACGTATGAAAACCAACCCTCCTCGGGTAAAATTAAGTATTAACGAAAAAATTAACCCTCCTCGGGTTAAATTATACACTAATGAAATACTAACCCTCCTCGGGTTGAAAACTTAAGAAAGGAAACAACCCTCTTCGGGTTTTAAACAATTAAACAAATTGCAAAATAACCCTCCTCGGGTTATACTCAAACCAAATAAACAAAAGAAATAAAATAACACCTCGTCGAAAGCAGTTGGAGAAGTAAATGTGATTAATTATTCTCGTTACTTCTCGTGTGATGTTGCTTAGGATATAAAAAGTAATTAAGTAGTTAAAACTAAAAATAAACTAGTATAATGAATATTTAAACATAATGAACAGTGTTATTCAATCAGAAACAAGTTAATTACATGTGTATAGAGTACAAGCTACCCATGACAAAGATGTCAAGGTCGTCATTATTGACAGCTATTCATATCCAAAAGATCAAACGGTGTTCTGTTGTAGTTAAGTACGACACATTGGTATAATGTAGGGCAGATTTCTACCTAGTGAGCTATTTAAATAACTCATTAGCCTACCTAAATTTGTATTGAAATTGGAACTGGTCCTTTTCAATTTGCTGTAATAAAGATAATTCTTATTGATAGAGGCATTTGTTTTTAGTTACTTTATGTTCTTTGTTGTGTATGTCTGTTTTCCATGTCTGGTCTGGTCCCTGGATTACATTCTTTTGATTACCGCTATAACCTTTGTACCCTTGATTACTCTTTTAAAAGGAATACATGCAAACACCTAAAATTCGAAACTATGTTTCGGTCATTGTAATTTAAACAAAATATTGATTAGTTGCCTGTAATTCAGGGTCAATATCGTCTTACTAATATTTCTATATGCTATATTGTTTGCACTTTTTTTCATATTGCAGACCCTTCGTGTATATACTATACTAAACAAAGCTTTCTAGACAATTGTAAGTAAATATAATTCTATATTATATGTGACCAATAATAAAAAAAACATCTAACATTACTGTATATGGTATACGAATTGAAAAATTATTTAAAAAAAACCTTATTGTGTATGTTATAACACCAATTTCCTCACATACCTGCCAAAGCACAGTGATAATTGTTCTTTATATTAAAGTCTATTCTGTAAACACAGCACTTCTTTAATTCTTGATCGTTCATTGCATTTATTGTTTGATTTTATTTTAAAAATTTCGGTCGTAAAATAATATCATGCTGTCGTCATTATTCGTAGATATTTCATGTCGGGACAATAACTTGATTATATGTATATAGATCTTTATCAAATTGAACCACAAAGAGTCGTACCACAAAAAGAAGGATTTAGTTAATTTTAGGTTGTTACTTTAATAAATTTGGTATCAGGGACCAAAAAGATAAAAAAACAATGAATAGATATCTGTGAAATTGTGTCAGTATGTGCAACCCAATAACAGAAGGTTAGGATTGAAGTGAGGGTTGATTTACGATTAAACTGTTTTGGGAGGTCAAGAAAGATTTATTTGATACTGGTCAAGTTTCAAGTATTTATCTTGTATTAAACGTTACATTGTAATCCAAATTTAAAGCTGTACCGAGCTTGAGTCCATATACTTACCCCAACTGTTCGTGGTTCAACCTCTGCGTTTTTAACAAGCTTTCCCGTTCAAAGCATCTTATCCGGTAATATCATATATTTCCTTTTACGTATATTATTAAATAACTAATCTAGTAAGTTTATCAGACTAACTAACTTACGAACCGTGTTAATCCAATTCACACAAATGAAAGTTTTTCTTTCACATGTACGTGTAAAACATAATACTACCCGTATGAAATCTAATCCTGTAGAAACTATTTCACATTATTTTTTTCCAGAGGATATTATTTCATACTACAGTATTTAATAATATCCAGAAAATAATTTACATAGAGTGAACAGAATTCGTAATTGTACACAGGATATTATTTCGCACTTTTAAATATCCTGAATATGATTCACATATGAAGAGTGAACAGAATTCATACTCTTGATAAAATGGATAATATTTATCATTTAAATAATATCCTGGATGAAAAACTATGCGTAAATCATCCCATGAAATATCATCCAGTATACTTATTTATATCTGAAAACATCCTGGATGAAAAAGTATGCGTAAAACATCCCATGAAATATCATCCAGTATACTTATTTATATCTGAAAACATCCCGGATGAAAAAACTATGCGTAAAACATACCATGAAGTATCATCCAGGATACTTATTTATATCTGAAAACATCCTAGATGATAATCAATATCTAAAAGTATCTTGGATGATAACATATCATATAAACAAATATCCAAATTGTAAACACCTATAACACTGTAAACTCTCTTTACCCAACAACAAACCGAGCCTCCCTCTTTGTATAGTACCACTAAAGAAAACCCTTTCAGACAATTGTGTGTTTAATCATCACAAGGTTGAGTATGGGAACAGTTTAATAGTCATGGAAAACATGTAACTATTATAAAATATCTCCGGATTATTTTTTTCTACGATGGAAAGTATTTCACACATGATACCTTTGGATATTACTTACGCGCCCTTTCATAAAAAATAAACACAAACAAATTACTTGAGTAGACTAATTACATTCCTTTACATTCCTATATTTCAAAACAATATTGAAACTGACGATTATTTCTTTTTACTAAAAACAAATTCCAAGTAAACTCAGTTTAACGATAGTTAATCAAGTACTCGGGGACCTTTTCAACAATTTATAGAGTAGCACCTCAGAATAAAGAATATGGTGTCTATGTAGTGAAAATCAGTAAATAAATTGATCGTGCAACCTTTTTTATTTGTTTATATGTTGTCTTTTTAAAATAAATTCCATCTTATTTATTGCACAATAGAAATTTTATTTATTTTTAGGAAACGATTAAAACGAATTATTATTATTTTTTATTTATGCGAGTAAGAAACAGAAAGCTATGAGTCTAGAAAAACGACATACCACCGAGGCTTCATTAATTATTTTAAGCAATATAAATGCATACTTTGGTTATTCGTCTTTGTATCAACCAATTAAAATCGTGTTTTTATCCTATATTATATGTCAATAAATATGTAATTTCACACTGACCCTGTTATAGGTTTGAGGTCTGTGATATTGGTCGAGGCGATCGTATTTGTCCCGAGGCATCGCCGAGGGCCAATACGGCTGTCGAGGCCAATATGATTGACTGAAACCTATAACAGGGCCAATATGAAATTACATATTAATTGACAATTTTATTAACCAACTCAACTAGATGATTTGTAGAACAGTTGTTTTCGTGTTTTACCAAGAACATGCAGGTTTATTTGCTTTAATAAGTCTTACATGTCCTTTTTGTATAAAATGGAAGATTTTTTTGTGTTTCTGCAGCTTTTAGTTCTGGTGATTTTAACTCTAAATGGCGGTGTCAAACGACCGGAAGTTATGATGCCGTATTGACCCCGTATAGATGCCCGGTTTGAATTCATATCAGTTGGTCAGTTTTTGACATTTTTTAACGTAATTTGGGTAGTTGGTTAATAATATAGGAATATCGATTCATATTGG
The DNA here is from genome assembly GCA_037379345.1 of Perna viridis. Classification (NCBI taxonomy): domain Eukaryota; kingdom Metazoa; phylum Mollusca; class Bivalvia; order Mytilida; family Mytilidae; genus Perna; species Perna viridis. The sequence continues at coordinate 23,574,378 of CM074514.1, read as the reverse complement.
TGGATATTGTCCTGAGTAGATATCAAACTGCTAGAGCTTGCAATATGGCAATCTGCGAAGGATAATGTTTATCAAAAAAACATGTAACGATAACTAATATGCTAGTTGTATTAGTATTTTATACATCCTGTTTATGATTACTAAACATTCTTTGGGTGGCCTTGGGCTGACATTTTCATGATCATTATTCCTATTCTCGTTATATTTAGCCAATTTATTTGATACTGAAATAGTTCTTATATAAAAATTTCATAATTGAACTAGCGCAGTATACATCTCACGGTTTTATTTCCACTCAGCCATGTAGTTTTACGACGCTTATCTCATCTTAATAATATCCATTTGTCAGTTTTAAAAAGAACATCATTTGGAATGATCAGTAACAGACATGTTATATCTGCACATTGCAAACATTTATGAACGCGTTGGTTCATATTTTGAAAATGATTCTATAGCTTCCATGCAAATACAAGGATAATTTTTTTCAGGCTTTTCTATTGAAAAATAAACAAGCAAGTATTTTTTTTACAGTGAGTGACGGGCTAGATGTAGAGTTTTGCACGCCTCGAATCTTAACGACAGGTAAGATAAGAAAATTTTTGTTCAGTTTTCATAACAAGTCATGAAAATATCAATTCACTTACCTGAATAATATTCCTGCTATAAATTTCTACAACAATTTGTACGATTTTGCGTTGTATTGACCACTCGTGATTCGATGAAACAATTTATACAAACGAAGATGAAACATAGAAAGATGGAAACATTTAAATGAGCAGTGATGTGAAAATGACCAAAAAAATACACCCTCTAATGATAACAATAGTGTTGCAGAATCAGTTTATTATACAATGATTTTACAATGAAGTTGCGACTAAAATAAAGCTCATAAATGAAAAGACGCGCTAAGAGTGCACTTTCAAACAATTTAACCAAGATCCCATTACAATCACGCCACTAGCCAGTGTGTACATTTTAATAATTTGACCTGGACGCCGAGACAAAAATATATCTTACCTAGTAACCACCAAATGATTTCTAAAAAGCTTTGAAGAAATATAATTCGATAGAAAGATTAATTTATTTCCCAATATTATAGATAAGAAAATTCGTACAAAAATGTTATCAGCTCCCGTAATCGTCTACGATTATTTAGACAGTCACCAAGGAGCTTATAACTTATAATTGCATTGACGTGTTGAAACTAGAAAGCTTGGTATGATTTAGTCCCAGAAAGATCCCTCAAAGTAACACACTTCCAAGGCGATTGAGCCCATGAAGGACTAAGGGTATTCATAACGTGGTCATAACTCTTTTTAAACTGGTATTTTAGCAAACACACCACTTAAACATGATATATGACTAACTCCGCTACTTACAATGTTATTGTTAGTTGTCACTTTAAAATAACTACAACTTCTCTGCTACAAAACCTCATAATTCACAACGAAGAGCTTCTGAACTGTTTACTTATTTTTTAATAAAAAAATCCTCTTGCAATTAATGTCTAAAGTTTTAAATCTATGATTCTATAAATTAATTCTGTTAAAATATTTTTTGCATTTTTTGGACAAGTTCGTATGTGTACGCTTATACAAAAGTGCTTATATTTTTACAGTAACAATTGATGGTTGGGCAGTGTGTAATAAAGAGACAAGTGAATACATCAGAAAAGAATGCCTTTGTGACAATATAAGTCAATGTCAAACATCTAACTTTGATAGGTTCCAGAAGCAAAACTGTAAGTATTTTATGCTCACATTCGAATTAAGGAAGTATGCTGTCCTGAAACGGAAAAACACCGGTTTTATTTCCCGAATAGTAAGGCCTTGAAGTCCACTACGATTAAATAAACAGGATCATTTTACCATAACTATTTATTTTTCATTTACTATACATCTTCAGAACAAATATCTTTGGAACAGATTAATGATGGAGAGTGTTCAGAACAAATGTCTCTGGAACAGATTAATGATGAATAGTGAACACTGCATTCTTATATACATTTTTTTTTTAATTTTAATACAGTTTAAGTATGTCTGCATTTTTTTCTCTTGTCATTTCAATTATCTCATTTTTTTCTTTAATAGTTACTTGGTCGTAACTATTAAAGAAAAAGAAAAAAACGGAAGAGTAAATATGTGCCCTATTATTTTTTGACAATTAAATAATGAAAAAATAATATTCGCATTCTTCCGTAACTGGTCAGTGAGAAAGCTTGACGTTTATTATAGGTACTGCTTGTCGAAATAAGGATCATTGTCCCTGTGTCTTCGGTACTTGTCTTCCTTGTCCGGGTGTAACGAGGGTAGCAGAACCTGAATGTAAATGCCAAGATGGTGAGTTTGTTCATCTAAGACGTCATTCATGAATTTATGAGTTGTTGTGGCTGAAATCTGAAATTTAATTTATTCAATGTCAAACAAGTCTAGGAAACAAAGATATTTGTAACTGGCACCGCCGAAAATATTGCTGCCTTAACTTGTCTGAAATCTCTAGAGCTTCTTCACCTGTTATTTTTTTGTCGGGTGGCTGCTTTAATGGAGAAGAGGCCTAAATGAAAGGCCAATCTTCATATTTTATATTACATATGTCTAGTCTATTAACATTTGCTAGTGTTAATATACCTTACTTTTTTAAGTAGATTTTTTTATTTTCATCAAGTAAATTATTGAAACATTGTATATATAATGTATTTTGATTATCATTTAGATGATAGTGTTTCAAATTTATTAATAACTGGCCCTTTTCACAAAAATTCGTAAGAGTAAAATTAGTTATGACGTCACAATACTTTAATTTTCTATGACGTCATAACTTACGACTAATTTTACTCTTACGGTGTTTTGTGAAAAGGATCTCTGGATATAATGAGTATATCTGGTTTACATTAACAGGTGCCAAAGGAAAATTCTGTAACAAAGTTGCTGTAAGTGTTTATTGCTTTTAGTTCGAAATTGTAGAAATTCTTATTACTTTATGCGTAAAAAATGAAACCAGATGTTACATTAGGTGCTCCAGAAGGGTAATCATTCCTGCTCGGCAACCGTTACATTGAAAGTGAGTTCAACCTACCAGTCTAGCTACAATAGTGTAGCTCCCCAACACAATGTTATTGCAGACCTAGATAATTGTTTTTTTGCATAAATAGGCTACTTCTTTTACCAGAGTGGTGTAAAAACCACAAAAAACATAAAATAATCCCTTTTACTGATATTGAAATCGGTTGATTGTTGCCCGTGATTAATCTAGGGAACGAAGAGAATAAGCAATATAAATTAAACCCTGTTCTCGGAGCATTTTTATAAGAAATATAGCAAGCTCTTGTGTAACGTATAAATTTTGATATGAAAACTCAATACGCTTGTGCTAAAGGTATGTTGCCACAGATGAGAGGAAAGTTGACAATGTGGAAAAAGAAGACATCGCTTTTATCGTATAGTTTGGTTATGATTTATCTTTTTTCGACGATTTTTATCAGTAGGTCAAGATCGAAGCTGACTTCATAGTGTCTGTATTGTTCTTTATTTCAAGTTATTTAGGTAGATGCGATGTAAAACAAAATCCCCAAAGCTAGGATTGTTTAAAGACCACACGTATTTTATATAGCGGAGGATCTGGCTAAAGGATGGCCCTTCTTTTTGATAAGATCAGTTATTAAGTTATGTCAATCATCATGGTATGTTTGAATCAATTTTCCTTTCACATAAACTAAGAAAGCAAATTTTATTACCGCTTTTGACAAGATATCGCAAGGTATAAGATGCATATCCTGTCTGGTGGTGCATTCGTGTGTCTGTATGCATACTTTTATATTGATTAAGGTCAGTTGCAGTGATATTTCTATCTGGTGTTCTAATAATAAATTATATATTGTGTTCCAGCAACGTCTCTGTACACCAGTAAAAAGCTCCATGAACAAAGATCTTCCTTTTTGTAATGTGACAAATGAAGTAGCATGTACCCATATAACTGAAAACTTCACATTCAACTGTAATTTTCCAGGTAAGATGAAAAATTATATTTCAGAAGGTGAAATATTTAATAACAAAAATAACAAACATATTAATAATGTAAATTCGGATATGTTGTACGCGTGTTTTAATGAGTAGATTCTCACTTACGACATTAGAACAAAATGCATAAAAAAATTCTTAATGTATACAAGAAAAAACTCAAAATCCAAAATGTATCGAAAGAGGGAGCCAAATTCAGTACTGAGAATTCTATCAAATGTAATTTTGGGCGTGAAGTCCCATTTAAAATTAATCGCGTGTCATACTGGTATGAAGATGTGTATAATGGAATATAATTACGGTTGGATGACGCCAAAAGGAGACAATCCAACATGGTTTTACATTTTAAGTCCATTTGAAGCCGGAGTATTCTCTTTGTGAGCTTACTTACAGTATTTCTAATTGAATATAATAATTTTTAAGTCGTTTGTAATGCCCTTGTTTATTCAATAACCGCTGGGTCGATGTCAATACTGGGGGACCAACGACCCCAAGGGTATTCACCAATCCAGTACTCAGACTTGTCTGACCCCGAATTATATCAGATTTCTCAAAATTTGCAGGGTTACAAATTTCAAACTATCTAAAACACTGAGGTTTCATTCTGATAGCTTTGGTTATGAGCACTGCTTGTATATAATTATCTTTTTTGGGATTAAGATCTTTCTATATATTTTATTCTAATGCTGCTGTTGAGTGATTATTCTTTGAAAACACGTGTACAGCATATCGATATTTTCAATATATGTTAGTGGTATTTTTGTATTTTGCGCATAACTATAATGTTTTGATAATGGAGACCAGTCAATAGAGTTCCGTATTCTGTCGTTTGAAAAGACTAAATGCGTAAAAACTTGGATTTTTCTTGTTCCAAAAAAATAATTTAAATGCGTTTTCAAATATGCTTAATTTGATTACATTCTCGCACAATTGCACTTAGTAAAGGTACCAATCGGTTGGATTAAACACACAATCACCCCCAACCCCCCCAAAAAAATAAACCAAAAACACACACAAAAAATGATGAAATATGGTATCTTAACATTTCATGAAGCATTTTAATTCACACCCATGCCGAGCGGTAAAATCAGTTGTATAATCACTTTCTCTAAGCACTCTTTTTTTGTTTGTAAAAATGTTTTTCCTAAAAAAAATTATTCCTTTACAAGAAACATTACCAAGGATCCAGAACTGTGAAAATTATGCTGCTACCGATTTTCTTGGCTCTGACCGAAATAAAGATGAAAGATCTGAAGGTAATATCCATTAAAGAAAATAATTCAACAATTAGTCAGTTAAAATGTTACATGTACTACATTTTGTTTATCGTGCTTATTTTTACTGTGGACATGCAATTTTTTAGCTTTTCAAATTTTACAACAATTAAGTTTATGAAGCATATTTTTTACTGTTGGTTTGCATGTTTTATTTTTTATATCCCGCCACACGAAGTAATACCCTCAGAAAGTTACGTCCGTCCGTCTGTCAGTCCTCCGACGCTTTCCAGATGATGACTTTAGAAAATATCGAAGGATCTTTTTCAAACTTTGTATATTTATTGTACCATAAATACAGATCAAATTTGTATTTTCAGTTAGATTTGCTCACTTAAACTAAAGTTACGGCCATGTTGTTTTCATCTCATTAACTTTTTTAGATAAATTGGAATTATTTTTCTTTGATTATAAGAATATTTTCAGTTCCATTTTCCCTGTCAATTTATTTTTGGTGAATAAGAGATCTTTTTTTCTTGGAATATAAATGGGTGGAACAGTAATCAAGGGAACCAAGATTCCCGCGGAAATCAAAATAATGTATTCCAGGGGCAAAGACCAGATATGCAAAACAGACACATACAGTAACCAAAATAATACGTACAAAGCAACAAAAGTAAATGAGCAACTCGGACTCCACTGTAAACTGGGAGCATGGACCAGGTGCACCGGTTGGGTAGACGTTCTCTGCTTTTTTAGAAACACCCACCGAGCTGCTCATAAAATGTCAAGTCCCGGGTAGACGAAACAAGAAAGGAAAAACTATCCACGAAGTCATGATGACGACCATAAAGCTGTAGAGATGACTTCAATCTTGTAACAAAATAACCCTGTTCTTAAAGCCTAATTGTAAGAAGCCTGGTGCGGTACAAAAGTCTGCGTAGTTACGTTAAGCTCTGACATAACGTTTGAGTTGTGATATGAAAACTCCATATTCAGGTACTAAAGGAATGTTGCCAAAGATGAAAGGAAAGTTGACAATACGGAATGAAAAGTCATTGCGTTTGGCCTATAGTTCGGTCAGTAGTTTTCCCTTTACCATCCATCTCTAAGTCTAGGTCAAGGTATGAGGCTTACTTCACAGTTTCTGTAATACCCTTTATCTCATCTTAATTGGGGAGGAGATGCGATGTATAAAATCGCCGAAACTAGGATTGTATAACGATAATACGTCATCTACATAGCGGAAACTAACTGAGAGATCGAAGGACTTCCTTTTTTGGATTAGATCATTCATTAAATTTTTTTTAGATTAATTTGAGTTATCTTTGTTATGATTTTGAAAAGATTTTAATTTGAGTTTGATCTGTTGCTCCTATGTGAACGTGGAGGGATAACTAAATGTCCCATTTTGTAGTTATGCAAATAAAGTTTTTGTAACAGTTTTGGTATAGTTTTACTCAAAATTGAATATGAGTTATTTCAAAACATTCTTTCAATCCATTTTTTAATGGAATCAAATGATTTGGTTTATACGTTCTATAATCTGCAGACCAAGAAGCTAACTGTCATGATGTTTTCTTCTTACAGCTAGGGTAAAAGGGAATGAAAACGTTGTTCTTCGAGTTCCCAGTGTGTCAAACAGTTTAGTGTAATTTTAACTGCTCTTTTTTTCTTATTTAGATGAAAAAGAGAAAAACCAATCTTTACAGAAGCCATTTCTAATTGGATCATTAGCGCTGCAATTAATTGCATTGATTTGTCTCATAATTTACATTTACAAACAACAAAGAAACAGAGGGATTCCGGAAAGTCGTACCTGAAACTGCATTCAATAATGTGAATACAATGTACATATAACCCATTTTTACACCATCATCTTTTTCAAAACAGAAAGATTTTCTGTGCTTGCATGAATTTTTGGATTTACATAGATCTTCCTTAGTCTTGGGTCATAATGCAGTTTATGAGAGTTTCCTCCTTGAAACACGTGTACAGATCCCCCGAAATTTGTTATATGAATATGACTGGTTTTTTTTAGTATCTTCTAAAGTCACAGCGAGCATGGTAATTATTCGATGACAAGTTTTTAACATATGAATTGTTTTATTTTTTACAGACGACTTAATGTATTCCGATTTGTAAAACCAAATGGAAAATATAACTAAACATGCCCTATTAGAATTCAGTTCTTGTTCTAGAATTTTATCAGATGAAAATCGTTTCATGTCCTTGTTTTGTTGCAATGAATTAAGCTGCAATGTCGTTTATTGAATACATAGCCTATAAAAAGAACGTTAAATAAAGATTTCTGTGGTTATTGCGTTGAACCAAATGTTACGAATAGTATAATTTGTACAAGTGGAGGCTAAACGGTAAGGAAAAAATACAGTGACTTCTCAGTGAGTGATGAAAGATACGTTCTGCTTTTCCCCGTGATAGGAACACTGTCATAGTTTTTTCTCTGGTTTCATACTATTTTTGTTGTTGTTTTTTTTTGTTTTTTGTTTTGAAAAATTTATTTACTTAAAGATGAACCTTAATCAAAATATTTCTCCGATGTAATAGTTGTATAAGTGTCAAACTCATTATAATCATTTTCATATATCTTTTGAATTGTTAGATAGAATGACGTATTGTTATGCGAGTTCAGAATTTATTTTTTTCATCCAATGTCTTAAAATGTCAAAAGTAATGAAAGTGATTTAGTGCTCTCCGAACTGATATTTTTGCCCTTTTGATTCAAGTTACCACTTTCCTTTCACGACATTGGGTCTTCAGATCAAATTCTTTACTCATCGATGATAAACGCGGATCATCAGCAAACCGCCGAAGACATGTTTATCGAAGGACTACCAACATCATTATCTAAGATTTTTTAATTTAATCTTTATTTTTGTTTTTGTTTTTATTTTTTAATTCTATGTTCAATACAAATCGCTCAAATTGCACTCACCGAATAAGTTTTTAAAAATGTGTATGTCAATAAAAATATTGCTCAACTAAGAACCAATTCAAATTGATGTGTAGAATAGTAAACATTAAGAATGTTTGATGATACATCGTTCCCTATACTATTTTACTATCATTTTGTCGTTACCTGTCTTGAAAAAAATAGGATTTTTTCCACTGCATGTTAGAAAATATCTCATTTGACAGTGTTATACCCCCTTATATTGTTCATTTCCTGGTACATTTAGTATTGGGTCAATTCTTTATAGAATCCGGCTATACCTTGTTGTAATGGCACATGAAGTTGTAAAATACTATCTGAATTGATTTGTTAAACCATATTTCACCGATTGCCATATTGTTACAGAGACTGATACTTAACTTCTGACTTGAAAGAACATCATACTTAATACAAGTTGCAGAAGTATTTCCTATATTTTGTAATAGGAATTTCTTTATAATAACCTATATTTTGTAATAGGAATTTCTTTATGATGTATTTCTGTTATACCTGTTGTAATGGCACATGAAGTTGTAAAATACTATCTGAATTGATTTGTTAAACCATATTTCACCGATTGCCATATTGTTACAGAGACTGATACTTAACTTCTGACTTGAAAGAACATCATACTTAATACAAGTTGCAGAAGTATTTCCTATATTTTGTAATAGGAATTTCTTTATAATAACCTATATTTTGTAATAGGAATTTCTTTATGATGTATTTCTGTTAAAAAAAAGGCGACTGGGCAAATATTTTTTATAAATTTTCATCACAGAAGATGTAGCCTGTTTCAGTCTGGTTTGTGCAATTAAGTTGGGTTAATACGATGGAACGCTAATTTTTCATAAGGGGCATAAAAAATTCATGTATTAACGAGATTACATTCCGTCCCAACGTAATTGTTATTCCTAATGTGAGGAATATACTTTGCTATCATGATCTCAATTTCACGTTAAAAAGTCATATAATTATTAAATAATCCTTTTTTTCATTCATGGTAGTGTGATTATTCGAGTATAGTGATTACCTGAGTAATGGGATTAACTATGTAGTGTGATTATCTGTGTAGTACTAAAAGATAATGAACTTTGACTATTGCCTGAAATTCTCTGTCAATTTCGTGATTTTGTTATCACTTTTTATTATTAAAATTTTCCTCTAAAAAGGTAAGATTTTTAATGTAGTAATTTTTTTTACAATTATTTACTGGAGAATCATGTTTTTATTCATATGTAAAAAAACCTTCAATAAGATATATGGAGTTAATTTCTCGTTTTGCACATAAAATATGTTCCAAGAGCATTTTATATGTATTTCGTCGACTACGTATAACGGCTATATTTAAAAAAAACTTCAATATTTAAGAGTAATCAAGAGAACAAAGGTTATAGCGGTAATCAAAAGAATGCAATTCAGGGACAAAGACCAGACATGGAACAGACATACACAACAAAGAACATATAGCAACTAAAATCATACATAAAAAGTAACAAAAGTAAATGAAAAAAACTGGGAGCATGGACTAGGTGCACCGGTAACAATTGTTAAACAATTGTTAAAATAACTTTAAAATGCTCAATATGAGACCATTGACACGTCTTTAAATGTTTCCTTTAGACTTTTGCTTATTATTGGACATCTTAAGCACACTACAACAAGCGTAATGACCATAAATGTTCACAAGTGTATAATTGTAATTTTTTCATTATGTTTTTTTTATTTGTAGATGATATTGTTTTTGTAACTTAAATATATATTTAATAAACATTAATGTATTAGATTTGTTAAGAAAAAGAGTAATATTCCATTGTTACTTGTAATAACAATGAACAATTTATCTATTTTTCACTATTTACTGCTCGAAAATACTGCCACTAGGAATTATACGATAGAACAAGACAATGCACCGACCTCGTCTATCAGTACAACACCATCAGAATTAGTTCTCCACAGAGGTCTGGAACAAATTCGTCAAAACTAGTGGTTAAATACAACAAGCGTCTACTGTACATTAGGAGCTGCTTTTATATTTTATATCAAGAGCGTTAAGATATTTTTCTTTGAGTTTCCTAATTAGATCATCCCGATCTATATTTAGTTGAGCTGTTCCAATCTCTTCCAGCAAGTGAGTAATGTCATCAGGCTCTACTTTGGGTAAGAATCGGAGTAAAGGTTTCCCCCTTCGGTCTAGGATGAATTTTTCGAAGTTCCATGATATGTCTGTTGGTTTAATGGGATCCCAAAAATTTTCCCGAGGATAAAAGATTGCTGCTTCAGGCAAATGACATGCTTCCTGAAAACAATAATTGCATCTCTAAATTTACACGTCAATATCTTTATAACCCGATTATCTGTCAGGTCATAATTCAAATTTGATCGTCCACACTAAACTAAGAATAACTAAATCATGGCAACTTATTCATTATTTTACTTCAAATTCAAATTAAGGCAATATGTCTTTCGCTTTTGACCGAAAATGTCTGCTGAAATATTCATTTGTAGACTACCATTCAGTGTGCCAAAGTTAGAGTTTCATTTCTTTCTTTACGAATTAAGTTTCTTTTTTAAGGATTGTGTAACTGATATTTAACATAAATGTCCGGCTTGATATGAGACACTCTGGGGTATTTAAAAACTTAGTTTTACCTTTAAGTATGTATAGAAAGAAGTTTCGTTAACGCCATTGACGTCAATTTTTTTCATCAGGGTAAACTTGGGTGTATAACTATCTCCAGGTCTAACGTAATGTAGCCCATTTAACAATTCAGTCTCGTTGTCTGCAGGCTCCTGGTGACCAAACTGGTTACAAGGAAATCCAATTATATTCACCGGATACTTAGCTTCATCAATAAGTGCATTTAGTTGGATATACTGATAGGTGAAACCTGAAATGATAAGTGGGTATCATTGGCTATTATACATCGGTATAGCTACACACTATACAAACCTACAAAAAGATCTTTCAAGGTCGTGTGCGCACCATAACTTAGATCGTTTTTTTTCTGAAGTATAGCAATGAAACTTGGCATGATTAATACCTATATTAGGATATGTGTCACGAATAAAAACGAATCATGTAGGTTTAAAGATGGGGCGCAAACACTTAAGTAAAATAAAGGTACCCCCAGTTGCATAAATCAAAAATAATGTTGTCCACTCTAACGTTTAACACGTTTAAGAGTTCAGTGATGAAACATGACAAAACTATGAACAATAATAAGAAAGTGTATAGCACACAAGAATGAATCTTGTGAGTAATTTTTTTGTACGCTTCCTCGTGAAATATTTAAGGATAAGTCTACCACGCCTAATTTTCATAATAAATGTAGGAGGAACATAACGATTTTCATTAATTCATATGTAACCCTGGTTATATCATCAATTGTGGTCATGATATACTAATTAGTAAATCGTGGCCATGATATACTTATTATAATGTTTGCTTTCTATTGCTTTATTTGACCCAAATAAGCGTTCAAACATTGGAAAAGGGATATTTTTTTAGAGAGCCATACACTTTTACTATATAGCTAGTTGCATCTGGTCCATTTTCTTTAACAAACAGGGTAGTAACTCAGGAAATCAATGAACACTCTTTCCTTTTGAGGTAAAATTTTAAAAATTGTCAATATAGGTACTCTGTACTTGTCATCCTGGTGTCTGCAACAACAAAAAATCAGTCCAAATTCTTTAAAGTCTGAGGCGTAGCAGGTACATCAGGCAAAATTTTTGTTGGTAATGCATGCCATACTTAAAAGTCAGGTCAAAAATTGAAAGAAAATCAAGTTCAACCTTCCCGTCATACGAATCGGGATTCAGGCGCTACGACTTTTTTTTTCAGACTCGTGCACTGTATGTAATTCAGACAGAGAAATATTCTCCAGCTAGTGACTGTCAGAATTTGTCAGGAACTCTTTTAGTCCACGTATCTGTTCTACCCAGAACAGTTCCAGACAGAAGAGCTTGTCCAAAGCCCTGACAGACCCTGACAATGTGTGTCGCGGTTCAGAACAGTTTCTGACAGTTTAGAACTGCTCTATGACAGCGAATCCTGACTGAATCGAAGAGAGATTAGAAGTGATCGCAACTGTGGCTACTTGCATCTGGTCCATTTTCCTAAACAAACAGGGTAGTAACCCAAGAAATCAATAATCACTCTTTCCTTTTGAGGTAAAATTCCAAAAAAATATCGATAATACACTTTCACTCATGCTACACTGTCTTTTCGAACACTCATTATTCATAAAAGTTCAGGTCATAACTCCATAATCAAACGCAGTCCCACCTTTGTGATGAAGACCATTGTGATACATTTTATAAAGATCAATTTACATAAAATTACTTGAGTAGCACAGTATTATAAAATGTCCTCCTTTGGTCTCTAATTCCTAAACAGTTGAGGCTATAACATCACATATCAATACTAACCTTCCTTCTGAGGTATGGAACTTGTTATAAGCTTCATTAAGGTCAACCAAGGGAACTATGACGACGACAACGATTGCACGGAAGACAGCTACTGTTAAACTACATATCATACTCACAGATACTTGGCGTCAGGATTTTTTTTTTTTTTTTTTTTTGTTAAAAAGAAAGAAAAATACGAAATCATGTGTTATAACAGCAAATATTGCACTTATTCTATCCATATCAAGTTTTCTGATATATGGGGGTCGCCTGGAAGCTGGTAGTTTCATACAAGAAAAAATAGTTCGGCGGTCTGATATAGATGTCGTACTGTGTGTATGTATTCTGTAGCGCTATTGACTGCATAAAATATGTCACTCTTTCTTTCTTTTTGGCGGGGAAAGGGGGAGGGGTCAATGAATTTAATACAGAACTAAAAATGATGTGCTTCAATGCTCTTTAAACCACGGCCGTGGTAAAAAAAAGTGATTAACTTATGACCAAACTAATAGACTGTGTTTTCAAAAATATGAAGAAATTAGTCTTATTAGAACTGAAATAAATCACAGAAACTCCATTTTATCATTGTTTTACCACGGAAACTCCATTTTGTCATTGTTTTACCACGGAAACTCCATTTTATCATTGTTTTACCACGGGGTGGCCATTTATGTCGTTATTTAACACCTAGCTATTGCTCGGGGTAAAATAATACAACATAAATGGCCAGTTCGTGGTAAACAATGATAAAATGGAGTTTCCTTGATTTTTATTTTCGTAAATATGTACAAAATGAAATATAGTGGACAAGTTGTATTGAAAATTAATTGGTACCTACCTCACAATGTGGCTACATTTAAAATTAAATGGTACCTTCCTCAGAATGTGGCTACATTTAAAATCAAATGGCACCTACTTCAGAATGTGGCTACATATAAAATTAATCGGTACCTACCTCACAATGTGGCTACATTTAAAATTAATTGGTACCTACCTCCCAATGTGGCTTCATTTAAAATTAAATGGTACCTACTTCAGAATGTGGCTACATTTAGAATTAATGCAACAGTGTTGTCTGTGATTTCTCCTACAGTAGTATTCTGACTCCATTTCTGAACGATCTGTGAGTATGATGAATGGGCAACATTTTCACATACTGTATAATATTGTCCAGCCTGACTCCCTACAATAAGTAAGGACAGGACCCAGGGAGTTAAACCTAACATAGTTGTCAGCTCTATGACACAACACAACATATGTACAACTATATGACCCTCTATATGACCGCCATTGATGAACCTTCTCTGAGTTTGGGGTGTATAAAGGTTTTTAAATTTCGTGTATGGTATAGTTTTTTATCAGCATGATATTTTCGCCTTTAATTGTAAGAAAACTATCACCCAGAGGCTGAATTATCATATTTGGGGGGCAGCTAATAGTGGTAATTAAGACAATAATGTAGTATAAAGCTGACACAGCCCAATTTTCCCTCGTGAACTTTGTGATACATATAACTATCCATATATACATAATAAATATTAGTCCTAATAAAATCTAGGCTGCATATTTCCGTATACTTCGACATTGATCTGAACGAATTAATTCAAAAGATTTCATAACTTCAATCAAGAAAAAAGATACATCAGGTGTTTGATTACAGCTGAACAGTGTTATTTGAATCGTGTTGGGTGTTGATGAACCCTATTGGCAGGCTGTATATACATAATGATATAATGCTTTGCATGGCGCAGCTTGGTATGACCACAGAGGTCAAACACTGAACAGCTGGGGCAAGTATGGCCATATCATTCAAACTATATACAGTTTTAATTTTAATTTAACACAGGATAATAATTTGACCAGAATCGTAGTGGTCACGTTTAAGCCCCTTGTTCCTAAATGGTTCCAGTCGAAACTTCCAAAATTAACCGCAACTTTCCTTCGGTGGTATGTCACCTGGTGGTACAGTTTCAAAGTGACCCATTCCCTTTTACTGAAGTTATTATCCAGAAATCAGAAAAATTCCTGTTTTTTTTTGTTTTTTTTTGTTTTGTTTTTTTTTTGCCTCCTTAAAAGATCCATTCACTTTTACTCAAGTTGTTACATGTTTGTATCTAGACATACTGAAAATGCTTGTTTCGGGCCCCTATTTAGCCCCTAAAAATCAAGTCATAGCAATTCATTTTCGGTAGCAAATAAAAGATACTGATATGGTAGAATAGACCTGTTACCCCAAATGAGCAATAGTGTAAAGTTATTTATTAACAACAATGTATGCTCATATATACGTCTGTTGTCATGTGACACCGTTTTTAGATCCGGAATCCTTGTTATAAGTTTTAGAGGTTTCTTTTGTGTCGTACGATTTGTTAATATGGTGTCACCGGTGATGTCCATGGATTTTCATTCGCTTGTATCTTCGGTCTTGCTTCACAGAGTTTTTTTTTAATTACTGACATTACTTATCTCTCCACTATATAACATACTTAAACTGATTTCACTCGTCTTCAAGAAAGTTTTGTGTCGAATTATTTGTTCTTTAAATCTCAAACAGCACCCCTTTTAATGTAACCTTCGGGTAGACTTTAACATATTCCTGCTCGAGGTTGTATACATTTTAATTAAAGACTAGGATCCGTTCTTGGAAAATGTTACCCGCCTTATACTTGAATGGAGTTTTATATTTATGCTTATAAGTGAACATCTGTGCCAGGAATAGATAACAATTGAATACAGACATTGTCATCATGATTGATTTTATAAATAAACATAATTTATAGATTTTGTCGCATCATTCGCCTAGCAACAATCCATGAATATATATAAAGTGTATATGTTTATGGATTACAGTATTTTCCTAACAGTTTAGTAAGTCTGTATCTATGATTGATTGATTGTTGGGGTTTAATGTCCGAGCAGCAATATTTTAGCTATATTCAGACGATGAACATGAAATGGATGATAAAATGAACATGAAATGATGATGAAATAAAAAAAAGGATAGAACACCAGTATAGTAGGGTGGACAATTTTTGATTGCCACTAGAAAAAGGGAGGGTCGGGCAATTTAGCCTCCTGTGGCGGAGCGCAAAGGTTCATACTATCGAATACCACAGCAGGGTTCTTTAACGTGCGAGGAACGTAATATCTTTCCCAACACGGTGCACCACTATGGTTTGCGGTCAGGTTTTCCGTATTATAGCCTGACAACCCCATCATGTAACACGCCGCCTGGGATACCCATTCAACCACCTAGGGCACACATCACAGTTGCTCTGTGGGCAGAGCGCCTAGCCCCCGGCTAGGTTTCTGAGCACTATTTTGTCGCCTTTCACGACAAGCTTAGAGCTGCTGCAGACCTATTCTTTTAACACCCGGACCTGCACGGGGCGTCTGTAACTATGGATATTTATTGGGTCCCAATCATTTATTTCGTATTCATTTATTTGAGGTTTTATTTGTGTTTTCTGTGTGACGGATGTTGTTTTTTTTTTCTTAGGCTTTTTGTTTTTATTTTTGATTTTGAATCCTCGTTTGTTTTTAATTGTTTTTTTTATTTGCATTTATTCTGGTTACCTTCAGATGCCACTTTCATTGTTACATAAAAAATGGAAAAGTGCATACTTCAGTTCTAACAAATGATTATACAATATATTTAGGAAACAGTTGATAATCTCGTGGGAGTTTTGCTACAGTTTCATATCAGCTCTGGACAAAATGATGGCATTCTTAAACGTGAATTCATGTCATTGATTATCTACAATAACCGAAAAAAACATAACTAAAAGCTAAAAGGGAAACAAAAAAAAGTATGCAGGGATAACGACTAGACATAAAAAAGACTCACAACAAAAAACACAAACCCTGTGATACAAAATAATATAGAGAATATATTTATAAGACACGGACAACACCTCAACAATCAGTAAATAAAGAGTGGAATAAAACACGTTTAATTTTATAAAATTTTGTATAAAATGTCAAACTAACAGCATATAATTTGTTTTGAGTAAAATGTCAAACAACTAACTGCGTATAATTTGTTTTGAGTTAAATGTCAAACAACTAACAGCATATAATTTGTTATTTACCAAGACAGTAAATTTCAGACAATAGTTTTTACGGTGGTTATATCAGGATATTTGTGTGCCCTGTTTGAAATCAATCTAAAATTTCACATAAGCCGTAAAAAACAACTTTGATTTGATTTAGCAGTTCGGGTATTTGCTATTAAGTTTTCCCCAAATAAATTCCATCATTAATGGCGAAACTTTTGTAGCTGTTATTCTTTTACGTAGAACAAAATCGCAAGGTTTTGGTGGCGAATCGTACCAGTACGTAAATCCATTGATGTGCTGGAGTTCCGTTCTAATAGCCTTGGCGAGAATTCCGGTTATATAGGCGTCTTCTATTGGAACATACGGCATATACTCGGATGCCTTCACCAAGCGATGCGCGATGTTTCTAGAAATTACATAGGTATTCCCGAACATGTAATTTGGGTAATGTGGGAATGGGTATGATTGAAATGAAACTTTCCACACCCCAGTACGCCTAACTTTACCTTCTTTATTTAGGTTTCCTACTATTGTTCCCCTGTAATCAATAGTTATTTTATCTTGTAGAACACTAAGTAAATATGGGGTATTTACGAACGTGTCATCGTCGGCTTTTAATATGAATGATGCGTTGTAGCAATATTTGTGTGACCACTCTAATCCCATAAGAATTTTATTTGTTAAGTTGTAATAAGTATCAATGAAATTTCCTTGTATTATATCATTAAATACTTTGCTTTCCTGTTTGAGGTTTTCATTCCACGATGTATTAACACTGTATCCCATCAAAAACACATGCTTCACCCAGGAAGATGACGTCATAGCCCACGTCGACCGGATGGCGTGACGCTGTCTGCTGTTCTGGATTTTAGATGGAATAATAATTATCAAATCGGTCATTCCGTCACAAATGTCAGACATCAGAGACAAATTAATGATAAACGGATTTACTTTACTCGATCTTAAGGTGAAATATTCAGCATAGAGTTCGTCTTGGGTTTTCTTTTTACCAGAAAATCCAATTTCATTGTGCCTAACTACTTTACTGCTATAAAATTTATGCCATAGAAATAATACTGCAAATATCAGGATGGCTCCAACAACCAATAATTTGCCTATCCATTTAGATAATTTAAATGTTTTCCTTTTCATCTGCAAGTATAAATAATTTATATTTCAGCTATCAAACTTTAAAGTTAATATTGTAGGAAATAAAGACACAAATGATGAAACACACTTTATTCAAAAGTAAAAAAAACAATGCTATGAAAAATTGTATATATTTTGAATAATGAAACTTAATGTTGATTATAACTCTCCTGTAAGCTTTGCTGAGTTACTATGAACAGTATGTAGGAATTTAGTTTTTAATCTTGTCTTTATAAACAAGTCAAATGATGGCTGAATTCCCTGGGTATCGAAACACAGAGCGTGTTCCTGTTTTTTTTTTCATTTGCTTTATAAACTTGAGTCTAGCACAAAACAAATTATTTCACCTCTTTGATCATATCTTGTTAATTAACACATGCATTTACCATATCATCAATGTAAATTTATGTTATCATATTAAATGTTCAAAAATGTAAACAGAACATGGCACCACACTTACATTGATTCATTTGGAGAGTTTTTAATCATCTCGGATTGGTTACCAACAAAACGTATTTCAATATAAAGTTTAAACTCACCTCAATCTCTACATCTGGGAATAAGTCATGTTTCAACCAAAAATGATTCTGATTCGGCGACCTTTCATGAAAAATTCTTTCTGCATTCATATTTATCATCTTCCGGGAGATCTTGTTTCTGCATAAATGACCTTTGAACTTATACACGTGCAATGCGTATTTACATTTTTATCGTTATCATGGTGATCATTCTTATCATGGGGGATCTGATTTATGGTTAAGTAAATAAGATTATTATCCTTGATAATGATTTATAAATGAATGGTAAAAATAACGGCCTGACAGTACGAAACTTTTGCAAGTACCAATTCATCTGAACATGTCATACACTGTCTGTATAAGGGATTTTACGTGTTTCATGGTATAGAAAACCCCACCGAACAAACTATTTTTAGTCAATATATAGAATATTTTAACATAACAATAGTCTTCTGCGATTTTATTTACTATAAAATTTTACGTAATCTCCTACAAAAATCACCCTAATCAAAAAGAAGTACCAATTTCATACACAATCTATATACAAGTAATTATTTTTCTATCAACTAAGACCGGTCATGTGGTCTGTAAGTTTTTTCCGAATAAAAAATTAAAATAGATTTGGTGGGTTTTTAACATGAATGATATCTGTTACTTAGATAATACAGTTATTATTATTAAAATGTAGCAGCGTATTCCATAGTCTAAACATTTCACGTGATCCTAAATTTGAAACCGAAATTTTACCATTGCGGGAGCAAAGTTCGTTGATTTTGAAGACTTCAAGCCAACAAGCAAAGCCTGAATGATGAAGTATTTTTACTTGTACTTGCTGACGTAAAATTCCTGTAATGAATGCGTCCTCTATTGGTAAAATATACTCGATTGACTTTGACCTTTTGACGAGTGTTTTTACTACTGACGTAGGTATGACATATGAGTTCCCGTGTACGTATGACGGATAATAAGTTTGCGGATACATCTGATGGTCTACTTTCCATCGCCCCGTTCGCTTGACCGCACCACCTTGAATGACATGACCAATGATTCGGTCCTTGGAAAATTCTCGTGTTAACAGCCAAAGAAGATTTGGAATTAACACAAAAGTATCTTCATCAGTTTTCAGAACAAATTCAGCAGTCAAGCAGTTTTTCGTAACCCATTCAAGTCCGAAGAGAATTTTCAAAGTTAAGTTTTCATACGAATCTTTGAAGTCGCCGATCAAAATATCGTTATGTTTCCTTTGTTCTGATATAAGTGTTCCGCTAACTGTCTTATTGTGCACTAATCCAAAAAGAAAAAAACTTTGAACGTTGCGACTTTTAAATATTTGTGTCCATTTCTTATTTACCCATGTGTTGCGAATGGCAAAGCGTTCTTCTGTTGACTCTGCACGTGATGGAATAAGAACTACAAGGAAATTTGATTTACACGTTGGTATTGGTTCATATCCGTTCAGAGAATTCAATACGTTTTCTGGTGAAATAACACTTTTTCGTCTGTTTTCTTTCGATAATTTGTGAAATGAAAGGGTAAATGAAATAATCAACAGTACCATTAGATATAACACACACTTTCGATTTGATTTGTTTGCTAAATTCATCAATTTAACAGAAAGGCAAATAAATGTAGACATTTCGAAAATCTAGACAAAATCGTGACCGAAATATCAACAGAATCCACATTTTTACGGTATGATCAGATTCATGATTGTAAGCTCTCTGGATTTGCTAAATCCTTCTGTCGCTTGTCTCAAGAATCATCCGTTACTACTCAGTAAAGCAGTCGAATACTATAGTCTTAAGAATTATCCGTTATTTGCGCCACTTATCACACTAGAACAACTCATCCGTCAGTATGGTCTGGAGAACCCACCGTTACCAGTTCATATATAACAGAACAATGGGGAAGGTTTACTTAATAAATCAGTTGTTTAAAACATTCCACATAAGGATTTGGCAAATTGATCACGACACCTCGATTTATTTAAAAACAGTATCATAAAAAAATCCTCTACGTATCAGTTGATATCATCTGTTTCCCACCAAAAAGACGACTATTTGATCTATGTATGCGTGAAATAAGGTGAGATGGTGGTAAATCCAAAAATAAGCCTGAAACATCAACAGTTTGATATATCACCGCATGTTGATTTTGGAAGGAATGCCGAAAGTATTTATTGGTTGAACAAAAGGAAAATTTCCATTTTTTGTTTGTTTGTATCATTATATTGTTTGTTATTTTATTTTGTTCTGTTTTTGTTTGCTTGTTTCTTTTTAAGTCGCTAATATTGTTAGCGACTTCTTGCACTCGTAATTTTAGTACTTTTAAATATTCGCATATGATTTGCATAAATGTGTATAGTAATACGCTAATTAAAACTGCAGATCCTCGTCGTATTTACCGCCATAGCGTCATAGTTCTAACTTTATTCCGGATAAAAATGTACCTCTTAGGTATCATACACGTGTGTTATACGTGTGTTTCTTGCTTGTGCGAGAACGAGAAGTTTACATGAAATGACCGGTTGTCTTTGAACATTATTCAGTTTTCGATTCAGGCAATAGGTCTCGCTACAAGACTATATAGGTCATGTACATTAGCACGCCCCGATATTTATGAATATTTATTGGCAGTTGCTGAATCCGGTTCCTAAACTGGTTCCCTGGTCAATATCATAAGCGACCCAATTGTTTAATCTTGTTCCGGATGATTGAAAACATTTGGATCATCACGGTTACGAAAGAGTACGCAATCATATCAAGGGAAACAAGATGTTAGTAACTCACACGATTTAAGAGCATATTGCATTCGTACCATTTCAGATGTTGAAAGTAAGCCAAAATCAGTGTCAGTGAATATTTGACGATTATCGACTTTGAAGACTTCAGTCGTCTTTGATTTGTTTACACCAGACTTTTCCTTTTTACGTTTCGTTACCGTGTAAAGCACATAGTAGAAGTAGCAAATCAAAAGGCACAAACCAGTGAAAAATCACTAAGGCGAAACAACGCCGGGAACACAAAAGGTATAAAGAAATGACAACACTCTGGTCGAGACAACACCGGGAACACCAAAGATACAAACCAGTGGGAATTCCCTAGACCAAGACACAGCTTGGAACACCAAAGGTACACTCCAGTAGGAAAGATGAGTGAATGCCTTAGTAGAGACAAAGCCGTGAACAACAAAAGGTGCTAACCAGTGTAAAATCCTTTGGTCGAGACAACGCCGGGAACGCCTGAGGGAAATCCCTTAGTCGAGACAATGTCGGGAACACTAAAGGTACAAACCAGTGGAAATCCCTAGGTTGAGACAACGTCGGATACACCAAAAAGTACAAAAAGTGGAAAATACCTTGTTCGAGACAACGCCGGGATCACAAGTGGGAAATCCCTTAGTCGAAACAAAGCCGGGAACACCTATAGTACATACCAGTGTGAAATCCATTGGCCGAAACAATATCGGAAACGTCAAAGGTACAAACCACTCGGAAATCCTATTGTCGAGACAACACCGGGAACACCAAATTGAAGGGGAAAATATGAAATTCAAATCATACATCTCAAAGGATGGAGCGAAGGTGGACTCAAAACCCTAACGTGGGAGAATGACAACTCAAAAGAAATAATTATGTTAGGCATATAGGTCAAGGGCTAAAAACTTACACCTGCCATTTTATTTTCTCTCATTAGATATTTATATATTCATGGATTATGAGTCAATGTTTGCATAGGTTCCATGCCGCCTTTGTAAGTACCCTTCTACTAGAAGTTTGCTTCTTGATAATTTAATCTGGTTGATCGCCATAAAGTCCTGGTTGTTTGGAAATTTGATAGTATATCATATTATTGACCGAGGTCGTTAATAGATGGCATGCAATTTTTTATGTTTTAACGACCCTTCATGACCAAAAATTAATCATCAACAACATGTAGTTAGCTTGATTTTGTTTGATGTAAATTCGTAAAATTATTTTATTTCTTAATGAAGATCAAGTTCTTATTACATTTTCATTAGATCGTACATTGTGGTTTCAATATTAGCAATACAAAATACTAGTGTTCTCTATGCACTACAATAATGTGCATTGTTCGGTCAATTAAATAATAAAAAAAAAGTAACTCATGATTGATTAAAGTGACCAAGTGGCATTCTTGATGCTACGTTGACAATGTCGTCATTATGACAACTAAATACTAGGACAGTTAGTTCTGTCAAACGGTAATGTTTTCATACACAAGACAACAGACCATTGGCCACCATACTCCTTTCCTTCTAGAGGGATTTTGTAGATCTATACAGCGTTCATTATAATTGATGTATTTTGAAATACCTTTCTAGTGTGGACTTATATAAACTTGGCTTAGCATTATCATTCAAGGTAAGTTTAATCCAAATTGTTAATATGTTAAGGTTTTTATGCAAGATAAATTAGCATAAATTTCTGAGTAAAGAATAGTTTATCAATCAATAGACACTTTTGTGCTAACTTTAGGATAGTCGATGAGCATGCGTAGATCATGCTCAATATACACTTCCGCGAGGAAAATTCTTTTGTTCTACCAAGCCCTACTTCGCGGAAGTTTTCATTGAGCATGCTCACGGACTTGCCACAAAAGGGACTATTAACAAAAGTGAAATGAAAAAGTGTAAACAAACATTCCGAGAAATATCACAACATGATGTAAGATCAACACTGTTAGCGAATAAGGGCAGCAATATCTTCGTTGTTCTTGATGAGAACTCTGCCTGCCCCTTCTTCTTTCACTACAAAAATCCTACCATCGAATGTCCAAAACAAATCGATGTCATTATCACGGCAGTGGTTATACAATTGTTTCATCTGTGTTTGTCTGGTTCTGGTAAGATCCTCGGTATTGAAGGTTTTTCCAGGATTGTTTTTGGGGTCAATTTCAAACACACCTTATACCTCACCGTCAATAAGCAGAACAGCAATGGATGTTTTTCAAAAGCAATACGAGATGGAACTCGGCATTCGCTGTATCCAGAACTGATTGGAAGGCAATAACTGTTTTGCCATATCAAGATCATTTGAAGTCAGAAAAGTTTCAGTAAAGTGGAATTCCAGAATGAGAGGGATTATAATTTCATATAACTAGTTACATATTTTACACCAAGACAGAGATTAACTGTTGGCGTTACTAAACTTATTCATAAGATCTGAGTAAATATGCTTATCACGTGCTGTTCTAATCCTCGACGTCACCATGTTTCTAACTTTCTATTTTTTTTTCTAATCTGTCGGAATACCAGTGATAGCGTTTAGCGTATTTTCTTTCTTTCTTTCTTTCTTGTCAGTATCTTGTTAATTTTGTTAGTCAATGGTGGATCGGATTTTCGAATAGTAACTCCACTGTCTGGGATAGAATTTTCTGCAGAAACTAATATTTGAAATAAAAGAGGGACTGTCTGTAATGAATGCCCAGTAAAGTAATATGATATTCTACTAATTGGTGCAAGCTACATGTAAATTTCGTACAAATATTTTTTTTTTAATTTTTGGGTAGAGGGTAAATTGGTTGCTTCGTATGCTACTTCAGGTACCATATATACAACGCCTTTTTACCATTGGTCTTAGCACAAACCATGATCCTTCAATGCTATTATATCCTAAGTAAGATCTTGTATTGAAATTGATGCCCATCAGCCACGTACGCCCACTTCTCGGACCTTACACCTATTGGTGTTTCTACAGCTCAAAGTAGTACTTAACATCGGCTCCTCGTGGCTATTATAAACAAGATCCAAGCCTGCTTCATCAGGGGTCTAACTTAAATCTTGCACAAACGAGAATGTGTAAGAAATTCTTTGATATTTTTTGTATCTGCTGTACGCAATAAGAGGTTGACAGTCGAATATTTTCTTACAGTCTTCTCTCATTACTACTTTCCAATGTTTTTAATTAGTTTGTGAATTTATTGTCAAGCAAAAGTGGTATTTTGTAATAAAAACTAATGGGATGCCATTAGTTTCCCTTCCATTTTTTCTCAAGAGTTCAGAACGTCTGTTTAATAGAGCTGACTCCATGTTGGTGTTGATCAAATTTTCTGAATATCCTCTTTTTAATAAAAATATCTTAAATTCATGAAGTATTTTCGACAAATTTTCTATGTTACTGTTGTTTCTAATATGTCTGATAGTTTCACCTTTTATAAGTCCCGAGAAATCGCATGCATTGTGCATTGAAGTGATGAGTATAAGTTGGTTTTTTTGTAGCTACATATATCAAATATTCCATCTATTTCAAAACGTTCACCTTTGTAGATACAATTGTCTAAGGATATTGCCTTAGAATTTAATATGTTGAATGTAAATTTTAACAATGAATGAATTGAGTTTGCAATGTCGAAAAAACACTCAACTTCATTCTGTGGTCCATTGTATGTAAAAAATCCGTAATCTCTGTATCTTCCATAGAACAATATTTTTTTTTGTTTGTTTCGAATCTGTTGAAGACTTGCTCAATAATTTTATATGCAGTAATATCACAAATTTCGGGGCTACATTTAGAGCCCATACTTGCTCCTATTACTTGCCGGTAACATTTTTCATTAAATTCGAAGTAATTATTTTCCAAAAGGAAATTCAATGGAGTTCGAATAGGCTTAGGTTAGGGCATGGTATAGTGTAATCTGATTCTACCGTAATGCTTGTTTGTAGCTTTCTTCAACTGTGTCCAAGATATCTGTGAACTATAAATTAGTATACATTACCGACAGAAATCTCTCTCTGCTTTTAAAGTTTCGATTTTGTTGATAACGTCTAAACTATCTCTTATGTAACTGTTTTGTCTTTTTACATTGGGGATCAGAAAGTAATCAATACATTTGCTTATTCTTTCAGTTACCGAGTTTATTTGTGATATGATAGGCCTGCATGGTGGCAATTGATCTCTGTTTGCTTTTTCCTCTTTTTTGTCCTTAACGGTGTTTTCATCCGGTTTGTGGATTTTAGTTAATAAATATAATCTGCCTAGTCTAGGTCCATTCGCATCCATGCCACGAAGAAACAAATGCGTTGTCCCATCAACTTCACGGTTGTCAAACAACCGATCTATAAATGATTTGATCGTATTGTGAACTTCCGATAGGTTAGGAAAGTTAGTTTCTGTGTAGTGTATTGTTTCTAATTGTTGTAAGTCATCATTTATATATTTATTCCTGTCTAAAATGCAGATCGTCGTGCTTTTATCGCTTTTTGAGAAGAAAACATCTGACATTTTACTTAATGACTTTAACACAGACATCTGTGTTTGTGTAAAGTTTGACCTTGTACTTGTTTAGCCGACAGAAAAAAAGTAAGCCGATAGAAATATCCCTATTATGACACGAACGGCCACTCATAGTTAATTGTGTGTTTGATAATTCTAGCTTAGTCAGAAAAAAAGATAATTTTCTAACGTATTGCAAGTCGGATTGGATTGATGTATGATTTCATTCTAAATGGGTGCATTGTGTCATCGTTATTCGTGCTGATTTTTAAAAAATATCTTTTAAGATCATTCATTATCGATTATCTAATTTTGCAATTTGACGGTTGAGGAATGAATTTCAGTCCTTTTCCTATTATTACGTATCATCTGTTAGCTTCTTATTTGTAAGATTGAAAACTTATTGTTTTGATGTATTGACAAGAGCTTTGCACTTTCTCTTGCGTCGAGCTTGTTTATCTTTCATGCGGTTAGATTACACTATACCATGCCATAACCTAAAGTTTATTCGAACTCTATAAAATTTGGTTTTGGAAAATAATTTCTTCGAATTTAATGAATGAAAAATGTTACCGACAAGTAATAGGAGCAAGTATGGGCTCTAAGTGTAGCCCTAAATTTGTGATATTACTGCATATAAAATTACTGTACAAGTCTTCAACAGATTCGAAACAAAAAAACAAAATATTGTTCTATGGAAGCTAGAGATGACGGATTTTTTTTATATACAATGGACCACAGAATGAAATTGAGTATTTTCTTCGACATTGCAAACTCAATTCATCCATTGTTAAAATTTACATTCAACATATCAAATTCTAAGGCAATATTCTTAGACACTTGTATCTACAAAGGTGAACGTTTTGAAATAGATGGAATACTTGATATACGTAGCTACATAAAACCAACTAATACTCATCAACTCCTCCACAAATCTTCAATGCACAAAGCCAGCGTTTTCTCGGGACTTATAAAAGACATGTTAGAAACAACAGTAACATGGGAAATTTGTCAAAAATACTTCATGAATTTAAGATATTTTTATGAAAAAGAGGATATTCAGAAAATTTGATCAACACCAACATTGAGTCAACTCTATTAAACAGATGTTCTGAACCCTTGTGAAAAAAGGAAAGGGAAACTAATGGCATCCCATTAGTTTTTATTACAAAATACCACTTTTGTTGGAAACAAATGACAAACTAATTAAAAAAAAAACATTGGAAAGTGTTAATGAAAGATGAAGACTGTAAGAAAATATCCGACTGTCAACCTCTTATTGCGTACAGCAGATACAAAAAATATCAAAGAATTTCTTACACATTCTCGTTTGTGCAAGATTTAAGTTAGACCCCTGATGAAGCAGGCTTGGATCTTGTTTATAATAGCCACGAGGAGCCGATGCTAAATCCTACTTTGAGCTGCAGAAACATAAATAGCCATTTTCCCTACTTTCACTTTCGTTTTGCACTCACCAAACCAACCTTTTCAGTGGAACATTTTTATGTTATTAAGTTAGATTTTCTTTTAAAAAAAGTTCTTCATCTTACAGTGTGATGTTCGCTCTATTTTATAAGTCATTGTTCATATTTTTTGACAAAACATTAGTTTGTAGAGAGGCAAAAACGAAAATGCACTATATTTTTGTAGCATCCATGGTTTGATCGTACACCCGCTCAGGGATATGCAACGTACACCCGCTCAGGGATATGCAACGTACACCCGCTCAAGGATATGCAATACGATACTGGTACCTAATATGTTAATGTCTATCGAGTCGTCTGAGTTGTCGTTCTTTAACCATATTTCTGTTAACCACTTTATAATATATTCTGAATATACAAGACTAAGTAACTCAGTACATTCAAGTAAACACAATACATACACGAATACAATATTTCATAGAAACTTGAGGATCCCAAATACGAGTCAGTTTTGGATAATGAACTAGTATCTTCATTCGATAAACCAGGATTTGTTTCAATATATGAGATTATACAACAAGTAGAAATACCTACACACCTCAATATTTGGACAGGTAGTAAGTAATAAGCAGACAAGTCTGTTAAAGGTTACTGAGTTCAGAATAATTTACAATTAGATTAAAAACAGTAAAGCAATCTAAATTCTGCATGTTACCTATAATTTTACATCTTTTTTATAGACTCTCAGCCATTGGAATTTTAATATTTTTTTTACTTGTTATTTCTTCCAATCAGTGAAAATAATATAAAATAGTAAAATGTGTATGTTTGTCTGTGTACAAATGCTACATGTGTAAAATCAATATATATATGGTAGTAAAATGTACATGATATTTGCATATCGATGTTTCTACATGGTTAAGCAAAATTCTAGTATATATATGTGGTTGATATTCATTGAAGTATCTTAAAATATTGAAGTAAATTACTGACAAAGAATTGAATTCGAGGAGGAGATGAGCGGATAATAGTATTCCATGTACTTTGAAATAATTTTTTCTTCGATATCAGAATCAAAATTTTCTATTTACATGTAAGAAAATATATATTGTATTTTTATAAGATACATGGGTCCGCACCTTTTTTTACGTAGGAACAAATGGTCGGTATTCTCACGTGCGGCACGTATTGAAGTACAGGTAAGGAGAAATAAGTGTGTTGGATTTTTTTTTGGAAAACAGTGAAACTGTTTTTTTTTTCTTTTATCAAATAATTGGGATTGTTTGGCTATCAACACATTACACAACTTCTGTGGATTTTTCTAATGTGCATGTTCATAGGTTAGATTATAGCGAGCGCCGCGAAGCGGGATGAGCTCTACCGTTTTTACATGTACTTTCTAACTTTCCCTTAAGGTTCCCCAATATACTAACGAAAAAAAAGTCATGTCCCGGAAGTAGCAAAAAGTGACTGTCCTTATGGAGAAAATTCATCATTTCCAACAAACAAAAAATATAGGTTAAGATTACGTTTCAGTAAAAATAAATTAATCTTTTCTGATAGTTTTCAAGTCTTTTTTCTAATTTGTTTTACTTATTTAAAGACTGAAGTGAATGTTATGGTTATAAAAACTTCGGGAAACACGTGGATGTACGTACGTGTATCTCCGCTGTTCCACTGCTGCTGTTGTCAAGAACCTAACCCGCCTCGGGAAAAAATAAAACTCCGATTATAATATCAAAATCGAAGCATAGCTTTTCTAAGATAGGAAAGGCAATCATTCTCTTGTTTGGAACTTGCAGCCGTCGTCTGAATTTTGTTTATGTCACACGATACATGTATGTGTAAAATGTTCCCACCATCCGTGGAGAACTGTAATATTTCCGGTATCTGTACAGATTGATCTGACAGGCAAAATTGCCAGAGATGCCCTTAAGGGATAATAAATAAAGTATGGTGAAGTGCTTTAAAGTTATTGACCATTTTGTGGTGGGCAGGAATTTGAAAATTGGTGTGGTGATAAGTTCTACAATATTATGCAAAAAATGAATCGATATATTTTGTGTTGCCATGGTAACAAAAACACGAAAAATGTTGCCGTTTTTTTTGTGATCTTTTAGATTTTTTTATGTAGGAAGAATGACTTGAGATACCTTCACCAAATGTCAGGGCTATATAAAACAATCTTAATGTGATTGAATGCATATTTCGGATTATTTTAGATAGCCACCATTTTAAAATGGCCGCCATCCAAAATAAGGTGCCTCCTTGGAAAATTGTGTAAATGGTATTAGAATTTTATGAAACTTGATATTTAGGCTTAAAATTGTGTGCTAAATTCAACACTTTGGGAATGTTAACCTATAGATCATCACTTCACAAAAAAAAAATACAAAAAAATTAATAAAAGAAGGAGTGCTTCGGTCGAAAAGGGGTATAGGTCATAATATAGGACATAGTGATATCTGTTAAATCTAAGTAGCTATCAACTTGAAAATTGGTGTTGTGGTAGTGTTTGATGATCTCTATAATATTATCCCAAAGAAGCGAACTGATATTTCATGTGTTGCCATGGTAACGAACAAAATGAAAAATTTAGTCGATTTTTGTGACTTTTTAAATGCTTGTCCTTTAAGTAGGAAAACTTACTTGAGATATCTTCACCAGAATAAAAGGATATGTGAACCCCCATCTAAATGTGAATAAGTTATATTTTGGATTATTGTAGATGGCTGCCATAAAAAATGGCTTCCATCTAAAATAATTTGCCAACAGTGTAAATTTCATCCAAATTTTATGAAACTTGGTATATAGCCTTGAAATTCTACACTGAATTTAAAATTTTTGAATTCTGTGATCATTTCCGGAACGTGAGGGGACTTGTATGTGATATGCTTGCAAGCGCAACTTAAAACTTGTTATTTTTACGAGTCTCGCACAGACGGTACATGTATGGGAAAGCTAACGGTGCTCGCTGACTTGCAGGAGGATATTTCTGTCGTTCAACGGTGACCAGAGATCCCCGGCCTTATCACAACCTCTTTTAATACCGTACGCCAGATATAGTTCAACCACTTCCGGACGAGTGAAAATGAAAGTAGGGAAAAAGATAAAAGAATTTATTGTAAAATATAGGAACATTCATACAGATATACATTGGTTGCCCATGTTACCCTATAGGAATATTCACATAGATATATCATTGGTTAGCCATGGACCTCTGTAAAAATATAGAGATATTTCAAAGATATGACCAGGTATGATTTATGATGAATAGCAATAAAGGAACATTAACTATTGTCCCATTGAGAAAAATGAATTTTAAGACTTGGTAACCCTTTGTACCACGAAGAAATATGACTATATATCAAGTCGCGTACTTCTGTATTTTAGGGTCACCCATGATTCCAGTTGGAAAAATAGTTCTTTCCAAAACAATTCCATTTGGGTCACTAAAGTATCTTTTTCTTTGTTAAATTGATTAGTTTCATACTTTTTTATTGTAACATTTAACTTTTCAGAAGTCCCTAGTGGTTGAGTAAAGAAGGTTATACATGTATATAAAATGGATGACTTACATGGTATGTGTTATTAAGCTTTATCTAATTCACTTTGAAACAACTGAATTTAGCTTATTAATATTCTTTTGTTGCATTATCTTTGGCAATAAAAGACATTTAACAGGTTGTTGTTATATTCATTCACAACACAAGATGCCATGAGAATCCTTCCCTGATAACATAACATGGTAATTGACTATTTTTAAATAGGTTTTGTACTGATTAAGTCGATCCTGTTAGATACGGACAATACAATTTATCAGCATTAAGTAATTCAACTTCTTTTCACATTTAATGTTGATAAAATTCCGGGAACAAATTGTGCTCATCTACTTGCTGACCTATTCCTTCACTCTTATGAGGCTGATTTAATAGATGATCCGAAAGAAAGAATATCGTTTTGTGAGATCCTTTAATCTCAGTTTCCGCTATATTGATGACACATTATCGTTAAACAATCCTAGTTTCGGGGATTTGATACTTCGCATCTAGCCCATAGAACTTGAGATAAAGGATACTACAGACATTGTAAAGTCAGCCTCATATCTTGACTATACTTAGAGATCGATGGTAAAGGAAAATTATTGACCAAACTTTACGACAAACGTGATGACTTTTCATTCAGAATTATCATTTTTTCTTTCATCAGTGGCAACATCCCCTCAGCACCTGCTTATGGAGTTGTCACAACTCATGCGTTATGCCAAAGCTTGCTGTAACTACGCATACTTTTGAATCGCGCTAGACCTCTTACAATTAGGCTTCCGGAATAGGGTTATCTTGCTACAAGAGTGAATTCATCATTGCAGAAGTTTTGTGGTCGTCAACTTCAACTCGTAGATCGTTACAGTTTATCCATCTGCACTATGAACACTGATTTGTTCAACGTGTCATAGTTTTCCTTCCTCTTTTGTCTACCCTGGACTTGACTTTTATGAGCAACTCGGCTGGTGTTTCTAGTAAAGCATGGGACACTTACCCTACCAGTGCACCTGGTCCATGTCCAAGTTTTTAGTGGAGTCGTAGTTGCTCATTTACTTTTTTACTTTGCATGTATTATTTTAGTTACTATATGTGCTTTGTTGTGTTTGTTTTCCATGACTGGTCTTTGTCCCTGAATTACAATCCTTTGATTTCTGTTAGAAACTTGGTCCCCTTGATTACTCTTTAAAGGGACAAGAATGAATTAATATATTTGTTTTGTTCTTTTACTACTTTTTTCGGGTAATTCCATGTTATTGTGTTCATTTCAGGGATTTCTGAGACTGTAGATTTAAGAGATTTGTATTCGTTGTCATCAGGGGAAAAGACAGAATTGTGGAAACTACTTAGTTCCATTGTTCAAGGTGCCTTGTTAATTGAAACAGCATTAACACATAGTAAAGGTAATTTATTGTTCTTGCTAGAAATGCTGTCCCATAATCATTTATTTTTTAATCATCTGGGAAAATGAGGAAGGAAGTTTGAAGTTTCAGCCTTACTTTGGAAACTTTCGTTCAACAATTACAATTTTTTTCATTCAAAAATTCAATTTTTTCTTAAAGGTATACTATAGTATAATCTCATACAAATTTGTGAGTATAGATCCATTTGTGTTGTTTGTTTACTTGCATTGTATATTTTTATTGTTCGTTATCTCCGCTGTCATTTGAAACAAATTAAAATAACTGGAAGTCTAAAGTATGCAATGTTATTTCCTCCATTGAATAATAACGGACATATTTTCAACTCAGAGTATATTCAAAATAATGTAATATGCAAAGTTTCATTACACACTCATTCAACTTGCTAAAACTTTTGAAAAAAAACTTTGCTTCACTGTATGTAATTGACGCAGATAACTTTGTTATGTTAGATATGTCTTGCATCCCATTCTTGCTTAAGGAAATAGAGGACTGATTTGTTAATAAACTGATCATATACACTTTTCATACCATCCCAACCCTTCTGCAGATTTAAAAGTCTAAAATATACATTTCAAATTTATTCATAATTCCTTGCAGATTTTTCCTTGGCTTAAAGTATCACTTCCTTGAGGTTATAGCAATCACCGTATTGAAGACTGGCTGCTGCTTCTTCATGGAAATATTATGACCTTCTATGAAAATGAGACGTTGCCAATATGCTCATATCTTGTCGTCGCCTTTTTATTGACCTGAAATGATAAATTTTGTATCTTACAACAAGTAGTTGTTTTAAGTCCGTATCTCAGGAAATGATACATGTAATCATTGTAAAATTCTATCGGGTCACTAGATACATCTTGGGTCGTATTAGGTCACCTTGAACATATATTCCACATGACTGGAAAGCAAAGGATAGGCTATCGCTTAACCATTTTTTTTTATTTTATCAGTTATATGGATGAACTTGCTAAAAGTGGCAGGCTTAAAAATGTGAAAGCACTGAAGGAGTAGAAAGGAAGACAACTTGCTGAAACAATGCTTATGGCTGGACAAAGCTGCACAATGGGTGTCTTCAACAGAATGTAAAATACAATCACAGATTACAAGTGGTTTATTTTATGAAGTTGATATTGTACATGTCTCCTGTAACTCCACTGCTGCAAGTCAAGGAGGTAAGGACTTATGACTTTAACTAAATTCTGAATTTCAGAATGGTTAAAATTGATAAGCTAAAATTTTGTCTTTCAGTCAAAGACTGTTCTTATTTTTTTATACAAGAACATTTCTTTTATCATGTCCATTAATTGTATTTCTCATCCAATTACTGAAGTAAAAAATAACAATATTTTATTTTGTTGTTTCATATTAAAAATTTGTCAAAAAAATGTATACACAAATCTAGTATAATACTATTGTCAAGTTGCTTTAACATTTGGATGCAAGATTTCTTAAATGGGAAAGAATGTTCTTCATTACTTGAAGATATAATGAATATAATGAGTATTACATTAGCTTTCACTTTCTCAATTGATTTTTATGCTGATGACATGCAAAACTACATTTATATTACTGACTTGCAACTAAGAAATTAATATGATTTAAATGCTTCATTTATTTCAGAAATGTGCAAACATGTGCACCTTGCACTGTTAATTGCTGCCACAAGGAATATTGATGTAGAAATTGAGCGTAATTACCAATGCAAATCAATTTTTTTGAATTAGAGCAGTATTTTCATGACAAGTTCAACAAGCAAGTAGAGATTTTAACTTTATCTAGCTCTGTGTCAATTGTCAATTTAGAGACATATTCATGTTCATGTTTTGCCTACAGTCATGGGATTAAATGTGTGTGCCCTAGAATTGCTAAAAGAGTTGTACCACCATCACATAACAATCTTGTTGGGGACAATCATAACATAGACCAATTACCAACAACAGGACTGAAAAATGAAGAAAACATCAGAAAGAAACTTGATCCAATCAACCTTTTTATTAGTAGTTCCAGTTTCTCGGATGTCTCTGAACAGAGAAAAAAAGATGTTCTTCAGTCCCTCAACAAAGTATATGCAATCTGCTGCACTTCTTACTTTATTAAAAAATGCAATAAACGGAAGCAATATACTTTTTTCCAAACAGGAAAGCAAACGTACAAAAGAAAGAAGAACATTCTTATGCTATCACAGAGAAAAGTTTAAAAAAATCTTATTCAACTAAATTGAATGAAGATGGAAATTTAAAAAAAAAGGAAGAAGTAGAAGGGCAGTTAGAAAGACCTTTGAGTAAACCTATACACAGAAGTGTATATTTGCTTATATTTTAAAGATTCTGCACCCGTATACTTTGTAATAGCTGATTTCCTATGTTTGATTAATAAAATACATGTGCTAGTTACCTGAATTCATGACTATGGTTCTTGGACAGTAAGATGTGGTGCATTCTACTTATAAACGTAATTCTATTGCGAACTACATTGTATCTTTTTCATCAAGTTTGTACATGAATTTTCAAAAAAGCTTGTGCATGATTTTTTTTTAAATGTAACTTGCAATGTAAGAATCTATTAAAAACTTCATAATACTCACCCGGAAGAATTGTCTCTAGTGTTTTCCAAAAAGCCTAAAAGACGTTTCCATGCATGGCAGCATTAAGGTCACTTTTGTTTATTTCTTTTATCACTAATCCAATTATTTCCCTGATGATTGAAACATAGCTTTACTAAAGATCACATTGATGTCTCTTCTCATGAAACTTTAGAAAATTAGGTCACATGTAATTTAAAAAATATTATTTTTATGGATGGAATTTCTTTGCAATGATCCCTCAATTAAATGACACACAATAAATATAAATTAACAATTTCAAATTTCCTTTAACAGACACCTTTAGAGTACAATTCGACAGGTATTGAAAGAGTAATCAGTGGATCCACGGTTAAAGAGGTAATCAAAAGAATGTAATCCAGGGACAAAGACCAGACATGGAAAACAGACATACACAATAAAGAACGTAAAGTAAATAAATTCATACATACAAAGTAACAAAAGCAAATGAGCAACTCACACTCCACTAAAAACTGGGAGCATGGACCAGTTGCATCGGTAGGGTAAGCGTCCTCTACTTTTCTAGAAACACCCGCCGAAATCTACATCAAATACGGTTAAATTTACATAATTTTTAAAGTTAACTTACTGGATATTTCTTCTTTATAAAGCACAATACAAATGTTCTTTTTTCATTCAGTAACTTGCCATATATATTTATTTAGACTGACTTAAATGAACAAGGTATTTTAATTTTATCTGCACAGAATAAAAATTATATTTAATTACTTTGCTTTTTCAATATTTCTTGTATTCTGGGCGGGCGTTCCTTCTAATTCATCCAAAATCCTTTGCTTTATCTTCCCTTTGTCCAGAAGAAACTCAGAAAGATCCATCATATTCTCCATCTGATAGCGAACATCTCCGTCAAATAAAATCAAACAGATAGTTAAAGGAAAGCACGTAAAATTCATTATGATATCATTTATTGAGAGATATTGTGTTTTATATAAAGACTGTTTTGGATAGACTTTTTGCTGGTATCCACACAAAAATTACCGACATACAAAATAACATTGTATATCGAGTATATTCCAATATTAAAATTTACCTTCTTAGACCACTTTACCGACGTCTTGCCCTTGACAGTGTCAGTAAGTATGTAACTGTTTAGGCAAAATACCATCTGAAATATTGCACAAAGCATTTCTTAACAGAATATAGACATCACTCCTAAACGTATGTAAAAATTAATAGCAGAAGATTAAATTATAAAAAAAAAACAGAGCATTGCAACCCTCATTTGAGGTAGACATTCAGAATGGCAAATCCTTGACATGTTGGCAAATCTGAATCTGAATACACTACAAGTGAGAACTGTAACTTTGTACACTTAACATAAACAATGTAATGTAATTCAGTAAGATTATTCTGGTGATGAAAAATGTAATTGTGGGTGTACTCCTTTTCTGTATGCAGCTCGTTTTTTACTGCGTACGCAGTACTTTTGCAGGTACCAGAATTCAAAATGTAACCTGTACGCAGGATTCACTGTGTAAAGTTTCAAAATATTTAGGCTGGAGGCGCTGTCATGTTCTTTTAAGCGTAAGCTAAAATAAAGGGCAGCAGGGTACATTCCCTTCATTTATATTTGTAAATAAGCATGTTTAAACCTACCTGCTTAACTTGGCTGTGCTTTCGCGTTAACATCCATGCATATGTATTAATTATCTGGAAAAGATAAATACAATTGATAATGAAACATAGAAAGATGGTAGAAACACAAAATATAGAAACAAATATTGACCCTATCCGCTCCAAAACAAACGCATTCTTAAAAAACTGTTATTCAGACAAATACAACCAATAACTAACAAAACCGTGTCTTGACAACATGACATGAGAATATGTTTTTATTTAAGGATCTTGGTTAGAATAACTTTTCATTTACATAAAGTATATTTTCATGACATCTTTGTATATCATTTACATGAATTCAAGACCTTCCATTTAATAGTTAAATGTATCAGGAATAATATTGGTACACACATCTAAAATTAATTTTGGTAACTGTAATAGATGTTTTATTCTATCATATTGAAAATGTATTGCATGTATGGCATAGTTTCACTATGAGTAACAAAACAGTGAATTAAAAAAAAGTGATGGTCGAAAATACAATACCTGATCATTAAGTTCTTCCCCAGGTTTTAGAGTGAGGATGTCTGAAACGTATAGATTTGAACGGTTTACACTT
Source organism: Perna viridis (assembly GCA_037379345.1). Classification (NCBI taxonomy): domain Eukaryota; kingdom Metazoa; phylum Mollusca; class Bivalvia; order Mytilida; family Mytilidae; genus Perna; species Perna viridis. The sequence continues at coordinate 23,537,634 of CM074514.1, read as the reverse complement.
CCTAAAACCTCTGACTATCACCTTTTCGGCTATCCCATTCAGACTCTATAAAAACTGTAAAATATATAACTGACACTCTGAGACAACCCAATGGTATACTAGTATTATATATATATGTATATTAATGTAGGGGACTATGGTTAACACATTGCATACCTACTAATATGTTCCGATAGGAACCATTGGTAACCAGTTATATCTATATGTTAGTTCCTATAGGGGACCATTGGTAACCCGATATTATATCTGTACGTATGTTCCTACAGGGGACCATGGGTAACCCAATGTTATATCAATATGTATGTTCCTAATGGGGACCATGGGTAACCAATGTTATATCTATATGTATGTTCCTATTGGGGACCATCGGTAACCCAATGTTATATCTATATGTATGTTCCTATAGAGGACCATGGGTAACCCAATGTTGTATCTATATGTATGTTCCTATTGGGGACCATGGGTAACCCAATGTTATATCTATATGTATGTTTCTAGAACAGGGTTATGTTGCTACAAGATTGAAGTCATCACTACAGAAGTTTTATGGTCGTTATCATGAACTCGTAGATCGTTATGGTGTATCCATCAGCACCATGAAAACTAATTTATTCAATGGGTCATGGTTTTCCTTCCCTCGTTTGTCTACCCCGGACTTTTTATGAGCAACTCGGCGGGAGTTTCTAGAAAAGCAGAGGACGCTTACCCTACCGGTGCACCTGATCCATGCTCCCAGTTCTTAGTGGAGTCCGAGTTGCTCATTTACTTTTGTTACTTTGTATGTATGATTTTAGTTACTTTATGTTCTTTGTTGTGTATGTCTGTTTTCCATGTCTGGTCTTTGTCCCTGGATTACAATCTTTTGATTACCGCTATAACTTTGGTTCCCTTGATTACTCTTTCCTATAGGGGACCATGGGAAACCCAATGTTATATAATATGTATGTTCCTATATGGGACCATGGGTATCCCGATGTTATATCCATATGTATGATCCAATATGGGACCATTGGTAACCCGATGTTATATCTGTATGTATGTTCCTATAGTGGACCATGGGTAACCCAATGTTATATCAATATGTATGTTCCTATATGGGACCATGAGTAACCCGATGTTATATCCATACGTATGTTCCTATAGGGGACCATGGGTTACCAATGTTATATCTATATGTATGTTCCTATTAAGAACCATTGGTGACCCGATGTTATATCTGTATGTATGTTCCTATAGGGGACCATGGGTTACCAATGTTATATCTATATGTATGTTCCTATTAAGAACCATTGGTGACCCGAAGTTATATCTGTATGTATGTTCCTATAGGGGAGCATGGGTTATCAATGTTATATCTATATGTATCTTCCTATTGGGAAGTTTCAATAATAATTGAATCGTGATTTATGAAATCATTAAATATTACCATTAAAAAGTTAAGCAAGTGCGATTACTATCAAATAAGAGATCATAATAATTATCATTGCCTTTTTCTTTTAAAATAGTCAGCATGTTAGGTTTCACCTACAAACAGATTATACCACTTATTCTTTGTACAACTGAAATTCACCAGCCAGTTGTTTTATAAAATTAGTGCCTGATTAAATCCCCAGAAATGAAATATAATAAGAACAAATATTTTCTAATATTGAAAAATGACTTTGTAGTATTAAAATCAGTTATTTTCTAATATTACATTAGTAATATTGGTAATTCTGCGTATTTCTCCACTTAGATTTGCCATAATTTTAGCCTCGAGGTTTGAATCTAAAATATTATATTAAGCAATAAAGTATAATAAATCATTTATTTAAGTATTTGTGTGTGTGTGTGTCGCCTATAAAACTTATTTTTTTCTGTGCAACCACGTTGTCTGTAATAAAGTGAAAGTAGATATAAATAACTTCCAAATGTACGTGTAAATTAGTACGCAATCTGGCACTATTTGCAGGGGATCTCTAGCCACCGTTGAACGACAGAAATATCCTCCTGCTTATCCCATATTGTTAAATGGATATTTACGCAACGAAGTATAACATATAGAGAGCAACGGCGAAGTCCGAATAGCTCCGATCGACGTTCATCAATAACTGACTTCCAAAAAACACAATCAGATTTTTCGTAATTTGTTTGTTCTACAATGTAATTATGTCATTGCAGACGACAATTTACGTCATCACTTTGGAATTTATCACTGTTTCTGGGGATGGTCTCAAAGTAGAATTTTGTTTGATAATTTCCCTACAATTTTCATTTTTCCGATGGAAGCGCGACAACTCGTAAACCTGATCCGCCATTTTCCGCGAATACTTTTGGCACGAGACTGTAGATTCTAAACAACTCGCCAAACGTTACAGAAGATGATGATGGCACAAACCACATCTCCTCGTGGAGGATCATGTACTGTACCAGACTGTAAATGCAGTAAATTTAGACCTATAAAATATAAATCAGGCAATCAGAAGGCAACTGGTGGTAAATATTTTTTATTTCTGTGATCAATAGATCAGATGGGATAAGGGGCTTAGAGGATGGGGATGGGTGTTACTCAATTATTTTATGACGTTGGTGTGCATTATTCAAAATGAGCCCCAACCAAACCCCTGGCTACGGGTATGTGTAATGAAGCCAAACTCATACATTAATCTAGATCCATGGATGAGATCAGCTCCGTCATTGATTTATAGGATTGAACAGCACGGACGAATATTTACATATGATCGGTTGCACAACAGTGAAGGCGGCATTGAAAATACGAGATGAAAACAATTCTACAGGAATAAAACTATTAAGGAATTACAACAAGGAAGAAGAAAAATTACAATAAGGTGTTTTCAAGGGTTCAGTCAGACTCGGTTATAAGTTTCTTTCCCCGAGCTGAAAATTACTTTCTGTAAACAAACTTGACCGGTAAAATCAATGTGCATTTAATAAACTATTCTTACGGCTACATTATGCCATTCAGTTCGTTGCCACACTTTTTCGCACTAAATGGCCGCCATATTGGTTTCAAGTTGACTGGCGTTCATGCATGTATGAACGATCTGGCGAAGTTCATGCATGTGTGAACTTTCTGGCAATGACGTTCTCGACCAATCAAAAACGGCTATAAGCATGAAGAATCTCATGATTAGAATTATCAATGTATGACAAGCCAAAGTGGACAAAATAAGTGTTTTCTAATATTAAAAAATGATTTTTTTATTATTACAAATTCATTTCTTAATATTACAAATTTGATTTCTAATATTACAAAACCTTTTTTAAATATTAAGAAATCATTTTTTGATATTAAAAATTCAATTGAATTTCTAATATTAAATATCAGTATTTTGTAATATTAAAAAATATTTTTTTAATATTACAAATTAGATTTTTTTTATATCACAAAACACTTTTTTAATATTAAAAGATCATTTTTAAATATTAAAAATTCATTTGAATTTCTAATATTAAAAATTCATTTGAATTTCTAATATTAAAAAAACGATTTTTTTAATATTAGAAAATGGATTTGATGTATTCAGTTACGATTTTTTAATATCAGAAAATCATTTTGTAATATTAAAAAATGTAACTGATTTTGCAATATTGCAAAGTGATTTTCTATTATTACAAATTCAATTTGTAATATTTCAAAATGTGTGATGTTTTATAATATTATTAAATCGGGAATTTGTAATATTACAAAATGAATTTATAGTATTAAAATATATTTTCTGATATTAAAAAATGATTTTATGATATTAAAAAAGTATGTTTCCTAATACAATGTATTAATAAGGATTTATCAATATTTCAAATTCATTTTCTTATATTGCAAATTAGATTTCTAATATCACAAAACACTTTTTTAATATTAAAAAAAAATCAATCGAATTTCTAATATTAAAAAACGACTTTTTAATCTTAGAAATTGATTTTCTAATATTATCGTATTCAATAACGATTTTTTTAATATTAGAAAATCATTTTGTAATATTAAAAATTGTGACTGATTTTGCAATATAGCAAAGTGATTTTTTAATGTTACAAATTCATTTTCTAACATTACAAATTTATTTTCTAATATTAAATATTCAATTTGTAATATTACAAAATGCATGATGTTTTATAGTATTACTAAATCCGGAATTTGTAATATTAGAAAATGAATTTCTATTCTTAAAAAATCTTTTCTAATATTACAAAAATGATTTTGATTGATTTTTGTCCGCTTAGGCTTGCCATATTTATCTCGGTATCAAATTAAGTGGAGTATTAAAGGTGCATAATAAAATTTTGTAATAATTTATGTTATGTGATTGAGAAGGTATATAACAATAATATATGAAAAATGATTTTAACCGAAGTAAATATATCTGACATAGTTGGCAGCTTATCCAAGTGAATGGCTCGCGATTCATAGAAGCCTCAACTGCCCCTTTTTCATTGTACATAGGTATTATTCTGTTTTAAGGCCTAAAAAAATGTAGGTATGTAAAATCATTTGATTTTTTTTTTTTAAATTATTTTATATCGACACTTATGGTAGGGTATTTTTCAAAACTTAATAGTGCTCAACTAAGAAATGATAGTTTAGATGTATTTTTATCAAAAATACAATAACCATGAGCTAGGATAGGCAAAAAATATTGGGTCCGTAATGTAGCAATTAACCATCCTCCCAAGTCAGGGTTTTGAGTCCACCCTCGCTCCCTCAAACCCCTGACATCACTCATTCATATTTAGCGGGTATCGTCCAGCCAATTCCGATTGGTTGCTTCTTCGCGTGCGAAGCACTAATGAAAATCGATTTAACATAAAATGTCTGTGGAGAGGTAAACAATAATACGAGGCAATGGACGATCCGATATAATAGTAACTGAAAGTTGTATGATATCACAAATGATGCAATATGAGCAAAAATGATAACTGTAGATTCTGTTTATAGTCTTTACTAAAAAAATGACCTTATGTGTAGCAATTTTGTAAGTTATATCGAAGAGTTTCTATTACGAGTGATTTGATTGGGTTTTGGATCCGAGTTAAATTTAAGTAACTCACTAGATGGCGCTGGACGATACCCGCTAAATATGAATGAGTGATGTCAGGGGTTTGAGGAAGCGAGGGTGGACTCAAAACTCTGACTTGGGAGGATGCAATTAAAGGACAATTTTTTTTGCCTTAAGATGCAATAAAAGTTAAAGTTTGCAATATATAATGTCAATCAGAAAAAAATGGTAGAAAGTCGGCAATTTCAATTTTCATAGTATATTTTGTAACATGCATTCTGACAGTTTTACATACAATTACACTAACTTGAACCAATAGATTTGTAGCAAGTAAATTTACCACATGGATCTGTTGAATCACAAAAGAAACTCTAATACTTAATATTCTCATATCAATTGATATGAACAAATGCTTACCTTGTGTGTCTATTTTCTTACCATAGATGTTCAGATCTCACATAAAATTATATTATGACATTAGAAATTATACATGTATGCCACACAAACACTCCCTGCCGTATGCAAGCCAACAATATTGCCTATCGCTCGCGGCAGCCATACATGTACATTTTCACGATGTTTCTGCATTACTTAATACGGGGTATATTTTTACTCGGAAGTCATGGCAGTGGCTTCGAGTATTGAAAGTATAAGAATGACAAAAAGGCTTCCGGCAGATAACTTCACTGACGGAAATGCTTTCTTCAAATTAATGCGTGATTCTCTTTTAAACTTTAAATTTTTCACCGATATCCAAAATGAATGATATTTCAAACATTTTAAGTGTTATTTTCGACTAAATTTTGTCAAACTTGTAAATCGAGACGCCAAACTATTTTTTTTGCGCTTGGCCGCGTACTAATTTCAAAACGTCAAAACATGGATGCTATAAAAATATAGTGCATTTTCTTTTTGCCTCTCTACAAACTAATGTTTCGTCAAAAGATATGAACAATGACTTATAAAATAGAGCAAACATCACACTGTAAGATGAAGAACTTTTTTAATAGAAAATCTAACATAATAACATAAAAATGTTCCACTGAAAAGGTTGGTTTGGCGAGTACAAAACGAAAGTAAAAGTAGGGAAATGGCTATTTATAGTTCAAGACAACTTTTCTGTCCGATCTTTGTGGACTCACCCTATTTTCTTTGTGGGAAATTATTTTTTCACATGTCCTTAGAAATGCTACATAAGTGAAAGTTTTATTGAATCAATTTACATATTTTTTTTTAAATCTTAAAATATGCACTTCACTATAGAAGTCTATGGGAAAATTAATATGATACTGAGACCTAGTAAGCCAGTTTTTCAAGTAAAGTGGGATATTCAGCAAGTGGTCTTTACCAGCTGAAAAAGTAGCACCCAAATGCAGGTAACACTTTTAAGATGAATTAGCCAAATTTTGAACCTGAATTTTTATGGTAGCTCTGTTTTTTTACATTTATGGTTAATTTTAACGAAATTTGGAAATGCAATTTGTTTTCGTGAATTTGTAGGATATCGGTTCAATAAAATTATTATCTTGACTATTTATGATGAGCATATCTATATTCATGTAACCTAAAGCAAGTAATACTCCTGCATAAAGGATAGTTTTCAAGTTACAACACATTTTAAGTATGTGATTAGGACTTGAAAGTAGTCATTTTCCATACATTGGCTCTTATATATGAAAAAATGAATTTTTTTAATTTTTTGTTTTCTTTCAAATAAATAGCTAAAATGAGTTGCCATATAACTGTGTGGTTGATTTAAACACAGAAATGTCACAAAAGTCAACAGCCAATTTTTAGTGGACTTTTTTTAGTGGTTCAAATGGACAGATTCTAATGCGGCAAGAAAAATAATGGTGTTTTTTCATATAAAAACTTATTTCTTTCAAAAAATATTTAAAGCAGACAATTGTTATTATAATATTTATACCAGTAAACTATTTTTCTTACATCATAGCTATCTGTTTTAAAGAAAAAGTCCTTTTCCTGTCATACTGAGGTCCATTTGTATCTGCCTGGGGTACCAAATTGGCTTAAAATCTGTATTTTCTGCATATGAAAAGCTATATTTTTTTAAAACTATGATATTGGTATATTTTTTTTCTGGATTTATTATAATTGTAATGACCATATCTATAGTTTAAAACAGTTGGTTGTACCGGTACATATACTTTACTTTAAACAAGAGGCTCCCTTGAGTTAAAGACAAAAAAGGAGGTTCGGATGTTAATATTTCCATATATGGAACTCACAAGTGGGGATTACATAATGATTTGGAACTCATAGTACAGCTCATGTATCTACCATGTCAGAATAAACCACAAATTTGCTTAGTTTGACTAATGCAGCGGCTTTTTATCAAAAGTGATATTTTCTGGCTAACATTGAGATATTAGTCTTATGCCTGGAATAGGGTACCTATATAAAAATTTTAATAGAAAAGTCATGTTTGTAGCAGGGCAATGATATTCTGAATTTTCAGTATGAAAATGAATACTCTAGCAGAAAAAACAACAACTTTTATGATTATATTGAAATGTTTATTAGTAAAAGGTACCAGTATCATATTGCACATCCCTGAGCGGGTGTACGTCAAAACATGGTTGCTATAAAAATATAGTGCATTTTCTTTTTGCCTCTCTACAAACTAATGTTTTGTCAAAAGATATGAACAATGACTTATAAAATAGAGCAAACATCACACTGTAAGATGAAGAACTTTTTTAAAAGAAAATCTAACATAATATCATAAAAATGTTCCACTGAAAAGGTTGGTTTGGTGAGTGCAAAACGAAAGTGAAAGTAGGGAAAATGACTATTTATAGTTCAAGACTACTTTTCTGTCCGATTTTCGTGGACTCACCCTATTATCTTTGCGGGAAATTATTTTTTCACATGTCCTTAGAAATGCTACATAAGTGAACGTTTTATTGAATCAATTTGCATATTTTTCTAAAAATCCAAAAATTGGCACTTCACTATAGAAGTCTATGGGAAAATTAATACGATACTGAGACCTATATGCTGGCAGAATAGTAAGATGTTTGTCAGCAGGGAATCTCTTTAGTTTGAAAACGGACTGGAATGGTTAGTTGATAGGCGAAAATATCGACGCCTCAACCTTTTCTATTATATTCATAATAATACTACCCCCATAATATATTATTGATCTATTACCCCCATTATAAGTGAAGTAACACAATATATCCTGCGTAACAATGATGACTACAGTACCGTTTGGGTAGCCCTAGTTAATCATTCTTTTTTAAGACTATCAGAGATTGGTACTTACTCTGTTAACTCTGACGTAAGACATTCCAGAAGTTTAGGCATTTTCAAAGAGCGAATCAAACAACCTATTCCAAAATCACTCTTACGGGGTGATGGATCGTTAAAAACGATGCGAAACATAACAAAAAATAAAATAAACGTCTAAATATGTTTAACATCACCAGAAGATGGTAAAATTTAAATTGAATATTTCGGATAACAGATATCCTTCCTCAGCATAAAACTCATAAAACTATATGAGCACAAAACTCACAAACCTTAACGAGCATAAAACTCACAAAGTTCAAGATCATATATATATATATATATATATATATATATATATATATATATATATATATATATATATATATATATATATATACTTTTATTAACCTCCTAGTGGAGAGTATGTAAATTACAAAAAAGTTACTAACTTAGAAATATCTGTAGTTCATTAAATGCTGATCTTCGTCGAGTCAATATAATAAACGATACGTCCTGTACCTGTGGCCACCTTGTTGAAGATTCTATTCATTTCATCATGGAATGCGAAAATTACACAATTCATACATACATTGTTTGCCCAGATTAATCAATATGACATTTCGATTGAATTGATATTAGCTGGTGATGAAAATTTAACTGTAAATCAAAATGTTTGTATTTTCTCGTGTATTCATATTCATATATCAAAAATACGAACCGGTCTTCATGATAAAAACACAACACTTCTTTCTCTCCAGTCACCTTGTAAATATTGTATGTCTATTATAGTTAAGTAATTATCTGATTTTTGGTGTAGTTTATATACATGTAATTGTCATCACTATATTACCACTATAATAATTGTTTATACCGGGAGAGGACCTCGATAAAGTTGTATAACTTATGTCCAATGCCGTTGGTGATATTGTAGCAAATAAATATGTTTAAACTAAATTAATGATTAAGAGGTAATAGTGTACAATGTTACAATGTATATCATAACAAATGAAAAAAAACACAACGTTCTCGATGCGATCTGCAAAATGAGTTTGAATTTGCAAATTTCGACATATTTTTACTATTAATTGTACTTAAATTGTATAGATCGTCTTCTGGACAATTTGTCTAGTTTCCGAGCTTTTTGATGAACTGAGACACATGTAAAGCATCTTACGTTTTTGGCGAAAAGTGTGATTGATTTTTGTACATATGAAAATCTTTTTTTTTTCTTTTTTTTTGGGGGGGGGAGTATGTCTTTATAAGGTTGAACTTCAAATAAAACGTAGAAGATTCAATTCTCAAACAAAACTAAAATGCGACTTTGGTGTTTACGACATGGATGGATTTCATGATAAATTTGACGATACATAAACTGTGAACTTTGAAGCATGTGCATTTACTTTTCATGATGTTCGGCATTATTATAACTGTGCGCCAGGCTAATGACAGTAATGCTGTATCCACTAAATGGATTATACTAAAGGAGTAGATAAAAACAAACCAGATTCCGTGTAAAAATTCCAACGCACAAAAATGTCGTTTAGGAAGGTCAGACGCAATCTAAGATATTTTTTTCTTTCAAAAAGATTCCATCATGAATAGGACAAGTGAAACATAGTTGAAATATCATTATCCAGGGCAGAAGCGGGCCAAGAATATAGGATAAATATAGAGGGTCGGATTAAGACATTTATAAACAGTGTGTACAATATAATTTTCTATTTACTGTCTATAAGTTGTCATAAACTAACTATTTTGCGGCGTTAACATACATGTACAGAGTAGTTGGGGGTTGTTTTGTGGATTAAATTGATTGGTATGAATACCGTTACTTCTGTTGTCATTTTTTGACAAGGAAGAAATTTACTACGCCATAATTTTAGTTTTCGGGCTGTCAATCACGTCTGTTTGCTTAATGTAAATAATGAATTCGTGAGACACTTTATGGTTAACTTCTCGAACTGGTTATAATCTAAGTACTAACAAAAATAAACTGAATCTGGGATTTGTCACATACAACTGTAAAGGCATCTACGCTTGCTAAGGTTTACGACCCCCTAGCTTCACGCGAAGGGAGGGAACAGGATTGGATAAAAGTCACTCATAACTTGGAAACTTTTGATATGTCTATGTGATATTAAAGTCTATTTTATTTGAAATAATCCATAAATTTTCAAAAAAATCTTTGTAACGTTCTTTTTCACCGACATATACAAGTCATGACTTATAAGCAATGCTGGAGTTTTCTTTATCCGTTTCAATCCAGAATGATATCATATATATAGGAACAGATCGACGGGCGCTCGTGAAAAAAAAACAGATAAAAAGCGTTAAAACTAATATTCTACCTATGAACCTGGTCCACATCCCCATTTATTATATATTTTTGTTCCAATCATCCTCCTGCCTTTTCCTCAAAACGAACACTATTTGGCGCTCGATTATTGAATAACAGAAACAAATATGTCAAACTATTATTCAACTACTTAAAAAGCACTTTGTATTTTTGATCATGTCAAAAAATAAGTTACTTTGGATAATATTCATGTTTTTTCTGTTGTATCAACAGTTTGGAAACAGGACAAATTTTCCGAAAAGTGGTTTCGTACATGTGTTTTACAATTTTAGTAAAGTTCAACTATGTGAAAATTTGGAAAACATTTTTTATACATTTTGGAAATTCGTTATATGTGATCTTTACATGTTACATGTGTCTGAATACCTAAAATGCAAGATTACACTTGGGAAGTGCAATACGGTTGGATCATTTCTGAAAATTTGGTCTCATTATGTTGAAATAAAGCTGTTTTGAGGCAGTCCGCACTGAAATTTCAAGTATTTTGTCATAAAAAAGTGCATATTATTTTAAATTCTTGGTGTGTGGAGGTTCAAGTCATTCATAAGTAATTTACTGATTATTGTTATAAAATCCAGTAGCCATGGTAACATACTAAGAAAAAAAATATTACTGAGTTTTATTACAAATCAGGGATGCCTTTCCAAAACTAACAGCCAAATACTATGTGTTATCAAATATCCGGCACTTAGACACTACCACAGGATGAAAGCATGCATGGAGTAGGTGGGAAAAGGGTAAAAATAGTAAGACCTTTTTCGATCCATTTTCTCGCAATTTTAGTTCCAAAAGTTAGTGCGAAATTAGGTATTTTGAAAATCAGCCATCTGATGTTGAGGAGAGAACCTAATACGACAGGGGAATGAAACGTTCCAGATACTATTTTTCATTTACATTACACCTGTTTACCGTTACATATATTACATCTGTCTGTGTATAAATGCTTAATTACATTTAAACAATATATATCCACCAAATTTCAACTTTTAATTTTAAGATTTACTAAATTTGACGGGGGTAACTTGTGCGAAACAATGCGCCTTAATGCAACTGTATAGTGCACCCTTAAATAACCTACCAAAGTGTATTGAGGTCAATTGATCTTTGACCCCTCTTCTAATTTATGCAAAAAATCCCGGAAACTTTACCGTTTTTCACTTTGATAAGTACGATATTAAAAAAATACATTGATTTACCTTTTCATCGACATGTGGTATAGCCGTATACCCTCTAGGGCCTTTCGTGACCAACTTTGTCGGCGCAACTCCTAGATATTGGGTTTAAATGTGTTATAAGAAGACCTTCCGATCGGCCATATAGAAAAACAGAAATACTGCCATTCCAAAATGCCAATTAAAACAAATATGTATAATTTATGAAAAAAATATCTTGTAGTCTTAAAAAGTGATCTTAGGAGCTCCCGTGGCGATAGAAATTTATGTAGGTGTCCAACAGAACTAATACTAGTTTTTTAAAGAGATATTTCTCTTTCAGAAAGGAGTAAATCGAGCAGTTGGAAGAAATTACTTCTTGTAGGTGCTGGATGTGGTGCTTGTGGTTTAGTCTTGGCCCCTATAGCCGTACCAGCAGCATTGTCAGTCATTGGATTCACTAGCGGTGGTGTAGTAGGAGGATCGATTGCCGCAGGAATGATGTCATCTGTCGGAAACGTTGCCGCCGGCAGTGCTATCGCCACAATGCAGTCAATCGGAGCTGCAGGACTAGGAGTAACGGGGACAGCTGTAGGAGGGGTCGTGTCTGGTGCTGTGGGTTCAGTAGTTGCAAAGATAGCAAGTAAAGGGAAAAACGAAAAGGACACGGGTGGCTGTGAAGAACATGATAATATATGTGATGACTGCAAACATTGCAAATGCAAGCATGTGAAAATGTAATAAAGACAGTTAAGTGTGTTATAATGAAACAAAGTTTCTTGATTTGATTAAAACTGGAGTTCGTTTTTTTTTAATTTAAATTATGGTTAGATTATTTTGTGAAATCTAAAATCTAAATTGCCTGTGTCCAAAGTGCATGTAGTCCAACTTGCATATTTCGATTATCAGTAGAGTTGATATGACCCTTTTTTTATGTTCTTATCTCTGTGTAAACCTGACATGTTTTAGTTAATTGACTCGGTTATTATGGACCTATAATGGAGGATAAGTAACCAGCAAGACTAACATTTATGTAACTATGTTTATATCTGTCAGACTTGGCTAGACATATAGTATTTAAATGTTCATATGAGTCGAGTGTCCAACGTCCTACTTCCGGATCGATAGTCGATTGCGCCTGATTTATATACTTATTTCTCTTGAACTTTGTCATGTATTACGTCAATTAAATCAGAAGCATGCAAGAAAATGCGCCACCATTCATCTGAACCCTCACCCAATCTAGCTTTAAGCAGCATATAACCGCTGCGAAAAAAGTTATTTTGCTACCTTGACCTTCACGGCGAGGAAATACCTCATGATAAACAAGAGCTATATATTAACTCAAACATGTCACAATAATGATCGATGATCTTAGAAAAGAGCTTAAAGCTGATATAACTCTTCAAGTAAATAGTGCCACTGCGCCTCTATACACAGAAACAGAGAATCTGAAAACTGAAAATTATCACTTGAAGAAACCTAATAATGAAATTTCAACCATGTCATATATGAGGAAGTTCCGAATGGAAATGGCAGCTTGATTTGTTTTTTGTTAGTCGGAGAAATTTGTGTAACTAACATGATTAGAGTGACTTTACAACATTAAAACTGTGCAAATACGATGAAAAGTGCTTTCAGATTAACTCTATATTGGTGGGAAAAGGTCAAAGCGGAAAAGAAACACCTCAACGAAGTCTAGCTACACCCCAAGCCCTAGCCCGAAGGACCCACCACCCAAAATGGCGAACAACACATCCCCGGCTACTCCTATCGGAAATGCATTAAGAAAAGCACACAGTGTACAATTAGAATGAACCCCTCAACACATGAACAATATAACTAACGTACCACACAACACACCATATAATCCTATACTTACAAATCTTCAACAAACTGTACAACCATTACAGTATAGTGACCAGGGGGGGGACCTGCTATAAACGATCGATTGGAAATCTTGAAACTGAACTCAATCATTTTAAAACTGAGATTCAATCTATTAAGGATACGCTGGCCAAACTGATACAAAAATCGGTCAACTTGAGTCCGACAATAAACGTTTGATTTCAGAATATGACTATATCCGTTCACATAACGCTCAACTACAGAGAGAAAGGGGAGAAATGTATGAAAAGGTACTTGAGATGCAAACTCGATCTATGCCTGACAATCTCATCTTCTCGGGTATACCTCAAACAAACACCAGAACAAACGGAACAAATTGTTCAACAATTTTTGAATGAAAAGTTAGGTTTAGAGGAAAATAACATTCAATTTCATGTCGTACACAGACTGAGGCCTCGTAGAGACAATAAGCCAAATAGTATAGTGACAAAATTTGAACGACGAAAAGACCGTAATCTTGTCCTACAAAAATCAAGAGAAAAACTTAAAAACACTGAGTATAAAGTACAAGAGCAGTACCCTCCTAGGGTTTCAAGACGTAATGAATTATGGCTTGTGTATCGTCATCACCTAGAACAGGAACATACAAACGTTAAACTGTTCGATGATCAAGTCAAATGATATTTTTGTTTGTGTAGAGATCTGAACAGATGATCTTGATGTACTCACTTTACCAGACGATTATAAATCTTTCTCTAAACACAGAAACAAAGTCTAGAGGAATTACGGTTATTTAAAAAAGAGCAGCTTGACAATTCTATAAAATCCGTCGAGTCCGAGAGTGAATTTGTTTCATGGGTAAAACTTCTGAACACACCTGTTCAAAATTCTTGTTTACTGGGTCGTGTTTATATCCCCCCTTCCAATAGTAAATATTCGTCTGTTGATGCTTTTGATTGAGAATGAGCTTTAGTTTATTAATGATTTCGAATACTATGCACTTATTGGGGACTTTAACTCAAGATCAGCTGTTTTGTCAGATTATTTTCTTGCAAATGATGATTTATCAAATATATTAGAGTAATGCACATGATTATATTTATGATTTTAAAAATTTAATTAAATATGATATAACACTTGAAGGTGGGGAGTAAGGTTACGAATGGAATGAAAACATTGTGAAAATTTCTCATAGAAGATAAGTCATTTAATTACTCGAATTACATCATATTATTTACTATACGAACTGACTAAGTAGCTTATACTGGGACTGAAGAATTGTCCGCCACGTCAGAAATCATTTGAAAAACATAGACTTTTTAATTATTTTACAAAGTTTACATTTAACAGCTGGAAAATGTGAATCATGAAATGGAAAACATCATGTTTGAAATGGTTAAAGTCCGAGAACATACCTGAAACTTTTTACCTGTTAATGTTAATCCGTGAATATTAATCTAGAGCTCTTTAAACTTTTATTGAGGGTCTATACGAGTGGGAATAAAATGGCAACGTCTGGTCACTTAAAAGATAGTAGAGAGGTTCTACGGAGAAGTTGACAGTGAAAATCCAGTTACAATGGGGAATATGTATCAATTACTGATGGGTATAAACACTAGACAAGCATAGATGAACTAAATAAAACAATTAGAAACCTAAAGACAGGCGTAGTAAATATGACAAACAAAGTTGGTGGTATAGATAGCTCAGTAAGGAAACTAGAAAATAAATGCAACGATATGGAGAGTGAAATAAAATAAGTAAAGACAGATCAAAGTTAATTGGGAAGTGATGTGCACGAATTAAAGGAAAACCTTCGCGAGAATCACTCTGATCTTCAAGGTTTAAGTAACTTAATGGATGGCTACAAAGAAAAGCAAGAAGCGAATGTGAAAGAATTAAGTACAATGAAAACCTCAGTTAGCAAAGTAGCAAACGACTTAGGCGATCAAAACTTAGAGCTTAGAGAGGAGATCAGATCGGCGATCAGTGATGCGAGAGAAGAGAACGCGGAACTAAAGAACGACATTTTGGACTTAAAGTGTAGAACGATGAAGAATAACTTAATCTTCACCGGCCTAAGAGAACCAGAAAACGAACACACCGAGAGATTACTGAGGCAATTCATCGAAACTGTACTGAACATTAAGCACCGTATTGAATTCGGAAATGTTCTTCGTTTCGGAAAAGGGGCTAGGCCAGGCCAAAAGGACGTCCAAGACCTATAGTTGCAAGGTTTATTTACCATAAAGATCTTGCATATGTCCTATCCAATGCACATCGCTTAAAGGGAAAACCTTTCGGTATCAAACAACAGTTTCCTGAAGCAATTGAACAGGCACGGATGAAACAAAAGCGAGACGAGGGACATCATGTAAAGCTAGTACGTGATATTCTATATGTAGATGGACTTATATATCAGAAGCAAGATTTAGACACTGATGACGATGAGGTGGGCAGGACCGATACAAGAAATGGAGCATCAAGACGGATAACACCAAATCGTCGCCCCTATAAGACAAGCAAACGGAAGCGTTTATCTTTTACGCCGCGATAAGGACCCCGAGGAGAAAGAAATGTGACGCACAACGGACACAACGAAATCAACGAAAAGAAAAGATTGAACAATAACTCTTTTCCAGAGAATAAAGTTTTTAACATTTTAACACTAAATTGTTGTAGTATTTTGAATAGAATGAAATATCCAGAATTTGTAGAGTTGGTCCAAAATCAGAATTTCATTTGTTTAACAGAAACAAAAACAGACGATTTTGATACAATTGAAATACCAGGCTATATCTTTAAAATGAAGAATAGAAAACAACATTCAAAAATTAAGTCAGGTGGTATTGCTTTTGGCTTTAAGTCTGATTTTGAAAAATTTGTGAACACCATCGAGACCACCAGTAAATTAGTATACTGGATCAAAATTTCAAAAAACTTTTTCAAACAGACGAAGATATTATTATTGGTAACGTATATATTCCACCGGAAAACTAGGTCTATAGAGTTGATGATGCTATAAACGAACTAGAACAAGAATTTCTAGAATTATCAAATAGACATAAATATGTATTGTTAAATGGAGATTTCAATAGCAGAACTAGAAATGATTTAGATTTCTTTGAAGTTGATATTAATGCAAATTGTCCTGTAGATTTTGCTTTCACTGATCATGGTAGTAGATTGTTACAGTTTGATATGTTGTACAAGCGTAATAATAAAAATGTAACAAAATACAACTATGGAAATAGGTTATTAGATTTTTGTAGAAACAATAATATGTTTATTTTGAATGGGAGAGTAAATGGTGATAAGTCTTGACTGTTTACATGTAGACAGGCGAGTGTTGTAGACTATTTTATATGCTCTTATGATCTGTTACAATTTGTTACTAATTTAAATGTTTTAGAATTTTTAGAGTTGTATTCAGATGTTCACTGTCCTGTGATTTTAGAAATATATTTAGAACAGACATTAAGGGAAACATCTAACGATTATCATGACAAAAATGGAAATGGAAATAGAAAAAAGATCAAAAAGTGGGACACAAATAAGAAAAATAATCTTGTAGAAAATATAGATTTGGTTAATGTGAACAATTTACAAGAACAAATTGGTGAAATGAATGAAAATAAATTTATATCTCCTGAAAATGTAGACAGTTTAGTCAATTCTTTTAACTCTATTGTTACTGAATCTGCTGATAGTGTATTTGGCACATATATTGTAAATGAAGGTAAAAAATGTCAGCATAAAACAGAAAATAAACCATCTTTTAATCAAGAATGTTGGGAAAAATGTAAGGCATTTAGAATAGCTAAAAGGCGCTATAGAAAGAATAGAAACCATATTAACAAGGAAAATAAGATTAGTGGAGCACGTAATTATAGATGTGAGATGAATAGAGCAATAAATGTGCATAGACGAAATATGAGAAAGAAGATAGATAATCTACGAAAGAGTAATTCAAAGGAGTTTTGGAACTTATTGAACAAAAAACAAAAGCGTAACAGTAATGACATTTCTATTGACACATAACACAATTTCTTTAGAGATTTGAATTCTGCAAATGAAGATACTGCAGAGAATGATTTCACACCAAATGAGCAAGTGGAAGATTTAAATGAGATCATTAATTGCGATATAAATGCAAATGAGATAGAAAAATGTATTAAAGCACTGAAGAACAATAAAGCTTCTGGTGATGATCACATTATAAATGAATATTTAAAGAGTACGTCTCATATATTTATGCCTATTTACGTAAAACTTTTCAACATAATTTTTAGTACTGGAAATGTTCCAGAAATTTGGCTAAAAGGTAACATTTTACCTTTTTATAAAAATAAGGGGGACCAAAAGGATCCCAAAAACTATGGGCCCATTACTATTCTAAGTTGTTTGGGAAAACTTTTTACTTCTATTTTGAATACTCGTCTTACCAATTTTGTCGAAAATTATCTTGTGTTAAATGAAAATCAGTTTAGTTTTAGAAAGGGTTATTCGACAACAGATAGTATATTACATTTATTGTTTGATCTCTTGAAATTAAAGAAGAAGAAACTGTATTGTGCTTTTATTGACTTTGCAAAGGCTTTCGACACGGTCTGGCGTCCAGGGTAGTGGCGAAAGCTTTTGTCAAACTCAATAAACAGAAAAATGTATAACTGTATTGTTAATATGTATAGTAATATTAAATCACGAATACAAATGGTACAGAATTTTCAGATTTCTTTCCCTGTAATATTGGAGTTAGACAAGGTGAAAATCTTTCACCCCTACTTTTTTGCATGGTATTTGAATGATCTAGACAATTTCTTTGAAAACAAAAATGTAGCTGGTTTATCACATATTTCCGACGACATGGAAGTAGAACTTAATCACTACTTGAAACTTTATACAGTATTATATGCTGATGATACTGTTCTAATGGCAGAATCTAAGGATGAATTGCAAAAGCAATTAGATACCTTATATGAATATTGTGATGTTTGGAAACTTAAGGTTAACACAGACAAAAGTAAAATTGTTATTTTTTCTCGAGGTAGATTACCAAATAATGTGTTATTTAAATATGGTGAATTAGAATTAGAAATTGTAAACGAATTTAATTATCTAGGAGTTACTTTTGGAAGAACAGGTAGTTTCTTACGGGCCAAACAGGTTAATGTAAGAAAGGCGACCAGTGCCATGTATGACATTTTAAAAAAGGGCAAATTACATAATCTATCACTTGAAACCCAATTGCAATTATTTGACAAGGTAGTTCAGCCTATACTTTTGTATGGTTGTGAAGTTTGGGGAGCGGAAGATGTTCGTATTATTGAACGAGTTCACTTAAAACTTTGCAAAATGCTTTTACATTTAAAAACCTCAACTCCAGATTATATGATCTATGGTGAACTCGGCAGATACCCACTCGAAATTTGTATTAAATTGAGAATGATCAATTACTGGTCAAAACTAATATCAGGAAAACCAGAGAAACTGCCTGTTATACTATACAATTTATGTTTAAGAAAAATCTTAGATGGTAAAACCATAACTTGGGTACATTATGTAAAATCTATTTTAGACAATTGTGGAATGTCATATGTATGGGATACACAAATTTTATTAGTAATATTTGGCTCTATAAGATAGTAAAACAGAAATTGGTAGATCAATTTACCCAGTCTTGGGTCTTTCTAGTGCAAAATTCACCGAAAGCTCTCAACTATAGAATTTTTAAAGAAAATCTTGCATTCGAAAACTATTTTAAACTTTTGGACACCAAACAAGCTGTTAGTTTTTGTAGATTTAGGACTACCAATCATAATCTGCCTATTGAATCCGGTAGATGGAGAAACATTGAGAGAAATGAGCGAAATTGCAATTTGTGTAACTCTCACGAAATTGGTGACGAGTTTCATTATTTATTTGTTTGCCCTGCATTCCTGAATGACAGGACAAATTTTCTTAAAGTGAAGTATAGAACACGACCCAATATATTGAGAATGAGAGGTCTTTTACAAACTCAAAACATTTCAGAGCTTAGCATATTATGTAAGTTTATTAATATTATAATTAAACGAGTAAATTCTCCGGGGTAAATTAAGAATTTATTTGTTCATACAATGTAGTTAAAATTACTATTATACTTGATTACTGTTTCGTAACCTAAAAATAATGTCTGAAAACTGTGAATTTATTATTGTCAATGTTATATATTATGTATAATTTACATTCTCTATACCACTGTAAAGAGGTTTATTGAGAAATAAAGATATATATAAAGGTATAACCAGGATCAGTCTCAATTAAATTCATTTGGATATAATTTAGTCCAATTGTGTAAAAATGTGTACATAGTTAACGGGAGAATTTTCTATATAAATGAACCACGAGAAACTAATTTTTAAGAACGGATTTTCAAATATTGTTAAAAATATTACGCTTACTCCTAGAAAACTGGTCCCAGTATCAAACAGAATTCTAATTCACAGCATACTGATATTGTAGAACTCATATTTTAGGCATTCATGATTAAGGTAATGATGTACCTAACATATTTGATCAATTTAGGCGCTTATATTATCCTTTTGGAGTGACAGTACTTGAAAGATCGGAAAATGGGAATTTTCAGAACTTTCGAATTTTCTACTATATCACCCGATATTGTCTTTTTTTTCAGAATACTGTAGTTTAAACAAGTTTTTGTGTGATACGGTTCATTAATATAGTGTCTTAACTTCAAGAGAAGCCCAAATAATAGATATTTGAACTTTTCCAAGTCAAGCTAGATGGAAAATTACTACCATTACCCTTGATAAAAAAATGCCTCAATATGAATTAAAATGTTAATTTTTGGCATATAAACGGTACACAATAGACATGTTGGGTACTATTGTTTTTTCAGAATTTCATATTTTCGTCCATTTCATCTATAATTTGCAACTTACAATAGAAGTTTTAGTGCCCCCATTAGGTCCCAGGGACGAAGCCCCCCCCCCCCCACCCCCGAAGCACCTTGCAGATATAGAAGGGGTTTTCGTAGAAGAGACGGAGGAGATATGCCTTAAATAGTTCTCATAACCTTTCTGCGGTCACTTTCTAGTTGGATTAATCCAGGGAGTGTACTAGTATATCAATGCAATATAAAGTTCCTGATTAATCAGATAGCCCTTATGTCTGAGATTCCTCTCGTGGTTAGACTTTAACAAAAGACGGTGTATGAAATTGAGAAAAAATGTACGAGCTTTATATATTTCAAACTTTTATCTACGATGTGGCCGATTTCACCATTCTTAGAACTAATATCATAGTCAGTACAGCTTCGGTTTGGGAAGAATCAAAGGATAACAACAAGAAAATATCTATTACAAGAATAGGCAGGAAAAAAACATCCAAAACAACCATGAAAACCTAGTAGTACTGAACCTACTGAAATCTCCATAAATGCAGTTTAAAATGAGTGAACATATGCATGGTACATATAAACAGGAATAGAAGTCTTCGGTCTTTCATTAAGCGGAAAATGGCTTCGTCATTATATCAATGTCATTTCTTTGTACGAATGTTGAAGCAGAACATATATATATGCCGCATACATTGACATGAACATAACCAATTGCATTTTGCATAACACTGTCACAATATTGTTGATAACAGACTTTCAAGAGAATTTTCTAAATGAAATAAGAATTACTTCATTCTGGGAGTGTTTAGACTTCAAATTTTATAACGATTAGTGTTGTTCCTATTTGTTTTGGTTTCTTCTTGATTTTATTTTTCGTTTGACTTTGAGTCCTTTGTTGATCGGGATATACCTACGTCAATCGAATAAAGGGATGATAAACAGAAAAACGATTTCTTGATCGTCCCTCATTTTTGACGCCTTTTCTTTTCTATATACATTTGCAATGGTGAGGGAGAGCTAAGTTTTACTTATACGTCACGGTCCCGTCAGTACATTATAACATCTTGCCTATGTCTTAATCTTTTGAGTTTGGATCAGTTAGATAATGTAATGCACAAAAAATGTAGTTCATTTAGCTGAACTAATAGAAAGGAAAGATTTTGTTATACCTCGGGATTTCGTTTATTTCCGTTAAATGGTTTTAAGTTTATTATCTTTTACATATTCAGAATTCCTGATTTTCAAGTAACATTTGCATTTAACTTACCCTACTGGAAAGACGAATTACAAGAGATCCCAAGTTTATTTCAACAGTTTTATTTAAAACTGGTCTTTTTTAATATACATCTGTTGACACTTGAGCAGGGACTAAAATAAGATGCAGCTTTTTGGTCAGTTGTGCTCGTCGTTCTCGAATATCCTTGTTTTTGAAGTTGACAGATTTCTTCAACTACAGTCTTAAATATAAAACAATATACAACGAAGAGACTTTCCAGTACCTTGTAAGGTCAAGCTCACACCCATATGTTGTATTCAAAGTCTTTATAAAAGGCGAGACTATAATTCGCCATGTTCAGAAACAGAACGAAAACTAGTACTAATTGTGTTGGACACCAACACAGATTCCTATTGTCACAGGAGATCCCAAAAATCAGCTTTTTACGGCTCCAGAAATTTGTTAGTTTGTTTTTTTTCTCTTTAAAATGCTCGACCTGCAGCCATCTTGGAATGGCGGCCATTTTCAAAATTTTAAATTTTGCTGATCGGAAGTTCTTTTAAACCAAATATCAAGTCTCTACATTTTTTCTCTCCAGTTTTATGACTTTTCACGTCTTTAAACGGTGACCAGGTTTGAAATTTCAAAATGTTTGGGAACATTTATATATGGTCCTTATTTCTGTGCCAAGTTTGGTTTCAATTCATTCAGCCGTTTCAGAGGAGTTCCGCGGACAAAAGTAACAGACTATGCAAAGTAAAGTTGGAACAAAAACAACTTGTTACCCCGCTACGTTTAGGGAGCATAATTAACCGTGTAGACTTATCGAAAAATCGCTTAAATTGACACACCATTTTCAATGTTAAAACCCCTAAAGTAATTAAACTTCAGTAAAAAATGGCTTATTTAGTATTTTCTATTCAGTACTATCATAATTAATACTTCTGGTGTTCTTTTAATGACTTGTGTCGATTTTCAAAGTCAGAATTGATCAAAAATTGCAAAGAATGGGATTTTTGATTTTTTGGACTATACATCACCAACCTTCTAGGTATTTCTTACACCAGAGTTCCTTTCAGTTGTAAAGTGTTTTTATTGCAAAATAAAGATACTGAAAGCAACCCATATATTTCTAAATTATTTGTTTAAGATGGAAACG
This sequence comes from Perna viridis, assembly GCA_037379345.1. NCBI lineage: Eukaryota > Metazoa > Mollusca > Bivalvia > Mytilida > Mytilidae > Perna > Perna viridis. The sequence continues at coordinate 23,514,754 of CM074514.1, read as the reverse complement.
AATGTTAACCGTACAGAAAGGAAAGCGCTCTGAAAAAAACTAGCTTTTAACAAAATTGCAGTTCGTTCCCAACTAGTTCGTTGACATATTCAAGCATCTTAACGAACTTGCACGAATATTTATCGAATTATACTGCTTTTTAAGACTGTTTCAATATATAAATAAAAGAGCACGCCAATAAATCAAAGTACTCATGGACTGAATCAATTTATATCCATTGTTTAAATTTAACGCCTCAAATAAGCGTCAGATTGTAAAAATATGGGATAATAGGAAAGTACAGGGGTCGAATTCAAACGTATCTAAACACAAGATTACTGTTTTAAATTATTAATATTGAACTCTGATATATTTTTTGAATACACCATTCTGATTACTAAGGACATTACAAATAAAACACACACAAACACAAATTGATGATGCATGGTAGCAGTGCACCGATTTACGTGATATTCAGGTTCGATGTCGCGATGAAACAGGAAGCAGTTAATTAAGCGGGGATATGGGGCCCCTATGCGCTCAGAACCCCTGGATTATTTGACGCAAAAACCTGCTTTCCACTTACCTTAATATGTTTGCTGACACTTAAATCTACGTGAATACAAAGTTCTTTTTGGTGGAATACTTGAAAAATATGGAAATTTATAACAAAATGTTCAGGTTTAATATATTTCCTTAATGTTTAATAGACTTTGGAATTTGTCACACCACAAAAGAAGTGACTGAGAATAAGATGTTTGTCAATATATATTCTATAGCTTTCACAACCTGGTTATGAACTACCTTGGTGTCTAGTTTGTAAAAATATGGCAGGTGATATCGATTCTAGATGGTGAGCATAACGGTATCTCGTTACAGCACAGTAAGAACTGGTTAAAAGTTGAGTTTTATCATTGCATCAAAACGGGACTACAAGACCATCAGTTCTAAAACATTTTAAACAAAACGCCAAGTTAACCACATATAAAATTGAAATCAAGGAAGCCGGTATTCGAACGGCGACTAAAAAACATCAATGAGGGACAATAAATAAAATATCCGCTTCCAAAAGTTTTACAGGATTATTTTTTTTCTTTTCTGATTTCTAAATAAATGTTGATCCGGTTTTCCCATTTTCAGAAAAACCGTGTCACCACACTCCTTTTTAGGTGACTTTATCGCATCACAATGTAAGTGGGAATGTAAGCCTTAGGTTATTTTATGCATAAACGTTAACCATGAGTCTGATGCAAAATGCTTTTCCCCCGTACATTCTGACAGGATTCCAAGTGTGTTGTCATGCTAAACACTGATAGAACATTTATAAACTTTTGTATTACAAATGTATTGATGAAAAAAACACCTAAATTAAGAAGTTTTTTTCTCTAATTTTAATTCAATTTACTTATTTTATTAACAATAATACTGACTGATTCCATGCTTTAAAACATGTCTAAGAGTAATTAATAATATATAAAATGTGGGGTACACACTTTTTATTGTACATATAAAGGACATTAACTTTTTTGTAATTTTAAAAGATAGGAAAAGGTTTTTTTAATGAGAATATACATCGCACCCATCCCCACAGCCGATAAATATTGACAGTTCCTTTTTTTTTTGTCTCAGTCACATTCTCATTTTCCTTCAGTTTTATTTGTGTTTGTGTTTGGTTTTTTTTATCTCGTGATTTCCCCCCACCCAAATGAAGTACTTACTTATTTGTTATTTATATAAATCGATTGAGTATCAATATTCGAACGAATACTATTACGGTAATTAAAGATAATTTTACTTCTTATCGGAAGAGTAATCAAGGGAACTAATGTTATAGCGGTAATCAAAAGAATATAATCCAGGGACAAAGACCAGACATGGAAAACAGACACATACAACAAAGAACATAAAGTAACTAAAATTATACATACAAAGTAACAAAAGTAAATGAGCAACTCGGACTCCATTAAAAACTGGGAGCATGGACCAGGTGCACCGGTAGGGTAAGCGTCCTCTGCTTTTCTAGAAACACCAGCCGAGTTTCTCATAAAAAGTCAAGTCCGGGGTAGACAAACGAGGAAAGGCAAACTATGACCCGTTGAATAAATCAGTTTTCATGATGCTGATGGATACATCATAACGATCTACGAGTTCATGATGACCACCATAAAACTTCTGTAGTGATGACTTCAATCTTGTAGCAACATAACCCTGTTCCAGAAGCCTTTTAGTTAGAGTTCTAGCGCGATACAAAAAGTCTGCGTAGTTACGGCAAGCTCTGGCATAACGTATGAGTTGTGATATGAACACTCCATACGCAGGAGCCGAAGGGATGTTGCCACAGATGAAAGGAAAGTTGACAATTTTGAATGAAAAGTCATCACGTGTGTCGTAAAGTGGTCAATAGTTTTCCTTTACCATCGATTTCTAAGTGTAGGTCAAGATATGAGGCTAACTTCACAGTGTCTGTAGTATCCTTTATCTCAAGTTCTTTTGGGTAGATGCGATGTATCAAATCCCCGAAATTAGGATTGTTTAAAGATAGTACGTCATCTACATAGCGGAAACTGAGATTGAAGGATCTAGCCAAACGATATTCTTTCTTTCTGATCAAATCCGCTATAAAGTCAGCCTCATAAGAGTGAAGAAATAGGTCAGCAAGTAAAGGAGCACAATTTGTTCCCATTGGAATGCCGACCGTTTGTTGAAAAACACGTCCACCACACTGGACAAATATGTTGTCCATTAAAAATTCCAGTACTTTGTAAACATCTTCCTCTGTATATTTGGAAGATGATTTGGAATTATTTCTTACAAAGTATGAGGAATCTCTACCAAGAACTATATATTTGTATCTAGGTGTACCATCTTTTTTGGAAAAACAACGATGTATAATGTTTTTAAGTCGGGATTTTAACTGAGTATGGGGAATAAAAGTATACAGTGTTGACAAATCATAAGTTTTAATGCTATTATATTCAGATAATAGTCTTGAACTGATTGTCTCCAAAAGATCTTTCGAATTTTTCAGGATCCACATTGAATTAATACAGTAAGGAATCACGGTATTCGTTCTGGATGGAGAACCACCATTTTGAATGGGAAAGCGTGTAGAATTATTTGCAGTCGATGACATGCACACGGCGAGTAATGGAGGGGCTCCCATAACATAAGTTTTTTCTCGAAGTGGGCAGGGTGCTGTAAATCTCACAAGAATCGTCCAACCTGATAATTTGTATAGGAAATACATCTATTTATTTGCATTCGATTGATACGAAGTTTGAACAAATCCTCTTACATAATGAACCGGTATATCTAAAAGGGGTCCATCCCCCTGACGGTCTTGAATGTTCCACCTGTCTATTGATATGCATTGTATCTACTTGCGTAACAATATCTTCGTATTGTATATATTACATGAATTGCATCCAAGTAAAATTCACTTAACGGAAATGTTGAGTTGGCTAGGAATATTTCTATGGAACAAGGGCACATTGTCAAGAAATATGTCGTTCAGTTATTATATGATTATGTAAATCTTGCAAATTCTAGTTTGTTTTCCATTTTCATCACCCACATGCACCACTAATTAAATCTTATCCATTAAATATGGCCACTATATGGTTGTATCAGCCTTCAGTCAATTAACACCCAATAATTAATAGATACACTTAGACAGTAATATATATTGTAACGAGAGGCAAACATTATACACATTTTCATCCGAATATACAATACTAGTTTATATACATGTACATGTAGATATATCATGACTGATTCACTGAAATAATTTAATTGAAGAATTTACAAAACAAAATGTTTTCTCGAAGTTTTCTAAATAAAAATGTTGAGTCTCTTCGAGGCTTAGCAACTAAGAAAATCTGCAGACTCAGAACTATACTAATATCGAAACTGGTGGATAACGAGGTATAGAAAGAAAAAACAGCAAAATAATCAGTATATAAGAATAAATAAATAGGCGATGAATCGAAAGTTCTTCGGTTCTCTCTCAGGAAAACCATCTTTAAAATCATTGCAGTACATTCATATTATTGAATTTCAGATGTCAACCAAAAAGCCATTTGTTCTTCATAACCTTTTTGATTTGATAATATTGAGAACTGATTTGATAATATTGAGAACTTTTCTCTTCTATCATATTACAATAAAATATGGTCAAAGGGATGTTTGCTGGTTGCGGAACCTACTACTGAATTTAGACTTATGCAGAATCACTTTCCTATTAACTTATAACGACCTTTTTTATTGGTCAGTTTGATTATGACACGAATGAAAAAAGGATCGGCTTACTTATCAAAAGTATCGGCTTATTTTTTCAAAAGTAAGCCGATACTTTTTTTCTGTATGCATAAAGTTTTTCTATCGGCTTACTTTTCAAAAGTAAGCCGGTACTTTTGAAAAGTAAGCCGATACTTTTGAAAAGTAAGCCGATAGAAAAAAGTAAGCCGATAGAAATATCCCTATTATGACACGAACCGCCACTGATACAAAATGGCATTGATAATATTTTCGGTAGAATAACGGCTCTATTTGTAAATAGTGCATGCTCGGTTTCGGTTAGAAGCGATATATATGTGATAAAAATAAGTCTGACTGTAAAAACAAACCATGGTTTAATGGAAAAGGCGACAAGAAGCGACGAGTCTTTCATCGAGCTAAACGCAAATATAGCTGGACTAAAAACGCTGAAAACAAGAATTGTATGAAGCAAGCGAGTAAGTCGTATAAAAACGATATTAATAGAGGTTTTTCCGAGTACTCTTTTCGAGTAGAAAAAAAAATTAATTGAGGATTCACGGTTCGAACCGAAGAACATATTGAATAGTCTTGATAGAAAAGACAAAAACGAGCCAAAAGTCGAATTACAAGACTTATTTAATTCTTTTAAGGATCTGATTATAAATCCAAACGCGATTGAAGATGATGATTTTGAGTTTAATTTTGATTTTGATACAGAGCATAACGAATTGATACATGATATATTAAATAGTGCGATAAATGCGGAAGAAATCGAGATCGCAATAAAAAATCTAAAGAATTCAAAGGCGCCGGGAATAGACGATATCACGAACGAGTATATTAAATCGACGTCCGATGGTGATGCCCATATATATATGTAAAATTGTTTAATCTGGTTCTAGATAATGGATTTATAGCCGAGTCTTGGACCGTAAGAATTATCCAAGCTATATACAAAAACAAAGGTGATCCTAGTGACCCGGATTCATATCGAGCGATCACCTTAATTTCAAATTTGGGAAAATTATGTATATCTGTCCAAAATATGAGACTTACTAAAATTTCAGATTTTATCGATCTTCTTACAAAATCTCAAGCTGGTTTTATGAAGGGGTTTTCCACAACCGACAAAATTGTTCACTAAAAAAATTTATGCGCTCATTCAAATTTATTTAGGTCTTGGCAAAAAACTTTATTGTACCTTTATTGATTTTAAAAAAGCGTTCGATACTGTTTGGCGGGTAGGGTTGTGGAAAAAAGCTGGTTGAAAATGGTATTAATATTAAAATCTTGCAGGTTATTGTTAATATGTTCAAAGACGCTAAATCACGTATTAAACAAAATAATGTATTTTCTTATTTTTTTTAATTGCGGCATTTGGTGTTCGGCAAGGAGAAAACCTGTCTCCTTTCCTTTTTGCTATTTTTCTCAATGATCTAGAAAAGTTTTTATTGAAAATAATGTCTCTGGGTTAGAAAATGTTGGAAATATATTGGAAAATGAAATACAATGTCATATGTCTTTATATTTATTATTACATGCAGACGATACTATATTATTAGCCGAGAGTCCAGAAAAAATGCAGGCAATGTTAATTGAATTTGAAAACTATTGTAATTTATGGAAACTAATGGTTAATCCAAATAAGACAAAGGTCATGATTTGTTTTTCAAAAAGTAAGGGGAGACGTAACCCCAATTTTATTTTCTTTGATAATGTCCTAAAAGTAGTCGATGAATGTACTAACCTGGGATTAACTTTCAAATATACTGGTTATTTTTTCTAGGCCAGAGAAGTTTTATCGAAACAGGCTCAAAAATCTATTTTTACTCTCTTCCGACGTATACGGAATATACATAAACCAGTAGACCTCCAGCTGAAGATCTTTGATTCTCTTGTGGTCCCAATTTTAATCTACTCTTCAGAGGTATGGGGTTTTGAAAATACTGGTGAATTAGAAAAGATTCATGTACAATTTATGAAAAAGATACTTTGTATTCGTAAAAGTACACCAAATTATATTCTTTTTGGATAAATTGGGAGACATCCTCTACACATTCAAAATTCGGATGATTGGCTTCTGGAAGAGATTATTAGAAAACCCAAAGAAATTATCTAGCATTTTATTTAGATTATTGTTATCACTACATGGAAAACAAAATTTTAATTTCAAATATATTGAATTTATGAAGAGTATTTTTGATAGCATTGGTTTGTCATACGTTTAGAATAACCAAATTGTTTTGCATGCCAATGATATTAAGATGATTGTTAGACAAAGGTTAATTGATAATTCTCATCAAACTTTATACAGTGATATGGGTAACTCGTCTAGGGAGGAATTTTATCTAAATTTGAAACAGGATCTTGAGTTGGAAAAAAATATTTGTTGAAACTCAATAGAGCAGACCGTATAACAATATGTAAACTAAGGCTCTGATATTAAGCTGTCGAAACTGGGAGACGGGCAGGGATCTCATCAGAACATAGGACCTGTCATTTATGTAACTTGGTTCAAATTGGGAATGAATATCATTACTTTTTTGCTTGTAATCACTCTAAAATTTCCGCTCTTAAAGATAAATATATTCCTGCGTATTATACAAGGTACCCTAATATTTATAAACTATATAACTTACTATCTATTTGTAATGTTAGAGTATTGAAATATGACGCTGTCTTCCTGCGTCAAGTACAAAAATTATTGTAACAGCAAACTCTGTATAACATTTTGTAATATGTATCTGTATCTGTTCATGTGATTTGTTTATTATCTCTTGTTACACTGTAATGTGTCTGAGTGAGTACAATAAAGTACTGAATCTTGAATCTCATAAAATTGATGACCTAGATCAACATAGCCGTAAAAGTTGCATACGAATTAGTGGGGTTACACGAAACCAAGATGAAGATACAACCAGACTTGTCTGCGATGTAGCAACTAAATCAAATGTGAATCTAGATCCCAATGACATTAGCGTGTCTCACCGCTTACCGACCGAAAAGGGTCCAATACAAATCATTGCACGTTTTACGCATGCAAAGAAGCGGTCTGAGCTATTACGTGCTTCACATAATATCAAGGAAGTAGACGAACTGAAAGGCGTCGGCATTAGCCAGGACCTGACAAAACCAAGAGCGAAACTTGCATTTCTTGCCCGAAACGCCGTCAGATCGTGAAAAGTCAATAAGACGTCAGTTGGGAACGGAAAGATCTTTATAACGGACATAAAATTTCAAGCCATCTTCTCAGAATCAGCCAACGAAATCTCGTTCCCTTCCGTTAATCAACCTAAAAATATCGCAAATAAAGTTCTGTCTTCACAAATGATGGCTAACACTCCACACTCTCAGATGATGCAACCAGGTTTTCTAGTTTGTTCTCCGTCAAACTCTCTTCAGACTCAGATGATGTTACAGTGTCAATTTCAGCAAACTTCAACGTATGGTGGTGGGGCGGCATTATGTACCTGATGAAGATGTATCATCCCAAATTCGGCTAGCCTATTTCTTTCATTGACGAATTGTGCTTACTAAAATGTTTTAAATATATTTGAGTAGTATTAGCCGTATTAATCTGAACATTTGTATTATATTTAAAAAAAAAATAAATAAAAAATATATTCAGTAATTTTGTATGATGTAATGAATGCAATTAAATGAAGAAGAGACACCAAGTACACTGTTATAAATACTAAATGATTCCGGGTTGTTTTCCATCTTTAAAGCTGTTTTTTTTTCAATTCTTACATTTTCCATTTTTCATTTGTTTATTTTTATTCATTCTTTTTTACATTAGCCAAATTTTTCATATTATTATTATAAATATGCCCCGTTTCTTTTCTTTTTTAATTCTTTAATTTCTATCCGACAATGTGTCGCTCCCCCAAACACACATAAAATATGCATTTTTTTTTTACTATGACTTCCTCATTTTGTTAATGTTTATGTTTAAATTATAAATACCATGTAAACATGATTTATGACATGGTATGACATTGTTGCGCTTCATTAAGTGATTGTTTAAAAAATGACCAGTTTTTATAGGAACAGTCACACATCTTATGAAAATGGACAACCTTCAAAGCCGGAGGCGAATATAATTAACTTGATTCACCTCGAAACCTTCCATTTATATGTTATTCTTTTACCGTGACTTTAAAAACACAATGATATGATCGATCATGTTTTAAATAATGATTGGACGTAGTCGATCAGTCAAATGCAATGTTTTAAATATCAAATGGAACTCACTGGAGTTTTCCATCTTTGCTCGACGATTCATGTATTTCTTATTTCCTTAAAATAGTCTAGTAAACCTGGCGAAAATTAGGAGTCAACCTCAAAATAATTGCTACAAAGGCTTTAATGACTGAAAATGACAGAGTAGACATACAATATTCACATAATAATAATATACAAAAATATAATTTTCGGAAAAGCCTTTTTTGGGGGTGAAAAATGTGTTTTTATTGAAAAATCGTGGAAAACTGGAAATTGCAAAATTAAATCTTCCCTAGAAAATGCAAATTAATATTTTCCTAAAGAACGACTTTGTTATAACTAAAGCTACGGTATGAGATGTTTTAGCACTATTTTAGAGCAAGAAATAGCTTTTTGGGGTGAAAATTAAGGATTTTAATGAAAATTCACGAAAAACAGGAAATGTGAAAATCACCATATCCTCTGAACATGAATGCGTAGTTTTTTTCAATATTGGATTTGCAACAAAAAGTGTAATAAGTAAATTGTTTTGACCAACATATCTTGCATTTAAGAATTAAGAATTTTTTCACAAGAAAAATATTTTTTGTGGGAAAAATGGGGTTTTATTGAAAAAATACGAAAAAACCGAAAAATCAGAAAATTAACATTTCCTTATACTGACATCGGTATTTCTTTACCCATATTAATCGGTATGTATTTTTATTATAGGTTGTAGTTGTAAAAGATAACAAAGTTTTTTTTTACACAAAAGGTTGGATAATAAAAACTTTGGGGAAAAAAGGGGTGTGTGAAAGGGTTTTGATTAAAATTCAGAATAAAAGAAAATCTCAAATTTAATATTTGTTTTAGGATATTATGCTTTTATACAGCTAACGATATCAATTGAATAAATCTATTTAGAATATCAGTATTATCCTTTTAACCACAATTGCTTTCAATACATCAAATGCGGTGTAAAATTATTTGTCATGAAAAATCCTAGAAAACGAAAATTTAACTATAATGAGATTTATTTGTATCTTTTACGATAAGAGTTCAAATTTCAAAATAAATATTACCAGTTTATGATTTTCACTCAAGTGTGTGTACACGTTGACGGCCGATCAAATTACAGGTCTCCATTTTCCAGGTCTATTAATTCCTCCGATATCCTACTTGTGTTAGAGTAGTTGACTCCCCTGCATTCGCCACAGCCACTTGAACAAGCGATGCCGTTCTTTCTGCCGCAGTCGGTCTTGCAATTACAATGAATCATTTTCAAGAGAAAGTCGGGTGCAGGCTGTTTTGACATTTCAATTGGGTACAAATTGTTATTTCGTTTAGTCCAGCCCCAATCTGTAGGGTCTAATTCCGCAGGCGATTTTCCTTTCCAATATTGGCATTGAAGGTATACCCTCATCGAGTGAAAATTCGCTGCATCGGTTGTTGGTGGAAGACTTTGTACCTGTACAACAGAACACCTATTTGCAGCCATTGTTTTTGTGGTGAACTTTCTCCATCTTAATAGGTCTAATCCTTCTAACGGCATCCCACCATACAAAGCAACGAGGACCTCTTCTCCAGCTTTGCATATGGCTTCTCTACTGCTATAGTCCTTTAAAAATGTCTCAGCTTGCGCTAGGAGTGAATAATAGTGTCGATAAGTTGGTCGTCCTCTTTTTATCTGAAATTTGTCGGTCTTAGCTGAAAACATTTGAGACCTATTTTTCCCTGAGCGGAAGTTGGCGCTACATGTATTATGATATACTGCATCGGCCGCATGCAGGTCTCTGGCAAATTCTATTCTTCCTTTAACTTCTGTGCTCCATTCATCATTCCTTTCGTTGCATATCTTCTCCACTTTTGTCTGAAATTCTGTTGTTTGAACAGCATGTATATCAAAGAGTTTCTTTTTAGCTGAGTATTCCTGTATAGACGTTCCGCAAAAGAGGCAATTATCCTTTAAGCTGAACTGCTTTTCTGATCGTAATAAAGGAGGCGGTGAAATAGGTGACGTCGAATTTCTCTTCAATGATTTGATAACATTGGGATTAATGTAATTTCGTCTACAGTGATCGTGAACAACTAGGCCAGCTTTTGTAAAAAATTTATCACCTCTTTCTCGACTTGCGTTGTTGATGCCTGTGCTTCCCTTTTCTCGCAGCTCAACGGTCTTACTTCCATCGTGTAAACTTTCCTTGCAAATAACACAAGTTTCCATTTATTTGATTCCTTCTAACCTGAAATAAAAAAAAAGAGATAGCAAATATTTGGGAAATTATTTCGCTGTGTATGTATTTAACGCGTTGGCACCAGCTTATTTATTGCGTACATTGGAGACCCATGTGTTCCATTGAGTTTATCCTTTGTCATACAACATGGTTTATATATGTTTTTACCTCATTATTTTCATATATTTGTAATTATTTCATTTTTTGTTGTTGTATTTCTTAATGTTTAATTTGCTTTGACGTTACACAGTCTGTGGAATATTAGAATCTTTGGCTCTATGAAATTAGTACTTTTTTAATATAATTTTTTTTTCTTGGATTTGTGTATTCTTTTATATTCTTAAAAACAAATGTTGGAAGTTTCTATTTATTGTCACATATTGTAGAATGATTCCATCGTATTTTCCAAAATTTAAACAAGATATAGATGAGATATGACACCCTTATGCTGTGTATAATATAACGAAAATACATACCTGAGATATAAGTATTTAGCATATTTAATTCCTGGAGCTTTGTCGTAATGATATCTTCAACCTGATATAAGGAAAATCCATTAAAAATGGCTCAACTTGCAGGACTTATTAATTTCACTTTTCTTTACATCATTTGTTCAATTCCTGTTTTCTTTTTTATTTAATTTTTTTTTGGTTTAATGTTATTGTCAATTTTTTTTGGTTTGTTTTGTTTTGTTTTTGTTTATTTGGTTTGCTCTGCTTTTTTTTCTTTTTTTCATGTAATAATATCATAAAAACATGAATTCAGCATTAGAAAATAATAAAATTTCATAATTTCTGATATGATTTTTTTTTTTAGATTAATTTTACCATCAATGTAAAAATTGTGGTTTTTTTTTCTACTTTTCGACAGAAAACAGCATATACCTGTCATATACTGACTTTTAAAAAAATTCTATTTCACTCGAATAATTTATTTTGAAACTGCCGAGGTCTTGCTGATTTGCTAAAATGAAAATAGGACATTAAGATAACTAATTTTCACAGTTTTATGAGTTCAATTACAAATAAATCGTCAATTACAATACATTTTTGTTAATTTGGCGTTCCATACGTTTTTTACGTGCGTAACTACCTTTATAAAAGCACTGTTTGAACTTAACTAATATAACTTAAAGTGTTTTTTTTCTGGTAAACTAATGCTATAAAATTTAGATAAAAGGTTTATTTATCTTGATATCAATTTAAACCCTCTGTAATTCGTATTTATCAACTTATGGTGCTGACAAAAGGAGATAACTTTATTAACCGGGAAAATATATATTTCTACTGATGTGAACATCCTTATTTACAGTCTGTGGATATATTTTGGTTGTAGAATTAAGTTGAATCAACAATACATAAATAAATGTGGTGATAGGTGTACGCATAACCGTTAATAAACCTACCAGTTTTGATTTCTATACCGTCACCGCTGATATGACGTCATCTATGGAAGCCGGTTTCGGAAACAAAAATAGATGAAATATCACGGGTTTTATTTCTTATTTTTAAGCATGTTCCGAAAATTATATTTTGCTATATTTTTGGTATATTGATCCAATATGATAACTTTACAATATACAAAAGAAAAAAACTTTTGTAGCAATTACTTTGAGGTTGTGTAATAGATTGACTAAACTAAAAACATGATTATTGTTTAGAAGAAAATTATATTTTTTGACTTCAATTTTCATATGTTTTTAGATAACGTTTTTTTTTTTTAATTAGCTTTATTTCTTTTCACTTTTAATTTTCATTGATAATTTTACATAGAAATCGAATTGTAACCTTGATCTAGTTAAGATAAGATAGTCGTTGTTTATCTGGTCATCCAGTACATGGAACTAATTAATTATTTTGATAGCGGTCAGCTGTTTAACATATTTAATGATCTGTATCAGACAGACAATGAGAGAGTAAAAGTTCAAATTGGTAATTTGGGGAGTTTTCCGTTACATTTAGGTTAATTGGATTTATTTGTTCAGATTCGGCAGATAATTATGGTCAGTTAGAAATCAGAGTTCGATCGGTAAACATTGTATTCAAATATGTGAATGTATATATTGTGTAAATAAACGTAGGATTAGAAAGATCGTTTTTAATCGAAATCATGGTCGTAGACAAAAGTTATAGTGCTCGTCGTCTAGCTTCCCAATTACATAATTGAACAAACAATCGTTAAATCGCTTCCACTGTGCAACCACTCTGCTCCATTTTCCACGGATAACCGAGTATTGACGAGTTATTTCTTCTATTTGTGGGATGTTACCTGTGCATAATGGTCTTATACATAGTGGGATATTTTTATTTCTGTTAATGTTTATGTGTTACATAATTACCAATTTTTATATTTTGATGACCAACTGTATTTTACGAGACATTTTCACTTTTATGCTTTTTACAAGTATTTAGTAACGTTCGAAACTGTTAACAGTCCCAGATCGACACGATACTTCCTTTTTGATAGCGCAATCACCTGATGTATATATTTATTAATGAGTATCGTACCGGGGTAAAACTGTTTAACCAAACAGCCACACACAGACCAAAACGGAAGTCTACTATTTGAAGATATACTTTTTGTCAATCTTATTACTTCATACGGTGTTTTACCAATGCTTTTGAAAACTCGTGCATTGTTTCCAACTAGAAGTGTATTTACTATTAATGTTTACAATAATGCATTTTACGAAAACACATATTCAATGAACGGAAACACAGATACTTGTTCATTGTTTAATCTTTTTTGTATTATATTGTTGTTTAATGTTATAATTTTTTGGTTGTCTATTGTTATGTTGCTATCTGGTGATATTAGGTCAAAACCTGGACCAAGCTGCGATACATCAGGCGCGACCTCGACATCTACTAGGGATGATACTATTGATAATTTCCGAGATTATATGCAAGCTTTACCGACCTTCGTTCACTTGAACATTCAAAGCTTAGTTCCGAAGCTTGACATCGTCAATATAGAACTGCGTAGTATCGATATCATCTGTCTCGGCGAAAAGTGGTTTAGTCCTGATGTAATCAATAACGACATTCTTTTAGATGGTTTCATCCTCCTTTTAGAAATGACCGTGTTAGCAGGCGGGGTGAGGGTGTAGCGATATAAGTAAAAGACAAATTCAGTCGCCACTATGAATGCAAGATTTATTTGTTGGAGGTGCTTAGGGCTTGTTGGTAGAGGTAAATATAAAGGGCATCAAAAAGTTTTATTTGGAGTCTTTTATAGACCTCCACATTCTGGTGATCATATTTTTACTTTGGTCGAGCATTCCATTGATCTTGCTGTTGACACAGCATCTGAAAACATTGTCATCTTTGGAGATTTCAATGAAGATTATCTTAAAGATAATAATGTACTTATGAAAAATATCGTAACGAGATATGACATGGTTTAATCAATGAACGAACCTACCCACTTCAATGAGAACAATACTTCGTGTTTGTTCGTTTGTTTGTTGGGGTTTAACGCCCGAGCAGCAATATTTCAGCAATATTCAGGCGATGAACATGAAGTGGATGATAAAATGAACATGAAATGATGAGGAAATGGAAAATGGGATGGGACAAATTTTGATTGCCGCTGGAAATAGGGAGAGGTGGGTAGGGTCGGGCAATTTAGCCTCCTGCGGCGGAGCCCTATGGTTCCTAATCCGGGAGAATACCACAGTAGGGTTTTTTTTTCTATCGTGCGAGGAACGTGGCATCTTTCCCAGCACGGTGCACCACTATGGTTTGCGGTCAGGTTTTCCGTATTATAGCCTGACAAACCCAGCATGTAACACACCAGGAGTACCCCATTCCACAACCTGGGGTACACAACCCAGTTGCTCTATGAGCAGAACGCCATAGCCCCCGGCTAAGGTTCTGAGCACTATTAAGTCGCTTTTTAGCGCTGCTGCAGGCCTATTCTTTTGACACCCGGACCTGCATGGGTAGTTCGTGTTTAGATCTGGTCATAACGAATCTAACAAACTTGATCGATCTCGTTCATGTCGGTCACTCTTTTTTTGATACAGTGACTAGATACCATTGCCCAACTTATGGAATCATTAAAATTGCAATACCGCAACAGACGTGCTTTAAGGCTAAAAACCACTAATTCCACTTCCCATAGGCTTCTATGCTAATTTCACAATATTCAATGGCTTCTCTGGACTTTACCTTAACTTTAACCTGCAGATGACTATATATCAGCATGATTCTACATATGTCAGCTCACAATCCTCAGAATGGCATGTGGGGTTAGCAGACTTGCAGTGCAGTACTGGTCACCGGAAGTGAAGGGTCTATAAATAGCATGGGAAATCCCAGTGTTTTCACAAGATAGGGGTATATTTAAAAATCATTATGGAGATTAGGCTTCACATCACAAGAAGCAAAATGCACCTATAAAATGTACAGAAATGTTTTTCCTTTCAGAAACTGTTTAAATTTTTACAATAAGATGAGAACTTTTTTCACAGCACTATGGGGAACAGGGGTAATTTCTGCGTAGGACTATTTTTGCGTACGTTCCAAATGCTCATTGGTTGAATTGGTGGTCTGTAACCTAAAGAGTCACTTTTTGTCTTAGAAAAAATAAATAACTATACAGGTATCTTCCTACACACATACTGAATGCATTAGCAAAGTTTCAGTGAAATGTGACAAGCACTTTTTTAAATATTTGATTTTTAAATATAGGGTAACCAAGTTGTGCGAGCAAAAAAGTGAAAATATTCTACCATACTGAAATGCATTAAATATTTGCAAAGAACTTTTTCTGACTTTTCAAATAAAAAATATCAATCACAACTTGTTTTTTAACAATATTAATGAAGAAATAGTTTTAAAAGTAATCATTTTCTGAGAAATTGGTCTATTTTTAAAAATTTATTTCTGACATGCCTCCCCCTTTTTCTTGATCACATGTCAAAAATCCTAAATCTTTAAATTTTCACAAAAGGTGATATATTTGGCTTTAAATTTGTAAATACAGTGTTTTCACATTAAAACATGACCAGTAAAGGGCACCTAAAGCAAAAAAAAGTGCTCAATAATGGATTTTCCATGTTGCCATAGGGGAATGCTTATATGGCCTTAACCGCAGTAATGAAAGTGAGTTTTTCCTCATTTCTAACCTAATTTTTGCTCAAATCTACACAAAACTTGATTTCAAGTGCTTATTACTACCATATTTAGGTAAATATAGCCCTCAAAGTTTAATATTTGATATTTTTACTAAATTTTCTACACTTTTTACAAGATAGGACATAAAAATCAGCCAAAAAGACCAATTTTCCATAATTTGGACCTATAACTTAAAAAAATGCATATTTTGAAGGATTTTTGTAGTGTATTCCTCTCATGGCAAAGTTAACAAGATCTTCAAGTAGTTTAAAGCTATTTGAAGAAACTTTTCATTTTGCCATGGCTTCAGCTAAAGAGTCACTTTTTGTCTTAGAAAAAATAAATAACTATACAGGTATCTTCCTACACACATACTGAATGCATTAGCAAAGTTTCAGTGAAATGTGACAAGCACTTTTTTAAATATTTGATTTTTAAATATAGGGTAACCAAGTTGTGCAAGCAAAAAAGTGAAAATATTCTACCATACTGAAATGCATTAAATATTTGCAAAGAACTTTTTCTGACTTTTCAAATAAAAAATATCAATCACAACTTGTTTTTTAACAATATTAATGAAGAAATAGTTTTAAAAGTAATCATTTTCTGAGAAATTGGTCTATTTTTAAAAATTTATTTCTGACATGCCTCCCCCTTTTTCTTGATCACATGTCAAAAATCCTAAATCTTTAAATTTTCACAAAAGGTGATATATTTGGCTTTAAATTTGTAAATACAGTGTTTTCACATTAAAACATGACCAGTAAAGGGCACCTAAAGCAAAAAAAAGTGCTCAATAATGGATTTTCCATGTTGCCATAGGGGAATGCTTATATGGCCTTAACCGCAGTAATGAAAGTGAGTTTTTCCTCATTTCTAACCTAATTTTTGCTCAAATCTACACAAAACTTGATTTCAAGTGCTTATTACTACCATATTTAGGTAAATATAGCCCTCAAAGTTTAATATTTGATATTTTTACTAAATTTTCTACACTTTTTACAAGATAGGACATAAAAATCAGCCAAAAAGACCAATTTTCCATAATTTGGACCTATAACTTAAAAAAATGCATATTTTGAAGGATTTTTGTAGTGTATTCCTCTCATGGCAAAGTTAACAAGATCTTCAAGTAGTTTAAAGCTATTTGAAGAAACTTTTCATTTTGCCATGGCTTCAGCTAAAGAGTCACTTTTTGTCTTAGAAAAAATAAATAACTATACAGGTATCTTCCTACACACATACTGAATGCATTAGCAAAGTTTCAGTGAAATGTGACAAGCACTTTTTTAAATATTTGATTTTTAAATATAGGGTAACCAAGTTGTGCGAGCAAAAAAGTGAAAATATTCTACCATACTGAAATGCATTAAATATTTGCAAAGAACTTTTTCTGACTTTTCAAATAAAAAATATCAATCACAACTTGTTTTTTAACAATATTAATGAAGAAATAGTTTTAAAAGTAATCATTTTCTGAGAAATTGGTCTATTTTTAAAAATTTATTTCTGACATGCCTCCCCCTTTTTCTTGATCACATGTCAAAAATCCTAAATCTTTAAATTTTCACAAAAGGTGATATATTTGGCTTTAAATTTGTAAATACAGTGTTTTCACATTAAAACATGACCAGTAAAGGGCACCTAAAGCAAAAAAAAGTGCTCAATAATGGATTTTCCATGTTGCCATAGGGGAATGCTTATATGGCCTTAACCGCAGTAATGAAAGTGAGTTTTTCCTCATTTCTAACCTAATTTTTGCTCAAATCTACACAAAACTTGATTTCAAGTGCTTATTACTACCATATTTAGGTAAATATAGCCCTCAAAGTTTAATATTTGATATTTTTACTAAATTTTCTACACTTTTTACAAGATAGGACATAAAAATCAGCCAAAAAGACCAATTTTCCATAATTTGGACCTATAACTTAAAAAAATGCATATTTTGAAGGATTTTTGTAGTGTATTCCTCTCATGGCAAAGTTAACAAGATCTTCAAGTAGTTTAAAGCTATTTGAAGAAACTTTTCATTTTGCCATGGCTTCAGCTTAAGAGTCACTTTTTGTCTTAGAAAAAAATAAATAACTATACAGGTATCTTCCTACACACATACTGAATGCATTAGCAAAGTTTCAGTGAAATGTGACAAGCACTTTTTTAAATATTTGATTTTTAAATATAGGGTAACCAAGTTGTGCGAGCAAAAAAGTGAAAATATTCTACCATACTGAAATGCATTAAATATTTGCAAAGAACTTTTTCTGACTTTTCAAATAAAAAATATCAATCACAACTTGTTTTTTAACAATATTAATGAAGAAATAGTTTTAAAAGTAATCATTTTCTGAGAAATTGGTCTATTTTTAAAAATTTATTTCTGACATGCCTCCCCCTTTTTCTTGATCACATGTCAAAAATCCTAAATCTTTAAATTTTCACAAAAGGTGATATATTTGGCTTTAAATTTGTAAATACAGTGTTTTCACATTAAAACATGACCAGTAAAGGGCACCTAAAGCAAAAAAAGTGCTCAATAATGGATTTTCCATGTTGCCATAGGGGAATGCTTATATGGCCTTAACCGCAGTAATGAAAGTGAGTTTTTCCTCATTTCTAACCTAATTTTTGCTCAAATCTACACAAAACTTGATTTCAAGTGCTTATTACTACCATATTTAGGTAAATATAGCCCTCAAAGTTTAATATTTGATATTTTTACTAAATTTTCTACACTTTTTACAAGATAGGACATAAAAATCAGCCAAAAAGACCAATTTTCCATAATTTGGACCTATAACTTAAATAAATGCATATTTTGAAGGATTTTTGTAGTGTATTCCTCTCATGGCAAAGTTAACAAGATCTTCAAGTAGTTTAAAGCTATTTGAAGAAACTTTTCATTTTGCCATGGCTTCAGCTTAAGGCTAAAAACCACTAATTCCACTTCCCATAGGCTTCTATGCTAATTTCACAATATTCAATGGCTTCTCTGGACTTTACCTTAACTTTAACCTGCAGATGACTATATATCAGCATGATTCTACATATGTCAGCTCACAATCCTCAGAATGGCATGTGGGGTTAGCAGACTTGCAGTGCAGTACTGGTCACCGGAAGTGAAGGGTCTATAAATAGCATGGGAAATCCCAGTGTTTTCACAAGATAGGGGTATATTTAAAAATCATTATGGAGATTAGGCTTCACATCACAAGAAGCAAAATGCACCAATAAAATGTACAGAAATGTTTTTCCTTTCAGAAACTGTTTAAATTTTTACAATAAGATGAGAACTTTTTTCACAGCACTATGAGGAACAGGGGTAATTTCTGCGTAGGACTATTTTTGCGTACGTTCCAAATGCTCATTGGTTGAATTGGTGGTCTGTAACCTAAACGACGAGTCTGGTTATACGACCGATGTGATGTTAATACCTTTTGCGAAAAATTGCCTACTATTGACTGGGATTCGATTATTTCTGATGCACATAATAACTTAAATGTTCTTGTTCAATCATTTACTGATACTGTTATAAAATCTGCCATGGAGACTATTCCTAATAAGGAAATCACTGTTCGTAAATCAGATCCCCCATGTACGAATAACACTGTTTGTCGCGCCATACTTAAACGTTGTCGATTACACAAGGAGGCCAAGAAGTCTAATTCTCCTCAATACTGGGCTGCGTTCAGACGATCTCGAAAATGATATTGACAGTGTGGTTGAGAGGTTGTGTACTGGTACGTTAGACTTTAGGTAATGGCAGGTAATGGCTTGCTTGTCTTGTTGGTTTTAAATCTCGTGATCCTGATATCAAAATGAACAACGATATTATTATTAACGATTTAGATAAAGCTGGCACCTTTAATAACTTCTTTGCTTCACAATGGAATATTAACGATGACAATAAATCGGTACCGACTGTTGACTCTGTCCCAGATAGACAACTTAACTCCATAGCTCTCACTGAAAATGATGTAAAAGATATCCTCCAAATAATAAATATTAATATTAATATTAATAAGGCTACTGGTCCTGATGGTATTAGCCCAAGGCTACTGAGAACGGCATTTGATGTTTTACATAAACAACTGTATATCATATTCAACTTAAGTTTGTCTAGTATATATTTTCCTCGTTATGGAAACAAGCTAATGTTATCCCTGTGTTTAAAAAGGAAGATAGAAGTTGCATTAGTAACTATCTTCCTATTTCATTTTTGAGTGTTTAAAGTAAAACATTCGAGAGATGTGTTTATAAGTATGCCATGAATTTCGTTGGCATCGATTTATTTGAATTTTGATATGCAAATAATTCATCGATGGGCCGACAGATGGATGGTCACATTTTATCCAAAGAAAACTGAACCAATGATATTATCTAGAAAATTAGACCAGATTACCATCCACGGTTACATATGGCTGGTAATAATATTAAAATTGTTGATTCACATAAACACTTGGGTCTTACATATTCCAATAACGGTACCTGGAATACTCATTTATGATATTTGTACGAATGCATCTGTACGCATAAATTTGTTACGTCGTCTTAAATTTAGGATTGATAATCGGTCGCTTATTATGTATTATTCTTATATTCGTCCTATTCTTGAGTATGCTGACGTTATATTGGACAATTGTACTGAATATATGAAGGATCGTTTAGACCATATTAACTACGATGCAGCACGTATAGTAACCGGTGCCACCAAGTTGACCAGTCTTAATACTCTTTTGTACGAGGCGGGATGTGAGACGTTAAGAGACAGACGGACAAACCACAAGTTTATTCTTTTCCTTAAGATGGTCAACGATAATGCTCCAGCATATCTTTGTGACTTAGGCCCAGGCCAATTTGATCGTGTAAATGCTTACAGACTCGCAACGCTGACAATTTGGTCAACATACCTACGCGAACTAGTTATTAGTTTTCTTCCCTCAACCATTAGACTGTGGAATCAACTACCACTTCATGTAAGACTCTCCTCCTTTTATTGTTTTAAGAAATATCTGAGAAAAACTAATCCGGTTCCAAAGTATTGGTATCGGTAAGAGAAAAGGTCAAATTCTTCATAAGAGAATAAGAACCCAAAGTAATGGTTTAAACGATCATTAATACATGTATAAGAAAAACTTAGTTGACGATCCATTTTGCGTATGTAAACAAGAAATTGAGACCTCTAAACAGTTCTTTTTTGTATGTTCTAGATTTGACGTACAGAGACGTATTATGTTTGATCTTGTTACTATAGATGAATTATTATATGGTGATGCCTCTTTGTCAGATAATGAAAACTCTGAAAACTTTCTGATCATACATAAGTTTATATTAAACTCAAAAAGGTTTGGCTGATCTCAATGTCAATTTTTTTACTGGGTCTTGTGTGTCTAAATATTCATGTCTCTATAGTTGGTAATTAGTAGTTGGCCATCTCTATTTTCGTTCTTCTTGTGCTAATTATATTATCATTTTTGTGTCTATTATCGTATCTTATAATGTATTACGGGAAAGGAATTTATAAAAATGCTGTGTCACTTGATTTCCAATTCCCATTGTGTTCATTACTATGTTAAAGAATAATCAAGGGAACCAAGGTTATAGGGTAATCAGAAGAATATAATCCAGAGACAAAGACAAGACATGGAAAACAGACATACACAACAAAGAACATGAAGTAACTAAAATCATACATACAAAGTAACAAAAGCAAATGAGTAACTCGGACTCCACTAAATATTTTGAGCATGGACCAGGTGCGCCGGTAGGATAAACGTCCTCTGCTTTTCTAGAAACACCCGCCGAGTTTGTTTTAAAAAGTCAAGTCCGGGGTAGACAAACGACGAAAGGAAAACTATGACACGTTGAATAAATCAGTTTTCATGGCGGAGATGGATACGCTATGTTAATATATTCTTTCTTTGATAAAACACTGTTTAAACTATATGACCCTCAGATATATATTTTTTGTGATTTTCACATTTTTCTTTGCATATAGTAGTGTAGATGGACACACGTGAAAGAAAAGTCGTTAGATGTCAAATTTATTGAATAAATTTTACAAAGTAGAGGATCCAGAAATAAAGAGAAAAACTTAGTAATTCGTTATTAGAAATGACTTTTTTTAATTGCCATCAAAATAGTAATTGTATAATTACAAAACAGTTCCTTTTTTAATAAAAAGAATACATTTGAAGAGTTACCATAAAAATTTAAATTGTTATATATCAATGAATTATTTGATTAAAACGAAACTTTTAGTTTAAAGAGTCATGGATTAATTTTTTTATTATATAAAATGCTATTTTACTGAGTTTCAATTACGAACCAATTTTTCTACGTATCTTCAGCATTTATATCATTTAAGTTATGTTTGTAGAAATTTTAAAATGAATGTCAATAAAATATCTAGTAGTTTTCTTAAAAGTCGGTTCAGAAGAACTTTGTCCAAATGTCACTGTTCGTCGATTTAGGTTTGAACGGTTGTCATCTTTTCATACTTGAGACTACGGACGGACGGAGGTTCAAACATTGGAAGGTCAGCACCTTTCCCTTTATGATAAGCATTCCTATCAAATAGCTCATCCATTCGTTCTTTTTCCATGTAAATATGAGAAATAGAATGGAGCAAACGATCAATCTGGTCAGGAAAGAGTTCTGCAGGACCACGCTTGTCAGCAGCCTGGACACTATTAGGCTTCAGGACTGATTTATCTGGCGTTCCAAGACCAGTCCACATCTTAAGCCGGCCTATCATGAACTGAACAATCTCGTAATCGTTAGCCTGTTTGTTTGTATCCACCCGGACGGAAGTGAAGGTCTCATTTAGGATGGACAGGAACATGTTGACGACAATGAATGTTATCATAACAACATACAAGAAAATAAAGATCTGGGTCAGTACTGGCTGAGCTGCTTTCATGGCGTATATATCGAATTTCCCCATCATCATCACAATACCAGATTCGCAAGACGTTACAAAGTTCTTAAACGACTTGATGTTTGCCACGTAGATCATGTAGAACAGTTGTATGAAGGCCAAAAACACAATGTTAAAAATCACACTGAAGTGCAGTAAATCTTTAACTGATGCCTTCATTGTCGATGCCAGCATACATATCTTCTTATTGAATCGTAGAAGTTTCAGGAACTTCAGAGTAGCAAAGAAGACCAAGAACCCAATGATGTAAGTGAATATTTCACTCCAATACCCGATGTATTGAAATTTCATGTACTCATTTCCATGACTGACTTTAAATCGTTCAGTTAGGCGGTTGGTCTCAAACATTCGATAGAAGTATATCACGACTGCAGTTACAGACATAGCACAAATGGCCAATTCTACCAAGTTCCAAAACTCTTTAAAGTAGGCAACCTTCTCTTTGTAAATATTACGTATTTCAGCAATAATGAAGTACAATGTGAAAAGCATGTAAGTTATTTCACAAGCCACTACAAACAGCATAGCAGAGTTCATGTATGGAAACAACATGACTGGTTCAAATCTGTAAGACGGAACAATACCTTGACTTGGTCTGAACTCTGCAAGCATGGTAGAAACCGCAAACAAATTAATACCAGGGTTGTATACTGTAAATTCGATGAACACAGCTCGCGTATACTTGTCTATCCATTCCTCGGACTGTAACTGTTCCATCTTCCACCGTAGAGCAGACGCATTTCCTCGGAGTCTCACAACATATCCTCCTCCGCTATACATTCCAAGTTCACCCCAATATGGATAACCTTCTAACTCGTTAGCTGTTGTATACCTGTACTCTTCCCTTGTAGAATTACCAACAAGTGGTGACCATCCAACCCCATAGCTTCCTTCTTGTTGGTTAGTAATGCTATATTCATCGTTGCATTCGTGAATTATTCCTTTTACCTCTTCTGCCACCGTGCAAGAACCTTCAAAATACGTAACTTTTGTTATTTGGTAAACATTATATTGTACGATTTGAAACTTTAGTAAGTAAAATTAGACAAATGAATCCAAACATTCCGATTGTGGACAGATAACATGTTTATGTTATACTAAAACTCTGTGAGAAAAAAAATGTGACCAATTACTGTAAACGTATTTCTGCAATTGAATATATTCGCGGAAATCAATTTTAGCTGTATAAAAAAACTATTCGCATTGTGTAGTGCGTTGGTACTATTTCTGCGCTTTTTTGCACACCGCGAAAATCACAAAAATTTATAGGTTTACAATAATGAAATATTGATAGTAATTAAGTTAATTAAGTTAAGTAAACGACTGTAGTTTTAGATAGCTTTGAATAGGTACTTTCATCCTTTAGATAATTTGCTAATATCTAATATTGTATGCATAGCTAATTTCTGGTTTATGTAAAGTGTTTCCTACCGGGGGTCACTCTCAGCTGTCTCATGGTAGCATAGCCCATTATCCTGGATTGTTTGTCATTAATGTATCCCCTGAGAAACAAAGGCTGTTCATCATTGTAGTAGTTTAATGCTCGCAAACCATTGCCCATCCCAGATTTTGCCCAAGACCAAAAGTCTTCCTGATTTTTTGCCTAAAAATAAACGAAAAACGTAAAACAATATTTATATCAAAATTACTACATCATTATGAATAAAGTAAGTATTACCTTGTATATTTATGTATATATGTATGTTAGTAAGTTTTCCTATCACTCGATTCAAAAATATATATTTTAGCATCACTTATTATGTTGTGCATATATTAGTCACTTAAAATTATATATTACAGCAAATTCGTTTCCAAAAATTTGACATGCTATACATTATAATTTTGCTGTTAAGAAGTCTTTCACAGTTTTGTTTTAATGATTTCGAAATTTCACTTGGTTTTCTTCAGCTAAAACTCATACATATGGCAAGTACGTAAAAGAAAAAGGACCCTGTGTGGGGTATATTAACTACACTGTAATTTCTACATAAAGATGTACCTTCATGAACCAATGGTTTGTATCATTGGTAACTATGAACACTTGCTCCATGCTGTGTTTGTACCGATACATCAGCTGAGATCTATTCCTATAGCTGATTATCATCAAAATCCACAGGAAGAAGGCATAAAACAAAAGCTCTCGGACCACACCCCACATTTTAATTTCTTTAAGTCGGACCTGTCTAGCTTTCTCCATCAACACCGGGTCTGGTGGGGCATAAGCGGCTCGTTTTGGTCTTGTTGCAGAGTACACTATAACAAAACATGGTAATTTTAGTAAGATAATTTAATCAAAAAACATTTTATAAATCAAAAAACGAACTTCTTAACCTTTAGTTTTTTTCTCAAATAAGCTATTAAAAGTATGGTATACGTTTAATTTGATTCTTCTAATGAAACGTACATGAGTCCTCGTGTAATAGTTGTTCATCAGCTGATAGATGAGGTTTTTCTTCATCTTCCTCTTCATCGTCATCTTCTGATCCTGGATTCTTTACTATCAGTGACAGTACTATAGCAGTAAGGAACACCTATAAGAATCCCTACTGTTTAAGTCAACACTGGCAACACATTCATTATTATTGATCAATCCATGAACAGGATAACCGTTTTAATGTCTAATATGTTAATAAGATTTTTGAACAATATATTCTGATATCGTAAAATTAAATACATTGTAAGTATTTAGTTTTTTAGACCTGACATATTCGCTAATAAGTTTTAGCTGATGGGAGAATAATCCCTTTTTCCATCTTTTGGGAATATAATTAGCATTAGCAAAATTAAGTTTTACCTCAAATGGAGCACCTGTTCCTTTTTATACAAAACATCTTATTATGTTTTCTTACTTTTATTGGTTGGGTAACAAAGACAGATGCAAAGAATGATATCAACATCGAAGTAATCCATTTCTTGCATTTAATATCTTGGAACTGAATTCCATAGAACAGTACAAAGGCCGCTGCTGTCAATGTCGCCAACCATAGCAATATCCAGGCAAAAATGACGAAATACCAAGGACAATCCATCTTCTTTTTCTTTTTACTAGGCTTCTCAGCCAACTCGCCAACAGATAATGACGTGTAACCACGTGATAGTGACGTATCCGGGCGATTCTTTTGCTCTAGAAGTACGGATGGCGTAAGTGTACCTTCCCTTGTGTTCTCCAGTGTTGGATTGACATCCGTCATTGATGTTGCCCGTTTTGTTGTGTTGTTCAAAGCAGTTTGAACCCTAGATGGACGTTTATTCTTTGGTCTTGATTTTCTGAACAATGTGATGATTAAAAAGGTCGCAGGAAACACAATGATGTTACTTATGATTCCAATATAGATCTAAAAAGAAAGAAAATGTTCTGCTTAAGTTTTAATTCTTAGACATTCCATTTTAAAATTGTAAGTTATAAAACATTTAATAAACATATTCGCGAGAATTACTTGATGATGGAATCTCTTTTGAACAAATGGATATAAAATGAAATATATGATTACCTGTTCTGGTGATAAAGCAAATGGTCCAAATGTGTATGACTTGTTGCCTTCATCCTTCTCATAAAACATTGCGTTCGTCAACATACTTAGATACAATAGACATAAACAACATGACACACGTTGAACTCTAGTGAATCTGCTTTGTGGAGGTCGGGCAACGACTGAAAACCACAAATGACCGTCACTTAAACTCTTTGTCGTCTTTTCTGTAAACAGGTGACTGAATTCTATCATTTGTTCCTTGCCAGCAACTGGAATTACTCTGTCAACCTTAAAACAGAAACATTTGAAATGTTGTGTTAGAATAAGTATAACAATCAAAGGATGGAATAATGTATTTTAACACTTTTTAAGTAATTTTTAAGTAACTTGAAGTACTGCCTGTACTATATGAAAACAACTTCAGTACAGTCATTAACGCCTTGTTTTCCCTTATAGCTGAGATTCAAAGATGGGAGTCGTCGACTCCCATGAATTACTAAATTTTAGTTTAGATTAATAGTATTAGTATAAATCCATTTATATTGAAGAACATTTGACCATGTATTTATAACATACTAAATCAAAGATATGGAGAATGTATCCGTCGTACAATACCAGTAGCTTTAAGGATAAAACACAACAAGAGGACATTATCAAGCTATTTCAGCTCCCTTACCTCACCCCAAAGAGCACCAATAGACCCTTTATTCACCATGAATATTTAATCCTGTAGGTTACCGGTGTTTGTAGTGTAGAACTATTAACTCTATACCTGTCCGTCATCTTCCTCCACTGCAAACCATCGGTTACTGATGAAGATAAACTTCTGATCGGTCTGTACATCACGGATGACGACACTTCTCAAATACCAAGATGCCTGTGTTCCTTTACCAGAGTTGTCATGCCATATGTGCAAGTAGTTTAAATATCCTAATGGTCTAAAATTAAGAAATATTGTCAGATTGAATTCATTCTATGTTTTAAGTGTTCGAACGGTTATCAAAAGAATATATTCCAAGAATAAAAACAAGACAGGGAAAATAGACACAAAAACAAAACAAAAACATGAATAACCAAAACGGCATATTCAAAGACACGAAAGTAAATGGACTCCACTAAAAACTGGAAAATAGTCAATGTGCACCGGTACGGTAAGTATTTTCTGCCTCTTAAGAAACACCCACCGAATTACTCATAAAATGTTACGTCCGTGATAGACGAAAGAGGAAAGGAAAACTATGACACAATTGACAATTCAGTTCTCATGATACAGATGGGTACACCATAACAATTCACGATGACGATGATCAAGCTTTTGTAGCAACATAACACTGTTACAGAAGCTTAATTATAAGAAGTCGTCCAAAAGTCAGCATTGTTTCGATACGCTCTGCCATAACGTACGAGTTGTAGCTTGAAAATTGCTACGCAGGTGATAAAATGATGTTGCCTCAGATGAAAAGAAACGCGTTTGTCATATTGTTTGGTAACCACTTTCCCTTTCCTTCGTTCTCTAAGAGTATGTCAAGATATGAGGCTGGCTTCATAGTGTCTGTAGTGTCCTTTATCTCAAGTTCTTTGAGATATATAAAGTTGTGTTGTGAAAAATTTCTGAAGCTTGGATTTCTAAAAAACGTCATCTATACAGCGAGAAATGAGATCAAATGATATGGCTAATCGATTTTCGTTCTTTTGGATACGATCACCTATAAAGTCAACCTCATCACTTCATTCACAGAATGAAGAAATATGTCTTAGACTAGCATTCCCATTGGAATGCCAACCGTCTAATGAAAAACACGTCTATCACACTTGAAAATATTTTGACAATAAAAATAGTAGCATTTTGACAGCGTCTTCGAATATTAAGATGATTTGGAATCCTTTAGCAGAAGTTCTACCGAGTACTATGTATTCGCATCTAGGTATGCCATCTTCCTTATAGCAAAAACAATGTTTACTGCTAAATTGAGTAACTTGGTAACAAGCGTTGTGACTAGACTGAAGACCCTCTTTGACAGCTGTAAGTATGGGAGTAATTAGTTCGAAAGAGGCTTTGTTGTACATTTTGTAAACCCAGCTATATAGCGTAGTTTGTATGGATTCAATTCAATACCTTGGAACTGACATCAAGAAGCCATCCACACCTCCGCGTCTGAAAGGCTTTCGTTTAGTGTCGGATAATGTCCGCACGTCTGTTTCATCATCTTCGCCACTCAAAATAAATTGCACCTAATGAAGGGAAAATGTTGTAAAAGTTCAGTGCTTCCTTTTTCACCTACTTGTTTATATGAAAAATGGAAGAGTAATCAAGAGAACCAAGGTTATAGCGGTAATCAAAAGAATGTAGTCCTGGGACAAAGACCAGACATGGAAAACAGACATACACAACAAAGAACATAAAGTAACAACTCGGACTCTACTAAAAACTGGGAGCATGGACCAGGTGTACCGGTAGGGTAAGCGCCCTCTGCTTTTCTAGAAACACCCACCGAGTTGCTCATAAAAGTCAAGTCCGGGGTAGACGAAAGAAGAAAGGAAAACTGACACGTTGAACAAATCAGTTTTCATGGGGCAGATGGATCCACCGTAACGATCCACGAGTTCATGATGACGACCATAAAACTTCTGTAATGATGACTTCAATTTTGCAGCAACATAACCCTGTTCCAGAAGCCTATTTGTTAGAGTTTTAGCGCGATACAAAAAGTCTGCGTAGTTTCGGCAAGCTCTAGCAATTAATTTTTTAGCAAAATGCAAAGTCAGTAAATCTTCATCTTACGGAAAAATAAAGAAAATGAATTTATGGATTTTAAAATCTATATTCTGTCTGTTGATGGATATCAGATTAAATGATTACTCCGAAGAATCATGTATGCCTTATGGCAATCGTTTTCTGATCTTTAGCAAAAGGTGGTTATTTAGTTCATGTCCAATAAAAAAAAGCTGCCAAATGTTTCAAAAATAAATAAACGTCTCTTTATTGGAAATTAGTACAACTATCTGTAATCAAGTTCTTGATGATGGCCATAAAACTAAGAAATGAATACATTAATTTTTCAGTAAAACAATATTGTACATTTTTAAGACTATTTGAAAAAAAACATATAAGCACAGTTGAAACAACCGTGAAACTTTCGTCAGCTTTATGTACGAGTTGTACAGTGAAAATCGATCCACAGGAATACACGTGGTTTGCAACCAGAAGTAAATAGAAGATTAACGCTTATGATGTGGATATCGATCATAAATATATTATTTAAGCTCAGGTTCTTTAGAATAGTTATGATAGAGACAATGTTAACATGTCACTAAGCTAGAGAAAAGTAAATCATCTCTGAGTAACACGAAAACAATGCATCAGTTTTGTAAGATTAAAACATATCCTTAAATACCTTTGAATCAGTTCCTGCTTTCCTCCGCATACCCGTTACTACTACAATCTCATAGAAGTATTTGTCTCCCTTATCATTGTCTGCTAACGGAGTAAGTCCCAGCTGAAATGTATTTTGTTTGTTTAATGATCACACAGATTGTTTTGTTCAATGATCACACAAATAGCAAATACAATTGAACTTGAAATTTTTTCAATTCGTCAAGCTTATAAATTCTTTGAACGGTCAAATGCAAGATCTAATGGATTCAGTTAGGATAGATGTACAGTGTAATATTCATCTATTCATTCGTGGAGTATAAATTCCGTTTAATTAGGTTATAATGTTTCGATCTAACATTACATACTTTTTCCACATCTCTTTTGTCTTGCCGCCTTGCCCAGACCACAACTACTAAATAAACAACCGTGATTGTAATCATGGTTGCATATAAAGTTGGATTCTTCATGAAATCAGCATTACTAAAGACAAAATTCCAATCAATGGTGTTAGGCATAACAACCCAACCACCAGCAAAGGTTGTCAAATGGTTACAAATACATTGAGCGAGCGACACATTCGTCTCAGGACCAACCTGGAAAGTAAAATTATTAAGCACATATGAATATTGCCACATTCGGTAAGTTGTACGCTTGTTTCTAGAGTATCCTCTCATAACACAAGAATCCAATACAAAGGAAGATCTCTCATGTGCAACAGAAGGATGGGTGCCTGCGTTTTCTTTTACTACTGGGCTTGTCAATATTATTGGGATCTCTAGTCCACTAGCAGTCGTATCGACGCTGTTTTAAACTAAAAATTCCAATGATTGTATATCAATATCGCAAAATTCGGTTTGCAGTACATTTGTTCTATGAGTAAAATGCATAGGAAAATCGTGATAAAAACATTAATAGTATATATACATAAAGTATCATTAACCAAAGATATCGAAATAAAAAAAAATGACCAAGCATTGTTTTCTGTTATGTGCAATACAAGGAATAAAGCATTAGGTTTTTTCGAGATTTTGAATTTTGTAATATTGTTAGTTTTGGTAACCAATCTACTAAAGTGATTGCTAAGGTTGGGCAGCTTAGAAAAAAGGCAAGAAAAATATCGATAAAATCGTTATTTTCAATTTTCACATTTTATTGTCTAAATTACAACTTTTATGATATCATATTTTGTGTCTAGTATTTTTTTTGTACACAATATCAATAACTGATACTTACAATGTATATGTCATCTGATAAGGCGTCAGTACTTTTAAATGAGTATGTTAAATACCATTACGTAGTATAAAGACAGTAAGACAGGCCATTGTCTATGATCATTGTACTTACATTACAGCCGTCAGACTGCCATTGTTTGTTGAAGACGTTGTAATAATTACAAGATGCCGTTATTGTAGTTATAGTATAGTTGGTGGTGAAGAAGTTATTTGATTTAGGAAAGGAGGTAGGAATCAGACGGTTTTCACGGTATCTCTCATGTTCATAAGGTCTCACTTCTCGTACACCGATGTACACCTTTCCTTTGTACCCATTAATTTCATCACTACTAATATAACATGAGTTCGTCACTGAACCATCAGAAACTGAAATAAATAGTACAGAAAGGTCCAGGAAAATAGCAGCGGACGATATATTCAGTAATTGTTAAGAATTATTTTATTTAAAAATAAAACGTGATGTAAATAAACATCTATTAAACCCCCATTTTCCCAAATCCAGGTTTTTGATTGTTTTATTTTTATTGCAGCAATCCATATTTTTAATGGATTGCTGCAATTTTCCGCTGTTATAAATAATTCGTTAATATATATTTTGGACCTTTCCTGTTGTGTCATTAAAAATAAAATGTATTTTATATTACAGGTACAATTACCAGTACGTATCACCAATTTTACCGAACTAAAATTGAGATTTTCAATATTTAATTTTCTATATTATGAAGACAAAATACTTTGCTAATACAGATGCTATTTCATATATAGAACTGATGTAATCTAAAATTCTTATGATTAATTTACATGTTTTGAACAACATTCATTCAGTATATTCAACCAAACGGTCTGCGAAGATTAATGACTATATGACGAATTAAATATGTCGATGCTCATTTAATTGTTAAACATCGGTAAGTTTTTCATAGACTATAGAATAGTTAGCACTTAAAAATCATAGTGTTACATTGCAAAGTATAATGGTAAAGTTTGAATGTAATTCGGTATTGCTTGTATCTATTGGATAATGATGGCAAAGAACAAGGACATTCATTTGTGCGTGTTGCTCAAAGTAATTGAGCTTTACCTTTGTAAACTATTGAAGTGGCTTAATCACATATGTATATCTTATATAAAATTAATTAAAATAGCTAAAACAACACATCTTCACAAGGTTAAAGACACTTTAAAAAGAGTTGAAACACGAAGTTTTGTGGTTTGTTTTATCTCTTATGACAGGTAAAACATTTAACCTGATGCCTGGCCAGTTGCTGGACCAACAAGGCAAGAAAAGTCAAACTCTTTTGTAGTTATATTAGGGAAGGCTCCGAGACGAACCACCACTAAGAACTGAACTGAAGGATCCTCGATGTCAATATTCACATGCAGAGAACCTCTGTCTAGGTTGCTTTCTGCTGTGTGGTAATAGAAATACTCTTGATCTCTGTCGGGTATATACGGTACTACGTGCTTTGCTTCAGGTTTTGGATTGAGGGGATCAAATGGTATGAACAGTGTAATGGGTTTGACTGTATTTTTCACTCCTATGGTTCCTCCAGTAGAATCATAGAAATCAATACTGATGGCACCACTTCTTGGTGAAATTTGAGATGCACTTCCAGCGTCTTGATAAGGCGCAAAAGTACTGTAAGTGCTCTAAAAAGACAACAACAGGTTTAAATTGTTTTTTCTATGATCTTTATCATATTTTTCAATATTTTGTTTCACTTGATATTCCTTTAATTTAATAATGTTATAAAATATTGATATTAAATATAAATATCATTTGACGCTTAGTAGAATATTAAATTTATTGTATTTATAACGTTTAATGACAAAATACAGATTTTAAGAAGATGTCAACCCATAGTGTAAAGCAAAATACTATAACTGCACTTTATGGAGGTTCATCCATATGGTCTAGTTGATGACCGAAACTTTAAATATAAGAATATGCATCTAGAGCAGTAAGCTGCAACATAAATATATTTACTTGTATCATGACTGTTTTTGATGTATCACAAGGCCCTGTCTGCATTTCGCACCATGATGGGAGTTCAACTTTGGCATTGCCAATGTCAAGAGTCTTGTTAGATACTTGACTAGCGTCATTCTTCTCAAACTGAACCGTCATCTTCGGAGTATTTATGACTACAGGCTTTTCGCCAGGTACTAAAGCTTTGTCAAGAACATTCCGCAAAATTGACAACGTTTTCTGTTTCTTGGATTCACAAAACGTTGACTGTAAGAGGAACGTAAACAATAAAACAAATATTAAACCGCAAGTTAGAAAAAATATATTCAGATTTAAAAAAACAACACATTGTTCGTACAAGTTTTGCAACTTCATTTGAATAAAAACATGAATATATTCAGGAATGAAGCAAATTATATTCAACGAGAAGTAATATTTGTCTTCGAATAAAGGTTTGAGTTAATATTTTAACAAAAATTTGAGAAAAAAAAAACATACTGTCTTTTCCTGGAATCCTTCACTGGTGTACAACAATAATGTATCCCCTCCTTCACTGAAATCTGTTATATCAGCTGGCATAGCTGAAGGCAGAAAAAAGAGAATTCTATATATGTATCTGAGGAAAGCATCACAAAAAGCACAGTGTTCACTCATCTTTTTGTCAAAAGGATTAGTTGTGCCTATTTACCTTAGCCTAACTATGCATCTTGTCAATATGTTATTTTAAAATTGTTTATCTGACCAGAGTTGTGCATCCATCTTAGCCTACCACAACATTCTATCCACTCTTCGAAGAATATTTTAATACGATTTGGAAAACTATCGCTAACTCAAGAATGTGCGAAAATAAATGTATCACAGAAATCACCAAAAAATAAAGGACTGCCAAAATATCCCGGTTTACAGTACTCATTAATCTCATCTCGCCTAGTACTAAAACAATTTAGGGATGCCATTAAATTTATCTTCTGTTTTCTTTTTGCTGATATTTGTTGGTTTGTTTTTTTTCGTCTTTTTCCTTACACGAAGTAATGAATCAGAAAATATATCAAATCAAACATCTGTTGTCGAAAGCACAGACAAGACATGAAAAGGCAACAGCGCTAACAAGTCCCAAGCTTTAGTATGACAACTGTACAGTATATACAGAAATGAAGGGCGTCTTCGGTGAATGAAATCACCAAAAAGAAATTTCAAAATTGCCAAACGGCATATGAAATAAAATGCAAGACACCCCAACAACTTCAAGTTAACAAGAAACTCGGACACGATCGAGAACGTTCTGATAGTGACCATACACATGGCTTGAATATTGAAATAACATAATCCTGTTATAAAAAAAATTGCCAACAAAGATTGTGATTATAATACACATCCACCTATTTTTGACCGAGAATTAATGTAGTAGTTTCGATTTTTTCGGTAATCATCATCATGATCTAAACGACTGCTACGAGGTGTCAGTTTCTAACATAAAGAAAGAAATCCATTATATTCATTTTTACCAGAACAGATAATGTAATGTAAGAATTTGGAGCTGCTTAACATCTAGTGTACCAAGGAATTCTCATGGTTTTTAGTGGAAATATACTTGTCATTAATACATATAACTGGTATTTTTGTATTTTTATGGAAGTATGTTACTTGTTAATGATCATTCCTATGTTTTCTAGTAATGTTTTTTAGCATGGTATGAAGATGTTTTGTAATATAATTATAGTATCACACGTAATTTCTATTCTGTTTGAATTCTAATCAGAGTTAAGAAATTATTTCTGAACAAACCTTTTTCGGGTGACTCTAGATCTGTGTCGTAAACTGCGTAAGGCTTTACGCTCTCTTTGTCTCCTAACGTAGGATTTGTTTTGTGTACCTTCCCTGCCTGAAAAATGTAGTATTATTTCTTTTAAAACTAAGTTTGTGCAGTTAATGCATAGATGATTTGTCATGAGTCAAGTCCGTTTACTGGAATGCAAACTCAAGGGATTTTTGAAGTCAGTCAGCTTACCTCCTGTACATTTGCTAGGGCTGCCAGAATTCCTTCTGCTGCCTCTACCATATCTTCTTTACTGCTGGTACTAGA
Source organism: Perna viridis (assembly GCA_037379345.1). Classification (NCBI taxonomy): domain Eukaryota; kingdom Metazoa; phylum Mollusca; class Bivalvia; order Mytilida; family Mytilidae; genus Perna; species Perna viridis. Next base: position 23,479,888 of record CM074514.1, on the reverse strand, counting down.
CAGTTCTTCTAGTGTGTCAATCATGTTACCGGCAAGGTCAGCTGCTGTTTCCTGGATTATAATTCAAAATTTGCAAAATAAAATTATAAAGACAGGCATATTTAGTATACAAAATATATTTCATAAATATGTGTCTCTTTTTCGTTAGATAACACAAAATGTTGTTTAAAGGTTTTAACATGTAATTGCTATATGCACAAAATACTAATCAGTAGGTATATTGCAGATTAAAATCCATTTGAAGTCATGACATGCTTTTCTGGTAAAATATCATTTAATGCTGATTCTTTCGTCTAAATTTTACGTGTTTTTATTCATAAGTCAGTCTACCTCGGCTTATGTAATAAGATGTAGAACGCTAAAATTCAAAAATTTTAAGGTTTATATCTAAATGTGTACGGCATGAAATATTTCTTTGAAAAATGTATTTATGTATAAACTGCAGTAGCTCGAATGTGTAAAACTAGAACTTTATATAAATCGAACGACAGTTTACATATATAGATATTTTAAACAGTTTGTTAGAAAATCATGGAAATGGCTGAAAGCCTTTTTTGAGTTATATAGTCCGTGAGGAAAAATTCCGCACTTACAAATGAATAGTGGCCATTAATTCTCTATAAAAATCTAGACAATAACCGGAAGGAAAAGTCAAAAAAGAAAATCCGTGTAACAAATGACAAAACCAACGGAAAAAACGGAAAGCTGGAAAGCGCAATAGTCCTGACATGGTACATGCATTTCCGAAGGAAATGGTGGACAATGTTCATCAATCCTACCTGACAATCCCTGCCACAGTTTTCAGTAAACTGCGTCAGTTCGGCCATTGTACTACCAGTTAAAGCAATGGCACTTGTTGTTGAAATTGTACAGTTTTCCAGCGCACTCATTATTTGACTAGTAAACTGTAATGAAAGACAATTTATATTACATAAATGAATAACTCAATATTATTTAGAAATATTCAGGATTTAAATCATTATTTTGGCAGTTTGATGTTTGATTTTGTACATTTGGAACGTATGATCATAACTAAGTGCAAGATTTTGACAAATGATGCTTTTATACTGATCCATTAAACGTATGATGGTAATATTTAGGATTACCTCGGCTCTGGTGTTTCTTTTCTCTTCATATTCCTGTTTACGTTGCTTCTCAACCTCAGGATCCATCGGCGTCTACATAAAATATAAATGTAGTATTCACTGAGTGCTTTATGACATAAAGAGGTCTTGCAAACGAGGGCAAAAACGAAATCTCTGATTACTGCTACTTTTTTTAGAATATTTTTTTTCTTTAAATCATTAAAAAAAATTGATTTACAAAACTATAGTGATTTTATGGTAAAGTATCACATGACTTACAGTAGTAAACGCACTAGTCCTGTTAGCATAATCTGGTCCCATTCCCGTGGATGTCTCTCTAGCTGCTATCAGTATATTATCATATTCTACAAATCAACCAATATATATATATATATATTTATATGATTATCTGTCATTATCTTCATACAAAGCAACGTACAATGTATCCAACATTTGGGGATTGTTGTTCCCAGATTAAGAAATTCTGATGTTATCATGTTTTCATTGAACGAACGCAATATATTATGATAGAAATACAAATGTTAAAATGAGCAATAGTGTCAATTTATGTAAAACATGGAAAACGAGAACTTTGGTGAAGATATAAATTATTGCACATCATGCCTAAAATATTTGTGAACTACATTTATGGTGTTACCATACATGTGTATCATGCCCAAAATACTTAGTGAATTACATCGATGGTGTTATTATACATGTATATCATGCCCAAAACATATGTGAATTACATTTAATGTGTTACCATACACGTGTATCATGCCCAAAAATACGTAGTGAATAAACATCGATGGTGATATATCATATATATGTGCCATGCCGAAAAATATGTGTAAACATGCCCTTGGGTCAAGGTGTCACGTGCTATCAACATGTAAATAGTTTCATAAACCTTACCTTCCAGGAAAAGCTTTTACACTTACTTAGATACTGTAAAGTGATATAGATAAATCTGAAACAGTCAAATTTTAGTTATTGCATATATAATTGAGCAATCGTGTGTTATAACAACCAAGCAAATTCATGCAATGCACACCTAAAGAATCATTCTGACTAGCCATACTTATAAGGGTACTATAGGCAAGGGCTAGACTGTTGACATCGTTTACACTTCCTTCGGCAGCTATCTTGTCAAAGCTGTCGGCAATATTCTTTTTCATATCAGTAAACATGTCAGTCACGTCTGAAACTGGCAATGGGTTCACCTACAATGTGTAAAATTTGATCATTTAACACGAAGGCTTACAAATTACTTCATCGGACATCACTTGATACAAACACGGATGATGAATCATGCACTGTCAGTTTAAATATGGATTTACTATTTATTGTTGATAGAGATACGGATTTGTATTGCAATTAAATGTTTGACCTTAGACCAGTCGACCACAATCCAGCGACAAACCAATTCGGCTAAAGAATTAATCCTCTATCCAAGTTCAATGATCGATGCCAACCGCAACGCAGAGAGACCGTCATGTCACTTCTGATAACATATAGACAAGAAGTTACACCTTTTTGCCATATGAAGTCAGTAAAGCTCTAGCTAGTCGGTGCGACCGCAAAATCATTATAAACGTTCATACAGGATACTAAAGACACTGTGAAGTCAGCCTCATATCTAGACTTAGAAATCGACGGTAAAGGAAATCTACTGACCAAATTATACGACAAACTCAATGACTATTTATTCCCTATTGTCAACTTTCCTTTTATCTGTGGCAACATCCATTCAGCACCTGCATATATTTTCATATCACAACTCAAACGTTATGCCAGAGTAGCAGTAACTACGCAGACTTTTTGTATCGCGCTTGACAATTAGGCTTTTGAACAGGATTATACTGTTACAGGATTGAAGTCACCACTAAAAAAGTTCAATGATCGTCATCATGAACTCGTGGATTGTTATGGTGTATCCATCTGCACCATGAAAACTGATTTGTTCAACATGGCATAGTTTTCTTTTCCTCTTTCGTCTACCCCGGATTGACTTTATTAGACCCTATTGTCAAAATGGTGTAAATGCACAATTTTATTTCAACAACCATGTATAACGACTGGTGAACCTTTTCGCATATCAATATAAATATTTACAGGTTACGTTTTGGTGATCCTCAATATATGATAAGGGTCGGGTAAAAGCTTTGGCAGTTTCTCGCCCCGCCCCTATCTGAAACTATATGAAGTGATATCCCAAGGATAAACTATCTCTGCTCAATGCTTGACCACGTTCTAGTTTGATTGAAAAAATATACATATTTGTGACTTCATGGTAAAAGACAGCTCAGTTATAAATTTTACTTCTGGTGCTGAAATATAATGCTTATATTTTTTTTACAGACAATAAAATGTTTGATGTTTACTTAAGCTGATTTTCTTATAATGAAGCAATAACCTTAAATCTTGAATTACCCAATAATATGACCATTGATGCAATACGTTTTAATGAAGACACTGTCCACCTGTTCATCTACACCTCCAATCTCTTTTCAGAGTAAAAAAGTTCATATATGCGCTATATGAATAAAAAAGACAATTACAAGCCGTGCTTCACAAAATAACTGCACAAAAATGTTCTGCTTTTTGTTTTATTTTGTTTTTATTTACTTTTTTATTTACCTGAATCTCTCCTAGATCTACTGATGTATACGAGCTAGCTTTGTCTTTGATCCTGGTAAAGCAATTCATCTTATAGTCATTGTAATCTGGACCTAATGGCAGTTTACCGAAGTATTTACTTTCCCCTCCAAATGCTATTTGTTTCAAAATGCCATCGCCTCCTCCAAATTTACCTACCAATACATACAATATAGAAAATGACAATGAAGAGTTCTGCAGTGTTTCGCTTCGAAGCTTTAATTAATTGCAGTGAAAACTAAACACGTAACATTGTGTTTGTCGCACATCTAAAATTGAAACGGTAAATCGTGTTAAATAAAATAACATTGAACTCAAATTAAAGACTCACAGAAGCTTTGGTACTCTTCGATTCCATCATCATCAGACCAACTGTTGCAATCAATCGTAAAATTTGTTTGTAAAACAGTCCCAACTTTAGGTGATATTGAACATATTCCTCCAACAGGTGGAGTGTTTATCATAAGATTTGTATAGGCAGTCGCCGTATCACCATTGCTAGTTGTTGCAGTTATGGAGACCTGGTACTCTGTCACATTCGGAAACTCTTCGAACAGCGTTTTGTTTATGGCGATGTTCATTGATTCAACACCTAAAATGTGAGTTTTTAATTGGTTTTATTTTAATTCTTTATGGAAACATTATTTTGCAAAAGTCCAAATGTACAGGTATTCAAAGAAAACCCTTCTTATTTTTTAAAATAAAAGTTTCCGTTGCAAAGGCTAAATATATTAAAGGTTATATATAAAAAGGTATATTTAAATTAATTATTGGAAATATATGTATGATATGTTAACATATATGTTGTAAGTCTAGATATGTTTGTATGAAATGTAAAGGTAAAAGGCAGGTCGTACTGGAAACATATATGGTAATAGGCATCTGGCCATAAATGACTACATCAATGAGCGATAGATACATTACTAATTTGCTGTCAATGTATCGATTTAAAAACTATCAAATAAATTTAACTGAACTATGTAAGAAAACTCAACTCAATATTGTTTAAAACTGAGTCTAGACAATAAAAATCTAGAATGATCTTCAATAAAATGTGGCTCATAAAACCAGTTTCAGAGTACAATTAAAATATAAGACGGTTTTCGGACTCCATCAGATAAAAAAAAAGCTCTCCATCATCATATTACATGTTTGTCGTGCTAAGTGTACCCTCACTCTCACAGAAAATTGATGTTGGACAATATTGGAAAGCAACTAAAATCAATTACAACGTATTTCCCAAATATAAAACGCAACACACCAAATTTGAAATGAATTTATTCAGTCATGGCTGAGATTTGTTCGACAAATTTTCTTTTTCATTCCATATAGTAAAAAATGGTAAAGTTCCAAGGAAAATAATATTGAACAGAACCAAAATCGTTTACAAAGTTTGCTATATTCATATAAAGCAACAAAGCAAATTTCAAAACAATCCATCCATTGAGAGTAGAGATAACCGCAAAGAAAAATTCGGACGGACAAGGTAATTCCAACACACCTTCCCACACTCGTTTAGTGAGGGTATAAAAATAAAATTTCTAATAACGTTGTCAGTGAAAAGCTCTATAACACAGAAAAAAAAGTTTAAATGTAACAAAAGAAACTAAAGAAACATTGAAATTAAAACAACAAGTAGACACATGAATGGATGGGTTTCTTCCATGCCATAAAAAATCAACTAAAGTGAATAGTTAAAATTCACAACATGAACAATGCATGACTACAATTTTCGACAAGTGCTAGTCAACATAAGCGAATCGTCAGGGTCGACAAAAGGATTTTTCAGCAGGAAATACTTGTAGCGGTGAAATTACAATTATTGAACAAGAGGGGTTTAATTAGCACTCAAGCTTCTTAGGGACAACCCATCTATCTATTAATGGGTGTCAAATCAACTAACGCATACTAGTCTTACCATTCACGCCTAAAGTTGAGTTGCGCGCGCAAAGCAGCAAATGGAAAATAGTGCAAATGCATGAACAAAACGTATTAATAACAAAATAGCAAAGATATGTAAAGAGAGAGGAAGACATTGTTTCATAGGTCTCACTAACCATTTCTAACGTTCCCGTTACTGTACATGTTAAACAAGTAATTTTCAATGTTTCATTGTGATTTCCCAGGACAAATGACACCTTAAAGTTCCTACCATTGGAAAGATTGGAAAATAAGGATTACAAAATCATTATTCTAATGGTACGATGACGGTAGAAATTCTTCACAAAATTTACTTGAATTAAAAATATTGAAAATCCACATTTTAACCTTTTCTGCTAACTGACAGCATGGAGGCAAATTACTCACACGTGTAAACAATATTCATACGTTTTTGTAGTATATTACAAATATGATTTTAAAGTACACATTCTAAGCTTTATTTTGACTACTTTTGACAGGGTTATGTTGCTACAAGATTGAAGTCAGCACTACAAAAGTTTTATGGGCGTCATCATGAGCTCGTGGATCGTTATGGTGTATCTATCTGCACCATGAAAACTGATTTATTCAACGGGTCATAGTTTTCTTTCCTCGTTTGTCTACCCCGGACTTGGCTTTTTATTAGCAACTCGGCGGGTGTTTCTAGAAAAGCAAAGAACGCTTACCATACCGGTGGACCTGGTCCATGCTCCCAGTTTTTAGTGGAGTCCGAGTTGCTCATTTGCTTTTGTTACCTTGTATGTATGATTTTAGTTACTTTATGTTGTGTATGTCTGTTTTCCATGTCTGGTCTTTGTCCTCGGATTACATTCTGTTGATAACCGCTATAACCTTGGTTCCCTAGATTACTTTTTGATCAGAATACACACAAAAAATGCACTTTCAATTAATATTTCTGGGTTCATTGTGTTTCTGGTACTACATAGGGATGGCCATCTGATCCGGAAGTGGTTAGTGAGACCATAGCTACAAATAATGTGAGCAAGCTCACAGAGAGAAAAAATCCTCCAATTTAACAATTATTGGAGGTTAATGTAAAATCCCTTCGGTTGAATTAAATCATTGGGGTCCTCTGAAAATAATTGTATACCTTCATGCATATCTAGAAAAGAACCTGAACGTTATTAAATGTTCACTTTTTATGGGTTTTTTTTTCAAAACAATCATATCTTTTTTAAAAGATTTTAAAATTAGCAAAAAAAATTAGACGATTCGATTAAAAAGTTCAACTACAGACGGAAAAATGGTTTAATGCAGATAAACTTTGTTGAAAGACTCGTTGCATAATTTGGCAAATATAAGCTCTGTTGATTCTTTTTACATGTTTCAACTATTGCTAGTTCTTACAATCACTTTGTAGTTTTTTCCATTGCTCAGCTAATTACTCCATGGGCAGTTGTTTTCATTTGCAGGCTAAGAATAGCAGATCATTCGTGGTTGTTTTCATTCGCGTTTGTTTGTTCGAACTGAGTCAATACACATGTCCTAAATCACGCCATGTTATTAAATAATAAACATACAATACAGTGTATTATCAATTACCAAAAGCCCACAACAAAGAGGTTGCCGTAATAGCCCGAAAAGCGTAGTAGAGAAAGTTATAACTCCATAGTATAGTACAGTTAATTAACATTATTTGGAAACGCTGGTCAAAAACAGTTATTGAACCATACCAATATTCATGAAATTGAATTTGTAAGGGCATTATAGCGTTATTCATAAAATTACTGAAGTAAAATACAATGTAATGCAAAGAAAAAAAATTACCGTCTGATTTAGATGGCAGGTTTATAACTTCCTTCCAAATCCACTGATAATCTTTAGTATAAAGCTTCCACTTAAAGGCAGTATTACTGTCACAACCGGAAGTGCAATCGCCAAGAAGCCCGAGTCTTGTTGAAGGTGATATCATCAATCCATTTGCTTTTGGCACGCAAAGTTTTTCATTTGAACACCTTACAGAGATAAAAACAAAAGAAATTTCAGTAGATGTATTATAGGGACCATAAATCTTCTGTAGTGATGATTACACAACCCTTTTCAAGAAACACAATTACAAAAAGTCTAACACGGTTCAAAAAGTCCGCGAAGTTTCGGCAAGCTCTGGCAAAAACGTATGAGTTGTGATATGAAAACTTCATATGCATGTGCTGACAGGATTTTGCCACATACGACAATACAGAATTATAAGTTATCGCGTTGATCGTATAGTTTTTTCTTAAGTTTTGTCTTTCCATCGACCTCTAAGAGAAGGTCAAGATAAGAGGCCGACTTCATATTGTCTGTAGTTTCCCCTTTCTTAGTTATTCGGGATAGATACGATGTTTCAAATCCCCGAAACTATGATTGTTTACAGACAATACGTGATCTATATAGCGAAAACTGAGATTAAAAGATCTGACTAAAGGACGTTCCTTCTTTTGGATCGATTTGCTGTAAATGCGGCCTCATAGGTGTGAAGGAATATGTCAGTGAGTAGCGAAGCACAATTGTTCCGACAGGAATTTGTATTGAAAAAAAAACAACAACACTGCAACGACACAGGATACATACGTTCAATGTCGATAAAAAAAATCCAGCATTACGACAAAATTTTCGGTATATTGAGAAGATGATTTGGAATCTTTGTTTAAGTATGGAAATGCTGTACCAGGTACTACATACTTGTATCAATGTGCTCAGTCTTTTTAGATTAAGAACGATGTATAATGCTTTTGAGTCGGAATTTCAAGTGAGTATAGGGAATGGTAGTATAAAAGGTTAAAAAAATCACAGGCCTTGATGCTGTTATACTTTAAAAATAACCTAGCATTAAGGATTTCCAGAATATCTTTATTTTTTTCAGGATCCACGTTGAATTGATACCAATATGTGAGTATGGAAGTTGAAAACTTCGAAAGAGGTTTGGTAGTAAATTTTGCAGCTATTCTAGCTATGGAGTGTTGTCTGTATGGATTCTTGTGATTTGTTTAAAATTCAAAACACGGACGGAAGACCACAATCATCGTCTGTAGGCAGCACTATACAGTTACGTCAATTCTGAAACTTCGTCTAATTTTCGTTGAGATAAAGCTGTTTTGAGGCACTCTGCACAGAAATTTCAAGTGTTTTGTCATAAAAAGTACATATTTTTCTTATCTGTGGTGTGTGGAGGTTCAAGCAATTAATATGTAATTGAACGATTATCGTTATAAAATCCAGTAACCATGGTAACATACTGAAGAAAAACATTACTGAGTTGAAACTCAAATAAGGGGTGCCTTTCCAAAACTAACAGTCAAACGCTATGTTTTATAAAATATCAGGTACTTGGACACTAGCACAGGATGAAAGCATGCGTGGATGTGGTGGAAAAAGGGTATAAAATAATAACACCCTCTTCAATTCATTTTCTCGCAATTTTAGTTCCTAAAGTTCGTTCGAAATCATATATTTTGACAAATAGCTAGCTGATGCTGAGGAGAGAACATAATACGGCAGGCGACTGAAACGTTACGGTTACCATTTTTCATTTAAATTACACCTGTTTACCATTACATATATTACATCTGGCGTTATGTATAACTACATGTAAACAATATATCAATTAAATTTCAACTTTTAATTTTAACCGGGTCAACTTGGTGTGCGAAACAGTTCGCCTAAATGTAACAATATAGTGTACCTGAATGGTTCAAAGCCATTCTGTCGGACCTAACGTATTTAGGAAATGACGTAAGGATTGTTTGATCTTTTCACGCAGACACACAAGCAGACTCTCATATTCCAGTTGTTCGAGACGTACTAGGTAGCAATATAACAATCTGGTGTATTATAAACAAAGCCAAGTGTTATTCTAGTACAAGCAACCCCTTCCCTCACAGGCAAATCTCTTAAAATCATATGAAGTTTCATCATGCATGAAAGTCTAATACTGCAAAATATTTGTTATTTGATTTAATATCATTTAATATAAGCCTTAGCGAGTATGCTATGATGTTGAAAATAAATAAAGCGAGTTGTCATTTTGAGATATTCATCTTTCACGAGTTTAAATAAAACTTTTTTCCAATTATTCTGTTGGAATGTTTCGGATCTTGACATCTGTCATGGTGGAAATTCTAGCAATCGTCCGTCTATAAAGCCTCAAGTTATTCGGATGAACAACATAAGAAACGTCACAACATCGTCTTCAACCAATAAGGTTTAGTAGACATTACAACAGTATCACACAACCAATATCGACAGCGAATTTTTCGTATTACTTGTTCGTATAACATCGTCTATGGTGTGATATCGCAAATGTCTATCCGTCCAAGAAGTAGACAAAACGACCAAATCATATACAATAAATGTATGTTTTGTCTGCGGGTATGTAAATATCAAGCTAAATGTACACTAGGTGAAGCATAGCAACGAATAAAGGTTCAATGATGCTTCTATTAAAGCACATACATAACAAAAACGAAAAGCACGTTTGTCAGGATTTTGGTAAGGTTAAGATTTTAGATTTTTTTTTCTATATTTAGCAATGTTATTGACAGGCATAACTTCTGTGTCAAATTGTACAGTCTTCTTTTGATTTTCTCATCCCGTTTCCTTACATAGTAACATAGGTAACTGACTTCGTTTATCATTTACATTTTCAGATTATTAAGAAACAATGCATATTATGGAAAAGTAAACCTTAAACTTTATCTTTGAGATGTGTAGAATTACCTGATTGTTATTTCAGGGGGAACCCCCTCTACAATTGTGATATATGCCGAAGTTTCAGCATGCTGGTGACCAGTTTTGTATGCTGCCACTTTTATCTCATATGTCTTGTTGATTTTCATATTTCCAGTGTCGAAGAGAAGAGATCCTGCTATGGTATCAATTCTGCCAGGTCCTTGCATGAAACAACCACCATTATCGACGGGATTGGCTGCCAATTCAGCCGTGCTGTATGGTTTTGAAGGGTTTTCTGTAGTCGGCCATTCTTCATTTACCTCTCGGCAGTACCAGGTGAAGTTGGAAAATGACTATTTAATATAAACGAAACTTGTATGTGAGCTTTTAAATGATTTAAAAGTACTGAAGTCAGTCTTCAAAGTTAAATCTTGTAAACATTTTAAAGCGTAATCAAAGGAGCCAAGATTCTAGCGAAAATCAAAAGAGTGTAACCCAGGGACAAAGACCAGACATGGAACATAGACATACACAACAAAGAACATAAAATAACCAATATAATGCATACAAAATAAGAAAAGTAAATGGGCAACACGGACTCCACTAAAAACTAGGAGCATGGACCAGGTGTACCGGTCAGAAAGCAATATTGTTGAATAAATAATTGTTACTTAGCATTGTATTTATGAAATAAAGGCATATAATGCATACTTTTCTACATTTTTTCTCAAAATTTGGACCCTGTAAATTGTTCTTAAACTGTTTTCATCTTGGATTAGTACGTATAAGTCATGATATGAATTAATGAAACGGTAGAAAAATCCAATCAAACAATTTCTAAATGATCGAATTCCAAAGGGATAAAAAGTTTATTTAATGACCAATAGTATTTATATCTTAAATCAATCACATGTTTACAAAAATACTACAAATATTGAAAACTTAAAGCATAAAATGAGCAATTTCAAATGTTATTTGTAGAAAACGAAGAGAAATATATGTTAAGTCATTGTATGATTTCTGGATCTTCTAACAAATATTTTCAAAACAAATAATTTTTCTACTGAACCTGCTTTTCTATAAGGGAAAGCAGACTTAAGGTTATATTTTAAACATTTTATCTCAATATACCAAATTATTCTTCATAAGCCTTATAGTGGTTTTTTACTTGTTAAAAATTCGTATGATTAAGCTAAAACATAAAGACCTTTGGCCTCAATATATCGATGTAAGGCTTGAAAGTATGCATTTTTGTTGGTCGTTTGATATCTGATGATATCAAATGACTTAATGTCAATTTCTTTTTGTAGCTTGATATTCAATAGAAATATTTTTCAAAGAATATTAAAATATATGAAAAGAAAATATCAATATTTAAAAAGAAAAGATATCCAACTAAAACCTATTACTTGTGTACTCCCGTCAAGTAGATCAGGATCATAAGAGTTGGAGAATGGATCTATAGTAGTCAACATATTATGACCACGTTGCACCTTCGACATACCACCAGGAAATATCTTAACTACAAGCTGCGATGGAATTATTTTGATGTAAGTTGATACCATTGACTTGAAAGTTTCATTATTTGCAAAAGCATCAGCTTTCATCTCCATGATATAAGTAAACTTATACAACCCTTCGTTCAGGTAACGTGCTGGTAGTCCCAATTCTGCCTTTTCTCTGGAGCTTATAGCGGAAAGATCAATGGTAGATATTTCAGTTCCATAATTTTCATCGACTGTCTCAACCAACCACTTCTTTTGATTCTCCAATATCATTCCACAGGAAATAGATGTTTCACCGATTACACGAACTCTCTTACTTTTTTCTATGACCTCGGGTTCCCAAAACTTTATGTGTTTGTACTTGATATCAAGTTGTGGCATAGAACAGTCTAATGCTGAGACAACATGGCTAACTGAAGCATTAGATTGGGAGTATGCATTAAAAGCCTTCATACTGATCTCATACGTGTTCTTACTGATAAACGTATGGTTCACTTGTAGGTTGTTGCCAGTAAATGTACCGACATATGTAGCTTGTCCAAAGTATTCACTAGATTGACAAGTTGCAGTATCACCAAACAAATCAGAAGATCCATCTCCATAATTAACGTAGACACATGTTGAAGTACCAGGTTCATCAAACGATGCATAAAACAGTTTTGGTTCGTTCTCTTTGGTGGGTTGACCATCATACTGGATACTAAGGCCAATCACCTTTTTCATGATTGTTACAGATTTAACTGTAGTACTACTGTACATAGGGTTCTTTGCAGTTATTTCCACGGAGTATGTTCCCGTCTGAAAAGTGACAATTTGAAATTAAATATAATAGTGTTTGACTCATAATTGTCGAATAACAACGAAAAGTATTAATAAATTTGCATGTATGTTTTGACATAGTGTTACGTCATTTCCTGTTAAGCGTATATCATATTCGCAGAAAGAGTATAATACAAATGGGTACATCATTATACTGTTAGCTATTATACTATTTATCAACCCAATAAAATGCTACATTCACCGAGATGTAGGCGAGGTGACTAACATTATTGAGGGCTGATAAATCGTAATAGCGACTCATATCAAAGCGATTATTTGTTTTATTACATGAGTCGGTGTGCTTGTTGTACTTTTCTCTCGTATTCTATGTTTAGGTTAAAACCGTACTCTATTAAATATTGATCTATTTATAACCATGCAAGCGGAAAGAATTGTATTTGAGCGTATTTGAACCACTGTCAAGATTTTATATGACACGAAAGTAGTTTTTAAACATACCAATCTATTTTTGTAAAGAAACGTTACAATAAAAAAAGGTTGGAAACAAAATGGATTTACCTCGTTGAAAAACATTTCAAATACATCTTCATTTGTCTTGTTACAGATAATGACGTCAGCGCCATTAGATGCTAAAACGCTGTAGTATACATGTGTTCCTACAACGATAAAATTTACATAACAGCATCAATTTAAAGATTGTTTTATTAATATGCATTGACATGTTTTTTGTTTGAAATGGAAGTCAAGGGAACCAGGATTCAAACAATAATCAAAAGGATAATGATTATACAGGGAAAATAGACATACACAATATAACACATGAACTATCCACAATAACACGTACACAGAAACAAAAGTTAATGAGCAACCCGTACTACACAGAAAACTGAGAACACGGACCAGTGTTAACGTCATTTTTTGTTCCAGAAATACCTGCCGAATTCTCTTAAAGTATTACATCTCTGGTAGACGAAAGAGGAAAATTAACTATGACACATTGAACAAATTAGTTTTCATGGTGCAGATAGATACACAATAACGATCGAAGAGTTCATGATGACAACCATAAAACTTTTGTAATGAAGACTTTTATCTTTTAGCTGCACAACCCTGTTCCGGAAGCCTAATGGTAAGAAGTCTAGTATTATAAGTCCGAATTGTTCCGGTAAGCACTGGTATAAGTTATGAGCTAATACGCAAATCCTGAAGTAATGTTGCCAGAGATTAAAGTTAACGATACTGATTGAAACCCCCCCCCCCTTGCGTGTTCTGAAGTTTAATTAAATTGATTAGCTCATTAGCATGTTAGAGTCAAATGAAACTTTTAAATAAATTTAATGTTTGAAGTGAATTAATAGTTCAATTTAATGTGATTAGTTCTGTTCATTCTATATTACCATTTGTATACCTTGTGTTTTAGACATATGAAACTTGACAGAGGTGTCGTGTGGAAAGATGTCTTTATTGGTACCGAATCCGTTTTCATCTGGGCCATTAATCGGTACAAATGGTTTGTACATAGGCGTTGCAGCAAGGTTTGTAAAATCCAAATATACACCACTCTGCAATCATATGCATAGAAATATAAAATAATTCAGATTAAACACCACTATCATTCAGAAAAGAGTAGTTTATGACAAAGAACAACTTATAAACCACTCTACAGTCACACAAAAAGATTAGTTTATATCAAAATATAGGATATTCACCCCTTTCCAATAATACATAAAGTGGGGTCATTAACATGTAAGAAAGACTAAAAAAGCAATATTTTTTCATGTTCAAATGTCGTACAAAGAATACAATTAAGTTTTGTGAGATGATTTCCATGCGAACGGATATTATATTCTCTCTCTTTTTTTCCCAGAATTCATATTTGATTATATTGTAAAAATAAAAGTTGTTTTTAAATGCTGGTGAAGAGGAAAAACACGACCTAACGAACGAATGTGACCACAATGCATGCATGGCAAAGTCATTGAGATTTTTCACTGATGGGTAACATGACGCAGTTTCTGGTGTCAAGTATAAAGATGTCAGTAAACGAAAAAAAGATGATTCATGTGTTAACAGAAAACAGATATCAATAAATGATAGAATTACAAACAAATCAACCCTCCCTTCTAAATATCACTCCGTTAGCTTAGTAATTTTGAATAAAATTATCGTAATAAACAATTATCTTTTTTACCACAGTACGCGTATGAAATTTTAGGCACATTTGCTAAAAAATGCAAATTTTGTCATGAGAAGGGGCTTCTTGACAAGTCAATCAAGAAGAAACTACAAGTGTAAAATACGTAAACAAAAATGGAGTATAATTTGCCATAAAAATTGCTGCACATTACTATTTTGCTTTACAAGTTTTGATTTATTATGTATTACATGTGAAGGAGCAAAAAATCGGACTAATATTGTTCTCGGACGGACGGACATTATCATTGTAGTATATCTTTGTTCTTACGAGTAGGTATACAAATTACCTTGATGTTAATGTAGTCATGCTTCGCCATTGGCTTTTGGCAATACATTCTTTACTCACCGATATGGAAAACTCCTCCGTTGACACTAAGTTGGACAGGGTAAAGGTTGTGATATAATTTCCGTCCTGAGCGTAGATGTGAGACATCGTCTCTTGTGTGTTAGATGAGAGCCAAGCTGCAGGTTTAGTTTCTTCCTTGTTATCCCCGTAATTAACAGTGATGGTAGCGTCGGTTGGAGGTGGTGTACTAGTATAACGAAAGGTGTACTGAATTGTTCCAGCTGTAAACACAATTACAAATTTAGGAAGAAAGTAACCCGATTTTTAAGCCGTCAATGTGTATTAGCAAAGCTTACCGAATAAACTCATTGCTATAACCTGAAAATCGGCATAAGCTGCGTTAATGGCCCACTTACAAGTAGTTTATTAAGATTTCATTATCAGATCCATATAAGATTTTTTTATATAAGATAAAGTATAGTAAATACATAAAGACAAGTTAAGTTAAAGTACTTATATAAATGAATAAGATCAAGTTTTGTTTCTGTATAAGATCGAATAACAGTTTTCGTCCGATGGAATATAGTGTAATACGTTAAGAAGAAACCAAGATTCGAAAGATAATCCAAATCTTAAAAAAAAACATTATCCACGTATAACGACTAAACAGGAAAATAGACACACATAATAAAGAACATGAAATGACCATAACAACAAGTACAAATAAACAAAACGAGAAGCAACCCGGACTCCACTAAAACTGGAAGTACGGACCAGGTGCACTGGTAGGGTAAGAGTGCTCTACTTTTCTAGAAACATCTGCACTATATTTGTGATTGAGTTCAGTCAACGATTCAGGTCACTAATGCTTAGTTAACACACCAATGAAGTAAATGTACAATGAACCAAAATATAAATATCTTGACAGATAAATCAAGATTAACTTCGGTTTTTTAAGGTAAATTGGCTCATGTAATATAAAACGATTATTCCACAAAGGATATTCTAAGTACGTTGTTCAATTTCTACAACAAAGATGTCAACCTCCAACATTACCATTTTCCAAGATTAATTGAATTGAAAATCTAAATATCTATAAATAAAATATTCAGTTCACAATCTTTTTTCTGAATAAAGGTAACAACAAAATTACCGAACACTAATCCGATTCATAATCAAGTCAAGGCCAAAATAAATCTGGCACCACCGGATCAGCTGGTACCGCAATGGTGCTGACTTCGTACAAGCACCGAAGTGGTGGGTTAGTTCTTGGTTTTACGGCGAGCTGAACACCCCCTCGCCTCAATTCCAAAATTACCGAACACTAATCCGATTCATAATCAAGTCAAGGCCAAAATAAATCTGGCACCACCGGATCAGCTTGTACCGCAATGATGCTGACTTCGTACAAGCACCGAAGTGGTGGGTTAGTTCTTGGTTTTACGGCGAGCTGAACATCCCCTCGCCTCAATTCCATTGCGGCGTGACTACACCAGTGGGGATTAAAACCTATTTGCATGTTATTGTCATAATCGGTAAATCACTGGTAACATCAGCACAAATTAAAAAAAACAATCATCACTCATTGTTTAAGAAAAAAAATGAGTACTTTTCAACCGAGGACTGATATCTAAATAGAATTTGGTAAGACTTTTAAAGACGTATTTCCTCATACCCCTGATTCAGGAGCAAGTTACAGAGATATTGATGGCGTTGAAGGGAATCAGAGTAGTCAGTACTTGCTCTGGCGTAGAGAATCAATTGTTAATTATGAACACCATTTGCAGGAGATGAAGGGACATTGCTACACAGGTAAGGACAATTTATGATATCCAAATTAGCGTCGTCTCTTATATAGTGTTGAGATGACAACTGTTGTCAAGTTCCAGATGTAGGTCCATAAAAGATGCAGAACAGGCTGTTTCTGTAGTTTCCTTTATTTCAAATTCTGATGGATATATTGACGGTAACCATTTTCTAAAAGAAGGGCTGTTGAAGGAGAATACATCATCAATTATATCTGTATGTAAAGTTAAAGGGTTTAGCATCTTTAAAATTATTATTCTTTGCGAGGTACTGAAGAAATTCAGTCTCGTATGAATATAGAAACAAATTGGGTAGGAGAGAAGCACAGTTGGAATGCCAACTAGTTTTTTTGAAAAATGGCTACTCCAAATGTAACAAATAAATTATCAATAAGGAAATCTGAAATGAGGGTTACACACAGTAAATTTGGCTTGCATATCATGTAACTAGTTTGTGCAAACTAAGCTAACGAAGATAGTTTAGGAAATAAAATAGGATACTAACCAGAATTCGTAAAATCTTTTGGATGGTCAGACGTTATTATCAGGTCACGTGTTATTTTTTCTTGGCAGATGATTTGTTTAGTTTTGATGACTGTTTCCATTGAACTTTTTACTTTAATTGTGATGGTGTATGTCCCAACGGTGTTGTATGTTACAGTTTCTGTGTCAACTCCATCGGGACTTGTTCCTGTAAGCATTGAAAGTATAATATTAAACTGTAAAATTTTAAATGATACCGTCAAAAGCTGTTGCTGTCATTCCAAAAACTATTTGAATAAACGTACAAACTTTTATAGAATTTGTGTCATGTATTTTAATAATGAACATGTGAAACATATGTAAAAACTCAAAACTAATTTATGCAACAAATAACTACCTCTCAATAGAAATTGTCAAACTGTTATGACTTACCAACTCGGCTACGGGGTCCAACCAACGCATGGCCAAAATCCCATTCTATTGTAACATCTGTACCTGTTCCACCCATACGCATTTTGACATTAACATTGACGGAATCTCCCCTTGCAGCGTTCAATGGTACGGTTTCTATTTCAACATCCCGTATTTTCTCCACCAGCTGTACAGAACCAGACACCGTCTGCTGACTAATTGCGTTTGACACATTGGCAACAATTGAATATGTTTGAGAGCCATGTGCTTCCCTGTACTCATAGGTGTAAACCTGGTTTACATCAAAATCAACGGTCCCTTTATTTCCATCCCCATAATCGATGATCATTTTAGCTTCATTTGGGTCATCATCACCTGCGTTTTTGGTAAAACTTATTGACACTGTTGCAGGTGGAGCAAACAAAACAGGGTTTGGGCTGACAACCATTATCAGGTTTTGGACGGGTGCAATGGCAAGAAGTCGGAATTGTTCGGTATGCGAGTTGTAAAGATTGTGTATTTTTACTTCAACATTAAACCAACCTAACCTGGCAAAAGTATGTGTTTTAGACTGTACTGTATTCGGCCATGTCGAAAACGTTTCTCTGTCTACCGGACTACCGTCGTCGTAATTCCAATCTACTGTTACAGTAGTGCCACCAGTTGCAGTCACATCGAATGTGACAGAATCCCCTTTAGCAATTGTACCATACCCTTTAGATGCATCTATACAACCACCACATGTTATTGCAGGGCTCGTAACTTCGGCTTCGATACCAAAATTTGTTATAATTTGTTCATTACTGACACGGTTGTATGCTGTCAAGTTCATAGGATATTGGGTACTTGATGCGACAGGAGGAAAAGTTTCGGAGTATGCCCGGTTAAAGTAAGGATCCTTGGTAAAAGATCGCTGGACAGAGTCGAAAGTCAGCATGAAAGTGGGATTAGTTCCACCTGTCCATGTCCAGTTGACTGAATATTCTTGATTTGTAAGAGCCCCTGTCTTAACCAGTTGTAGGTTAGTTATTCTGTACTCAGTGGAAAATTGTGCCGAAGCTGACTCTTGGTTTATATTATTTAAACAGATAACAGACATCTGGAAAGTTCCTTCATCTGTAAACTGATAATCAAATGTTCCTCCAACCGGCGAAGTTGTATCAGTCGTCGTTGCCGTAGTGACACCATCTTTCTTCCACGTACATGTATAATTGGAGCCTGTAGTCATTGGTGTAGGTATTGAGGTTATTTCATCAACTATTGCCACTGAATCAGTTAGCGTTAGACTACTAATACGCTCCTCTACTTGTATAACTGTGGTATTTGTTTTAGTACTGAGAGGGTTAAAGGCAGTGACAGATACTGTTAATTCACCAACAGTGCTGTATATATAGCCATGAATTGCATCAGTTGTGTTGATTATGGTTCCATCACCGAAGTCCCATGTGTATGTTACATTAGTTCCTGAAATTATGGTAAATTGCTTGAATTTTGTTCGTTGTTATATTTTGTTATGTATGAAACTACATTCGATTCATTATTTGAAAAAAAAAAAATTTTTACAAGTGTCAAAATATCACTACAGTTACATTGCAATACATAAAATTTCACTGAAGATCAATCTAATACTTTTTAAAAGAAATTAGACCCAAAAAAGCTATAGTGATTTACACATTCAGGCCATGTATTTGGATTTTAATTTGAATTATTTCAACGCTGACGCTTCGGTATTTTCTGCTGATATTCACACAATAAAATTTATTCCGTCGATAACAATAATGGTCACATTTTTTTTTTGTGTGTACTACAGTATTATTTATGTAAATGTATTATTATTTTATATGCCAATCTTCGATACATTCAAGATAGACAAAACAAGCAAAAAAATAAGTATAATACTTTCGTAAACCATAAGTTTACAGTATCCGCGAGAGTAAATACATTTACAATTTTCAGAAACTTTGAAATATGAATACAAGATGTAACGGAACAATCTCATGGATGTCAAACAGTGGATTTTTTTTATAATACCTGTATGTGGTAGAAGTTGGAAGGGTGTGCTCAGGCCTTTTTCTATATACTTAGGAATATTTATGATGGCCTTGTCAATGCCTTCTATGACAGTAATTTGGGTAGTGTTGGTCTCCTTTCGAACAATTCTTTTATTAGAAACTGTTACAGTGATGTCTTTGATTCCAGAAGATGTAAATTTGACAGGAATATAAGCACCACTTCCACCCGATGAAACTGCTCTCAGTAGATGTCGCTTCATGGCGGGTAATGCTTGCTGAAGTCCATTACTTGTGACGTCAGTGGTTTTAACGTCACTATCTGCTGCAGGAACAGTAATGGTGCTAAGTTTGCCGGCAATTGGTTTGTATCCAAGAACATATCCGGAGTCAACTTCAATGTAATCTGTAGTAGCATCAATGGAAATGTGATTATAGCCAATGGCGGCAATGTTATGGGATATAGATCTAACAAGATTTAAATTAGTTCTCTGTGTACCATCGTATCTAGTAGGGTTGTTTACGCATGCTCCAGACGACCAACATGACATGGACGCCGGACAAAACTCGTCAGAAATACAGGATCTCTCATGAACACCGCTACAGCTACCAGAACAGCTATTAGTGTCAAAACAGTACGATGGCGAACAAACTGGTGAGAGGATCTGGAAATGAGGAAAAGCATTATTTGTTCCTTTTTTATATATCGTTTACCCAAATCTATCGTATACGATGCTTGCTATTTCATGAAAATTCTAAATCAATCAGCAGTGTCAACAAAGATAATATAGGTGTTATTCTCAATTATACTTAAAATAAACATTTAAAGATTATTAAAAGAGAAAAAGCAAATAACATTCTAAACCAAACTCACCAGTATTTCTATACTCCCAGCTACTTCAGCATACAATTCAAAGCCAATGATGACACTTTTGTACTGAAACTCGGAGGCTGGCATAACGATGATAGACGCTGTCTCTCCGGGTAATATGCTGGTCCCTCCCTTTGTTGGGATAGCAGGACCGGTGGTATATATCGGAGGATCTGTTCGAAGGAAATATATTTGATGCACGACAAATTAAGTGCAAAACTACTGTCTATAACATAAGAAATAGTAGTAAGATTTATAAACATATAACACGGATTTAGCCAAATTTGTAAATCCCATTTTTAATGACCACTAATGTCCCAAAAAAAGAAAAGGCAAACTTCTGAAGCATTTTAAAAGAATTTATAAACTTTATTATTTTGACAAAGATTTCTTCTTTAAAATATTTCAACTCCTATAGGCTGAATCTGGCATGCAAAATCGATCCCTTCAGGATCCCTTCATCGACAAGAAATTGTAAACCTTTGTCTTTTCCAACATGAGGAAAGAACGAGTGAACGCCATAAATAAAGATAGGAAGCCAAATTAAAGAAAATTACTGAAATCCGAAATACGATGTTAATCGTACACGTCGGCAAGTGTTGTCAGTGGCACAGCCTTCACCATCACTTTTGTTATCAATACAAGACTATCCAAGACAAATTCGTATCTGATAATGACAGTCACCGGCATTTGATGAATACTAGAGGTTGTGCAGACGATGTTCAATCTCTTCCGATTCCCAATTAAATAATGGGATGCTACAGGAAGACACTAATTGTATGGATCTCTGTGTCTTATTCCAACAAATAAAAAGTAATGGCATGACTCCTACATGCTGGGTGTTTCAATTCTA
The DNA here is from genome assembly GCA_037379345.1 of Perna viridis. Lineage (NCBI taxonomy): Eukaryota > Metazoa > Mollusca > Bivalvia > Mytilida > Mytilidae > Perna > Perna viridis. The sequence continues at coordinate 23,458,355 of CM074514.1, read as the reverse complement.
GAACATCAATTCTTTTTAAATTTCAGTTTGTTAGTTACTTATTTATTACCATCAATAACAATAATCCACAATAATTTTCCACTTTTCCAGTTTCTAGTCCCCTCTACCAAGCTTTTTAGGCCATGATGACCCACGGTGATAAATTTCTAGACTGAACACTGTCAGAGAAAACCAAAAGGTCTTTAACAAGAGTAAATACAGGCGTACGTATTCTACCATATAAACTGAAAATGCCTGTAAAACGTGTGTTCATTAGGTATTTCTAGAACGGATTATGGAAATGCATTACTATACGGCGTCAATGAAAGTTCAATAGCAAAACGCCAGCGTGTTAAAATACGACAGTAAGACTTGTAACAAGAAGAAAGAAGCATGATCATGTTACACTTGTACTTATAACTCTTTATCGGTTATCAATAGTTTCGCTGTCAGTGCATAATCTACTTTAATGCATACAGAAATCAAAGCAATTCTTGGGACAGCACTAGCATACTTCCATAACAACCATGTAGATCTATCTGCTCAGATAAATCAACTTCAACACCGTATGTGAAATCGCTGAATGTTTTAAAGAGTACCTTGAAACTTACCTGTTTAAACATGTTTTTGAGACGTCATTTTTATTTCGCCCTTGTATTTATTGTCGTAGATTTTTATCTATCATATTTTAGTGATACTTTTTTTTATATCTTTATTGTTTGAATTTGAATATTATATTCATTATCATTATTATTATTTGATTTAAGCTTGTCTATTGAATTTACAACGGTACATATCCTTTACCTATACTTTATATTGGTTAATTTATATGATTTATTTCAAACCATATTTATTTTCCGTCCAATTTGAATCTAGGTTTTCTCAGTCTAATTTTATTATCTTTGCAAGTTTACAATACGTTCTTTGACATGTTAGAAATTTTCAATTCATTTTATATTTTTACTCAATTCACTAGCATTTGTTAATTTCAGTATAGATTTCATTCATTTTGGTTTTTTATTTGATTATTTTCATTTATTTATTTATTTATTTATTTTTGCTTATCCGCTTTATTATTTTTATCTATGTAATTTTCCTCAATACTTTTTGCATGCTGATGTGATCAATATTTTTTATATATTGGTATACATGTATTGCTCATGTTTGCATATGTATTTAACATGTAAAGTGCTAAGAGTAATAGTGTTACTAGATAATGCATAACACAAATGTCATATAATAAAACTAATAATAATAATAATAATAATAATAATAATAACATAATTCATTTTTCATAACCAAGTTTCACATTCAGCTACATTTTTTCAGAGCCTCACACTCGGTTATAATTGATGATAGTCTAATAATTATAACTTAAATTAAGAAACTTAGTAAAATATTTATTCTCGAGTCGGATGAAGACAAAGCAAATATGTGTACTGTTATCCGTTGGTGGATTAAGAAAAGCATTCCCACAGCATTCGAGGTATGCTTCCTAAAGTCATCACTTCAAAGGATCGTATATATTTCCCCACCAAATATTGAATATAAAATATTTTGCGAGTTTAAAAATGTAAGGTAAAATTGAGGATACCAAAGAAATACTCAAATTAAATTACCTTGATATTGGTGGAGAAATCAGCAATTTTTACTTAAGGTAATAAAATGTGTGTGTCTTTACTACTTGAACAATACGTCCTAATTCGTGAAGGTGAAAGTCCTCTTTAACTAATCTTAATATTCTCCATTATAGAACTCCATTAATTTATACTGAAGTTATTGTCGTTAAACTGAATATCGACGAAATGACGATGGTGACAAGATGAATATACACGACAACGTAATTTTTATGTCATAGAAAACTTGTCAAATGATATAGATAAGATCGTTCCGTCTTCATTGCATTATTATTCTACTTATCTACCACTTCAAACTCATTATATCCGTAAGGCTTTGAATAATACATTAACCATGTTGTACTGCACTACAATCATCAAGTAATGACTTGTGAATGTAGGGTGCTCTTTACTTTAAGTCATCGGTACTGTGAGTTTCGTGCCTTTTTTATATATTTCTAGCAAATCATTTATTTTCTTTTTGCTTCGTTTTCGTCTGTTTATTTGGTTGTTGAATATCTTACATTGTTCTTAACTGAATTGTAATCTTAATTGAAATGAAGTTGTTTAAACACTAAATTCAGCAATCTAACGCATCTTCCAATATGGAAATCATAAAAACAATAAACAAAAATTATTATGAGTTATAAGCTCCAAGGAGACCGTCTATTCTGCAAATATTGTTATCATTGGTGGACGGATTTCCCGTTTATGGTCATTTGCGTATTGTTCATTCAAATATTTTCATCAATTGTTTCATTTGCATATCGTTTCTTCGATTATTTAGACATATGCTTTTACCCAAACACGAATGGTCAACTCAACGCAAAATCGTACATTTTTTCAGTTTCAGCGGTGAAGATACTTTTAGATATACATTTTGGAATGCATGTATTCAAACTTGATATCTATTTAAAAGTTTCTATGAAGATATAACTCGAGAACAGTCGTATGTTAACCAATATACCTGCAATGGTAAACGTTGATTTGAGTACATTATTCTCGTAATAATTCAGTTCCATATTGGATCCCTCTAATACCCCGACTGTACAGAAATCTTCCTCGTGTGTTGCCATATACAGAGGACACTCTAATGTGTGCATTTTTACTGGAGCATCAACCATAACCGTTGTAGTAGCTTCCTTCTCCTAAAATACGAACATCAAAATCAAGAACAAAAATAACACATGGATCAAGAAAAAATCAAGCCAAAGTTTACTGAATTACAAACACGGTCCAGGAAAAATCAAGCAAGAAGTGAACATGGTTCTTAGTCAAATCAATTAAATAGTGTCAACACAGTTCCCAAAAAAATCAACCAGAAAGTGCACTGAATTACAAATTATGGTAAAACAAGCAAAGCGTGTAATGTATTACAAACACAGATCTTGGCCAAATCAAGCAAATAGTCACTGAATTACAACAACGGTTCTTAGACAAATCAAGCAAATAGTCACTGAATTAAAAACGCGGTTCAGGAACAATCAAGCAAAATGTGTACTGAATTACAAAAACGGTTTCAAGAAAACTCAAGCAAGAAGTGAACATGGTTTCTAGTCAAAACAAGCAAAAGATGTACTTAATTAGAAACACGGCTTTAAATAAAATCAAGCAAAGAAATGTACCGAATTACAAACACTGTTCTTAGAAAAATCAAATAAATAGTGTACTGAATTACAAAAACGGTTATTGGCCAAATCAAGCAAATAGTGTACTGAATAACAAACACAGTTCCTGGTCAAATCAAGCATCTTGGCTAAATCAAGCAAATATTTTTTCTGCATTACAAACACTTTTCTTGGCCAAATCAAGCAAATAGTTTACTGAATAACAAACATAGTTCCTAGTCAAATCAAGGATCTTGGCTAAATCAAGCAAATGTTTTTTCTGCATTACAAACATTTTTCTTGGCCAAATCAAGCAAATAGTGTACCAAATTACAATCACGGTTCTAAATTGAATCAAGCAAAACGTGTATTGAATTCCAGAAATTCAAAATAGTTCGGGTAACCCTAAATACAAATGTGGTACGTTCGACAATCATAGTTAACCGTAAGTCCTTTATGGTCTCGTTGAATACTCTGTCAAGTGAGAAGGCTGAGGACTATTTGTATTGAATCCTAACAATTCATAAAAATTCATACAAGCAAATGGACAGAACAAGATTATCCTCTTACTCAACAAATAGCAGTATGGTTCACCAAGATTTTGTCCGCAGTAAAGGGGGACAACAAAAAATACTGTTAATCTGTTTGCACGCGTAATGGTATTAATCATATGTAAAGACTCACAAGCTCTTAAGATATTTTAGATAATCTTAAATATCGCTCCTCCACTAAAGTAAACTATATTAAATCTTTTGTCTTCACAACGTTATACCTATTTTCATCCACGAAGCATATAACTGTAATAATGGTAATTCTTATAAATGTGTTATTTTAGACTACGTTTCTACATACTATTCCACTTCAGAACAAAACAGCATCATGGTAGCTTCATTCTCGTATTCAATCGTTTTTACGAAAACGGCTTTATCAGCTTATCGATACCGGACAATTCGACCCAAAAACATTTCGAACCATAACAACCTAGTTCTTTACCAAAGCCGAACATTGCGGTCCATACATACTTCAGACCTCGACAGCAGGATAAGGCGTAAGGACAATAAAAACCGCATATCATAACAGATTTTACCATTTTGGAACTTTATAATAATAGGGCGGACAGAAAGAATTAAAGGACTTTGGTGTTTCTTCGGGAGCGTTTAACGTGTCACCTTCCTTATATTATTCTTTAAGGCTAATCATGCAAATTCCGTTATACTTGTATTTTCATCAATTAACTTAAACAGCTTTACCATTTTGTTCTAATTATATACAATGTAGTTACATATTTAGAGATTTTTATGAAGTGTCACAATAATTTTTGGTCGGTTTCACTGTTTGTTTAGAAGAAAAAAAACAAATACTCTTCTACAAAACTACAAAGCATTCCTACCATTAATGACTGCATCTGGTCATTTCCATATACAGAAACTTTGAAGTGCCCTGGCACATGATACTTTCTGTTCCACATATTGGTTGCGTTTTGGTCTGTCTTTCCAGCTCCATCATCATAATCCATCTTAAATGCAAGTTGTGCTCCACCGGACGAGAGACTAGCAGTAAATGTGACGGGGTTGTGAAGTTCCAAAACATTGCTGCCTGCTGATGACGTCAGAGTAAGACCAAGAATGGGTGGTGCTGCTGTAAACACGCTTACATAATCTTTACTACCACAGTCCTGAGCGCTATCCCCAGAACATTTCTCGGTACATTTAGAATTGTCTTTCAATGAGTCTGCTGGTAAACTATCACCACAAAAACAAAACCTCCCTGCAATGTGTCAAATGTCAGAAGGAGTAAAAGATCTATATTACATCACCCTTTACATTTTTATAAATTTTTTTATCGAATGTCTCATGTATAAAAAAATACGATAGCTCACGCTGTGAAATACTAAATTTGGTACATTCTCCCGTCAAAGCGTCACAACGCAAATAAAAATACGCTGATCACGAACTTTTAACTTTATATTGAAAATAGCAATAAATTGTGAAGAAAATCTAAATAAAAATGATAATCTATTGTTTATCGTGAATAACCAAAATATAATTACATGAAATCAGAAACGTGCGCTGAATGAGTCCCGCTCACTCATTAAATCTAGGTACTCCTAGGCACTCGTAATACTTCACTTTTCAGTCTTTTCAATTAATTTTCCCATTAATATTTATATTTTAAATGTTTTGATATTTTTATTATCAGAGCTAACAAAACCCCCTCCCAAAAAAACTAAAAAAACATCCAAGCTATATTTATTTGCTTGTAATGAAACAATATATACCTACATTAATTTCAATACCTTATACATTAATACTAACCTTCAGCAATGGCGGCATAAGAGAACTGAAAACTACCACATTTCGCAGCACAAACTGTTGGCGTTAAATTTCCTGGATCAAAATCTCCTGGATTTCTCCTAAAATACCGATGTCGTTTGTTTTCTTTGTAGCAACCTAATCCTGCAATCACTGGAATTAAATCAGCCAATAAAAATATTTTCTTTGAAAAACTTGAAAAAAGTTAACAAATTTGATTTGCAGTTGAATCCTGTTGCTAACATGGATTGCTCCCACGAATCTACTTAATTTTTTTAAAATGAAATATTTATAAATGAGTCATTCTCAGAATGTTCCTTTCAAAATCTGATAATTTGAATTCTTTACAGATATAAATCGAATATAGCAGGGTACAAGTTCATCGCCACGTTCGAATTATAGAAGGCAAAATCTAAGTAACCATTAATTCATAAACAAAGTCTGAAAGAAACTCAATATAATTATTGTTTATCTTCTAAAAGGTTTATTCTGCTTAATAAATATTAAGTACGTAGTGAACCTACCTCCCGATACACTGTCTAGAGTAACCACCTGCAAACGAAACGATTGTTACAAAAGCTGTTTTCTTTTATATTGTTAGATTGGCTACAAATATACGTAAATAACCAATTTTATGCATTTAAGTAGCAATCTTTGTAAAAATCAGACAAGAGGAGATTCATTCATGTCAAAAACCCATCGATTTTTTTTGTTTCTTATTCAGAAACTGTTACCTATCCTATGATTTTGTTTGATTTGGTTGATTTTATAGGGAGATAAATGTATGATTTTCTCAAAAGTACAGATCTGAATACAAAAAGGATCATCGTTATGTAAAAATATAGTATATATAAACGGAAAGAGCAACCAAGAGAACCAAAGCCACAGTGGCAATCAAAAGAACGCAATCCAGGGACAAAGACCAGACATGGAAAACAGACACACACAACAAACAACACAAAGCAACTAAAATCATACATACAAAGCAGCAAAAGCAAATGAGCAACCCGGACTCCACTTAAAACTGGGAGCATGGGCCAGGTGCACCGGTAGGGTAAGCGTCCTCTGCTTTTCTAGAAACAGCCGCCGAGTTGCTCATAAAAAGTCAAGTCCGGGGTAGACAAACGAGGAAAGAAAAAAAATCATTGATTGTTTGGTGGGTTTTTCTAAAATGAATGGTACTATGACTAATTTCTGGATTCTCGCAGAGTCGTCACTTCGAATTCAAGATTTCTCTGTTTGTAAACAGTGTTTGAAAAGCAATCAGTCCACAATGTGTTTTATTGTGTAACTTTAGTTTTTTCAGGAAAGAAACTTTTGATTATTTAACTACCGACAGGCTTTTTAGTACACTTTTGACAACCGACGGGTGTTTAAAAGTCTACAAGAAGACTTCAATAATTGAACAACTGAGGGGTGTTTTTAGAAAAAAAAAGTTTTCGATGATCGATCTACCGACGGATGTTTTAGAAGAAGCTTTCGGTGATTTTTTTTACCGACTCATGAAGCTTACATTTCTATATTAAATCTAGTTGAATATACTAAACTGTCTTGACAACTCGTGTTTCACCTCCAAGCTCAACTGTACTAGGACATATGACCAGTTAAAGGGGCATTAGTTTTAAACACACGTCTGTGGTTAAAAGATCAAAACACCCGTCCGTAATCAAACCATCAAATGTATCTTCTAAAAATACCCGTCGGTAGTGACATAATCAAATGCTTTTCTTATTAACATCCGTCGGTAGTAACATTATCAAAAGATTTTGCTATAAACACATGTTGGTATTTAAATAAAAAAAGAAATTCCTAGAAATGCACATCGGTAGTTAAAAATCAAAAACATTTCCTAGAAATTCACGCCGAAATGTTCTTATCCAGTAAAATAGAACAGAGTAAAACTAATGTGTGTCATAAAGAAATAAATTTATCATCGTTAAAATGAACATACAAAATTTGGTCGACAAATTCTTGAGTCGGACGTAAAGCTGTTAAAAATTGTTTTATATTGCAGCGTTTTTGTTGCCACTTAATTTTTCATATCTGCATTAACATTTGCTGTTTCGTAAATTAACAATCTGTTTATGTCTAAAATTTTGTTTCTATCCTAATATTACTGATGCGAAGGAGATAAGGATATACAGTGAAACTAACTCCCGTTTCAAATAATTTAGTTTAAGTAAACTATGGATAAGAAATGGGTGTACTCTTCAACCTTTTTAAGAGAAAGTTAAGTTCTCTTTACGCTACGAAAACTTAAAACCCCAAATTTCGAGTTCAGTGTTAGAAAAACTGGTGCACAATGGAAATACCTGTTGATAATCATTTCCTGAAAGTTTATTACAAACACATTAAAAACTTTATGATGAGTTGTTGAACAAAATGGGTACCACTTTCTCCTTTTTGGGTCCCTGGCAAATATCACAATGGCATTTCTGTTAACTCTTGAAAGTTTAGAAGATAAGTTGTGGATACAAAGAGTATACTTCAATGTCATATTTCGGGAGTAATGGAAAAGTCAATACTATGATAACGGAAACATCTTTTGCATCAAAATAGTAGACGAATGTCTTAATAATCATTCCGTGCAAGTTTGTAAGTATCTACCGTACATTTAGGAAGATGTAAAGAATACGATATTAATGGACAAACTGCTGGACATCCTGACCACAGTCCGTGCTTTAAAGTGGGAATATGATAAATACTAGCAATACAAAATACTCAATTAGACGGACTATTCAGTCAAATACATCAAGGAACATAAATACAAGAGTAATAGGGCTATCTGTAAAAAGGATAAGCCTTTCTGTAAATGGGTGAATAAACAAAATTGCAAGAAATGTATAATATATAGTGTTTAAAGAGTATGTATATCCAAGCCAAGTTAAAACATGAAATATTCATTCTTTGAAAATCCATTGCTATGCAGACTTGTACATTTTATAAGGAACAAAATGTTACGGATGATGTATTTTAATTAGATCTAGATAAAGTTTGTAATGTTTATTTCAACTTTATATGAAGTAGAAGTAAAATATAAAAAACACAACATATTTTCATTTCGAGTGTAAAGGTTGATAATCTCTTTTTTCCCGAAAATATTGTAGGATTGTATTAAAGTTACTTACATAGATAAAAATATATAATCCTAGTTTATATTTCATGTCTGTTTCATTCCACTGTTCTTGTTATTTCTGCCAGGTAAAATCAATGTAATTTATTCAAGTTGAAACATCAATTAAACACCCAATGAACAAAGCACCAAACTTAGCTAGTCAGTCGATACGGTGATATAAAATCTATAAGGCTCCCGAGTCATTTCTATTGCTTTCATCGATATGGCGTTTCTGTATTGTCGGTGTTGACGCAAAACTGTTTGATGGAATGGAACCAAATATAATAACATGTTCTACAAATCTATAATTTAGTTTAAATATTGTTTGCTCTGTAGTTATTAAAAAGAATTTTAAATGTTACAAACGATTTTCTATCAAATCAACGCACTACTAGGTAGACAGTTCTAGTTGTCATAGAAGCATCGTACTGCAACTGGTATTTAAACGATTAAGTCCGTTCTCTTATTGAAATTGTATCATGAAAAAAACAATTTATAACATATTCAATGTATAAGTTGCCATCTGAATACCGTCCACGATCTTAACAATGGTATGCCGGCATATAGATAATAGAGTGACTGGGCAATATGCATATATAATCAAATCTGAGAAACCTATAACCGGGTCACAGAAATGTAACGAACTATTACTGCAACTGAATTGCTCCCAGCACTCCTAGTTTTTGGTGGAGTCAGAGTTGCTCATTTGCTTTTGTTTCTTTTGTGTGTTATATTCATTATTTCATTTTTTTTTTATTTTTTTTTGTCCGTTTCCCTGTCTGGTTATTATCCTTGGTTATATTCTTTTGATTTCTGCTCGAATCTCGGTTCCCTTGATTACTCTTTTCATTTGTTCTATCCTTCTATGTTTGTGTATTTGGGGTTACATTTGTATGTACGTGCTTCTTTGTCATTGCCATCTTTTCACTGTGTGTTATAAGCCTTTTTTACCATTTTTTCACATCAGATATTATGCTATTGATATTGTTTTACTATAATACTCAAAAGAATAAATTAAGTCATAATTGTTACAGATAGACAATACTGATAGAGAATAGAATTTTACAATCTATTCAATCCATGCCAAGTGTCATAAAAAATATCTCTAATAAAATATTTTTCTTTTAACTTCAATTTTCAGATGTCTAATTGGTTAGTATACTTCTGGATAGATTAGGAAATCTCCCGAGTTTGACATTATAAACCGGTCTACAATCAGCTTCTATTTGAGATAGATCAGTTTAAAATGTGAAGATAAGTTTTTTTCGAAATATTTCTAAAATATGCAAATGAAAACTTCTATAGTATCAAAAATATTACGAATCTTTTACAGTGTTGTAATTGACCCATTCGAAAAACAGTGTTCCTCTATTTCATAATCATATAAGTCAGCAACAGGAACAACTATAGTCAAACACAAAATAACAACGTACAACCATTCTGGTGGCTGGGTGACACATTGAGAATGGAGCAATTAAACATGGATTAATTTGGGTTATTTCTACCATGTTGCAGTTACCACGACCACTGACCATGCCATTTGAATATAAGCTAACAATCTAGAACAACAGGATATTCTTCTAAAATGAAATAAAGGGAAAGTACGTTTATTTAAGGGTAATTGTACAATAATTCCCGAACTGATAAAATCTATCAGTAGTCAAAGGGAATAGCTAAAACGGAAGTTCGTATAACAAATGACAATATGATTTCAACTGGGTTTTTTTCAGTTACATGTTGTAATCACAATATCATCATGTGATGACGTTGATATTACAGATACATTTTATTTTCTTTGGCATATTATATTAATTTCTTGACACGATGTCATTTTTTCCACGTGATTTGTTGTTGTGTTATATCAATTCCAAGATCAAATGTTCCGACGTTTTTACATATAGTTGATGTTTTTATTCTGCAACTAGACTTTCTACTATACAAATAAAGGGCGTCGAATAACGCAAAGCTTTATTCCTCCATTGCATAATATCGTCTCCTGGTTACCTTTTCAGTTATAGGCAACGTCAATAACAGGAAACAGATGACTACTTTAAAGGTACCCTCGACGACCGCCGCGCTCAAACGTTGGATGAAAAAAAAATAAACTTTTGGACAAATTTTGCATGTTTTATTTAGAAGATATGGTTGCTGGATAAAAACAATACATGAACATTGCCGAGAATATCAATATATTTATTTGTACTCGCTTCGAGAGTCAGATTAGCTCGAGGAACCCTTCCTAAAGCTCGTTAAATAAATTTGATACTTTCCGGCAATATACATGTATTGTATATATGCCCGCGTTCTTTGGTGTAATTTAATTTGTCTATATTGGATAATTTTCCACTATTCCTGCATCGTTTACATTGTATACATCAAGGGAATGATATAGTCCAAAAGTGAAGTTAATGTCGATATTTCTGACAAAATCTTGACAAACACAGTCACTGTATTATGTTCGCTTGAATAAACTAGCCTGAAAAACCTTTACTTCCATTCGAAATATAACTTCTAAACAATCACCTATGCTGCTTTTGTTTGAAAATTTTTCATTAAAATTTCAATCAATAATATTCCTGGTTCTCATCTGAAAGTAACAATATTCAGATCAATAATATTTTAATTGTAATGTTTTTGTGATCGATTTTGACATTAGGTGCCAACAATCCAAGAATGTCAACGACAGATTAACATCGAATGTTTCATTTGATTTCACATTAATGATTGATTTAATGGTACTTTCTTTGTTACCAAGGCTGCTTTAACGCTTCAAGTGTATTATCAATCCTTGTTTATACATTCCTGTGGGTATAAACCATCAAATACTTTCTGAGATTTATTGTTGACGTCAATTTCTGGAGCAATTCAGGAAACTGATGATTTGTGTACTTCTTATTGATTCAAAGAAAACCAGACATTTATATTGTTCTAGAAAAAAAGGCTTTTTTGTTATAAAAAAGGGACTAAGTTTTTGTTGAGTAATAGAGAATTCTTCAAAGATAGTTTGAAATTTGGTGTTTGTTTCTTTTTTTATATTGTATTGCAAGTAGGAAACAGCATTTTTAATATGAATCAATTTTCCGATTTTCAGTCTGAAAGATATATTGGTCGACCTTTGAACATGAACACAGTTACTAAGTATTTCTGATCCATTTTTTACACCAAAAGTATTGTGTTACTGTTCTCCTAAAACAGAATGGTACCTCATTTGAGTAAATGGCAAAATCATAGTAAAGCTTAGAGAATAAAAAAATAAATCATTGGGATCAAAATTCTAAATAGCATGTCTACAATTGCATTACTTAGTATTCATTGCTTAAAAGTTTCACTACAATTCATCCTGTGATTTAGGGGGAGGTACAGTTACAACCATCCACATTCTGCATTACGCTAATGGATACCCAAATATCATTCGGATCAATAACCAAAATAGCTTATACACAAGGACAACAATTAACGATCCCTGAAACTCTCCTAAAATCTTTAGGGCGGTTAAGAAGGCGTCGATGATACCCATACTGTCCATATTAGTTAATGGCAAAGTCCATGTTATACACCATCATTCAGAAAAAATCAATATAGCAGGTACATTGTTACATTCCCTAACTTTAAAAAGTCCTTCAAGCAGTTTTAAATAGGAGTTACAGGTAAACAAAGTGTAACAGGCGAATGGTGATATATCATGAACACCATACACTGCCCCGCTGGATATAAAAATATACGATTTTTAATTTGCTTCATTTTGGGCCCATTTGGTACATGTAAATATAGCCTTTGTCACCGTTTCCACCAAACTAGCGCTTATAGTTCATCGAGGAATTGTCCGAGTTTCTTTCTTATAAAAATGCTTTTATAAAAACAGTAGAAGTTTAAAAGGGTGATGTTACTTCTTACCCTTTAAATAGAACAAGACCAACAATGTTTAATGCTGTGGGGCAAATACAGTTTTGAAATTTATAACAGTACCATGCATGAGAAGTACTTACATGTTTAGTAGTGCTATTATTTACTTTACGGCAATACTGAATTAATTTGATTTGGAAATGTCAGATAATTACCTCAGTACTGTGTTCATAGAAAATTACTCACGAATTAACATTCCAGAAATATTGATTATAACAAGTACAAAAATAGGTATACGAACTTTCCTTTGAAACAATGACAAAACGGTTATTGAAACTAAGAAATGACGATATAATGATAAAACTTATAGCTAAACCACCTGACTGTTCTTGCAAAAGCTTTCAATTCAAATATATTCCTTACGGTCATGTCATTACGGGAGATTTAAATATCATAGAAAACAAACCTTTCCGTAAGGTCCTTTAAAGATCCTGATGAAGCAAAAACATTGTCTATTATACATGAAAAATATGTTGTCGTACCAGAAGAAAAAGTCCAAAACAACATTGTTTTTGTCTGCAAAACACAGTATATCCCATGTTTATTATAAGAGGTAGACGTAGAAAATAATAGCAGTAATATGACCTATACTGCTACCAAACTCTCCAAAGAAAATATGGTAGAAAACCATAAATCTGTGCTATCCTCTTTCTGTCTCTCTACCAAAGACAATGATTGTGATCTACCGTCTTTGTACTGGATTTCTTTACTCCGCAAGAATCCATACAAACAACACTACATAGCTGGATCTGCAAACTGTACCACAATACCGCTTACAAAACATTTAACTTCTATACTCACAGCTGTAAAAGATGGTCTCCAGTCCTACCACAACACTTGTTACTCCCGTAGTGATCCTGAAAATTTCGAAAGATCTTCTAGAAGCCCTCAATTCAAGATTATTGTAAGAATTCAATAACATTAAAACCTTTGATTTGTCAACTCTATATTTCTATTCCCAATACTCAGTTAAAATCCCGACTCAAAAACAATATACATCGTTATTACTCCAAAAAAGACAATACACCTAGATATGTATTACTTAGTGGAGATTCTTCATACTTTGTAAAAAAAACTATTCCAAATCATCTTCAAAATATACCGAAGAAGATGTTTTCAAAATGCTGGAATTTTCCATCGACAACATATTTGTCCAGTGTGGTGGGTGCGTTTTTCAACAAACGATCGGCATTCCAGTGGGGGCATATTGTGCTCCTCTACTTGCTCATCTACTCCTTCACTCTTATGAGACTGACTTCATAGCTGATCTAATCCAAAAGAAGAAGCATCGTTTAGCCAGATCCATTGATCTCAGTCTCCGCTATATAGATGGCGTATTATCGTTAAAAAATCCTAGCTTCGGCAATTTTATACGTCACACCTGCCCCAAAAGAATTTGAGATAAAGGATACGACAGACACTGTGAAGTCAGCTTCATATCTTGACTTACACTTAGAGGTCGGTAGTAAGGCAAACTACTGACCAAACTTTACGACCAACGCGATGATTTTCATTCCGTATTGTAAACTTTCCTTTCTTCTGAGGCAACAATTCTTCAAGCATCTGAGTTTTCATGTTACAACTCATACGCTTTGCCAGAGCTTGCTTTAAATATGCAGACTTTTTATATCGCACTAGACTTCTTATAATTAAGCTTCTGAAACAGGGTTATGTTGCTACAAGATTGAAGTCACCAGTACATAAGCTTTATGGTCGTCATCAAAAACTCGTGGATCATTACGGTGTATATATATCTGCACTATGAGAACCGATTTGCTCAACGTGTAACAGTTTTCCTTTCATCTTTCTTCTACACCGCACGACTTTCGATGAGCAACTAGGCGGGTGTTTCTAGAAAATTAGAGGACGCTTACCCTACCGGTTCACCTGGTCCATGCTACTAGTTTTTAGTGGAGTCCGAGTTGCTTATTTACTTTGTTGCTTTGTACGTATAATTTTGGTTATTTTTGTTCTTCATTGTGTGCGTCCGATAGAAAATCCCCACATCAGTTCTATACAGGATACCCTAAGGAAAATTCATACCAAGTTTTGTTCCAATTGATGAAATAGTGTAGAGGAGAAGATTTTTGAAAGAAATAACATTAAAAGTAACAAAAAGCGTAAAAGAAGGGCAATAACTACAACATGGATTAACAGATTAAAACAAAAATATGACCACAGATAGATCTCATCATGCTAAACACTTTTACCCCAAACAGAATTTTGCTAAACCTAATGGTTTTGGAGATGTATGCAAAAAACTACTGTTTGACCCCTATGTTCTATTTTAGTAACGGCGGCCTTGTTTTTCAACAGATCAAAAATCCCCACATCAAATCTATGTATGATACCCAAAGGAACATTCATACTAAGTTTGATTCGAATTGGTCTAGTAGTGTCAGAGGAGAAGAGTTTTGAAAAAATTATTAATTACGACGATGGACGCCAAGTGATGGCAATAAAAATAAAAAACTCTATAAAAAACGAATTAATATCGATCCTTATAGGTTACAGACCACCAATTAAACCAATGAGCATTTGGAACGTACGCAAAAATAGTCCTACGCAGAAATTACCCCCTGTTCCGCATAGGTGCTGTGAAACAAGTTCTCATTTTATTTTTTAAATTTTAAACAGTTTCTGAAAGGAAAATCATTTCTGTACAATTTACAGGTGCATTTGCTTCTTTTGATGTGAAGCCTAATCTCCATAATGATTTCGAAATATACCGCCCCGTGCAGGTCCGGATGTTAAAAGAATAGGCCTGCAGCAGCGCTAAGCTTGTCGTAAAAGGCAACTAAATAGTGCTCAGAACTTTAACCGGGGACTAGGGCGCTCTGCCCACAGAGCAACTGGGATGTGTGCCCCAGGTGGTGGAATGGTGTAACCCTGGCGTGTTACATGCTGGGATTGTCAGGCTATAATACGGAAAACCTGATCGCAAACCATAGTGGTGCACCGTGTTGGGAAAGATGCCACGTTCCTCGCACGTTAAAGAACCCTACTGTGGTATTCTCCCGGAGTAGGAACCATAGGGCTCCGCCACAGGAGGCTAAATTGCCCGACCCTACCCATCTCTCCCTATTTCCAGTGGCAATCAAAATTTGTCGACCCCATTGTCCTTGTGTCCCATCCCTTTTTCATTTCACCATCATTTCATGTTCATTTTATCATCAATTTCATGTTCATCGTCTGAATATAGCTGAAATATTGCTGCTCGGACGTTAAACCCCAACAAACAAAAAACAAATCGAAATATACCCCTATCTTGTGAAAACACTGGGATTTCCCATGCTATTTATAGACCCTTCACTTCCGGTGACCAGTACTGCACTGCAAGTCTGCTAACCCCACATGCCATTCTGAGACTTGTGAACTGACATATGTCGAATCATGCTGATATATCATCAGGTTAAACCTAAGGTAAAGTCCAGAGAATATTGTGAAATTAGCATAGAAGCCTATGGGAAGTGGAATTAGTGGTTTCTAGCCTTATAGAGAACCATTGGTATGACGGTCTTGGCAATTGGACTATTATACGGGCACTAATTAGTTGATTAGTTCGGTCGTCATAAGCTGCATATGGTATTAGAATGCCAAAACCAAATATTACAGTGATTGCACAGATGCTTACTTCGAAATTCACGACAAAAAATGTTCATTTCAGAAAAAAAAGGCTACTTTTTTTCCTCTGTTTTGTCATTTTCTCTTTGTGATTTTTCCCAATTTTCATTTTCGTAACAACAAGGGTGTTATCTACCAATTCCAACGAGGTGATTCATATAATGTCAATAAACAAACTGACTAGACAAGAGCGTACAAAGTATTCTATTCAAGGCACTGACCATTTTCTTCTTGGGGGGATTTTATGTTGAGTTACACGCAAACGCAAAAATATTTTTTTCGGAAAAGTTGGTTCAAGTCTTTTTTGAAATTATGACAAGTTTTAAAATTGGTCCGACTTGTGATCGGAACTCGTTAGGGGGTTGGCCCTGGTTCCCACTGTTTGAACAATTTGGCATTTGCTTTTGAATGAACTCACAAATGTAATTGAACATTATTTATTTGATCATACTTATGTCTTGGATGTCAAAAGGCAGTAGTTAAACCTCCCGTGAGCAATGCACTGAACTCACAGTATGGTGTAGGCTACTTATCCACAACCTCATGTCACGTGTTTTTGATGAGGCTGCTTCACTCTTCCTCTACATCAAAAACATAAATACAATTTAAATATTTGTTTTACAAAGAACGAATAATAATTTACATGTCCAGGTATTTTTGTATGACGCTTATATATGACGTTGGTGGAGTGTCTGTACTGTAGCGCAGGACTGGTCTTCCAGACTTATCAATTATAAATTGTTCGAAGTTCCAGCGAATGTCCTCATTTTTAAGTGGAGAATAAAAAAGACTATCTTCAAATTTGTCAGTCACAGGTGGACAGTAAGCCTGAAATGATTAAAATGACAAAGTTGTTAACTTTATTCTTCATAAAAAAAAACGAAGCGTTTAGTTAAATGTGTATTTAATCATGATGATGGACACAGTTCATTAATAATTTAGCCTACATTACAGAATTAATTGAATAGCAATTAAACCATTGATTCCTTCTAGATAATGTAAACTTTTTGCAAATTTTGAAAAAAAATAAAAGTATAGATTAGTGAAACTGAGTTCATTCATTCTATTTTACTATGTATTCAATAACAAATATTTTTTTAATATCAAAGTTCGATTATTTTATATCAAAAAGAATTTGTTTGTATCAGAAAATTATTTTTATATTATTTTGTGACATCAACAATTATGTTTTCTGCTGTCAGAAGATTTGCTTATATGAGAAAATAAACTTTTGGATATCATAAAATGAATTTTTGGTATAAAACGGAACCTCTTATACAAAACCCCAAACAGTCATGTGAAAATACGTAAACTTGTGCAATATAAAATTCTACTCGGGATAATATTCCCAGTCTACTCGGGATAATATTCCCAGTATTCATGCAATAACCCTACATTACCAATATAGCTGGTTACATTAAAATATCACAAAAATGGATCAGTGTGAAAATCATTTAGTTGTAGACATTCCTGCATTTTGTCTATTTCGAGACATAGGCCTCTGTGTGTTTCCTTTAATTACATCATGTTTTTTAAGATAGACGTGAAAACAATTTTGTGATCTGATAAGTTTCTTAATCCATAATGATTCATCAGTGCAATTCCTGGAAACACAGATTTTTTTAAGGCTAGTCATAGAATGCAACTGGTAAACTATGCAATTAGACGCTTTTGGAAAAGTATCTGATAAGTAAGGGTATGCAGTACAAAGAATTAAGACACTGACGCATTCATAAAACTTTTAAGGCTTTTAAAACTTTTTCGAGTTCATGAAATACATAACATATTTACCTTCAAAAATGTAAAAAGAGGAAGTTCCTTGGCACCATTAACATCAACTTTCTGGAACATGGTAAACTTGGGAACATAGCCGTTACCGGGACGGACATACTTTAAACCATTCAAGATCTCCAATCCTGTGTCGGCGGGTTCTTGCTGAAATGAACTTATTTTCTTTCATTTATTCTTACAATACTATCCTCTAAAATATATTTTTCCTATTTACTATAATACATTATTCATAGTTGGACATTCTATTTGTCAAAAAACTAAACTGAAAAATGGTGACACTAGTACGATTGTTGGAAATAAAACCAAATTCTTTAAATGAAGATAGTATTACAAAAAAAAACTGTTCTTTAATTTTTCTATTCGCATTGAATTCGGTAAGTTAATACACTATTAGCAAAAAGTCAGAAAGCAGGAATGACCGGTGATCTACTTACAAGTTCAAAGACGTTTGACGGGAAAGCTAAAACATCGAAAGGTTGTCCGTCAAACTTAGTTTTCAGTGCATTGTAGCCATTATAATGACCAGGGTTTAACCCTCAGAAGGTTGCCGTGTTGGTGATGACTAGAACTTTATTCCGGAACTCTGACATGCTGATATTTCTTTTCCCCATTATGTCCATAGCACTGAAGCTGTATATATCACTATTCGGTCGTTTGCATTCCGTTACCAGGCCAACCACAAGGGCAATACTGCCCAACAGAGTGGCAGCGGTCAATGACGGTCTAGTCATCCTAACTGTTGGTAGGCCACTAACGTGTGACCGAACCCTTGTGATATATATATATATATATATATATATATATATATATATATATATATATATATGTTTATCGTGATTATTCACTGATCTCACGTGAGTTATCTTTTACTGATATTAGACAAGTTACTAATCACATGTTTTATCATTTATTTGTTGATTTGCTTAATGACAAGAATAAATTTCGAGTCTGACCATGTACAATGTTATCGGTCTTCTGTTATTTAAAGATGAAATATACAATACATGTATATTGCAGGAAGATATCAAATTTATTTGACAATAGACCTGTGATTAAATAGGTTTGGAACTAACTGAAATCTCGCACTAATACACGACGGGAAACGAGATATCATACTTACTTAATCGACAATGGCAACTTGACTTTTCATTCCGCCTAGTCAACTTTCCTTACATCTGTGGCAACATCCCTTCATCACTTGCATATATCCAAAACTCATACATTATGCCAGAGCTTGCCACATGCTTTTTGTATCGCGCTAGACTTCTTACAATTAGCTATAGGCTTCTGGAACAGGGTTATGTTGCTACAAGATTGAAGTCATCCTACAGAAGTTTTAGGTCGTCATCATGAACTCGTGGATCATTAAAGTGTACGAAAACCAATTTGATCAACTTGTTGTAGTTTTTCTTTCCTCTTTCGTCTACCCTGGACTTGACTTTTATGAGTAACTCGACGGTGGTTCTAGAAAAGCAGAGGACGCTTACCCTGCCGGTGCACCAGCTCCATTCTTCCAGTTTTTAGTGTCCGAGTTGCTCATTTACTTTTGTTTATTTGTATTTATTATTTCGGTTTTTTATGTTCTTTATTGTTTTCCATGTCTGGTCTTAGTCCCTAGATTATTTTCTTTTGATTTCCGCTAGAATTTCGGATCCCTTGATTGCTTTTTGACGTAGCTCGTAACTAGAAAGATAAACAGGAAACGAAGTTATGCAGTGGAGGAATAAAGCTAAAGCGTTATTCGACACCCTTGCGAATGGAAACCAGGGATGCACGAACGGGCGCAGCATCCTCTCAAAGCAGGAGGCATAACGAAGTCTTCTAACGGGAAGTTTATGTAACTGGAACCTGAAATATAATCTAATAAAATGACATACTAAAATAATGCTTTAAAATATCAAGTGGAAGTTTAAAAGTAGTTGCAGAGAAAAATGTCCCAATTAAACGATAAATGACAAAGTGTGTGTTTTGCAATATGAGACAGATGGAAATACAAAACAGCAGGTCATTAAGCATCGTGTGATAAAAATGAGCGAAAGTTTCATTGAATTCATTCAGCGATTTCAGATGAGTTGCGGATGAGAAGAGAATCCCCATTTTCCAACCAATGACAAAGTCCATTTTTCGCACAGGAACCCCAAAAGTCATTTAGATAAAAATACAAAAAGCGTTCAATTGGCAATTGTGATAGAGAATGTGAACAAGTTCCACAGAATTCTATCTAGCGGGTTCGGTGGGGGAGAGAAGTTTGCTCTCTTGGTAAACGAATGACAAAGTTCACGTTTTTCACCAGCTAGAAAACCACGAAGTTGTTAAATAACACTATGACAAAGTTGGAAATGATAGCACTTTCCGTATATCCGTTACACCCTTCATTTCGTGCATCACAAAGCTAGGACATCGTTGCTTCTTGCAGAAAATTCGATTGTCTTTGTGGTTATAAACCACTAAAATTCCCCCCAAAAAAATCTTTCGTAACACGGTTTTAGCCAATCATTTACACGATATGAGTGACGCTGACCATCAGCTGACTCTTCCTATAGTTGGTTAAATTTTTGTTTTCGTGCTAACATATCTAATCAATACTGCAATCCCCGGCTTGCACTAATATGTGGTATTTGTAATACTAGTACATGACGGACTGGGGGTTTCTTAACGCCCCTGGCTATCAATTGGGGTCTCTCACGGACGGTGTAAAGCATCAAAGCGTTTACACAGACCCCGGGCATAGTCATAGCCATGAATGTGGGTCATGGTGTAGTGGGGAAATTAGTTGTCATGTGACCACGTTCATTCCTTAAATTCATTAAATGCATTATCACGTGATTTAATGTCGATCCGTGACCTAGTGATCCAATTTGTGAACTGCACGCTTATATTGTACAGCCCGCAGCAATTGCTGAATCTTTGACCCAGCAAAATACTCTTTGGGATAAAATCAGTGCATGTAAGACAGATAAGTAAGTCAACTTATTGGTGCATGCCAGTCAATTGATGAGAAATCTCCAAGGCCGAAAAAAAACAAATAATGTTATGTTTCCGATCATTTATTTTTATCCTGAAATGAAATAAGTCATAGTGACACCAAACTCAGAATGCAATGAAAACCAAATATGCAAAGACTAAATAACTAATAATTTTAGACTTAGTCCACGGCCTAATCTCTTTTGGGATTCGGCGTTTGAGATAATTTTCTTTTGTTTTGACGGTGGTGGTCAAAACAAAAAAATATATATCAAGTGCCGAATCCCATAAGGGATAATCCACGACCAAGAGCACACTCACGGGATGTGTGTTTACAATCTATTCTAAATACAAACAACCAGTATTTCTGGCTCTTTGTTTTTCCATCTATGATAGAAAAAATCTATGGCTTTATTTTCTTCTTTTTTTTCTAAAAAACAATCGGCAGACTGTATAATTATTATTTTTTCAGTATCACAAATAAAACTTTTGGGTAGGGGGTCTGACGGTCGGTCGCAGGTGGCTGGAAACAATTTTTAGTCCTAAACGGATGGTCTATTAATTACTCCAGCAGTGCTAGAGGTTGTCCGGCAAGCTTTTTTCTGACTTGCATTGGGGTATGGAGGAACGGAATTCCAACCTCTTACATTGTAGTAGTAGTAGTAGTAGTAGTAGTCTATATACAAATAGTATGAGGTTTGGGTTTTGTGTTTTCAAAAGCGGTTCTGAAATCGATTTTTTTTTTTTCAAATTGTTAAAAAAATTTTCATTGTAAAAATGGTCATAAAGCAGTCCAGGAGGTAGGTAAATATTCTTCAAATTGCATTTTGTTAAGAACACAAGTTGAATATGGTCCATATTTCTTCACATTTTGTTGAAGGAAAAACTTTGCGTCCAAGATTAGATATTACCATTCTTTTACATATCTTTTTGGAGTTTATGTTCCATACACGTACGCGTATGAACATTTCGACGTTTTGTTGCAAAACACATGGCATTGAGGAATCTGTTAATTTGGGTTATTCGAATTAGTTGCCCATTACTGTAACATGAAGTTTCGGCGACTCTAGATCATACATATAGAGGTTATATTCACGTAAAAGTACAGTGTACATGGAAGTACATTCCCTAGGAGCTAGCCCTAACGATTTTCAGTTTTTCTATATATGTCAGACTGCATGTACTGACAACTCTTAGTATGACTTTTAATTTTACCACTTTTTATTAGATTTTGTGCAAATAAAGTAAAGTGTATACATGTACATCAAAATATAATTTTAGTCACCTTCATACTTAAACATTGTACATGTAAATATTACTCTTTTTTAAGATGTTTACCGAATACAATCTTTTTTCAATATTTAAAATTTACTTACCATTTTTTGTTTAACTTCTGATTTATAAAAAAAACCGTCATATGATGACTTTGTGTACATGGTATTGTGTGTAAATAGTTTATAAACTGTACGACGTGTCCCTCAAGTCTACATTTGTTAAATCAAGTGTGTTTTATACATGTACAAAAGTACATTAAAGGTAACCCGGTTAACTGTCTTTTGAAATCAAAACACTTAAATTCGTGTATAAACACGAACAAAATCTTAATTTGACAAACCTTTTGATTATTTTTCAGGTTTCTGTATATATGTGCATGTATTTGTATTACTCAAGATTCTCAGTATTATTTCTCCATTTGATTTTCAGCATTTGAGCTTTAGCTTAATAAGTGGAGAAAGAGTTTAGGAAATTGAAATGAGGTTGTAATAATCCCCTTTTCTGATCTCATGTTATTATGATATTGTACACATATGTGCATGCAAGTTACCAATGCAGGCATTGATATACAACTACATATATAAAAAAGCATTTTTGATAATTTTTGTGTAATTTTCAAACTACAAATGTACATAACTATTTTGAAGTTAATTAAATTTGTTTGATACAAGATGTAGTTGAAATATTTATTTTGAACTGTGAGCCAGTATCGATGGATTTAGCCTTAAAGTCTTTCATATACCGGTATTGTAATTTTGTTTCATGTGAATTTCGAATGTTTTCTGCTGAGTACACGACTGTAAGTGAGAAATTTTTCCATCATGCAGTTTCATTCTCTTTTGCTAGATAACTGTTTAATTAAGACCAATGTAAAAACAAAGACCTTATAAATGTAAATTCTTAGCAAATTACACACTACAAAGTTGGTCCTAAGGAAGAGTAATTGACAGGCTTTTTAGGGAATTGAAAATGGATCATGCCCAAACCCCGAAATTGCCTATACATATGTATATATTTAATATAATAGTGTCAATGCAAAACATTGTGGTCGTATATTGGTATGGTGCTGATATAATGCAGTAAAATTCTATATGATTCAGCAAAAATTAAAAATAAATAAAATTGCATTTTAGCTTATTATAAGTAAATTGATAATGTCTTGACATATTTGTAAATTTATCCAAAAGAAAGAAATATTTGTAATATTGAATAATACATAATCTGTGACAGGAGACTAAATAGGTTTGAATTCTGTGGTACTTGCTTAATTGTTTTGCAAATAATTTATGTTAACAACTGACACTTTATGGAGATCGGTAAAAGGTATTTAATTGCTTTAGGTAATAGTTTCCATTGTTTAAGGATAAATAAATTAAAACAGTATTAGACATGAAAGATAACGTAAGTTTGAGTACACGTAATCTTACATAACCAAACGTATCATATACTCTGGCGTTATGAATATTCATCTTTGGTCATTAAATAAAATTATGAAATTTCATTGGTAAATAAAGACAGGTCCGACAGCACGTGATACTGGGTTTTTAAGGGAGCTCAACCCAGCCCTGGTATCACTGTGTACGTTCAGGACAATAAAGAGTAAAAACTTAATATCTCTATTTACCAGGTACGTGAACAATTTAAATATGATATTTTATTTCTAACTTTTATAATTAGAATTTTAGAAGTAAAGTTTTTAGTTGAAGTTTTATTTAAAGCAACTATGTAAATAATTAAATTCTTATTTTTCAAAATAAATAAACGAAAAAGTATATTAATCAAATGAATAAAAGTATACATAGTATTATGCTTAAATTATAAGAAAAATATATTTTGATCACTGTGTACGTTCAGGACAATAAAGAGTAAACACTTAATATCTTTATTTACCAGACCAGCCTCGAAAGCATGCTTTGTCCGATGGGCCACGGACACAAAACAAAAAATACACGTATGCCAGAGTCATAGCAAGAAACCACCACCGCTCCACCAAGACTCTACCATGAACTAGTTTTCCCCAACAAACAAAATGTCACTCGAGTTCATGTTAACGTGTCGGACGGGGAGGCAGTCGACATCTCGAGGAGCCATGCCATGCCCTCGACCTCTCCGCTCCCACCACACAATTTACGACAAAACACAGACAGCGGCGTCGTCGTCGTCCATATTCACTTGTTTTTTGTGCGATGACTTTGTAATTATGGTTGATCCATTGTTATGAAATTGTTATATGATTTTACTAACTACTAAAGGAATGCTCCTATTTAATTTTGAGTTTATGGCCCCTTCCATTTTAAAATATGGGCCATCCATGTAACTGACAGCTACATGTACCACACTGTAGGTTTCTGTTAATCTATAAAAACTGAGAATTCAGAATTTTACCAAGCTAACCTACATAAAGTGAAATGGTCAATCCTTAACTTGACATAGCAAGTTCCACACATCCATGCAAGTACACATTCAAGAAAGAAGCATTGTAATGTGTACAAGTATATGACTTGTCGTATGATTATTGTGGAATTTGCAGGGGCGGATCTATGATTTTAGATTGGGTGCGAACAATTAAAATTTGCTGAGCGGAGAGAGGCGAAAAATTTTTTGAGGTTAAATTTTTCAAATATTCTTCTAGAGTGGGTGCAGTGTAGATATCTTTTGTGGTAAAATTAGCGAGAAATTAAATTTTCAACCTAAAACCGCCTAAATCTACCCCTGACAACGCATGTTTTGGAAATTTTAGCGGGGACGCACGCCCGCCACAATCCGCCCTACTCCTACAACGTAAGAGGTTGGAATTCCCTTCCTCCATACCCAATGTTAGGATGGCACCAAGTCAGAAAATAGCTTGCCAGACAACCTCTAGCATTGCTGGAGTAAATCCGCCCCAGATTTGTTCCCCACTTAGATGTTTAGTAACATATGTTAATGAATATTTATTAATATGTACATAATTAGTTATTTATATCAATAAATGGAGTTTTCTAGACAATGCAAACACGTTCATGACAACGTATGTATGTTCAAATTTTATCATCCATGTCATGTTATCGCCTGAATATAGCAAAAATATTGCTGCTCGGGCGTTAAACCCCATTAATCAATCAATCAATGAAATTTGCTCTTCGGGCAATACCAGTCTGCGTCCATGCTTGCCCCTCGGGGAATACCAGTCTGTGTCCACACTTTTTAGACGGAAATTTACAAAAAAAATAAGCAGCGCACAATGGTGTCTTGTGACAAAAAAATGTGAGAGTCGTAGAATTTCATTCATCGGTTTCGTCGGAGATGATGTTAAACAAAAGTAGGGATGGACGGACAGCACCATCAATTTTACACTGAGGGAATTGAACTAGCGTATATTCAATATGGAGGGTGTTAATGACAAAAGCCATAAAAACCTAAAACTTAAAAAAGAGACAATACAAGAATACCTATCATGTTTTTTTCCTGATTTCGGTACACGTGTTTTAAGTAGTAACCTCCACTCAACAACATTATAACTAAATTCATAGGAGGAAAAACTTTTTTAAGGTTATAATATTTAAACCATAAGTTTAGTAGAACAAGACATTAAAATGGTATTAATTTCATTACAATACGCTCCAAGGACAGTGTTAAACTCTAGAAACTATAAAAAATGGCAAGTGACTCATGCGGAGACTGATGTACTTATTAGCCCATGCAGAAAGATTGGTGAACTTGGCCCATGTATATTGATTGCTGTACTTATCAACTTAGGCAAATAGACTGATGTACTCACTCACCCATATAGGTTGATTGTTACACCTCTCAACCCAAGTAGATTAGTGTACTTATTCACCCATGTCTATATATTGGTGACATAACAGCCCAGACTAGTATAGTTACTGTACTTATCAACCCATGCAGATAGATTGGTGTGCGTATCAACCCAAGATACAAACTGTAAATCTTAACCTCAATCAATATAATTAACATCACATTTCAATGTTCAGTATTTTTTTATTAAAAGGTTATATTATAGACATCAATTAACAATAGAACTACATCTTGGTCATAATTTCTCTTGTTCATTACTGTAAAGTACTTTAATATAATGTGTGTAATTTTCATAGTATCACTAAACCGTGTTGTTTTTTTTTTCATATTCTATTGACTTTACACTCATAACAACTTTCGCTAATTGGCCTTTATTGCAAAAGTTGGTACTGCACACAAAATACCAGTAGTCAATTTTACAAAATGTTTTCGGTGTAATAATGACTTAACCATGCCATTTTATGTGACATCATAAATTACAATCAACTTTACAAAATTTCTTCTTAAAATGACCTCATGTAGGTTTTGGCATAATATGGACAGACCATGAACAACCAAACATTCCATAAGTATTACATGGTAATACAAAAACTAAGTCTGTACTAATTTTACAATTCCAAGGACCATAACTCAGCAAAAACAACTATGGACCTGACACAATTCAACCTTGATCTTTTACTTGTCATGGTAAAGCAATGTATCAAATAATTAATGTATAATTGCAATCAAGACCCACAAAAAAATGGCAAAGTTATGTTCCAAGTCCAAGAGCCATAAGTCAGCAAAAAATCAAGGGACCAGAACAAATTTGGAAATTTATCTATAACTTGTCATGGTAAAGCAATGTACCAAATATCAACTGTATATCTGCAAGCATGATGAAAAAAGTGTGGAAAATTGATTTGCCCAACTGGCGAATGGTCAGAGTGCAAACCTTAAATCTCCTTTGACTAAAGTCACCAGTAGGGGAATAAAAACAAGGAACAACTATATGGGAGCATTACTCCAATATATGTTAAGGGACTAGGAAGGTTCATACTGGTCTGTATTTATCTGATTAATCAAACATAAGAATTTTCTCTTTCTATTACAGTTTATTAATCTCATGTCACTTCATCCTCAAATATAGATAGTACACCAGCATCTATAATGTCACATGACATGTTAGACTGGACATGAGATTGGCAGTTTGTTTTTCTCTGTTTTTCAATACCATGGGAATTATCTTTCCTTGCCTGTACATCTTTCCTTTCAACTTCCTTATTAGATTTAACTTCTTGTTCTACCAAAGCCCACTTAAGATTATCAAAAAATCTACAAATTAAAAAGAAATTGTCAGGATAACTACATGACATTGAGCTAATTAATTCAATAATATACTTGTTAATTATTGCAGACTACAGGTATCTCGAATTATCATTAAATGAGTCATTGGCAGTTAAATCATAAAGAAACATAAAAAAAAGGACCCCCGAAACTGCATTATTCACCATGTAATTTAATGGTTCATTTCTAATTCTTGGGTCATCTTAACTCATTAGGCTCAATAACATAGGTCATTTTTAATTTCCAGAGTTTAAAACATGACACACTGAACAAAATGAGCCTAGAAATGACAACAAATATTTCAATAATTCCTTTTTAAAACTACAGACAGCTGGAGATCACTGACATCTGTGCATTCCAAAGTAGCAGGGGCAATAAAGTTAAAAATATGGTTAATCTAGAAATTAAAAAAATTTCAGTAGAATAATTTCATTGTTAGATTGTTGCAAAACTATAGTACTTTTGGTGTATTATACAGATCTACACTTCGTACTGGTACAATCTACAAAAAATAAGTGCGAGACAGGTTGACTGATGGTACAGTGGGGACAGGCCATTATGTCTTTGTCAATTTGAAGCAAGGTACAAATATAAACGGCTTTAGCATTCTGTTTTATCTCATTAAAATGAAAATATCAATTATAAAGGCATTCAGGCAACTGACCTTTCAATTCTTCTGAAGTTTTCTTTCATTTTCTTATTGGCTAACTCAATCAAAAACGCAACATACTGCAAATATAACAATAAAACACTAACAGCTTAAGGTGTTCACTACATTGTACCAAACTTTGGCAACTAAATTTTCAATTTTGATATTGTTATTAACAGTTCACAGATACCAGCTATTCTAGAAGCAATACACTGTAGCAAGGTTTCCACTGATGTATGAAATGTGTGCATGTAGTGTAATTTTTTTATTCTGGTAACAAAAAATGACGCTGGCACATATATAATCCACAAGACAGTTCCACATGTTTCAATGGTACCTATAGCACTATTAAGTGAAACCCGCCTGTGATGAAATGCTTTTAAGTAGTGATTGTTATAACATTTGAAACTTAAAATTTACATAAAAAATTACATTAAATATAAATGTTAACCTATGTTAGCTTTACTCTGCAAAGAATATGTGTACAGTCCAATGTTGGAAGTTTTATAAAATAGAATATAAGCTGCTAGTTATCAAATGTATTGCTATCCTCTTACAGTGAATTTACTATAACCTTCAACCTTTTTGAACTGAAATAGCCCAAAGTAAAACCAAATTTGTTAAAGGAATTCATCCATTGAATTAGCTACAATGGTTATTTAAACAGACACCTACACTCAAGCTTGATTGATTGATTGATTGATTGTTGGGGTTTAACGTCCGAGCCTCATTATATCAGCTATATTCAGATGATGAACATGAAATGGATGATAAAATGAACATGAAATAAAAAATGGGATGGGACATCAGGATAATAGGGTCCACAGATTTTGATTGCCACAAGATGAAAGGGAGGGATTGGTTGGGTCGGGCAATTTAGCCTCCTGTGGCGGAGTGCAAAGGTTCCTACTCCTATCGAATACCACAGCTGGGATCTTTAACGTGTGAGCAAAGTGGCATCTTTCCCAACACAGTGCACCACTATGGTTTGCGGTCAGGTTTACCATATTATAGCCTGACAACCCCAGCATGTAACACCCCAGGGGTACCCCATTCCACCATCTGGGGCACACATCCGTGGACAGAGCGCCTAGCCCCCAGCAAGGTTCCTGAGCACTATTTAGTCACCTTTTACAACAAGTTTAGCGCTGCTGCAGGCCTATTCTTTTGACACCCAGACCTGCACGGGGCCCTTCACTCACGCAGTTAAACTGCTGTTGCAGAATTTTTCCTTCCCATAAACAAATTTACCTGTTTAATAGGAGTTTCAGTAGGTGACAGCTGGAGTGTGATAGAAAAAAAACCAACTCTCAGAGTTCAAATAACAATGTTCTGTTTTCTCAATAGTTAATAATAATAATAATAATAATTTATTTCAAGTACTTTATGACTTTTATTCAAGTTATACTTCTATTGAAGTTAAAATGTTAAATGTAATCATAGTTTTAGAAGGAAATAAGTCATAACTAACTCTGGATAGTGTGACCATCCTGTTGCAAACTTTGTAATTATTATTTTCATGTAATAAAACATGTTCTTAGTGTTTTTATTTCACAATAGCTAATGCATATTTCCAAATTCTGGATTAAATCCAAAATCTTTCCTTATTTCTGTAAATTGATGAGAAGTAAGTCCAAGTCTTTGTATAATTTAAGTATGAACATAACAACTAGTAATAAAATGCTTCGCTGGGTGCAGTATGATAGGACCACTTTGGTTGAACCCTCGACAGTTGGGGAAAGTGTGGACACATCATTAGTTTTTGACACAGTTAAGCATAAGGATTTACAATTCATTATGGACACATAAAATGGTTTGGACACTATATTGTACAAAATTTCAAATTAAATCTAGAATTTTCAAAATCAGACCAAAAATAAACAAGATGCTACCAGGAGCCTGAAACACCTGGTTAAATTTTTGCCTCTCAAGAGCAGTGACTCTAACAAGGAGTTATCTGACAATTAAGACCCAATGAAGACTTAAGTAGGACTTATCATAAGGATCATTTCATCAATGGAAAGTTTCTTTCTATCTATTATCTGAAGGCCTTATAAAAAGGATCACTTTGGTATTGAAATAATTTGGCTAAACCTAATGGTTTAGGAGGTATATGACAAAAACATCTGACTGAATGCTATGTTCTTTTTACAACAATGGCCATGTTTTTCAACATATCAAAAATACCCATTACAGGTCTATGCATAATAGCCTACAGAACATTCACACCAAGTTTGGTTCTAAATGGTCCAGTAATTACAGAGAACATTTTTTGAAAGAATTAATATTAAAAATAAGGAAAAAAGTTAAAAGGGCAATAACTCCAACATGGTTTAACAGATATAAAACATAAATTTGACCAGATAGATCTCATCACGCTGGACACTTTAACAAGTCAGAATTCTGCTAAACTTAAGGCTTAAGGA
This sequence comes from Perna viridis, assembly GCA_037379345.1. Lineage (NCBI taxonomy): Eukaryota > Metazoa > Mollusca > Bivalvia > Mytilida > Mytilidae > Perna > Perna viridis. The sequence continues at coordinate 23,427,970 of CM074514.1, read as the reverse complement.
GATATATGAGAAACATCTGTCTGACCCCTATGTTCTATTTATAGTAAGGTAGGCCATATTTTTTGACGGATCAAAAATCCCCATATCAGTTCTATGCAGAATACCCTAGGAACATTCATACGAAGTTTGGTTCTAATTGATCTAGTAGTTTCGGAGGAGAAGAATTTTGGAACAACAATGACGGATGCCAAGTGATGGCAATAGCTATTTTTTTGTGATTGTAAAAAAAAATTATTGAAAAAATGATACAGCTTTAATCATTCATCATAAAGTCAATGTTTTCCCTCTTCCATTCCAAAGGATCTCAAGCTTTTTCATCTGAAGTTGACAACCAGCAGATCTGTTTTCATGAAGGTAAAAATCTCCTAACTTCTAGGAAAAGATCCCTTACTTTTAGCTGCTTAGCTGCTTGAATGAAGATATATATTGAAATGACAACAGAAAATAGGCTCCATTCATATTTATTCAATAGAGAAGTTTACTTAGCAAAATTTCCAGTTCAACAAGGTCAGAAGTCACAGTCAATCAGCTGTGAAATACCTAAGTTGAAAATCAAGGTCAGCTTGGTACAATCAGATTTCAGATATCTCTTACTGTTTTCAAGTTATAAAATGGTCAAAGGGACCACATCCCAAAAAATGACTTTTTTTTTATTCTTGGTCCGATTTCAGAATTTTTTTTAATCGGATTCCTTTTGTAAATCCCTGCCTGCAATTTTACATTCAGATTACAATACATGTATACTGAATTACTTCTACTGTAATAAAAGTAGCCTCCTTTCATTCTAAAATTACCTACAGTTATAAATAATGAAAATAAATGAACTGTATTGAATGAGAGATTTTTTTCAACAGAATCAATAAAGAGCCTATACAAATAGACAGCATCATTACAAGGAATGGTAATTAAGTAAATGTATATAAGTCATACATACCTCAAAGGAAACTAAGAGTTTGCCATTACTTGACAGTGGAACTTCCATAGAATGGGTACTCCTTACTCCCTATAAAACAATAATTACATCAATAAAAAAGTACATACATGTACTTCAAATGTTTGTAATATTCAAGTATTACAGTGATGGAATAAATTTCCACCCCTTTATGGTTAAATGTAACCACTGGAGATTAATACTTCCTGAGGAAGTGCATCCTGGTTTTAATGATGGTTCCATTGCTATGCACTTTAGCTGTATTGTAATTGATTGTCTCATGATAATGTATTTCTGAAGTATAACATCATCCAAATGAACCAAATTTCTGAAGTATAACAATTAAATATCATCAAAATAAACAAAATTTCTGAAGTATTAACATTCTCCAAATAAACAAAATTTCTGAAGGATAAACATTCTCCAAATAAACAAATTTTCTGAAGTATAAACATCATCCAAATAAACCAAACATGAAGTAAAATATCATGCTAAGTATATGCACATGCATACAGAAAGTTGATATCAGACAGCAAACAATGTGGTTTGCAATGTATGCCCCCTCTACATTAAGCAACCTACCAAATTTGAAATCCATCCATCCATTTGTAGTCAAGAAAACTGCAATGAAATTCTGAAAATGGATGGGTTGACAGACAAGGTGAAGCTAACATACTATTCACTCTTTGGGGTATAATTTTAAAGGCACAACTCACCACTATAATCTTCCCTTTTTTGCCAAGACTTATACCAGAATTTCTGAACCCTGACTGCACAGCACATTGTAGCTAAAAAAAATTAATTATATTTGGAATCATATTTTTTATAAACCCTAGTAGATCAAACAGAATTGAAAGATTACAAAACTGTTCGCAATTTAATCAATCTTACCAGCATATTGATTACACACACAAAAAAAATGCACAATTATATAATTTTAGTAAAAATATATATTATATACTGTACGGTCTCTTGAAGACCATTTTTCCACACAAATCAATCCATTTTGTGGGTAAATACATTTCCTTAACCTTTTAAATGTAATATAACCTACCACTGACTGAGCATGATCCAGTACCTACCACTGACTGAGCATGATCCAGTACCTATCACTGACTGAGCATGATCCAGGGTTTGCCACTGACTGGGCATGACCAAGTACCTGTCACTAACTGATCATGACCCAGTACCTACCACTGACTGAGCATGATCCAGTACCTATCACTGAATGAGCATGATCCAGTACCTACCACTGACTGAGCATGATCCAGTACCTATCACTGACTGAGCATGATCCAGGGTTTGCCACTGACTGGGCATGACCAAGTACCTGTCACTAACTGATCATGACCCAGTACCTATCACTGACTGAGCATGATCCATGGTCTGACACTGACTGAGCATGATCCAGGGCCAGAAACTGACTGAGCATGATCCAGGGTCTGACACCGACAGCATGATTCAGTACCTATCACTGACTGATCATGATCCAGTACCAATCACTGACTGATCATGATCCAGTACCTATCACTGACTGATCATGATCCAATACCTACCACTGAATGAGCACAATCCAGTACCTACCAATGACTGACTGAGCATGATCCAGTATGTATCACTGACTGATCATGATCCAGTACCTATCACTGACTGAGCATGATCCAGTACTTATCACTGACTGAGCATGATCCAATACCTACCACTGAATGAGCACAATCCAGTACCTACCCGTGACTGGCTGAGCATGATCCAGTACCTACCCAAGACTGACTGAGCATGATCCAGTACCTACCTGTGACTGACTGACCTTGATCCAGTACCTATCACTGACTGATCATGATCCAGTACCTACCACTGACTGAGCATGATCCAGTACCTACCACTGACTGAGCATGATCCAGTACCTACCCAAGACTGACTGAGCATGATCCAGTACCTACCTATCACTGACTGAGCATGATCCAGTACCTACCACTGACTGAGCATGATCCAGTACCTATCACTGACTGAGCATGATCCAATACCTACCACTGACTGATCATGACCCAGTACCTATCACTGACTGAGCATGATCCTGTACCTACCCGTGACTGACTGAGCATGATCCAGGACCTACCATTGACTGTGCATGATCCAGGGTCTGACACTGAACATGTAGAACAAATGGTTCGAATTTAAACACACAGTCACCAGCAATCTCAGTCAATGTTGGAAACTAAATAAAAACATGGTAAATTATGAATCAATATCAATGGATGGTTCTTTGACCATGAAAGCCACAATAATACATACATGTATAATACTAATAACACTCAAATTAGACTCTCAAATCTTACCGTTAAATCGGGTTAAAAGTAATGTACAATATTTATAATTTTATTAATTTATAAAGCATACAATGTGCATTTTATCAACTAATAATTTAATTTCAGAAGTAACAAGCTTTTGTTATGTGACTGTAATGTCATCAACCTTTTTAATGATTTAATCGTTAAATTCAATTATTAAAATGACAGTTATATTTTACTCTTTTATTTAAAATAATCTTAATGCCAGTGATGCACACCTGAAAATAACCTGCTTTTCACCACATAAGTGAGGTGATTTCTACATTTACAGAAAAAAATATAAGAGTCATTCCTCTGGTAACTACATTAGTATTATTACCAAATACATGATAGGTATACAAGATAAACATGAGGATAAATACTTTATTTCAAGAGAAACACTTCATCTACAAAAACAACAAAACACTTTGTGAAGCACATTGATTTGACCACTGAAAAATGTACACAGGATAACATTTTGACAAGAATGAAGCACATTGATTTGACCACTGAAAAATGTACACAGGATAACATTTTGACCAGAATGAAGCACATTGATTTGATCACTGATGTACACAGGATAACATTTTGTGAAATACATTGATGTGATCACTGATGTACACAGGATATCATTTTGACCAGAATGCATATGGTTAAAACTTTCATCAAAGTTTCATTAAAGGCAATTGAATAGATTAGGATGAGTCAACATACTTTTAGGTTTGTATCTTATAAGTGACTGATGAAGAAGGTGATATCCCTGAACTTAGTTTTTGGACAATGTAATGAAAAAGTGGATAAAAATAAATGAGCATGTATGTCCCTATTGATTTTGACATAGACATTGACATTTCTGAAAGATGAATGACTTAAACTCATTCTATAAGGAAGTGATGTATCCAGATGAAACGATGTTTGCAGTTAAAAAGTGATCATTCACATTTTTCCAGACACACAGCATGTGTCATTTGAAGTCTTGAATACTCTCGTTGGTCGAGACATCAATTTTTTTTTTTTTTTGTGGCATGGAACCTTGAAATAAAATTTCATAGAGATTTATAAACTATACTCAAGTTATTGTGCATATACCTAATGTCTACAGACAATGAAAGGGTTTTCCCATTTTACAATATTTTTTGCAAAAGTAAAAAAATGTACTTGTATATGATTGATTAGAAGTTTTGTACATATGGATTATACTCATTAATATACTTGCCAGATCAGATTTATTAACTACATCATGACTTGTAAATAACCACTGGCATCCTTGTTTCTTGGTTATTTTATCTTTATCTTCATTCTATAAGTACAAAAAGGTCTGTAAAAATGTAAACCAGCAATCCTCTTCAATTGACAAGTACAATGTACCCATTGGGCTATGGCTTCAACTTGCCAACAGTTTTTGTATGCATTATATACTTTAATTTACTCAACTTAGATTAGCTGCCAAACCTGGCTGTTATCTTATATCGTCCATAATAGACTCCTTATACATGTCAGATACTGAAGCTAACACTAATTTAACTCAAAATTACCTTAAAATGTCAAAGCAAAAATGAAACTTTGAATTAAGACATCATACAAGTAAATCTTTCAATTAAAGGAGAATACAACAGGAAAGAGTATTGTATCCAGCAGTGGCTGACTCAAGCATAAATACAATGAAGGAATGGCAAAAAACACTAAAGCATGATAAATGAATGCTCAAAATGCATGAAACTATCTGTTTATCAGATGTCACTCTATCATCGACTGACACCTGATAAACAAATGCTTCTACAGTGTACTGAGCATTCAAACACAAGGTAAACAATACTTTCAGTGTGTGAAATTGAAATTACAATAGTCAAACAATTTGAAATGGTTCCACACTTTGAGATCAGAAACATGTTTCAGTCTATCAATTACACTATGTTTTTCTTACATTGTATTTTATCCAACTCTGCACTTGTCCATTTTTTTTAAATGCATGTAGTCACCAATTTGATACTTTGTTCATGCATCAGCCGAAAAGCGAAGTCAACAAATTGGCAACCCAAATCTGTAGAAGTCATGTGATAAATGACCCCAAAACAGTGTTATTTTTTACTGCTGCAACATGCACTGGAAGATCAACATGTTTCAGCTTCATTGGTTCATGTGACTTTGACAAATTACACTGATATAATGTGAGTCTGTTCATTTTCTCATTAAAATCATGGATTTCAATAACTTTCATTTCAACAGGAGTAATTAAGATTTGAACAAGTGAAATCTGGTTTTTTTGTTCAAGTTCTAATACAAAATTTAAATCTTAACAGTTGATTTAGTTAAAATGAAATGGTGAAATTTGCTTGGTGCCTCCTCTTATTGAAATCCCTGTAAAATACAACATGTACAGAAATAAAGAAGCCAAAATACCTCCCAAAAGAGATTCTGTCAGCTTTTTCAGACTGACCCTTTGTAAATGAGCAACTGGGACTTCACTAAAAACTGGGAGTGTGGACCAGGTGCACCGGTAGGGTACAAATGTAAAATTTACATTTGTACCCTACCGGTGCACCTGGTCCATTTAAAATGTCCTCTACTTCTCTAGAAACATCCTCCAAGTTGCTCATAAAAGTCAAGTCCAGGGTAGACGAAAAAGGAGGGAGAAAACTATGACACTTTAAACATTGTATACAATGTCTCCAATGTGTGTCTGGTCATCAAATGGACTTCAGTTAATTATAACTCAGTACTGGACATTTATGATGAAGTATTAATCAATGATAAATAATTATTTTATGATTTATTTTTTTTTGCATGTTATATTTGTCAATCGTTGATACCACATACTAATCGTCTCAAGTTGAGACTCTCAACCACTATTTATTGTGCCAGCTGACAGCTTGAATTCAACAATTAAATGGGATACATGTAAATTGACTGTGTAATGAGTAATCATATTATTGGTGTAGATATTGACAACTGAATTGAAAATTTTCCAATGGACTCCCCTGTTGAAATTTTTTAGGGGTCCCTAATGAATTTTGAATGTCAGAGACCTGGGAGCCTGGGTCCATGCAAACCCTACTGACTAATATTCAGGAATTTAAGAATTACATTAATAAATTAAAACTAGGGAAAAGTGTGGGCCCAGATCATACTTCAAATGAAATTATTAAATATAGTAGTCATGGTTACTGTCAAGGCTATTACTAAACTGGTTAATAAAATTTTAGAGACTGGAAAGTATCCAAATAATTGGAGAAATTCATATAGTGTTAATTTTCAAATCATGGGATAGCACTAATCTCAGTAATTATTCAGGTATTTCCCTTCAAATTATATAGCTGAATTGTTCAGCTCCATCTTGAATGGTAGATTGAATAAGCACTATGAAAATTTATATGCTCATCAGCAGTTTGGCTTTCGAGCTGACCATAGAACAACAGACAGTGTATTTATTCTTAAATCTCTTATATCCAAATATCTAAATAAAAAGAAAGAAAAAAATATATGTCTGTTTTGTAGATCTTCGCAGGGCATTTGATTCCCTCTGACATAATGGACTTAGATATAAATAAAAAAATAAAGTGGGGAAGAAATTGTATACTGTGATTAGTGATATGTATAACATAACCAAATCATCTGTTAAATTAGATAACAAGAGAACTGAATTTTTCACAATTGACAGAGGAGTCAAACACTGAAACAGGATGACAGTTTAAGTCCGACTATTTTTAACTGCTATCTTAATGATTTACATTAAATTTTTGATAGTAACTGTGACCCTCTAACATTAAGTCAATCCAAGATTTCTAGTTTAAGTTTTGCTGATGATTTAGTCATATTTTCTAGCACTCATACTGGTTTGCAAAATGCACTGAAAAAACTTGAAAAATATTGTGATGATTGGCAGTTAACTATGGATATAAAAAAAACAAAAGTTATGATTTTTCAAAATAAATACAACCCCAGTCCTAGTTTATTTTTTAAAAATGTCCAATTGCAGAGGCAAAAGAATATTTTTTCTATTATAAAGTCTATGAACAGAGCAGTGCAACACGGTTCAGTTTGTGACTCTCTCTCATTGGAAGACAAGTTTCCCTCTGAAATAGTACATAACAGATATTGTAAATCAGTTTTGGGGTTAAAAAAACAGCTTGTAATTTTTCTGCTAAATTAGAACTAGGCAGATTTTCTACTGTATCATTTATTAAGACACAAGTCACATTATATTTCTGCAGATTAAACATGGGAAATACTAATCCCCTATTGAAGGAAGCATATGAGCTACATATAAATCTTGATGGTGAAGGGTTATACATTGGTATAGTTTTGTAAATAATATTTTTGAAGATGCGGGATTAGATATTAAAGATTTTGAATCTGCTGATAAACCTTATAGTAAAATAAAATTTAATTTAAAGATAAAGTTTAAAAAACAAATAAGCAATACATACAAAGAAAAAATTGTAAATAAACTTTCATCTATAAATGATGGCTCAAAATTATTTCTATACAGTAAACTTAAATCAGAAATAGAAATTGAAGAATATCTGATAAAAGAGCCAAATTTTAAAACCAGACAAATGATTACTAAATTTCATGTAAGCAACCATACACTAGAAGTTGAAACAGGCAGGTATAAAAATATTTCAAAGGGAAAACAGATTTTGTAAAATATGTAAAGATGAAGTTGATGAGGAGTACCATTTTTTTCTCAACTGTAAACAGAACTCAAATGTAAGAAATAAGCTTTTTGCAGAAATGGTTCAACTAAACCCTAATTTTAGCAAATATCAACCACTGGATAAATTAAAAAATATACTTTCTCCAAAAGCTGAACTTTTGACAGCAGTATGTGATTTTTTAAATCAATCATTAGAATGCTAAATTGAGGTCCATGCCAATCAAAAGTTGCACAATTGCATATACCTGTATATATATATTGATTTTTGATGCCCAATTTGTATTTTATGTTTATTCTTTGTATTGTATTTGCTTGACCCATATGGGTGTAATTTGCAAATAAAGTATTATAATATTAATACCAATGTCAATACTGTCAGCAGAGATTAATGAGATTAACATCACTATGCTGGGTGAATTATCACACAGGTCAGTGATTCTCCTTACACAATTTACAACTTGAAAATATGATGTCCCAGATGGGTGGGTGCACTGCTTATATTTCACCCAGAAAAATTCTGACAGACATGGTGTTTCACCAACTAGTTCAGATTTAAAATTCCGAAGTGTTAGAGAACCAAGTGTCTAAGAGTGTATAGTAGTAGGACATTTTGAAAAAAAAAATCTTTCAGTTGAAGAGATCATGATCAAATCCTGCTTTCTATGCCAAACCTGGAACTATTTGACTGATAATTTTACAAATATCTGGAATGTCTGGGGCCAGCTCCAACAGGTCATATTTAAATATGCCTGCACATGCCTGCCAGGTTAAAATACATCTGTAGAAGAAAAGCATATGCCTGCAGCACAAATATTGTTTTTTTTCTGTCAAAATACGTTATATTAGCTTAGTAAGATGTATTTTGTTCAAATAAATTATACTTTCAGGAAATTATTTATGGAAGGGAAGTAGAACTAGCCGATGTAAATAACGATCTGGCAGGCGTTCGACAATTGTGATTTGGCATGTGTATTTGTGTATGAGATAACTATAATTACGTAAGTAAGAGAGATGAAAATAAATGTATTGACTTATAATTTAATCACAGAAATAAAAAATTAAATATATTTATATTGTATTTCCATTTTCACTTCATTCATAGTTTCTGTTTTACCCTAATATTTTAATTAACCAATGTTTAGGTAGACAGAACGGAGACCCTGACCGAGGACTCCAAGTACATTTCTGATCTCCCAAAAAAGCTAACACTAAATACAAAGTAGATAAATGTATTCATTTTACAGGTATTTATTCATATTTATTGATTTTATTTCTAAATTCAACTATTCAAACCGGCAGATGTATACATTTCTTCTGCTGGCGTATTTTTAACCTGCAGGCATCTGCCAGCATATTTAAGTAGGACCGACTCCAACTGATGAAAATATCCTACTAAAACTCAGCAAAAATAATAAATGGCATATGAATATTGAAGTCTACTTCATGAGAAGGAAAATTAGTCCTTCACTGGAGGCCAATGCTTTCCTCATTATACTGTAATTTTGTAAACACTTCTAAACAGAAGACATGTAAGAAATAAAAGGATATTCAGTACAGACTATCTTATTTCATACTTGGTCGTCGAATAAAATAATGCGTCCAGAGCAGGAGCTGGTAGTAAAAAAGTGCTTTTGTTCGTTAATGAAGATAATCAGGTCACTAATTTTTTCATCAATGGAACCTTTCCGACTAAAATCTATTCCACAGGTTGCTTGGTTTTTCTGTTTCAGAAAAGTTTCCATTTCTTCAATGTAAATAATTTTCTTTTCCAGAAAAACAATAATTGCTTGTTTCAAACGTCTGAAAGATTTAGATTGAAGCGACGAGTCTCACTAATTAGAAACAACAAGCGATAAGAAGTGACAAGAAGCGTCAAGAAGTCTAGGAAAAAAAAATACAACAAGTATAGCAGTAAATTACAGGTCAACAGAAATACCCAAGAATACCACACTATACCTTAAAACATTATTGAATAATAATGATAATAATAGAAAACATATATCTTCTATTGATACGTGATATTTAAAAAATATATATTACAAACAGTCAAACTGGTGAGTTCCGACAGACGGATTGCCAAGACGACAGACGTGTTCATCATCATCATCATCATCATCATCATCATCATCGTCATCCATAAAGAACAGGAGTCCCGGAACGACTATTTTAAGTTCTGCGTAGGAGTACAGTTAGGCCAATGCACACAGCTGGGGTCCACTTAAAACTTCCAAATATTTACAGTAAAATTTTGTACATGTATGGTGGTGCTCTAGCATCTCTCAGGGCTAGTCTGGAGGAGGTTAGCCCTGAAGTCCTCGATGGTGGTGCTCTGAACTGTGTTGTTCAGGCCATTTCAGTTTCTGACTGTTCGTTGGAAGAAGGCATCTCTATACATTTTGTTGTGGTACTCTCGATAGAATCTCTGTCCACGTCTAGTGCTGTAACTGGACCCCGGAGGCATTTGTCACGGTCAATGTCTACCAAGTTGTGTTGTATTTTGAATAACATAGACAGTCTGCTGTTTTTGTGTCGTTCTTCTAATGATGTCCGATTTAGTTTCCTTAACATGTTGGTAACGCATCCAGGTGTCTGGTGGTGTACTCCCTGGTAACGTAGCGCTCTGCTCGTCTCTGAACATTTTCAAGGGCCTTGATTTTACTTAGGCTGGTAGGGTTCCATACGGATGGAGCATACTCGACTGTTGGTCTAACTAGGGTCAAGTAACTTCTTTTCCGGATTGTTTTTGGGCAGTCCTTCAAGTTTCTTCTCACCAATCCTAGAATTCGGTTACTCTTTGTTACAACAGAGTCTACTGGGCTGGTCTTGTTCGGGCTTATTCTGACGACAGTGCATTTTGATGGGTTTAACTTCATCTGCCATTTACCCTCCCATGTCTCGAGGGCAGTGAGACCTTTTTGTAGTAGTGTGCTGTCAGCTTGGATTTTGATTATTCTGAACACGATGCTGTCGTCCGCAAATAATTTCGTTTCAGAGAGGTCGAAGGCCTTTGGCATGTCATTGATATACGCCAAGAATAAGAGAGGACCTAACACCGATCCCTGTGGCACACCTGACATTACTTCAGCTGTTGTTGACTTTGCCCCCTCTAGTACTACTCTCTGGTTCCTGTTGTTTAAGTAGACTTAATCCATGAGATGATGTTTGTGTTCACGCCATGGTAGATCAGTTTGTGAAGGAGTCTGCTGTGCAAGAGTTTATCAAAAGCCTTGGCAAAATCAAGTAATATAATGTCCACTTGGGTTCCTGTTGACAGACGTTTAGCTATCTCCTGTATGGTTACTATCAACTTTTCTTTTGATCTTCTCTTCTTGAAGCCATGTTGGGTATCTGTTAGTATCTTATTCTTGGCAAAGTGCTTCATGATGCTACTGTGAATATGTTCTAATGTCTTACAGGAGATAGGTGTAAGAGAAACGGACCGATAGTTTGCTGGGTCTTTCTCCCTTTTTAAATACAGGTACTACCATGGCATCTCGCCAATCTTGTGGGACTGTGCCGTTGGGGTTAAATGCATCCAGCACTTGTTCGTTCTCATTAACGGATCCACGGCTATTTTCAGGTTTGTATAGATTTACATGTACATAATAAAGATTATTTTAACCGTTGTACTTATATTTTGTATTCTCTTTAATATTTAAAGTGTGTTCAGCCTTGTGATCAGTCAACCGTGACGACTTATCTCACCTTAGTAAATTCAGGTGAGATTAATAGGTTAAGTGATTGTTGTGGGAAAATGTCGAAAATTGTTATAATGTTAAAATGTAACAATGTTGCAATTTCGTTGGTTTTAAGCTATCAATACATGATCGGCTTATGAAAGTAAAATAAAATGGCATATTGTTTTTTCATTTTTTTCAATTTAGATCGAAGATCAGAATTGATATAGCAGTCGCCAGAGCCTTTAGATTTGTAAAGCCTGTTAGCATATGCAATTATCTTGCACTACCGCAGGAAAATAGTCCCATTGGCTTACCTCGTTAAGATTCAAATGCAGATAGTTAGGTACACTTTATAGGTATTTCTAATACATCATAATTAATTCGATGCTATTTACGCCAATAAACAAACCGAATAAACAACTTTTACTGCGAACTAAATATACTTGTATAAAGACAGAGGTTCCAGGGAGGGAATACACGTCATGTTCCAGGTTATTATGTGCCGCTCATTTTTTGCCAATCTTTTAACAAAAGGATCGTATAATCCCCGAAACTATCCTGATGTATTACCCATTGTATCGTGTATTTTTATTACGGTTACCGCCTCGTGAAATTGGCGGTTGTCTCTTAGAAAAGCAGTGGACTCTTACCCTACCGGTTCATCAGGTCCATGTAATCTGTTTTTAGTGGAGTCCTAGTTGCGCTTTTACTTTTGTTACTTTGTATGTATCGTTTTGGTGTGTCTGTTTTCCATTTTTTTTTTTTTTTTTGGTATTTTTGCTTGGATAGCATTCTTTTGATTTCCGCTAGAATCTTGATTACTCTTTGACAGACAGATTCGACCTAGAGGTCGATAAAATGAATTTCGACTTAAAACATTATTAACTGGGAAAGGCCACCTAGTATTTAGAGGTATAATACCCCTGTTTCGGGAACCATTCGCCTGCACATATAAGAAAGTAGTTCGAAATGACATGAAGTAGACCTAAGATTGTACATCAGTTTTCTCATAGTTAAGTAGAGATATAAAACTTAGTATCATCTGAAAGCTGAGTGAATCAGCAGTAGTCTTAAAACTACATTTTCTTTTCTAACTGTGGGTAAAATAATTCTGGACAAAAACTCTATGCCCTTGATATGACTAAATTTCAAAACGAAAGTAGTGATTTCTGCATCTGGCTACTTTAACTTTACGGTTCTTTCTTAGAAGGCACATAACTTAAAGGTATGTTGACATTTTTATGAGAGTTAAGAAAAAGGGTGCCCGTGATAATGAAACCTCTCCAGCACTGTACTCATGTAAAATTTGCTATGAGCCTTATAAATAGCTGAATTTAACATAGAAAGTAATGGGGGCATGAAATGGTAGTATTACGCCTTGTAGTTCGATTACAATATGCAATATGTCAAAGAGTTGGTGTTCATTTATCATGGTGTTTCATGTAAACCGACATCAAACCTGAATATAACGCGAACTGGTGCACTGCAACGATGCATCGTGAATTTTGGTGTGTGCGGGTTTTTTTAAATAGCCCTCGTAATCAGAATGACTAATTTAAAAAATAAATCCAAGAATTCAATATGATATTAACCATTTACAACAATAAGCTTGTGTTATGATACGTCTGAATTCGTTCCCCGAACTTTCCTTTTATACCCTAATTTTGAAATTTAACGATTATCTGAGGCGTAAAAATTCAAACGATCGATATAAATTGATGCAGTGCATGAGTACTTTGATTATTTACATTTGTATGTCTTTTACAATACGCAATCATCTTTAAATAAACTTAATAAATAATTTTTAAAGGTTATATCATTGCACATTAAAGAATGTCTAAAACTTCTTTGATGTTTTGGAATTCAAAAGTCGCTTTCGTAGCCCAGTTTTCTTTGCAATGCCCTTTGATTTGTTAGGCAGCTTGTATCTGCCATTTTTCTGCTGTAATTGCAATTGGTTTCCGAGTCGAAGACTTCAAAATGTTCATGAAGTATTTTGACTGGTCTGCTGCTTATTTCGTTCGGAAAATGTCCTCTCTCTCATGTACTCCTACAACGTAAGAGGTTGGAATTCCGTTCCTCCATACCCCAACCTTTTACTTCCAAGCTCCATATTGCATACCGCTCGTTCCGACGTTCATTGAAATCGGCAGAATTATTGTAAAATATTTACCATTTAAAACATTTATACAATTTCTTTCCCATAACACAGGAAAATGTGAATAAATTGAAGAAAAACAAATGACCTACCTGATTAGAAAATCCAGCAATCCTGGAAATCCTTTCTAAAAGCAGTTAAAATGAACTTCATATTTGGCCTTTAGCTTTTTGAATGCGTAACTCCGGTTGACAAAATTACGATTTTAAAATTAAATAGATAAATAAAAAAAAAACTTATAATATTTTAAAACACTTATTTTAGCTAATTCACCTTTGTGGTGGCTTTCGACATGTCAGATGCTAGATGTTGGGATGGCATCAAGTCAGAAAATAGCTTGCCAGACAACCTCTAGCACTGCTGCAGTACTCTTATGCAAAATTTCCTGCTAACGCCAAACAAACGGTAGTTCCCAAGGCTATATAATGCTCTTTGAAGATCCAGCATTTGGAGTTTGACCATATCGGACAACATATTAATAAGTGCGGGAGTTGACTGTGGTTTCCAATTGATGTTTATCTTCACAATATTATGAATAGATTGTTGTTTGCCTGTTTGCTTGCCGAATTTAAACCCTCCCTGTCCAAGTGTTGAAAGTTCAAAGCAAGCTTAGGTTTGAGGGACTTGGTGAAATAGTTGTAAAAATCTGGACTGTTCTTAGCGGCTCCATTAAATACTATAGTAGCACATCTTTCCTCGAACTCATAGTTGTCTTTAGCATTCAGGATCCGGTCGTGCCCAAATATTCTGTCAAGAATAGTAATTCTTTCTGCTCAAGTTACGCCAAGTTTATTTTTCAGGTAATCTGACACTTTGTCTCTCATATGTTTTGTACACAACGATCTTTTTTGCATGTGGAGAAACTGTGTCTATTACTTTTGTGATGGCTTTTTCGTCGTCACTTCCTATCTGGATTGAAGGCGGTAGCATCAATTCCACACTCGATAATTGGGATGTCAACTTCGCATGAATGTACACAATGGACGTAACAGAATCATGTAAAGATCTTTGGAAATCAGTTAAAAACTAAGAAAAAAAAAAGTAAATGAATTCCTAAAAAAATCATGAACACAAGAAAAAAATATTCTCTGAGATCTAAATATAGACACCTGTGCAAATATGACGAAAAAGCCTTTGAAAATAAAACTTGCTCTGAATTAGAATATGCATATGGAAAGGATCCCAAAACATTTAGGGGTGTCATAAATAAAATAAGTAGGCAATCGTACAGACAAACAATGTCGATGACATTCCTCAAGACGACTTTCTTATATTCCATAAAAAAATGAATAAATCTGAGAATGAAGCAATGATATACATCATAATATCGTAAATGATTTTAAAAAAGATTCATTTAATCCAAATTGTGAATTCAAGAAAGAAATTACTACTGGTGAGATAATCAAAGTCATTCAGACACTGAAAAATAGAAACAGTACTTCATCAGATCTTATTGCAAACGAAATGTTTTTAGTACTATTTCATAAGAAGGGATATAGATATGACCCAAATAACTATAGAGGATTATATATTGCTTCAAATTTAAATAAACTATTTAACAACGTTAGTTACAATATACTACTGAAATTTATGAATCTTAATAAATTAATAAATAAAAACTAAATTGGTTTTACAAAATGAGAGTCGGATGTCCCATCACATGTTTACCATGAAATATATTATATATGAATATAAATCAGAGAGGCAAAAATTGTTTACTGCCTTTATAGACCTTAGAAAAAGCGTTTGATACAGTGTGGCGTATTGGATTGTTTTATAAACTTTTTAAACAAAATGTACCTAGCAAAATCTATAATGTAATATTTTCTGTTTATAACTATACAACTTTAATAATCAAGTTTAATAATGGGCTAAGTGCCCTCCTCCATATACCAGAAAAATAAAGTTGGATTTGCACGATCAAGTCATTCTTACTATGCAATTCCAACCTTATTGCAATAAATTTAGAGCTCTGACTCTGAAAATTATCAAAGCTGAAAAATCATATATCCAATTTAGAAACACTTACATCAAGGAATTATTCATAAAGGCCTTGTACTTAAGGCTTACCCCTTACCACAGGAGAAAAATCCAAAATATTCCATCACTTGGAATAGCATTCTTTTCAATAGTTCTTTGAGTCTGCTGCACAAAGCCCAGCGCCCTAGACCACTCGGCCAGCTAGGCTATACAATTTAGCTTTCGCTGGCCAGGTCTTTCCTCCTCGTAGGATTAATCTAGGGCTGTAACTTAGTAAACGATGTGTGGTAGTACGGGACAGTTAATCTAGGTGTTATTATGTAGGATAGGGAATCAAATTAATGATGCATGTCACAACTAATCAGTATTATACAAACGACTCAGAATGTGAAGACTCTATTCGCTACACTGCCCCATCGGATCAAATTGATACAGGGAAGATAATGTAAACTTATAGAAGTGTCTGAAAAATTCCCAACGATGTTAGAACTGTCAAATTTGCGATGTTTATATATTAGAATGTTTCGAAATAAGAAACATATTGATTTGATTTTATTCAGTACATCATTATGTTAACATCTACAATATTTGTAACATGTTATATCATGTTGTTTATATTACATATATGTTGTAACTGGTCATAACCATATTTCCTTTAAGAGTTAGTGCCAATAAAAAGTATGTGTATGATGCCCCAGAAAAGGGGACTGCATTGTGAACTTAAATGAAAGATTCATTGTCAATATCTTTTATAATATTGTTAATAAAAAATATACTCTGTATTACATAAATGAGACATATCAAGCTCTCTAAGTTAACTGTGAATTCTGAAATTCCAGTTCTTAACCTTGTAATTACAACATTTATCAGACCATATAAGATTATTATTTTTGTGTTTGACTCTACAGTTTACTATTGTCACATTATGTAAATACGTTTTGTTTGCCATAGCAGAATTAATGCATCTGCAATAAAGAATTCATTTATCCATGTTAGTTTGGGTGTTAGAGGGTCCAGTTTGTTATGTTTGTTAAAATTAACATGGAATTTTAGAATAAAAAACAACTTATCATACAATGATTAAACAGATAGGTAGACTCATGTACTGTAAAATCACAAATAATATTTAACGTATCATTTGATACAAGCATTTAGTCAACAACACTACATTCAATACATGTACATGTATGTAATACATGTGCATTTGCCTGTTAGGTCACCTATAGTTCTACCGTTTATGATAATAAAAAGTCCCGACTCTTGACACAAATTTAAAAGAAGTCAACCACTTTTATTTACGAGTTCGTAGTCCAAATTATTCCTTGAACTTGTAATATCAGCTACATATCTACTATCTTCTATATCTATATTCTTACTTATATCAAAAGTGATATAATCTGGTTTTGTATTTGTGTAACCATTGAAATCACCCTGTATCATTACATAACCTACATTGCTATGTCTAGCGGTGTCAATTAATAGTCGGTCGTAAACCGATTCAATTCCCTCGGTACTTTGAGTTTTCAGGTGAAATGTATACTGTAGCGATATATAGATCGCGTATGTTAATCAAAGTGCTGAGGCACTGAGTCAAGGAAGACCCAAAAGTAATCAAAAATATTCATGTAACCAAATTGTGAGCTAAATTAACCGATCACAACTTACTCCTTTTTAAGAATAACCATTTGTTTTAACGCAGTGTATATTTATACAGCCTGTTTATCAATATATATTATTGTATCTTCTTTTGTGTTATTACTTTTTGTATTCCAGGCTGTACACATACGTTGATGTCCTCAAATTTCCTAACATATAAATCAGCATTTCTTACAAAATATGAATTTCACTGAGAATCACTGACTATAAATATTCGATGAATTACCAAAGTAAGAATGGATCCACACCTTGAAATTTCGGTTTGGAGATGCATGAAGTAGAAATGAATCCTGCAGACTGGATGAAGTTGAACAAATGCCTAATCTCAAGGGAGAAATGAGCAAAAACTTTTCCTTGTTTGTGCTCACTTTGATGTAGATTTTTTATTTATAATAAATTAAAACTAAAATTTGTCCTTGTCATTGCTGTCTAGATTAGGCTATGGGTTTAACTCGTCGAAACTGTGCACGTATTTGCAATAAATGATTACCTTTCTCTAGGAATTTTTCAGTTTAAAGATCATTAAACTAAAAACAACTTTGTAGCTCATAGATTAGAGAAATTTAAGATTCCAATTAAGTTGGAAAGTCAATGGTATAGAGATATGGTGACTACAGGTAATATGATGTCTTTATCACAAATGCACTTTGAGTATAAATCCCTCTTTTTTTTCTCTTTCCAAAAACAAAAAAGTTAATAGTGAACCCATACCTGATGAGTACCACATTTTTATGATGAATCGCTATTGCTGATTGTTTTATACCTGTCTGCCTTCAATAATTTATGTGCATTTCTTTCACTTTTTTTTTTTGCCTGATTTAAAAAATGTTAAAATAGTATATATCTACTATAGTTCAGTGTTTTTAGGTTTTATTCTTCTAGTATCTCTATCAGCTGTATTAATTAAAAAATAAACATTGCTTTCTCTAAAATAATTTAAATTTATCTGAAATAACATAGCAAAATTTACAAAAATGTACACTGTATTTCATGAGCACATTTTTGTTTCAATGACTATTATTAACAGGTAACATAAGTAAGAGTAGAACAGGTTACTTTTCACCTGTCATTGTTGAAACATCCCCTCATAACCAGATAGATCATTAAAAGTGGTTTGAAGTGATGAGTTTAAAACAAGAAAATTAAAGTCATTTCATTTACCAGACAAAAAACCTTCTAAATACAGAAAATGGAAAACTTGCTAAGGATATTGCTTAAGGGCTTCTTCCATGTATGATTTTAGCTACCTGCTGATTTGTAATGATGTTTGGATCCTCATTTCAAAATCTCTGGATCAATCACTGCATTTTGATTTATCTATGAGCAATTGAAGTCACATTGTAAAGTAGAAAACAAATTGGATACATGTACTACTATATTACAAGTATCATAATTTCATGTATGAAATTTTTATTTGATATTGCACTGCATATGCCAATAACCATAGCACGTGTATTTTTGTATTTTTCATTGTAAATTTCTTGTTCACAGACATACAAATGTAAACTGCAATTTTTGTTAAGAAATATGGCTACACTGTTCTAAACTAGCAATAAAAATAATATATTTATCACCAGTTTAAAAAAAAATTAAATAACTGTGTACATACAAAGTATATGAATAAATAATGTATACCTTCAACACTTCCCTAGTACATTGTACATGTAAGAATATCCATGAAAATCAGCTTTTCGAAAAGGTCTACTTTTGGTAGCCTTGACATCCAATACATTTTCAATGCACTTTAATGGATACAGAATTTCTAATATAACTGTGTCTTCTTGTGTCTTGAAAACCCTGTCTCTTAATGTATGATCTGCATTCTAATTAAATGTATATGGTATATCTTGACAATGTACTAAAAAAGTATCCCCTGAGTTTCTTCTGACATTTTTTATGTTTTTAACTGATATTTTGGTCAATTCAACAAACTCCAGGAATGTTTGAGATGTGATCCAAATTATTTGACCAAGTTTCAACAAGATTGATTATTTAATATTTTGGAATAGAGTTACTAAAATGAGGGGTTTTTTATCTTATCGGATAATAGACCTTCAATAATCCAAACAACGGATTTTACAGGAATTTTTTTTTCAAAGATTTTTCCAAACAGGAAAACTATTGACCAAACTTTACGACAAACGTGATGACTTTTCATTCAGAATTGTCAACTTTCCTTTCATCTGTGGCAACATTCCTTCGGCTCCTGCGTATGGAGTGTTCATATCACAACTCATACGTTATGCCAGAGCTTGCCGGGACTACGCAAACTTTTTGTATCGCGCTAGAACTCTGACAAATAGGCTTCTGGAACAGGGTTATGTTGCTACTAGATTGAAGTCATCACTACAGAAGTTTTATGGTCGTCACGATCCACGAGTTCATGATGACGACCATAAAACTTCTGTGGTGATAACTTCAATCTTGTAGCAAAATAACGATGTTCCAGAAGCCTATTTGTTAGAGTTCTAGCACGATACAAAAAGTCTGCGTAGTATCGGCAAGCTCTGGCATAACGTATGAGCTGTGATATGAACACTCCATACGCAGGTGCTGAAGGGATGAGGGATGTTGCCACAGATGAAAGGAAAGTTGACATTTTTTAATGAAAAGTCATCACGTTTGTCGTAAAGTTTGTTCAATAGTTTTCCTTTACCATCG
Organism: Perna viridis; assembly: GCA_037379345.1. Lineage (NCBI taxonomy): Eukaryota > Metazoa > Mollusca > Bivalvia > Mytilida > Mytilidae > Perna > Perna viridis. The sequence goes on along the minus strand of CM074514.1, from coordinate 23,407,920 downwards.
ATTTCTAAGTGTAGGTCAAGATATGAGGCCGACTTCACAGTGTCTGTAGTATCCTTTATTTCAAGTTCTTTGGGGCAGATGCGATGTATCAAATCCCCGGAATTAGGATTGTTTAAAGATAATACGTCATCTATATAGCGGAAACTGAGATTAAAGAATCTAGTCAAACGACATTATTTCTTTAGGAAACTGGTAGATATGAAGATTCTGCGAGGGAGAATAGAATGTGTTTTTATGATGAATGCGTTTTAAATAATTGTACGGATAAAGATTTGTGTCGTTTATATGCCAAATTTTGTATTTATCAGATGACATATTTTTTTTTTCAATTTTTATTCAAAAAGGAAGATGTGTGTTTTTACACTGCCTTGATATTTTCATAGAAAGAATGTTTTATATAAATATTGTAGATCATTATGTTGTATACATTAGTCTCTCGTAACTCCTTAAAGGGTGGCCCTTCATTGTATGTACTTTTATTACCTTTAATGCTCATGATACATTTTACTGTGTATTTGTATATGAGAAGTGAGACTTAAATAAAATATTTGTCTGTCTGTCTGTATAACTATCACATCTAAACGAAAAATTATACCAACTGAATAACAAAAATATTGCATATGCATGAAATGAATATTTGTACCAACTGAATGACAAATTAATTTAAATGAAAAGTTATACCAACTGAATGGAAAAAAATATTGCATTCAAATACAAAGCTATACCAACTGAATGAAAACTAGTGCATACAAATACAGTAAATATTATTACAATTGAATGAAAAAAAATGGAAAATATACAAATTGAATTGAAAATGATGAATTCCAATGCAAAATTATACCAACTGAATAGAAAATATTACATTCAAATACCAAGTTATAGCAATTAAATAATAAAGTATTGTATTAAAATAAAAAATATACAATGTAAATGAAAAATATTGCATTCAAAGACAAAATTATACTAATTGAAAATTAATGCATTCAAATGGGAATATACACTAATCAAATAAAAGTTATACCAATTAAATAATTAAATATTGCTTCAAAATAAAAAAATATATATATACCAATTAAATGAAAAATATTGGGTTCAAATACAAAATTATACCAATTGAATGAAAAAATTTTAATTTATCCTCTATTATAAATACCCTACACTTAGCTCCATTCGGATCTAGAAATCAAGATTAACTATCAAAAGATGATGTGCTAAGTACTGCATTTTCCGAAATAAGATATATTTATCCTTAGCAAATAGTAATCATCGTAAGTGACAAACATACTTGACTTTTTTGTACAGTTTGCAGTTATACTATATTTGTTGATATACAAATATAGTAATACACAAATTTTACCGGTTACATTTAAATTGAAGAACAAATAAGTGAAAATGTTACATGATTTCAAAATATAATTTTTGGCCATTCAAAATACTTTTGTGGTTTCAATCGCAGCATCGCATTGTCAGAAATACATGTGCATGAAATAATTATTCAGGGTTTTTCGAGAAAACTTTAATCAGTTGAGATTTGATGTCATAAAATATGCTTCCCAGACAGTAATTCAAATTATATGCAATGACCTCCATTTTGCTTACTCATTCGGAAATTCTTTTTAATGATTCCCGGATGAATCCGCTAATCACTGTGAAAGTAAGAGAGTGCATCGATAGTAAATACATAATAAATTGTAACGTATTAAAACTTAATAAATGCATAAAACAAGTCTGAATAAAAAAGTAGATTTATACAGATTGTAAATCAAAGGTTTGGTTCTCATTTATCACAAGAGTTGCTATTATTTATATATTGTATCGTTTTATGTTTGTTCTTTTTATATATTATCACCTCAATTTTTCGAATAATTTAAGTCTTAAAGACACCATTATAAGCACACAGGTATGTAACTATCATGTGCTCTTTTGTTATTTAATTTTGGGGTCTTTAAATCGGTACATCGAGTAATTTTGTTTCAGTAGTGATGGAGTATTAGATTCTGATACATTGTATGGTAAAAATTTAAAGAGAAAAATCGAATTTTTACTCGATAAACTAAGTGTTCATTTTTAGTTTTGTCATATATTAAAATAGGAGATGTGGAATGATTGCCAAAGAGACAGTCGTCCACTAAAACCAAAGCAATACGTTTGTTCATTTTTTTTCAGAAAGAGTGACAGCAGTTAGAACGATGGGGGTCATTTGAGTTAATATCGTTAAGTTCTATAGTCTTTGTCGAAGAAGTCGCGATCGTTTGAAGCAGGTGAGTATAAGATTTCGTAGTAATCAGCAAATCCAATCGTAATACCTTTTCGAGTTTCGTATAAACACCCAAAAAGTGTCGTATTTCAGAAATAGTTTTGTGTTCTTGAGGTTTCTGTCCTTTGGTTAGTTTTAAAAATGAAGTAGATAAGCTATAAATATAAGGACGACGATGGCACATGGTCAAGTCAGCTCAGACAGCATCAGTTACGAAGAATGAGTGAAATTGTTTGAATTGTATATTTGTTGGTATAAGTTTCTTTTTATTGTGATCTGGAATCGTGATAGAAATAAAAATTGCTTTACGGAGGTAGACCTAGGGTAAATGACACAACTCTTAGAAATCATTGGAATGTTTGTATTCAGCATTTTACATCAATCTCATATACGCATCAAAGTAACTTGGACTGATTTCATTCTGTTTCAAATGAAAGCTTGATAGGCGTTGGTGATATTGAATATTATACAAACATATCACAGATTTCAAGAGTTATGTCCCTTACCCTACGTCTACCTCCTTAAGTAAATTATTAAACAATAGTTCAATGCTGAGTTGACTTTTAGAGAATGTTTTGTCGAGGTGTTTAGTTGTCTACAGCTTGCATTGTCTGTTTCATACTAAATGAAAAGTTAAATCATTTGCGTCAAATCTGAAGCAATGAATTACACCATTACTAAAGGGAAAATATAATAAAAAGATATACAATCTAGTAAAACTGGGATACACATTTTAATGCGTTCAGATTCAGAAACAAATATTCTCAATACATATATGTTAAAGATAATTATGTTTCTAAAATACATAAGTTAAAAAGTATAAAGATTACTCTTTCTTCTTTTCTCAGATTAATGCACCCAGTTCTCGTGTTCTTAGTTTAAATACGATCATACAAACAATAAATGATAAAATTTGTGTAACAAATAAAATATGTACCGATTACAGATTCAAGAATTTCATTTTCAGCAAGCAGACACTGTCACAAGCTTATTTGAGAAAATGTCATTTTTTATTTCATTGTCACCGCCTATAAATACGGAATGTCGCGAATGAATTTGTTTAGGAGTTCCGGAGAGGAAACCAACCAAATTATTTCTTTTCTCTGGGAAAGTCACTTGTCTTTCAGTTTTCAATTTCTTCTCACTACTGCATCTAAGTCTCTGTTCAATTGAACTCACACTTTTGCGTTCAGTGCTTGTACTCCTCAGCGAAAGTGATGTTTTAGGGCCAAGAAAACCCTTTTTGGGTCTTACATCGAATGGTTTCATGGCACTTTTGCTTGCAATATTTTCAGGAGCGTTCTTCCAAAACCCTTTACAATCTTCTGCATATGCCGGCTTTGGGAAATATCTACCAAGTACTTGTCGGCTCTGTAGAAGGATTGGCCTGGGTTTTGAATCCTTCTTTTTATTAATTGTCGGCTCAAGTGTTCCGATGTCTATCTGAGTACACACGTGTGGATATTGGTCCGACTTGTTAACACTAAAGTTACTAAAGCCATCGATAACTTTAGGGGGTCCTCTGATCCTTACTAAGGTGGCCAGTGGTAGATGCCTCCTCTTATTTCCCACATTTTTATCATTCCGGTTCTTCGGTTGTAATAAATCCCAACATACTGGAATGTTTCGTGAATCTGAATTTTGAGTGAAAGACTTTTCTTTTTCCATAGAATTAATAAAGTTATTCAATTTCTACAAAGTATACGACTCCATTTTGCACAACCTCGTAACCATACAGAGCAATTATGAAGTAGTTAAATCCCGTTAATCCGTTTAATCATATCCTGATTAAACCAAATGCAATCGAATACAGGATTTCACCGCTACCTTCATCTTAATAATGCAACAAAGAAACGACATTTAAAGATTAATTTGAAATATTAATAAACAAATCTTATTCAGTCTTACTTAAACACCATAGGCTGTTTGTGCACTTTCTGACTTGCTGTTAACGTCTATCGATACAGAGGTCAATAGGTCGCATGAAATGAAAATAGAAGATTAAACTATATTCGTTGCTATAGGTTATCAGTTGCAATACAGATTGCCGATGGACGGCGAAAAATATAAGAAAAGAAAAGGATGATTTTTGGTCAGTATCGATTCCGTATGTTCCGGAATGATTTTAAATTTACACGCATAAGAAACGACAAAAAAAAGTATGAAAATATAAAAACAAGTTGAGGGTGACAAATTACAATTCTTGCAATTAAATGCTTTGTGGATGATTTCTTTTAGACGGATTTTCAATTTATCGTGGGACAAGGTTGTATGTTGAAAAGTCAAAAGTTTTCAAGCAGTTAACTTGAGCGATAGAGCCATTTTTAAGATAATCTATAGGACCATTACGGAGTACACAGTAACGAGTACAACAAAACTCAAAAAAAATAAATAAAATCAACTGGGACTATTTGCCAGGTGCATAAATATTTAAGCAAGTTTGCTCTGTTTCAGAAAAAAGTTATTGAACGATATAATGAAATATGTTAGCATATTGATATAAAAAGATGAATGGAAAACTGACAACGAGAAAAGTTAATTTATTTTATTTATAACCAGGTTTGTTATATGTTTTCTGATTTAGTTGTCATTTTATGATACACAGCAGATTTACAAACAACATGATTTTCAAGCTCTGTCATGTTTGTATATATTGCTCACTGGAAACAACTTGAGCTCCAATTGCTGACAAAGACAAGGAGTTTGCAATATGGCTGCGAGATATAATTTTTTGTCAGCCAATTACAGAAAAAAGAATGGATATGGTGAAACGCAACAAATGCACCAGGATAAAACCTAAATACAAAATAATAAACACGTTCAGATTAGAATAAAGATGTCTTTATTGAAAGACGGAGACAATTTAAATAAAACAAAAGCTACTTTATACTCTGCTGCTATAAAGATCAACACACAAATCTGTCAAAAGCATAACAAGATATCACATATACAGCATACGATAGAAAAAGCAGTCAAAGCATTAGTGATTATATAATCAAAATTGAAATAAGATTAGAGCACTCTAAAGCAGATTAAACATCAATAGAAAAAACAAATATGCAAACACAGATATAAGCAACCAAAAGATTGAAATGTCTAGCTTTGAGCAGAATACTTCTTGAGCTAAAATTACAACTCTGAAGACAGCCTAATTGGCCACTGAATTGGCCAACAATATGAAAGACTTTTTGTTTCATTTTCCGCCCCGTGCAGGTCCGGGTGTCAAAAGAATAGGCCTGCAGCAGCGCTAAGCTTGTCGTAAAAGGCAACTAAATAGTGCTCAGAAACCTAGCCGGGGGCTAGTCGATCTGCCCACAGAGCAACTGGGATGTGTGCCCCAGGTAGTGGAATGGGGTACCGCTGGCGTGTTACATGCTGGGGTTGTCAGGCTATAATACGGAAAACCTGACCGCAAACCATAGTGGTTCATCGTGTTGGGAAAGATGCCACGTTCTTCGAACGTTAAAGAACCCTGCTGTGGTATTCGATAGGAGTAGGGACCTATTCGCTCCGCCACAGGAGGCTAAATTGCCCGACCTTACCCATCCCTCCCTTTTCTAGTGGCAATCTAAATTTGTCGACCTTGTTGCCCTTGTGTCCTTTTATATTTCATCATCATTTCAAGTTCATTTTATCATCCATTTCATGTTCATCGTCTGAATATAGCTGAAATATTGCTGCTCGGACGTTAAACACAACAATCAATCAATCATTGTTTCATTTTCCTACCATACCTGGTTGTTTAAGGTTGTGTTGTCAACTGTGCTTTGCAGATATTTTATCGGACCTGTAGTAAATTAAAACTTTGTCTAAAATGTCATCATCCCAAGTCAGGGTTTTCAGTCCTCATATGCTCCCTTGAGGTAGAGAAGGTGGACTCATAACCCTGACTTAGGAGGATGCTGAAATGTATACTTAAAATTACCATGGCACTCCAATATTACTTAAACTAGCAAACAACATTTGCACCAAAATAACCAACGTGTTTGCGCTGTAACTAATTTTAATGAATCTATTCATTTATTTCGGAATGCATTGATTTGTCACTGCACTCGATATAAATTTCATATAGGTTTTCCGGCATCGAAAAATGGCGGGAAATTTTCATTACCTCCCCTTTTGTCGTTTCCTGTGAAAACATTTCAGAGTTGTCATGTCTTTTCAAATATACTTAACCACCCATTCCTGTTTTTCAGAATGATCATCTGGTTTCAGCATGTGATAGCATGAAAATTACAGAGTTGAACAAGGAACTGCTATTGCAGTATCCGGTTGTCAAGAAAGTGACGGTTAGCAACTTGCATCCGCTTGCATTAAATTGCACGAGATAATTTATTTATAGAGCATGATAAAACTGTACTGTTAGTCTTCATTTAATTAAACATTAGATGGGAGTGTTATCTTCGGTGATTACAAGTTAGTTATGCCATTTTCGTTATTCTTATATTTTGCTTTCAATTCTATGGTGTATACATGACGGTGTTGAAACTGTTTCAAGAGTTTTACTACTAATACTAGTTTTACAACATAAAACTACATATATTTTGTTATCTTTCATGTTTTCATTGGATATAATCAATGTTAGTTTATAGTCATAATGTGACTTTGTCTAAAATATTGAATGAAAAAACATGAAAGATTAATTCAATACATGTGTATGGCAAGCCAAAGTGGAAAAAAAGCTATATTTTTTAATATTAAAAAATGATTTGTTAATATTAGAAATTGATTTGTTAATATCAGAAAATGAATTTGTTATATTAAGAAATCATTATTAATATAAAAAATCCTGTTCTAATGTTAGAATCTCGTTGAATTTTTAATATTGGAAAATGAATTTTTGATATTAAAAACCAATTTCTCAATATAGAAGACTTTGCCAATTTCATTAGTGATGTCATATTCACTAATTTACATATTATTAAGTGCCAGATTGGTTGGCAAATAAACAATTGAAAAGTTCATGATTAGAATCCTAATTTTCAGAACTTTATAACTTTGTTATTTTATATCCAATTTTGGTTCTGTGAAATGTATCATTTAGATAAAATAATTCATATTTTGTATGTGAAATTATAAATCTTTTACTTGAAAAATAAATTTGTAATGATATTTATTTGTAAACCTCTATTTTCATATAAATTTATAATTAAAATCTATGCACATAAAGTCTAATTACTGAATATTTATTTAAAAATTCCATGGATAAAAAGAATTTTATTTGCAATTTTGGGAACCAAGAGAATTTTTCAATTATCTTAAAAAAAAATGAAAAAGTTATGATGATTTAAAGTTGATGCCCCATGCCACTAAGTGGATTTTTTGCCAACCAAAACCAAATCACAGGTAAGTGATGACATCACAAAGAACTCTCCTATAAGTTAATCATTTTCTAATATTAAAAATTCATTTTCTGATATTGAAAATTCAACTTCTATTATTAAAAATCAATTTCTTATATTCAAAATTATCTGATTTTTGAATATTAAAAATGTTTACAAGCCTCAGACTAATAAAATTTTAATTTTTAATATTGAAAATGATTTTCTAATATTAAAAAATGAGTTTTTTCCCCTTAATTTGATTACACTTTTGTAACTGTAATGACCCAGATGATTTCAATCAAAACGATTGGTTACCATTAACCAGATTAAACAACTGGCAATGGCTATATATAGATATTGAGGCCATGATAATGTATATGACATTTATAGTCAACTGTAATGAGCCACTGTGTTTGAATCGGAAACTGGGTAATATTACATAAATTCAGTGCTAACTGATATTTTCATTTTTTAATGTAAACTTCCCATTCTCATACAAGCAATAAAAAACACATAGACAAGTGTGTGATATTTTTTTGAAAGCGGTACATTTTAGGTTTGGGTCGCTTATGATATTGATCAGAGTACCAGATTAGGAACCAGATTAAACAACTGGCAATGAATATTTATAGATATCGGGGCCCTGCTAATGTATATGACCTACATGTATATAGTCTTGTAATGAATCAGAAACCGGGTAATGTTTAGTGCTAACCGGTCATTTCATGTAAACTTCCCATTCTCATACAAGCAAGAAACGCACATAGAACACACAATTATGATACTTAAGAGGTACATTTTTATGTTGTATGAAGCTAGAACTATGACGCTATGGCGATAAACATGGCACAGATCTACAGCTTAAAGTGGAGTAGTAATACACATGTATAATTATGCGAATCATATGCCAATTTGAAGTACTGAAATTAGAAGTGCAAGAAGTCGCTTACAATATTAACGACTTTATCTTTACCAAGGATTGTTGAAGGTAGACAGAATTTGAATCAGGATGATATACATGTACATGCATGTTGCCCAAGACAAGCAGTGGCTAAATTTCTTACATTCCAGACAAACTTAATTGAAAAAGGCATGTTTTATACAAAAAAAACTCTTTACTATCAACATTTTATTAGGGAATACTTGTTATTGATAGTGGGTAAATTCATAAAGGAAATACAATTATTTTTATATATATGCACAGGGAAGTCTAAGTAGCCAATGGCTACTAGCTATGTTGTTACGTGTGTCACTAACCTAATAGTCCCAGTCTGAGAACACCAAAATTTCACATTTTACAAGTTGAGCCCTAGACTGAATATGTAAAGGTTAATTTCTTATTCATACCACTTAATAATAAAACTTACATGTAGTTGACAAATCTCAACCTTAAACAACCAGGTATGGTAAGAAAAATAGGCAAGATGTCTTCCACATTATCCTCATTGTTTGGCTCGTGTCAGGAAACATAACTAATAGAACCACACAGAGAATAATCAGTATATGTTTTATGAAGATCTCTTTTCCTGGTATTTGTCATTATACCCCTGCTATCCTAGTTTAGGATAAATTATGAAATGTTTGTCCACCTTTCTGTCTGTACTTCTGTCATACAGAGGGGTGCATTTCTCTTATCTGTTAATACTAATAACTCCTATAGTACACCACAGATTGAAATTTAATAAAATGATCACAGATTGAATATGTGCACCTCCTATTTCAAATTTTGATTTCAGTGTTTTGTTAGATTTCCCATAGCAATTGTTACATTTTAACTTCTTGTTTTTCAGATGGATCCTTACTTTTCTATGTTAATCATGATGACCTTTATGGTATTAGCCTTTATATTAATGAAAATCTACAGAAGATATCGTTTACAACACTATGAAGTGCCTGCTCGAGATGTCAGAAAAGGACATAGATGGTATATGGTGGACATATTCCCAGAGCAGACCTACTGCAGCATAAGTCACGATCGAATTAAACATGGGGCTCGGTGTGATTCCTGTGGACTTTGTGTTGATGATAGTCACATGAAAGCAGCAAACAAAAAGTTTCCGTGTAAACCATTAACTGAGAGTGGTCCAGTAACACATCATCACTGGATACAAGGCAATCTACCATTATATAGTAAATGTTTTGTTTGCGAGGAAGCCTGTGGTATACTGCCACACATATCTGATGTAAGGTGTGCATGGTGTGGCAGATCAGCCCATGAACACTGTGTTTATATGAAGGAGGAGTGTGATATGGGAGAATTTCATTCATCTATTGTTCCTCCTCATTGTATAAGTTTGAATTGGAGAGGTATTAGAGGTCGTAAACATTTAGTTGTTGAATCAGTTAGACATCCTGGTTATAAAAACTGGTGCCCTGTTATAGTTGTTGGAAACAGAAAGAGTGGAAACAATGAAGGAGAACTGATACTTAGAGAATTCCGATCTATTCTCAATCCTACTCAGGTAACATACAATAAGTACTTGAATTTGTTGATTTACAAATTTCAAGGCTTTTGATTACATGGCTGGTGGAATTCCCTAATTTTTAATGATAGATAATAAAAATTAAAAAAAAAAGTATATGTAAAGGACTCAAGGTTCAGTACGACATGCAAAATTCTGGAAACTAGGTTCCCAAGACATAATTTCTCAGAAATGGCTTTACTTTCAAAATTTATTACCATATCTTCATTCATAATCTTAAAAATAGTTTTTATACTTGACTTTGTACAAATTTAAACACACATAAATTGTTAAATTTTGTAGGTTATAGACTTGAATGATGTTCCACCAGAAAATGGACTTGAGTGGTGCCACCTACTTCCTGATGTAACCTTTCGAGTTTTGGTGTGCGGTGGAGATGGGTCAGTAGGTTGGGTCCTGAATGCCCTTAATCATTTACGGTTTAAGGTAAGATATACATGTATAAGTAAAGAAGAATGGAGTTCATTATTTTTTGCAATATTTCCTGTGGTTTGTCACCTGTAAAGTTTTCAATTTTGTCAAATGTATATTGTAACTTTTGTATGAATTGAATATATAACATGTTTTACTTAAAAATAGTCATAAGATTTTAAAAATCTTCATTTGTATTGCAGAACCCTCCTTTAATTGCAATTTTACCCCTGGGAACAGGAAATGATTTGTCACGTGTCCTTGGATGGGGTGAAGGTCATACTATGCATGATGTTGCTATACCAACAATTTTACATCAAGTAGAAAATGCTGAACCAGATCTGCTGGACAGGTATGTTTCATATCATGTTTGTCACATGTCAAGGATGATGACCATCATCTCAAGTTTTAGTCCTGTCAAATTTTCAAAATTTGACCATAACCCTAAACTAATTGTATCAGAATATTTTTTTAAGTTCTAATCTATAGCATTATGCTCCAAATAAACACAAAACAATCAATAAAACCTGACTTGCTGTAACCTCAATTTACCAATATAATTGAAAAGGGGAAATAACTCTGTGCAAAATAGCTGAAATTTTGATGCAATCATAATTATGCCCTATCTGATAAATTTTAGCATTAAATAAAGGATCAACTACAACTTACAAAGATTTTTCATATCTTTTATTAGAGAACAATCATGGAAGTATACCATATGTCATTTTTTTTCTCATAAATATGAAGTAAATATTCTATTTTTGACAACAAAGCTAAAAATGTTGATAAATAGTTTTCATAAACAATACCAAATTTTATAACAGTATTTTTTTAAAAGATCGAAGTGTCAAAGAAGAAGCATTTTCTGTAATTAGATATTACCCAAAAATTAAATGGACCCATAATACTTTAAATGTGTTGCATATAATTGGCAGCAATAATGTGAGATAGTCAATACAGAACAAATACATGTTGCTCCATCAAAATATCATGTAAATTTCTACAGGAATTTTGAATTTTCAACAAGTTTGATTTTTTAGACTTTTCTGTGTATATATATTGGCATAATGCTATAAGTAAAACATTTTTTTGTTGCAATTAGTTTATGGTTAAGATTTATTTTGATAGGATTATATATACAGAAATGAATTGAAATATTACATGTTTCAATGATCAAAAGGTCCTAGAGGTCACTGTTATGAGGATGTTGTTCTCCATGATAGGACAGCTGAAAACCATCAACAAAGGGTAAATTTTATTAGTTGAACTTTAAAACCTTTAATTCTTATGTATTTATGACCTGAAAGATTGTTTTTCTTTGTAGATGGAATGTTCAGATAACAAGTAAAAGGAAATATCCTGTTTTAGTTAAAAATAGATCAGTAAGTAAAATTCATTGTCACTGTAGTTGATTTTAATATTTAATATTTTGAATATAAAACTACTAGCAGAATGATCTCTTCAAGTTCATTGTTAGATACCTTTCAAAAGGCTTTTCTTTTGCTCCTGCCACTAGTTATCAAGAGGAACAAATTCTTGTCCTGTCTGTACATTTGTCCCATCATTTTTATGGCAAAAATTTGGAAGAATTTTCAGTTTGTTAAGTAGATTTATTTTTTGGCTCAATCAAACATCGGCTTCATGTTTGCTGTAGTATTTGTGGACAATGTTTAGGGTTTCACAATCCTTTGGCAGAAATCTCAACAACCCTTCATTGGAATAATTTGTAATAGGTATGCAACTTTGGTTAGATAGTGTTTTCTGTCTTCTAGCCTTTGGACACTTTGTCACAGCAACTTTTGGCTTCCTTTTCGTCATTTTATTAAGTTGGTCAAACCTAATATATATATATATATTCTCCTGTTGAATTTCAATGATGCTGATGCATCAGTAAGCTATGGACACATTTCTGCTACTTCATACAATATTGGTATATGTAGTTAATGTATAATATCAACAAAATATTTAGTCATAAAGAAGATACTGTATGAACTAGAATAATTGTGTCCATAGGTTACAGATGTTTACCTTGTCATCTATGCCACCATTTATGGTCATTGATTCATCTGGTACTTTATTTTTTTCTTTCAGTTAATCATGAACAACTACGCTTCAGTTGGAGTTGATGCTCTGGTGACATTGAACTTTCATAGACAAAGAGAAAGTAGACCATGGTTGTTTACACATAGACTCATCAATAAGGTAAAGTGGTAGTAAAACATAAATGTATTAGCAGACTTGTGGCAAATAAAAATCATATTAGCTTTAAATTTAAAGCTGTTGTGTGTTAAGTATGTACTAAACAATTGCATTCAATTACAATGTTATGTGCACAAAACTGCCCTGGTCTAACTTGGTAAAATATAAAACTGAAATTTGAAATTTGATGGTTTCATGTGAAGTAGACAGATGTGATATTCAATCGGCAGCTTTCAATTCTTCATTCTTGTAAGTAAGGCCATACCAAAAAAAAAATGCCTAGAATCTCAGGCCTCTTTTTAAAAGAAATTGATGCAGGAGGGAGGCTTATCGTTAAGTAATAAAAGTGGATTCTGGACTGGATATGAAAATTTCTGGATTTTACCATTATAAATATCGCAGATGGGGGAGGGGTTTTTCGGGACGCGGCATTGCCTAAGAACCTTTTTTAGCCTAATGCATCCCTAGATCCTTAAAATTTGTCATACACCATAACCTGGAACTGAGAAATCTTTTCCTCAGAATGCTTTCTCCAATCGTCTGAATATAGCGGAAATATTACTGCTCAGACATTAAACCCCAACAAACAAACAAAAGCTTTCTCCAAACAAGAACATGATTATCCATTCTGATTTCTGTCTTGTATTCATCACTATTGATCACTTTTCTCTAGATTTTTTTATTATTTATTACCTAACATTTGTATAGTGCATTATCTAATTATACAATTACTTATAGTACTTAACATGCAAAATACAAATGTAATACATTTACAGTATATTAATATATACAAATAAATAGCATACATAAAAAAATTGAGCACATTTGCATAGACAAAACTTATTAAGTGTATAAGCATTAAAAATAATCCAATGAAAAACCACAATATATAAAAGCTATACTGGAATTCATAAATATATTACATGTAAGTAAAATTATTAAAATGAATAGAATATTAATATGACAGTGGACTTTACGTAAACTTTGAATATAGAGATATTAAAATAGAAATTAAAATTGACTGAAAAACCTTGAAGCTAGATATATATTTGACAAAAAGTAAAGAATGTATGAGAAATACATAAATTAACCATTAAATAGTGAGGTACTTGACCGATTTCAAAAGACATGCTTAAATTAAATACATATATATTATTATGCATTTGTACAAATTAATTCATTAAAGATAACAAAAAATTATCACTTAAATATGATAGATAAAAATCTTTAGATTAAGAAAAATAAAGAAAAGGAGATGTGGCTTGATTGCCAATGAGAAAGTCATCCATCAAATGCCAAGCAATGAACAATTAAACTTTAAGGGCAAGAAATCCAAAAAAATAATAAGTAATAAAAATAAATGTCTCAAAAGCAAGTTCATTTCAAATGAATAATCATTAACAGTTCTGTGTCACTACTCACTTTTTTCACTTTTTTTATGACCACAAACAAATTTTTCAATCATGTAATGGTATCACCCTGTAGATGTTGTCAACATCTTCATTGTTGGCATCCGTTTACTTAAGTTTATTAACAAAAACCTGAGAAAATCTTCTCCTGTCTTTTTAAAATTTTAACACATTGATTCTAGGAAATAGTGGAGGGCCCTATAGTTTTATAGGTTTTTGCCCCACCCCTTTTGGAAATAAAGGGCTAAAAGGGGGAATGTAGGTGTTATCGTTAGAATTGATAGAAAAAGCTTGATATTGTTGATCAGATTTTTATGATTCAGATGTCAATCTGTTCCTTTTGAAATTCTTTTTTGAATTTTTTTACAGAATGGGCTTATCTGTAACCATTTTGGAGTGAAAGGGTACAAAGTTGCGTCATGCCCCCCAAAAAATAACTTTCATTACTGGTCCCATTTTGAATATTTGTCTTATTGGAGTCCTAGTAAAAATTCCTGCCTGCAATTTTCAATCTGATTTCAGATATCTCTTACCATTTTTGAGTAAAAGGAGGTCAAAGGTGCCACACCCCAATTTTTTTCTTTTTATTTTTGATACGATTTTGAAAAATTTTAGTTAATTTTCAAACTTTGGTCTTAATTGTGTCCAAACCAGTGTCCATAAAGACCAATATGTCCCTATGCTTAGGTGTGTCAAAAACTAAAAATGTGTCCACATTTGTCCCATCTGTTCAGAGCTCAAGCACTGCCTTTGTATCATGCTGTACTCTGCGAATTAACCTATTAGGTTAGGTTACCAAAGTCTAATACTTTTTTTTATAACCTTTCTTCATTCAGTTTCCATTGCACATTTCTTCTAGTCTAAATTCTCTAAAACATTGAAGATTTCGTTTAGGGGATGTTTCCTTTTTCTCATCAAAGTGCCACACAGTTTCTTTGTATCCCTTTGTGTAGATTAGATGAACGTACAATTTGAGTTATCTGCTCAACATCTATGGTGCCCCTTTAACAAAACATCCAGTGATGCACCTATTTTAACCATGCATTATTTTGTAAAAAGAAAGACAACTCTGACCTACTGACTAAAACTTATGATATCGCAGAAGCCAAATGATGTCAGACATTTTCTATTCATTTGAGGCACAGCACTGAATATCTAGATGAATTACAAATTTCTGACGTTTTTACTTAAAAGATTTAGGAATAAGGAACCAAAAAGTGGCCAAAGACAAGCATTCATGTTGTTTAGACATTAACTTGGATGTCTTATTGTACTATATGGTGCCATCTCATAAAAGGAAGGCAGGCATTGATTTTTTGGGTTATGACTGAAGCATTTGAGGGATAAGTGGCCAGTTTCAAGCATTTTCATGATTTGCAAATAATTACTCAAGTAAAAATGAATGGATCTCTGAAATTGTTCTACAAGGGGCCATACCGAAAAAGAAATGCTGGCAATTAGCTTAGATGGTTTTAACTGAAACCATTTAGGAATTAAGGGCAAAAAAAATGTGACCAGAAACAAGCATTTTCATTGTTCGGACTAAAATTTTAGAAAATGTATAAGGATCAGTATGAAAATGTACTACAAGGCTTCCTACCACAAAAGGAATATTTTGTTGAATAAAAAGTGTTGTGGCCTTAATATTTAAGAATTAGATATTAGATACAAAAAGAGGCCTGAAATAACAGTTAAATGTATACCAATACTGAAATGTTTTGAAAACTTCAAGTACTCTGACAAATTTCATTCTGTTCAGAATCTTATATTGTTTCACAATTTTGTGCCCTTTGAATAATTTTTTTCAAGTTATCATGCCATTATCTTTTCTTGCTGGCCTGCCTTACAATGTATTTAGGCCTGTTAGGTGGTTCAAACTGTCAACAAGTTTGTTTCTGCCTGTACTATTGGTTTAATATAAATGGACAATAAATGTGAGAAAAGTAACGTAAAAAGAATACATCCAGTTCCAATGGAGCTGACATTTTCAGACAACATTCTGCTCTCTGCAATATTGTCAGTAAGTTGATATGAAAAACATGAGTTATTGCCCTTAGTATTAAAAATGACATTTGTAGTCTCTGGCTCTTTCTCACAGATATTATTGAATAAATTAAATTAAAATTATATTTAAACAACCCCTGTATAATTGTGTCTCTATATTTGAAAAGGCAGTTTTACCTCAGAATTTTTATAGATAAAGGGAAAGCTTTTAATATTTTTTATATACTATTATTTCACCTAAATCATCATAGTTACAAAAGCTGATTAAGTATTTTCTTGCTTTCACTCTACCATGTACAGTCTCACAACCAAATACAAAATTTCACATCAATATGATGTTCATGCTTATCTCATCATCAGTATGATAAGATTTTGACCAGAATGGAAGTGGTCAAATAAGTTATTTTCCATAAGACTTGGAGGGTATGATAATAATTGAAAGCTTTAATCAAAGATAATATTGGTAAACATTTTGTAATGTCATTGCCATTGGTGGAATTGATTTTTTAAGTTATAGTCTGAAGAGGAAAAATTTCCACATTTATATATGAATTAAGTCCTATTACTTTAACAAAGTATATTCCAAAGTGTATGAAAATCAAACGGGAGCTTACATTAATTGAAATAAACAGATCAAAGAAATTTCATGAGAATTGCTGGAAGTGTTTTCAAGTTGTTGTGCAAGTATTGGAAAATCCCTTATTTTTATGAACCACAAACAATGGTTTCATGTTGTCATCATCATTGTCTTGCATCCATAGAAAATTTGGCTACCAGACAAGAACTTTAGTATAAATGTAAGGATCTTTATTAAATTATACCACAAGGTGCCTTACCACTAAAGAAAAGCTGGGATTGATTTTTGGGGTTGTCAGTTGGAACATTTAGTAAGTAGGGGGTCAAAAAACAAAGCTTTTTCAAGATATCTGGACAATATCTTGACTCTAAGTAAATAGATCTTTATGATTTTTTTACCACAAGGAACCATACTACTAAAGGAAGGCTGACATTCATTTTGGGAGTTGTAACTTGAATCACTAGGTGAGGATTGTGGGTTGTTATATAAATTAGATTAATTGTTTCTTTCTTTTGATGTGAGCTCACTTTCAATTTTTATAAATTATATTTTTTTTTGTTTTTATACCATACAAAAGAAAACTGTGGTCAGTATATGCAGTCATCTCCTGTAGACACTTGGTTTTCATGTAATAACTCAAGTATTATTTAGTTGTTTTTTACAAAAGAAAGTTAAAACATTAAACGTTCCAAATTACAAAAGAAAGTTTGGTATTGAAATTAGAGGTAATGCCCTGAACCGTTTTAGAATTATGAGTCCAAAAGGGACCAAAACAAGCATTTGTAGAACTTAACTCTATAACTCTGTAAAAGCATATGGGTGTTTATGATATTGTTCAAAACCATTCTATACCACTGGCACTTAAGTCATGCTGAGGTTGACTTGGGTTTTTTTTTTATTTGAATCGTTTATGAGTGAGGGGCCAATAAGGGGCTAGATACAAACATTTTCCTGAAGTCTGGACAATAAGTTGACTATTAGAAAATGGATCTCTTTGGAATTGTTAGACAGAGTGTCATGCCATCAAAGGAAGCCTGGAATTTATTTAGATAAAGAGGTTGTGACTTGACCCATATTAGACATTTAGAGCCAGAAACAAGCATTTTCCTGATGCCTATATACTACAACTTGAGTAAATGTGCCTTTCCCCCATGTCATTGGAATCATTTAAGATTTATGGGCCAAACAGGGGCCACTTTATTTCAGGTTAAATTCTCATCCTTTGTCAAAGGTCTTATCACAATCAAACTTCAAAGCTGTATCAAGCATGAATTGTGTGTCCACACTTGTTCCAACTGTTCAGGGTTTGACCTCTGCGGTTGTATCATATAGTGCCCTTTAAAACAATTTATTGATTTAGGGGACTTTCTTGGTACAAAAGTTAATTTTCTGTTTTCATACTATAAATCGAAATTACTTAAAGCAATGTCCATGAAACTTTGATGAATCATTTATTTATAATGATGTCAGGACTTTTTGCATTTAAAAAAAGTAGGGTGAATGGTGAAAAAAGAAAAAATCACACTCTAATATAACTGAATAATGCTTTCAGCAATTGCCATGAAACTTGAGAATATTCATTGTATCCATGGTCATAGGCTCCCTTTTGTTTTCTATAAAGTTTGGATTTCATGTTTTCGATTTTTGGCACTTTTTCATAAAAAAGAAAAACAGGGTGGTTTTCCTTCATTAAAAGATGCTTTCAGCCAAGACCACAAAACTTTGTATTCAAGGTCACAGGCTCCTAGTTTTCATTTTTTGTCACTTTTTCATAAAAAAGCAGGATGGTTTTTCAGTTTTTGTGCCCTAACTGAAAAACGCTTTCAGCAGACAGGCATATCATGCGCTCATGGTACAGGTCTTTATTATTTATCATACCCCCAGAAGCAAGACTCAGGAATATATAGACATCACATTGTCCACATAATCTGTTATAAGTTTCATTCCAAGCATTTAAGTTATTTCACAACTTTCATTTTTATCAAAATTTATTCTGTGTTAAACATTTACCGGTAATCACAATCAAAATTAAGAATTATATCAAGTTAAAACGTTGAGTCCATATTTGTCCCATCTTCAGGATTCTATGGCAGTATTTAGCTGAACTGTACATAGCATTTTATTTGTCATTATGATACATAAAAATCATTTTTAATTTAGATACCTGTTAAAGGAGATTTTGTCATAAAATAATTTGTCTAATTTTTACCAGTTTATATTGTTTCTACCTCTAATGACCTTTGAACCTTATTTTTAATGAACATAATTTAGGTATGTTAAAGCTGCTTGAACAATTATAAATTCCACCACTGTATGAGGACAAGTACCTGTATAAAGTAAAACCTGTCATGTCAGTCTCATCACAGCTGTTCTCCAAGTAAATATGATGTTAATTGTCTTGGAATCTGTTTTTTATGAAGACCAACACCCAGAATGATTCTAGATAATTACTATACCATGTTTTCTAACACTGTAGGATCACTGTGCATGTGTTGTTAGTACATAAAACACACCATACCAAGCATGAGATACTGACAGGTGATAAAATCTTTATAGACCCTCTACTCATCTGTCCATACTTCATATTTGTTTAAATAATTAAACAAGCAATTGAAGAAAATTAGCACTATCCTTGAACTCATGGTGTTTTCTCTAAGGTCACTGCAAATTTGAACAAAAGAATGTTTACAAATGAACTATTTATTATAAATCATTTGGTTTGTTTTTATAAATGGTTTTAACATTGTCTATCTTTCCATCTATTTTTTGTTCATGGGTACAGATCCAGGTATTTTTTATTTTATGCCTTTTTAGCTCACCTGGCCGATGGCCATGTGAGTTATTGCAATTACTTGGTGTGCATTGTCATCGTTGTCATCAACGAAAAACATGGCTGCCGTTACTAAAAATAGAAGTAGTTTTTGGCATATATATCCAAAACCATTAGGTTTAGCCAAATTGTTACATGAGGTAAAAGTGTTCAGCATGATGAGATCTATCTATGGTCAAATTTTCATTTTAATCTATTATGCCATGATGGAGTTACTGCCCTTTTTCAACATTTTTTTGCTATTTTTAATGTTATTTCTTTCAAAAATCTTCTCCTCTGACACTACTTGACCAATTAGAACCAAACTCTTGGTATGAATGTACCTTAGGGTATCCTACATAGGACTGGTTTGGGGACTTTTGATCTGTCAAAAAGTATGGCTGCCATTACTAAAAATAGAACATAGGGGTCTGACAGTAGTCCTTTGCATATATCTCCAAAACCTCTTGCTTTAGCCAAATTCTGACACGAGGCAAAAGTGTTCAGCATGATGAGATCTATCTATGGTCAAATGTTCATGTTAATCTGTTAAGCCTTGGTGGAGTTATTGCTCTTTTGTGACATTTTGTTGCTATTTTTGATGTTATTTCTTTCAAAACTCTTCTCCTCTGACACTACTCGACCAATTGGAACCAAACTTGGTGTGAATGTTCCTTGGGGTATCCTACATATAACTGATGTGGGGATTTTTGATCTGATGAAAAATTTGGTCACCATTACTAAAAATAGAACAAAGGGGTCAGACAGTTATTATTGCATATATCTCCAAAACTGTTAGGTTTGGCAAAATTAATTCAATTGCTGAAATGACCTATATTATAAGATCTTCAAAGTCTTCAAATCTTCAGAGATCAAAGTTGTCAGCTGACTCCTTGTAAGAGTTATTTCCCTTGAAAGATGAAAAATGATGTTTTTTGTTTGTTTGTTTTTTTTAACAGTTTTCAGCCAATATCCTGAAAACTGTAATAGATAGAAAGAAACTTTAAATTGCTTAAATGATCCTTATGATAGTCCTAACAAAGTCTTCTTGAACAGATAGTATATATTGATCAGTATATCTGTCTATCTTGAAGCATTGTTGTATAAAGCGACCTGTCCATCTATCTTGAAGAGGCTGGTGTAAAGTGATCAGTCTGTCTGTCTATCTTGAGGCATAGTTGTATTTAGTGATCAGTCCATCTGTCTATCTTGAAGCATTGTTGTATTTAGTCCATTTGTCGATCTTGAGCCATTGTTGTATTTAGTGATCAGTCCATCTGTCTATCTTGAGGCTTTGTTATATTTAGTGATCAGTCTATTTGTCTATATTGAGGCATTGTTGTATTTAGTGATCAGTCCATCTGTCTATCTTGAAGCATTGTTGTATTTAGTGATCAGACCATCTGTCTATCTTGAAGCTGGCTGGTATATATTGGCCAATCCATCTGTCTACCTTGAAGCTTTGCTGTATTTAGTGATCAGTCCATCTGTCTATCTTGAAGTAGGCTGGTATATATTGATCAATCCATCTGTCTATCTTGAAGCATTGCTGTATTTAGTGATCAGTCCATCTGTCTATCTTGAAGCATTGTTGTATTTAGTGATTAGTCCATCTGTCTATCTTGAAGTGTTGTTGTATTTAGTGATCAGTATATCTGTTTATCTTAAACTGGTTATTAGACTGGTAATGATCTGTCCACCTGTCTTGATTATATGCAAGTTTCCTGCTACCCTACTTATCCTATTTTTTGGGCCTACTCTAAACTTTTTATGACCAGTTTGGCTCAAGCACTGTTAATGTAGTGACTGTAATGACTGAAATGTAATAATCAGTTTATATCTCTATCTAGGCTGGTATTAGTGTTCAGTCCTTCTGTCTATCTCCAAGTAAACTGATACATAGTGATCAGTCCACCTGTCAATTATGAAGCAGGCTGAAATGTAG
Organism: Perna viridis; assembly: GCA_037379345.1. Taxonomy (NCBI): domain Eukaryota; kingdom Metazoa; phylum Mollusca; class Bivalvia; order Mytilida; family Mytilidae; genus Perna; species Perna viridis. The sequence continues at coordinate 23,386,502 of CM074514.1, read as the reverse complement.
TGATCCATATATCTTGAAACTGGGTGGTATAAAGTGATCAGTTAGCTGGTCAATATTGATCAATCAATCTGTGTATTTTGAAGCAGGTTTGTATAAAGTGGTCAATCCATCTATTCACCTTAAAGCAGGCTGGAATGTAGTGCTGTGTTCATCTCTTTATCTTGCAACAGGATGGTAAAAAGTAATCAATCCATCTGTCTATCTTGAAGTAGGTTGTTATAAAATGATCTGTCTATCTTGAAGCAGACTGGTTTATAGTCATCAGTCCATCTGTTTATCTTGAAACAGGCTTGAATGTAGTAACTAATCATCCACCCATCCAGGAGCAGGCTGTTTTATCTGTCAATACCAATTAGGCTGGTAGTTAAAGTGATCAGTCCATCTGTCTATCCTTGAGCAGGCTGGTATACTGTGATCAGTCCATCTGTCTATCCTTGAGAAGGCCGGTGTATAGTAATCAGTCCATCTGTTTTTCCTTGAGCAGGCTGGTATACAGTGATCAGATTTGTCTATCCTTGAGCAGGCTGGTGTATTGTGATCAATCCATCAGTCTATCCTTGAGAAGGCTGGTGTATAGTAATCAGTCAATCTGTCTATCCTTGAGCAGGCTGATATACAGTGATCAGTCAATCTGTCTATCTTTGAGCAAGCTGGTATATAGTGATCAGACAATCTGTCTAATCTTGAGCTGTCTATCCTTGAGCAGGCTGGTATACAGTGATCAGTCAATCTGTCTATCCTTGAGCAAGCTGGTATATAGTGATCAGACAATCTGTCTAATCTTGAGCCGGCTGGTATATAGTGATCAGTCAGGCATCGTCCTTTTGTGCCAATTGGATATAAAATCGTAGTTAAATTGCGCCAAAAAATATTTTTCCATGTAGTCCTTTAAAGCCAGAAAAAAACCGTCTTTGCACCAAATACAAACAAGGAAATTAAGTATCATAGAAGTAAAAATCTAAAGTAAAATGATAATAAAATAAAAAAAAAAATTAATTTTAAATGAATTTAAGAAAAAAAAACATAAAAATACATATATACTTAAAAATGTATCCAGAGTAAAATCCAAATATAAATTATTTATTATAATTATTTAATATTTTATTTTCATTTTAATTTGATTGTAACTGGATAACTTATATGTAAATGGTTTATTAGTTCTTCTATTTTATAATGGATTAAGTATTGCTCGTCCTAAGAAAATCAAAAAGTAAACTGGTGCAAAAGGAGTACTGTTGCAAAAGGAGAACTGGCACAAAAGAGTGGTGGTGCAAAAGGCCTCAATTTTGGCACAAAAGGAAAATGCCCGATCAGTCCATCTGTCAATCCTTGAGCAGGCTGGTATACAGTAATCAGTCCATCTGTCTATCCTTGAGCAGGCTTGTGTATAGTAATCAGTCCATCTGTCTATCCTGGAGCAGGTAGTATACTGTGATCAGTCCATTTGTCTCTCTGTTTGTCTGTTTGTCATGAGTGGACCTTGAATTATTATACTGTGATTTTGTACCTAGAGAAATGATTAGCTGTTACTTACATTTTATATAGTATAGGTGAAGTACATGTATATACATTTATATAGTATAGGTGAAGTACATGTATATACATTTTATATAGTATAGGTGAAGTACATGTATATACATTTATATAGTATAGGTGAAGTACATGTATATACATTTATATAGTATAGGTGAAGTACATGTATATACATTTATATAGTATAGGTGAAGTACATGTATATACATTTATAGTTTGTTTCCAGAAGTTAGAGACAGATGGCAGATGTTTTAAGCAAGAGATGTCTTATCAAATGCTATGGCATTTTTTAAATGATAAAAAAGTTGTTAAATCTGTTCTATGTTCAAAACCATAATGTTTGTTTATCAAATTAATAAGATGTGAAACATCTGTTGATAAGTTCATAGTTTAATGTGCTTTGTAATAAGCATTCTGTTTGGTTGGCTCTATTGAAGCAACATAAGTTATTTTGTATAAACTAATTTTTTACTGTGACATCATTATGAAAAACAGTCCCAAATTCAAATAACCCAAAACTAAACAATGCTTTGATTGGGAATCAATCTGAATTTAAACTCAAATCAATTAGGAATTATAACGGACTGTTTTATGTTATGCTGTATAACCAACTAACTGACAGTTAACACTTGTTTATAAACAGCTTCATAATTCATGAAGCATATACTTTGGTTATATTGCACAACTTGATAGAATATTAAATCAAAGTTTGAAGTTTTCAAAGTTGCTAATCGTCAAATATTCTATGCCACTGATTTGGCTTGCTTTCAACATCCAGGCAAATTCAGTGGTTTACTAAACCTAACTCCCACAATCAGTAATTTTTGTCAATGTATGGACTTGGTTCAGAATTTTAAAAATCGCATATTTTATTGAGCTGAAATTTGAACATTTTAAGTTGATTGATAATATACATTCATAATCTTTTCCATTTCACATCTTTTGACATATTGTACATATGTACAATACAAGCAAAATAAGTGTATTCCTTTTTAGCTCACCTGGCGAAAGCCATGTGAGCTATTGCCATTACTTGTCGTCTGTCGTCATCCATAGTCGTCGTTAACAATTATACAAAACTCTTCTCCTCTGAAACTGCTTGACTGATTAGAACCAAACTTATTATGAATGTTCCTTGGGGTAACCTGAATAGAACTGATGTGGGGATTTTTGGTTCATTGAAAAACATGGCCGCTGTTACTAAAAATAGAACATAGGGGTCAGACAGCAGATTTTTGCATATATCTCCAAAAAAGCTGAAAGTTCAATGCCATAAGATCATTTCATCTTTTAATGTTAACTTCCTTCTCTCATACAAGTAAAAAACATATGTAGAATACATGTACATATATAGTAATTAAGAGGTACATTTTTATCTTGTATGAAGCTAGAATTGACAGTTCTACAGCACTGATCAGCAGCATAACATGGTGTACTAATATATAATTATGCAAATCATATGGGAATGTACAGTACTGAAATTATGAGTGCAAGAAGTCGCTAACAATATTGGTGACTTAAAAATGTAAATATTTACCTGTTCCCTATCCAAAGTGAATGATTCCATTTTAGATTAGAAAATCAAATTTATTTAGTACTGAAATATTGAGTTCAAGAAGTCGCGAACAACATTACAAAAAACGATCTTTAATTAACCTATAAACAGGACATAACATATATTGGTCAAAAATGGTTATAAAACATTGAATGTAGGTCTAAAGAAGTTATGAACTTAATAATAATATAAGTAACAATTACAATAATGGGCAACAGACTCGCTTTTTCCAGTGTTCAGGTTTTTTTTTTATTTTTTCAGATGTGTTATTTAGCATTTGGAACAAAAGATGTTGTTGGAAGGGAATGCTGTAATCTTCAGAAGAAAATTAAGGTACTGTAGGTGTTTTAAATAAATAGACAAGTAAATCCTGATACTATGTTTTGTTGCTCTTTGTGCCAATGAGTGGCTGGATATATGTTTCTATACACCCATTTTTTTGTGCCAATGAGTAGCTGGATATATGTTTCTATACACCCATTTTTTTGTGCCAATGAGTGGCTGGATATATGTTTCTATACACCCATCTTTCTGTGTCAATGAGTGGCTGGATATGTGTTTCTATACACCCATCTTTCTGTGCCAATGAGTGGCTGGATACATGTTTCTATACACCCATCTTTCTGTGCCAATGAGTGGCTGGATATATGTTTCTATACACCCATCTTTCTGTGCAAGTGAGTGGCTGGATATATGTTTCTATACACCCATCTTTCTGTGCCAATGAGTTGCTGGATACATGTTTCTATACACCCATCTTTCTGTGCCAATGAGTGGCTGGATATGTTTCTATACACCCATCTTTCTGTGCCGATGAGTGGCTGGATACATGTTTCTATACACCCATCTTTATAGATGGGACATTTTATGGTTTAGCAGGTTGCATTGATTACGCTTTGCACAATAGCTCAAGTAAGCTAACTCTAATTTTTGTGATGGGAGCTTCCTTTTGATTTTTATTAATTTTAAAATTTTCCATGTTTGAATTACTTGAATTTATTTGTTTAAAAATGTAGTGATTTTCTGACTATAAATCAATCTTTATGTCTATCTTAAAAACCTTAGAAAGAAATAATAATGGTTCCTTTTGACAAGGATTACAAGTGTCTCATTATTTGAGTTAAACTTGTGCAACAACTCCATAGATAATCTGGCCTATATAATATCAGGGGAAATGTTTTCAAATCAATATTCTGTTTTACAATTTTTCGGATGATAAATAATTAAATAAAAGTAAATATTTACCTGTTCCCTATCCAAAATGAATTATTCCATTTTAGGTTAGAAAATTAAATGCATCTCAATTTCTCATTTTTACACCCCTTGCTTGCAAATGGGAGGTTTATAGTGATAGGTGTGTCTGTCCTTCTGTACTTGGGTACCTTTCTCTTATCCACTACTCCTCCTTCACCATTGATTTGAGTTAATGAAACTTTCACTGAATATTATTGAATACCAGTAATGAAGGATGTGTACTCCTATTTTAGATTTTGAATCAAACCAAATTAGAGTTCAAAAGGTGTATGTTATAAATTGGGGGCACTGAGGTATCAAATTAGTGAGCATTCCTCTCTGTTTTTATAGTTTTGTCTGCTATAACTCAGATAAAAATGTACAAATTTTGGTGCATGATCAGTTAGTACTAAATTTGATTACAGTTAGAGATGGATGGTAGAGTGGTGTCTTTACCTGATCTGGAAGGTGTTGTTGTTCTCAACATACCCAGCTGGGGAGGGGGCTGTCAGCCCTGGGGCTCAGAAACAGAAAATGGCAGGCTTACAGTACCAAGGTAAGGAAATTAGGATGCACAGACTTAAGTATCTTCCTTGAACAACATCATTTCATGATATAAAGATTTACTTCAAGGGTCTGTTTTCAAAGGTTTTGTTTCCTTATTGAACTACCATTATTTATTTAGGAGAGAGAGGGCTCAATGATTATATTGTTCAGTTATTTAGGATATTTAGGGTAAATGACTCAATGATTCTATTGTTCAGTTAATATCCTTTTTTACTTAGGATATTTAGGCCAAATGACTCAGTGATTCTATTGTTCAGTTATTTAGGGTAAATGACTCAATGACTCTAATGTTCAGTTATTTAGGATATTTAGGGTAAATGACTCAATGATTCTAAAGTTCAGTTATTAAGGATATTTAGGGTAAATGACACAACGATTCTATTGTTCAGTTACTTATTATATTTAGGGCAAATGACTCAATGATTCTATTGTTCAGTTATTTTAGGATATTAAGAGTAAATGTCTAAGTGATTCTATTATTCATGGGACATTCCCACATGTGTTCAGGTTTCCAAGCACCTACCCTAGCTGGGGCGTTTCACCAATTTTCCAGTCTAGAATATCAGGCTTTCCTCCCCCACAAGCCTGACACCCATGTGTGAAGCTCACATTAACCAAACGTTCATAAACATCGCTGTTGGTTAAAAAGCTGTACAGAGCTTATATTAATTGTTGACTTGTGCATGCTTGTGTAAAAGCTTGTGCATGCTTGTGTAAAAGCAGACGGTAAATGAAATTCACCTTTACCTTTACCTTTCAGTTATCTAAGATATTTAGAGTAAATTGCTCAATGATTCTATTGTTCAGTTATTTAGGTTATTTAGGGTAAATCATAACCTCTTATACTGGTTCAATGATTCTTTTATAAAGGTATTTAGAATGTTTCAGGGGTAGTCTCAATGATTATGTCGTAAAGACATTTAGGATGTTTAGAGAGCTTGCTCACCAGTGGTTAGGGTGGTTGCCTCAATGATTATATTTCTAAGGTATTTAGGGAAGGCTTGTGTTTAGGCTGGTTTTGTTTTTCTAGTTGCAAACATGAAGAAAAGCAGATTTATATCAGTTAGAACAAAAATCATGTTAACACCCAAAATAACACTGAAATTCTACACAACAAATGTCAATTTTCATTCCAGCATGATTGTAAACAAAGGGAAAAAAATAATTACCAGCAGACCTTACAGATTTTATAGGATGTTGAGTGATAAAATAAGATACCTCCTATAAAATTGTTCTATAAACAAATTAATGTCACAAGAGTTTAGAATTTGAGGTTTAAGGAGAAACAACTTGTAAACATTGATCACTTCAACCACTTTCTATTCTCACTGGAATCTGAAAACTTTCTGGTTCTCACAAATACTGGATGGGAAAATGTACAATTAAATACTCTTATAATATTAAATGTTTTTGCAAGTAAGATTGAGTTTATTATTGAACAAGACATTTCAGTAGATTTTGTATAAGTGCTTATCAGATTTTAAGTTTAACATCTCTGCCATAATTATACTGTTGTGAACTGCCAGTACAGCTTAATTTATGTGAAAAAATTAGGTGCTGAAATTCCAAAAAGATTTATCTTTGTCAATTGTAAACAACTTGTATGAAATAGTGCTCTAATTTCAAGACTTAAGTTATTTTGTTACATCCCTCATTTTAAAAGAAATGTTTGATGGAATCATATAAAGATCTAAGGGTGTATTTATGTTGACTTAAGGAACACTCTGCACTGCGTCAAATTAATGTTTGACTTTTGGGTCAAGTGTAGTTAATTTAACTGTAATATACTAAGACCTATGCTACCAGATATAAGGAGAATGGATATGGTGAATATATGTCAAAGAGATAAACAACCCCACTGGGATGAAAAATGTCAGCTCAAGTCCGGTGTTGATACATGATGATAACTGTCCAACAGGGGCAAATCTGGAACTTTTGAGGTCCTGGCTATTATTTGCTCATATTTGCCCAAATTTTGATAAAAAACAAAGAACTGCCACTGGCAAATCTGGTCATTTTTTTTTCTTAGTAGTTGACAATTTAGTGATTTATTTGTGTTTTCCATTATAAAATATGACAAGAATACTCTCATTTTAGTTCTTCTATTTCTAATTAAAATTGATTATATTTCTGTTTTATTAATATTGATGGTTTATATATATTTCTCTGTTTCATTTTTAATGATGATTTATATTACCCTGTTTTCGATATAATGATGGCGTATAGTTATTTTTTCCTTTTTAGTTATAGTGATGGTTTGCTAGAAGTTATGGGGTTATATTCATCATTCCATATTGCTCAGTTACAAGTTGGACTGGCTCAACCATTACGCTTAGGGCAAGCAAGGAGGGTCAAGGTAAAATTTTAAGAACAGAATTATCATTATTTTTATGCTTATTAACAATTTTGTCTTAATATAGATAGGTTTACAATGAGGGCTCAGTAAGACATGAATTTAGTACAAGGTGCACATGTCAGATTGCTGAAGAGTAATTATACCTCCCACAAAGCCTTGGGTACTGGTATATAGAGATTTGTCCAAGCGCAACTCCTCCAAAACCATTCAATGGAATTTGATTAAATTTTATATGTAGGTTTGGTATCATATCTAAATGTGCATGAAAAAAGGTAAGTATTGCTGGATTCTCCGAAAAGGAGATAATCTACCATAAATGATGTTTTCTTCTACAATGGATTTTGCCTAAACTTGATATGAAAGCTAGGGATCATATCTAGGTGGCTACAAAACAAATTAATTATAGCTGCATGTTTTGGAAGGACGATAATTGAACTTAATGTGTTAAGTGTTTCAAGTTCGGGTAAATCTCAGTGGGTTCTTAGTTCTAGCTACGTAAGTTCTTAAGGTACCCTTAAAAAATTGGGTACAATGTTTGTCATTTCAGAAGGGATCTTCTTTTTGTTTTTCTTTATTTTCCCTCCCACTTTTTAGCTCACTTGGCTGAAAGCCATGTAAGCTATTGCCATCACTTGGCATCGTTGTCATCGTTAACAATTTTTCAAAACTCTTCTCCTCTGAAACTACTTGACCTATGGAACCAAACTTGGTATAAGTGTTCCTTTGGTATCCTGCATAGAATTGAAGTGGGGTTTTTTGATCTGTGGAAAAACATGACCACTGTTACTATAAATAGGGGTCAGACAGTAGTTTTTCGCATATATCTCCAAAACAGTTAGGTTTAGCCAAATTTTTTCAATAGCTGAAATGATCCTTATTTTTAGGACTACAAAAGTCTTCAGGCATAATTTGTCAGACGCCTTCTTATAAGAGTTATTGCCCTTGACAGGGGAAAATGACAGGGTTTTTTTTTTACAGTTTTCAGCCAATGTCTTGAAAACTGTGATAGATTTTGGACTTTCATTTACTGAAATGATCCTTATGATAAGTCCTATCAAAGTTTTCTTGAGTCAAAATTGTTGGACAACTTCTTGTTTAATTTATTGCCCTTGAAAGGCAAAATTCAACCAGGTGAGCGATTCGGGCTCCTGGGGGCCTCTTGTTTATTTTTAAGCTGTAGGATTTAAAAACAAGAAAGGTAGAGCTTTTTAAATCATGTCCTTTAACATAGTTTTAAAAAAAAAATTGTATATGACCACAAAATTTATATCATTGTTTAGTTATTATATCCATGTCCTTAGACACTTGGTTTCATGCATTAACTTTGATATTGGTTGGTCTTTTTAAAAATTTCAAAGTTGTGTCTATTTCATGATTCAACCTCTGCTATCATATCAAGCAGTGCCTGTAAAGCCTTTAATTTGTTGTTGTTTATTTCATAGATAACCATATTAAATGGTAAGGTACCAATGCAGGTAGATGGAGAACCTTGGGAACAGTCCTCACCTGTTGATATAGAAGTATCACATCATAGTACTGTTCGTCTGCTGTCAAGATGTGGCAGGAAAAATATCAGTGGCTGATTTGTTAGTATCATAGCGTATTGTTGGGCAGTTTTATGTCTTTCAGCCATAGTTGATAAGTTTGTCAACTTGTTCATTTCCAACAAGTTTATTTCTAGTTTGTGTGTGTTATGGTAATCTTGTTAGTGATATGTTGTTGATGTGTAGATGTCATGTGTATGTGTATTTTTTAGATGAAAGGATGTGTTAATTTTGAAGTGGGATATAACTTTCAGATGTTTAAGTTTCTCTATTTGATGCATATTATTATGCCTCCACTCAACTAGTGGATTGTATATTGGAATCACCTGGTCCATTCAAATTTTGTGGCAGTTATCTCAGCTCCCAATGGATAAATTGATTTCAAATTATGTGTGTAGCTTTATATAGATGGGGTATACATTCTAGATCATTCTGGGTGCTGTCTGAAATCAACTTCCTGTTCCTTTAGACTTTACCATTTTTCACTGGCCCCTACCATTATAAAAGGCCAAAAGGGGTGAAATAGATATTTATTTAAAATTGATGTAGGAGGTATATTTCTCCTTCAGTTTTGTCTGTACTTTTTTTCAAAATACTGTGTTGAGAATACTTATCAGATTTATAATAGCATTTAACATTTTCAGTCAATAGCAGGGCCAACCTAAAAAAACAACTTTCTAAATTTGGTCCAATTTTGAATATTTTTAATGGATTCCTGATCGAAATCCCTGTGTGCACTTTTCAATCAGATGTTAGGTACTGTAAAAGTATTAATTTCGCGGTGTTCTGATTTTCACTATTTTTGTGGTGGACAGATAAGTGTGAAAATAAGTACCTGCGAAATTGATTTTAACACATAAAACACTAATTATACTTTGAAACCTGCCAATATGTTGACTTGACGGAATCCGCGAAAATTAATACATTTATAGTTTTTATTAGAATCCTTCTGGAAGTCCATACTTGCATTTTTTAATCAGTTTTTGAATATTTCTCACCCATTTTGAGTAACAAGGGGTCAAAAGGGCCAAATCCATAATTTTCAAAGCAAAACTTTTTACTTAAACTTAAAAATACAGTGCAATATTGTATTGCAAACCAGTTGCTTTTTCCATAATGAACTTAAAGTCCCTATGTTAAAGTAAGCCAAAAACTAATATTGTGTCAACATTTGCCCCAAGTGAACAGAGTTCAGCTGGCTGCAGTCATATCATGTTTCACTCATCAAAGCTGTTTATTTGTATACGAATTCCAGATAGTTATCTATCCTTATATATACTCATGAAGCTTGCCTGCAACTCATTTTTCAATTCACTTTTGAAAGAATGTTTCTGCTTTAATTACATCATGTACATTGTTAATCCATTCTTAGGAGCTCATGAATTATGTAATCAGTTTTGAGATCAAGACGCTGAAAATCAAAATATTATATCATAGTCATTTTTTCCTGTAGCAATATTTACAGTGGAATGACTAGATTTTATTTGTGAATGTGTTTTACCTTAACACAACTCACACATACCTCAATTGTTAAATTTTATAGTCTATATACATATATACGCTTTGACTGATAATTTTTCTACATGTATCTTTTTTTTCTTTTTCCTTTTTAATATGTCAATTTTTTTAAATGATGAGTAATACTTTTTTCCAAAAGGGTTTTCATTCAAATATCTTATGGATTAAAGACATGAGTAAGAATTGCTCCATATTATTTAGGTCAGGAGACTCAAGACAATTTTATGTTGATTTAATCACAACATCAAATTAGTTTATACAACATAATCTCGGTTGCCACATAGAATCAGCCAATCAGAAGACTTATGACAAAATAATGAGATAGCTGAATGTTAACCTATCTTCTCCATTGTCCTATGTTATATGACATGTCAAGTCTATGGTACTTACTGTCTGTATACTGGGTTTGAATGTAATATATTTATAATGTCTAAAGTATGCTGATGAAACCTGTACAACTACTAAAGAAATTTGTGCTTTGATTTCACATTTAAAATTATGGCATTTTTGTTGTATTATTCCATACAAGAAGTTTACATGAATGGCATAGCCATTGATTAAAAGTCAGGAGACAGATATATGACAGACAGGTATATTAACATTCCACTTTCACTAGCCCCGTTACTGATATAACAAAGACCACAATAACAATTTAATGTTTACAAAGTCTTCTACTAATCTACCAAATGTATCAATGTTTGTGGGAATGACAAATATTGCTTAAATTGTAAATATTTCTGTATCTGTCTCATTTAATTACCTAAGGATTGTCATAGCTGTTATATATTTTTCTATTTTGATACTTCAGTATTTTTTAGCTGATATTGAAGTACATGTATTATGATTGCCAGATTGTGTGGTACATGTAGTGTGAAAACAAAAATGTTTCAATAGAAATATACTAACTAAGGCAATCAAACATGTAATTTTTTTTTTTCATTTTGATAATGCACAATACCAGTCATGTCATTTTATATAATAGCTGAGCATGATATTATAGTTTTAGAAATCCAATTTTAAAATACAAATGCTGTGATTGTCTTGAGGCCTTCAGACCCATAAAGACTTATGACAGACAGAGCAGTTTTTTGTATCACCATCCACATTCTAGACTTGTCCAGATTGTCCTCAAATTGTATTTCATTGGTTTTTCTTTCTTTAAGTCAGAATAATAATGCAAAAAAAATATTAGTAATCAGTATTTATTTTTTGAAAGGACGAGCTTGTAACCCTGTATTTGAATGATAAAAAAAAATTGAAGTGAAAATTTCCAGGAAGCTTTCAAATTTGATCTTGAGCTTCAGTATGATAGATTATTTTGTGTGTGAAACTCTCTATTGTTTAATGTTTCTTATGAATTTAAGGGATGACTTTGGTACTATGTCTTATATCAACTGAATATTTTTGGGTATACATTTGTTTTTAAGATTTAAACTTCCCTTATTTAATAAATTATAACACTAAAATAGGATTTTTTTCAAAGTAACAGACTTTAAAATCACATTTTTGTCTTAATTTATTATCTATTTAATTAATTTATGAATTTACAGCAATTAAATCATTTCATGGACTAAATTCTCCATAGTTAACAGTTATCTTTGCTAATAATAGTATGACATATGAGGGTAGAGAAGTTTAAAAATAAACAATGTCAGTTAAAATAAACAATGTCAGTTAAATATTGTGAAAGATTATCTAAGTTTTTTAAGCTTTGTATCATTTTTTAGCTGAGACTGATGCATGATATTTTTAAATATCTGTAGAAATGACCTATTCTTAGTTCTAATTTATTATTAAAATCTTTTTCATTAGATGTGGTAAATTAATTTGTATATTCATACATGGGATAAAGTGGTTCCTTCAAAACTGGAGGTTTGTCATTTTTCAGCATGAGATTTGGTTTGAAAACTGGAGGTTTTTTTCTATCGGCGTTTTTTTTTTTTTTTCTCGTAGCATAACAAGTGAATTATGTGTGAAGTTAATGGAAAACCTTATAAATGAAGTTTGTTTAATTTTTGGAAGTTCAGAAAGCAGTAGATTTTCTGTTCCCACGTTATAACTGTAGAAAGGTTCTCATTTCAGTAGGTTCACATGTATGTATATTGAATGTATTAATTTATTGCTAAAACTGTTGAATTGTTATTTTGAGTTGACCAATCACAGAAGTACTAATACTTGAACTGTTAGAGCTCCCTGCTTTCACTCTCTTTATCCGCTCACCTGGGGTTTTTGATGTGTTGAAAAACATTGCTGCTGTTACTAAAAATAGAAGAATGGGGTCAGTCAAGTTTTTCTTATATATTACCAAAACTGTTGGGTTTAGCCAAATTCTTTCAATTGCCAAAAGGATCCTTATTATAAGGCGTACAAAAAATTGCAGAAGGGGGGGGGATCAAAGTTGTCAGAAGACTCCTTATTAGAGTTATTACCCTTGAAAGGCAAAAAAAGAAATTATGTTTTAGCAGTTTTAGCCAATATCTTGAAATCTATAATAAATAGATAGAAACTTTTAATTAATGAAATGATCCTTATGATAAGTCCTACCGAAGTCTTCATGAGTCAAAATTATCAGACAATTCCTTGTTATAGTTGTTACCCTTGATAGGCAAACATTTAACCAGGTGAGCAATTCAGGCTCCTGGGAGCCTCTTGTTTATTTACAGTTTCCTGCTTCCTGTTTATGGCCTGTCATTTATCTTTGTTCATATAGATGCTGCAGCTTTCTCGTTAACTATTGCTTTGATTTTATACAAAGACTGGAAAGAAACGTTATCAACAATTATGATTCTGTTTATTTTCATATTTAGCTAAAATTATACTGGTGACATAACATAATGTTGACTCTAAGTGTAGAATTCATTTTTCTTGGTTTATTCCAATATAGTGTTATATACTAGTATTAGGGTTTTTAAAGCAAATAATTTGATATGTTTGTCCACTTTATCTTGAGATTGTTCTTGCATTTAACATACCAGTAACTTTTATTGAAGGTTTGTTTCCTAAAATGTTATTTAAAATGTTGTGACACTGATTTAAAAGTATGATAAAACAAATATATGATTATAATGACTTTTAAAGTTTTAATTGACAATGTTTCCTGATACAACACAGTGATTACTTCCTGCTGTCTGTTCACATCAAAACTTTAATCCATACATCCTTGTTTTTTAATTAATATTATTCACATTTTTCTGAATTTTTATACCTTAATTACAGCCTTCATTATTTATGGGGATTTTTAGAAACTTCGATGCAGTGTTGGTAAATTTAAAAGCTTTGAATGTTTTAATTTTATTGCAAGGGATTTATTTCTGAGTATCAAATGATAGATTGTGTGGGGTACTATGTGAGCGTGTTCTCGACAGTATTTTTTTATTTCTTGACTTATTTCAATTGAATTTTTTAAGTGTCAATATCTTTTGTATGTTGAAATATACTCTGTTTATAGATTTTTTGGGCCTACTTTTATAGATGTCCAAGTTATGGTCTGAGATTATAATTCAATTGATTTCTGCTGTGACTGAATTCTTTCAAATGCTTAATGTTACAGTACATTTTAGATTTTAATATTGGATCCCATATTCAAATTAATTCACATTGATGTCCAAAGAGTCTAAAATATAAAACTTCGTCTGATCCAGGTTTTTAGATTTGGCCCCTTCGATTTATATCAAGTGTGCTGTGCAGAGCATTTGATTAAAATTTGCAAAAATGATATGATTTTTACATGGAAGTCATGTGACTTATGAGTCTTAAAACTATCTGATGTCAATCAAAAGGACTTCCGGTTGATAACCGCCTTAATTAAAAGTACTTCCATTGCGAAAGAGATCTGGTGGATGAATATTAAAATGTATCAAATTGATTATTTCATATAAATACATTGCCGTTTGTACAGTACACGATTGAAATTGTATTTTACATGATTGATTGTTAAGGAAAAAAATCTAATACATATATAGAAGTTTGAGCTATATTTTATTAATGTCTATAATATTCATATATGGATTCCACGTGATTGGCTATGTTTAAAATAAGAATGGGTTGTCAAGATTACACATTGAGAAATAAAAAGAGAAAAAGATGAAATGAAAAAAAAAATGAAAAATTAAATTGAAATGTTGAATCATTGGTATTGTGTGGGTGTGCCGTTCTAGTAGTGGTGAAAGCGCTGATCCAGTTGAAAATAATTAATCTTTTTGGATATACAGAAAGAACAAATTACTATCAGCTGATTATATATCCCAATAAATATCCCATGACTTCCAAGGTTCAATGCCATCAGCGCTTTGATTTAATTCTATACTAGATGTTCTATAAACAGTCTTTTAGTGTAGATTTCTCTGAGATCTATGTCTTTGTCTAAGGTACTGATACCCTATTTTATTTGATGTGATTGCCCTATCTCTAAATTGTTGTTTTCATTTCAGTAAACATTATTTCTAGCTATGAATGGTAAATCTTAGAAACCAAAATTGAAAGAAAAAGGTATTTGGCTTTGCAATGGTAAACAGTGATATTGTGGAACATCTTAGTAACTGTGATTTATGAGAAAACAACAGGAGACTGTTAATTGAAAAAGGAAAATGTGTCTCATTGTTAAAACTTACAAATAGATCTATATTTGATTAACTGCACACAGTCTGTCATGAACTTGTGTTATCTTTTTAAAGTAAAATTTATCCAGTTTTTTTTTTTGACAATGCACCACATACTTGGTTTTAATGGTCTTAATTAACTTTTTTCCTGTTGAGTTTTGTTTTGGGTCCATACTTAAGAAATATTTCATTTTTCATGAATTTTTTTTTTAATGAGTGTGACATGTCAAGGCTGTTTTCTTTTCTTTATAAAACTAAGATTAATTATTAGTATAATCTGTTTTCAAGTAAATAAAACAGATCATGAAATTGTGGTGTGAAAATTGAATGTGTAGGACTTGGTGTCTGCAAATAGTGCATGTTGATAGATATGTATGATGTAGGGTTTATTTGAGCAAGGCAGATAAATGGTAATGATTAGATATTATCTTATTATATTTATAAGTCCCACTTGAAGTGCTTATACTTTAAGGTAGCTAATATTCTATTTTCTTTATTTTATATTTTATATTTGTCATAGTGCAATACACACAAACATTTTATTAAAGTATTTTGATCTTCATATTTGTTGTTTTTTTTTTATTTTTACTTTTCTCTGTGATAGCTAGACTAAAGATGTATTTGGTAATTACACAACCCTAGTTCATCAAGTATGGGATAATGACTCTGTCTGTCAGTCTGTCCACTTACCTGTCCATTTCAAAAATGTATTTGATGCGTTTAAATTTCTTGAAATTTTATTCAGTGTATTACTTTGATAAAAGGAGCAATATATACAAAATTTCAAGAATTTTAACAATTTCAATGAACATAAAGCTGCTTCATCAACACACACTTTTGATCACTATGATACTTCAGGTTTGATATCAGAATGTCACAAAATAAAATGTTTAGCTGCTGAATTTTACAGAGTTATTTCTCTTAGATGTTGTGTAATCCCATTTTTTTTTACAATACACTACGCACTTGGTTTCAATGGTCCTAATTAGCATTGTTTCTCTATAGTTTTTGTTTTTGTGTCCAAACTAAAGATATAAGTCCATTTTCATGAAATTTCGGATTTCAATGAATTTGACATGTCAAGGCTGTCTTTTTTTTTCTTGTTTTTTGGCAGCAACCATTTGATTCTCTGGGGACTATGGATTTTTTTTGAAACAAAATTTTTTCCCTTGAGCAAAAACAACGGGCCAATCAAAAATAAAATTTGAACATCTTTGAAAACGATCTTTTTGTCATTTCACAACTACATAGATAGCATGATTTATGTAATTTATTTAAAACATTTTTTTTTCCAGTGATTAATCAAATTATTTTTCCCTCATTTTCCAGAAACCAACTTTTTATCCCCAAATAAATCCATAGCCCCCACCCCCAACAGAAAATCAAATGATGTCTTATGAAATTAAGATCATTCAATAGCTTGAATATTAGTTGGTGGACCTTACTATTTTTTTTTACAAGAATCCAAACCACAATAATAAGGTTGGCATTGAATATTTGAGTTATAGCTAAAACCCCTCTGAAACAAACGAGATGAGCATTTCATGAAATTTAACTATACAACTAAGTAAAAGTGTATGGATCTCTATGAAATATAATCAAGAGTGTTAAATTACAAAACAAAGGAAGTAGGATTGATTTTCGGGTTATCACTTGAAGCATATAGGTATTATAGGCCTGCTTTTGATTGATTTTTGCAGTTATATGCCTTAATGTTGAAGAAAAGGGTTAAAAACAGGACCAAATTCAAGCATTTGATAAAATATTGATGTATGTACCTCCGAAG
Organism: Perna viridis; assembly: GCA_037379345.1. Classification (NCBI taxonomy): domain Eukaryota; kingdom Metazoa; phylum Mollusca; class Bivalvia; order Mytilida; family Mytilidae; genus Perna; species Perna viridis. The sequence goes on along the minus strand of CM074514.1, from coordinate 23,369,812 downwards.
TTAATGAGTATTGTTTCACAAGGTCTTTTACAACCTAAGTTAGGCTAGGAATGATAAATTGGGGTGATTACCACAACCACAAATGAAAAGGTGGCAAACAACTATATAAAAAGCTATCCTTTCAGGACAATATTTGAGTGCAATTATATGGATCTCTGTGAAATTTTACTATTAAGTTTCACACCACAAGTTTTGGATATAAAGAGTAATGGCCATTATTTTTAGGAGTTGAATGACGAAAAGAGAGGCATACATAAAAATTGTGTCCAACTTTGAATAATTTGCTGGTTTCCCCAGTGTCTAAATTCCAAAATTTACAGTTATAGTTCTTTAAACAATGACCACTTTCATTCTACCCAGGATTAAAAATTTAATCACAATACAAATTATGAGCTGTATTAAGTTTGAATGTTGTGTTCATACTAGTTCCAGCTGTCCATTGTTCGACACTTGTGAACGTATCAACCTGCGCTTTGCGAAGCATTAACTTTAGAGTTTTAGTGAATAAGATTTTATTTTCTATCTCTCCAACTCCAATTTTCCTTTATAACATTGTTTTTATCGTTTTTTTTTTAAATCGTTTTATTAGGATACTTGATAGTGTGTTGAGCTATAGACCTGAAATCATGTATATCTGGGTCTATAGTTATATTCAGTATTATTCATTCTTTCTTTTATTAACATTTTCTCTAATCTTAAAAATTCAAATGATCGTGTGCCATGTTGTTCTTAGCCATTGTATAGAACAGGTACAAAACAAATAATCTGCTGATTTATTACTTTGATTTAATTTACACGAAAAGAAATTAGAAACTTGGGAGTCTTGTTTGATGAGCCAGAACCCCTTCCCTTTGATCGTCAAACACAATGTAATTCTTTATCTTTCTAACCATGTACTGGCACTTTATTTCAAGTTCGTGGGGGTATCGCTTTCTTCAATTGTAAAGCATCTTATCAGAGGTGCAATCACACTGGAAGAACAATGAACATGAAACCCAAGATTACGACGTGCAAGCACTGACCCAACACTGGTATCACTTACCCTTAGACACACGCATCATAGATTTAACACAAACCAACAGATCGTTTGCTCAAGTACTTGTTCTGTTTACAATAGATTTTTTATCTACGACCCTAATTAATCTCGGTAGGCGTACGCTCCTTTTAAAATCTCTACTTAAACTTCAGTTTACCTTGGGATTAAAGAAAACAAATGTAAAGAACAGTACCAACATATTAAACACTTGGAAACTCTTTACTCAAGAGATCTTAGGCATTCCTCGACGACATAAAAAGCTTTTTATTGTTAGTACCCCACCGTTTTCATTTGTTACTGTACTATCGCTTTCATTGTCTGTTCTAGTGATTTATCTTGTCTGTCCTCTTCATTTTACAGTCCTTAGAATGACTGTAGAACACCTTCGACTTTATACGAATTTTGTAAGGGATTCTTAGGTCAATTTTTCCCGGCTTTAATCTTGCTTATCCAATTTTAGCTCGTTTTTAACTTTTAACGCGTTTTTTTTTGCCTCCAAAAGAAGATATTCGTTGTTACCCCGTATCTTTTTTCTATTGTATGGTGTCGCTCCTAGCTCTGTGGCTTAATACTTGGTTTCATGGATCGTCTTCAATAGCTTTGTAGATTTTGGGGATTTATTTAGGGAGAAAGTGATGTCTTCGAAGCATTAATGACATGTATTTGTCGCCATCGATAAGCTAATGTTAACCTCAGGCTTCCAAAATTTGTATTTGGTGAACCATATCATGTCATTTGTCAGAGTAAGACATGGTAGTTTGTATAATTAATTGACAATAATAAAAAAACAGCTTTTACAAGTTTTATTCTATTTTCCTTCTTTATGAACACATAAGTAACAATTAAGAGATCGTAACATATTTTAGATAGCCTGATGACAATGGTTTGACACGACTGTCCTCTGGATATATCATATGCAGGATTTTATAGTGCAGTGCACTTTTATACATTACAGATAAGATAGGCATGATATAACATATGTTTTAAATGAAATAAAAATAGACACAAATGCTTTACATAAAAAATTCATGCTAATATACGCATGTAGTATACTTGAAATGCATTTGTTTCATTATACTCGTCATGGGTTGTTGATGTTTTGAAACAGTAATTTATTTTCTTTAATATATGAAAAAGAACATATTTCAAATTGTAGAGAAAAAAATAAACGTATTCAACAATAGGTGTACAACTATATGTTCGAACTTGAAATATATTTATATCAAGAAGTAGCAAGTCACTTAGAATAGTCAGTATAAATTTACATAACCCTCTATGTGGTAAAAGTGCACACTGGCTATCATATATCTAAGCTTGCCAGTCTTGTATGCCATTTAAATTCCAAAAATATTATGCAAATAAAATATTAATTTTACAGCAATACTATTTTCATGCATGAATGAAAGTATTTTCAGTGATATTGGTTCAGAAATACCTTAGCTGCTTGCATATTAATTTGTCACAACTAAGCAACTGAACTGAACTGAACCCTTTCTTTCTTTTGAGAAGGTAATGTTTATCGAAGTAGCAGGTGCCCTGCATATTTGTGTAGATATATGACAGTTAGTAACAATGTCACAGTTGGTCCATACTGTTGACACCTGAGTATGTATTGCCCTATTTCAATACAACTGGTAACGTAAGCAGGTACCAGCTCCACCTAGAAAGTATATTAAAATTTACAGTGCAGAAATGTGTGAAATTGAAACATATCTACATCGTTAACGTGAAATATAATCATCTGGAGATCATAACAATTTAAACTCTGGAAACTTAATAACAACTTTTCAAGTGTTATTTACAAAGTCATTGCACTGTCTACAATATCACAGTTTGAAGTTACACCTTCCAGGTTCGTCATAAAGGACATTTCATGTCCCCAGACTTAACAGCCCTCTGGGCCACTGTATTCCAATCGACCAAGTAAGGAGAACAGGTCAGTTTAAGAGTCCCTAGCCTCCTCGATCCCGTAAATAAGAATTGTCCGGGACCATTTTCAACTTTACATTTTTTATGTCTGGTCATAGTTTCCCTTAAGTAAGGTTTTGTTGTAACTCTATCGAACACATACATCCTTTTGCGTATAACTTTGGATATCTGAATGTTTATATGTGTCTGGTTACCGTGATCCACAACACTGGACATTGATCCTATTACCACTGGAAATAAAAAAAAACAAGTTAAGCAGAAAACTGAACACTAGATTGAAATGATTGAATAATGGTAGTGCATTATTACATAATGTTGTAATATATAACAGTACATATCGTATTCGTGGAATTTATTTTTTTGTGAGAGACCAAACAGAAAATCTAAATGGAAAACCCGTGTTCTTTTTAGTGACATTTCCATGATGTCATGTATGGTAAGATGTTAAAGGTTAAAGTGTATCTGGTTATAAGATGTCATTCTAGACGGAATATTTCACCCTCCAGCGGACACGCATAAACATTATCTGCATTGCCACATCGCTACAACGTCTCATACACAACGGAAAAAAATGTAATATTATCTTAAATTGAAAATATGTAGAGTTAATCTATAAACGATGACAATTCATTAGCTCACGACATTTAATCATTGTGAATTTATAAAAAAAAGTCGAGATGGGGGCACATTGTTACTAAATATCCTGAGAAACAGCATGCAATCTGAATCTCAGAAAAAAAAACCTTGGTAAAGAAGTGACACTCATAAAATACAACAAATTAATACAGTAAATAGTAATCCACTTACCATTATCGTGTTTACAGAAAGCCTCAATAAGTTCGGAATCTGTACAAGGTCGACATTCTGCAATCAAATATTCTCAAAACATTAGAAGCAAAGCCTAATTTAAAGTTTTAATGGGCACTTAATATGCCAGGAATGCAAAAATATGAAGTTGCAAAAATGAGCACTTTGAACGTGAACAGGGTCTCATACCAGTTCCATTACGGATATAAAAACTCAGCTTTAAATAACTCAATTTATATAGACATACATTTTCATCTTCAACGAAAACGAAAACGAAATGGTAGTAACATAGGTCACATTTGTTTCATCTTCTGATTTTAAATCGTGTATTTTTATTCAGAATATTTCCGGAATGCATTGAATGATTTTCAAACGTTCTCGCTTCATGTGGACTTTGATGGATGATGTCAGTTACATTTTGAACAGTGACAAACGGGTAAAAATCTTTTTCAAAACATTCTTCAAATTTCAATTTTATTTTAACAGAGAACAATATATTACTATAGTTTGATATTTCATGTAAGTTTATCTATCTGTTGGTCCATCTAGACAGGATGATACAATTCTAGATGAAGTAAGGAGATACTCTGTCCACCTGTAACCTCTCTTTTGTTAAATTTGTTTTACTATACGCTATCACCTAGGTCATCTTGTAACTCAAACTTTATAGAAAAGAATTTCGCATGTCTTACACGTTTAAAATAGAAAATCTTCTATTTATTAGCTTTGTATCCAGTTCTTTCAATGAGAAATAATAGCCTCATTGACTTATGTGATTCAGGACGGTTTGATGAGGTGTTAGTTATGACATCAAGGCCGGTCATGAACAATTTTAAAACAACTTTTCATCCTTGACTTTACAAAGAACTGTCATAATGACTGATAATTTAAGTATCTTATTCCAATTCGTATACTATCATAAATTAAACGGACAAGAAAATATCAATAATTGTCCCAAATAATCTGCTTTCACGTATCTAGGTTTAAGAAAACAAGTTATTCGTCAAATCTGACAACTTAACTGCTGTGAATATAAGAGAGGACCAAAGCTGAGGGTCTCAGTGTCAAAGATATAATAACACATATCATGCATATGATCAAAATAACCCACGGTTTTAATGCATTTGTTGCAATCAATTACAACTTGAAATGTCTATAAGTCGTATAATGTATTTCTAACGACCGACCCGACCCAGCCAACATTAAAGTTCTATTACATACATGGTTCTGAGGGTCTCAAAAAGGGTTACCAAAATTGTCTACCCGATGCAGGATTCTCAGTTAGGTCGGTACAAGACCTTAATTTGATTAACGAACAAAGGAAGCAAGACTCTCAGGTTTTGTGACATTATATACCCAGTAGAGCGATACACAAAACTAAATGGACCGTTATAAATGACGCGAGAAACTTTATCTTTGTAGCGAAAATAACAAAAACTGACCATTAGATCGTTAAATGATTCTATTGTGTGGTTTTAACTGCCAGATCGGCTGAAATAAATTCTATGACGGAACGTGTTTAAAGTGAATCACTTCACACCTAAAGCATGAAGACCTATTCAAAAATAAATAGAATCCATCACAAATGCATTAGAACTTATTTAAAATGAAAATATTCATGTCCATTGATTTTCCATGGGGACAATAATCATCTATTTACTGTCACTGTAAAATTTAATACGTTTTCATATAACCGGCGATTTAAACATCAATTGCTTGTTTCGAATTTATTTCTTGTCAAATAAAGAAGAGAGATTATGTTAGACGAACCAACAATGATACTAGTTAAAAGCTCATTGAGGACCTTCTTGTCATTGTTGGTACGACATGTATCAACACATCGTTACACTCTTGTCAGATGGAGATTACTATAGAGTTCTGGTTTAAATAAGACCCAAATTTAATTAAACATCGTAATGTTGACCCGGACTTTTTTCAATTTTCTCCCTTTATTGGCACACCTGCATGGCACATACAGAACCGTTATTCCTATAGTTTACTGGAATGTTTACTTATTTTGTACACTTGTTGTACTGTATACATAGGAATTTATGAATAAATATACGACAATACCGGTGTAATCAACAGGTTTTTCTGAAAACCTTTACTCCAGTAATAAGTAGAGAAAGAATGCTCTTCCTTTTACAACAGAAACACGTCTTTTCTGTTTGACTACGAAGCCATACAGTTATGCTGTGTAAACTTGCTCACTGGCGGAATGCACCCATTAACTTAATACAAAGTTTCTCGATCTTAAACAATAGCTCCATATACATGTAGTAATTACTAGTAACTAAAGTTACCTTCTAATGGATTGTAATATAAGGCTTCGTTCTTCTTCTCCATTATGAAGTAAATTTTCACAAAGCTAAATCCTGTAGATTTTATTGTCCTTTCAGACTCGAAGTACAAATTGATACTATCTGTAGAAGCTGGTATACATATTTCGTCCGTCTTTCCATCTACTGATGCTACTGGCGTTAAGGACGGTGGTAATCCAAATAGTTTATAAGGTGTAGGAGTCTGGGAGAGTTCCTGAAACACTTGTACTCTAGAGTTTTCTGCCTCTACAATTAAACAAAGCTGAAATTCACCAGTAAATCTCGGTCTGAATGAAATTCTTAAAGAACCACCATATACGTTGTACCATTTAAATTCTCCTGAGTCACAAACTGGGGAAACACTTCTCACTGCCCGTACGTCCGATGACTCCTCACTGAAATATAAAATATCAGTTTAGAATAGACAATTAAATGCACTTCAAATTGAGTGCTTATAAAAATAAGCTTGACAATTAGTAAAGAATGATCATGAAAAAAAACGAAGCGTGACTAGAATCAAAAGCCAAGTGTTTTGTTACATTAACAGGACCAGCGGCAGCTACTCCAGCAGTGCTACAGGAGGTTGTCTGGCAAACTATTTTCTGACTTGGTGCCATCCTAGAGGTATGGAGGAACGGAATTCCAACCTCTTACGTTGTAGGAGTAAGCTGCAGCCTGTCTTGTGGTGTGAAGGTTTCCTCTCGTTCATCGAAGACCCATGGGTGTCCTTGAGCCGACATTTTTCATTCCGATGGGGTTGTTGTCTCTTTGACAAATTCATCACTATAGTATTATAGAGCATACAGAATTTATTAAAGGTCCACGTAGAGGTAATTCAGCTAGTCGTGACACCTTCCCAGTTAATACGTACATTGCAAGACAATAAGCCAGTGCTAAATAGGAGGGTATACATTGCAGGCAAGGATATCGCATGTACTTGTATCGAAAAGGGATTCTTCCCTTCCTAGAAATATGACGTAATTGTTTTCTTGTGTAAATTTTGTAACATGTTTAATACTAGCTTGCAAACTAGGTTTTAAAAATTGTACAATCACATTGCGTAATTGTTGGTATCGGTAAGATACTTCTACTGATACCCTACAACTGATGGTCAAAGTTAAGCAGGACGTCGCCAGCTAAGTAAATCTAATCTAGGGTGCATACAACAAGTAATCAGCATAATGCATATAGGATTGATGATCCGGTTTATCTATAACAGGGTAGCTACGGAAATGTCAGTGTACAAAAGGTACAAAGATAACATTCATAATTGTAAATAGAGACAAAGTTTGTCGCGATAACAAATCCCTTACTCGTGCTTACGTGGCCCGCTGTGAAAAATAAATTAGAAATAGCTTAGGCACCGAAGAACGTTTTAATTCCCTTATACCTCCGTTGCTCGGGACATTCAAATAAGTCTTTACAATTTACTATCTCTTTCTTTCACTACAAATCCTAGATAACGACCATTTTTACAAATTGCATGGCCCCGGCTCCCACCATCATATAACCTAAACATTTTATATTCTCACAAAATCGGATTACATTTTAATACCCATAACCAATTTAATTGGGAAATATAACCATAGTTGCCGTGAAAATAAAACGAGTGTTTAAAAAGTCCCAGTATGCTTGTGTTATAACCATATCAGTTCAGTATCATTCCCATTTATACCCCTGGGTGGCCAGATCAAGAGAAGATAATAAGTAACTCAAATCATGACAAAAATAAATCATAAAAGACCTATTTTATGTTTTATGGTTATTATGATTTATCTTTAGACAATGCTAAAGTTAATGGAAACTTTCGTTTAAATCCCCGGTTCAATTTCGCCTCAAATATCATGTTACTATTGTCTCTCTATGTCTAAAGTTCGTTCCTTCCTTTCATGATTGTATGTTTGTTTATATCTTAAAATGATTCATGAAGACCTTCAAGTTTGTTATTATCTTGATCCTACCCACCATGAGGTTGTTTTGAAAACGAAAAGTAATTACAAACGCGCCAAATTTGTTTAAGTGTTTACCTGCAGAATTAGCATAAAAGTAATTAGTGGTCATTTATCTGATTTGTCAGGACCTGCTTACGGTAATAAGGCAAATATTTGGTGTTAAATTCCAACATTTTTATCTTGTTCTACATAACCATTCAATTAATTTTGTTTTATTTATAGAGTTTATGCAAATAAGAATGTGAAAGAGTAATCAAAGGAACCAAGGTTATAGCGAAAATCAAAAGAATATATTCCTGGGACAAAGACCAGACATGGAAAACAGACATACACAACAACAAAAAACACAAAGTAACTAAAATCATACATAAAAAGTAACAAAAGCAACTGTGCAACTCGTACCCCACTAAAACTAAAAAACTGTGAGCATGGACCAGGTGCACCGGTAGGGTAAGCGTCCTCTGTTTTTCTAGAAACACCCGCCGAGTTGCTCATAAAAAGTCGTCCGCGATAGACAAACGAGGAAAGGAAAACTGACCCGTTGAATAAATCAGTTTTCATGGTGCAGATGGATACACCATAACGATACACGAGTTTATGATGACAACCATAAAACTTTTGTAGTGATGACTTCAATCTTGTAGCAACATAACCCTGTTCCAAAAGCCTATTTGTTAGAGTTCTAGCGCGATACAAAAAGTATGCGTAGTTTTGGCAAGCTCTGGCATAACGTGTGAGTTGTGATATGAACACTCCATACGCAGGTGCTGAAGGGATGTTGCCACAGATGAAAGGAAAGTTGACAATTTTGAATGAAAAGTCATCATATTTGTCGTAAAGTTTGGTCAATAGTTTTCCTTTACCATCGATTTCTAAGTGTACGTCAAGATATGAGGCTGATTTCACATTGTCTGTAGTATCCTTTACCTCAAGTTCTTTGGGGCAGATGCGATGTATCAAATCCCCAAAATTAGGATTGTTTAAAGATAATACGTCATCTATATAACGGAAACTGAGATTAAATGATGTAAAACGTTTTGCAGACGAAAACAATGTTGTATTGGGCTTTGTCTGCTGGTACGACAACATATTTGTCATGTATAGTAGACAATGGTTTTGCTACATCGGGGTCTTTGAAAACCGATGTAGCCTTGGCACTCATTGACCTACTTAAAACTTTCATTCGTTTCAAAATTAAAGACCTCACGGACTTTAACCACTCTGACAGAGAATCAATGTCTTCTTGTTCTCGTTTTATCAATTTTCTTGCATAGTCCTCGACGGCATCTTTAAGAACTTTAAAGTTATAATTCCATTTTATGGAGCGTGGTTCACGGTACTTGGGACCTTTAGAAAGGATATTACGCAGAGATTCGTTTTCGACGATGGTTAAATCTCCAGTAACGACGTGACCAGAAGGACCATATTTGAATGGAGAGTTTTTGCAAGAACAGTGCATACGCTCTAGAATGTCCAAAGCACCGTTAAGGCGTTTGCGCAGGGGTGGGAGGGTTATAATTACATAAACGGACGAAATTAAGGACTTCCTTATCTCAGTAGGTTGTTGTACAAAGAAGACAAGTACATCTAAAGAATTGGGAAATAATTCTGTATAGACTTTGAATATAGACATGAAGTGAATACCATTAAAGAAGGAATCATAGACTTAAAAGGGAACTAAAATGTATATCCATGTATATATTTTTAAGAACATTTTCAATTTGTACCCTCTTTCACTCTTCGAAGAGTTTATCTCTATCATATTTTTGAAAGTGCACTTAGGCACCGACCATTTTATTTGCGATGGGGTCTAAAATCTTTTTTGAAAACAACTAAGTGTCGCAAATTTTGGAGAAATTTTGTTTTAACTCTACCACTGAAAAAAATGAATTTCGATATTTTCAATTGTTTAAATATAAATATTGGTTTCGGCTGTTGCTGAAATATAAATATTTTGCACTTGCGTGAAAAAAAAATCTTATTAGATATTTTATTCGATATCTAATCCCATCAACCCTCCCCAACACACAGGATAAAAATTTTAAAAAAATAATGGTCGATGAAATGTTTGTGCAGTTGCATTATTGATATATCAGTTTGTTGGCTGTATACTCTTTAATTGCGAGAACTCCGCTTGTCAGATAACCGTTCATTCCGCCAGAAACTTATTGAGTATATAGAGTAGACTGGGGGTCGGTATTCAAATAGGAATGATAATATATGGAGTTCCCTTGGATTCATTTTAGTAAATATAAAGTATTTGTGTGAAACTAAGTTGCTCGCTAGGTCACTTTGAAGACAAATAGAAACTGCATCCAAGTTGGTACCATTTTTCGGATTTCAGTCCCTATTTACTCAAACTCAAGCAGAAAATTTGTCACCATATCAAGAGGGTATATCTAGGACTTCGGGTTAGGAGGCGTATAAACAATTGAATTAAATAGAATTAAAAGAGGTAGAATGTGTAAAAAAATCGAGTTTTCACGCTAAAAAAAATATTTCAAACTTTTAGAGGGCGAACGTCCTCTCTGCTCCACTTAATGACCAGGTGGAGAAAGTTGCAATATATAATGCGATACAGTTTGTAATAAAAAAAAAGGGTTTTAAGTCAACAAATATCTTCTTTTCAGTTATGGAACCCGCATTATATATCTCACAATGACCTCACCACAATACATGTACATATGTTTTAGTTTTTTTTATCAGCTGCATATCGATCATTATATTACTTGCATTTGCTGAAGTCCTTTCGGCAGTCATTCGATGGGGCGGTTCCAGAAATTTAAAAAAGGGTTTCAGGCTATTATTTTCTCATTTTTGCCAAATTCCAACAAAAAGGGGGATCTTCTGGGACCTCAAGGGTACGCCACAGTGCGCAGGTGTAAATTGTTCACTGAGTTTAGACCGACAAGTATGATTTATCATACAAGTACATTAAACATTTGCATGTATATTTGACCATCACCGCCCAACGCAAAGGACCGTACTCCTGACATTGTGTTTTGTGTCCAGGTTTTATAAGTTTGAGTTCATGTGTCAGTATAAATTAACACTATTGACTGTGCAGATTTAAATAATGCACCAGTCGTAACATGGTTCATTAACAATAATTTACTTGAAAGTAACTTAAACTAGCATAAAATTCATCTTATTTACCGGGAAGAACTTGTATAACATTATATGCTTCAGGAAACTTTTATACTTACTCAGCCAAAGGAATGATATGAATTTTTAAGATACGTAATATTTCATTGCTAATAATGAAAGATTAAATTTGAATCTGCCTTGTAAGAAGACAATCCAGCAGTTTAGGCGATATACAGGACCGTGTAGATAGGGCTTGAATCTGTTCTGAAGGTCCAAGAACAAATTTCCCACGGCATCTAAGGATACCCTTTATTTATAAAATTTATAAAAGGGGGTTTCAGGCTATGAATATCGAAACATATTAAGACAAAAAAAAAGCATATATAGTTCAAGAATTTTGATATTTAGCAGTATATGATGCATATTTTTCACATTTACCTTAATAAAAAATGACAACCGGGCTCCCATTTATTACTCACTAGATTCACAAATGAAAACAAAGAATAATTTTATTATAATAATTGGCAACAATTGATTAAAAATAATTGATTGGTAACAAAACTGTAACTACACACGTATCGTTTAAAAAGATAAAATTAAATACACATGGACTTCGAAAAGAGTGGATATATGTGGATTATACTTCTCTCATATTTTTACTGACTTGTCAAATAACAAAATGAATTTACTTACCTTATGTTACACTCGCAAGTTTCACAAATATTCGATGCATCCACACTAAATATTGATAATAAAATCCCAAGAAATAGAATAAGACCTGTAAAGGCCATGTCGACTTACAGATGAAAGTTACATGTCTTTTTTGTGTCACTTGTAGTCCTAATTAGAGCTTTGAGTATTTTAAAATCAAAGTGACAATAAAGAAAATATTTACTCGGTCTATGTGACAAGTGGTTGGACTACAAGCCGTGGATCGTTCGGCCAATAGATAGCGAGAGTGACACGCGTAATCCTGAACGACTGAACAACTTCTTCCACGTGACTAAACTGTCGTCTGCCAAACTTGTCAAAGTATTTAAAAAGAACTTTCCGATGTCTTACATACTACATGTTTTATACGTATGTGCTTTTACAATGTAAATACATTTGATCATGCATGAGGTAACACAATTAAGTTAAAAAATTAAAAGACATATTTTTTTTTATTTTAAACTAGTCTTAAACGGGAATGAACCATGGAAATAGTTTCACGTATTAAATTAAAGAAAGGCCGAATAATGTCAATGTTACAGAAGAGGGGATGTACATGCATTGATAAAAATACAAGAGAGTTGAATAAGAATTAGAATCCATTTTTATTATATAATCGTAATAAATTCATTTGACCTAACGCCGTTGGCCAGTGGCCACTGCTAATATACTGATACTTGCACTCGACAAACTTTTATAACCAACCCTTTACACTTTGCCGTTTCGTTCAGTTGCACAAGAGAAAACTGCAGGCAGTGGGTAGCACATGACCATTTTTTTTGGTTTTTGTTTTGTTTTTTGTTTTTGGTATATATATATTTAGCTGTAAAGTTAAATGGTTTTTTTTTATAACTGCAATGGTTAAAGGGAAAAAAAATACAAATTCATTGAAAACGATTTGGGGGGGGGGCGATAACTCTTTATTGTTGAGCTAAACTTTAAAAATCACTTTTTTTTAAATTTCTTAAAAATTTTAAAATAGGGTCTGCAGTCCTACCACAACACTTGTTACTCCCGTAGTGCTATTAATTCGATGTGGATCCTGAAAAATTCGAAAGATCTTTTGGAGACAATCAGTTCAAGACTATTATCAATATAATAGCATTAATTAAAACCTATGATTTTTCAACACTGTATACTTCTATTCCCCATACTCAGTTAAAATCCAGACTTAAAATATTATACATCGTTGTTTTGTTTTTTTTTTTTTAAGATGGTACATCTAGATACAAATATATAGATCTTTGTAGATATTCCTTATACTTTGTAAGAAATAATTACAAATCATCTTCCATATATACAGAAGATGTTTACAAAATGCTGGAATTTTTAATCGACAACACATTTGTCCTGTGTGGTAGACGCGTTTTTCAACAAACGGTCGGCATTCCAGTGGGAACAAATTGTGCTCCTTTACTTGTTGACCTACTCCTTTACTATTATGAGGCTGACTTTATAGCTGATCTGATCCGATAGAAAAATATCGTTTAGCTAGATCCTTTAATCTCAATTTCCGCTACATAGATGACATATTATCTTTAAACAATCCTAATTTCGGGGATTTGATACATCGCATCTACCCCCAAAGAACTTGAGATAAAGGATACACAGACACTGTGAATTCAGCCTCATATCTTGACCTACACTTAGAAAACGATGGTAAAGGAAAACTTGACCAAACTTTACGACAAACATGATGACTTTTCATTCAGAATTGTCAACTTTCCTTTCATCTGTGGCAACATCCCTTCAACACCTGCATATGGAGTGTTCATATCATAACTCATATGTTATGCCAGAGCTTGCCGAAATTACGAATACTTTTTGTATCGCGCTAGAATTCTAACAAATAGGCTTCTGGCACATAACAGGGTTATGTTGCTACAAGATTGAAGTCATCACTACAGAAGTTTTATGGTAGTCATCATGAACTCGTGGATCGTTACGGTTTATCCATCTGCGCCATGAAAACCGATTTGTTGAACGTGTCATAGTTGGGTCCATGCTCCCAGTTTCAGTGGAGTCCGAGTTGCTTTTTTCGCTTTTTTTTACTTTGTATGTATGATTTTAGTTACTTTATGTTCTTTGTTGTGTATTTCTGTTTTCCATGTCTGGTCTTTGTCCCAGGATTACATTCTTTTGATTACCGCTATAACCTTGGTTTCCTTGATTACTCTTTTACATAGACAGCCTCTTAAAAGTAAAGATTGTTCAATCTCAAGCAGTCTTCAGCCGTTGTAGCATTTGTACTGAGAAATATCAAAATTAAATTCCCTTCAACTTGGCTTCCTTTACTAGTTTAAAAAAATATACAATCACGGTATCCGAATTAGGCATTAAAATTACACGTGTTTCCACTAACCCTGACAACCGACACTCATTTTTGTGCCTACCATATATTAAAAATGTTTTATGGCCATTTTTGACAAGCAGTAGTAATAGTCTTTACGCGTCTCCAAAACAAACTAGTCAAAAACCTTTGGAAATAATGAAGTTTTGCCTACCTACCGACCCGAGTTTTAGACAATGTTAAAAGAAACAAATGTGTTTTTTCTTTGCATTATTGACATGATTGTCTATTAAGTTTTGTTGAAATTGGAATGAGGAGTCAGTCGACCAGGCATAATCTGTCTTGACCAGTTCAATTAACTGATTGCTAGTGGACCCGTGATTATTGTTGATTGTGTAACGCTCCATATTTCCGACACATTCGGTACTGTTTCGCTTTTTACCCTTTGACGTTAAAGACGCCCTTCCATGGAAACGCAAGTCATCTGATCGCAATTCTGTTTCCCGATTGGCCAAATACCATTACTTAGTGGCGTTCGAAAAAACTGTATCGAAAATTAAAATTGCGTGCCATGTGTTATTTCCTCAATGAAATGTAGAAAATTATAAGTAAAAGGGACAATGTTACTGCGTAGGCTTTCTTAATATTATTTTTAAAGATAGTACTTGTTTAATATTGGACTCAGGCGTCTTTTGAATTAAGTTTTATCGTGTGCTTTTGCATATTTTGCTGTCTACATTTTAGGAGGGTTGGGATTCCATGAAATTAATTCAACCTGCTGCATCTTTTGCGCCTGTCTCAGAAACTCAGTGATCTTTTGTGATTTTGAATTTCAATTTGTTTATTGCATAGCCACGATGTATATGTTATGCCCATATCGCCGAACTGGCACATGTTCTGCGACAAGTCGAAATCGTACTCGCGGGGTGTGGGCAGATTGGAGACTTTTCACATTAGGGTTGTTGTCTTAAACGCGATACCCTTTGCCACTTTTTTCCATATCATATATAGCCACTTTCATTTTATTATTCATTTTTCTCACCTAGTTGTTTATATAAGGATAATCAATAACCAATTACTCCACACAGGGTTACTTGATAAAAAAGAACTAAATGCAAGGGTTATGCTACATTTGAGGATTATGAATCATGACATCAGTAGATGGTTTCACGGGAATCTCCTCAGAGGTTTAAGTTGTTATTGAGGAGGCTTCCGGTGAATAAGAGTAACAACATAATTACCAAACACTAAGCCTATTCATAATTAAGTCCAAGATAATTCGGGCAAAATGGATATAACACCACCGGAGCAGCTGTACTGCATTGGTCCTGACTTTACTGGTACTGGCATTTCAAATGAAATGGTGGGTTAAATCTAGGTTTTACAGCGCGCTAAGTCTCCCTCTTCCATCGTGGCGCCCCCGTGCGGGTCCGGATGTTAAAATAATAGACCTGCAGCAGCACTAAGCTGGTCGTAAAAGGCGACTAAAAGGTTCTGGGAACCCTGGTCGGGTGCTAGGGCACTCTGCCCACAGAGCAACTGGGTTGTGTGCCCCAGGTGGTGGAATGGGGTAACCCTGGCATGTTCCATGCTGGGGTCGTCAGGCCATAATACGGAAAACCTGACCGCAAACCACAGCGGTGCACTGTGTTGGGAAAGATGCCACGTTCTTCACACGTTAAAGAACCCTTCTGTGGTATTCTTCCGAAGTAGGAACCATAGGGCTCCACCACATGAGGCTAAATTGTCCGACGAGTCGTCTGAATATAGCTGAAATATTGCTGCTCGGACGTTTAACCCCAACAAACAAACAAACAAATAAATTGTCCGACCGTTCCCACCTCTCCCTATTTCAAGTGGCAATCAAAATTTTTCGACCCCATTATCCTTGTGTCCAATCCAATTTTTCATTTCATCATCATTTCATGTTCATTTTATCATCCACTTCATGTTCATCGCCTGAATATAGCTGAAATATTGCTGCTCGGGCTTTAAACCCCATCAATCAATCAAGCAATCCATTGTGGCGTGAAGTTTATTCATTGATCACTGTGGTGCTGGACCTCTCAGGCTACAGGGTGTCTAGCCTAACCGTATGTCGCTATACTTTAACATAAAACCTGAGTTTTATGTAAATTTTTCATGTTTCAGCGCGTATTTCAATTGTTTGTTTTATAAGGTCAAAATAAGCAAAAAAATAAAAATTGCAGTTGAAAACATAATAATACACATAAAATGTATATGGTTATAGAACATACCGCTTTACATGATTGAGTGGAGAAGTACGACAGTCACTGACGAGGACTTATTATTACCGACGTGTTTATACAAGTTATCCCCTGAATTTATAATTTAAGGCTCTATAAATTTCACAATTTTTGGAGCGCATATTTCTGGTTTGTTTGTGTAAGGATGTACCTCCAGATGATTGTATTTGAAATACATTTTTTACGGAAAATAAACCTATGCCATCCGTGTACGAGTCCGAAATTAACGTCTGTAGTAACTGGTTTCCAGTATTTGACATACTCATTACCGAGTCCATTTAGGTATGGAACCAGACGATTTATCAGATCGACGGGCTGTGCACAATTCTTACCCGGGTTTTCAGTGTTGTCATATGTGTTGCAGCTGGCAGTAAATGAACGAAGGTGTTTTAATTGTTAGTATATGCACAAGCATACTAAAAACCTTGATAATTCTTTGCAGACAGATGTATTGATCATCATCATGGATTTCAGTAAGGCATTTGGTACAAAACTAATAAATGGATACATAGCTTCCTATCTAATCATATCTACCTATTAATGGCACATGGCATTCCACCCTGACATATGTCATGTCCTTTCAGCTTTTAGTAACCAAGACCTTAATCAATATACCTACATATTGCATGGCCATACACTTTACTCATGTCAGTTCAAGCCCATTTTCAATTTTGTCATAATTTTCTTTAGTCATTCTTTTATCAAGACAGAGTTGTCTTTCCTTTTATATGTTATGTATGTGACACCGGGGATAGAACATGTTGATGATGCTAAATACCTTGGCACAGGGATCTCCATTGATCAAAATGAAAACATACATGTAGCTCACTTTCTGCTTGGACAAATTTTCATCGTGGTGTGTGTCTTTTCACGCAGTAAATAAATTGCCAAAGAAAGTATGATAAGGTTGAATGAGACATATTTATTAGCACAAGCTACATTTTGGACAACAATGAAATTAATAATCAACAGTGGTAAATCTTTCTGTCTGTATTGTCTAACTCAATCATACCAAAGTAAAGTTTTCTCTTCCCTAGGCTTGACCATAGGTCCACTGGTCTAAAGAAATTAAAATCGCTGGTAGGTATGATCATTTTTGTTGGTACAAACAAGTTCTTTATAATTTAACCACAAGAACTTAGACAGTAAAACGTCTGTGTCAGATAAATGCTGAGATTGTTGACGTTGTATAAATTTAAGATCGTCTTCCCCCCTCTCTGATCTTTCTCAAATTTAATTAAACTCTTGATACTTTCTATATTTAATTAAATGAAAAGTTATCAATAATTCATTAAAAAAAAACCAATAGAAATAATTCAGCTTATTTGAATCTTATTGATTTTGCTGACGGTGATAATCACAAATTTGACCAATACAAGATTTGTTAACACATGCGTTTCACTCCCTGACACATCAACTCCCCGTAAACTACCAATCAAAACATTGTATTACCATTAGAATAAACACATGTGCCAATCATATTGATTTGTGCAAATATAGGTGATTAATAAGCAAGAGTAATTGCCGATTTGCAATTTGTGCAAATTTGAATACACCAAATAAACTCATGGCACTTGTTTTGAATTCATGGCACACAGAAAGTAACACATGGTGCAGCACCATGCAAAAACAGGTCATGGAGAACCCTGTTGGCATAAGGATCCAATCTGACCATAAATGGCAGAGTCATGTCAAAAAATATGCAAAAAAAGCCACCAATAAATTAAGCTTCCTAAAAAGAAATTAAAACATCGTTCCTCCAAGGTAAAGGAGCAGGCATATAAATCACTAGTCAGGCCATCACTGGAATATGCCTGTTCTATATGGGATCCATACGCTGTAGATGACATAACACGATAGAAATGATACAAAGGCGTGCAGCTAGGTTTGTGGCTAACAGATACCACAATACATCTAATTTCTCCAACATGATACAACATTTAAATTGGAGAAGCCTGGCTCATAGAAGATCAGACACTAGATTAATAATGTTATATAAAATCTATTATTCTCCTAGTTGCCATCACTAAAACAGTCTGGTTATTTCCACCTCTCAGACAGTCCTGAAACATGTATTCATTATCTTTCCAAATTCCTCATTGTCAGTTACAAGTGAGACAACAGTTTTTCTTTCCAAGAACCCCCAAATTATGGAACAGTATACCAGTAAGCATTGTTACAAGTGACTCAGTCAATCATTCAAAACAGCCATATCAACTTACACTTACAGTCATTGAATGTCTCCTTATGTACATATTTTTCAACTCACTCTTATTGTTCATTTTTAAGTTCACCAGTTTAATTTAGTATGGAAATCTTTTAAATTGCATGCACAGAGAAAAGTGACAGTATCTTCAGTGTGTTGAAGTTGGTCAGAATATTATAGAAGTAGATGTTTACAAAGGCATTTGCTGTGGCCAGACATCACTGTGGGACTAGATAATACAGTCTCAAATAACCAACAAATAATTGCAATTGACCCTTACTCCAGCACTGCTTGAGGTTGTCTGGCAAGCTATTTTCTGACTTGGTGCCTTTGTAACCTCTAGCATCTGACATGTTGAAAGCCACCGCAAATGTGAATTAGCTAAACATGTGTTTTAAAATATTTTAAGTCTTCTATTTACATAAAAGAAGTTTTAACTTACCGGAAATCGAGTGATAAAAATCCTAATTTTTTGTTAAATACCTAGAAAACATTTGTAATAAAGGCAGTTATCAAAGTGACCAGCTATTTTGAATTAGGTCACTAGTTTTACGGAATACAATATATTTTTGATGAAACAAACTTAAAGTTGTTAAAGGCAATTCATTGGTTAATTTAATATGTTTGTTTAGCAAATTTTAAAATTTGTAATTTTATTAACCTGAATTACACATTCAAAAAGCTAAAAACCAAAAGTTAAGTTCATTTAAACTACTTTTACAAAGGATTTCCAAGATTGCTGGATTTTCTAATCAGGTAGGTCATTTGTTTTTCTACAGTTTGATTCACCTTTTCCCTTGTTATGGTAAAGAAACTGTATAAAATGTTTTAAGTGGTAAATATTTTACTATTAGTCTGCCGATTTCAAAGAGCATCGGAACGAGTGGTATGCAATATGGAGGTTGGGGTATGGAGGAACGGAATTCCAACCTTTTACATTGTAGGAGTAATTGACCCTTAACTCTACCATACTCCTCGAACATACCATATATATGTAACATAAACCAACTACAATATCAGAACAAAATCAATTTGCTTCCCCAGCCCCAATATTTTATTCAGAAAAGTTGGATGAGAATCTAGGAATTTTTTGTGATGACCTAGTATACACCTGTTCATTTTCACATTCTTAAAATAATGCGTTGGCTTAAAATGATAATTAGAAGAATAAATATAGATGGTCACATTGCCCATACATGCAAGTGAGCACATTAAGGCTTTATTGTTTGCTTTGAGCTCCTTCATTGCTACTTTCAGTTAAAATTCTTAAAAAAAATAATTAATTTCATTAATTCTGTGCAAAATAAGGCAAAAGTGAACAAGTAATAGCCTGCAACCCCTTTGGAAACCCAACTTCTTTAAAAAATTTCTCGATCCAACCCTGCATGTATTCATTCGTGGTATTAATAATGATAAGTTGTTATCACATGAGTCATAGTCAACAAAGATCATACAGTGTTCTTGATTATTATTCTTACATTTTTATTAAAATATACATGAACTACATGTGCTATATCAATGAAGTATTTTTAAAATAAATACATTTTTAATAAAATAATCATGAACTACATGTACTGTATCAAAGTATTTTTAAATAAATACATTTTTAATAAAATATACATGAACTACATATACTGTATCAAAGTATTTTTATAATAAATACATTTTTATTAAAATATATATGAACTACATGTACTGTATCAATAAAGTATTTTTAAAATAAATACATTTGTAAATCATACTTATGAACTGCAAATGCATTTATTCATTTATGTATTGTATTGGACAAAAGCAAAGGAGATGACATTAATTGTTATATGCCATTCTAAAAAATTAAACATTGTAAATGTAGGTACTTTTAACCTCCAATTGCTATATGAGTTGGACTTAATGATGGTCTTGCCAAAGTTATAGTTTTAAAAAAAGGAAACTTTTTTTTATATTTTGCATTCTCTCTGTGACATATTTCTAGGTATATGACAATGAATGTTTGTTCTCATCATTCATTCTGCTTCTCCTAATTTGCACATGCACTTTGCTAATAATATTTTAATAAAAACATCTTAAGTCAAAGATTGCAAGAAAGTTATAATGAAATCATAATGCTAAATTTCATTCAAACATATTTATATCATCTGTTATAAATTTTGTATATATAGATATAAAACTGAAAAAAATAAAATTAAATCTTGTTGCTGGATTGACTAGGTGAAATTGGTCATACCAATGAAATATATAAGCGACAAACATTTATAACCTGTGGTAAACATCCATCAATGCAATTACTTATCAAATCCATGACTTGCCACCATCCATGTTACTTACCATACACAGACTGTCCTTGGGAATGGATTATTAAATGAAAATGAAATTGGCACCAGATAAAATACTTTAAATATGATATAATAGTTTATTTAAATTGAACATGTAGACATTGGTATCATATCGATGGATTATGTCAGTGATTTTGTAATATTTTTTTTCAGACTATAATCACACCAATTTACAATGGGTCCTGTTGGATAGATGATTGTTTTAAGTCAATTGTGGACCAAACTTATCAAGGAAAGTTTGAAGTCTCTGTTTACAACGATGGAAGCAAGGTACATATG
This sequence comes from Perna viridis, assembly GCA_037379345.1. Taxonomy (NCBI): domain Eukaryota; kingdom Metazoa; phylum Mollusca; class Bivalvia; order Mytilida; family Mytilidae; genus Perna; species Perna viridis. The sequence continues at coordinate 23,348,594 of CM074514.1, read as the reverse complement.
GCCACATTTAGAATAATGTTAGTTTACCCTTACTCACCTCTAGCTTCTGGCTTTAAGGGGAAACACACTTAATTTTAATTTTGGCTTTATTAGTTCTCAGCTGTTCTGACTATTTTCAAGATACACATATATTCCTCATTTAATACCAGTTTAAAGAACTGAGGATAAATGATGTATAATGTACACACAGTATAAAAAGAGGATGTTAAAAGTTTCCTTGAAAGGCAATTTGTATGCAATTTTTACTTAGAAACATTATATATGTAACTCAAAATATTTGAAATGGATTTAAGATTAATTCATAGAGAAATTTTAAAACAACAAAAAAGCAAAAAATTAGATGAAAAATTCTTTTAGGATTGATGACTTTGATTATAAACTAGATCTTGTTGCATCTACCATTGTATTTAGATTTTACAATTTTATATCAGTTATGGGACTAACAATCACTTGTGTTTTTGTGTATATGACGCTCAATTGGAACACTTAGCGGATAGAACCCCTCTGAAACCCCTAGTTGAATTTCATTCAAACTTTGAAGGGTTGTAAGTAACCATATGTAGTCTTTGACTTGACAATTGTGCTCTTGGATTTTCCTTTCATGTTAAAAGGCTTTCCTCTCCTTTATCAAGTTTGTTATTTTATTTTTACACTTCAGGTTTCCTTGTTTTGTTAGCATCAAAACTGTTCCACATGTAAAGTTAAATTTTGATTTTTTATTAATCTTATACATTTTATGAATTTACTGGGTTGTCAACTTTTCTCAGTTGGGGACATACATTGTGTATTATGTTGATATTGATGTTAGTGTATTGTATCTTTTTTTTTACACAGGACAATACCTTAGATCTTTTGGAGAAATGGAGATCCCATTTGAATGAAAGGAATGTGGATTTAATGATAAATGGACATGATGACTGTTTACCAAGAGGAGGTATTACTGTACTAATCATTTCCAGAGAAAAAAAAACATTGGTTTTTTATTTGATGATGTAAGGTGGGCAGGTTATTTCAAACACTGATGTATATGTCATAATATAAAACATGTAATATACGGTACATATTTCTCTTTCTCATCTGCAGTGGACCTAGAAGATAGTATGGCAAGTGGACAAAAACAATATTTTTTAATATTAGAAAATGAATTTTTAATATTACAAAATCATTTTGTAATATTAAAAATTCATTTTGTAATATTAAAAATTCATTTTCTAACATTACAAATTCCTCATTTAGTAATATTATAAAAAAATCACACATTTGGTAATATTACAAATCGAATTTGTAATATTGAAAACACCTATATACAAATATATAGTTCTTGGTAGAGATTCCTCATACTTTGTAAGAAATAATTCCAAATCATCTTCCAAAAATGTAGAAGATGTTTACAAAATGCTGGAATTTTTAATCGACAACATATTTGGCCAGTGTGGTGGACACATTTTTCAACAAATGGTCGGCATTCCAATGGGAACAAATTGTGCTCCTCTACTTGCTGACCTATTCCTTCACTTTCATGAGGCTGATTTTATAGCTGATCTGATCTGAAAGAAAGAATATCATTTAGCTTGATCCTTTAATCTCAGTTTCTGCTATATAGATGACATATTATCTTTAAAAAATCCTACTTTTGGGGATTTGATACATTGTATCTACCCCAAAAAACTTGAGATAAAGGATACTACAGACTCTATAAAGTCAGCCTCATATCTTGACCGACACTTAGAAATTGGTGGTAAAGTAAGACTATTGACCAAACTTTACGACAAACGTGATGAGCTTGCCGAAACTACTCAGATTTTTTGTATTGCGCTAGAATTCTAACAAATAGGCTTCTGGAACAGGGTTATGTTGCTACCAGATTGAAGTCATCACTAGAAAAGTTTTATGGTAGTCATCATGAACTCATGGATCATTACGGTGTATCCATCTGCACCATGAAAACTGATTTGTTCAACATGTCATAGTTTTCCTTTCCTCTTTCGTCTACCCCAGACTTGACTTTTTATGAACAAGTCGGCTGGTGTTTTTGGAAAAGCAGAGGACACTTACCCTGCCGGTGCACCTGGTCCATGCTCCCAGTTTTTAGTTGAGTTGCTCATTGGCTTCTGTTACTTTGTATGTAAGATTTTAGTTACTTCACATTCTTTGTTGTGTATTTCTGTTTTCCATGTCTGGTCTTTGTCCCTGGATTACATTCTTTTGATTGCCGCTATAACCTTGATTCCCTTGATTACTCTTAGAAAATGAATTTGTAATATTAAAAAATCATTTTTGGTATTAGAAAACACTCATTTTTGTCCTCTTTAGTTGCCATAAGAGAGCTTTTTACCCTGCATGAATTTTTTAAAAAATTTTGTAGTGTTAAAAAAGTGACTGTTTTTAAATCTTTGCTAAAACACTGGAGTAGTGCCTCTTTCAAAGGTAATGTTTCTCATTGATTTAAATATCTCTTTGGGTGGTAATCTATAATTGCGAAATATATTCAATAAATTTCTCTGTTTACACATTTATAGTTAAGAAGCGAGCATGCAGGAATCGATCATTGTTTTGTTTCCTTTCCATAAGAGTGTTTATTCTCTCTTCAGGTATTAAAAGATAAACACCATTAATATGTCCTGAGTGTAGGATGACTGTTCCATCAATGAATTTTGTCCTTTATTGTGGATTCAATTGGATCAAGATTGTATTGGCTAGTCTCACTAGTGGCTGATGCTATTTTTTGCATTGTTTATGGTCATACCATCTTAATGGCTATTGTCAATGGTTAGAACTAGTATTAGAATTTCTCTAAGATTTTGTAACACGCTTATATTTTTTGTATTTTTTTGTTAGTTTTGTAAATGTCATTTGGTGTGTTATCACAATACTGAACAGTAGTATAATGAAGTTAAAAGTTACATATTATAACATTACTCATTGTATATAGCATATAAACTTAAAATGCAACAAACTATGTGATACATGTTCTTACTATTTACAGTAGGATATGCTAAGAACCAAGCTGTAGAGAAGAGTAATGGGAACTTCCTCTGCTTCCTAGATATTGTAAGTAAAACCCAAGTTGTTGAGAAGGGAAATGGGAACTTCCTGCGCTTCTTTGATATTGTAAGAGAAGTTAAAAGGTTAAGGTTAGAGTATTGAATTATTGATGATATGAATGAGAAATCTATATTGTACACGTACTCTTAAGATAAATAAGTTTTGACAAACGTTTTGTCTGTTTTTGGGTTAATAGGGTTTTGTTTATCATGAATTAATAGCAGTGTTAAGTAATTAAGAACAAAATGTGTCCTTGATTTTCCTGTGAGGTCCTATTTAAGTTTTATCAACAGTTCCATGATGATAGTTTTAGTAAGTTAGATTCCCATCCACCCATATTAAATCCTCATAATTATTTCTGAGTACTTTTACATCTCATTTATCATGCTTAAATATTCTCTAGAATGGTTAACTTACTTCAGTTAAATGCTGATTACTGTAAGTCAATAACTCTTATTTTGCATATAGAGTAATGTAGTAAAAAGTAGGATTAGGTGTCATTTATCATTTTAGGATGATGTAATGGACAAGAACAGACTCCTTAGGCAATGTCAAGCTGCACAAGTTCAAGAACATGTGGTAAATATTGTAGTATTATGATATCTCCTGCTTACAAAGTTTGGGAAGTAAAAAGGACCACACAGTCTCTCCCATTCGTCTGTCCACAAATCTTGTATTGCGGCTCCTTCTAAACCAGTTATTTTCTGTTGGCTGCCAAGAGTAATACTCTGACTTACCATAAGATTTTACATTTTAAAACCATGTAAGTGCAAAGCTTCTTAAACAACACAATTGATATTGATGAAATTTCATACCAAGACGTTAAATGTAAATGTGTATGAAGGAATGTGATAGTGAACCAATGTGTGCAAAGGGAGATAATCTAACTTTTAAGGTTTCATATTTTAAAACCTTTTTGCATCCTTAACTTCCATCTTCATCTTGATTATGGAATTAATGATGTTCTTAAAAATGTTTACATTTCCCTTATTTCCAAAACAGGGGAAATTACCAATCTAGTTTTTCCATTTTAAATCATATTGAAAGAAAATTAAAGAGGCATTTATACTTAATACAGTTAACTTGTTACATTCAGCACAGTCTAGCTTCAGACCTTATCATTCATTTAAACAAATCTGATCACTGTTGTAAACATAATTGAAAAATCTGAGTACTGCTAGGCCTTTTCTTGATGTACATTTTTATGCCTCATCCCATTTTCTCATCATATCTTTAGGATTAAAAATCTTCCATGTCTTGAATAGAAGAAAAGGAGAAAGAATAATATTAGATTATGTACTATATTGTTAAATGACAAAACAAAACTTTATTTACCATTATGTTTTGTTTACATAATGTTTTCATGCTGCACATACTTGTGTGTAATTTGCATTTATTTTTGCATTAAAACTTCTATTTAGGGTTTCAGGGACTTAATGTGAACAAAGATTATTATTATCACTATTTTTTAGCAAAATTAGACCAATTTGGAACCTATGCATTTCTTCCATTTATACAGGTTCAATATGTATTAATTGATGTGAAGGGATTGAAGAGGGAATCTGGTGTGAACAGATATCCAGTTTTTTTTCAGGGTTGGGTTAAGACAGATTTCACTTTTTTTTAAAATTAAGTATAACTTGTAATTATACCCTTACTCGAGTAATGGGTGGTACACTGGATCAATTGGTCTGTCCATCCATCATTCTGTCTGAATTTTGTCACGAACATCTCAGCTCCCACCCAGTGGATTAATTTAAAATTGAGTATGTGGTTTTATATAGATGGGGAGCATATTGTTAGTGATTTCAGTTGCTGTCCAATATCAAATTCTTTATGAGTGGGGGTTTGACCAGCATGACAACACATGTAACTTTGTGTTGGAGTGCATATGAAAATTAGTTTTATAAAGTTGGACATGACAGTGTCATTAAGGCTCAGAAGTGTTACTTTTTTTACTCATTTCAGATAGTAGGTTGTAAGTTTCACAGAGAACCAGATGATTCTACAGAAAGATATACAAAATGGGCAAACAATCTTCCTCATGATAAACTTACAACCCAGGTAAATTGCCTTTGTTTTCTTGTCAACAGCAATATGAAGAATACTTCTCTATTTATCCATTTTACAGTCTAAAAAATTGCTATTTTGAAAATTGATGGGACTACATTTGTTGTACTAACAATAATAAGAAAGGGTACAATGTTGTTTATATATTTTTTTTGATTTCATTAGTCCTGTCACTTCTGGATATATATTTGGATGATCAGTGTGTGGAGTTTGTTGACCAGTGTGTGGTAGTTTGTTGACCAATTAGTGTTGTTAAATGACTAATGCATTGTATTTGGTTAACCAATGTGTTTTGCTGGTTGGCCTTGTGGTGTTGGTTTACCAGTGTGTGGTGGATGGCTGATCGATGTGTGGTGTTGATTGATCAATGTATTAAACTGTCAGTTACAATTATAATACCAGCTGTATGATTTGTATGGAATGATTTATTTCATATTTTCATAGATCTATACAGCCAATGGTCCCACTGTTATTATGCCAACATGGTTCTGTTCCAGGCAAGTCTTTAATAAAGTAGGAGGATTTGACGAAGGTGGTCAGGTATGGAGTTAAGTCATAAGATAAGTAAACAAGAGGCTCCCAGGAGCCTGAATTGCTCACCTGGTTTATTTTTGCCTTTCAAGAGCAATAACTCTAATAAGGAGCTTTCTGACAATTTTGACTCAATAAACACAGGTAGGACTTATCATAAGGATCCTTCCATCAATTGAAAGTCTCATTCTAACTATTATAGTTTTCAAGATATTGGCTGAAAACTGCTAAAAACGTAATGTTTTTTTTTATAATTTTTTATTTTTTTCCAAAATTTTCAACATACAATATACATACAATACATTACACAATTATACATCATAATCATCTTTTAACACAATATGTATATATAAATGTTCAAAAATTGGTGTTTTTCAATTTATAGAAAAAGAATGAGCTACAGAAAGATAAAAAAGGAACTAGGGATAGCATATAGAAAAGATTTAGAAAAGAAGAGAAAAAAAAAATTAAATGAATAAGTTGTTGTCCTGTTTACAATATTGACACAATTATGTTAAAACATTTTGGAATTGTTGCCATTTCTTGTTAAATAGTTCAACTCTTTTGTTTTTTATAGATAACATTTTTTCTATTTTATACATGTATTTAAGTTTTTCTTTCAGAGCAGTTAAAGATAACATTTGTTTAAAACAGCGTGTGTTATAAATATATTGTTTGATATTTAAAGTTATAATATTATATGGTTCTCCCTTGGAAGTATATGATGTGTTTCCAAAAATGAAATTTAACTTAGTTAATGGTATGCTTATGCCATGTATCAAAAACCAATTATCAATTTCACTAATAACATTTTTTACAAACTCACAATTCCAAAATAAATGCTCAGTAGTTTCTGGTTCTACATTGCAGAATGTACAAGCAGAATCATTGATAACATTTATTTTAAATAAAAATTTGTTTGTGGCTATTATACGATGGTTTATTCTGTATTGTAACCATTGCAATTTCGTATTATTTGTAACTGTAAATGGTAGCACAAAAATCTTTTTCCAGTTCAAGGAATCGTTATCAAGTACTTCAGTCCACTTAAGTTGTCCTTTTGGAGTAGAATCATTTTGGTTTAGTACTTTATACATATCTCTTGAGCCCTTTTTGCTTCTTAAAATAGTTTGCAAAAAAAATGGAATAAATGGACGCTGTAATTTACAGTTTCCTACATAGAAAGCTTTAGCAGCATGTTTTACTGCCGACATTATACTATTATACTTCATAAAATTAATATTGATTCCATATTTGTGTTTTAACTGTTCCAAAGAAAGATATGATCCATCATCATTTATTAAATCATTTATATAATGAACACCATTGACAAACCAATCTTTGTAAAAAACAGTTTCACCACCAATCTTAATTAATTTATTATACCAAACTGGATTGGCAAGAAAGAACTCCCAATCTACATGTTTTTCTTTCTCCAAGACCATTGCCCAGGAATTTAGAACATCTTTCCAAAATTTATTTTTTAAGTTTTTTTGAACATTTTGTACATATCCATCCCCACAATTAAACAGTTTTTCAGAATCTAAAGATGACATAAAGATACTTAGCCACTTTGAATTATTTTGAAAAGCTCGTCTTATCCAAGTAGTTTTTAAAGCTGTAATGAATGAAAACAGATTAATCATTTTAAGACCCCCATCTTGATACTCTTTTTGCAACACATCTTTCTTTACTCTACTGATAGGAGAATTCCATATGAATGTAAAAATCATGTCATTAATTTTTTTGATAATATCGCTGCTTGGGTTAGGTAATGAAATAATAAGATGATTTAACACAGGCAATATAAGTGTTTTTACAACTGTTATTTTACCAATGACTGTAAGGTTTCTTTTTGACCATTGATTTATTAAGTTTTTGATTTGTACAAGTCTTTCGTCATAGTTCAGTTTAATCATTCTATCTAGATCAACATCAAAATTCAGACCAAGGAGCTTAAATGATGTTTCACCCCAAGTAAGATTCTTGTTTTTGCACAAGATATCTTCACAATATCTTTTACTTCCAATCCAAATTACTTGGGTTTTGGAGAAATTAATATTCAAACCTGAGATTCCAGCAAACCAATCTAATTCTAACAATGATTCTTGTAAAGATTTTTCAGTTCCGTCTAAAATTAATGAAGTGTCAACTGCGAATTGTGACAGTTTATGTTCAATTTGTGTAATGTGAAGTCCATTAATGTTTTTATTACCTCTAATTTTTATTGCCAGAATTTCAGCGCATAAAATGAAAAGATAGGGAGACGGTGGATCACCTTGTCGACAACCCCGCTCTATATTAAAAAAATCTGATAAGTGTCCCCCCTGTATTACTGCTGACTTAATATTACAATAAAATACTTTGACCCAATTTATGATACTGTCCCCAAAATTGAAAAATTTCATAACAGTCTGTAAAAAATCCCAGGAAATAGAATCAAAGGCCTTCTCAAAATCTATTAATAACAAAAGCCCTGGAATTTCATGTTCTTCTGTATATTTCATAATATCGTATATAAGTCTCAAGTTTTCTCCAATGTATCTCCCACTTATAAAACCAGTTTGATCTAAGTCAATAATTTTATCCAAAACTTTTTTTAATCTATTTGCAATTGCAGCAGAACCTATTTTATAAATTGTGTTTAATAAAGAAATTGGGCGCCAGTTTTTTAAAAAGTGGCGTAGTTTATTTCCTTTTGGCAAACATGTTATTATGCCTTGTTTTTGAGTTATAGAAAGTTGGCCTATAGTAAAAGCATGATTTAAAGATTTAACTACAAAAACTTGCAAGTCTTTCCAAAAAAATTTAAAAAATTCAGAAGAGAAACCATCTGACCCTGGTGTTTTATTATTTTTCATATTTTTTAGTGCTACTCCAGCTTCTAGTAAAGTAATTTCACCTTCTAATATATTCTGTTCCTCATCAGTTAAAACATTATAGTGATTATTTCTTAAATCATTTTTTAAATTTTGAACGTTGACCTCAGCATTTATATCTCTTTGTCTATACAGATTTTCATAAAATAATTTAACTTCATTTAGTATTTCAAATTGATTTGTTACTACACTACCATCATCTCTTTCTAACGTAATGTTTTGCCTTTCAAGGGCAATAACTCTAATAAGGAATGGTCCAACGAGTTTGATCCCCACAAACTTTGGTAGGTCCTATCGTAAGGATCATTTCAGCAGTTGAAAGTTCAATTCTGTCTATAATAGTTTTCAAGATATTGCCCGAAAAATGTAAATAAAAACATCATTTTTTCACTTTCAAGGGCAATAACTCTAACAAGGAGTCGTCTGACAACTTTGGTTCCTGGAGACTTTTGTAGGCCTTAGAATTAGGATCACTTCTGTAACAAAAAAAGGACTTGGCTAAACCTAATGATATATGCAAAAAACTACTGTCTGACCCCTATGTTTTTTTTTTTTAGTAACCACCGTCATGTTTTTCAATGGATCAAAAATCCCCACATCAGTTTTATGTAGAATACCCCAAGGAACATTCATACCAAGTTCCAATTGGTCATTTTATCAAACTTCGGCAGACGTTTGTGTCAGTCTTGCTCAGATTGAAAATAAAGTTTAAAAAGAACACTTTATCAAGTACATGAAGTTATTTTAAGATAAATATTTGAATTTGTGCTATTTTATCACATACTCTGTCTTTTATAAAATATTTGAATGAGTGAACGAGTTTGGTTTCGACCACACATGGACGTTCTAACATGTAAACAAAACATCGTATCTCTGACTTTTTCATCACATCAGCAAACAGCCAAAAACTTTCAAGTGATGAAAAAAAAGTAGATTATTCATAAAAGAAAATCACAAATATATTTTGTATATTGATTTAAATGAGTTGTTGACTTCTGTGTTAAAAAGATTCAATTGGCAAATTAATAATTACAAACTACGACTGATTTGTAGTTTCACCACCATATGTGCTTTCATTACATCTGAAAGATCGGCAGGAAAATGATGGACTTGCCAATCTTTTTCTTAATAAATCAAGTAATAAATGTATGAAAATTGTCCGAGTCACTTCAATTAATTCACATATGTAATGAGGAGAAGATTTTTTAAAGAAATAACATTAAGTATAGCAAAAAAATGTTGAAAAAGGGCAATAACTCCAACATGGCAAACAGATTAAAATGAAAATTTGACCACAGGTAGATCTCATCATGCTGAACACTTTTATCCTTGTCAGAATTTGGCTAAACCTAACGGTTTCTAGATATATGCGAAAAACTTCTGTCTGACCCCTATGTTCTATTTTTTGTAATGGTGGTCTTGTTTTTCGATGGATGAAAAATCCCCACATCTGTTCTATGCAGGATACCCTAAGGAACATTCATACCAAGTTTGGTTCCAAGTAGTTTCAGAGGAGAAGATTTTTGAAAAATTGTTAACGACGATGACAGATGACGACGACGAACACCAAGTGATGGCAATAGCTCACATGACCTTCGGCTCAGTGAGCTAAAAAGTCAGTGTATTGTTGTATTGACAGTTTTAGTTGGAATTTGAATTTCTTTTTATTTTATTTTTTTTTCTGTAAATTTTTACTTACACATGAAGTATAAGTTTAAAAAAATGCAATTAGTACAGTTGACCTTCCATAAATCCAAATTAGAATGGGATCATTTCCATCAATAGATATTTACAGTGAAAGGAAGTCTTTGAATATTTTGTATTATCCATTGCAGGGAGTTCCTGAGGATTTGATATTTTTCTTCAAACATTTAGATGTTGGTGGTACAGTGATGAGGGTAGATGAAGATCTTTTGATGTATAGATATCATAAAACATCAGCAACCTTCTCAATCAAAGAGTAAGTTCATTCAGTGACATTAAATAAACAACTTCTTAACAATTGATGACTTGAAATCATTTCGAGATGGCTCATTTGTAACCTTATCTCTGACACTAAAGGTCATTGGTTTAGTCTTAGCGAAGTCATGCAAAAGCTTATGGCCTAAGTAAAAAATTTGTATTGGTTCCATTGAAGGAAACCAATACATCAAATCTTCTGGTTTTGATTAGAGGCTGTGCTATGAATGCAGTATATAGTAAAACTAGAATTGGCCAGGAATGATAGTCCATCATTATGCAATTTAAAATCCAGCTCATAGTGTCAATTGATACAATCAGTGCCCATTTGATTTAATTTATGTTTCGTCCAAAAATACATGAAAATCTACTATGATTGAACAGGTCTTAAGCCTATGAATATTACAATGTAATTGTCTATATTTTGTCTTTAGAGAAACAATATGGAATATAAGATTAAGACATTTCAACAACAATGTACTCACAATCCTGACTTCCTTTACCATATGGAATGCTGGCAAACAAGGGAGAAAACTCTTCAGGTCGCTATCATCAGACAACCAAAAAAAGGTATACATTATTTGTAGTTGTCAAGATTGTCCATGAATATTTCAATCATTTTGTTTACCCTTTTCCTTTGTAACATTACATTAATAATTGACCTAAAATATTCAACATTATTTGTCTTTTTTGCTGCATACAGGATGCTCTAAATTTTCAATTTAAGTTGACTAAGTAGTTGTAATTCATACAATTTTGAGATGCTATAAAGAAATTAAAAAGAGAAATTAAAGAATTGTGTAACTTTTAAACTGCTATAGTGTCACATTTCCTGTCACCCACAAAAGTAAAAACTGAAGAACTTGTTTTTGTGATTGTTTACTCTAATTAATGAAGAAATTGATAGTGGACAGGTCTCAATATTTACTTATTATGAAACACTTCATTATATGATTTCTGTATTTTTACAGGTAATTGCCTTTTGTGATGTGGATGATAAGAAAATTCAAAAAGGATACTATACATTTGAAGAATCTATGGTAAGAGTCGTGGCTGTAATGTTACAAAATATCTACAGCAGTCAGCTGTATATATAGAAAATAAAGTTGTGAAGGTTAATACATTACTTATCATAGCTAGATTGGATACTATTTAACAATGGTTAAATTTTCTGCCACAATCAATAAAACTACCATTGTTATTGATTACATCACAGTCAAAATGATGTGAGTAATCATTTGAAATTTGAAAGAGGTAATCTCAAAATTGTAAAAGGAGGAAATACAATAAAGATACAAATATAGAATCTACAACGATAACGTGTTGATTATTGAATTTCTCACATTGAGTGAAATAAATTTATAGTTTTGATCCCGAGGTTTGCTGAGCTATTCAAACTATAAAATTTATTTCACGAGATGTGAGAAATTCATAATCAACAAGCTTTGAGTGTAGACTCTGTTTCTCTAATGCCCTAAAAAAAATCCCCAAAAAATGAAAAGCGTGCAAAACGTTATGAATCCGATTCGTAGGAAACATGTTGACATCACAGAAACGCAAACATTCCAAACAAAAGAAACTGGATGATTTCAAAGGTTTTTTCACTTCAAATCTTCCTGAATCCCTCATACTTCTTATTTAAGGTAAGAAAACACCAAAATTATCTCATTTAACTGAAATATAACTACAATGGCAATTCAGGCAATTCAAGACGGTCAAGCGGTATGAAAATTGAAGCAAAATTAGAGAATAAAGATATCAAGCAAAAAGACAAATTAAAAGTACAGGGTTTGTAAGTCTCATTCTAGTTTCAATTTCCCTTCCGGAATTTCAGTGGTAGAAAGTATTGAAATCCAAAGATCGATCTGTATATTATTGTTTACTTCCAGGAAGACGAAACACTGATTCACAATGCAAAATCTTCTATTTTATGCTTTCTTTAACATTTTTATAATGTAGAACTAGATATTTGTCATTTTTATCAGTATTTTTTACACAAAAAGATATTTTGCTTCTAATATTGAACTGGATGATATGTTAATGACAAATTCCCATGCATTTGAATGGTAGACCAGGACCCGTTCTCATGAAACCACAGAGTCATGTGACTAGACTATTGAAAAGGTTGCAGTCACTATACAATAAAAGACAAACCCATTGACAAGTTTTTGGCCAAATCAGATAAAGGTTAAACATTGTATCTGCTTTGAACTCAAAATGACTGAAAACTACTCTTATATTTGGAAAAAGAAGTAGTAATCTTCCGGTTTAGTTGCCTAATTTGTACTTTATCACGATTTCAAACTAAAGTTGTCTTGTTTCACAACTTATAATCATCTGTTTGATTAATAATTTGTAGGAAAAGCCAAAGCCAAAGATACCAATTGTTCATTATACCCAGGCAAAACCTCCTTTAGTTATATGTTTAAAGCTGGTAAGTTTACTGGTGTTTTTTATAAAAAAAATTAATGATCAATTTATTTCTCTTACATATATACATATAAACCATAAGTTATAAGATTGAAATATATGTAAATGTAAAGTATAAAACTGAAAATGGAGATAAAAGCATACATCAAATGAAAAGTATAGATTTGAAGATGGAAATCCCAGAATCATTTTATACACACTACCAGGGATTTATACAGAATATTGCCACAGTATACAGGGATTTATACAGAATATTGCCACAGTATATACCACAGCATTCCTCAATATACGCAAAATGTCTTGATTTGCTCTGCAACAAAGACTTGGTTCCCTTTGACGCATTTTTAAGTCGCAAATATTGTTAGCAACTTCTTGCACTTGTAATTTCAGTACTTTACATTGGCATATGATTTTCATAATTATATATTTCTACTCCACATTAAGCTGCTGATGGGTGCCATGTTTACTGTCAGCTTCATACAAGATCAAAATGTACCTCAATTATCATACAAGTTTTCTACTTGTGTGTCTTACTTGTATGTTGTATGAGAACGGGACATTTACATTAAAATATGAAATGATAGGTTAGCACTAAACATTACCCAGTTTCCATTTCCTACACAGTTACAGTCATCACAGTTACGAAAGAGTAATCATATCAAGGGAACCAAGATTCTAGCGGAAGTCACTCAATTTAAGAGCATTTCACATTCATGCCTTTTCAGATGTTGAAAGTAAGCCAAAATCAGTGGCATAGAATATGCTTTGAAGACTTCAGTCTTTGATTATTTCATGTATTCATGAGCTTGATGGATACATGATGATGGAGGTTTTAAATATTGTTGAGGACATGTTTTACACTGTCTGTATTTATTGTACAGTACCAAAGCTTACAACTGTGAATACTTACTTGGTGACATGTTTTTTGTTTTATTAATTCAGGATATGACAGAAGGAGTATTTGAGAAGAACTTATCATCTTTAAACCTATTGGAAGGAAAGGACTATTTCTTGTTTTCCTGAAACCGAGTTTATTTTGGCTTGAATCATCTAGTCACCATTGAGTTAAAAAGGTTTTATCAAACTGAACTTAAAGCACCTGCAATGCATCAAATCTTCAAGACAGCCAAGCAGATAAAATAAATGGCAACTTTTATGGTTTGACTAAAATGATCTCTTCCACATAGAAAATCAAGTGATGCAATGCTAATAATACAACACATCAATTATATAATCAGTTGTTTAATTAATTTGCCATCAAAGTTTATAAATCATGTTGAAGACTTACCATTGTGAAGTCATGTTCCTATATTAAAAGACAGATCAATGACGCTTTCTTTTGTTTTTGAACAGTATTAAATTATCTAGTAGAAGTTGAAAATGTCATCAACTACCTAAAAAAAAAATTATCAAAAGATTTTCACTCAATCAAGTTTGACTGTATTTCAATGAGCTGTAACCTCTTCTCATGACAATTATTCACTATAAAGGTAAACACTACAACTTCTATGCTAATTCTTTATTTTTATAGTCCTTTTTAAGTCAATAACACTACATTAAAAAAATATACCTGTAGTGATAGTTGTTAAAACTCTAAACATGACAGTCCATTTGTTTTAAATAAATATATTAAGCTATTACATTTACCAAAAAAAAATAATAATAAAAAGCACACCCTTTCTCATATATGTTTATATCTTGTTGAATCAGTTTTATCATTACAAAATGGTAAGCACTTTGACTGATTCTTACATACTAAACAAATTGATTAAGTGTACAATAACAGTAGCTTGCAGAGTCTAGGTTAGTAAAAAAAATTTAAAATAATGGTCTTGTATCCTGCTATCAGCAAGAAAAAAATAGGATAGGTAGGTAGGGGAACGAATTTATTTTTCAAAAATGTTTTACATTGAGTTAATGGAGAAAAAAATCTAGACTTAATCAGTGCTTGAGCCAAAATGGCCATAAAATGTTAAGGGTAGGCACGAAAATAGACAGGGTAGCAGGAAACAGACTTCATGTTTTTGGCCTTAGTGTTACACAGTAAGAAAAAATCTGTTACTGCCATTAACAACATAGGTGAAGATTCTCCCAGTAATTTGTATAAGAATATGGCAGACTTTCACTCTCAAATGGTAATTTAAAATATTTGAATTAACATACTATCAATTAGAATTAAGGTATGAAGATAATATATGTTAGATCTTATTTTAATAAGTTTAATGATTGCAATACTATGAACTATAAGTAGCCAGTTTAAGAACAGATAATTTTGTAACAATTACAATATGTTCCCTACTTCTACAGAAAAAAAGATAACCTTTAATAATTTATAGTATCTCATGGAGATAACCACATAAAGACAACATTATTCCATGGTTACAGGGGTAATGACATACAGCAAAATGCTTCTGTAGTTCAATTCCTTAATACAAGCAACCATTCTACAGGTATTTCCTGTGTTAGAATGGTTGAAATATATCAATAAGCTTGGTTCAAACTCTTTCAGTACATCCAAATCACAAAATTTAGATTTAATACTAATTTGACACTTTAATTGGACATTGAGCCAATACAATTACTTATCAAAGAACTGATTTGAATATACCAAACCTTAAAAATGTGTGTAAAGTATAAACCTGCATATTGTAACATTACAACAAAAGTACGTTCAATGGAAAATTTACAGGAAAGTCTACAATTTTTCATGGACAGCATGCTTATACCAGCTAACCACACAACAGTTTGATCACTGTGATGGTATCATCTGCTGCTAACCATATCACAGTTTTGTCACTGATGGTGTGGTCAGTGGCTAACCATATACAGCTTTTTCACTGCAATGGCATTATCTGTGGCTAACCATACAACAGTTCTATCAAAGAGGTGCTATGGTCTGGCTAACCACACGACAGTTATATCACTGCGATGGTATGGTCTGGCTTACCACACAAGTTTTATCATGGAGATGTTATGGTCTGGCTAACAACACAACTGCTTTATCACTGTGATGGTATGGTCTGGCTTACCACACAGCAGTTTTATCACAGTGATGGTATGGTCTGGCTTACCACACAACAGTTTTATCACAGTGATTGTATGGTCTAGCTTACCACACAACAGCTTTATCACTGTGATGGTATGGTCTGGCTAACCACACAACAGTTTTATCACTGTGACTGTATGATCTATTCTAACCAAACAATAGTTTAATCACAATAATGGTATGATCTGTGGCTACCCAAACAAAAAAAAGTGAAATAAAGTAATGGTATGTTCTGTATTGCTAACCACACAACAGTATTTACACTGTAACAGCATGGTTATTAAGATGTAGGGATAATCATGTCAAAACACTACAAATTTGACATGGTAACAGCATGCTTATTAAGATATAGGGGTAATTAAGTCCTCACACTACAGAATTGATCCTGTAACAGTGTGATAATTGAAAAGTCCACACACTACAGTCTTGACACTGACTGTTAGAGTTATTAATGTGCCATACACTACAGACCTGAAACTGTGACAGTGTTGTTATTGAAGAGTCCACACACTACAGTATTAACATTGTGATTATGGTTATTATGGAGTCCACACACTACAGAATTGACACTGTGACAGTGTGGTTATTGAATAGTCCACACACCACAGAATTGACACTGTGACTGTATGGTTATTAAAGAGTCCACGCACTACAGTAATGACACTGTGACAGTGTGGTTATTAAAGAGTCCACACTTAACAGATCTGACAGTGTGGCTAAATGATTTTTACTGCTTACCATACAGTAACATATCCAGTGTACCTTATCTAGTTATACATCATCATTTGATTGACAGGTTCATGTTTTGTTTTTTTTTAAATGAGCATAACCATATTAATAGACAACCAATCCACCAACCAGTGATAAATGAAGTTGAATGATTATTACTTCCATTCAGTGAAACCTACCACACAACAGGTCCGACCTGTATTAATGTGGTTGTTTTTTCATTAGAATAAAATAAGGAAAAATCATCCATGGTATCTCACTGAAAGCATCAACATAATAATGACCTACAATGTAATATAATATATAACTTATGAATACTAAGACACATGTATGATACTTAGTTTGTTACCCCTAACCTATAAAATAATAATGAATATCATCTAGATAAATTATGTGATTGAGGAGGAAGCTACCCAAATTCTAAACAAAATGGTTAATGTACAATATTCAAGTCTTAGATAAGGAAGTCTTAAATAGAGATGTTAAAACTCCAATACATCAAAATGTACAAACACATGCAGTAGGACACTAACGACATCCATTAAATACATCAACCACTAATCTTAAAGTGTTTATAAACACAATTCTATCTCATTAATTGATAAAAAAAATAATGTAACACATCAAACTTCAATAGACGTATTTACACTGATGGACGCCATTGACAAAAATAATATATTTTCCCATTGTTTTCTTACTGAATTCTCCTTCAACTTAAAGATCAATGATGCCACAATTCAAAATTACATTGTTTCATTGATGTCAAAAGGTTATTTGGAGACAAATCAGGGGTCATTCCGAGCAAAATGACAAGTGTAAATTCATGTATTATTGATGAATGAGGATTTTTAGCATTTACATTAAAAAGTTAGAGATTGATCCTTTTGTACCAAAATTTACTGTGCCATACTTGGATCTAACATTCAACTGTTAATCAGATCTATTATCTGACTGATTCTATATTTACTTCAGTATTACTATTTGCTTAGACTGATTGTTACATAAGAAAAGGTTCATCAATGTCAAGGATATTGCCTTAAAGTTAGTTCAGTGAGTACAACCATCAATGGGTATATCAAATTTAGCAGCAAGTCTTGGTTTCTTGGGAGACTTTTTGGTGGGAGAGTCCTGAGATATATCACTGACTGTACTGGTGTCAGACCTTACAGAGCTGGTTTCTACAGGTAAGTCCCTACGGAACATTGTCTCATACGAGATAGAATCCTTACTCAGACATTCTTTCTTTGTCTGAGATTCCATATTAATTCCTGCTTGTTTAAGCTGAGTATGAGCAAATTCATCATTAGAAATTACACTCTCAGACTCTTTATCATTTTTCCTTCTTGTATCAAAGATCAAAACTGACTTGACATCATCAACTGTCTTGACTTTAGTGATATTTTCATTGATGTCAGTTATGGCAGTTTTATCCTGTTTGCTGTTAAAATGACAAGAGTTATCTTCCTTGTCTTCCATCTTCCATACACTCTCATCCTTCACTTCCTTCCACCATCCATTTTTGAACATCTCAGAGAGACTATTTACTTCATCTCTGGAAGCCATATCTGCTGGAGGTCTGTTAACCAAACATTTTGCAGCCAGCTGAAGAAGCTCAGAAGTTGGTGTCATACACAGAGGAGTTTTTAGCCCTCTCTTTTCATCATCACTCAACCCCCATAACTTATCTGCAAGATCTACAAGTAAAATCAGTTACTGAAATTACTTCAAAAGGCACTATGAAAAATTGTAACACATTTATGTAAAGTGAAAAATACACCATTCTAAAACGAAAAAAAAAATAATTGTTTAAAAAAATAATTTGCATGGCATATTTTGAAACAACCACAGAGATCCCATCATTAAAATTTGAGGTAATTATAGACACAACATTGATCAGCCATGATACAGCTATGAATTTCGATTGTTATTAAAATTCTGACACAGAATGAAAGTCATTTCTTAATATTTTTTTGTCTTTTTGATTGGTCTTAATCTAGTTTGAAAGGGTCCAAATTAAAAAAAAATGTTTACTAATATCAAATTGGACTGGAAAAGAAAGTGTTTTTGGCTAGCCATTTCTTATATCATGAAAACATATAAGTTTAATTTAGGGTGTTAAAACTTACTAGAATATGAACTGAGATCAAATGAGATGAGGTCTCCTGGAGACTCCTCTCTTGGCTGTAGATCAGGTGAGGGTACAGAGGACGGAACAGGATCACTCAGTAAATCATGTCTAGATGGTAAAATTTTCTTTATTGCTTGGGATTCTGTAATAATATAAAATATATTTAACAGTCTATAAAAACAAATGAGTTTATAGGTTTTCTACATGTTGTAATGTCAGCTATTGTCCTAATAAATATGTAACAGTAAACCTATCTAAAGAATATAGAATAAAGCAGAGAACCAGTCCAAATCTGACATTCTTCTTCATATACTAGTCATTCAGTTTCATTGTTTTTTTAACTTATGCAAACCTTTCAACTGCCAGAAATAAACTAATTTTTGAGTCCAAAAGGAGGTAGACCTAGGGTAAGAGACACAACTCTCGCAAATCATTGGAACGTTTGTTTTTAGCATTTTACATCAATCTCATGTTAGCATCAAAGTAACTTGGACCGATTTTATTCTGTTTCAAATGAAAGCTTGACAGGCTTTGGTAAAATTGAATATGATACAAACATATCACTGATTTCAAGAGTTATTTCCCTTACCCTAGGTCTACCTCCTTATGGTAGAATTCGCCATAACATATTTGGACTTTCCCGTTTTTCTTCTAATAGAAAATACCTAAGCCAAAGGTTAAATACCTGTTGTAGGACTGTTTCTCAGTAACAATAATGGACTGACAGATTTTGGTTCCGGTGAAGCTAAGGTATTTCCTGAAATAATAAAATATGTTACATATAATACATATCGGAACAGTAAAAATTTTGTACCATTTAATCATAAAATGTGAATAAATATTATAAAGAGCTATGTATATATGTTATATTTGTGACATTTGTATGAAATACGAATCAATTTTTTTTATTATGACATTATTATGAAATTGATAAAGAAATAAGAAATTTGTACAAAAGTCTTGTTTTGGTCCTAGTTCATAAACAGTTATGCGTCATAAAGTGATAAGACCACAAACCCCAAAATCAATCCCAGTGTATCTTTTGTGGAATGGAGTCATGTAGTAAAACTGAATATTTATCAACTGATACAGTGTACTTACATTAAAAAGAGACAAGAACAATGACAGTGCCACTTGCAAAGTTTTATGGTCATATCAAAAACTAACTTTACATTATTCAAGTTGCACTGAGTGGGGCTGAAATATTTTGAGAAAACAGCCGTCTAGGAATTAAGGCAATTTAACATAGACATTACCATCTAGATCATGAGAAAGTTGTACGAAATGTCTTGGTGGTTTGCCTTGGAACTTGACCACATGTGGGATAGCCTCGAGTAAAGATTCCACAGTGTTGTACCCATATAGAGCTGATTTCAGTTCCACACCAAACTGATCCTTGTAAACTCTCTCGAAATCTGAAACATAGACCTGCAGGCCATTCTGAAGTAAGATTCTAACATCTCGAGCAAACACCTGAAGGGAGGTAAGGCTGATCACACCTGATTCATCATCTCCTGTTATCTATTATAGAGAAAACAGCATTAAGTCACATATATAAACTATAAATCAAATGGGTTAATATCATTTACATCATTACACCAAATTCAAGTATTGAAGTGGTACAATGAAAGCAAAGGATTCCACTTTTGATGAAAATAATTTGTTTTAACTATGCTATTCCATTGGAAAAATTCATATTTAAATTATTCAGGGCAAATAAATGTATATTATGTACATGTATAGGTTGCATGTAACAAGAAACCTAATTAAAACTCAAAACAACATAAAGTTGCACAAGTTGTTGTGCAGGTATATCTCCATTCTTATAGTGAAAAAGAGGAAAGTCCCATGGCACACTAAGTTGACATTAGACAGCAGCCTAAATCACTAACAACATAAATCCCATCTATATAAAGCCAAATACTAAATTTGAAATATGTGTATCCCATTGGGAGCCACAACAAATTCTGACAGACAGTCAAGACAATTCCAATATACTTTTCGTTAATGGGGATATAAATAATGCAGATTATGTACGACATGTAGCAGGATCAGAAACTAACCTGAACATAATCAAGCAGCTCATCCTTCAGCCTGGCCACATCACACTCACTACCAAATATAGACTTATATCTACTACACAGCTCTACAAGAGGGAGAGATCCACAGCTCTGGTCCATCAGTAACTGTAAAACTTGTCGAGCTAATTCTGGAGTACCATGACGATCTACAAGTCTAATGTATCTACATCTGTTTACCATGTCTACCTGTCATTAAAGGGAGATAACCATTTATCTCAGGTTTGATCACCACCTTTACTTTCAAAAGAAATAGCCATGTGGTATATCTGTTGTACACGTATGTAATGCTTTCATGAGATCAACAACACTATCAAACGTGACTGTCAATTTATAGAAAACTATTTTCTAGACTCACTTAAGATAAGTCATGTAAAATTAGATGGAAATAAAAAAAAATGGTTTAAAAAAAGAACATGAAGAAAGGAAACAACAAATTGAAATTTATCATTAGCTATCAATCTGTGCAAAATCCTTTGCTTTGCAGCAGTAATACTAGTATGTTCATTGCAACAAATTACCTTCACAACATGTTTCAATTTTTTCATCAGCTCTTCCTCAGAGTCTACATGAAAGTCCTGTAGTGGTATATTAAACCCAAAATGACATGTGAATGCTGACATGAGGTGGTGTAGAGGTAGACAATGGTGCTTCTGAGTTTTTAATAAATCTACAATCTGGTCAGCTAGAACCTTACGTAACTCAGAATCTGTCAGATGGATCAGCCTTTCTTCTCCATCTTCTTCTACCTATAGGTACAAAATGTATACAACATGAATAGAAACTTTATGTAAAATATATGTAAGAAAACTGAACTGACATCTTTCATCCAGGTGGGGTTGTTTGACTTATTCACCATATTCATTTCCCTTAAATAATTAAAAATTGAGCCTTTAAATTTTTTCTTTTAAATGATAAAATCTAGGGTTTACAAAGGATAACATTTAAAAAAAAAACCATGCTTCAACATTCACAGTTTGAGATTTTGAATAGCATCCATGAATTTAATCACAAAATAATATAAAATATGGTTTTCAAGGGTTCGGGAAACCACGAAATTTGGTTCCAAATGAAAATTAAAATTTCAATGCATTTGTATGATGGATTTTTTAAATCCAACAATTCATGAATCTACATACTGCTGTATTTCCCTAAACCAAGAAAATTGGTACCCATGAACAAAAGACCTTACAGAGTATGTGAAGAATGAGAAATCTAGTGCATTTTTGTATTATTCAAAAAAACATAATTCTTCCAGAAATGGAAAATTTCTCTGGAAGATGACCAATGACACACAAATGCACATGAATCAATTCTGCATAACATAAGACCTCATCTTGGATACATGTATTTCAAAGACTACATGAAAACAATATGTAATGTACAATGTTTACAAAATAAATAAAGACATCACAAGTGATTTGTGAATTGGTAACATATTGTTGTAACAACAGTTGTGGGAAATGTTGACAAAGTTCACTCTAGTTTTAGGTTTTTTCAGAAGAAATCAATTTTATGCTCATTCCTATCAAAACTCTATAATTTATTCTGATTAATATAGAAACTTATCATCTTTCTACTAATTCTGCTGTTATCCACTCATAAAAAAATTCCTCACCATTGTAAAAGAAATACAAGATCTTAAACAGGAAGTTCTGTAAGATCCTATTAATATACAGTAACAACTGCTACTGTTACTCACATCAATAACATGTGGTATTGCTTCAAACAAGTCTAGAAGTTTAATGAAGCCATAATCAGAAACTCTACACTGCCTTCCAAAGTGGTGGTGATATGATGGTATAAACTTATTGAATGGCATCCTGCATTGAGGGTTATGTTTCAACAGGTCTACAACTTCTAAGGCAAACTGTTTGGTTCTCTCTATCTCTTCTGGAGTCTGGTCTGTAAACAAAGTAACAACAAAAATATAATATAGATATATTCACTTTGGAATGACTGGGGATAAATACATTTTTTGGGCCAAAGTAACTTTTGATCAAGTTATTCTGGTCCCTTATTATACAATTAGAATATAAAGTGTAAGTGTTTGTATGAAGCAGGCAAAATGGAAAAAATCAGAAACATGCATGTCAAAATCCCACCAATCTGACAATTTAATTTCACTCATTGATACTTTCTCTATTTGAAAAGACCATTATTTGATCTCTGCATCACTAGCTTTGCTCAGAAATTTTTCAACAGAATGTTAGAAAAATGAGGTTTTTGACAGAGTTATCTGCCCTTGGAATATTCATTTCCAGTACATTTCAATGAAATTGTAACTCAATGCACCAACATGATATGGAAAATATTATCTTTTTTTCTTGTTTCCGATAGTGCAAATAGTTAAATTACACTATCAAAATGATGGGTTTTTCATACCATGTTTCACCCACTGAAATGACACTTAATTAACTTGTTGATTGAATATACAAGACAACAGAGGCTGCCAAATGCTACAATGGTGTTTTTTTTTTTTGCCATTACTAGTGAAATTTTACACAACAATACCAATCAGAATACCATAATTGTACATATTTTCACTGTGTATTTATTTCAACAAATTTACAATCAGTAAATTTTTTAAAAAATTCACATTAAAGGCTCAGTATAAACATCAACTAAATACTCACAAAAATATTTGAGAACCACTATTCTCAGTACTCAGTAAAATAAATATTATGTAGCAGTTGTAAAAAAACTACATAATGTACAATGTCATTACAATGATATAGTGATCTAATTTGTACTTACCTAATTATGAAAACTGTAATTAAAAAACTCAAATCTTTGCAAAAATAGCTAAATTTTGATAATATTTGATAGTTTTTCAAACATTTGATGTTCACTCCAGTACAGGCCAGCCAGTGCCTTAATAGGAATGATTATACATTCTAAAGATTATGTGGGTCTACATTGCAGCTAATATTTGTATTCCATATTATAATTTCAGTTTACTTCCTGGTTTGGCAATACCTATTTTGATCACAAAATCAGTTCTGTATAACTATGTTACCTTTTCTTGGAATTGCTAAAATGGTATCAGTTTCTTCTTGTAAAACCTGAAAAATATAAATTGTTAACACCATTGCTTTGGGAAAAAAATAAACAAACAGTTGAGACTTTAGATACTCACAATTCTGATCAGACAAGTGATTAAAATTGGAAAGACAACTTACCTTAAAATTAATAAAATGGAAAAGGTAAAATCAATAAGAGGCTCCCAGGAGCCTGAATTGCTCAACTTGTTAAATTTCAACTTTCAAGGGTAATAAGTTTAATAAGGAGTTGTCTGACAATTTTGACTCAAAGCAGACTATGGTAGGACTTATCATAAGGAGCATCTCTGCAACTGAAACAATTTGGCTAAACCTAACATTTTTTGAGATTTAAGCGAAAAACTTCTGACTGACCCCTTTGTTTTATTTTAAATAACAGCAGCCAAGTTTTTTAAATTTCAATCCAATTGGTCAAGTAACGTAAGAGAAGACAATTTTTAAAGAAAAAAACATTAAAAAGAGCAAAAAAAAACATTGAAAAGGCATAGATAGATCTCCCCCTGCTGAACACTTTTGACTCGTCATAATTTTTCAATGGATCAAAAATCCAAACATTAGTTCTATGCAAGATACTCCAAGGAACATTATACAAAGTTTGATTCTAATTGGTCAAGCAAAGTCAGTGGTAAAGAGTTTCGAAAATTGTTAACGACGATTGTGACAATGATGGATGCCAAATGATGGCAAAAGCTCACTTGGGGCTAAACAAATTCCACAAACAATACTGAAGCAAAAATATGGGGACAATATGATATTGTTACAGGAATGAATCATCAGCCTGTAACTGCTCCTAAGAGCTGAAATAAAAAGCTGTACCATCAGTGCATGATACCCCTGTCTACTTTAATCTCATTCTACTTCTTGAAATGAATAAATACTATAAATCAACGAAGCTAAGAAATTCTCAATAAGACAAATATCTTCCTCTACATAATATATTAAAAGTCACCAAATCAAGTTTGCATGAAATTTTTCATTATTAAAGTAAAGTACAGACTGAAGGAAAACAGTATTCAATTACAAGTTCTTTCTGTAAAAAAAAAAATCATAAGATTATTAGAAATAACTCAACTACATGTATCTATAAACTAAAATCTTACAATGATAGAGACTGGTGAAACATCGTTAATCAGATCTTCTACACAAGCCATACCATACTCTATTACGTCAAATGGTTTACTCATGGTAGCAGCTGAAATACAAAAACAAGGTATTTTTAATTTTGGAATTAAGAAAACGACCAAAAATAAAATTTGTAAAACTAACCCATACTAAAGAGGTTAGTAACGCCGGCATGGCTAAGGGGTAGGGATAGTAGGATAACAAAAGTCAAGGAAACTTACCAACCCCCCTTAGTCATAACGGCATGACTAACCCCCTCAGTAGGGGCAAGTTTTATGAATATTTTTTTCACTTATTTCCTTAAATCCAAAACAATTCCTAATTCAATTACCTTTTTAAAATTATTCAGAAATTTCCTAAAATAATAACATGCATTTCACAGACATTTTGAAAATTTTAAAGACATTCAAACAAATACACATTGTACTTAAAATCCAGAAAATTATGAATATATTGCTTACTCTTTTAAATTCTTTAGAAAACTAAAGAAAACATCTTTATACACCATATGCTATATCTATGACAATTTACAGCTATTCAAACTTATAAGGCAGTGTCCAAAAGATCACACAGGTGTTCTGAAGTAGTTAAGAAGAACACATAGGTATACTATAGGGCAGATTTCTACCTAGAGAGCTATTTAAATTACTCACTAGCCTACATAAATTAGGATTGAAACTGGAACTGGTCTTTTTCAATTGCAGTCGAACCTCGTTAAGTTGAAGTTGAAGGGACCATGCAAAAATGATCGAGTTATCCGAGGTTCGAGTAATCTGAGGTCGAGAATAAACTGGAAATACTGGTAGTTTGGTCAATGATTGCTTCTACATTTACATCATTTGTTGTGCTTGTACATGTACATATACTTCACTTTACATGGTACTTCAAAATGTATTGCGTTTCATATCGGAATATATTTTTTTTTGTATGTTGTACATCATGTTTGAAATACTGAACAGCATCGAGTGTTTTAGTGAAATTTCCTTTTATTTTTTCTACAATCGAAAACGTCATAATTTGTGACATTCTGCTTTGTTTGACTCACAATCAGGAGTGTCATCAAACCATGAGCTCTACGTACATTATTACGATAAAGTTTCAAATTCACTAGCGAAATGATTGTAATCACTGAAATACACTTACTCTGTTTGAAGTTTCATTAAATAGTCAGATACCATTACAATTCATCGATATTTAAAAAAAAAAAAAAAGTATCAAAATATCAATATCACTATTAATGTGAATTCCGACATGTAATTCTGAATTTTTGAATTAATTTTTTGCGCAATTTTGAATTAAATACACAAATCAAGCCATAAAGAGTATCAACAAATTAATTTCAGAAGCCACGCTAATAATTGTAAAAACACACTTCGATCATGGCTTGTAATAAAGCAATCAGTTTTCTGACTAATTAGTTGACTTTGAGACATCAGGGTTAATTAACCTTAAAGTCCTATGAAGGGGACTGATTGATTATCTTGAGTTATCCAAGGTTTCGATTCATCCCAGTTCCAGTCATCTGAGGTAAAATTTTATTGGAGTAGGGGGAGTTTTGCTGGGTCTTTGTAATTAGTTCGAGTTATTCGAGATTTCAACTAATCCTACTTCGACACATCAAGGTTTGACTGTAGATGTAACCTGACAAAATGTTTTACTTTCAGTCAAGCCTACCATAACAATCAGAGAATTCACTGAGGTGTAGCTGTTTTCCATACTGAGCTTTGATAACTTTCTGTAAGTCAGCAGTAAATCTTCTAATCTGTGCTCTATGGCTTAATGTCAAGACCTTTCTCTCACCTGTCCCAAGAACCTAGACAAATGTAATCAACACACAATGTATGGCAGCAAGTTTTGACATCAAGTAGATAATATATTTATTGTAGATATTTGCCTGAGCAGAAACCAGTTCCATGTAAAGTAAATCCACAACTTTAACTATTAAAACATGTAACCATAAAGGACAAAACTTTACAGAGAATTGTTAAAGAGTTACTAAAAGTTTCCATCATTGCTTTAAAACTTTCTTGCTCCTATCAGCAATCATTTTAAAAAAGATAGATATCTGTATCAAATTAAACTTATTATCTTAATAATCCCATGATTTATGAATTAAAAACTACTCCCCACCTGTAATGCATGTGGTATAGCATCAAATAGATCTTTCAATCGACTATACCCATAGTCAGCTACCCGGCACTGTTTGTTATAGTAATGATGGTAGGATGGAATAAACTTGCTGAATGGCATCCTACATTTAGGACAAGACTTCAGAAGTTCTATCATCTCTCTACTAAACTGATTTAACTGCTGGCTCAACAACGGATTACTTCCACCTGTTGGAGAGTCTGAAAATAAAATATCAACAACGGATTACTTCCACCTGTTGGAGAGTCTGAAAATAAAATATCAACAATGGATTACTTCCACCTTTGGAAGTGCTGAAAATAAAATATCAATGATGTATTATTATCACCTGTTGGAGAGTCCAAAAGATAAAACATTGACAATTTACTACATACAACCTTTTGGAAGATTTTGAAAATATAAGCTTACATGGACCTGTGGTCTTGATAAGTCAACAGTAAATTAAAGGAACCTTTTTGGGACTGGTAAGATAGTCAACAAAAAATAAAAGACTGATAGAATTTTATAATTTATAACAAAATTGACAAATCTAAATTGCCTGGTTGACCAAACAACTAATAAAACTGAAATTGCTACCTAACAACTAAAAATGTTACCTGGTGGCGAGAGAGGTTTATTTTCAGCCCACTGAACCTTTTTGACCCCTGATGGAGAGACTTGTATTTCTATACCATGGATACAGCTGATTAAATGTTCTAATGGAATACCATTGTCACCAACTATAGGCAAACAGCCAAACTCAGCACTAAAGCATATAGCAAAACTGAAAAAGAAAAAAAAAGTCTAGATAATACAGACATTTGAACTATTAGGTCAAGAGGAACTGCAAAAAGGTTAACTTTATTGAGTTATATTAGTTAATGGTGGGTAATTTTCTTATCTATAAATTTCCAGGTGTAATGGTGTCACTTTTTTTCTTTCTTTCTTCTGATGTCAGCTAGTAGAATTCTTTAAATACATCAATTATACAACTTTCATATAAAATGTATCACAACAGTTAGTGTCCTTATCTTTTAGCATTGTTTCAATGAAAGTAAAATTAAAATTTCCTTAAAGCTGCATTAGCTGTCATTTTCATAAATTTTCGTTTCTGTTGAAATGTGCCTCAAATTAGAATTATTTCTACTAAATTGTACTTTTCCTGTATAATTTTATTTGACATCAATATTGTCAAATAAAATGTATTAAATACATGAAATAGGTGTTGACACATTTATTGTCTTGCAAGATATAAAGTCGACCTAGATAAATTTATATGCATGTAACTACTGGTGACCTTAATTTGCGTATGTGCTGTAAGGGTTGATTCTTAAAATAATCTGATTGCAAAGCGAAAGTTGTTAATCAACGGCAAGGAAGACTGATGGACTCAACCGTAAAAAAAAAGTTACAATATAACACAAGGATCCTTTTACGTATTGTGATATAATGTGGCACAAATATGGTAAGTAATTGTCATTGTTTATTTGAAAACTAATCAAGAAATAAATGAAATGAAATGTAAACAAGACGTGCTTACCTGTGTATCCGTTATTGTTATTTTTTTAACTAAGTAAGAGTAATTTTAACCCAGGTGATTGTCCTGTTGGCAATCTTCAGAAGTAAAGAGGAAAAATATCAATCTTCTTTGATTAAAAACATGTTGTTTTCACAATTAATATTCTGTTGGTATTATCGACATTTATTGCTTCAATTGCATTACTACAAACTTATTCCATTGATTCAGCAAAATTCAGTAGAATCAGAAAAAATTGGCAGCTAATGCAGCTTTAATACTTCATTAACAGAATACTATCACATTCTATAGTCCATAAATCAAACCTAAATAAACTCTCTAAAATAAAGTAATAAAATATATAAACAAATCTAATGCCCTGTCTATCTGAAATTACTGTTATTCCAAAAGTAATGTAATTTTGTCCTCACCTCATTTACAACATGTTTCATTCAAAGTAATTCAATAGTGAATGCATCTAAGAACTAACCTCATTAATGGCATGTTTCCATCATGTAATTATAGTAGTGAGTAGATCTGTGGACTCAACTCATTAACAGTATGTTTACATCATGTGACACTTGTAGTGGATAGATGTGTAGACTCACCTCATTAATGGTATGTTTCCATCATGTGACTATACTAATGAGTGGATCTGCAGACTCACTTCATTAATGGCATTGTTCCATCATGTGATAGATGTGTGGAATCATTTCTTTAATGCCATGTAGTAGTGAGTTGATTTGTACTCACCTCATTAATGGCATGTTTCAATCATGTGACTAGTAGTGAGTAGACATGTAGACTCACCTCATTCATGCCATGTTTCCATCATATGATTGTAGTGGTGATTAGATCAGTGGACTCACCTTATCAATATCATGTAATTGTAGTAGTGAGTGGATTTGTAGACTCCCCTCATTATTGGTATGTTTCCATCATATTATAGATCTGTGGACTCACCTCATTAATGGTATGTTTTCATCATGTGACTGTAGTAGTGAGTGGATCTGTAAACTCACTTCATTAATGGCATGTTTCCAACATGTGACTGTAGTAGTGAGTGGTTTGTAGACTCACCTCATTACTGGTATGTTTCCATCATGTAATAGAACTGTGGACTCACCTAATTAATGGTAAGTTTCCATCATATGATTCTAGTAGCGATTAGATCTGTGGACTCACCTCATTAATGGCATGTTTCCATCATGTAATAGACCTGTGGACTTACCTCATTAATGACATGTTTCCATCATGTGACTGTAATAGTGAGTGGACTTGTGGACTCACCTCATTTATGGTATGTTTCCATCATGCTATTGTAGTCGTGATTAGATCTGTGGACTCACCTCATTAATGGTATGTTTCCATCATGTAATAGACCTGTGGACTCACCTCTTTAATGGCATGTTACCATCATGTGACTGTAATAGTGAGTGGACTTGTGGACTCACCTCATTAATGGTATGTTTCCATCATGTGACTGTAATAGTGAGTGGACATGTGGACTCACCTCATTAATGGTATGTTTCCATCATATGATTCTAGTAGCGATTAGATCTGTGGATTCACCTCATTAATGGCATGTTTCCATCATGTAATAGACCTGTAGACTTACCTCATTAACGGCATGTTACCATCATGTGACTGTAATAGTGAGTGGACTTGCGGACTTACCTCATTAATGGTATGTTTCCATCATGTGATTGTAGTAGTGATTAGATCTGTGGACTCACCTCATTAATGACATGTTTCCATCTTATGACTGTAATAGTGAGTGGACTTGTGGACTCACCTCATTAATGGTATGTTTCCATCATTTGTCTGTAGTAGTGGGTGGACTTGTGGACACACCTCATTAATGGCATGTTTCCATCATGTGACTGTAGTAGTGAGTGGATTTGTAGACTCACCTCATTAATGGCATGTTTCCATCATGTGACTGTAGTAGTGAGTGGACTTGTGGACCAAACATTTTAATTGTCATCATCACATTGGGTAGCATACAATTATTAACTGCTTCAGCATACATAATACTACCCTCAGGGCAGTGGATAGGACAGGCAGGTTGCTCAAGTACCTCAGGGACATTTGACATACCATACTGTAAAACAAATGTAACACATCGTATAACTTCTGCATAATTTGAAGTAATGAAATGAGTAAAGGATTATTAGTCTTTGAAATAAGTAAATTACCCTATGTATAATTATGAGTCCATAAGAAAGCAAAGATATGATTAGATTTCTTGATTATGGTTTAATGTCCTATGGCAGTTATTTCATGCATTTCAGGACAAGAACAAACAACCAATCCAACATACCTTACTTTTTACTAGTCTGACACACTGAGCCGGATCTTTATTGTACTAGGCAACGGCCTGCAGGTAGGCAACGGCCTGCAGGTAGGCATGGCACTCCTCTTCTACACATTACTGACTCAAAGCCAACCAATTGTCATTCTATCCCCTAAATACCACAAGCTTAGGGGAAGAGCAGTAACTACCAATTTTAAAGTCTGGTGTAAATAGGCCAGGGATGGAACCTAACACTTCCCACACTCAAGATTAGCACTCTACCTTGAGACAGCTGAGGATGAAAATTGCATGGAATTTGTTCCATGTATGAGTAAAAGCTGCAAGTGCACTCGATATGCTGTTGTTTCATGACTACCCATTAATTACCCTTTTCATCAATTTAGAATTTTTTTTTTAATCATTCTTATTTTCAAGGAACATCGGAGTTAAGAGAACAGTGGTGACATCATATGACATATATATTACAATTCAAGAAAACATTTTGGCATGACAATCAGATAATTCTTATTTGAAATAGTGAGATTTATTAATATGCAAAAATTTAATAAATAATACAATGATAGGCTTCACAACACTACAAGGTGACAAAATTCACCACTACACAGTAATGATTTCACAAATTTGACAAGATTGTTTGCCCATGTAGTACCTATAGATTACATATTAGGATAAGATTTACCATTCCATAATTATAGGTTTCACAACTTGACAAGGTTCACCAGTCTGACAGTTTAACGGTAAGTTTCACCAGTTTAGATCTTACCATTTGTTGTTGTTGGTAATACATGTCTTGGTCTGTAACCAATGGAGGAGGTGGAGTTTGGTAGAGAGCTGGATTATTCACCAGATGAACCATTCTACCTGCTCCTCCCTGATCATGAATCTCTATGGTATCTTTCATCTTATAAAGTTCAGATACACTTATTGTTCTGTGATACCTGTATTAAAACAGATTTTTTCAAGACAAAATATTGATACAAAATTATATCACTATTATAATAGAACTTTTGCTTGCTTATGAACATACTTGATTAATCCCTGACACTGTTGAACTGAAACCTCTAGTTAAGTTTATTGTTGACTCTCGGGTAAAAAAAAAGTTACAGCAAACCAACTTATTTTCATGAATACTTTTTTTCTGATTTCATGATGTCATTTCAACTTTTAGCCATTTAAAAAATTTTGTGATTAGCACTCTCTCCAACATATGTTCCATAAAAACAGGAGTTAATCATATGGACTTATTTTCCTCAATTTCTTGCTCGTGAAAAAAAAGATTTACAGTAATTCTATACATTAGCAATGGTTTTAATAATCATTAATGCCAATTAGTGCCAAGCTATGATGGTATTTTTTCACTAAGAAGAAAACTTGTACTAGTATTAAAGTAGATTTTAGAATCTAGCAAAAGATTTGAGCCATGAACCACCTAAATAGGCCCTGGTTTATAAGACATTACAAGATGTCATACATCTTAGTGATACTTTAAGAAAATTCTAAGTATGTCTAGTTTAGATAAAAGCTCATACCTTTACATGCTATTATGTATATAAACATCCTCCAATATGCCCAAAGATTAAGATCAAAAACTGTTTTAGAAGATAGCCAGCCAAACCAAGTACTGGTATATGTACCCCTATCTAGACAGAAATTCAGGCGCCCATATACACCCTCTGTTAATTGCAAGGCCATAAAATTCTATAAACCTGATTTGAATTGTACAGGAAATTTGGGTTTTCCAAAAATAATTTAACCAACATTAAGACTTATTTATCTCAAATTAAAGTTTGGCAAACTGTTCTTATTTTATTTGCACTTTTAAAGTATGCATATCCAACAACCAACCTAAACAAAATAAGTAAAATTTTTTGGCAGCAATGAGATGATTTACCTTAAGCATAGTTCTTAATGATATTAATACACGAAATATTCATAATTAAACCTAACTGATTAGCTCCCTTTATCATCACTTACTGAAACTGAGTTTGTTCAGGTCAATTTATGGTTTCACTTCGCTACTGCAATATATCCATCAATTATTTTCTGCCACTAAAGATCCCTTTAATTTGAATATCTAATGCTCTTACCTTTTATCAAAAAGTTCAATGAATTTGAACAGTGGAAGAACATTGTCTTTGGCCTCAGACAGCAATGCAATGGCTTCAGCTCTATAATGATATACATGTACTATGGCATTTTACTAAGGAAACATGTATACATGTGTCAAGCCCTAATTTATGAGCCTATGTTGTATTTTGATGCTGTGCACATCATACCACTTATCATGCTGAAGGTCTATTCCCAGTTTGAATAGTTTGTAAAATTAAGCCCAGGAAAAAATATATAACCCCTTAATTTCAACAAATATTTCATGTAAACAAGAAGCTATAGCTATAGAAAAGTTAAGGAACAGACATGCATTGAGCCTTTAGACAAGGCATAACATTTTCAATTGTATACAATTTTCTTTCATATTTTACATCATAATCAACTAAATAACACAACACTCCAACTACATATGAATTAAGTAGCACTCCAGCTAAGAATCATGCAAAATGTGATTCATGGGTAAAAAGCCTACATATTTTTATTTTTGATATTTTGTTTGAAATGTCATAGTAAACAGAAATTAACATGTGGTTTTTCATATAACCCTTGCTCTTAGGAGATAAAAATTGTATAGAATGCACTGTAGATTTCAAAATTAAGGGAGATAACTCTGTAAATGACGCTCAAATACAATAGAATCTACTGAATTTTCAATGTCGATTATCTCC
The DNA here is from genome assembly GCA_037379345.1 of Perna viridis. Taxonomy (NCBI): domain Eukaryota; kingdom Metazoa; phylum Mollusca; class Bivalvia; order Mytilida; family Mytilidae; genus Perna; species Perna viridis. The sequence continues at coordinate 23,314,778 of CM074514.1, read as the reverse complement.
TAAAAGCAGGCAGATTTGAATGAATAATTACACATTTCACAGTATAGACCCATAAAACAACCTAATTGCAAAAAATATGTAGCCTTTTTTTTGGGTGTATGACATTTTTCAGATTTTGCATGATTCTTACAAAGACAGCTACTTAAGATATTTAGTTCAATGTCACACAAATTTCATACCTTGTACTGCTAGCTGGCCTTTGCATTTCTTCTTGTTTTAGAGTAACATGTATCCTTTTGTAACCGATCTTTTTCCTGTGGAACTGAGATATAGCAAACCTAGCCTCTTCTATATTTGGTACTTTTACCATCCCAATACTAGTATTGTCTGGCTGGGTCTTAACATGCACATTCAGCACCTAAATAGAAGATAGCTCATTACTTATTACAAATATGTTAGTGTATAAAAATTAAGTTAACTGGACCTCACTCAGAATTTTTTTTCTTTTTTGTAATTTTCATTTATGGTCAAACATTTTAAATAGATATATTGTTAACAAGAAAACAAAAATGCAATACTGTGAAAGGACTTTTATTTGTGGGTACCAATTTTCGTGGTTTAGGGAATACTTATCAGTTCGTTGATTCTTGAATTCATGGATTTGACAACTCTTATCTTACAAATGAATGGAAAATTTACTATTCGCTGGGAACCAAATGTTGTGGTTTATCAAACCCACGAAAACCATGAAAATTGGTACCCCACGAACAATAATACTTTCACAGTACTTTGCAGGCACAGATTGTATAAGTTTGGCCTTTTATAGACACACATTTCAAGAATGATACAATCCTAGATTTAAGATTCATTATTCATTTTAGTTATGCAATAATTAAATAAGATAATTACTTACAACCATTATGTGAAGTAATACTAACCCTGACATGAGGATGGAAAGTTGTAAATAAAATCTTCCTCCATTCCTTAGCACTAATATTATAATCTAGATTAGAGACAAGAAGTTCTACAGGACCAACAATTCCATCCCATTCAAGTTCCTCTTCTTCAACTGCTGGACTACATGTCCCAGGGACTGGTGGAGGTGTTGTTATAGGCCGGAACATGTTAACAGGGGACTGCCTTTGGACTGAAGAACTATCATCTAATATCTCATAGGGACTACATCTATGGGACCATTTCTGTTGGACCACAGTGGAGTACATTGTCGTACAATTTGGTGGACTACATTGAGGAGGTGGCCTTTGACTTCGATACTGATTATTGTATTGGTTCCAAGAGTTACCTCCCCTATAACAACAGCTATACTGATTACCATAATTATTACCAGCACCATAAGAGGAATATGGCCGATAGTCATAGTTAGTGTTACCAAAATGTTGATAAGGAGTATAGGATGAATCAAAAGTCATATCATGTGGAGGCTCATGGTAGTCGTAAGTACTCCAGGAAGAATATGGTGGAGGGCTATATGATCGGCCATGATAGTTATACTGCCTCCTTCCTTGATAGTCATGTTGTTGCTGATCTTCCTGATAAAGTTGCTGTTGTAACATTAAAACATGACGACTTGATCCTTTCCCATCCTTGTTGAATTTATTGACTGTATCATGTAGAGTTGGTTTATTTTCTTGATTCTGAGTTTCAATTCTACTTCTTGTTTGATTGGTAGGCAATTCCTGATGTTCCCCTTTGTCTTCTTGCTTTGTTTCAGGTTTCTTTTGTTCATTAACTGGTTTATTCACAGTCATCTGATTCTGTGCTGACGATTTTAATGCATTTGGGCTTCCTTTCTTTTGTGTTGGACTTATATTTTTTGTTGATACTGGGCTAGCGTTTTTCTTGGCAGGTGGAGAGACAGTTTTTGGCTGTACAGGATTGCCACTGTTCCCAGGATTCTGAGGACAAACATTAGCATCATTTTTACTCTTCTGTCTGTTGCTATTTGTCAATATTTGTATATTAGCTGTTTTCGAGTGATCAGAATTCCTGTTGTCATGGTTATTTCGGTTTGATAGGTTTTTAGAGCTGAAACTTTCCAGTGTCTTGGCATACATACTAGCAGGATTATAAAATGGTTGATAATAAGTCCTAGGATAGCTTCCTGGAGGGGTTGGAGTTCTGCTGTTAGGTTTACCATTGTTAATTGGAGTAGTGGTTCTGTTATGTTTACCAGTAGGAGGACTTTTGTTTCTGTTTTCTTCTACTTTGGATTCAGCTTGCCCTTCAGGCTTATTTTGTTGTCCTGTGTCAGACCATACTGGGGGCTGTCCAGTTGTATCTTTTGGTCTTTTAAAACCTTTATGACCTTGAAATATAAAAAAAAAGATAATACGTATAATTTTTTTATTAACTTGTGGTTGTGATTATATATTAGGTATTGATTTTAATAAGTGCGATAAAAAACATTATATTCATATTCTTTCTTTAAGGTAAAAAATTAACAAATGTCACAGTTGGTGTTCAAAAGGTTGGGGACAAAATCTTTAAAAAACTATAAGGCTCTCCACCATGTTCCTAGAAACAATGTATTAAAATTTCAAAAAGATTTGATATGTTTTACTCAAGTTAATGTAAATGATTGAAAGTTAATGGACACTAACAAAGACAACTACACCAATGATACATACAATTTTTTTTTTATCATATCTGCAGCAGAAAATGATACAGGGATGAGTGTAAGGGTGCAAAATATTGCCATTTGTACAGATGGCATATTCTAAGTGCATGCATCATTTAAATCAGAAGGTTTACTACAAATCAAAATGAATTGTCCATTGATACACAAAAACTGAAGAATTATCCAAAAAAAATATCAAGGATATCTTTGCTAAAACAACTGAATATAAAAATATGCTTAAAATTCAGACCTCTTTTGTAAGTTTTAGGATATTATAGTCTGAATTATATCTCTTTGCAAAGTAAGACCTATGTCATTATTCAATAATACGTACATTTTTAAAACAGAAAGAGTCAGAAGTCTGAGATGGAAACATTAACACATTTGAAGATTCAACTGATGTATGAATCTGCATCACCATCATATTTTGTTGATGCATAAGTATCTTCAATATGTATATAAAGCAATTTAAAAAACTATAATGTAAGTTACAAATTTCTTAAAATACTGATGATAGAATACACTGCTGAAAAATGGATAATTCCAACATGTTAAAAATGTAAGAATAAATTCAATCAAATTTCTTTATAATAGGAGGTGCACATCTTCAATACGTAGTGCTGCGGACAAGTATCAAAAAGTGCTTTAGTTTTTGAGTTTAATGGGCCTAGAGGGTATACGGCTATATTATATATCAATGGAAAGAAAAATCAATGCAGTTTTTGAATATCATTCTTTTTAAACTGAAAAGTGGTAGAGTTTTCTGCTATTTTGCATTAACTAGAGGTGGGGTCAAAGATCAATTGACCCCAAAACCCTTTGATAAGTAATTTAAGTGAAATAATTTATTGTAGGTATTAAGAAACAAGTAACATATGTAAAGGTCACATCTATAGAATTTCAAAAATGTAAAAAGGAACTTTTTCTGTCAAAAGTTGACTATTTAATCATAGAACAAAATTGCCCCTAAAAATGGTTGCATTTTAGTGCATTTTCAATGATTAAGAGATAATAAGACACCGTAGAATATTACAATGTATATCTAAATATTCTTTATTGAATAACAAATAAACACAACTTTCTCGATTCAATCTGCAACATGAGCTTCACAAAATGTGCTTAAAGGTGCAAATTTTTACATATTTTAACTACTAATTATACCAAAATTGTAAAACACGAAATCATTTTCCAGACAACCTGTTCTGTTTCCGAACTGTTGGTACAACAGAAAAGCATGAATGTTATCAAAAGTGACTTATTTTTTGAAATGATAATTATTTTTAAGCAGATAAATAAAAGATTGACATATTTTTTTTCTGTTATTCAATAATCGAGCGCTCAACAATGTTCGTTATGAGGAAATTGGAAGGAAGAACAGGATATCCATAGTCAAGATAAAACACCACTAATACAAACAAGAGGCTCCCAGGAGCCTGAATCGCCCACCTGGTTGAATTTACCTTTCAAAGGCAATAAATTTAACAAGAAGTTGTCCAACAATTTTGAATCAAGAAGTCTTTGGTAGAGCTTATCATAAGGATCATTTCAACAATTGAAAGTTTCTTTTAATCTATCATAGTTTTCAAGATATTGACTGAAAACTGTTTAAAAAAAGGTCATTTTTCCCATTTCAAGGGCAATAACTCTTACAAGGAGTCATCTGACAACTTTTATCCCTGTAGTCCTAATAATAAGGATCATTTCAGCTATTGAAAGAATTTGCCTAAACCTAGCGGTTTTGGAGATATATGCAAAAAACTACTGTCTGATCGCTATGTTCTATTTTTAGTAACGATCGCCATGTTTTTCGACAAATCAAAAATCCCCACATCAGTTCTATGCAGGATACCCCAAGAAACATTCATACCAAGTTTGGTTCCAATTGGTCAAGTAGTGTCAGAGGAGATTTTTGAAAGAAATAACATAAAAAATAGCAAAAAACGTTGAAAAAGGGCAATAACTCCAACATGGCTTAATAGATTAAAATGAAAATTTGACCACAGATGGATCTCATCATGCTGAACACTTTAACATCGTGTCAGAATGGCTAAACCTAACCGTTTTGGAGATATATGCAAAAAACTACTGTCTGACCCCTATGTCCCATTTTTAATAATGGCAACTTCTCTATTTTGTCAAAATATGACAATAGAAGTAATGCACAATTCAATGCACAAATAACTTACTACAACTGCTCTGTATATGTATGTTTACGCCGCAAAAAGGGAAGTTTAGAACAACTTATAGACAGTAGATATACAAGCAATAGATTGTTTCCCCTGTTTTTAAACGCCTCTCTTTTTTTAAATATTCTTGATCTGCCCCTGGCCTGGACAATGATGTTTCCTTTGACCTAATATTCTATAATAACTATGTTACCATTGTGTCCTATTCATATGGCTACTAAATTTGAAGTCTTGGCGAAGTAAAAAAATCCTAAAAGATTTTATTGCGTCTGAGCTTCTTTCTTCTTTTTCTGATCCCTGATACATGGTTAAATCTTTAAGATTTTATTTGAAGTCCAATCATATAAAGACAAATGCAACAAAAAAATATGTATGATTTTTGTATGTGCAAAAATAAATCTCAAAATCTTAAGTCTTTTCATCAAAACATAAGGTAGACTTGATACTTTACATGTGTGTCTGTTCATAAAAATGACCGGAAACAAGACAAATTGTCCAGAAATGACACCATGTTATACACATTTAGTACAATTAACAGTTTAAATATGTGAAAATTTGCAACTTCAAACTCATTTTGCAAAGCACATAATGCAAATCGAATCGAGAACGTTGTATTTATTTTATTTGTTATTCAGTAAAGAATATTTAGATATACATTGTAATATTCTATGGTGTCTTATTATCTCTTAATCATTGAAAATGCACTAAAATGCAACCAATTCTAAGGGCATTTTTGTTCTGTGATTAAATAGTCAACTTTTGATGGAAAAACTTCCTTTTCAAATTTTTTACATTGTATGCATATGATCTTTACATGTTACTTGTTTTCTGTTACCTACAATGAACGATTTCACTTAAATCACTTACCAAAGTGTGTTGGCGTTGATTGATCTTTGACCCTTCCTCTAATTAATGCAGAATAGCAGAAAACTCTACCTCTTTTCAGTCAAAATAAGAATGATATTCAAAAACTACATTGATTTATCTTTCCATTGACATATGATATAGTTGTATACCCTCAAGGCCCATTAAAGTTCGAAAAATCCTTAGCCGTCCGCAGCACTAATGTATATAAACACCATGCAAAGTCTGAAAAAAATATTGGTTAAACAGGCTGGTAACAAGATCTCACATTAGGATTTACCTCCCTCATATGGTGTCTTTTTATCCATAATAAAAATTATAAGTTTTCTAAATATGAAACATTGTTAAAAATTGGGAATATCTGTGTAATTATAAGTTACTTTTGCAAAAGGCAGTATATTCTCATTTTCGTTATTTAAAAAGTTACATACCTGAGTAAAATTTAATATTTCAAGGCTCACAACTATCTGGATATTAAAATAAAAAGAACACTTTCTTCAGAAAATAAACTAAAATACATAACTATTCCCATTTTTAAATAAAATATGACAATATCCAAACTTTCTGATTTTATAGTGGATAAAAAAACAACAAATCAGGGGTAGCACTCCAAACAGAGTGTTAATTCTAATTACTGGTGTTTCCCTCAAACTATTAAATCCTTTTTGAGTTAGATTGCCCAAAGGACCTTCCACAATGTAAAAATTTTGAAATATGGCTAATTTTAACATGCTAAAAACATAGTAAAAAATTTACATTTTTCTCCATTATAGAAAGTGCACATATTCAACAGGAATATAAACACTGTACAGTCTTAATAATATTGGTCAAAGACTTTTTAATTTATGATATTATAATTTATTTATTTAATTTATAATTTAATTTACACAATGTAGGTCAGGCGCAGGTCCAGGTGAGGGCTTAATGGGCATATGCCCCTTTTTCAAAGAAAAAAATCAAAAAAACTATCATAGTCTGCTAAATATTGTATTGAATATGGAAATTCATCATATTCATTCATCAAACATGTCATAATCCTTTTCCTTTTTTTCCCCTATTCTCTTAATTATGCCCCCCCTCTCTCAAACAATCCTGGACCTGCCCCTGTATGTACCCATTAAGAGTGACAGACCTACAGGGGCAGGTCCAAGCAGCTAGTAGACTTGTTTTCAACAATGGTGATAGATAGATAGATAGATTTATTTCCATTAAATATCAACATACAATACATGTACATATAAAATACAATAAAAAACAATACATCACTAGTGAATGTATGACACCTAAAAGTACAATGACACAGATTGTGTTAAAAATAAAATTTTGACCCATAGTTGATATTTAACCGAGGATATCCTGTGAAAGCCCTTAGGCTTGTTTCCAACGGGGTCCCAACTGAAAAAAATAACTTATATGTTAAAAAAAATAATGAACAACAATCAGCTCAAGACTTAGGCAGTGCCAATAAATAATCTGGGATTACCAGATATATAAAATTCTAAAACTGTATTGTAATTTACTATATAGTGAAAACATCAAGAAAAGTTTGCTTCATTTTATCAAAAAGAAAAAAAATTACCTTAGATTTAAATGCATGTGAGCTTTTGAGTTTTTTAATATCAGATGGGAGACCATTCCAATCTTTAATAGCATTATAATAAAAAGTATTTGCCGATTGTCCATTTACAGATGGTACATAAAATTAAATTCATTGTGCCTAGTGTTATAAGAGGTAACATCTCTTGTTTTTACAAAATTAGTTCTCATATAGTGAGGACATTTGTTATAAAATATTTTATGATCGTGGTTCAGTCTCATTTGTTGAACTCTATTGCTGACATTTAAGAATCCAACACTGTCAAATACATTATAATCAATTCTATGTCTATAATGCATGCCTTTTATAAACCTTATAATTTTATTTTGCATAATTTGCAGCTTCTTTTGTAAAGTTTTGTTGACATTATTAAACCATGCTGAATAAGCGTAGTCAAAATGGCACTGTATTAGTGCCATACAAAGTGTTTTTCTTGAATATTCAGACAAGCACTTTGCATTTCTATATAAAAATTTCAATCTTGCATTTGCTTTTTGCAAAATACTATTTACTATAATATCACCAGACAAGAACTGGTCAATTTGTAGGCCTAAATATTTAACACCATTTTGAGATAAAATAGTTTGATTATTACATGTAACACTGAACTCCTTAATTTTTTTTAGTTTTCTTTTAGTGCCGAAATGTATGCACTCCGTTTTGCCCAAATGGAGGCTTAATTTATTATCAAGAAGCCATTTACTGCAAGATTGGAGTTCCTGACTTAGTTTTGAAGATATAATATCTGGGTTCTGATCAGAAAATAAAATTGCACTCTCATCCGCATAGAGCAACAGTCTGCAGTCGGCCCCACACTGGCAGACATGTCATTTACATCACATAAAAATAACAACGGACCCAATAAACTTCCCTGTGGGACCCCCACACCTGACACAGAGAAAATCAAATTCAGTGCTGTTAGCACTAACTTTCTGTTGACGGTCAGTTAAATAGGATTCAAACCATCTAATTGAAAGTACACCCATGGTTTGAAGTTTTTTACATAATATTTGATGATCTGTGTCAAATGCTTTTTGTAGGTCGAGTATGATCATGCCAGTATAGTGCCCTCGTACGACTTATGTGGTCAAGTAGATGTATCAAACAAGTATTAGTAGATTACCTTGATCTAAATGCAGATTGTAGTCAATACAAAATTATCATTAAAAGAATAGGCCTGCAGCAGTGCTAAGCTTGTTGTAAAAGGTGATGCAGGTAATACAAAATAATAGAATTTGTTTGAAAGTTTTCATATCAGCAATCCTGAAAAATGTTTATGTGGAGTGGAAAGTAGGACGTTGATGCAGTGGAAACAAAGAAAGGGAAACATAGTACAAGCCACCATCCAAAAGCTTATATACTAAAAACAAAACTGCCAGGTATTCAATTGCTGTAGGAGTGGAGAAACTTGTTACAGACAGACAAGGGGATTACACCATGACAATATGAAAAGGCTGATATCTATTATGGGAGAATTGGAAAAGCCTACTGAAAATAGAACAGTACCAATAAAATCAACAAAATTACTCATATTGTGGGGTAGAATGAAATAAAATGTGCATTAAACATAGTATACCTTGTTTGTCTGTGGTCTGTGGAGACTTTTTAGCTAATTCCACTTTAATTTTATTACCAAACACATTTTCTCCCTCCATTCTGTTCCTTGCCCTGAAACCACATGCACACTTTTCATGATGTCAGGTAAGAAAGTCACACTTGATTGCTAAAGAGGTCAAATAATTTTGATTGGATGACCTTCTTGGACAAGTCAGTACTACCTGGGTATTTACATAACAATAGGAGATGATAGTGGAAATTTCTATAAAGAAAACAATTGATCTGCATGAATAATGTTTTTAGTTCTTAAAAAAAAATAAAAGGAATTTTAGCACCATGGTATAGCTAAGCAGATGCCAAAGACATGTAAATGATGTGTTCTATACTTAATACAAATTCAAAATGCAAATACAAAAAAGAAAATCCTGCAAATTTTTAATACATCTCTGTAATTAATTCTGTGGAAGTACTTAAATCCATGGATACTAATTTTCGTGGATCAGGGGACATAACTTATTTAAATATATTTACCGCCAATCTTATCTTATTAATTAAGAGCATTTTAAGTGTGTGTTGAAGGATAGCAGGGATACCAATAAAACATTAAACTTCCAGTACAGTTGTTTACTGAATAAAATTATTAGGAAAAAATAGGGGGAGAGAACTTTATAAAATGAAGATCTGTCAAAATAGGATTATATGTATATAAATATGTTTCAATTAGAATCCATTAGGAACTTATTACTTTCAGTATCCAAAACAAATTGGTACATATAAAGCCCAATATAAATATTTTGAACAGATGCTACTGTCCTTTTCTATTCGCCCTGTGCAGGTTCGGGTGTCAAAAGAATAGGCCCGCAGCAGTGCTAGGTTTGTTGTAAAAGGTGACTAAATAGTGCTGAGAACCCTGGTCAGGGGCCAGGGCACTCTGCCTACAGAGTAACTGGGTTGTGTCCCCCAGGTGGTAAAATAGGGTACCCCTCGAATGTAACACATGCTGGGGTCGTCAGGCCATGATACGGAAAACCTGACCACAAACCATAGTAGTGCAACGTGTTGGGAAAGATGCTACGTTCCTCACACATTAAAGAACCCTTCTGTGGTATTCTCCCGGAGTAGGAACCATAGAGCTCCGCCACAGAAGGCTAAATTGCCCGACCCTACCCACCTCTCCCAATTTCCATTGGCAATCAAAATTTGTCGACACCATTTTCCTTGTGTCCCATCCCATTTTTCATTTCATCATCATTTCATGTTCATTTTATCATCCATTGCATGTTCATCGCCTGAATATAGCTGAAATATTGATGCTCTGGCATTAAACCCCAATAATCAATCAATCAATCAATCAATCCTTTTCTATTCATAGAGATTGTGATGCAGGCGTGAAAGAGAAGATTCTAGTTACCGGTACATGTAAACAAACACTATGTGACATTGCAAGCAATCTTTTTCTATTATACATATTAGCTATATCAAATAAATCTTCAACAACAAAACTTACTGGTCATAAAGTTCCATGAAAGATAATACAAGTAGTTATGTTTTGTGTTTTCTCTTTGTTATGATATAACAAAACTCTTTTCTGCAAGTTTGTTTGGTATGACAATTATAAAAAGAACATTAAAATTTGCCTGGCACTTAGAAACACTAGTGTAATGTTGAAAGAAATTTTTCAACACAGATTTCATTTTTTGTCATTGTCATTACATCTATGTAAAATTTCTGGGGTAAGGGAGATAATTCCTATAGAAACAAAAGTAATTTTCACATTCCCTGCTAGAGGTGCTGTACCTCTCATCTTCATTATTGTGAAAATGTGATAGTGATGTAACATCAGTATCTGGAATGAACAGTTTGAAAGTTTCTCCAATATAATAAGGGATTTATTCCCTCCTTGACAAAAAGTAAAAAGTTAGAAAATATTTATGTCAAATTTCTAATTAGTCATACAACCAAAATAGGGGAAAATGATAATGAAAGAGCAAATCATTTTTGAATTATTTTTTCTCAATATTTTAGTTTTAGAGGCAAATTCAATTTAAACTAAAAGAAAGTAAATTAACAAATATCATCCTCAACTGTTAGATTTTGGTGCCCCAATTTCATTTTTTCTTTGATGATTGAGTTATAGCCTTTCTATTGAAACTACAAGCCAGAAAAAAAACTTTTAATCTTTAAATTCTGAAGCAGATGAATTTTTATAATAAAATTTACAAGGAAGCAACAAGTACAGTGATTTTTTTCTTGTACATGTTAAACAACATACAGTAAATCATTAGTTTGGAGTAGACTGAACAACAAATTAAAGTGAAGTCATTGGAAAGTATATTGCTCTGATAAAATATTTAAACCGTTGCCAGCTACTGAGTTTGATCTAAAAAAAACTTAAGAGGATGAATAATAGTGGAATACTACAAGATCAGATAGAGAAAAGAACAACTTACTACAAAAAAATGTGTTGCAGGGTGCTGCTTTATACAACCACAAAGGTTGAAGCCTGAACAAGTATGGACATAATATTCAATCTTTGTACAGTTGTGAATTCAGATTGTGAATAAATGTTTGACTAGCAAAAGATTCTGACCATAATGAAAGTGGTCAAGAACTTTTAGAACATTATTATGTTACAGTGACTTTCCTACAAACATGACACTCTTTTGTTACCAATCTGCTGAACAATACAAAGAATTGACAGAGCTATTTGGACATTTAAACTGACCAGTTGCCATTGAAAGAGTTGATGAATACTCACCTATGAATCTTTTCATAGCTAGCTCCTGGTTATTTAAATCTGAAGCAGCTACCTGGGCTATTCTATTTTTCATTAGTGAGGGGAGTTCAAATTTACTGTAGTAAATTATATTTTGTTTTGTATTTTGTTGACAAGGTTGAAAACCATGATTTATAATAGTATATTTAAGTATTTATTTTATCTTAACTACATTGCACAGAAGTCTTATATATTATTATAAAAATAAGACCTCAATTAATATTTATTCCCTCCTTCATAAAACTGGAATAGGCCTACTAAATGGAAATTATGTGATTCATACTATAGTTAAGAAATAAGTGTTATACAAAATGCAAACAGTTTGAGGTTCACATGAATCACAATTTTTGAAATAGTGCTACGAGTTTAAATTATTCAATTTTGAGAATGAGTATGCTTTAATGTGAATTAAGTGCTTTATTAATTGTGAAGGATTTCCATTGGAATTGTGATGTTCCGGATTAACTGTACTGGTTTTCATAGTTTGGGATTAAGTTTCATATTAATAATAATTTTCATTTGTGTTATAGTTTGGGATTTAGTGCATTGAGTTTGATGGAAATTATAATTTGGGATTATAAATGCAATGATTTTCAATGAAATTTAAGATTTGGAATAAGTGTTATTTACATTGAAACTTCTTTGAATTAAGTGCAGTTCATTGAATTTATAGATTTGGATTTAAATGCTGTTTTCCTTGAAACTTTTGTGGATTATTAAAGTGCAATGATTTTCATTCAAATATAATAGTTTGGGATTTAGTGCATGTTTAAAGTGCAATGATTTTCATTCAAATATAATAGTTTGGGATTTAGTGCATGTTTAAAGTGCAATGATTTTCATTACCATAAAATGTAGTTTGGGATCTAGAACAATGGTTATTTTTAAATTAAAGATTTGAATTAATTGTTTTTTTTTCATTGGAAGTACAGCTTGGGATTATGTGCAATGATATACATATAACTGGAATTATATGGAGAATATTTCTTAGTTTTATTTTTTTTTGTAATTGTTGTTCTGGATTAGGTGATATGATTAACAGTTCTGATTTGAGTGTTTTATGTGAAAAATGATCTTATTGGAATATTTATGGCTGAAGTGCATTAAATTTCATCAGAACTATATACATTTTGTACATGTATATTTTAAATAATATGAAAACATGTGTCAGAAATTTATAAGAATCCGAACTATTGTTAAAGTAGATACTTTGATCGAGTAAATTTCAATGCATATATTTAAAAACCAGTATTCAATGGATTCAGCTTTGAGATGGGACAATTCAAATAAATAGTAGCATAATATTGTAACTTCAAGTTATTGTTCATTCAATGAAAATGTTACTATTTTACTTCAATTTGCCATTTCATATTTGCTATCCACTTGGGGACCTGTGGGTTTAAAGTTTTTTTTCTTGGAAACTGGTCAGTTTAAATGTCCCAATAGCTTTGTCAATCCTTTGTATTGTTCAGCAGATTGGTAACAAAAGAGTGTCATGGTTGTAGGCAAGTCACTGTAATGTGCATGTAAACCTCATCACTTCTTTATCTTGGCATTTGCAAGAAGACCTTGATTCACTTAGACATTTTATGACATATTTTCACTAAATCCTGTTGGATGTGTTTTTATTGATATTTTTGTTTGAGTAAACAAGATGAGCTTATCAGTTGGTTTTGAATTTTGTACAAGCTTACAGAAAAAGCCAGTACTCTTTCAAGGTAGATACTGCTTATTGTCTTAAGTTCTATTTGTCAAAGAGTTTGTATTCTGTATCGATCTGAATGCAACAGATTTTAATAGTTCATCTTATTGTTGTATTTTCCCACCACTATTTCAGGTTAGGGGGAGGGTTGAGCGCTCAGAAACATGTTTAACCCCACCACATACTTTGTGTGCTTGTCCCATGTCAGGAACATGTAGTTCAGTGGTTTTTTATGTTTTTACATTTTTTCCAAAGATCAGGTTGATTTTTGTCTTTTACAAATAGTTTCACTTCATTTATTTTGAGGCCTTTTACAGCTTAATCTTAAGTTTAGACAAAACATAAGTATTTTGTGTAAAATATTATCAAAAAAGCAGAATTATTTTTTAAAAGACTATTAAAATTGGATAATACACATACTTAAGTTTTTCCTAAGCTGTCAAGGTGTATAAAAATAAAAGACTTTTGTTATAAATGCTATTAACATTTTCTACAAAATGTACTGATATATACTTTTTTGAAATTATTTTTAATTGTTTCATTTGTGTGAATATACGGAAACACTTTTACTTAAGTTAATATTGTGAGGCCATTGGTAAAAGTTTCTATTCTATTGGCCCTTAATTTATATACAATTAAGAACAAGAACCCAAAAAATCAATACCAGTTTCTTATGACATATGGCACAATGTGGTGCAATTTCTATATGGTCAAAGTCCTAGCCTTCCTTCCCTGGTTAAGCAGGAAGATAAGATCATATAAGATCTAAACCCTTTTTTTCAAATTATTATGTGGATGTGTGGAAAATACTTGATTTTGGACCGTTCTGAGCCCTGATTTCTAGATACTTCAAGTTCCAACTCCCAAGTTCCATCCCAGCTTTCCTTTTCTTTGATATCCATACATTGATGCTCAAGTTTTGTCTGAATACCAGGAAAATGCTTGTTTTTTACCTCTAATTCCTTAATGGTCCAAGTCCCAAACTCCAAAATATATCCAAGCCTTCCTAATGTGGTATGGCAGTGTGTATTTCAATTTTAAAGAGATCAGACTCATACTTTTACACAATATTATCTGTACATAAAAAAATGCTTGTTTCTAGCTCATTTTTGGCCCTTTCTCCTCAGCAGTTCAAATAACAATCCCAAAAATGAACCAAATTTTTTTCTTATATGACATGGCACATTGTGGTAAAATTTTCACAGGGTCCATTACTTTCTTCTGAAGTTACTGTATGGACATCTGGAAAATGCTGTTTTCTATCGTTAATTCAGAAACAGTTGAAGTCCCAACCTCCAAAATCCATCCCAGCCTTCCTTTTTTGGTACTGAACATTGTAATAGAATTTAATTGAGACCCATACACTTTCATTCAAGTTATACATATTTAATGTGAATAAAAAACACCTTGGCAAAGCCAAAATATTTACTTGATTCAAAGCCTGATCTGTATATTATTTTTATTTCGTGTCATTACACTTTTATTGTCTAGAACAAATAAACAAAGCACTGAAATAACTTAAAAAAAACAACAGATTCATAAGGGACAGGATTTGCAGACAGACACACAGACTGACTGACTACAAACACAAACAGTATTCATTACCAGAAATATATAACATAATGTCATTATATCGCTTTGCAGCAATGGACATTATAATAACTGATTATTATTATCAACTTAAAGGTATTCTATGATCCCTATCATTTACTGATAAAAGCATTGGGTCAAATATATGTACATAGAAATTATTGGGTGTAACCATGTTGGATATTGGCTAAGAAGCGTATTGCAGGCTCTATACCTACATGTAAGTCTTTAAATCTAAATGACTACTGAATATGTATTTAGAAAATGAAATAAGGGTGCTGAATAAATTGTCTCCATGTCAATTTAGAAACCTACCCAAAATAATTGTTAGTGCTGATTTTCTAGCATCTTCATTTCTGTTGAACCAGATTTAAGGTATAAACTAAATACTAACAAAAACATAAAATGCTTTGGAGGATGCAACTTGATAAGACCGCAGGGGTATAACCCTGAACAAGTACAGATACACCATTCAACCTTGATACAGCTCTGAATTTAGTTTAACTATTCAATATCACACAAACTCATTACAACCAAGACACAAAACAGTTATGCAAAAATCATTAATTTGACCATAAGGTCAAAGTCAAAGGTCTAAGGTCGACAACAATGTTATGCAACACATGGTCTTGCACTGATCTATCCTTATGCCAAACATCAAATGCCTACACCAAAAGACAACAAAGTTACAGTCGGACATGAAACTGTATTGCAAAATTATTAATTTGACCTTGGGGTCCAAGTTCAAGGTAAAAAGTCATTAACCAAGGTATGCCACACATCGTCTTAAGCTGATCCAGCCTCATACCAAATATCAAAAGCCTACACCAAAAAACAGCAGCACAAACAAACAGAGTGATTACTATAGGGAGTCTGCCATCATAATTTAATGTTTGACACAGGTTAAGAATTTGCACATTTTTGGCCTCTAATTCTTCAGTTCAAGCCACCATTAAAAACAGTCAAAGCATTCCTTTAGGGGCATGGCGCATTGTGATATAGTGATCTAGTTTCAAAGAGATCCATAAGCTTTGACTGAAGTTATTGTCCAGACGTCAGGAAAATACTTGTTTCAGGCCCCTTTTTGGTCCCTTACTCTAAAACAGTTCAAGTCACAACACCCAAAATTATTACAAACCTTCATTTTGCAGCATGGTGCCTTGTGATACAATATTAAAGAGATCCATTTACTTCTATTCAAGTTATCGTCTGTACAAAAATATCTACAGACCATGACGATGACAGCTTGATGCCTTTCTTTACAACAACAATTTTTTTGCTGGCGTATAAAAACTCTATGATGAAGTAAAACTTACCTAACAGCATCACTATTGCACTGAAATCTAATAACAGACACATTATCCTTAACACAAATCACTTTTCCACCACAATTAAATGACAGCTGTTTCAACCTATTCTGGAGTCGCCTCTTTTTCACATCTGGAGAATAACCCCTTATTTCTAACTCTTTTGGCTCTTCCTGTTGAAAAAAATTACCAACATTTATAATGAAATTAACTTTAAAAGTCAGTATAGGTTGACATTTAGTAATTATTCACCCTTAAACAGCATATTTTCTTCTCAAATAAAAAAGGGAAAGCCTGAGTTATTTCCCTTTCAATCTCTATTTCAGTTATCATTTAAAAAAGATGTGTGTCTTGATGAAAAGTTAAGTGAGGAATGAAGTTTGATTTACATATGTAAGGTATATATAGTAAAACCAAATGCTCACAGGGCACAGTCTGATATGACCACAGAAGTCAAACCATGAACAGTAGTCTGAGTAGGACTAATCAAGACAAAGAGCTACGTGGAGCACAGCATGATATGATCGCAGTGCTAAAAAGCCTGTACAGTTTTGGCCAAGTGTGGACACAAAATTAGTTTTTGACACACTTAAGCATAAGAGGCTTACAGTTTATTATGAACACAACATAAACAATTTGGACATAATTTAGCACAAAATTTGAAATTAAACTGAAGAAGAAAAAGGTTCTCCTATGAAAGAGCTTATCAATCCCTTAAACTAAAAATAAGTTAAAGATATAAATCTGATAGAAAAGCACAGGTAATCAATACAATTACATGTATACTCAATGTCTTGTTTGGCAACTGAACCTGTACAGACTACAAGTATGGCAAAAACAGACAGTGGTATGGCCATTATATTATAAAATGGCTGATATTTAGCAATGGTATGATTCAATGGTCTACATAATTAAATTTTCTATTTTAATTCTCTTATATTGCAAGGAGCAAGCATGACACAAGAAGCAGCCATGAAATATGATGCAAAAACATATTTTTATATACATGCCTGCTTTGCTGTGCAAGCAACATTTAATCTAGAAGAAAATTGTCCATCAGACATGCAAACCCAGCCACTCCTGGAATTCAAACAATTGATAGAAGAATAAAAGTACTGAAGTTTCAAACAAAGGTAATTCTGTGGACAAAAAAAAAGCCATGAAGACAGAAACAACAACTAATGAAGAACAAGTCAGAACATAAAGGGTTTATAAATAAACACACAAATCAGCAACACCACCACATAATTTTAGGGTGAATTCTGGTACTCTGGAAGGGTGGGCCTTGCTTCTTGTAAATAAAGGAATAAAGAATCTTGAATCTTGTAAGACACCCATTATGCTGTTCATTGATGTCATATCTGGTGAAAGAGAAAGAAATATATCTTTGAAGATGCAGGTTGTTTGTCATACTGTAAATAGGAAGTGGACACTTGACTAAGACAAACTGGCACCCACACAGTACAACCATCCTTTGCAAGCAATACCAGTAACTGACAAAAAATTATTGGACAGATGTACATTATTACATATAAAGCATGTTGAGATAGCAGTTAATTTTGTGCTTCATAAGCCTTAAAAAATACTGTACACTAACAGATAAGATTGAGATGCACAGTTTCATGCACAAAATTGAATCAGTCTAATTTAGTAAAACTTAAAACTAAAATGTGAACTTGGTGGGAATAATGATTATTGGTACTATTTATAGCAGTTTTAGATACATGCACATTGTACTCAGAAGAAATACTTGTGACAATGAAGCTTAATATGAATGTTTTAAGCTATCAAGAGATATTCTGGTCCCCACCACTTGAGATATATCTGCCCAAAAAATGCATGATTTCACATGAATTTTCACACTTAAAATCATGAACAAATAAACAAAAAAAGGAATACCAGTAGTTCTTTTTTTCACAATAATACCATCCCAACTTAACAGTACTCTACCCGGCTGTTTTAACCTGCCTTATATTTTAGAAAACTGATTTTTTGCAGTTAGTTTTAGTAAAGTACCCAATATTATTTTAGGAAACTGGTTCTGGCAGTTAGTTTTGGTAAAGTACCCAGTATCATTTTAGGAAACTGGTTCTGGCAGTTAGTTTTGGTAAAGTACCCAATATTTGTCACGGTAACTAATTCATTATTTTCCATTACACTTCTTGATGACAGAATTTAAGAGAATATTTGTAATTTTCATGTGTCTCCATAATATAAGGATTTTAAATATGATATTTACATGGGGAAACCTGTTTTATTTGCCTGTTTGGGTGTAGAAATACTGCCTTATTTCCAAAAGTTTTTTATAAAAAAAATATCAGCAGAGGCCTATATATCAAGTGGAACCTTAGGCTGAGACTTAAATAATCTAGGACTGCAGACAAATAACGAGTCACCACCTGGCAGTAATATCCTACCTGTATTTCTACTGGTTTCTGAGGTTCTGTCATCTCTTTGATAATTTCATTATAAAGGAAAGTTTTAGAAGCACATGCTGTTAATGCATGGTGAACATCTTTGTTGTGGATCAGTATTATGTCAAACTTCTTTCTATGTCTTAAATCTGACAGATCTGAGGCAAAGTTCACATCACCTAATAATAAACAGTAGTATATGTTTTAACTACAGTGAAACCTGTCTAAACCCAACTCTTATTGGACTGTTAAATGTGTTTAGTTTAGACAGGTGTTTGGTTAACCAAGGTTCAAAATGCATCTGGATTGATATTAGGGCACTTTTAAAGTGTCTGGTTTAAACAGCTTTCTGACTACTCAGTGTTAGGTTAAGACAGGGTTCATTAATATATAATATACAAATACATTTCATTAGTTTTTTTTTACCCTATCATGTTTATGTTAAAATAGAGTTAATGCATGTTTTCTTAATTAATTAGCTAGAAGATATAAATTTGTCTTTGAAAGTCAAAAAAACATATATTTATCTTCCTGTATTTCAGTATTTGTAATGTACAGTGGAAGCAAAAACATAATTTAATTTTCAAAATTGAATTGATATCTAATGACAGGATGGAGATATTAATACAATGAATTTCAATGTTGCGACACTAATTGAACTCATCAAATGTATGGAAAAGAAACATCACTGATTCTTTAAAAGTTAGAGGTCATATGTTAAAAAAAAAAAAAATTTATATTCTTATAGTATCAAAAGCATTTAAGGATGCTTATTTGAAATGCAATTAAAAATTGAAATTTTTTAATTAAGTTTGTACATTTGTACTTAAAATTTATATGCAAATTATTATTCTTGATATTGCAATATACATTTTGTATCAAATTACCTCCCTTAAACAAGAAAAAACATATTTGATTAAGCTTCAATTCAAAGTCATTATGTATCAGTCCATATAAAATTTATAAACTGCCAATGGTAAAGTGATTCATGGTGAAGAAAAACCCACTGAACAAACGAATATGGCTTGTACAATCTATATGATTTTTATTTCAAAACCTCAATGACTAAATGAAAAACAAAGACTGATTATGAGATCAGATATGTATTCTGAACAAGAGATAAGAGTGAGTTTGGTAGGTTTTGAAATGAATGAATCACATTTTGCATGATTCTTAGCTGGAGTGCTACTTAAGTATTTGTATTTTATTCTGTAGAATATATGGTCAGATAAACATCCAGGCCCTCACTATAAACTCAACCATAAGATCTATTAGCTATTAAGAGAAAGTACAAATTCGATTTTCAATATAGCAATTTATTAATCAATTGAACAATTTTACAAAATTATGTATAATTTAGCATAAACATACTGGACAGAAGAATAACAGTAGCTGGGTTGGTGAATACATCACTGAATCTCCGTAGGCTCTGCCGAAGTTTATCATCAGCTGCATTCTTACTTATAGAGTTGACATGAACAACTGTAACCTGAAAGAATACTACACTTTATAATTTTAAATGATGTTAATCACAAAAAAGTTTCAATGAAACAATAAATTA
This sequence comes from Perna viridis, assembly GCA_037379345.1. Taxonomy (NCBI): domain Eukaryota; kingdom Metazoa; phylum Mollusca; class Bivalvia; order Mytilida; family Mytilidae; genus Perna; species Perna viridis. The sequence goes on along the minus strand of CM074514.1, from coordinate 23,294,646 downwards.
ATTAATACTTTATAATTGAATGATCTTAGTTTAGACTCTGAGAGTGTTGCCTTTGATGGAGCTTTGAAATGAGGTATCAACTCAAACAAAAACAAAACTATAGATATACATGTATCAACATTATTTCAAAACTATTGATGTTTCAAAACTATAGTTGTATGAAAACTACTTGTATTTCACAACTATAGGCCTATCAAAACTAAGTTATCAAAACTACTGGTGTTTCAAATCTATTGGTGTTTCAAAACTATAGGTGTGTCAAAACTATTGGTGCTTCAAAACTATAGGTGTGTCAAAACTTGCTGTATCAAAACTTTAAGTGTATCAAAATTATCAATGTATCAGAACTATGGGTGTATCAAAACTATAGGTATACATGTAAATGTCTATTAAAACTATAGGTATATCAAAACTGTGAGTGTATCAAAGCTGTAAGTGTATCAAAACTAAAGGTGTATCAAAACTATAGTTATATCAAAACTACAGTTTATCAAAACTTCTAATTATTCTTTATACTTATTATCATTTATCAGTGACCTGCGCGGAGTTAAGGTCCTGTAGCACATCTTTTCTCTCCTTCAGGGTATCACAAACACATAGAAACTCTGCCTCTCTGTGTCCATTGAAGAATTTCCGTCTTATGGTAGTAACTATCTGGAAAGCTGATTTCTGCTTCGGTATGTTGATGTTTTCTATATCCCAAAATACTCCTACTGGTGTAAGTCCATCACACATAATACCACTACCATACCAACCAAACTATAAATGGAAACGGAAAAAGGAACAGATATGGTGAAACGAAACAAATGCACCATCATATAACCTCTATAAAAATAGTGAATACTTACAGAGATCATCAAAAGGTCTTCAATAAGTGTAAACACACCTTTAAATAAACTCTGAAAAGTTCCGACAACATGCTGTTTATGAATTATATTCATGCATAATATTTTGAAGTAGAAGGGATTCTTCAAAAACAAATTTAATGAATTAATTCTATCTTCTCATAAACAATTTTTTAGTAAAACATTTTGTACATTACACATTACTCGTTATTTCGTCTGATCCTCAATCCCTAAACTAACTCTTTTTTATTAAAATATCAATATCCAAATTAAAAAAAGGAGGATCAGAGGAAATTTGAGTTTATTACACATAAGTATTACACAATGTATTACAAGGTTTATATCATATCAATTTCCATGCATATATCCTGAAAGGGCAATCAAGGGAACCAACATTCGAGCAAAAATCAAAAGAATATAATCAAAGGATAAAGACCAGACACACACAACATAGAACATGAAATAACAAAAATAACACATACCAAGAAACAAAACAAATGAGAAACTCAGACTCCTTAAAAAGGGGGAGTGAACCAGATGTAACAGTACAGCTAGCATCCTCTTCTTTTCTAGAAACACCCACCAAGTTGCTCATAAAATGTCAAGTCCATAATAGACAAAGGATGGCATTGTTCTCTTTATGCAGATACAACCTAATGATCCAGAAGTTCATGATGATAGCCATAAACTTCTGTAGTAATGACTTCAAACTTATAGCAACATAACCTGTTCCTGAAGCCTAATTGGAAGAAGTTGAGTACAGTACAAAAAAGTCGAGGTACAGCAAGCTCTGGCATAATTTATGAAAACTCCATACACAGGTGCTGAAGGGATGTTGCCACAGATGAAAAGAAAGTTTACAATACAGAATGAGTAGTCATCATGTTTGTCATATAGTTTTGTCGTGAATTTTCTTTTACCATCAATCTCTAAGTGTAGGTCAAGATATGAAGCTGACTTCATAGTGCCTGGAGTGTCCTTTACTTCAAGTTCTTTGGGGTAGATGCTATATATAAAATCCCCAAAACTAGGATTGTTTAAAGATAATGCATCGTGTAACTTTATAGCAGAAACTGAGACCAAAGGATCTAACTTAACAATGTTCCTTCTTTTGAATTGGATCAGCTATAAAATCAGTCTCATTAGAAGGAAGGAATAGGTCAGCGAGAAGCGGAGCACAATTTGTTCCCATTGGTATTCCAACCTTTTGGTGCCACTTCCACCATATTGGACAAATAAGTTATCAACAAAAAAAATCCAGTATTTTGATAAGATTTTCAGTATATTTGGAAGATGATTTGGAATAATTTTTTACAAAGTATTACTGCCAAGTACTACATGTCTTTCAATCTAGGTGCACCATTTTTTCTGGAGTGACAACTATGGATAATGTTTTTGAGTTAGGGATTTCAACTGAGTAACAGAGTATGGGACAAGTATATCTGAATTTTGCAACAATTTATCCCGGATCAGAATAAAAGTTGCAAGTCTCTTTAATTACAGGTTATGCGTTCATGTAGTTTTAATTAAGTTAAAATATAAACATCTTGTATCGAAAGATTTTTCTTTCTTGTTTTAATTAAGTTAAGCCTTACAGTTACCTTCGGTTACCAGCTGTTCCTCTTGTTTGTGTCTTGTCCGGAATTTAATGTCAGATTCGTTTCAGTATTTTCTTATAAAATGAGGTTCGCGATGGGAAAACCATACTGTTTTCAATCCTGTCGTTTGGTTTTTACAAGCATTATGTGAATTTTTTTCTTTTATTTTTTAAATGACAGATATGTTTTATTTATTTTATTTTCAAATGTTGTTTTGTCGATTTCTGCGATAAGCTCTGTCTTCCGATATTTTGATTTTTTTGATTTACCTCCCTTGTTAAATGTAGCGTCGGCCATTTGCAAAAGAATAACTCACTCGAAGACAGAAGACAAATCATGGCAGAAGAATACGACGACTTTGAAAGACAGTTAGCAGAAAACCGAGGTGGAAAAACATTATCAAAAAGGCTTCTTATTTATATGTAAATTAGGATATAAACTTGTTGTTGAGTATATGATATTGTAGACGTATACTATTATAGTAAGAAGTTCGATGCGTGCAACAGTGCCAAGCATGAACTTTCACGCATTCCATTCGAACCTCGCTCATTTCGAATATGATTTGCAGAATTTTCCTTTGATCTTCAAACTTTTCCGGCATTTCCATCTTGGAGATGTATGTACAACGAAGCAGTAACACAGGGCTTTCTTCTGTGAATCCACAATACTAGGCAAATTGGGTAAACCCTGAAATATGTAACCCATACCTGTACCAAGTTCCCAGTACCCTGTTTGGGACATCTACATGACCAATTTTTCTATAAATATTGGGAATTTTATACTGAAACTTTGTCCTGAATATCCGAATGATGTTTAAATCAATTGAAGTTTAAATTATTTGAAAACATTCGTGATATTTTCAGTCAGAGGTGAAAAACTTCAGTTTAAGTCTGGATAAGTTTTGAAAGATTTGATATTGATTTAAAAAAGAATTGTCTGAGTTTGAATTCCATAGCCTACACAGTAGCACAAATCCCTGTACCAACAAAGAATGGATACGATTTTATCAAGATTGAAAAGGAAAGTCCTATAAATATATATCTGTTGCTACTTTAATTTATCACCCTTGAATAATTTAATATTATAATGAAGTTCTAATGTAATATACAGTGATCAAATTTAAGGGGAAAGTTGAAATTCAATTTTGCTAGTAGTAATTATTTGCACTTGCTAAAATTTGCCAGTGGAATTCTATATGTCATAAAAGTAAATTCCAGAAATAACCCAAAAAACTTAAATTTAGTGAGTGTAAATTTTCAGTACTGGCTAAATTTAGCTAGTGGAAAAAAATTCTGAAAATGGATCCCTGAAGTAAATTCCAGAAATAACCCAAAAAACTTAAATTTAGTGAGTGTAAATTTTCAGTACTGGCTAAATTTAGCTAGTGGAAAAAAATTCTGAAAATGGATCCCTGATATATAATTAAACTGTATAAATAAGAACAGTACGGGGTTTTAGATTTTGGGTTATACATTTCGGTACTTTTGAAAAATGAAAATTGAACAAAAATCAAATTTTGGGAAAATAATTTAAAAACTATTGATTCTAGCCTAGCCATCATATCATTTTGTAAATGTTTACAAATTATCAGCTTGAAATATCATGTAATAATGACGAAATCATCAAAAGAGTGTTTAAGTACTGGGAAAGTTGGTATGGATACTGGGTATACATCACAGGATGTACCATTAAATTGGGTTAATTGGAGGTAGATGAACCTCATTACAACTTATAATAGCACCAGATCATTGGACAAGCATTAAAGACAATGGTGGTTCGTTAGACCCTACCTGACTGACTTCATGAAATAGAATCCAAGAAAGATGTAGCGGTCACATTTGACGCTAAACTCAAGTTCGATAAACATCAGGGTTTGACACTAACTCCATTTGTTTGGTAGTCAATAGGACTACTTCAGAGGTAAAACAGGTAGTCTGCAGACAGTTATGACAGTTCTGTATTAGATCTTATGAAAAATAGGACAAAATTTAGATAACCCATTTGACTACCATGAACATTTGTCAAGTACTCCCTAAAATTAGAGTGATACATGAGTCAGAACTACCAGACTACTATTAATGTCGATCCCTGAACATACATGTACATGTATACAGATTCAAATCAACAAAATAAGTCGGCTACAATTGATAATTACAAGCACTTTTTTTCAGATCAATAAATTAAAATACACATATTTTGGTTCACTGTAAACTATTTTTATTGCATCATATAATTTTAATGCATATTAATGCATGATGTATTGTTTATGAAAAAGGTGTGCCCTGTCTATACATTAGTATGTCATACAACTTAATTATATCAAGTTCGTATTAAGAAAAAGTAGCTCTGTACAGTTTTAACTGACATATTATACAAGTTGAGGAGTAAAAAGTATTGAGACAATAGTTCGATTATATAGAAATAACTTGTTTGCTATTTCACATGCATTAAAAAATATAGGTTCTGTCATTATTGATGTAAGAATTTGGATTTTCATATTTTGTGACTTATGAGTGCTTACTTAGCATTTCCTAAATTTTGTTAATTTAAAAGCAAATATTAAACCAATGGGTACATGTCTTGAAAATCAAGTATTATGTAATTTCACAGTAGAATTTTACACGTATCTTTTAGCAGAAACCTGTAGTTTGTTTCTATTGCTATTAAAACTACTTCAGAGTCTAATACTGTCTTATTTTAAGTGCCCATTCTTTGCAGAGTTTGAAAAAGACACAAAAAGCAGTGGCAGAAGAAGATCCAGATCACGTTCTCCAAGACGGCGCTCTAGGAGTAGAGACAGAAAGAGGTCAAGATCCAGAGAAAGGAAAAGGAGATCAAAAAGGTTTTACATAAAAGTAGACACCAACTCTGTGTTGTTTTCTTTAAGTTGTCCTTTCCTAGGAAAATGCTCTTTTACATAAAATTAGACACTAACTCTGTGTTGTTTTCTTTAAGTTGTCCTTTCCTAGGAAAATGCTCTTAAGTTTTATAAGACTTATTATACCCGTGCTTGAAAAGTGAGAGGTATATTGTTATGCTGTTCTTCTGTTAGACCCTGGTGATAATCTGCAACTTCTCTCAAACTGCCACACACACATTCTTTATTACAGGTTGCTATTGGAATTCCATCTGATTTACATTTGATGGTTCCTATATGGTTTCTACAGGGGAGAGTGAGCGGGAGGGTATCACTAAGCAAGCTTTTGTTTTAATTAGTACATTGTAGTGTCCTTTTTATAATTTTAAATCTTCTATAGAGTAATAAAATAACAAAGTGTAATGAATTTTCTTTTTTTTTAATGTTGCAAAACTGCCCAATTGTGTTTCCCATTCGTTACTTCTAAATCTAAGATCTTAATATTTTCTATTTGAATCATCATAAGATTATCATTATTAACTGAATTTGAGTAAATTAGAACTTAGGTAATGTATAAATACATGTATATCCTTTGAAATTGCAGTCGTTCACCGGCCAGAAAAGCTAACAGACGGAAGAAACCCTACAAATATTGGGATGTTCCACCTGCTGGTTTTGAACATATGTCTCCTATGCAATACAAGGCAATGCAGAGTAAGTAATAAGTAAAATATAGCTGGTTCTGCTGTCACCAGTCTTTTCGGAAGTTTGAAAATTTAACTAAAAAATAAGTTATAACCTGGTTAAACCAAACCCTGAATAATCATTTTAAAGTTCTTTTATATCATTTAATCTGCATATTGAACCGTGAAAAGCTTACTTATTTTAAACCCTAAAGGGTTCAGTTTAGGCAGGTTGTACTGTATCATCAAAACATGTTTTTTTTATGAGGAAGACAGGGAAATCTTTCAAGGAGCTGTTGTTCAGTACTTTGTTGTTTTACAGGTGCTGGTCAGATTCCTCAGACTTTTACAGTGCCCAACGTAAACCTTACAAATACCACAGTACCATTTGCTGGTAGTGCCATAAGTAGACAGGCTAGACGTTTGTATGTTGGTAACATGCCTTTTGGTGTTACTGAGGTAACTCATCTTTTAAAATGAGTATGACATTACATTTATGCACAATTACAGAAAATCTATAAATTATAGTTCAGATTTGATATTTACAAAAATAATGATTTAAAAAAAAAAAAAAAAAAAAAAAAAAACAGAAATTATTGAAAAATGAAGTAAACTAAGAGTGTAACAGCAAAACCTGGATTTGAATACTTATCTGGTCAAAATGACTGTGATTTGCCATGAAAAACAGAATATTTTTTAATTATTATTATTTTTTTTTTTTGGGGGGGGGGGTTAAAATCATGTCTGTTTGACATGTTATTATTGTTGGAAATACATATTTTTAGTGTCATTGCAGTAGCCTGTTATAGAAAATACTAGATAAAAAGAACAATGGAAGAAATGATATCATGGATAAATTCCTTAATATCATCTATAATATACCATTATCAAAAAAGTACTAAGACAGTATTGAAATTGTTTTTTTTTTTATCAAGTACTGTACATATTTGTCTGTATTATTTTCTAATTCATTAATGATACCTTTTAGGAAGCAATGATGGATTTCTTTAATCATCAGATGAAACTATCTGGTCTTGCCCAAGCTGAGGGTAATCCTATTATTGCTGTACAGATCAACTTGGACAAAAATTTTGCATTTTTAGAGGTAATTAGTAATTAATAAACCAGTTATTATTAAGATTATTTAGTAAACAGAATCTTCAGACCCTTTTTCTTAGAAGTTCATGCAGTGTCCAACATATGATTTAATAGAATTTATAATGCTTTTATATGGGATTTTCCAGTTTAGACAGCTATTAATCCAGGGAAAAATTTCTCTTGATTTTAGTGGATTTCACTTTTTCAAAGATTTTACATATACTGTATTCTTTCTTCTATTTCTGCCAATTTCTGCTTCCCTGTTAGTCTTTGTTAACCTATAACTGACGAATTAATTAATGAGAATTACATTTATTCTAGTGTCTCACTTTGTATCCAGTGAAATTCGGGAAATCAAGGAAAATATAATGTACATGAATCCAAATGTTTGCACACTAAGATCGAACATACACATCTAGAATAGTATAACATATCTATGTAATTTGTGAAAGTTCAGTGTTCAGAATTTTTATTTTATTTTTTTTTTTTTTTCAGTTCCGTTCTGTAGATGAAACCACCCAAGCCATGGCTTTTGATGGTATTAACTTCCAAGGCCAATCATTAAAGATACGACGACCCAGAGATTACCAACCACTACCTGGAATGTCAGAAAATCCAACTGTTAATGTACCAGGTAAAACAGTATAGCTTTCCTATATATTTGATTATTAGAGTGGATAGGTACAGGTTATTGGGGCTCAGTAAAGGTTTACCTCAGTATTGTTTTATAATTTTTTTTTTTTTTTTTTTATCAGCCGTCAATTTTGATGGGACGTATTATGGTATACTAATGCCTGGCATCTGTTGTAAACATGTCACACTGTAAATTGAGAACTTAAAAAATTAAAACACGTGTTAGGTATATTAATCTAAATATTTGTATACTTTTTGGTGGTGATTCAATATTTTATTTACAACTATATGTGATTATTGCTTAAAACTTTACACACAGGTTAGTTACATTAATTTGAAGATCAGTAAACTTTTTCGTGACGATTCTTCATTTTATTTTTGAGTTATTTGAATTTGGTATTGAGTTGTTTTTTTTTTATCATATTTCATGCCGTATGGAGGAATTCAGGGGTGCATTAATCCTTGGGTGGTTGGGTCACAAAAAAATGCCTACCAACCCTCCCATAAATTTATTGATGGAATAGCCCTTACAAAGAACCAATTTAGGGAATTTATTTTAGAGAAACATTTTACGTGAACAGTGTAACAGTTTTGGTTTCTCTCTTTTATTAGCTCACCTGGCCAAAGGCCATGTGAGCTATTGCCATCACTTGGCGCCCGTCGTTGTAGTTGACAATTTTTCAAAACTCTTCTCCTCTGAAACTTCTTGACCAATTGGAACCAAACTTGGTATGAATGTTCCTTGGGGTATCCTGCATAGAACTGATGTGGGGGGTTTTGATTCGTCGAAAAACATGGCAGCTGTTACTAAAAATAGGACATAGGGTTTAGACATTAGTTTTTCGCATTTATATCTCCAAATGGTTAGGTTAAGCCCAATCTTGACTGGGTAAAAGTGTTCAGCATGATGAGATCTATCTACAGTCTAATTTTCATTTTAATCTGTTGAGCCATGTTGGAGTTCTTGGCCTTTTTTGACGTTTTTTGCTATTTTTTTAATGTTATTTCTTTAAAAAATCTTCTCTGACACTATTTTACCAATTGAAACAAAACTCAGTATAAGTGTTCCTTGGGGTATCCTGCATGGAACTGAAGTGGATTTTTTTTATCTGTATTTTTAATGTTATTTCTTTCAAGAATCTTCTCCTCTGACACTACTTGACCAATTGGAACCAAACTTGGTATGAATGTTCCTTGGGGTATCATGCATAGAACTGATGTGGGGATTTTTGATCTGTTGAAAGCATGGCAGCCGTTACTAAAATTAGGACATAGGGGTCAGACAATAGTTTTTCGCATATATCTCCAACACAGTTAGGTTTAGCCCATTCTGAAAGGAGTAAAAGTGTTCAGCATGATGAGATCTATCTGTGGTTAAATTTTCATTTTAATCTATTAAACCATGTTGGAGTTCTTGGCCTTTTTCCAAGTTTTTTTCTATTTTTAATGTTATTTCTTTCAAAAATCTTCTCCTCTGACACTATTTTACCAATTGAAACAAAACTCGGTATAAGTGTTCCTTGGGGTATCCTGCATAGAATTGAAGTGGGGTTTTTTGATCGGTCGAAAACTAAAAATAGAAGATAGGGGTCAGACAATAGTTTTTTAGCAACCGTTCGGTTTAGCCAAATTCTTTCAATAGCTGAAATGATCCTTATTTTTAGGACTACAAAAGTCTTCAGGCATAAAATTTGTCAGACACCTTCTTATAAGAGTTATTACCCTTGACAGGGGAAAATGACAGGGTTTTTTTTACAGTTTTCAGCCAATGTCTTGAAAACTATGATAGATTTAGATTTTCATTTACTGAAATGATCCTTATGATAAGTCTTTGTTGGACAACTTCTTGTTTAATTTATTGCCCATGAAAGGCAAAATTCAACAAGGTGAGTGATTCAGGCTCCTGGGAGCCTCTTGTCAAATTTCTGTTTTATGGAACTTAGAAATTTTCGATTTATGTATTGACATGCGAAAATTCATGCTCCCTTAATAAGAATTATTAACAATTTTTGTTGGTCACTTATATAAACCTCTTATTGAGCAGGAATAAGGAATGAGTCAGAATATATTTAGCATGACATCCTGTACAACCTCCTTTTACTCCAAAAACATTTGTTATGGTTTTTTTTTCACAAGGCAACAAGGGTATAATGCGCTCCTGATGCAGCTGTTAATTGTCACATATATAAGACATAATTTTCATCCACTTCAAAACAGAGCTCTGCTTTTTCGAATCCAGATTTTACAATTCCGTTTCTTATTTACGTCAGCTTCTACTTTTTTGTTTACTTCATAAAATTATGTCTGATATCTGTATCATTTTACATTAAGAAAGTAGTTCTTAGATATTTTACTCAAAATAGATCTTCAAAAGGTAAAGAATTAACGTATTCTGGAAATTCCTTTGCTGAAGGTACAGATATTACTTCAGTTTTCAAATTTCTATCCATGAATTCCTTTACTTCAAATGAATGTCATTCATGTAACTTTAGTGTCCAAAGTTGTCCTGATTCGGTCATGTGATCAAAGACTCTTCAGTGGTTTCCATTTGTATATAAGACCATGTTACAAGCAGACTTTTTTCTGCAGCATCAGGTATACAATGTTTGCCAGCTCTGCTGTCATAGTAGACCATATGTACCATATATACTAATACAATTATTTTACTTCACAGGAGTGGTATCAACAGTTGTACAAGACTCCCCACATAAAGTGTTTATAGGAGGGTTACCGAATTATCTCAATGAGGATCAGGTAGGGTTTATAACACAGGTGATGTCCTCAGTTTACAGGTTTACAGGGAGGAACAACAAAAGCTGTCAGAATTTTGTTAGACTTTATTTCACAGGTTCTCCCATATCATATCCCAGAGTCCACCAAAAAAACAGATATTTCTGTATTGCAAAATTATTTGTTAAAATATGTTTTGGCCATATGTAATCTTTTTCAGGGATTCTTTTTCAGCATTTTTATATTTTTTATATTGAAATACATGATCATATGTTAGGGTGAAATTTGTCATTTTTTGCAGGAATTCTTTTTCAGGCATTATCTTTTTGTAGGAAAAGCTAAATGAATTTTCTGTTAACTATTTTCAATTACAGTAAGATAAAAATTGGTGGTTTAATCGAAATAAATGTAAGAGAACATTTTTCTGACAGTAAATGTTTGGTGTTTTGCATTATTTTCTTGTGTCACTTGCTTTTAGATTAAAATTAAGAAATGTTACTGATATAAGTTTTTGCTCCTTTCCTATATTTTTGCACAAAATAGGAACTTTTTTCATCCTATCAAATCAAAATTAATCTAAAAGCAAGTGATCAGGTTGAGTACTGAGTAATAGATTCATCATTGTTAGTAAACAATTTACTGATCTGTTTTCTTCTTTCTTCCCCCTTTGTTCTTAGCATAGGGGAAGAGGTTGAGTGGTAATTATGATTAAGATACAGCCAACCAAAGGCAAGTACACTTATAATGACAACCACCAGATACATCATATACAATTAATTGCCCAAGCAATACATCTTTATGGCAATCTTGCTATCAATCTTCCTATGGTTTTACTGTTTCGGTTGTCAAGTGTTGATTATTATAGGGAGGAATTCCCCAATATCCCCTCCCCCAACTAATGATGAAATTTAATCTTTTTCTAACTCCTGTCCAGTTTGCATTTGTTATTCTAAAGTTTTTACATGCAATCAGTTTAAACAAAAGTGTCAACATTTGTAATAAATACAAAACATTAGTTAAAACAATAACATATCAAGTTATATGTGTGTCTCTCCATTTGTAATAAAACTAAACAAGATATCATGTTCATTGAGGTCCAGATGTAATGAAACAAATTGTTGGTATCACAAGGTGAGTTTACAACTTAATTCTACTATAATAATTAAACAGTTATAGAAATAAATTTGTTATCAAAGATTAAATGATTGTATTAAGTCCTTTTTTTCATTTTTTAATTCAATTAAATTCTAACTAAGATCTGGTTACACATTTTTAAGGGTTTATGAAGGTAATATAGTCAAATCTAAGATTTTAAAAAAAAATGTTGTATTGTTTTTGTAGGTGAAGGAACTTTTAACATCATTTGGACCCTTGAAAGCTTTCAACTTAGTGAAGGACAGTGCTACTGGATTGTCCAAAGGTTATGCTTTCTGTGAATATGTGGATGTTAATATAACGGATCAGGTATGATTCAATAAATAATGTTGAAAATTGTTTTGTCCTTTTTTTTCGGTGGGAGTTGATCCCGTAGAATCCATATACCTTATGTCGCAGGTTCATCCCAGGAACAACCCTACTATTTCTGAACATTAACCCAAAGGTATAGTCCTAATGTAATTCCTTTTATATCATTCAATACCTCTTTTATAACCTTTTTTTTTGTAAATATGTTTCTGGCAATTGTTCAGTTCAATGATAATCTATTATTTCTGCATATAAAATGAAGCTCTAGTCTTCAGATCAACTGAGGATTTTAGGGACTCTTTTTCAGTCTTGAAAGATGTATGGTAATAAATTTGATTTAATAGTGTGTTAAGATTTATTAATTGTGTTAAACACGTTCCATTAATATCAGTAAAAATCTCTTTATAAATTTCTTTATTAATAAACAGGAAGTGAAGAGTAGTGATTTTAACTGAGTTAAATTGGTGGGAACATTTAAATTAATAAAGTATCTAGTTTTGGAAAATCTTATGTTCATCAAGGAAATCATTTAATAGCTGATTAGTTTTATTTGAGTATAATTATAGTGTAGGGTAATACTCTGTTCACATAGTTTTTTGAATGTAAATGAAAATTAAGTTTTGGACAGGTTTAAAAATTTGGGAAATAGGTGAAATGGAATGAAATTTGTAAATGTGTCTTGGATACTGTTTAACCAATGGTCACAGTTTATACTTCAGAAACTTCTACAAATGATTAATTTAGGGGCTGCTCTGGCTTTCAAAATTCTGTCACCAGAGAAATCGCCAGCTGCCAATTTTTGTCGCCAATTTTCAGAAATTAGAGCCAAAATGGGTGCTAAAATCATTTTTTTCTACTTTTTTTTTTTTTAAATATGACAGTATCAAGTCCAGTGATGAGTTATGAATTCATCAAAATAGCCACTTCATTAATGACATGCATGTATCCAAGATTCACTCTTGATACATGTATAATGCAGGTTTTTAGCTCTATTCTTAGTCAGGATATAAAACCATTAGTTACTTTATATGCAAAATATTAAAGTACTACTCCAGAAAAAGGTGTTTAATTTCTATCAAGGACTTTATATTACTATGTTCATAATAGTCTTTAATTTTAAAGCATGTTCATTGTTGACCTTTGTCCTTTGTGGTCTAATTAAGTTTATCTTAAAATATGATTTTGTTTTTTATTTATAAATCTTCAACAAACTGGATTCTTTTTTCAAGTGATAAAATTTCTAGCAAACTACGATTGACCATTAATTGTGTCCCTTTTCAATTATCTCGAATTCTATTTATCTGAATATAATTAGAATTTGGGAATCCCCATCTATTTGTTGACTGATTTTCCCGCCAAAAAGGGCACATGACATAAGTGTAAACAAATGTCATCCATTTTCTTTTATCAATGCTTGCTTTTCAAAGTGTTTTAGACACTTCCTGATGGGATAATCATTGGTAATTGGATTTAATTTATTCTGTTATAAGGTAAATCTGTTTCTGAATGTATCATATGGTTTAACAGGGCTGTGAAGCTTGTATGTAGCCACATGCACATGGCCATGATTGTGTTTACCTTTGACCAGATGATAAGAGTTTTGATTGGCTCTATAATATATTTACATCTGATTGACACCTCCCAGGAGGATATTGTGAGTAACGGTCACCTGGTCTAATTACCTTTGATTGGCTTCAGTCGTAAATTGGTTATGGTCATTTAACTTTGACCAGGTGTCAACACAATTGTTTAATTGGAGAGAATATCTGTTGCTGACAAACTTTATGTCAATTTTAATATACAAAACCTAGGCGCCAAGAAAATCGCCAACTGGTTATTTTTGTCACCATACCAAATAAAAAATCACAAATTGCGACATTGGCGAAGCCCAGCACGATCCCTGATTATACGTATTATGGGGAAAACAGTTCTAAATAATATGGGAAATGCAAATATATGATTCCAGTTTTATTTTACATTTTATAATCTTGAAATTTTTTCATGCTGCAATTTTCACAAGAATCAAAAACTTCCAGTGCTAACAGCACTTAAATTTTTGACTTGGATGTCCAATCTAAATCTACATTTTAGAAAAAAGTAAAACTTGTATGTTAATACAGCTTTAGGCTTGTAATTTATTTTAAAAAGTCCTGTTCAAAATGTGATCACATGCTATACCAGGTTGTCTTACTAAAGTCCAGTTATTGTTGATAATATTTATTACAATTTTCAGTTTTGTTTAGATACTGGTATGATGTATTTTGATGACATTTCAATTTAAACAATTGCTACTTAGTCACATTATTCTCTATAGTTATGATATAGGTTTCAAACATATGTTGTCATTGTTAATGACTGGAAATAAGTCTTATTTCTGTGTTTTTCAGGCATGTGCCGGCCTGAATGGCATGCAGCTAGGTGACAAGAAAGTGATTGTACAGAGAGCCAGTGTTGGTAAAATGAATGCCCAATTGGTAAGTTATAAACTGACAATAGTCAGACTTCACTTGACTGAAGTCCTGTCATATGCATCAGTCAAATATAATAAACAATAATGGACATTGTTGAAGGATAGGAATGGACTGAGTTGTGTTATAAACCTGAAAAATACAAATGGGACAGCCATATGACTTAAATGCTATATACTTCATTTGGGACAGCTACACTTAAACACTAACTTTTAAACAAACACTATTTCATATGGTTAGCAAAGAAATCAAGTAGCCCATAATTAAAATGATAGTCACTGAGCACACTGTTCAGGCCTTGAGTATACCATTTTCCTTGCTTCTATTAATGTTGTGTATTTGTTTTCATTGAATTTGAGTCCCTTACAAGCTGATGGTTTACTCTCTGTCTATCATTTATGGAACTCAATATGTCTGTTTATCTAGTTTATACAACCCCTTTAGTACTGATTTAGTGATAAAGTTTAAAATTATGGATGAAGATTTTATTGTACTATTGAAGAATTAGTTGTACTATGTATCACATAATGTTTCTTTCATAATATTCAATGTTTTACAGCCAGTACAGTTACAAGTTCCAGGAATTAACTTAGCACAAGGAGCTGGACCTCCTACTGAAGTGTTGTGTTTAATGAACATGATCACACCAGAAGAATTGGAGGATGAAGAAGAATATGAAGGTAAGCAGTCAAAATTTCACTGCAGTCATGGGTTCCAATAAACATTGGTGTTCAATGTCCAGACTGTCAACTTATGCAAGATTATTGTAACTTCATTTTCATTCCGTTTTATTGAGGCCCTTTCACTTCCTTCTGGTTGACCTTTTATTAAGGATGCACATTCTAGGATCTTTAACTATTGAAAGTAAACTTGAACCCCTGCTGTAATGTTAGGAAAGACTTATGTTGGTGACGATTATTTAACTCAATAACATTATTAAATTTTGTCTTTTTTCTTAATCTCATTATTATTCCTGTACTGACAAAATCTATATACTGGCAAACGAACTCATTGATAGTTCATCTTGTAAGAGTGTTGTTTATTACATGGTTTTATTCTGTAAAATATTATACATGTTTTTTTGATAAATCCCTTTCATGATCAAAAGAAAAATTGAATGGATATCAAATGCACTAGCTTATATCTGAAATCCAAAAAGCAAATACCTTCAGAGATCACCGTCTTCAAAAACACACTTTTAAGCAAGCTCTGAAAGGACTTGACAACATGAATAATAAGTTCACAGTAACAGATCAAAGAAAATGCCTAATAATCAACTAAAAGTGTTACAACAGCACAAAGACACATGAATGATCAACATCTAACTGTGGAGACCGGTGCAGGTCTGGGTGTCGAAAGAATAAGTCTGCAGCAGCGCTAAGTTTGTCGTAAAAGGCAACTAAATAGTGCTCAGAACCCTAGCCAAGCAACTGGGTTATGTGCCCCAGGTGGTGGAATGGGGTACCCCTGGCATGTTACATGCTGGGGTTGTCAGGCTATAATACGGAAAACCTGACCGCAAACCATAGTGGTGCACCATGTTGGGAAAGACGCCACGTTCCTCGCACATTAAATAACCCTACTGTGGTATTCTCCCAGAGTAGGAACCATAGGGCTCTGCCACAGGAGGCTAAATTGCCCGACCCTACCCACCTCTCCCTATTTCCAGCGGCAATCAAAATTTCTGGACCCCATTGTCCTTGTGTCCCATCCCATTTTACATTTCAACATCATTTCATGTTTATTTTATCATCCACTTCATGTTCATCGCCTGAATATAGCTGAAATATTGCTGTGCGGGCGTTAAACCCCAACAAACAAACAAACAATCTAACTGTGGACAGGCGCATGAAACTTGCAGTTGGGTTGCACTAGTTTTATGAGGCTTTTATCACCCCCTTCTCTTTGATATAAGGTAAAAAATAAACAGAAACAAATAACAAACACAACAAAATTCACTCAATTATGCATTCATTTCCCACCACGGAATACCTCAAAATACAACATATAGACAGAGATTTCCACTTAAAATATTTCTGTGTTAAATTCATTGTTGTCCTGTCAGTTGTTATGCTGCTTGTTTTAAAAAACCTGACATGTGATTGCAATGCTTTTATTAAGAAATTCATGGATAAAAAAACATCCTGATGAATCACTATTATACTTGCACTTTCTGTCATTTTAGACATATTGGAAGATGTTAAAGAAGAATGCTCTAAATATGGCATAGTAAGAAGTTTGGAAATCCCAAGACCTATAAAAGGAGTGGATGTTCCTGGATGTGGCAAGGTATTGTATAGTTACATATCTTTGTTGTTTTTTTTTATTCATGTAGGTCTTGTCTTAATTTTTTATTTATATAATGTCAACTACAATTCAGTCAGTATTTCATCTGTAATAGTTTCTGAGTCTCTATAATCTTTACTGCATTGACATGTATTTAAATTTCATTATTTGATTTTCAGATATTTGTTGAATTCAATTCCATCATTGATTGCCAGAAAGCTCAGCAAGCATTAACAGGCAGAAAGTTCTCCAACAGAGTTGTTGTAACATCATATTATGACCCAGACAAATACCATCGTAGAGAGTTCTAAAACATCCACTTTTCATTCAATTTGTTAATAGAATTTTAGTCATCATGTCAATTAAATTAATTATTTGATTGCAGTATTTGTTGGTTTTTTATCATCATGACTTACCTGTATTAGCTGATATTTTTATTAGCTCACCTTGCCAAAGGCCACATGAGCTATTGCCATCACTTGGTGTTCGGGTTCATGGTTAACAATTTTTCAAAACTCTTCTCCTCTGACACTACTTGATCGGTTGGAACCAAACTTTGTTTGAATGTTCATTTGGGTATCCTGCATAGAAGAAATGTGGGGATTTTTTGTCTGACGAAAAACATAGCCACTGTTACAAAAAATTGAACTAATGGGGGATAAAGGAGAACTAAACAGATAATACCAAATAAGCCATTTTTACTGAAGCATTGATACTCCAGAGATTCTGACATTGAACTAGAGGCTCTAGTGCCTGAATTGCTCTCCTCATCAAAAATAGTCTTTTTAGCTTTCTAAAGCTAGACTCAACCTTTCTGTACTATTGTCACAAGAATTTTTTTTTATTCAACAGAGAGCATCTATGTTATCCACC
The DNA here is from genome assembly GCA_037379345.1 of Perna viridis. NCBI lineage: Eukaryota > Metazoa > Mollusca > Bivalvia > Mytilida > Mytilidae > Perna > Perna viridis. The sequence continues at coordinate 23,277,111 of CM074514.1, read as the reverse complement.
AGGTTTTCATATAATAAAATAAATCTCTCAGTCATTTTTTAACTCTTCAAGAGTAATCAAGGGAACCAAGGTTATAGTGGTAATCAAAAGGCATCATTTGCCATTTTTTGTCAATTTTACACATAAAAAAACTGTGAACTGTTCAAAAGAAGGAGGGTGCCAAACCCCTGCACGGTTGAGCTTTTTCAACAATCTCTTGTGAGTACAACAGTAGTAAAACAGTATAAATATGTACCGCTCATGCAAGTTCTGCTAAACCTGTACAAAAAAAAACAATTACAAAAAACGTGAAGAATTTAAAACCGACTAAAAAAATATTGGTGTTGTTTGAAGGGGTTCTTGCTTCACCATTAATTTTTAATGAGATGATTAAAGATGCACACAATGTGAAAAAAAAAAAACGGGTCACAAATTTAACTTCCAGCAAGCAATATGTCAATTGAAAGAGTAATGTATAATCCTATCTGCATTAATACTGATACTAACTTTCAAATATTAGTTTAAATATGATCAAAACTGCCAATACAATAAAAAATATAAAAGTGTGCCAATACAGCCTTTATCCGTCCAATATGGCGTATTGGACTAGTTGGTCAATAAAGATATAATTGCGTAAGGGTTTCCATATTGACCGAGTTACTGGTCCTCATCTAGCAATATGTAGGACTTTCTGTCACTCTTCACTTGACTTTCCAACAGTGGGGAAATGCTCTCGGACCCACATGGGCCTGGGAGTAGGCCAGAGCGTCAACAAAGCAGCCCAGCCGCAAGTAGGACATACTCTGAGTTTTTCGGTCAGGTATCAAGAAGGCTTGGCTCCGCTACCTCCAATGTCTAACAGACATTTACTAACAGAATCCCCGTAAGGGTGGTTGTGCGAGATCCGTAATGATAGTCAAGACTGTAAAACACGGGAATACCTTAAGTACAATGGGTAGGTACAGATGTGCGGCCCATATGATTACATGTAGTTATATGAAAAGGGTAGGAATTTAGTTGCAGTATATGCGATTGGGGTTAAAATTTACAATTATAGCCTATATATTTACACATGGTAATTGATTTGACATCAATTGAATCATCCTTAAAGTCATCAAAGTAAATAAAGATTAACACTTGACCACTTGACTGATAAGCAGGAAGGGATCCAATTAGCTGGGACATGATAATGTCTTTAGATACCCCCCTTCCCCCTCCCCCGCCCCCTATTTTTATAGAGAGCTATTTTTGAGACCATTCATATGGGTTATGAACAATAGTTTCGTGGAGCTGTTGGCAGGTGCAAACACGTAACAACAAAACTCAGTTTTATTCTTAGTAGGTGACATTAATTTTACTCCTTTCCGGAAAAATAGGGAGAGGTCGATATATTTATTTGGGATTGGAACTGGTGCATTTCATATTCTCATTAAAAAAAAATACTTTGTCCTATCTTTTGAAATTACAAAGAAGCTCATTACCTATGCCAGTTGTGCCATTAAAAATATGTGTCCTTTCTAAATTAGTAGAATTAAGACATTTTGCACCAGTCCCCAAAATAAATATTGACTGGTCCTTTGGTCTTTGAATTAATGAATAATGCATTATAATTTAATCATTATGACCACACCCTCTTTAATTTGGAATTATTTTTCTATGTTTACTTTTTACTCAAAATATTCGTCCACAACATTTTCTAAGTTTCTGTATGGACTATATTCATACTCCCTGGTTTATGGCAAGCCAAAGTGGACAAAAACCAATATTAGAAATTTATTTTGTAAACCTACTAGACAACCTTGGTATGGACAATCATGTGCAGATTTAAAGAAGTTGGTTAAATGTTATGAGAAACTTGTTAACAAAAATCCTAGTAATGGATATTACAGGAGAACGTATTATACTTATAAGTCAAAATATAAAAGGATTTGTAAATATGAAGAAAAGCAATATAAATAGAAATTATATGCTGAAATGAATAATAGCATTGATAATGATCCAAAATCATTTTGGAACCTAGTAAATAAACTAGATCGGTTGAACTTGAATCATGATTCCGATGATACTTTACCAAAAGAAGAATTTGTAAATTTCTTCAAAAACTTAAATAAAACTGATAATAATAATTCAGCTTTTCATGATAACATTAACCAAAAATTTGAACAAGCTATGAAAAATATTAATGAAGGGCCAGCTCAAAATATATTTGATAACAAGATAACTGTAGAGGAAATAGCTAAGGCTATTAAACTATTGAAACTTGGAAAAAGTACTTCCACAGATATGATCTCTAACAAAATGTTAAAATATAGTGGGAATACTATTTTCAAACCTCTTGAAAAATTATATAACTTTATTTTCCTCAAAGGAACATTTCCTAAACTATGGAATGAGAGCTTTTTGGTTCTTCTTCATAAATCAGGTAATAAGACTGACCCCTGTAATTATAGGGGAATTTCTATAACTACTATGGAATGAGATCTTTTTGGTTCTTCTTCATAAATCAGGTAATAAGACTGACCCCAGTAATTATAGGAGAATTTCTATAACTTCTATGGAATGAGATCTTTTTGGTTCTTCTTCATAAATCAGGTAATAAGACTGACCCCAGTAATTATAGGGGAATTTCTATAACTACTATGGAATGAGATCTTTTTGGTTCTTCTTCATAAATCAGGTAATAAGACTGACCCCAGTAATTATAGGGGAATTTCTATAACTACTATGGAATGAGATCTTTTTGGTTCTTCTTCATAAATCAGGTAATAAGACTGACCCCAGTAATTATAGGGGAATTTCTATAACTACTATGGAATGAGATCTTTTTGGTTCTTCTTCATAAATCAGGTAATAAGACTGACCCCAGTAATTATAGGGGAATTTCTATAACTACTATGGAATGAGATCTTTTTGGTTCTTCTTCATAAATCAGGTAATAAGACAGACCCCTGTAATTATAGGAGAATTTCTATAACTTCTAATTTAGGAAAACTGTTTAATAGAATAATTTATGCTGGAATTTACAAACAGCAAATCTCTCCTAAGTGAAAACCAAATTGGTTTCAGAGAAAACAGTAGAACTGCTGACCATCTATTTTCAATCAAATCCATTATTGACCACTATAAAAACAAGAAAAGAAAAGTTTTTGCTGCTTTTATTGACCTACGTAGGGCTTTTGATACCATTTGGCGGGTTGGTCTTTTTTACAAACTTGCGTCAGCAAATGTTCCTCCAAAACTTTCAAATAATATTTTCTATGTATCATAATACTACAAATAGAATCAAATTTTCAAATGGACTAAGTTCCACATTCAAATCAGAATGTGGTGTCAAATAAGGTGATGTTTTGAGTCCTTTATTATTTAATATTTTTTTAGATGACATTGTAATGGTATTAAAGTCAAATAATTGCAGTCCTGTAAAAATTGGGAATATATCAGTAAATTGTCTTTTATATGCTGATGACTTAGTTATATTATCTGAAAGTAAACAAGGTTTACAAACTAACTTAAATATTGTTCATGAATATTGCTGTAATTGGAAATTATATGTTAATGTGTCCAAATCTAAAGTTATTGTATTTAATTCAAATGGTAGATCTTATATTAATGAGTTTACATACAATAATGATATCATTCAAACGGTACCAAAATATTGTTATCTTGGTGTCATGTTACATTATAATGGTAAATTTAATTTAGCTGTATCTTTGCTGATGGAAAAGGCTAGAAAAGCTTTATTCAAGATAAAAAAGTCAGTAGGGCTAGATCATTCATGTCATCTATTAGAAAAGCTGTTTGATACTTTAATTAGCCCCATTCTTTTGTACTGTAGTGAAGTCTGGGGTATAGATATTGATACATGTACTTTTAATAACTCAGTTGTAGAAAAATTTCATTTAAAATTCATCAAGGAAACTCTTGGTGTACATTGCAAAGCTACAAATGCTGCATGTCGTTCTGAACTTGGACGACTCCCACTTCACTCAAAAATTATGTTTTCCTGTGTTAAATTTTTAAATCATCTTCTTTCCTCAGAAAACACTTTGGCTTTCAAAATATTTCAAGCTACAGAAAACAATAACACTTGGACAAAGAGAATGTATTCTATTATCAATAAACTTGGTTTTTCACACATAATCTATCAAAAATGTAGCTTTAAACCTATTTTATCAAATATAAAACAACGAATAACCAATCAATTTATGCAAGAGCAACATTCCTAAATCCAAAATTCAAATAAACTAACATTTTATCGAAATATACACATTGGATACAAACGAGCAAGCTTTGTTGATATTTTACAAAAAAGATCAGAAAGATCCTCTCTTTGCAATATTAGAATCAGTAGCCATAATTTGGAAATAGAAAAAGGCCGTCATCTATCAATTCCTGCAAATGAGAGATTATGTAAAGTTTGCAACTCTTGGGAGATTGAAGATGAATTACATTTTTTGCTAAAATGTGAAAAATACTCCAAAGTTAGAAGTCAATTTATGTCCAAATTATCAAATATCCTCAAAAAAGATATTGATTCAATTAATTACTACACACTGAAACAATGTATATTCAGTGATTCATATACTATACTAAAGATTATCACTAATTTTTTAGATATTATTTTTTCTATCAGAAAAAATTTTATTTCATAACAAATATCTCTTCTCATAACATTTGATTAATATTCTATTTACATGTATACCGCTACTATATATGTTACTCTTTTATATATCAATTATATGGGCCTTTGCCAATTATTGTAATTGTGTTTGTGCCAATAAAGAATAAAGAATTTTAAAAATTAATTTTCTAATATTACAAATTCTTGATTTAGTAATGTTATAAAATATCACACATTTAGTAATATTACAAATTGAATTTGTAATATTAGAAAATGAATTCCTTATATCAAAAAAAACTTAGCAATATTACAAATATTGCAAAATCAGTCACATTTTTTTAAATATTACAAAATAATTTTCTAATATTAAAAAATCGTAATTGAATACAACAAATTCGTTTTCTAATATTAGAAAATCAATTTCTAATATAAAAAAATCGTATTTTTTTAGGTATCAGAAATTCATTTGAATTTTTAATATTAAAAAATAAATTTGTAATATTTAAAAAAAATGAATTTCTAATATTAAAAATTGATTTCTTGATACATGTATAAAAATGCTTATCAAGGTATTTGAGTCCTGGGCTTTATATCACACTAGCTTAATATACACTCGACTTGATTACGCCTTGATATCATTAGCAGACACTAATTAGTGCCTTCTTGTTCAATAGTCTACTCCACGTGAGCCTCGCAAGAATACATTTATCTCCCCTTGAATAAATCTCCAATGCGGAAGCAGTGAAAGGTTGCAATGGTTACGAGCAAGTGGTTTTGTTTGTTTATTTATAAGAGGCATCACCTCTTTCGTTAGCGATTTACTCAAAATTTTGTTGAACCTCTACTAATCACAAATGATGGGGCGATTAGGAAATCTCGAGAATGTGAAAAACAGACAATCTTCAAACTCGTATTCTGTTTTGGACATTGAAATAGACACAGATTTGCATGATGCATGCAGTTCTGGACTTTGTGATGCATCAGATCGTGAAATACCTTTATTTAGGTACCATGAAATTCCGGACTTTTTGCAAGGCAATCCGTATGTTGTTAGTGGATACAGGGTATCGCTGCCATTTAATTTGTGTCTCAAAAGGTAAAGTATGATCAGGTCATTTTTTCATCAGTGTTTTATTTAAATGTAGCTGCAGAACCACAGTCTGGAAATAAATAAAGATAACCGCTATATGGTCCCACAACTAACATCTTAAGGTAAGAAATTGATAAAATTGAAATGACCTACATGTAGATTTAAGGCATGTAAGTTTAAATAAGGCATTTTAATGGAAAATACATATATGTGGCAGGACGGCCTTCCTGCATTGTAGTAAGAAGTGAGATTTAAATAGCCTGTTAATTGATGTAACTAAAGGAATAATTCTTAAGCCAAATTGGTTTGTGACTATAGGTGGCTGAATATAATTTTGTTGGTCAAATTATGCTCTCCTGTTTACACATACATGTATATACAAACGTGTATACCAGTAATTTTAGCAGCACTTTACAAATATATTTTGATTTTTTTTTTTCAGTATTTTCAAGTGGAACAATGAAACAGTCAATGTGTGGTCACATCTAGGAGGCTTCTTTATATTTCTGTACATGATGCTACATGACAATATTATTTTCATTCCAAGATTTAGCAGTTCATACACTGATCATGTCATTGTATCACTAGGATTATTATGTTACCAGGTAAACTTTTATTAATTTGTAAAAAATATTTATGAATTATGTGTATATGCTGTAAGACAGGGACAAGTTACTAAATTGATAGATGAATATGACTATAAGCACATAAATTTACATATACTATGCAATGCATGTCTGCCAGGATTAAAACAGCCTATATTAAAAAATGTAATTGTGTTAAGAACTATAGTCTATAGCAGCCTAAGTACATTTGTTATTAAGGTACATGTATTATCCTGCACATAGTCTATGACATGTACTTAAAACAATTCAAATGATATCCTTGTGGTCTTAACTTCAAATTCCATCTTAAGTAAGTCAATTTATGTACATGTTGTATGTACAATGTAAACAAGATAGATATTTATATAAATTTATTTGTACCATTGTCAAACACAGTAGCTGCCAGTAACAAACACCTACAACAGAGGTAGAGCAAGGTACATGTAACATAAATAGTTCTAAATGATCAGCACAAATCAACTTTTTTTCTGTAGAAAACGGTCTAATTTCAAGATTGAAAGAATGAAGGCATGTTATTTCTTTATGACAGTCAATTCAAAATGATATTGCATTGTTTGTTGACAAAATGAATACAAAATTGTTAACTAATTTGTTTGATTTCAGTTTTGTATGTTATGTTCAGCTGGATTCCATATGTTTTGTTGTCATTCAGAGAAGGCTAGCAAGAGATGGTTAGCTGTCGATTTAACGGGTATCTCTATGGGTGTGATAGGCTGTTATCTACCTGCAGTACATTATGCATTCTATTGTCTTTCTGTAAGTACAATATTGATGAAACACACAAAATAATAGAATTAATTTGGTATTGTCTATCTTGATTGTATTGTAATATACAATAATTATATACTCATAATTATTGTGAAAAGTTAAAAAAAACCCAACATTTTCTTCAATAGTGAAACTTGAAGTAGTATTCACTAGAAGTTTGAAATCAAAATGCTTATTTAGATAAGACAACTGTTTGTACTGACTCAGACTGTAAACTTAATAGATCCATTAATTACATTTTATTAGTCAGTTTGAAGGGTGCAAATACTACGAATTGAGCTTTTATTAATTTGTAACCCTTATTGAATTATTAAGGTTTTGATGACAAGATATTTTCATAAAAAATGCATGTTTTTAATAATTTCAGATATGGAGGGATATCTATCTGATAACTATCACCTTTTTGACAGCTGGGACCATGTTTATTCAGCTTCATCCCCATTATTTTAGTCCACGAATGTCTCGATGGAGAATAATTATATATGTAGGTCTAGTTGGGTACGGTGTTATACCAGCATTACATTGGATATGGTTAAATGGTGGAACTTCTGCTGAAATTGTTCAGGTGAGCACAAAATGGATAAAAATATTTATATATACACTGTAAAATGGCTTATAAAATGTGTTAACTGGTCAAAACCAGGTTATTTCATATAACATTTTCAAAAAAACAAGTAGCATTATTTATAATTTAATTTCTAATGAGTTCAAGTCCAAATGATGACAAATCCAAATGCTTGCTTTAAATCAGAAAGTTTTTTTTTAAATCAAGATAAATTTTTTTTAATTGTAACAAACCTTCTGAATGGTGGTTCTCTATGGGTAAACCAATTTTGCTTTAACTTTGTAACTGTGATGTCATTATTATCAATTAGCTTGCAGTCTGCAATTCAGATGTTATAAAGTAAAGAAAATCTTTAAAGGGGACTATAATCATACGTAAAGTTTAAAGCTTTAAACATAACATAGTTAGTGTTTTACCATTTTTAAAATGCCTCCAATAGGAAATTAAGCTATGACAATTAACTTTTCCATTTTTATAGAAATCAACCAACAAAATAAGCCAATGTAATATTCCCCAAGATTTTACTGGCTTCCTGTAACAGTGAAGCTAGATTTTACTGTCTTCCTGTAAAAGTGAAGCTAGATTTTACTGTCTTCCTGTAACAGTGAAGCTAGATTTTACTGGCTTCCTGTAACAGTGTTAGAAACTTCATTTTTGATCAACATGGACCCACCATAATTTTATGTAGACCGCTCTGTAGATTTCAAAAGAAATTGAGCCAATTTCTTCATAGACCTGCTTGATTTATATAGACTCGGTCCGTAGGTCTACTTCTAATTTCTTTCACTGTTGTAATGGGAAATTGGGATTCTGAAACTCAATATGTTAGCTTAACTATCTTTGGGACAATTTACACTTTGTTCAGATTGTAAACTGCCTCACAATTTGTTATTTGCATTTTTATTTTTGTTTTAACATTGATAGTGATCGTAATTAACACTATTTTACCTAATTATTTTTATGTATATTTTTCAGTTATTTGTCCCCAAGATAACTACGATGTATATCCTAGGAATTATAGCTTTAGTATTATACCTCAGTAAATTCCCAGAGAGATTTTATCCTGGTAAGTGTTATTTTAACTTATAGTACTGCATTGACATATCATCTATAAATAGTTAAGCTAAAATAAAGCTATGATCTGAAATAATTTGCTGTATAATTTAAATAAAGTATAAAGTCCTTTTCTATTTACAAACAACCAAAAATAATTACATTAAAGAGTGTTTGTTAGTCACATCAGATTATGAGCTAAAAGTCTTGGTTAATGTTTAACAAAATGTGATCAAGAGTTTTTTTTCTAAAACAACAAGTTTAATTACTGTCAACAATTATTTGCTTTATTTGCAGGTACATTTGATTTTATAGGTTCCAGTCATCAGTGGTGGCACGTTATTGTTGTATTAGCTTTTGTGTTCTGGCATTCTGCTGGTCAAGAAATTTTAAAATACAGGGTAATGCATCCATGTGTAGTTTGAACCACATAAATGAATCAGATTGAAATTAGTGTATCGAGGAAGATACTTGTTATATTTACAGACAAAATAGACAAGTTTTGTAAACAACATTGCTGTAGAAAAATTGCATTCAGGTACAAAATGTAAATCTACTTACTTTTCATTACTAGGATCATATGAAGGAAACTTTTAAGCACTGTTTTATTTTGAACTTAGGTGAAAATCAAAAATTCATTCCAGAGTGTAAGGTTTTAGCATTGTTTTTATTCATATTTATAATATGTAATGAACAATCATTTTTTATATACAAATGTATTTTACTCACTCATCCTAAAGGAACCACCATTTGATTTGTATAGAGTGGGGACTAGGGTGAAATTTTAAGAATGACAGCATCCAACTTTTCCTGAAATAAAAAAGCAGGACAGTGTATTAAGAAAAATAAGAAGGCAGGATCTCGTATTGTTCTTAATATTTAGTTGTTTAAAAAAAGGGCAGAACCTATATTTTCTAAAAATATAAAGAGAGTAGAAAACTTCACTCTACTCCTTCTGTGAAAATCAAATGGTTATTCCCCAAACGATTTTTTTTATGAAACTAGATTTTATGTACACATGATCAGTGATGGTATACAGATTCTTTGTAGTCATCACATACATTTTAATCACGTATTGAAGCTTTATTTCCAAATCTTTAATGCTGTGATAATGTTGTTATTTCTTATACAAGGTGAATAAAACTTACTAATGAAATTGCTTTGCAAATCAATTAACATTATACATTATAGATGAATCTACCACAAGAACTAGAACAAATCATGTCCATAGAACACAGATGTCCCCATCTATAACATCAATAAGTTAATGCTGCCAATCAAGAAGTTGGTGTGTAATGTAATCAAATTTGCTAACACAGTACAACCTATCATGCTGAAACTGCATGCTTAATTTCTCAATCAGTTCCAAAGTTTAATAGCTTTCAAAAATATTGCAAATCCTTCACATTTAAAAGACAGATGTTTGACAAACAGAAGTTGGGGAGTGGTGAGAGAAAAATCACAATATCATCCCACCCATACAATCACTCTCACAAAATATACGAAAATTAAGGCTGATTTGTTATGGGATTATTATACAAAGAGAAATAAGACCATAACCTGCACACATAGAAGGGGTATAAACACACCATAAAATCAGTTCAAAAAGGTCTGAGCCCCTCTTACAACAGAAATGATGAAACTGAATATAAGTTACACAAAAGTATGAACTAAGGACTACTAGCAGTTAACCGACATGGCAACGTCATGTCCCCATCATATGTAAAATCAATTCCATTTTTACAGGTCATAGAGTTCTCCCCAGGATTTTCAGATAGTGGTGTATTCAGTGCATGTGACACAACATTAATATGTCTCATGTGAAAATGTGCCACTTTGTATTTAATGTATTATAGAAGATTGATCAGTGTATTAAAAATGTACATTTGTATATTGCTGTTTATGTTTACATGAATTGTTTGAAGGTAAATATTTTACCTTTTTTCTTCTTTTGCAGTAACTTTAATACCATTTTTTATTTTTTATTTTTAAATTAACAGAAAAATTAAAGATATTCTATCAAATTATGATAAGTAATTCTTAATTAATATTTCCTCTAATTCATACACACCCAGTGTTCTTCAAATTTTTGCTGACATAAGACCCTTGGAAATTACAATTTTTCATTTGTTTTGGGGCCTCAATGGCTAATTTGAAAGTGATATTCATTTGATTAAGAGTAATGTCTTTTACATACTACTCTGGTTTCCAAAAATTTTCAGGAAGTAGTGTGGAGTTGACCTAGTTATACCAGGAAAAAAACATAAATCTTATTCTTGTTATTCAGAGTTGGCACACTAGTTGTTTTGTTTTTAAATATTATGTATATATGTAGTTTATTCATGACAAAAATCCCATATCATGATTTACAACCCCCCCCCCCCCCCCCCCCAAAAAAAAACAAAAAACAAAAAACAAATAAACAAAAAAACAAAAAAACTGGTACTATTTTTAAACTGCGGGATTTTACGGGGTTGAGTGAATTTTTACCATAGTCAGTTATGATTGGTTCAGTATCAGATATTATTATCTGATTGACACCTTCATTGAAAATGATTTGTGGCCAGGTGGGGTGACTGATAAAGAATCTTGTCGGCAATGCCATGACTTATTGGCTTCAGACACCTGTGCGCGGTCACGCGGTGATCAACTGACCATAGCGTGTATACTTTTAGGATGCCGTAAATGACCTCAGGGCACACGTTTCCTGTCGTAATTGATTTTTAATCCTCAAATTTAAGTTTATAGCACAGCGCTAGTAGCAAGATAGCACAGTACCGATCTCGACAGCGCTGTAAGGAGAGAACACTGCATACAGTAACGAAATAACCCATGTCATGCCAAAAACTGCTGCTATGACTTTTCTACCTTGTATAAAATGCTGCTACATAAACTTATTAAAAAAAAATGTCATATTAAATACATGTGGTTCCATCATTTTAGAATTTAAATTTCTTTATTATGATATATGTTGTAAAACTTTCTACCATTATTCCAAAACCGAAAAGAAAATAGGGTTCTCATAAATGGGGACCTAAATGGGGAATTCTGCCTTAAAAATGAACTTCCATTTCCTTAAGATTGTGTAGTATATATATGCAAATTAAAACCATTCTTAAACGCCTGTATTGTTGTTTTAAGTTAAGCATATTACACTACTTTTAAAAGGTAAAAAAATATATATCCTACAACTTGCATTTAGTTATATTTCAATTTTTTTCCGCCTAAAAATGCCAAAAATGTACACATAAATCAGAGAGTGGATAAAGGATGTGAGGTCTTTAATTTTGAAACGAATGAAAGTTTTAAGTAGGTCAAAGACCAGATATAGCCAAAACATTGTCTACTATACATGACAAATATGTTGTCGTACCAGCAGACAAAGCCCAAAAAGAAACATTGTTTTTGTCTGCAAAACGTATTACATCCAATATGTATTATCAGAGGCAGACAGAAAATAAAAGCAGTAATAAGACCTACACTGCTACCACACTCTCCAAAGTATAGATAGTGGAAAACCATAAATCTGTGATGTCCTCTTTTGGTCTCTACCAAATACGATTGTGATCTACCGTTTATGTACTGGTTTCCTAAAATCTACAAGAATTCATACAAATGAAGCTACATAGCTGGATCTGCAAAATGTACCACTAAACCTGTTTCAAAACTTAAATTCTATACTCACAGCTGTCAAAGAAGGTCACCAATCCTACCACGATACTTGTTACTCCCGTAGTGGTATTAATTCAATGTGGATCCTGAAATATTCGAAAGATCTTCTTGAAACCCGACGTTCAAGATTATTATCATAATACTAGAGCATTAAAACCTATTGTTTTTTTTATAACTCTTTATATTTCTATTCCCCATACTCAAAGTCATGACTCCAAAACATTATACTTGTACATCGTTGTTACTCCTAAAAAGACGGTACACCTATATACAATTATGTAGTTCTTGTTAGAGATTCCTCATACTTCGTAAAAAACGATTCCGAATTATCTAACAAATATATCGAAGATGTTTGCAAATGCTGGAGTTTTTGATCGACAACATATTTGACCAGTGTGGTGACGCATTTTTCAACAAACTCCTCTACTTGCTGACATATCCCCTCACTCTAATGAGGCTGACTTTATAACTGATCCGATCCAAAAGAAGCAACATCGTTTAGCTAGATCCTTTATTCTCAGTTTCCGCTATATAGATGACGTACTATTGTTAAACAACCCTAGTTTCGGGGATCTTATACATCGCATCCACACCATAGAACTCGAGATAAAAGATACTAATAACACTGTAAAGTCAACCTCATATCTTGACCTACACTGAAGAAATCAATGGTAAAGGAAAACTACTGACCAAACTACGACAAACGCGATGCATGAAGAATTCATTCCGTATTGTCAACTTTCCTTTCATCTGTGACATCATCCCTTCAGCACCTGCGCATATATGGAGTTTTCATATCACAACTCATACGTTATGTCAGAGCTTGCCGTATCTACGCAGACTTTTGGTATCGCGCTAGACTTCTTACAATTAGGCCTCTGTTGCTACAAGATTGAAGTAATCACAACAGAAGTTTTATGGTCGTCAGCATGAACTCGTGGATCGTAAAGATGTATCAATATCTGCACCATGGAAACTGATTTATTCAACGTGTCATATATAGTTTTCCTTTCCTCTTTCGACTACCCTGGACTTGATTTTTTATGAGCACCTCTGCGGATATTCCTAGAAAAGCAGAGGACGCTTACCCTACCGATGCACCTGGTCCATGCTCCAAGTTTTTAATAGTCAGAGTTGCTCATTTATTTTGTTACTTTGTATGTATTATTTTGGTTAATTTATGTTCTTTGGTGTGCGTGTCTGTTTTCCATGTCTGGTCTTTGTCTCTGTATTACATTCTTTTGAATTTCCGCTAGAATCTTGGTTCTCTTAATTACTCTTTAACAAAATAATAGCAGATTGATGATTAATGTAAATTGTTCAAATGTTCAGTATTTCAATACATTTATCTATTTTTGGTTCAAGTTTAAAAAAAAAATGCCGACACTTTTTGGAGTTATGGTCCTAGAAATTGTCATTTTGACCATTTTTCCAGTTCATGCTTGTTTTTAACAAAATAATAGCAGGTTGATGATTAGTGTAAATTGCTCAAATATCAAGTATGTGAAAAAAACTGATTTTTGACAATTTGGGGAAAATCTGCCGATTTGCAGCTTAGCTGATTTGCATTTGTTAATGTTATTATTTTTTTTGCACTTTTAGCCCGTTATCAGTTCATATAAGTAGAATCATGATTAATGTTAATAGCAAAAGAATTGTGTTATCAGTTCAGATTTGTTCAAAAGGGTTAGACCATTTTTTATTTTTTGCATGTATTAAACTTTTTAAAGCTATTAAACAAGGTTTGCTACTTGTTACAGTTTATGATGTTTGTTGTAGGGGATCACCATGAGAACCAATTCGTTTACCATGTTCTTGTTCACAGTTTTCCTTTCCTCTTTCGTCTACCCAGGAAGTTACATTTTATTAGCAATTCGTCTGGCGTTACTAGAAAAACAGAGTACGCTTACCACAATGACGCTTATCCTGCTGCACTCTGTCCATTCTCCGATTTTTAAGCAATTTACTTTTGTTTTAACCAAAACAGCATGAACACAAAAAAAAACAAAAACAAAACAAATACAAAAACAAAAAACAAAAGTTTTTTCAAGTTGTTTTTATTTTCCTTGTTTAAATCGTAATCCGTGCATGGATTGTGTTCTTGATTGCCGTTCGAATATCCCTTCTAAACTCCCCCCTCTCTACCCTCATAGTTACAGTGCGATAGAAGCAGTTATCTACCTTAGAAATTCAACTTACGTGGTAAGTTTTATTCCGTTTTTTATTTATCGTAAATAACATTTGACTATTGGTAAGATTCGTGTTTGTTAAATGGACTCAAAGAAAGAAATTCATATATATAATACGTTGTGTCAATCTGGGCCTAGACAAACTAGGTCCAGGAAGCGGCTGAACTTCCCATGACCTCATTGGCTGACAGAACCGCTCTGCTGGTACATCCTAGATTTTGAACTTGTAGTGGGCTTGCTAACGGAATACTTACCAAGACATTGGATAGAATAGCATATTTCAATGTTTTCTTACCTTATCAGGATCCTTTATAATACCTTGATTCTCCAACATAACCCTAATAAAAATGCCGTTTTGGGAGGCTAACTTTTATTTTGCTTGGTCACTGGTATATACTATAGGCAATATTACTATTAGATAAAAAATACTCTGAACAGCAATGCTCAACTATTTTCTGGAGTACCATGGAGGAACGGAATTCCAACCTCTTACATTGTAGTAGATAAAAAAAAATGCAACTGAAGCTTTCTCCACGTTTAGAACCGTGTACACGTGCCGTACTTCAAATATAATCTCATGAAATTTTTAGAGTCTACATAATAGTACGTGGGCTGAGATAACCCCCTCCCCCACCCATGCACCCCCACTCATCAACCAAAATATGATTTTCAGGTACCCTTATACCTGTCATTTACGAATCTTTTTGTCACCAAAAAATAAAGTGAAGCATTTTTGTATTTTTTTACCACTTTTTATATCTCGAGGCAAAAAATCATTTTTTAAGTTTATTGATTCCACGAACTTCTTCTTTCTACAGACTGAAGAAAACTGACATATGCATGTATTATCATGTAGCACAATGTTCCAGCTTTACAATGGTACCAAGATAGTTGTGGTAACACTTAATGTTTTGCGGTAAAGTGAAAAAAAATGTACCCCTGCCCCGCTGAAAAATCACTTAAATTGACATCTTTTTCAATGTCAAAACCCCTAGAGTGTTTATACTTCAGTACAGAATGGCTTTTATGGTATTATCTGTTTCGTTTCGTACTATCACAATTTACACTTCTGGGGTTCTTCTGATGATTTTTGGCGATTTTTGTAGTCAGAATTTAACAAATGCAAAAATGGGATTTTCAAATTTTCAGTCAAAAGTCACATAATTTCAACACCACAAGTTATTACTCAACTAAAATGTCTAAAATTTGGTATCATTCGATAGATAATTTGATTTTCTACACAAATGAACCACGAAAAACTACTTTTCAAGAAAGAATTGTCAAAAATATTAAAAATATTACCTCTACCTCTAGAAATATCTAACAGAATTCTCATTCACAGCATACTGACATTGTAGAACTCATATTGTAGGCATTTATAATTAAGATAATGATGTTCCTAACAGATCTGATCAATTAATGTGCTTAGATTTTCCTTTTTAGTTTAAGCTTATGCCTTCACTTGGCGTCCATTGTCGTCGTCGTGGACAAATTTTCAAAAATCTTCTCCTCTGAAACTACTGGACTGACAGGTTTTAAACTTGGCAGCATTGTTCACTAGGGTGTTCTGCACAAAATGACCGTTGGGATTTTTGATCCATAAAAAAACATGGCCGCTATTACATAGGGGTCAGATGGCAGTTTTTTGCAAATAACTCAAAAACTGTTGCCATTAGCAAATTTCTGGCAAGGTTATATTGTTCAGCATCATGAGATGGACGTATGCCAAAATTTTCAAAACGATTCATCAACTGATGTAGGAGTTACGGCCCCTAAAACAGTTTTTTTTGGCATTTTTTTCCTGTGTCACTTTGAAAATCTTCTCAAAATCCATTGAGAGAATTCAATGAAAGTTGGCATATTTGTTCCATAGGATATCTCGCACAAAATGACTTAGAATTTTTTATCCATGAAAAAACATAGGCTTTGTTACTAAAAATAGAACAAGGGCACCACAAGGCAATTTTTTTGCAATTAACTGACGAACAAAATTCTAGCTGGGTAATTATGTATTTAACATAATGGACTGGCGCTGAAATTTTCAAAGGAATTCGTCAACCGAAATAGGAGTTTTAGCCTCTGAATTTTTTTAACCAAATGTGTACACCTTTGAAAATCTTCTTCTCTTATACCACTTACGATCATTCAATGAAAATTAGCATATTTGTTCGATAGGCTATGTGTTCAAATTGACTTATGTGATTTTTAATCCATGATAAGAAACAGCTGACATTACTAAAAATGAGACATAGGGACATTACTAAAAATGAAACATAGGGGTCAGAAGATCTTTCTTTGGGAAATAATTCAAAACCTGTTGCCTTATAAGCATATTGATATTGCATGTAACTCAAAAACCATTACCTTTTGCAAAAGCTTTGCAGGGGTAATATTGGTCAACATCATGAGTCCTACCAATGCTGATATTTTAAAAACGGTTGTCTACTGATGTAGTTGTTTTGGCTCCTGAAACAATTCTTAAATTTTTTTCACACTTGTACAACTTTGAAAATCTTCTCTAAAACCATTTTAGATCATTTAATGAAAATAAGCATATTGGTTCATAAGTATATTGTGCTATGACATCTGATTTTTAATTCATGAATAGATATAGCTACCTCTACTAAAAACTGAATAAAGTGGTCAGAAGACATATTTTTTGAAAATAATTTAAAAAATGTTGCCTTTAGCAAAATTATGGTCCAGTTTATGAAAATGCCATTAAAAGCATTTACTACATTTGACAATTAAGTTAATTTTAACTTAGTCTGCCTCATTCCTCAAGTTTTTGGAATAAGCAAATGGTTAACCAGGTTAGCGATTCAGGCTCTCTTGAGCCTTTAGTTGGGTGACAATTACTATAAAATCAGAAAAAGGAGAATTTTCAGAATTTCAGAATTTTCTTCTATATCACCCGATATTGTCTTTTTTTCATATTACCGTAGTTTAAACAAGCTTTTGTGTGATACGATACATTAATATAGTGTCTTAGCTTCAAAATGACCCCAAGTAATAAATATTTGAACTTTTCAAAGTCAAGTTAGGTGAAAAATTGCCACCCCTACCCATGAAAAAAATGCCTCAACATGAACTAAAATGTTAATTGTTTTGCAGATTAACCATGTACAATAGACATGTTGGATACTATTGTTTTAATTATCGAAGTATTCAACATATCTTATCATTTCAGGCTCGTATTTTTCAGTTTCAATGTGACAATAATGAGTTTTTCATAAACAGGGGAATTTTCAGACATTCATTTTTCCTTCCATTTCACCTATAATCGGCTCATTTAAGATAAGACACTATATTAATGTACCGTATCACACAAAAGCTTGTTTAAACAACAGTAATCTAAAAAAAGACAATATCCGGTGACATAGAAGAACATTCTGAAATTCTGAAAAATTCTTTTTCCGATTTTATTGTATTTGTCACCCAAAAAAGGAAAATCTAAGCACCTTAATTGATCAGATATGTGAGGAACATCATTATCTTAATTATAGATGCCTAAAATATGAGTTCTACAATGTCAGTATGCTGTGAATGAGAATTCTGTTTGATTCTGAGACTAGTTTTCTAGGGGTAGGGGTAATGTTTTTAACATTTTTTGAAAATTCTTTTTTGAAAAGTAGTTTTTCGTGGTTCATTTATGTAGAAAATTAAATTGTCTATCCAATGACACCAACTTTGCGACGTTTTAGTTGAGTAATATTTTTTTGAATTGAATTTATATGACTTTTGACCAATAAATCGAAAATCCTATTTTTTGCATTTTTTGTTAAATTCTGACTATGAAAATTACCAAAAATCACCAAAAGAACCCCAGAAGTGTAAATTGTGATAGTACTAAAGCATTAATACTCTAGGGGTTTTGACATTGAAAAATATGTAAATATAAACGATTTTTTGGCGGGGTAGGGGTACATATTTTTTTTCATTTTACAGCAAAACCCTAAGTGTTACCACAACTTTCTTGAAACCATTGTAAAGCAGAGACATTGGGCTACACGATGATACCTAAATTTGATTAGTTCGTTCTCGTATGCTATCCCAGGAAAGTTTAGACGCTCAAACAATTGAGTAAAAAAAATCTTGGTTTTTTTACCCAGTGGGGTACAAATATAGGCTTATACTTAAAAAGAAACCGAGAATATTCTTTGGCGACCAATTAATTCAGTAATGGGACGTATAAATGTACCTAAAAATCACCATAAAGTTGATGAGTGAGGGTACACAGTGGACCCTCCAAGCCCATGGACTGTAACTAGGCTTCTGCAGAATTAAAATGGAGCACATGCAGTGTCTTCATTTAATATTGAGTTTTTGTGCGTTTAAAAAAAATAGCTGTAAAGTTCGTTAGTTTTCCATTACTAAATACTAGGACCAAATTCAATCAATGAAATCATGATAAAAGGCCCCCGATTCACATAGCAGTAGCTGATCCATTACTTTAACCCTTCTTTTTTGTTATGGTTTTTTTGGGGGGGTAGGGGAATGAACAAAATAATAATTAGCTAGAAATTATTCGACTATTCGTTGGCGTTTGTCGAGAATTATTACGTTTGTTGACTGTACAAATATTCTCACACGTTCGAAACGAATTGCAACATCTCTAACTAATTAGAATGACATCAAGTGCAAACAACCTAGGTATGCGTTCTCTAAGCCATACCAGAAATATTAACAAAATCGCAATTTGTTCCCAAGTCGTTTGTCTATTTGTTAATTACAATTAAGGAACTATCGTATGTGTCTTAATCGGAGCTTTTTGTTTGACTATAATTATGTTTTTTACATGTTTCAGATAACCACAACAAACCATGCAAGCCGTGGTGTTCAAGACGTCCGTAGGAAAACCGGAGCTTAAGACAGTCCCTGTACCTGAACCAGGCCCTGGCGAAGCATTAGTTAAAGTATTACGAGCGGGCATCTGCAACACTGACTTGGAGATTCTTAAAGGATACGCTGGATTTGAAGGTATTGTTGGGCATGAGTTCGTTGGCAGAGTTGAACAAATTAACAGTGATTCTAAATATGACATTTCTGTTGGTCAGAGAGTTGCAGGAGAAATAAATGCAATTTGCAACGATTGTGATATCTGCAATGGTCCAGACCCATACAGAAAGAGAAACCACTGCCCAAACAGAACAGTGATGGGTATAGTCAATAGAGATGGAACTTATGCTGAATACCTTAAGTTGCCTGTACAGAATCTTATCACTATTCCTGATAATGTATCAGACAAAAGTGCCTGTTTCATTGAACCACTGGCCGCAGCCTGTAGGATTGTAGAACAAGGTTTAGTAACAAAAGGATCCAAAGTAGCCATCGTAGGAGATGGAAAGCTGGGGCTGTTGATTACAGAAGTGATGGTTCAGCAGCAATGCGATGTAACTCTGTTCGGTCGTCACTGGAACAAAATGAATCTGTGTTCAGACTCAATAAAGAAGGTTCTTAGTGATGGATCGGAAGAAGTTACTAATAAGTATAGGGACCAGTTTGATGTTTGCATTGAGGTCACTGGCAATATGGGTGGACTAATGTTTACTGCCGAAATAACACGGCCTCTTGGGACCGTAGTCTTAAAAACGACATGTGCTTCAGGTGGTACAGAATTCAACACATCTCCATTCGTTGTCAAGGAAATAAATTTAATTGGATCGAGATGTGGCCCCTTCCCCGATGCTGTTAACTATCTGAAAGACGGGAAGATTGATGTAGATAAACTAATCACTAAGGTATATCCATTTTCTGATGCTATTTCAGCCATAGAGCATGCAGGGAGAAAAGGAACACTTAAAATTCAACTTCAAATGGAATAAATGACACTTCAGCTTCAAGTTTAATGATAATTAAATCAATACGATATATACAATAAATTGTTTATACCCATGTACAATATATGTTTTAATTAGGGTTATTGATTTGTATTCCATTGAATATAAAAACTTATCAAACGATAAACGATGATACAAAAAGAGAAAAACGTAGAAATCATATTGTCAAACTATCCAGACTGACTAAATTCATTTTTTTCTGTATTGACCCTGTACTTGGGAAGGGCAGTAACATTGTGCAGAATATTAGCACTGCTCAAATTAACAACAGTCAACTACACTCTGTGAATGCTTATAACACCATAGGAGTTCTAATCATGTCATCACATATCATTATTGCATTACAGGTGCGGATCCAGAATTTGAGTTTAGGGGGCGTTAATTGAATTAAATGCCACGTGCAAAGCAAGGCAAAAAAAATTATTGGGTGAAACTTGTGGTGAAAAATTGAGATTTCATGCAAACATGTTTTTTTTACCGATTTATAGGGGGCGTACGCCTGGCAATGCCCATCCTTGGATCCACGCCTCCATTATGTATGCAAAATTATTAAATTGATTTGATGCTTATGAAATGTTCATGCCTATGTTTAATGGAACATTTTTTTCTTCCATTCCTGTTGTCAGCGAACAGATTAACTCTTTGACTTTATAACCATACACAGCTTCACCATTAGCGTCATACCGGTCACATTGTAACAGCTTGGTTACTAACACACTGCATGGAAAGACAATAGTGTGAAAAAGGCAATTTGCAATGAGAAAAATAAATTAGCTTTGACTTTCCTATCCTGTAAAATAGCTGCCACATAGACTTATTGGGATATTTTTATTGTTATGATGTCATGTCGTCAGCAGTGTTGTTATTTTTTTTTAGTTTCCATGCGATAATGTCAGTTGATATGAACCAAATGATATATTGGTACTTGCTGCTGTAGAAAGCTTGCTACTAAAATGAAACTAATGGCCCTTACCATCTGCAAAAAGGGGTAAAATGGGTGTTTATTTGAAATTAATGTAAAAGTTTTACTTCTCATTCAATTTTGACAATTCTTTTTTTAGTTTGTTTCTTATTAAATTCTGTTTAAGAATAATTAACATATTTCAAATAGCATTTATGGGCCTCACCTAAAAACTGATTTTTATTTTTGGTCTGTTTTATTTTGTTAGATTCCTCATGAAAATCCCTGCTTGCATTTTTCAGTCCGATTTCAGATTTCTCTTACGTGTTTCAATAAGGGGTCCAGATTTCTCTTTTATTTTTGTCTGATTTTGAATTTTTTAAATTAAGATTCCTCGTGAAAATCTGCCTGCATTTTTCAATCAGATAAATTTCAGATATCTCTTACTAAAGGCCAAAGGGGGCCACGTCCCAAAATATCTTCTCTTTAATTTTTGGTGCCTTATGAAATTTTTCTATTGGATTCATTTGTACTTAAATTGAATTTTTAAACCTTGTGCAATATTGTGTCAAAATAAAACTAATATTGAGTCCACACTTGCCCCAAAGGAACAGTGGTCAACAGGCTGCGTTCAGCAAAGCCTTTTTAGCTCACCTGACCAAAGGCCATGTGAGCTATTGCCATCACTTGGCGTCTGTCGTCGTTAACAATTTTTCAAAACTCTTCTCCTTTGAATCTGCTTGACCAATTCGAACCAAACTTGTTATGAATGTTCATTGGGGTATCCTGCACAGAACTGTAGTGGGGATTTTTGATCAGATGAAAACATGGCCGCCGTTACTAAAAATAGAACATAGGGGTCAGACAATAGTTTTTCACTTATTTTTCCAAAACTGTTAGGTTTAGCCAAATTCTGACATGGGATAAAAGTGTTCAGCATGATGAGATCTATCTGCGGTCAAATTTTCTTGTTAATGTATTAAGGTCTCACTAACCACTTCTAACGTTTCCATTATTTTACATGTTAAAGAAGTAATTTTCGAAGTTTCACTGTGAATTCCCAGGACAAAT
Organism: Perna viridis; assembly: GCA_037379345.1. NCBI lineage: Eukaryota > Metazoa > Mollusca > Bivalvia > Mytilida > Mytilidae > Perna > Perna viridis. The sequence goes on along the minus strand of CM074514.1, from coordinate 23,254,736 downwards.
GACATCTTAAAGTTGCATACCATTGCAAAGTTTGGAAAATAATGCCTTCAAAATCATTACTAATGGTATGATGATTGCAGAAATTCTTCACAAAATTTACTTGAATAAATAGTAATGAAAATCCACATTTTTAGCTCACCTGGCTCAGCTTTAATTTGACTACTTTTAATCATAATACACACAAATTATGCACTTACAATGCATATGTCTAGGTTCAGTGTGTTTTTGGTACTACATAGGGGGGTGGCCATTTCATTCGAAAGTGGTTAGTGAGACCTAAGCCATGTTGGAGTTATTGCCCTTTTTCAACATTTTTTGGCTATTTTTCATGTTATTTCTTTCAAAAATCTTCTTCTCTGACACTACTTTACCAATAGGAACCAAATTTGGTATGAGTGTTCCCTAGGGTTTCCTGCATAGAGCTGATGTGGGGATTTTTGATCCTTCGAAAAAACATGGCCGCCATTACTAAAAATAGAACATAGGGGTCGGACAGTAGTTTAATGCATACATCTCCACAGCGGTTTAGCCAAATTCTGACAGGGGATAAAAGTGTTCAGCATGATGAGGTCTATCTGCGGTTAAATTTTTATTATAATCTATTAAGCCATGTTGGAGTTATTGCCCCTTTTCAATGTTTTTTGCTATTTTTAATGATATTTCTGTCAAAAATCTTCTCCTCTGACGCTACTAGACCAATTGGAACTAAACTTGGTATGAATGTTCCTTGGGATATACTGCATAGAACTGATGTGGAGATTTTTGATCCGTCGAAAACATGGCCGCCATTACTAAAAATAGAACATAGGGGTCAGACAGTAGTTTTTCACATATATCTCCAAAACCGTTAGGTTATTCCAAATTCTTTCAATAGTTAAAATGATCCATATTATTAGGACTACACAAGTCTTCAGACTCCTTGTAAGAGTTACTGACCTTGAAAGGGGAAAATGACTTTTTTTTACAAGGTGAACAATTCAGGCTCCTGGGAGCCTCTTGTTTTGCTTCAGTTTATTTTAACCTTTAATTACATGAAATGGGTGATTGAAGGTTGAATAAAACTAGTTTAAACATACCGCAGATTGTGTCGTTACATTTTTTTCTAGTTAGATTTTAAAGAATTATCATGGTTCAGTTAAAATTGCCGTCAGTCATTTACTTTGTTACTGGGACCTAGAGTTTTTACATTTGTTGAAGACTTTTTGGTGACCTCTGAACGTATTTTGCTGTTTTGGACAATTCATTGCGTTACATCATATCCATTCTTCCATTGACTACTGAAGCAAGATAATTATTACCCTGGGTGGATATTTTTCTACAGGTTGGGTATATAAGGTAAATATAAATTAAGTGTGTGTGTGTGCGCGCGAGATGAGTAGAAAGGGAGGTAATCCAATTAACACGTTTTAGGGTGGATCTCTTGGTTCAAGTAAAGATTAAAACAAAACCAAGATATATACAAGGGTGGATGTGATATCCATCAGTTCTAGTATTTGCTGATAACTGAAGATGACCAAATAAGATTTAAACAGAAATGATAAGACTGTATTAATTTAATATGCTAATAACCAACATATCTTTCTAGCCAATTAACAAACTGTACAAAACAATCATTTATAAATTACAACAAAAACAAAATTTCAGCTTGTTCTCATTTATACACCACAGTACTGCAATTTCTATTTGTTGACTGTTTGTATTGGATACCTTAGAAATGCACTGATGTGAATATTACTAAATGTTCAAAAGTCACATTGATTATCTAATTCAGGAAAAAGGGTCTACGATCAGCATTAGCCTATGGCCATTCTAAAATACTTGTTTGTTCTTTCAGCATTAGCCTATGGCCATTCTAAAATACTTGTTTGTTCTTAAAAACTTGTACACACATATTAGTATGAGGAGTTCATAGAGTAATTTCACTCCAAGTTCTGTTTTATTCAAGATGATTATTCATACTAATGGATTTTTCTTTCTAATACTAGTAATAAGACCTTGATATTGAATCTTAAACCACTAAAAATAATTTCATATCGCTATAACATTTAGTCGTAAATTTCCAATATTTCTTCTTAAACATTATTCAGGTGCTATTCAGAGTAAAAGTAAGGCAAATTCAACTTTTTTACAGACCTGTGCATTCAAATACACATTTTGATCACAAAATCATCTTATGCAGTGGATTCGACTGAAAAGAACCTAAGGTAATCCTACAAGCATTCAAAACACAAATAATCTTCTGATTTTTTCCAGATGAAAAATTCCTTTCGTTTGCTTAAATTAAAAATATAAAAACTTTTCCAAATTGCATAAATAATTCACTCAAAAAATACTTTCACAAGTAAAACAACATATCATTCTTAAACTTCTTCAGTATTAGTAAGAAATTGTATCCTCTTTTTTATGACTGGACCCTGTGACAAGAACCTAATTACACATTAGAAAAGTATTTTGTCTATCTAAAATAAATAAAACATTAAAAATTTTTCCCTTGAGTTTTAAATTTTTGTTAATTACATAATTTTCTCTGACAAATATGCCAAGCCATTAATGTGAATCCAATGTGGCTTTTTCAGAGTGGTGGGGAGATGTCCCCACAAAATAAAAGATATATTTTTTTTTCTTTTCAAAATATTAACCCCCCCCCCAAAAAAAAAAATGTTGCTGCTTGCTGCACTCTGCAAATGATTGAGTATATGACCCCAAATATTCCGTTACATTTCACAGTGTAAAGGGTGAAAAATCCTACTACCTTTACAGTATAACCAGACAAAATGTTTTGGAAACAGAAACCATTCTCAAAGACACTAAAACTGATCGGCTCAATTTTTTTCCCAATGAATGCATTTTTAAATCTTTGATATAAAATTTGCCCTCTTTTATCTGATCAAACTAAATATTATTCAAGCACACAATAAGTTGTATCGGGTCAGCTCAAACCAACAGTTAATACAATATGTTACATACAGGTGTATGAAACTGTCCACTCTATACATATAGTTTTTCTTACATGCAAATGTATGAAATAAATCAACCTAGAATTTAACCATCAGTAAGATTGCAAAAATATTTAAAAATTAAAATGATTTATATCAAAATTGGTAGTTTCTAGTTAAAAATAGTTCCAAGACTTCAGATATACTATAGTAGGTGTTGTCATGTACTATTCATTTGGGATAACATCACATTAATTTCCTGTATTTTATTGTTCTGATGTCATGAAAAATAGTTCCAACTAAAGTACATCTTGTATTACAAATGTATAAATGACATAACATTTTGTATCACCTAAGTTGTATGAAACCACAAAAGCTCTGTATTTTACACATATTAAACAAAGAAAGGCAGACATCTTCCACAATTTTATCTAAGTTTTATGCCCTTTGAACCTGAACCTGACAACCACACAAAACCTTAAATCCTGAAAAAATCTGTGTGGAAAGATTTTATTTTAAGGTACAGAGTTTAATAACCTCAACGTCAATAAATAAACATTTAAATGCAAAAAATAAAACTATCATCATATGTACCCTTTACCACAGTACTCTGGAGAAATATGCCTGTGACTAGAATCGAACTAAACAATGGAGTATACTGTGAATAAATTGCTACATAGGGTGCAGCTTGATACGACAGCATACAACCGTAATGCAGCTCTGAACTTGGATTGATTTAAAAATAATTTACAAAGCAGTTTCCTTACACTGAACGTTGTCAAAGGACTTCAAAATAAAAAATTGGACTTTCAACAATTACTGTCAAAAATCAAACTTATAATTAAACAATATAAAGAATCCCAAGAACTCAGTTTTAAAATCAAATAAAGTTTAATTTTGGGATCTCATGCCTCTTAAGTCTTGGAGGACCAACTTGAAACAGGGCTTAAAATTTAAAGTCTAAAAACACAGTCAGATTCAGCACATAAAAAAATCCCATACATCCATTTTTTTGGTAGAAATTATAACTGAATCCCAGTTTGGACCAACTAGGAAACTGAGCCTAAAATCTTAATATATGTTTAAATTCAACACATCAAAGAATACCAAAAAGTAAAGACTGAAAAGAAAACCAACTGTTAGTGGTCAACATTTGGGCAATTTATACAAAATTTTATAATATTTTTATAAAAAAAGTTTGTTTAAGGCCCTAATTTCTAAATAGATTAAATCCTAACTTTTTTCTTGTGGTAATATACTTTGGTTGTAAAATTAAGATCCAAAAATCAAGTTCCTGTATGAAAACCAAATACAGAAAACGATGACAGCAACATACCATGATGATCACAAAAAAAAAGTTAAAAATTATGTTGCACATTAATAACATATATATATATATATATATGCAAGTTTGTACTTGTATTAACCTTCCAAGATATTTCAATAAAGCTGACAATACAACTCTAAGGAATGTTGATGAAAAAACATGCAAGAAACCATTTAGACAGAGTGGGATTTTTTTAAACAAAAAAATTGAATTAAAAATGTTATATAGGACTAAAATAAAACAAAAATTTGTGTATACCCCAACCCTTACAAACAGACAGCAACCAAAATCACTTACAATGAATGTGCTGTCTATATAAAGCCAAATGATAAATTTTAAAATCCATCTATCGGGAGTTAAGATAATTGACATAAATTCTGATGGGCAATGGGATGCCCAAGATGATTCAAATTTGCCATCAACTCATTACTTTGATATAATTACATTTTTTTCAGAATGTACAGGTCTCTCTCATAATTCTTAAATAATTAATTGACAGAAACAGTGATGCAGCAAAGTTGATGTATTATTTCCTAAGATAAAATTGTCTTTAATTTGCGCTAAAATGAGGCTAAAAAATATGAAATACCATTTTAAAGTTAAAGCATTTAAGCAAAAGTAAAAGCAAACAAAGTGTACAAATACAGTAAACTTTAAAAATACTGTTTAAATATTGTGGAAGTTAAATGATTTAACTGTGAAAGTTTGGGAAAAAAAACAACAGCTTTTACAACTATGAAAATTCAGAATAGAAAGTTATTACCTGCTATAATAACAATATATCATGCTATTTAACCAACATTCATTCATCATTTATTACCAACTGTAAGCCTTAACTATCATTATTTTGACAATATATCAATTTTTTTCTTTGAACTAAATGGTTCATTAGTTGCCATAGACTTTTTATGTTTACGTGGCCACGTAAATGTATCATAACTTGTAGTACTATTTACTTTCAAAGCTTCAGATGAAGCTATAGCAACGGCATATTTTGGTTCCTTTGAAAATGCAGGGTGACGTATACTTGATGGTTGCAGTGAATTTACAGATTGGTTCATGGAATGCTGGGATTGTCCTTCATCATCATCATCATTGAAGCTCATATTAGAGAAACCCACAGTTTCCCTTGGACTAGAACGGCCCTTAACTTTAGATTTGGAATGTTTAGAACTTGTACTGGAATTCAACTCACAATCATCATCATCAAAGTCTTCATCTTCTTTATCACTATGAACATTAACAATAAGTGAAGCTTCCTGACCCTGGCGTTGCTGTAAATAAGCTGTCTCTAAATGATGGTCAGAATCATCATCTGACAAGGGTTGATAATTTTGAGATTTGGTCTTTGGTTTGGCAGGGGTGCTGGTATATCCACTTGATTTGGGATACTTTTTAGAATCATCTCTATTAGGTTTACTAACAACATTTGGAAATGGCACGGAGCCAAATATGTCTGACTTAGTAATAGTAGTTGCTAATGGCACAGGAGAAGTATAGGGAATAAAAGTAGTCTCAGGTTTAACAACACGGACATCTTTGTTCTGTTTTTGATCACCAGAAGCTCGCTCTGTTAAGTTGCTATGAATTATTGTTTGTTCTACTGGAGATGTCGTTGTCATCACAGATGAAACAAAATGTTTTGCATTACCAGCATTCAATGGTGCTGGTGTGGTCCTTCTTACAAAAGGAGCATTACCGAACGGATCATCAATGTCTGGACTAGCATTGTTAGAATCTAAAAGTGGACTTCCTGTTGAGTGCTGGGATTTAGATAGAAAAGCTGGCTTAAATGGAGCTTTTGAGAAAATGTCAGAAGTCTCTGGAGTAGGTTTATGACTCCTACTTGGAGCACTTCCAGTTGATCTTTTCTTCTTCGATGGTTTTCTTCGAAATGGAGCAGAAACAAATGGATCAACTGTTGGTGAAAGAGCAGGACTAGAACCTGCCAATGGTGATACAGTACTACTGCTAGGTGTACTATTGTCGTTCACATCTCTTTCACCATGGTGCTGACCTGCACGATCATCATCTTCAAGTTCATCATCATCTAACAGAGGTCGTATGCCATATTCATGACCCACAATAGGGTCTGATGTTTGAACAGGTATAGAATTATCAGATTCCTTTCTAGCTTGAGGACGTCGGTTAGATGTTTCTGAACTTGATTTGATAGCAACAGGTCTGCTTCCATACTCATCATCCAATTCTTGATATCGAAAATCAGCTGATTTATCCTCACTTACTCCACCAGGATGATCATCTTCAGCATAAGAAGAACTGGAGTCTAATTTAACTTGAGATTCTGAAGGTACTTGTGGTGGTTTTTTCTCCTTTTCCTCATCTGTACCTGTATCTACTAACTGTTGATATTTTGTAGATCTACCTAGTGCTGCTTTGACCAATGATGCACCAAAGAAATCATGTGACTCAGAATCTTGATTTTTGTCTGCTTTCTTCACTCTATCTTCCATTTGATCATCATCATCATCTGAAATAGAACACAGAAAAAATGTAAAATAGTCATCTGTATTTATATCCAGATTCCCAAATCACAAACTATGCAACAATCAGTTTCAAATCTATATGTAAAATATAATTTTAATGAAGACACACAGGTTTTTTTAAACAGACTCCATCTTCTCTTCCTTGTTAAAAGACATGTAAGCAAGGATATGTTTTGAAAATAAAGAAATCCAACCCTACTAGATAAATAATGCCTTACAGAGTGTTTCATTAGTTTCGTTTTTGTTAGTACCAAACTGTTTCTGTTAACTGTACTTTACAATTCTTAGGATCTGTTGAATCCTGTTTACAGTTGCTGATCTCTGAGGAGTTCTAGGAGTTGGGATCCCTCTATTGTTTTTGAAAATTTTGGTAATTTTGTTCAAAACTAGGTTAAAAATGAATATATAATAGTGTGGTTCTTCCTTCAAAATCTCTGGATAATTTTACATATATTATGACCAAATTTTAAAATGATTTCCATTGAACCCTCCAAAACTGTGTTTAAAGGTATTAATTGTTGTATCTCTTTTTAAACATTACTATGAATTTTGTCTTAGGTAATCTTTTTTTTTATTTATTGATGTATTCAATTGTTGTCAGCAATGTTTTCTCATCTCAAGCATCCATGGACAAAATCAGAATAGTTTATTATACATATGTGGATATAATGTCAATCATTACATATGTGTATAAAAGATCACTGACACTTTATATGATCAGCAAAAAAGCAGCAAAGGACGGAAAATTATATCTAAGTAGCAATCCATCTAAGAATCATGCAAAATGTGATACATGGTTGGAAGTCCTACATATTTTTATTTTTGAAATTTTGTTTAACAATGCTTAAGTAAACAGAAAATAACATGCAGATTTTCATATGACCCTTGTTTGTAAAAGTGATTTAAACTATATAAAATGTACTGCAGAATTAAAAATTAAGGGAGATAACTCTATAAATGACACTAAAATACAATAGAAAGCATTGGATTTTCAATGTGAATTGTCTGCTAAGAGTGGACAGATCATATAGACCTATAAAGAAAATTAATATCAAAAATAAAAATGTGTAGTCTTTTTTGGGGTGCATCACATATCATAGAATTTGCATGATTCTTACAAAGACTGCTACTTAATGCTTTCCATATGCAGATTTAAGGAGAAAAAGGGGGAATCTCCCCTTATGATTTAAGTTTGGTCGATTAAATAGAAAAAAAACTGGAAATCACTGATTTCTGAATTCATCACTGGTTCCACTGATCAGATTGACATAAATTAATGAAGTGTTGTGTTTCTTACATATCAATGTAAGCAACAACAAAAGATACTTAGTGACAACTCTTCCTTTTAAATGATTTACAAGTTGTTGAAAAAGTAATAAAAAAGGTGTGGTGTTGGACTATAACAAAATACTGTACAGAATATGAGTTATGTCCAGTAAAGTTAGTTTAGATACAAGATTACTACACCATGAAGCCATATGCACCCTAGCTGATAAAATATGAAATTTCCTACATCCCAACACTCCTACAAAATTTGTTCCATTAAAATGGTGATGAATTCTGCTCGTATACACTTCATACAATGTAATATTCTACAAAACAAAAAGAAATAACCCAGCAGTTTCACAGGAGATGCATCCCAAAAAGTCCCTTAATTCGTACATATTTTTTTTTCTCAATCAAAATGGTTTTAAAAGTATGCACTTCTAAACTTCATAATGATAAATCCTACCAAAAAGGAATAAATCTGAAAAGTGGTTTCAAATGAGCTGCATTCACAAGAACTAATGGACAAGGACAGATACTATCACTATGTACCTCATTCGCATTGAGACATGTAGCAAAATAAATCAAAGATCCAATGCCTACTACTGATAAACCTCAACCCTCAATTTTACTTTAGGATAGTGACTGAATCATCAAACTGGGAAATGTTGTCACCTATATAAAACTTGACAATCACTGAGTGGTTGACAGGTGTGACAAGAAGTTGCAGAGAAAACTGTTACAAAAATATATGGATGGATGGACAAAAGTAAAATAACATATCCCCTAGGGAGTATTAATAATTCAAAATGTGCATACAGATGGATTACTGTCATTCTTAACCATTTTACCCTACTGCTGCTGTGAAATCTAAACTAATCAAGTTAAAAACAGATGCACATATACTTTAAAGCATCCCCCTTTTAATACATAATTAACACTACATACATGTATATCTACAAAACCATTTACAATTACATAAAGACAGACAATCAGTCAACAAATAGATAATTTCAACAACAAAAATTCTTTTCATTCTATCACTGCTAAGGTCACAATGGCAAATTCCTTTTTATGTATGGGACCTTGAATTAAAATTTCATACAGACTCCTACATATAGGTTAAATTATGAGTGGACACACGACTACAGACAAGAAAACCTTGTTGCTTTAACATTATACAATCACTTTTTTTGATAATGTAATAAGCTTTTGTTGAAACTGAATGTTATATAAATGCTCAACTGTATAATGAATTATTATAGTGTTTATGTCAGAAGTTAATGTACAGTCTTTATAGTATGAAGTTTGCTTTCATCAATTCAGCATGTCCAACAACACTGAAGAATTTGTACCCCTGCAATACTCAAACATTTTTTGTATAGACAAATTACAGCTCTTTTGTAAAAATGTTTCATTACTTTATTTCACTCTAAAATGTTCACATATTGTACCTGAATACTGAAATGTGATTCATAACTTAACATGTTTTAGTTCGGAAAATAAATTGACATAGATGATGTACCTGTATCAAGATAATTTCTAATGTAAATGTAAAATTTCATGATGGTGTTACCTGAAACGACAAAAAGCTTCATAGAACTGTCCTGTTAAAGTACAGCAGGTATGCCAAATCAATCCAAACGTAAATATATAAGATTACAAATAGATAAACTGAAGACCAATAAAGAGCTGTGCCATTATCAGACAATACACCAATCCCTTTAAAAATAATCTTTATACTTACAAGATATTTTTATGATTTACTTATGGTGATTGAGAGAACTGTTCGATTAGACTGTCCTCCAACAAATATACATCAATTTCATTACACGGTAAAGAATGGATCTGACATGATACATCAGACCATAAAAGAAGTAAACAAATTTTTTAAAAAAGTAAAGTCCCATAACTTGATAATGTAAAATTTGAAATTTATAAAAAAAATAGACATAAACAATTTTTGAATTCAAGTGCAACGTGTTATCAACTGAGGGACAGACATCAGTACACCATTACACATCCAGTCTAGAAAGATGGACCTATAAAATCAATGCACCACTAATCTATTTCTAGTTGTTATACATAAAACACCTTCTTGTCTATAATTATTCTCTGGCTTCAACTAAGATAGTTGAAAAAAAAATGGCAATTTCCAATGACATCATTAAATCTATCAATAAGCAGAATGCCAGTTGTGAAGATCTACATAGAATATCACATCTAGCCATATTTGGTTCACTGTAATATTTCTGTATGGATTTCATAACTGCTATTATTCTTGTTCTTACTCTCCTACTTGCTACCCTGGTCATACAGACTGAAACCAACTATAAATTCATTCCACCATTTGTTCACTTAAGAACCAAGAAGACTTCAACTGCCCTGTAAAGGGCAAGTAATTCAACCAAAATCCATCAGTCACAACCATTGAGATAATTAGAAGCCTTATTTTAAATATCATTCCATCAACAAAAAGTTTTTTTTTCCTACTAGACTTTCATGAAAATACTATGAGACAGACATGATAACTTGAGTTGATTGATTGATTATGGTCAACCATCCTTTGGCAGGTACATATTTCATGCATTTCAGTATGACAATGATTGACCAATCCAACAGGAAATACACTGCACAAGTCTAACACGATGAGCTGGATCTTTGTGCCAGCTCACAGGCAGAAAAACAGACCACATGTAGGCATGCACTAAACACATTACTCTGACTTCGAGCCAATCAGTCTTCACTCTACCCTCAAATATAGTGTGCTTGGTGGAGAAGCTGATAACTTGAATACCTTTCACATATAATTCCCCTGCAACACATTCAGATTCAACAACAAATAACATGTGGTAAACAATAAAATATTGGCAGTTTAAAAGAAAAAGACTATGCACTAAAATTTTTATTCACAAAAATCAAAAATTACAATCAATAACAAAAGAATACAAAGTAATTTTTTTACATCTTTGATGCATAACAAAATATTTGTATTGCAAACTTTCAAATTATTCATCTATAAACAACAAATAAAAATTTTAAAAACTGCCAACATTTTATCATCATTTAAAATATGTAAACTCATTCATCATTCACCATTACATCCACAAAAATGTTTCCATGCCTTGAAAATTGTATTTTAAAAATCAGAAAACTTGTTATCATGCAAAAAAAAAAAAATTAAAAATCTGGCTTGACTAGGTTTCAACAAAAGGCATCAAAAATATTGCAGAAAAGACTTATCAATAATATATCAATATAAATGAGGCTTTGAAAAGCATTTAATAATTGTTAATCAAAGAACCATGGTTATTTCATTGTAAAAATCCTCTTGTCTTAACTGCAGTCTTTGTACATGTCCAATAAACTTCAACGAGGAAAATTCCTTTGTTCCAACTAAAGCTCCACCTCGTGGAAATACAGCATGCATGCTCATTGACTACCCCACCCCATCCCCAAGTTAAGACAAAAGGGTCTATAATGTTGTGGACAAATTTGCAAACTTTTAAGGTTCATAAAAAACAATAATGTATATCTGTTTAATGGTAGAAGTTATGACATTTCCATTATTCAATACAGCTATGTCAGCAAACTGATTTATTCATATTTTTTAACAATAATTTGATAATTTGGAAATTTGATACAAGAAACTCATATAAACGTGTTTCCAAATAAAACCTGCAAAATTTAATTAGCTCATGAAAACTGCACAGTTACACTAAGTATCAACATGCTTTGTAGTAAAATTCTACATGCCAACTAACACAGCTGAACTGAGTACATACTCTTGATTCAATAGGGCTTGTAAGTCTGGTTTTTTATTTATTTTGATCCAGATTTTCTACAGTTATTAGAAAACTGCAGACCAAGTTGTATTCAGTTTTTTTTTCTTCCAGGCAGTGTTCTCCCTAAGATTTACAGATAGCATACTGGTAACTCCTGAATTCCAATATAGCATCTTGCATCTATAAATTATAGCATCACATTTGCATTGAACCCTATGAGATGTTCTTTTCAGATAGCATCCTAGTAAAAAAATATAGCATCACAGTGATTGGAATTAAAATTTTGCCGATGGGACTATGGCCCCCTTACCCTTCAATTCAATGGGACATTTTCAATTTCAATGGGCCATTCTAAAAAATAAAAAAAAAAACACATGGGACAAAATTTGGAATAGCAGCGAAGGCCGGATAGACAATGAAGACCAAAGGTACATTTGTAACATAAACAAACTTTAATTTACACTGCAGATCAAATGTTCATTAAGAGTTAACAATTTTAAAACATGTCAATTAATCGACACATCAAATCACTTTTCTTTTCTATTGTTTGAGTTTTTATATAATGCATTGTCTAGTCCTTTATCATGGTCCACAGATCCCCCATCAATTAGACCCTAACTTGACTGTTAAAGTAGTTATCACAAATGATAGGAAAGAGTCTATTTTTTTTCAGCTGCAATGAGATTTTGGATTTTTTTAGGTGCTTCAGGACCAGATAATGTGTCTACCATTATCAATATTTTCAAAAGGGGTTCATAACCGTGTCCAGCTGCCAAGTTAGTTTCTACAACAATTGCAGTTTGATTCTGGTAATTACCAATTACCATTATAATATTTTTGGGGCTTTAAAAAAGATAATTTCTTCTGTTTTGGGTCGAGCTTCAAAATGTCTTTGGTGGCATTTTCAATTTCAAATGGAACCGCAAGTCCATGCTTTTTTGATATTATCAAATTATTTTTATTCTTTAAAGAAATGTGTATTGTTCTTTCAAACACATAAGCGATCAAGAATTTGAAATCTAAAAAAATCTGTAAAGTAACCCATTCCCCGGCCTTCAAATCCCTCCAAAACGTGACGATCAAAATATCCAACTGCAGCTAATAAAAACATTGTTAAAAGACATGTTTATGCCTTTTTTACGGTCATAAGTCATGGACAACACTCCACCATCAATGATGGAAACTTAATGTGCGCACATGATGTGACACATTAGTTACCCAATGTGTCATTCTAAGAGAAAATGCTACTATGGCGCATTGTGCACGGTAATCCCAATCACTAGCATCAGGGCAATGTGATGCTATATGGCCCTGGGGAGATCACTGCTTCAAGGGACAACAATATGATAAAAAGATATAAGAATTATCCGTTCTGTGTTATGAACAAACTTAAGCATTATACTTTCATCAGATTTTATTTTTTTGTTGATAATTCTGTAAACAACCTCTTCATGGCTTTTGAATTGGAGCTAGGGACCCACTGTCGTGAATTCACAAGATCATGTGACGAGACTTACAAGCCCTATAGTGTTGCTTTTTATATAACACTTATCAGCATTTATAAATATCAAAACTTCAAAACCAAAGCAAATTAATGTATTAAAGATAATCTGACATGAAATTCATTTGATACCATTCATTAAAAAATCATTTTAACATTTGTTTACCCTTCAACGTTTACTTTGCAAAAATCAGAGAGAGACAAATAGAATATTATTACTGACTCCATACTTTCATTGTGTCACCTTTGATTCTACAGAAACCATTCTAACTGACAATAAAACAAAGTTCAAAAAATTAATCCACCTACAAAACATTCAATTCAAAATAAGACACTGAGTAATATACTAAAGTTGTATACCATACACTATTTAAAGCTCCAACATGTGAAATTTAATGCAGACAGCCCTCTCAGTCTAATTTTGAAAATTCAAGAATCCTGTGAAGTCGGGAAAAGGTGAATAGTTTTTTGCAACATTATCCAATTGTCAAATGATTTTCAATTTTAATAAAGTCAAAGAAATTTGAAAGGCCTGTCTGTTAGTAAGAGAGGACACAAATGCACGCTACTGTTTTGTGGTATACTTAAAATACAAGACAAGTCCTATAATAAAAAAACTGGTATTTGACCTTTTATAAAAACAAATTAAATTGGAGTACAGGAAAGTGATTCACAATTATTGGAATCAAGTAGTAGAATTTAAAAGAAAGTTTTTTTAAGCAGGTTGTAAGGCATCTTGCAAACAGCCAGTATAATTTAAGGCATGTGTGAAAATGCGCTAATTTTTCAAACACACATCTGGAGTAAAAAATATAGACAATTTTAGCATTCACGTTATTTATCTTATTTCTGGTTGTCCTATTTATATTAAAGTATGGTTAAACTAAATCAGTTAAAAAAGTATTAATTAAAAAATGCAAATATCAAAAACAATCACATTCAAATTAAAAAAATATATCTAATAGCCATGCAAAGACATCACTGAAGTTAAAATTAAAGCATAAAACATTTGGCAAAGTTAGGCGAAGGATTTCATCATAGAGATTTCAAAAACTCAACAATCCACATACTATGGCTTAGTCACAAAACTTACAGACTTTCTCAACAAATAAAACTATCATTAAAAAGACTCCTGACTAGTGCATAAAATGACTTGTATAGTCTAATTAAAATTAAAATGACATTTTGTTTTCCTAAGTATTAATTATAAAGTTTAACGACTTCAAAAAAAACATCATTATTGTATCAGTTTATTATTCTCACATAGAACTAGAGGGTGATCCTAATTTCTAAACAATATTATGCTACTTTTATTGTTCAACATAAAGGTTAATATTTAAATTAAGTCAACTAGATCTAAATGGTACTTTATCAATATGAAAATATCAAGTCTGAGTATCAGCCATTTCTATAGAACAAATAAAAATGATATTTACATAGTAAAAATTTTAACGTAAACATGTGACAATTGAGCAAGTTATTAATATGAAAATAAAAATTATGCACCACATTTATTACTGTATAATAACAATTAGTCCATCTTTGTTCAATTTGTCAAAAAAAAAGGAAAAGATAAAGAAGACAACATGGCGGAATGTCAGGAAACCTGAGGTCAAACTTCTTCCCAGATAGCTGCTTTGCAGATATGACTTGGTTTCCAATTTAGAGAGTACCGTCTTCGACTTCTACTGTGATCTACAATAATGTTATACATTACAAAAATGTCAGTAATTATACACATTAGTAGGTTTTTTACCTCCATAATCAGAGAGTGAACTGTTATTACTTCTACGACCATGCTGTTTCTGGTCAGGACCTGAACCACCTGAAAGGGACAACATTCCATATTCAGTCATGCTTAAACCATGCATAAAGTAAAATCAATCTAAATAACCTGATACATGCTATATATTTTATAAGAGATAAATCCACAAATTATTCTTCATGCTTACATGTTCAGATTTATTTATATTTCAACAAACAAAGAAACACAAACAATCAAACAAGGCATTCTAAAATAACTAAGATTATAGGCTGTTCATGCATCAAGTCAAGACGTCAAAAGCAACTTCTTTATTAATTAATACATGTACATGTGTACTATAAAAATAGCTAGAGGCAGAGCAACTTCAGTACAAGCATAAAAAATAAGAGTTAATACATGTATAAGCAATAGTAGGTCAATCCTAAATTGGTTCATCATTAGCTGTTGTTATACATCAGACCTGATTTTATGAAGTCAAGCAACAAATCAGAATTTGGCAATATAGAGTTTAATAAAAATTATTATGAAAATATCCTTCTTTGAATTGAGAGCAGCATGTTAAGCTCTCTTCACTTGGGGCAAATGTGGACAATATTATGCAAGAAGAAATTTTTCATAAGAAATCCAATTAAATAGAAATTTCTCAATTGGACAAAAATTTATAAATTGATTTTTTTGAGGCATGGTCTTATTTCTTACTCCTTTAACTCCAAAATGTTCAAGATAAGTCTATCCAGTGTAAAACTTTAAAAAAGAATTTCAAAAGGAACACAACTGATTCATTAAAATCGAATTAACAATATTCTTTTTTTATCAATTCTTATGATAACTTCTATTTTCTCCCTTCCTGCCCCTTATTTTCGAAAGGAGTGCGGCAAACACCTCCAAAAACTATAGGACCCTCCACCAATTCCCTAGAAAAGATTTGATAAATTTCAAAAAGATCGGATAAGTTTTACTGAAGTTATTATAAACAAACAAAAGTTAACGGACACCAATGACACTGATGACAACAGGGTAATACCATTATACGGCCAGGAAAAAATTTCTGGTCGTATAAAAAGCAAAAATAAATCAAGTCTGATAATTAAGGCTGCTAAATAATAATGAAATTATCAAATACATCTAGTATTGAACTACTTATACAGAAGCCATACCCATACAGTACAGCTTGATATGAATACTTATTTAATGTTTGACACAGCAAAAGACCATTATGAGAGTATTCAAGAAATACATAAGACCAAATATCTATAATCTTAATTCAAGAGTTACTTTAACATATCAAAGAACCCCTAGTTGTTGAAATCAAATGAAATCGAATTAAGGAACCACTGCACCAACTAAAGAAACAGCTGGGAAAAAATAATATTATAGTCAGATTCAGCACATTAAAGAACTTCATGAGAACATTTTATTAAACTTTAACTGAGTGTAAGCTCACTATGTAATACACCTCACTTTTCATGAGCAACTCAGCGGTGTTTCTAGAAAAGCAGAGGATGCTTACCCTACCGGTGCACCTGGTCCATGCTCCCAGTTTTTAGTGGAGTCTGAGTTGCTCATTTGCTTCTGTTACTTTGTATGTATGATTTTAGTTCCTTAATGTTGTGTATGTCTGTTTTTCATGTCTGGTCTTTGTCCCTGGATTACATTCTTTTGATTACCACTATAACCTTGGTTCCCTTGATTACTCTTGTAACATATAAAAAGCCTAATTTGGGTCATCTATACTGAATACTACTAATAATAATCTTGCTTCAAGTGCATCTACTATGATGCCTTAACTTCTTACAAAGTCTCATTAAAACCACTGCATGGAGGAGGAGGCATTTATGAACTAATAAGGGAAAACAGATCGATGGACATAAGGATTTCTACATACAACCAAAACTTTGTTTGTGGAGGAGTTCATACCTGGACCCTTTGAAACCACGTTAAGACCAATTTGAAGCTAGAAATAATGTGGGTATGTACATAATAGGAATATCACCCACTTCACCTAGAATTAAATCATGTTAAACTCTCTAATTTGAATGTTCCCTTAGCAAGGATCAAACAATAATTATCTTCCTTCCTTCCAGCAAATCTACGTATAATTCCAAACACTCTAATAGAATTTTATTAAAATAAATTGAGAGGTTTAGGAATTTCTCAAGTTAGATTATCTCCCTTTGTAATTGCACACCTCTTTAAAATGACTTAACTTCTAACAGATTTTCCTTGATAGTTTATGAGTAACTCTTATCAGTCTTTTGTGTTAACTAACGACAAGGTACTATTTCAGAAACTGGAAACCAGAAAAATGGGCTTTGCAGCTCAATATGCCAATAATCGCTTATCAGTTAAGGTCGTTACCCTTTAGACAATCTTTACCTTGTGGTACAATTTTAAAGAGATCCATACACATTAATTTTACTGTGCAGATATCAAATGTCTATGTATAACAACAATGCCACAACATTATATGACTTCAATTTGTTTGCAGTTGTATTACAAAGCTATAATCTACAATGCTACATATTTTCAATATATTCATATTTGAGGGAAGAAAATTAAGAAAATACAAAGTAAAATTTTGAACCTGCACAAATAAGTCAGAACCTGCCTCTCAAAATCTTTTTTTCCAAGCAAATTTAAGCTGTTGAACTTTACTTTAAGTACCAGGTGGTACATTTTTATTCAATGTGAATAAACTTATCATGTAAACATGGTTCTCCAAATGTACATCCTCCCAAGTCAGGGTTTTGAGTCCACCCTCGTTCCCTTAAACCCCTGACATCACTCATTCATATTTAGCTGGTATCGTCAAGCGCCATCTAGTGAGTTACTTAAATATAACCCGGATCCAAAATCCAATCAAATTACTCGCAATAGAAACTCTGAGATATAACTTTCATAGTGGCTACACATAACGTCATTTTTTTTCAGTAAAGACTCTAAACAGAATCTACAGTTATTATTTTTGCTTATTTTGCACCATTTGTGACATCATACAACTTTCAGTTACTATATCGGATCATCCATTACCTTGTATTATTGTTTACTTTTTGACAGACATTTTGTGTTAAATCGATTTTCATTGGTGCTTCCCATCCAGTGAAGCAACCATCGGAAATGGCTGGACGATACCCGCTAAATATGAATGAGTGATGTTAGGGGTTTGAGGGAGCGAGGGTGGACTCAAAACCCTGCCTTGGGAGGATGCAAATGTACTGAGAAATGAATTTAGGACTTTATTTATGATACTGTATGAAATTCAGTTATGATTTAATTTTCATTTACAGAAATTTAAAATACACAAAAACAGTTAATTCAACTATAATATCTAAGTCATTCAATCACTAATAACCAATATACACAAGAATATCAGATTACACCTACAGTAACCATTATTACACATATATAAACATTACACTGATATACTTACCAGGTTTTTTGAATGGGACATTAGAGAAAGGATCAGAATCAGATCCAGACATCACTAAATCTTCTCTACTCTTCACATTAGATATACCTGTAAAAATTATTCTTTAATTCAACAATTTGAAATTTAACTTGTATCAGATGAGAGATTTTATAGATGAAATGAGTCAATGTTGCAAGACATCTTTGAAACTTTGGAATTCTTTTTTCTAACTAATTCAATGAACAAAAGTGCAAAAAAAGTGTATTCTATAAATTAATTTTTTCAAACTTGCTTAGAAAAATAAATTTATTTCAATTGCAACTGCTACTTTTGCTGTTATAACAGTGAACTGACAAATTACATGCTTTTTTCCTCTGTTTTTCATATAAGTACTTATGTTGAAAATTCCTCATCCCCTTGCAGGGAAAAAATAGTAAATGATGTGTTCTGAGAATGCTTCAAACTTATCAATTACTTGATCTGTTTATAATAAAATGGTTCTGTGTGATAGATATACATACTGCTATTAGAACCTCTTCTTAATTTATCGAACTCTTTCCCAAAAATTTCTTCCTCCGTATCAGCACCAAAATTATCATCGAAAGGGTTCCAGTCAGCAACATCTGCTGACAAAGCTCTGGTTAGGTTTGGTGACCTAAAAGTTTAAAGAGAAGTATATTTAGAACATATCATTTGTTTTCTTTTTCAAAAGCAGGGCAGCTGAGTGGTTAATGAGCTGGATTTGCAATCATGAGATTGACTTTGCAGTGGGTTTGAGCCCCACAAGTATCAAGGTTTCAAGGCACCTACCTTAGCCTCGGGGAATATCAGCTGTCACAAATCTAAAACATTGTTTTCAAACCCATGACAACCCTTTTGCATAATGCCATAAGCATATTATTCAAAGCACAATGAACAAAAAACAACAATAAAAGGTAAAATCAGTATCCAAGACAATTTCTTGCTTGTAGTCATAAAACAAGAGGCTCCTACGAGCCTGAATCTCTCACCTGGTTAAATTTTTTGCCTTTCAAGGGCAATAACTCTAAAAAGGAGCTGTCTGACAATTTTGATTGTATTGCGAAAGTACTTTTATTTGTGGATTATAGAAGAAACACAAGTTTGAGGATTCTTGAATTCATGGTTTTGAGGTTTTCAGTATACACATCAATGGAAATCTCATTTTGGTTGGTACCAAAACTCTTGGTTTGGCCTACCCAAGAAAACCAAGAAAATTAGTACACCAAGAACAATAGTACTTTCACAGAGGGACTTATCATACGGATCATTTCATCAAATGAAAGTTTCTATCTATCATTAAGTTTTTAAAATTTTGGCTGAAAACTAAAACAAGAGGCTCCTAGCAGCCAGAATTGCTCACCTTGATAAATTTTTGCCTTTCAAGGGAAGTAACTAAAACAAGTTGTCCAACAATTTTGAGTCATGAAGACTTTGGTAAGACATTTCATAAGGATCATTTCATCAACGGAAAGGTTCTCTCTATCTATCATAGTTTAAAAGATATTGGCTGAAAACTGAAAAAAAAAACTCATTTTTTGCCTTTCAAGGGTAATAACTCGAGCAAGTTGTCTGACAACTGATCATTTTGGCAATTGAAAGAATTTGGCTTCACATAACAGTTTTGGAGATATAAAAGAAAAACTTCTGACCCCTTTGACCTATTTAAGTAACAGTGGCCATGTTTTTCCACGGATCAAAAAATGCTCATATCAGATATATGCAGAATATCTTAAGGAATATTCATACTAAGTTTAGTTCTTATTGGTCTGGTAATTTAAAATAAGATTTTTGAAAGAAATTACATTAAAAATAGGGACAAAAAAATGGAAAAAGAGCAGTAACTCCAACATGGCTTAACAGATTACAATGAAAATTTGACCATAGATAAATCTCAAAATGCTGAACACTTTCACCCTACTGCCAAAATTTGGCTAATAATGGTTTTGGAGGTACATGTTAAAAACTTCTGTCTGACCCCTATGTTCTATTTTTAGTGATCGCAGCCATGTTTTCCGAAGATAAAATACCCCCACATCAGTTCTATGCAAGATACCCCAAGGAACATTCATACCAAGTTTGGTTCCAATTGGTCAATTAGTGTCAAAGATGGACAACAATGGATGCCAAGTGATGGTAAAAACGTCATATTTCACCTTAAAATGACAATAACTCTATCAAGGAGTTGCTGGACAATTTTGATCCCTTGCTGTATGCAATTGAAAGAATTTGGCTAAACTTAACGGTTTTGGAGATATATGAGAAAAGCTTCTGACAGGCCCTTTGTTCTTTTAATCTCCACATCAGATCTACGATGAATCCCTTAAGAAATATTCATACCAAGTTCAGTTTTAATTGGTCTGGTAGTTTCAGAAGAGAGAAGATTTTTTAAAGAAATAACATTGAAAACAGACAAGAACTCCAACTGGATTTACAGATTAGAAGTTCCAATTGGTCTAGTAGTTTCAGAGGAGATGAGTTTTGAAAAAATTGTTAGCGATGATGAGGGACGCCAAGTGATGACAATAGCTCATATGGCCTATGGCCAAATGAGCTACAATCTTGACATGGCCACTTTACCTTGGAGGTGAGTGAGTTGGTGTAGTTGTAGCTGACTTGGATTTTGACTGAGAGGAAACATTCAGTAAATTGGATGTAGCATGGTATGCCCTGAAACAGAAAGATAAAATTTTAGTAGATGTATTTTTTTTACAACTTGTAAATTATAAACTAAACTCATTTTGATTCGAACAAATACAGAACTATAAAGCTCAAATCACTAAGACTTTCTAATGTTTACATGTTTTCTACCGATCTGAATTGTAAAATATAAAATTATAAATAGTATGTTCTACCAATAAAAAGATCATTATATTTTAATGTTTCACTTGTATTTGGTATCTTCTCTTTTCTGTTCAAATAACTATATACTATGATAAATCTATTTTCCTCTAATATGATTTTGGGCTATGCCTATGATGGAAAGGGCTCAATGTTGTACTAAAAGAGAAAACAGCACTTCCGCACTTGCACAATCGTCTACTTCTATGTCAACAAATATCATCACATGCGTCAGAATATTGTTTTAGCCATTCATAGTTTTGGTCTTACATTCTACATGTACAGGACATGATGCTCCATCAGTAATATCAATATTTGTTTGCCCTGAATGCACTTTGTTTTGACTACATTCAAATATACCTGAAGGCACTTCCTTTGCCACCCATTGTGAGTGCAGAGGTATCACTAACATTCCTTCGATGTGCTTTTGTCTGTTTTTGTGGAGAAGGAGGGGGAGTTATTGATATCAATGGCTGATTATCTGACTGAAACACAACATTGTAACTAATAAATATTCAAATATAATCTGTGATCATCAAGTGTAAAAACAAAAGTTTTATTTAGTCGTTGATTCATATACAAATAACATAAGCTCTTTTGAGCTTTTAGATAAGAATCATTCATTTTATAACTGGACATTTCGACCAATAAAATTTCTATTTTAGTGGTCCGTACAGTATAAAAGTATTGTCAGTCAAGTCTATATATAATCACTAACATACATGTAATAAATTGCTTTTGTCTGCAATATTTGTGATTTGTTTTTTTTTTAATTTGTCAAATTAGACTAAATTGCAATTATCATAACAATGATGACATGATAATCAATAGAAGAATGACTAATAAACAAAACAGTTCAATACTTACAGATGCATTATAGTTATCACTTGGTTTTGGCTTAGGGGGAACTGGCGGCTTCTTGAACTCAGTACTATCATCCTGTATCACATAGGCTTTAGAATACATATTGTCCATACTATTGCTATTTACTATAGGCTGACTAGGAGCAGATTGTCCATGGAATGATCGAGACATGGTCATTTGAGGGGCAGACAAGTATGGCTGCTGTTGTTGCATATATTGAGTTTGCTGCATATTCATTTGTTGTATCACTGCCGGATTTTGTTGGTACATTTGTTGTTGATAAGCTTGTTGTTGAAGCATCGCTTGTTTCATTGCCTGTTGTTGTTGTAAAGCTTGTTGTTGGAGAGCTTGCTGTTGTTGAAGAGCTTTTTGTTGTTGGACAGCTTGCTGTTGAAGAGCTTGCTGCTGCTGTTGAGCAGCCTGCTGTTGCTGTTGATGAATTTGTTGTTGTCGAGCTTGTTTCTGTGCCAAAGTTTGTTGTTGATTTGGTTGATGTGAAGGCTGGTCTAAAACAAATTAAGATTTCTCTAAAGTTAATTCATATGCTACAAAAACAGATCACACCAGTAACTTTTCTAGCACTCCTCACTTTCACTATTGACAAAAGACTTTTCAAGAAATGTGAAAACTGCCTTTTGGATTTTGCTGAAAATTGAACTTGACCTGTATTTTATGGTACTTAACAACTGAACAAAGTTTTTAAAAAAATTCATTGATGCTTTCTCAAGTTTTCATTTGGAACCCTTCAGGGATGGACAAACACACAACTTTCTGAAGAGTATCACATAATAACTCGTCACTTCATGTTAAGGGGTATAAAAACAATATGTCTACAGACGATGATGTTCCTATACATAATACAACCAGAAAATTTAACTGTGGGTTAATTAAAAATATTCTGAATCTCAAAACATTTAAGTATAGTAAAATCTATGGAAAGTATAGACAACTAATTGTAAACTAGGAGTGCTGTACTTAGGCCAAAGGGAAACGAAACTTACATCTATCAAGAAACTATTTATCACTGATCTCAAGACAGAGTTCTGAGTATAAAACTGCATTGTATCCTACAAAAGGAAAACTTAGGAAAATCATTCTAAATTGTTGGTCCATACCTGGTCGCTTTCGTTGAGGTAAAGATGTTGGTAATCCCATAGGAGCAGGAACAGCTTGCCCTTTAGGTCTTGATCTTGGCGTGACTGTTGTACTCTCTATAGATGGAGCAACCACACTTCTGCAAAATTACAGATTGTCTTTAATCTGTTTTTCAAATATTGTAACCAAAAATAGAAGTAAAAAAAATATTATGATATATTGTAAGTTAAAAGAAAATAGTTACTGTAATAATTTCAAAACTTTTTTTTCCATCAAGATTCACATTTTTCAGTCTTTCTTACAAATATCTTATAATCTAAGATATTTCTTGATTCTCAGGCCTTACATCTGTTAAGAGGATGTCACATTATGCACTACTATTGCAGTATCAACAAGAGGCCCCCAGGAGCCTGAATCGCTCACCTGATTAAATTTTGCTTTTCAAAGGCAATGATTTAACAAGAAGTTGTCCAACAATTTTGACTCAAGAAGTCTTTGGTAGGGCTTATCATAAGGATCATTTCAACAATTGAAATTTTCTTTTAATTTATCATAGTTTTCAAGATATTGACTGAAAACTGTTTAAAAAAAGTCATTTTTCCCTTTCAAGGGCAACAACTCTTACAAGGAGCCATCTGACAACTTTTATCCCTAAAGACTTTTGTAGTCCTAATAATAAGGATCATTTCAGCTACTGAAAGAATTTGGCTAAATCTAATGGTTTTGGAGATATATGTGAAAAACTAATGTCTGACAGCTATGTTCTATTTTTAATAACAGCTGCCATGTTTTTGACAGATCAAAAATCCCCACATCAGTTCAATGCAGGAACATTCATACCAAGTTTGGTTTTAATTGGTTAAGTAGTATCAGAGGAGAAGATTTTCGAAAGAAATAACATTAAAAATAGTTAAAATCATTGAAAAAGGGCAATAACTCCAACACGATTTAATGGATTAAAACCAAAATTTGACAAGAAATATATCTCATCATGTTAAACACTTTTACCTGTGTCAGAATTTAGCTAAACCTAATGATTTTGGAGACATATGCAAAATCTGCTGTCTGACCCCTATGTTCTAATTTTAGTAATGGCGGCCATGTGTTTCGACGAATCAAAAATCCCTACACAAGTTCTAAGCAGGATACCCCAAAGAACAATTCTTAACAAGTTTGGCTCAATCGGTCAAGTAGTGTCAGAGGAGAAGATTTTTGAAAGAAATAACATTAAAAATAGCAAAATCGTTGAAAAAGGGCAATAACTCCAACACGGCTTATCGGATTATAACCAAAATTTAACCAGAGATAGATCTCATCACACTTTTGCTCATCAGAATTTAGCTAAACCTAACAATTATGGAGATATATGTGAAAAACTACTGTCTGACCGTTATGTTCTATTTTTAGTAACGGTGGCCATGTTTTTCAACAAATCAAAAATCCCCACATCCATTCTATGCAGGATACCCCAAGGAACACTTATATTAAGTTTGGTTCTAATCAGTCAAGTAGTTTCAGAGGAGAAGAGTTTTGTATAATTGTTAACGACGATGACAGACGCAAAGTAATGGCAATAGCTCACATGGCCTTTGGCCAGGTGAGCTAATAAAAAAGACACAGAAGTAGCCTCCTTATCAATTTAGAAAAAAATTTCATTACCTATTTCAGGCATTAAAAATAAAAAAAGAAAGGCTTCGTCAATGGATTTACGTAAAAAAAAAATACCATGATAACCAAGTATTTCACTATATTTGGCCTTACTTACTTTACAGAAGAGGTTTTGATTGCTCTGGCTTCAGTCTCAGTCATTGGCACTAGTAACTTGCTAAAATCAGGGATCTCTAAATTCTAAAAACAATTTCAAATGATACTATTCAGTCAATTCAAAACTACTGACAATGCCATAATTAGATTTATTTACTCATTCAGTTTTTTCTCTCTCTGATTCTCCTTACATTTTTATTCTCGAATTCTGTAATTTCTTTACTGTATTTTGGTGTGTATAATACACATTTATGTATTGTACACAGTGCAATTTTGAAGGTTAAAACATGTGAAAAAAAGTTTTCTAGACTTAGACTACAGTAAAATTTGGTAAGACAAAAGAATGGTAAATTGCACTTGATCAGTCAATTTACTTTGATGCTGTATTTCCTACATAAATGTGAAGGAAAGACACTTATACTCAGACTGAAACATCATGTAAAGATCAGTAGCTACATAAATTGGATAATTTTAATTGTGAAGCATGATAAAACTGACACAGGATGCATTAAATAGCTTATAAAACAAAATTTGGAAAGTCAGGGAAATTCAGACATTTCTGGTTTTGCTTGTAACTCAAATTTCACAATTTTTCATTTTAAAACGTACTTTTAAGGGAGAAAATTGTTAGAAACAATCAAAATAAGTTTCAAAATAATCATTTTCATCCGTAATGTAATAAGTAGGGTATGACAAAAAACAACTCTGTTTCTTTCTGGTTTTTAGTTGTTTCATTTTAATCTCTAACCATGTTTTTTAAGAAATTAATTTTGTAAAACATTTGTCTGAAACATATTATTAAGACATTTTAACATGATTTGAAGAAAATATCACTTAAAATTCAATACTTAAAGTAGTATTTGATGATTAAATAAACTATCTTTCAGTAACATTTCATTTCCAGTTTGTTTGTTTACATTATGCAATATCTTTTCTCAAATAAACATTTTTTATTTAATGGCCAATTCTTTCATATTGATGCATAATATGTACACCCATGCTCTGGAAATGATTTCTATGTAAAAAAAAATGCAGTTGCAAACCATAAACCATTAACAGAAACAAAATTTTGATTTTTATTTCTGTAAAAGACAATGGCATGGTACCAAAAGTATTGAGTATATTCAGAAGTTGACCTTGAAAGTTTGGAATTTTTTTGTTTACTTTGACTGGCAACTTAGGAAAGAAAACAAGATTGTAAGACTAATTTGAAACCAAAATCATAGAAAATACCAAAAAATCATATGGTCTGCCATTCATATTGAAAATATAAAATACTGAATACAAATCTTAATCTAACTAGAGAATTAGGTTATATATAAGGTACATGTACTAGAACATCTTACATTCATATTAGGAACTGGATTTTCTCTGCCTACTAATTTAAAAGCTAAGAAACAGACTTGGAATATATCTGGCCGCTTTTCAGGATCAACTTCCAACATATATCCTGAAAGTGAAAAATATGAACCACATTAAAAAGAAATTCTTGTACAAGTACTCAGTATTGGCTGTTAAAAATGTAACAAATAATGATCCCAAGGTCACAAGAATCATTAAATATGCCTTTTAATTTATTCCGGATTTGCCGTAAATTTGACATTTTGGTTTAAATTAGTAAAATTTAGAGGTTAAGGTCATCACTATAGACAGTCATTGGAATGTGGATCACTGCCTCCAAATGATTCCATAGCTTTCAGTGGTAATAAAGTAAGAAAATTTGTGATAATGCGAGTCAGATTTCAACCAAAAGAGCTATTTAAATTGCTCAGAAGCCCATCTACTACAGTGAAAATGGTATAACATCAATTCAAATTACCATAATCATGAGTTACAAAATGCAAACAATATAAAAGAATGTCAATAGCGTACCATAAGCATAACAGAAAGTTACCTATTAATGCCAATAATCTATTTGAGTAACGGCATCCATCAGGTATAGTGAAGTTGCCAGACTGAATAGCTAAGGTACTTTCTCCAAAAGGCAAAGTAAAAAAACACAATTTGTACAGGAAACATCCTAAAGCCTGTAATAGATGTGTATAAGGTGATTGTTTCTTGGCTTTAGACAAAAAAAAAAAGTTACATCATAAAAATATAAAACACACTACTTAGAACTAAACCGATCTTATTGTTACAGACATTAAGTCACATGTTTATATCATGTAATTTCAGGCTTTGCCTTTGAGGGATGGGCAATTTGAAGTCAAATAATGACTTCTTAAACAAAGCACAGCCATCTCGACTAACAGAAATATTAAAGACTTCCTGGAACAACCACATTTTAAGACCCTACAAATATATAGGAATTTGCTGACAGTAAAATCAACCTTCAACAATTCTTACCCAAATATCAGACTTAGTGGAGATTGGTTTCCCATTATATAAGTCCACCATTTCTGGAGCTCTGTAGGATACTGTAGTATATCTGTAAAATAAATTCCAATTTTGTATTCATACAAATACAGAACAAATCTAGAAAATAAATAATCAAAGATTTGAATAAATTAGAAAGTTTATAATATTTTGAAGAATTAGGCACACAGCAAGTAAAGCACTGTTCTCACTGTTATATCAAATGAAATGACCCATCAATTTAAAAACAAATGATTTGCATATCATTTTCTAATAGCATTGGAGATATACATGGAGAAACACACTCTTGTGCATACAGACTGGTGGGACAAAAAAAGTCCCTAGAAAGATCATGAGTATGCCCTATGTTGAATGGTATTTGTTTGACTAAATGAGTACAAGAGATTCATTATACTTTTGAATTTCTTCCTCTATTTGAGTAACATTTGACTGACTAGGATCCAAAACTCTGGCAGTAGAACTTCCAAAATCACATAAAACATAATGGTTATTCTCAGACAGAAGTATATTCTCAACCTGTTCAAATATAAAGACAAATAATCAAATGTATTTCACAGAAGTATGAGTAGTGTAAAAATTAAAAGTGTTGCATGAAATCTATGTTTGGTCTACTCATTTTTTCTTGTAATGGAGTGTTTTCTCCAACATTTTTAAGTACTTTTAACCATCCAAAAAACATAGTTCTATACTTAAAATTTGCACATAAAGGTTGAACAGTGAAGTTGCCATATTTCTAAATTAATTCTATTTCATTTCCTACAAAAATTACAATATATTCATGGAAAGTACTACTGATAGAGAGTAACTATTGGAGTTCACTTTTGGCTTTCATATGGACGTAACGACATATATGGTCTACCACCATTTGATAAATGTAACACTGTCTCCTACCTTTAAATCTCTATGAGTAATAGGAGTCTGACAATGATGTAGCCTAGCTACAGCTTCACATGTATCACAGAATATTCTAAGCACCTCATTCTCAGAAAACCCTACATTCAATCTGTCATTCATTAGTTGTATCACATTGGCTGCAAGTAGAAAAAGACAGCACTAAAATGTTAGGTATGTGTACTTGCAAACGTATGTGAAACTTTTACTTTCATTTACAGCATGATTTTGTAAAAAAATATTCACAAAATGTCCCTTTATACAATGCAAAAATACACACAGAGAACACTTTTATAATTTTAAATGTTTCATGTTCTCCACAAAAAAGATTCAATCAATAAGACACTTCGATAACTCTCATAAAAACTGTGTGATAACATTTCATGTGCATGTTGCTAAGATGCAACTTGAATGTCATCAGCCACATTGCTATTAGTTGAATTCCAGAATTAGAATATTACCATTTTGAATCTCAAACATGTGATATTTTGAAAGTAAAACTACAATGTAGCTTTTCTGTCTTTATTATTTAAATGCTAAGTCAATTTTATAAATTCCAAATATAATAATACATACATGTACAAAAAGACCTTGCAGTTTGAAAATTGATCAGGATAACTTACATCACCAACATTTACCAAGACCAAAGAACAATGTTTTAATTTATATCTTAGGTTGGCCAGCAACTACATGTACCGTATATACTTGCCTGTAAGTCGGATTTTTGGGACTAAATTTTTAACTGCCGGGAAAGGTTCTGACTTATAGACAAGATCCTGACTATGAACTGAAATTTTCAGCCTGAAAATGTCAAAAGCTTGATAATTGACATGAGCGTGACACCAGCATTGAACAGCCAGATTGGTGCCGTTAACCCCTACGTTAAATTATAAACGTCAGTTTTAGAAAGATTGTCTTCATCTTCTACCTTTTACAGCTAAAATATGATACAGCAAAATAGTATTTACTGTTTAGTTCCCACTCATCCATTATGTGTATTTATTTTTACCTGTGTACACTCATAGCCAAAAACCCAAAGGTATAATAGAAACAGGACCCAACTAAAGAACCTAAGTGAGCACGCTCACATACCCCACGCATCCCAATGTTGGATACTCAAGCAAATTTGTTCTTAAGAGAAATACATGTAGAAGGACCCCAATAAAAAAAGAAATAAGAGTGTTTTTTCAGGTTTTAGATTTCTATCTGACTTAATTCTGTTACTCAGAATGGTACTTTCAAACTCCAGACTGTGATTTCTTTGAGTTCTAGTTAATCAAAAGTAAATATCATCATAGCGGATCAAAACGTACACTTGACCTGTAACATATGGTGAACTTATAATCCAAAAATCTGTGAATTTTGCTAAGTTCAAGGCTGGTAATTTCAGTAAAAATCATCGGAGCAAAACAAAATGTACACTTGACCTGTAACTTATCATGGTGAACATATATACCAAAAATCATGTCAATATCTGAATGTGTTTAAAAAAAAAAAGTCTGGAAAACTGTTATTTCCGTGAATTTTGCTAAGTTTAAGGCCCATAATTTTGGTAAAAATCATCATAGCACAACGAAACGTAAACTTGACCTGTAACTTATCATGGTGAACTTATATACCAAAAATCATGTCAATATCTGCAAGCGCCTAAAAAGAAGTCCAGAAACTGAAGATGGACTGACAGACGGACAGGTCAAAAACATTATACCCTTCACATCTTTGTTGCGTGGGTATAATAATGTACCATAATTCATGACAAAGGTAATAAATATTTTAGTTGGTAATGACAATTCTGTTTATGAATTTCTTTTTTTTAAAGATAAAACCTCTTAACTTACTGAAATATCTTCAAATGAGTCGTTAGAGTATCACTAACTTTCTGTTTTATTCTTTATTGTTCGCTATATTTATGATTTTAATTTGGGTTATTGGTTGTACCAACATTTGAATGAATGAGAAAATGGCCGTATCAAAACAATCCACATGGCTTTTAAAGAATTTAATTACTTGCTACTATAGAAACAAATCTGGCTTGGAATTATTCATTTCAATATTTACTTAAGTTATCAAAGTAAACAGGTATAATTTTTTTTTTTTTTTTTTTTTTTTTTGGGGGGGGGGGGGGGGGGGGGGGGTCAGACTTAAAGGTGGATCGACTTATACTGGAGTATATACGATATACCAACAGCCCTGACATCTATGAAAAGACTTACTTTTGCAATACTGCATTAATATCATAACTTCATAGACCCTATTAGGGGTCATATTAATACTGGAGTCTACATATCTAATGATATTTTTGTGGCCTGTCAAGGTCCTCTGAAATTAGAAACAAGGTTAACTAAGACAAACATTTAGCAAAGCTTTTTTGATTTGATTTCTTTTAATGAGTGATAAAGTTTTCTCTTTTAGACACAGATTGATAATATTGAAGATTATGCCAATTTTTGCAAATGATGTAAATGATAAATGATTTTTTGCAAATGATAATAATCATAGTAAAATGCAATTTTTAATTATTAGTTTTGGTTACAACAAATTATTTTGGGTTCAATGTTGCAAGGCACAGCCCAATACCACTGCAGAGGTTGCAACCTGAACAGTGAGACAATTATCTATGGACACACATTCAAATCTGATTAAGCTCTGAATTTGGTTTGTTTTTACATGTTTGAGAAAGCATAACATTTTTATAAAAATCAAACCAGTCAAAGAATTTTTAAATTTGCAATTTGTGACAAATAAGTAATCCATACAAAAGTTGAAATAAAAATGTTTTATCTTTAACCCTTTTCTGGCATCTTAATTTTAAATAGTTTTGAAAGGGCCACAACTCTTTAAACCCATCAAAATCCATTTCCTTTAAGACAAAGAACTCTTGAGGTACAATTTCATAGATTCATACACAGTTACTCAAATTATTATCTGGTGTTTTATTCTGCAATGGGTGAAGTCAGAAACCTCAAATCAATTGCAGCCTTCCTTTTATGGTATGTTACCTTGCAGAACAATTTCAAAGAGATCAATATATACTTTTACCTAATTTTATGTAAGGACACAAGTAAAATACCTGGGTTTGTTGCTTCTATTTTTTAAACAGTACAATATACAAACCCCAAAATTAATTCGGCACAAAATTGTAGAGATTCATACACTTACAGTGAAATTATTTTCTTTACATCAATGTCTATAGATAATGTCGCTCAGATAGTGCATATCATAATACATTTTATAAACACAATTTCATTTTGAATGTATAACGATTGTATTATTTTGGATTTACCATGATAAAGACTTAAATTTTGTTATAGAAATACAATGCACAAGCATTAACTTTTTGATGAATTTACAACCTAAAAACCCAACAATTTTTATAAAAACCTTACAGTATAACATATTTTTATTTGGTTTTCTCTCAAGTTTTTTGTTACTAAAAACAGCCTTGAAATCTGAAATTGAACTGATGTAAACAGTAACCAATAAGTCTGGAAAGTCACTCAAAAGACATTATTATTGTCAGAAATCCATGCCCTTATTAGTATGCCCCTCTTATAATCATGGAGAAAATGTTTAAATTTACTATGACACAACTACTACACTGTCATTACCAAATGTCAAATACCATTGATTGGTACAAATTAATTTACAAGTGCTAATGAGACAGGCAGATACCATTGATTTCTGTCTGGAACATTTCTTGTGTGGTTAAATGGATTGGAATTTTGCTCTGTAATGGCATTTTGACTATTAATATTGTACTTTAAATGAATGTATAGGAATTCCTCAAATGGATTAAACATTAATTTCATTGTAAGAAACGTAGATAGAGAGCATAAAAAAATAATAATACAGTATTTCAAAAGTCTATAGATAATACATTACCACAAACATTTTTTTCCAGTATTAGTCATTACCCACAACCAAGAAAATCAAACATACAACATATCTTTATAAAAGGTAAAACATTTTATGTTGGTCACATGGGTTATCTTTAACAAGCAATACAGTTGTGGTATCAATGAAAAATGCACTGTAATAGGTTTAACATTATACATAATACATGTCAAAGAAAATTAAGGTTTTACTGGAATAATTCATTTAACAAATATTGGAACAAATTAAATGTGTTTTGCCTGAATTACATGTAACCATACATCAACTATGACAAGTACATTTGTAAATCTTTAAGTGGTGTTTCACCTATAAAGTTCAAATTTATATGTTCAGAGCATTCTAAACTTTTAAAACTGATTCAACTAAAAAAATCCTGTTTTATTTCAAGCGTCATTTCAATTCTTATAAATTTAAGTGCATAAATATACGTATCAGGAATTTGGAAAGTAGGGAATCATCAACATGGAAATGAGGATTACGATTAGGAAAAACTAAATCTTAAAGAATGGTCTGCTGAAATTTTGAATTTCATTAGAAAATTGAACAAAAAGATCTTTTCTCAAAATGTCCTTCCAATTTCCGTAAGTTAGAAATGCATTTAGATATTTGTTGATAATATTATATCAATAATCTGTAAACTTACTGTTATGTGGATTTCTCTTTTACAAACAGACAAATCATGTTCATTGTTGACAAACAATCTTTTTAATGCATACTGGTTTCCATTCTGAGCCTTCACAAGGAAAACAATGGCAAATCCACCTAAAATTAAACAATATAAATTTATATACTTATATATATTTGTTCATTCACATTTATTTAATAAAAACAGCTGTTCCATCAGCACTCAATTCTACTTTTTGTCAAGATGGCATTATTAGAGTCCTCAGGTTTGTACTTTAAAGCAACACATACAACCAAGAAAGGTGATACCTAATTGGCTAACAGAAAGGTCTTCTAAACAAAAAGTAAAATGAAGAGTTCTTAAGAGTCAACCAGCAGTAAATGATGTCTAATATCAATTTGATTGACGAACAATAATATCATACAATATTTGTACTAAGGCCCCTAGCAATACATGTGTACTGTATAATTCCTAAAGTATTTTGAAGTGCTGATCAAATCTATTATGGGCTCACAATCACTAGTTAATTGTGTTTCAATCATGGTTCATTTTTCTATTTTTGTTAAGATTGCTTTGATAACATACATAAATCTCTTCCAGTATTTCTCCATTTGGATCCGAGACAAGACTTGGTTACACCAAACTTATTCAAGGCTTATTACTTGAAATTTAATCTACCAATGTGCAATTCCTGACATTTTGCCATTCCGACAGTAAGACACAAAGGAAATGCAAACATTTGTAAATGTCGTTGCTTGAGCTGAATGAGATGCACTTAACTTCTGTAAAATAATTGATATAATGATGCTTGTTACAGCACTGAATTAAGATTGGTCAATATGGCAGTATGATAAGGGGTCATTTTTAAATAACAGGAGAGTTACAACCAACAAAAAAGTTAACCTCAGGTTTGTATATACTTTCAAGTTTCATTTTAGGTAAGAGGTAACACAGGTACATAAACTCCAAATGCATAAAAAGAAATACTAGTATATGTTTTTTTTTATTATGGCATTGTGTTGATTCAAATTGTAATTCAATCTGATGTTGCAGCTCCGTGTGGAATCTTAGCGGGATCGTATCTAACCCGGCCCAAGCCCCTGGACAATTAACAGTTTCATGCTCACTCAAAATTTTCAAGGTATGCAACTCATCTGAAATTTACTGGGTCTCGTCAATAAGATAAGAGTTCCCTGCACACCATCTGCAGTTTCCCTTAATCATTTTTGACCTGAGAGAAGTTTTAACTTTCGTTTTTCATGTTTACTATGAAACGGTCAAAGCCATTGGCGCTTTTGAATGATGGATGTGTGTCCGGACACGGAACCGAAAAAAGTCTGGAATTTCAGAGATCGACCTACAGAATACTATGTGCCCAATGGGCCCACATGCCATCCTTTTTGTGCGCCATGCATAAAATATTCATGCCAATGGTGCAAGGCACGGTCTAGAATAAACACTGCTTCAATACTTTCAACTATTTTATCTGTACATACAATTTGTACATTTAACAGTAAATTACACTGTTAAACACAGAATTGTCAAATATATCTTGATGCATAGACAGAACAAGTAAACTACAGATACATGTATACTGTATATGTATATGTATATCGAAATTGTGACTCCTACACATGTGACAGGTGGAGAGACTGTTACTCCACTCACTCCCTCTCCCTTGTGGATTGTTTAGAAACTAAAATGCATGTTGGCAGTACAGAGCAAGTAACAACCAAAAAATGTAAATGTAATCAACTGATGCAAAGTAGTTGCTCAAATTACATAATATTTTTCGCAACATTTCATTTTGATAATAAAAAGGTTTTTGATAATGAAGTATTGCAAAAAATATTATTTTTTGCAATATTTCATTATCAGAAACCTTTTTATTATCAAAATGGCCAAAAAAAAATACCCTATGAGAGGTTTCAGTGCCCTTAATTTCAGAAGTTGTTCGAAACCAGATTACAGCTGCAATTAATTAATTTCATCCTTTAGTTGCTTAAGTCATTATAGTACTGTAAAACAATTTACCAATTTTCATGAAAATGACATAAGTTCAGAATGGTGGCATCATGTGGTACAATATAATACATAAATTCATTCTTTCAATTGACTTTCTTGTTTTAATAAATCATAATTCCTGATTCTAGAATCATTGAATTTACACGCAGCAGCACACAGGAAGTGGTTCTCTACAGGACTGATTTGCAGATAAAAAAGAACAACATTCCACTACAAAACTACTTGGAATTTGCTAAATAATGAAATTGTCAAAATGTTACAGGGGGCATGTTACTGGCAATTAATAATATATGCATGTAGAAATATTACCGTGCACTGGAATCAGGTCTACATTATGCATTCTTATTTGTTCAGTGTACATGCACCTAACTATTATCTTGTGATGTGCATGTCTATCACGAATTAACTATATTCTTACCCTCTGCAATCACATCTTCAATAGTAACTGTGAATCTACCAACACTGAAAACCTTCCCTATGTATTGTTGAGCCGAGGAATCTGCCTTTGTAAACAGCTTTTTCATTTTCTGTACTTTGCTGTGTATGAGTTTTCATCTATGAACATAGTGTCAAGTGTTCAATTTTCTATCAGTAGGCGGTTCTCAAGTTCTGTTCATGGAAGTAGGAGCTTCCAAGGGTCACGTACTCTTTCCTATAGCAATATTCATACAGCGTAGTAAATTTCAATGTTGGAATATATAGAGAAAATATTATTCACAGAACCATACCAACTTAAATGTCAATGTTTACAAGATCTGAATTATTGAATATTCTAAAAGTAACTGTGATTCATCTCAAGCACCTGCTGCCAAATTCTTGTAAATCTCGTACAAATTTAAGGTCACGTGATTTATTAACACAACTTTTCTGCAAGTTTAAAATTCAAAAAGACAATTTGAGATATACATTTTGTTTCAGTAGCATAAATTTATGCATGAATTTAATTTACATCGAACAGCAGGCTAAAATATCCCCTTAATTTATCAAAGAGATGAGAACTTTCTTAGACTATCGCGAGAACAGAGGATTTTTTAGGTCTGACCAAACACCGACACTCATAAAGTTGAATTCGAATGTAAGTTGGGGGGAAAAAATCAGATACGGAGTAGCGTAGGGTATGCCGTATATATGTAGTGACAGAGAGATCTGATTTAAATTTGATTGGGGATGTGAGTTTGGTTGTTATGTTCTTTCACCTTATTAACATGAAATCGTTATCTTGCTTAAGTCAAAGAGTAAGAGTAAGATTGAAACACGCATGACACATTTGACACATTTCTATACATTATAAATATAACAGAGTTTACCAAAAACACCATTTAGCACTAGTTGTGTGAATTTATGAATGCATGCAAATTTGAAATTACAACTTGTTAGGAGTTACATGTTTTACTCTAGATACAGAAATTTACATGCATGATCTTTGATTTTATTAAATGCTTCTCACAGCAAAGCTTGACTTGACCACAGAAGTGGAAATCTGAACAGTTGAACGAATATGGGTATAGCATTCAACAGCTCAAATGTCTTTAATGAAATGTTTAACACAGCATATGATTCTCACACAAGAAAGTGGTCAATGAACTTAATGCTTGTTTTTTTTTGTCCCTTCTGGTTCTCTTAAAATTAATTCCAATCTCTGTTTAGTATGGAACCTTGTGACACAACTTCATAGAGATCCATTAACATCATACTATGAATCATAATTACAAATGCAGTAAATTTTTACAAAAAATGAAATAAGAAAATGGAATTGAGAACCAGGGGGATGGTAGAAATGTTACATACACAGGCAAGGACTGTCTTTTTCCTGTCAGTTTTTTTACTGGTATTTTTGGGGTTTGTGAAAAAATCATGATATCTTTGTTGTGTGGGAAATATAATGCTATTTTTGGGGTTTTTGATCCTTCAGGATCAAAATATCTTATGTCACTGGTTTGTGTCTGGAACTTCCATACTATTTCTGAACTCTTAACAAAAACATGGTCCAAATATGATTAAACAGAAAGAATTATTACTCCAAACTCAATCTAAATCTTCCCATTTTGGTATGGAACCTTTTGGAATAATAATTGCATAGAGATCCACACACTTTTACTCATTTTGTTAGAAACAAGAAAATTGCTTGTGTTCAGGCCTTTTCAATAGAAAACTTCTGTATATATATATTTGCATGTTTGTGGTCATAACCACCAAAATCAATCCCAGTCTTACCTTAGGGTTATTAACTATTTAGTACAACATCCTAGAGATCCATAGACTAATACTTGAGTTATTTACATCAATTTCATGAAATGCTTGTTTTTGGCCCTTAAGCTAAATGTAGTTGTGACCATAACACCCAAATCAGTACCAACCTTCTTTCTATGGTTTGAAAGTTAGAGGTGAATTGTATTAAAATTTATAATTTCTAAGTTTTATAATAAAATCTACTATTTTCAGAAATTGGATGCTTTGTAATATTTTTAATGGCAATGCAAGTTCAGAGATGTTCCTAGCTTAAAACAATAGTTTTTACTTGCTTGGCCAGTTCAGAGTTAGTCTCTATTTAAAGTTTAAACCAATGTGTGCTTCTGGATTGGTCACTTTGTCATCAGTATTGTCAATATTGTTTTGGTATATATTTCTGCTACTTTTTGATTTAGTTCCACTAAGATCTTTTTCAGAGCCACTAAATGCTCTAACGTCACAATGTTTTTTTAACCTGTCTTGCTGTGTACTATAATGTAAGATATGTAATTTGTACTGATATCAACAACTAATTAGTTCATATTGGTTCATGTATTTTCAGAATGGATTCCCTGCAAGCATCAGGAGAAATCATTCAAGTTTGGTTAGAGAAAGTGTTTGGAGGTGATTCAGTACCTTCTTATGAACTAAATAAAATCACTATACAGACTCTTTATAAACTAATGAAACTAAATGAGACAAGAGATAAAGATGTTTCTATTGTTATAGGAGACATGAGACAGAAGGCAGAGGAATACAATATTGAGGCAAGAAGGTTGGAAGATATAATGAAGAAAATAAATCTGCCAATTGCAAACCTTTCTCAGTCAGGTGTTATGAGTTTGAGAACATTGGCAAACATAGCACTGTTATTGCAAACTAAAGATGTTTCAGAAACAAGTTATTTATTGGCATTGCAGCATCTACAGAATGATTTATACAAAACAAGGGAGGAACTAAAATATGAGGAGAGATTAACACAAACATTAATTGAAAAAACCAAAAAAGCAGTCCACAAGTATAATTTGTTAAAAAAAGCAGCAGATGATCTCAAAGAGCAGAAAACAAAAGAGGTACCAGAAATAGAACGCAGAGCAAAGGAGTCAGGATTTCTATACAGCAAAGCAAAGGAGTATAAAGATAAGATAAACCAGTTTCAAAATGAACTTTATCGTAGTAAAGCAGATCCAAATATTTATCATAGTGCTCTTGTTAAAATGTCTGAAGAGCTTCAGTCATTGATGGAACAATTATCTCCCTTGAAAACAAAGCTCAAAACTTATCATAGTTTGCCACCTGATGTGTCATTAACAAAAGTTAAGATTGAAGAACTGAGACAAGAGCTTTCTAGACTTGAAGCAGAACTTTCTAGGAGGATTGATTTAGCACATATGTAGATCTGTAAAACTTGCTTGTTGCTTGTTATAAAGTTTATGTAATCCTTTCTTTCATGGTTTCCTGGTAACATTGAGAGTTCTTATATGCCAACAAAACTACAATTATAAGTAGAGATTTCAAATTTGAAGTACAACACAGTACTGCAGAAAATCTTTCTGTCGCAATCTTAATTAAAATTAGACCTTTCAATTGTTCCATTCAGTCACTGCATGTATTGGGTCTAACAACACTCCATTCTACTCTCTGTTCTGACGACCTTTTTCATCAGCCAATCAGATTTCATCTTTCACGGTTTTGAAAGTATTATTCAAAGGGAAAACCCCTTAGGTCATCAGAACGGAAAGTAGAATGGAGTGTTGTTAGATCCTATGTGCTGTGAGTGAATAGAACAATTGATTGATCAATTTTATTTAGAATGTTTCTGCTGATAACATGATTTAAAGAACATCTGGGAAAATGTTGATACTTCAGGAACTCAAATGACCAGAGTAGGTCAAGGTTGTACTTATGTTATTTCAGTATAGCACAATGTACGAACTAATCCTCTTATTCACTATTTTCCGAAGAGTTGGCATTTAAAATAGTTTAGTCCTGTCAAAATAAATTTAAAAACCTTAAACAAAATTGCAACAAAGTCTACATAAACCTCAAAATAAGCATTTCAAATTACATTGAAAAGGGGAGATATCTCCTTAAAAATAGGATATTTTGTCAATTGCATGTATTGTATGATGATACTTTGATGTACTTGTTTTGTTCTTTAGTGGATTCCAGGCTGCTCATTTACTTTTCTTTCTTTGTACATATTTTTTTTTATTTTATGTTCTTTGTTGTGTTTGTCTATTTTCCCTGTTTTTATCCTTGGAATATATTTTATTTTATCATTCAAATCTTGGTTCCTTAATTACACATAAAATAGCAGAAAATGCTTATTTTCTGACACTTCAATCAACTTAAGATTTGAAAACAAAAAGTTGGTATTGTTTATATCTGCAAACAATTTCTCAACAGTTTTTAAAAATCTTAACCACAAATAGTAAAATATTTAATACATTGTTTTCATCAAAATTCAATATCTCAAAGAATGATTTACTATTTAGAACTCTTTGATGAAAAAATATGAGAACTCTTTTTAAGATGCAGTTGATCCTCTGATGAATGCTGAAATGTCTACTACCTTAATATTTTATTTATCAGATATGGCATTATTTTATAAAAATCAAAAAGGAAGCTCAAATCAGTAGAAAGAAATAATTCACCATTTTTCACAAAATTTAGAGTTACAGAGTAATTTTAGTGTCAACAACAACCAGATGGGCCTACTTAGAAGTTGTAATAAGAATGAAATGAGTGTAAATAGTTCTCAGACCTTGAGTCATCATTACTTACAAGTCTGTAAAGTTTGGAACAATTTAAATAAGGTGTTCTCAAGGTATGATGCAACATAAAAAATCACCCTTTTTAGAGTGTCAACATTCAGTAACTCGGAAAGGAAACAAATGAAATTCACTAAAAAGTGAACAGAACTTCAGATAATTTTAACAAATAACTGTGTAAAGTTTTAGGTAAATTCTACCAGGAGAAAAGTAATTCTGAACTGACCTTGTTCATCCTGGTGGAATTCTTGTCTCTGACATATTCACCACATTCATCTTCGTTATATTGAGTGAAATTTATTTCTTGGTTTGTTTTTATTTATTTTGTGAGTTATTTATCTTACTGAATCAAATTGTCTTCTCTGCCTAAAGTAGAACATTGGCACCTAATGACGATTTTGTGTTGAAATGCTTTATAAGATGAGTCTTGGTATGAATTCAGAGGTCATGTAACATACAAAATAAAATACAGTTGTGGTACAATTTCGTGCAGATACATGTTAGAATAGGTTTATGGACATTTTGGCCAATCAGTATATTCTGATCCCTCAGCTTGTTATCACAAAAAAAAACAATGTCCAACTGCGAAAAAAAAATGTGGTCATATAAGAAAAACAGTTGGGTTATTCTGTTTCATAAAATTCATATTAAGTGAAAGTGTGTCATGTATGAAAGATGGACAACACCAGGCATCACGTGGACACCAGATGGTAAAACAGAGAGAGGCCAGACTAAAGAAACCTGGAGAACAACAATTGAAAAGACACAAGATCTTGGATTTTAGTCATGGACCGATGCAACCAAAATGGCAAAACAAAAGAGACAGAGGGAGAGGACTTGTTGATGGCACTATTCCCCTCAAGGAGAGGGAAGTTAGTCAAGTAAGCAAGACAAAACCTACAAAACTATTTTATTTTATAAGGGACTATAATACTAACATTTATTAGTTATATAAAGTCCCTGATTTTATCCAAGGACTTCGAATTTGGGAAAAGTATCTGATGAAGTTTTAAAGTTTTCTGTCCACTTTGTCAGAAATCTGTGTTGAGTATTAAATCGTGGACCAAATTAATAAAAGCGTCAAGCTTTAAAAAAGGTTACGTGGATAGATTCTACTATTCAGGAAGAGCATTCAAGTTACAAAAGTAAAATACCGTTGTTTCAATTTTAATCATTTATTCAAAGAATAAACACGATTATAACCATGAAGACATACACAGACATACATGCACTTTAAACAATTACCGGTATTTATCAACATAAAATTGAGCAACATTTTGTTCCCATATTTGGAATGTCAAGTTAACTCTATCACATCTGGCACTGTCTGTTACAAATATATGTTCTTTAACTCCAGTTGCTTTCAACACATTGTTGGTAGATAATTTGATATTTCGATCTTTAGTACCTAATTCCTCTACCCTAAAAGTAAAGAAAATCTCAATTGTAACCTGTATCACATGCTGTATCAACCGTTACTCCTATATTACCCCAATGCCACCAGCCAACGATGTGATATAAGTCGAGAGTTGATACCACGTGATACAGTTTTCATTATATCATATACTTAGTGTGATCCGGATAAGGGTGCGATACCTGTATAGTGATTTATTTTTTCTAAGACAAAAAGTGACTCTTTAGGTTACAGACCACCAATTCAACCAATGAGCATTTGGAACGTACGCAAAAATAGTCCTACGCAGAAATTACCCCTGTTCCTCATAGTGCTGTGAAAAAAGTTCTCATCTTATTTAAAAAATTTAAACAGTTTCTGACAGGAAAAACATTTCTGTACATTTTATAGGTGCATTTTGCTTCTTGTGATGTGAAGCCTAATCTCCACAATGATTTTTAAATATACCCCTATCTTGTGAAAACACTGGGATTTCCCATGCTATTTATAGACCCTTCACTTCCGGTGACCAGTACTTCACTGCAAGTCTGCTAACCCCACATGCCATTCTGAGGATTGTGAGCTGACATATGTAGAATCATGCTGATATATAGTCCTCTGCAGGTTAAAGTTAAGGTAAAGTCCAGAGAAGCCATTGAATATTGTGAAATTAGCATAGAAGCCTATGGGAAGTGGAATTAGTGGTTTTTAGCCTATAGGTATAGCGGTATGATACGGGTTATGCGATACAGTTAAACGATATTGGGTTTTAAATTTATGATATGAAATAGTATCAAATGTGGAAATTCTTTCTGGATAAAGATAATTACAGAAACTATATGTTCTTGTTTTATACCCGGTGTTTTATGACAACTCTTT
This sequence comes from Perna viridis, assembly GCA_037379345.1. Taxonomy (NCBI): domain Eukaryota; kingdom Metazoa; phylum Mollusca; class Bivalvia; order Mytilida; family Mytilidae; genus Perna; species Perna viridis. The sequence goes on along the minus strand of CM074514.1, from coordinate 23,212,572 downwards.
ACAACAATAAAGAATATATAGATATTTATGATAACTTAAGGTACATATGGCATTAGTTTCAATGTTTTTTAGGAGACTTACAGATTCTATTTCTGTTTGATTAACATTGACCAGTATATAAGTGAAGAGAGGTCTCAGTTCTATTGTCAGTCTGTCATACTTCAGTGTGTTTATTCCATCTTTTTGATACGTAGCTTTACCAGACTTAAGGATATCAAACCTATAGATAATAAATACAACACATATATAGTAGTGAAAAACTTCAACTTTCATACTGATATAAAGAATTAACTGCACAATAAATTCCTTTGAAGTTTCATGTGTGTGTGTGTGTGTGTGTGTGTGTGAATTATGAAGTAGACAGTCTTTTAAGAGTAATGTTTTCCCCCGACAACATTCCTTTTTCTTAGAAGTTATTCTATTCTTAGACTACTCATTTATAGCTAAAATGGAATCATACCTTGCTAAGTTTTCGTTCTGTCTGGCATGGCGAAGCATGGTGTATCTAGCAATATCCTCTGGATATCTTGTAATTGTTAGATTCGTTATATTGATTCTGTAATATAACAATTTGAAAAAAATAGAATTAACAAAAAAACTTGTCTTTATAACTGAACTTGACATAATTATCTTCTGATCCCATGTCCATTGTTTCGTTTTATCCTTTCAAATCTCAGGTACAATGCTGCATTCATATATTCCCCTACCTCGTGAAATTCCGTTTGTTTTCAAATCTCTTTTCTGATCCATCCTATATTGGGCGTGTTTCCAGAAAATTTTGATCTACAGCATCTTATTTAAAACTGTCCATATTATTCTCTCCTTCAATGCACCCTCGTCATGCTAAAATACACCCACTTTACCTCCCGTCTTCACCACCCTTATTCTTATTTTTCACCATACTATATGACAACGTAACCTGTTGTAACCTTTTATTCCACAACGCTCGATTATTGAACGAATTTAAGAGGCAACCAAGAAAACATTTTACCTATTAAACATATCATCATCCTCTCCTCCCCATCCAAAATATCGGTTAGAGTAGCCATTCAGTGTGTAAAACTGTTCTCTGGAAATTGCTGTGACTCCTCCAAATATATACAACACTCGATTATTGAACGAATTTAAGAGGCAACCAAGAAAACATTTTACCTATTAAACATATCATCATCCTCTCCTCCCCATCCAAAATATCGGTTAGAGTAGCCATTCAGTGTGTAAAACTGTTCTCTGGAAATTGCTGTGACTCCTCCAAATATATTGTCGTAAGGTAGTCTGAAAAATTCATTGCAATTACAAATAAAGTGGAGTCATTAAATTTTCCAACCTTTGTATTCTAATACCGAATGTTTACCTAGACAAACCCCTACTATAGATCAAAATCCTCTTGTATATAAAATAATTGTGATAATTAAATGAGAAAAATGTATATCAACGGGGCTGGCTCCAGGAATAGGTTTCTTCGTTTTTGTCCATTGTCATTGTCAATTAAAAAAATCGTGCAAACATAACTCAGTAGTGTTTTTTATATAGATTCTCTTTCATCAATCCACATTGTTCATTATTGCTGCACTTGAGAAAAAAAAATTTTGACAGGAGAGTGGAGAGTTGGGAAAGTAATCAAGGGAACCAAAATCCTAGCGGAAATGAAAAGAATGTAATCCAGGTACAAAGACCAGACGTGGAAAACAGCCAATACAACAAAGAACATGGAGTAACTAAAATAATACATACAAAGTAACAAAAGTAAATGAGCAACTCGGACTCCAATAAAAACTGGGAGCATGGAGCAGTTGCATCGGTAGGGTAAACGTCCTCTGCTTTTCTAGAACAACCTGCAGAGCTGCTCATAAAAAGTCAAGTCCGGAGTAGATGAAAGAGGAAAGGAAAACCATGACACGTTGGAATCAAGAATAGGCTAAATATCATGAAATCTGTGGAAAACCTATAAATGTTGAAATGGCGGGATACCTCCGATGCATAGACACCCCCGGTGGTGTTGGGATTGAAAATATGTTATCATTCGTGTATATTTTTATTATTATGCCTCGTGTGAGAGATGGACCAACAGTGGATGCAGAAGGGTTGGCACCCCCTTTTCATTGGAAAATTTTTCATTTTCATGTGTGAAATTGACAAAACATGCATGGCAAATAATGTCCCATCCCCATTTTTCTGAGGAACCTCAGCTGGCACCCTCCTTTTCAAAAATGTCTGGATCAGACCCTGCCTCATGTTCTCCTTCTACAAGTTAAGCATAAACCCATTAATATGTTTTGTTCTCTGTTATTCTATTTCCTTTTTTTGTTTGTTTTGTCCGAAAACAATATAGTAATCTACGTGAACTTACTTGTACTTCATTGTATCCACGGCAACCGACATGTGCCTTGGGTTCAGGGGACAGCTGTATAGATTATGATCATTTTCTGGTAGTAAATCGACGTCATGGAATACAAAACATTGATAATCATATAACTTCAGTGACTCTATTGCACCAACGTTTAATAATAAAGCTCTGTTGAACTTAACTGTCTGGTCCTGAAAAAAGTATTATGAACCTATTTTTATAACAGATTTTATAATTGAAAGAATAAAATTAATACTTTCTCGCAATTTTTATCCGACTGCAAGATTTTTAGATGGTGGATCTTGATCAAATTTTATAACAATGTTTCATACAAGAAAAGAAAGGGTGATACTGGTTTTGGGGTTTATGAATTAGAATTCAGGAAAAAAAACAAGCATTTTAAGAGTGTGTTTTTTTAATATAGCATTACTTTCAACCGTTTTGGAATCATATGGGTACAACATTGGACTACGCGAAAAAAAAATCAAATTTTAATTGGATTTCTTACGAAAATCCCTATGTGCAATTCCAAAACAGATTTCAGATATATCTTACGGTTTACGAGTAATAAGGGATCAAAGTGGGCCATGCCTAAAAAAAAACTACTTTCATATTTTTTGGTCTGATTTTGAATATTTTTATAAGATTCCTTGTTAAAATTCCAGTCTACATTTTTAAATCTGATTTTAGATATCTCTTTAATACGGTATTCGACTTAGAGGGGTCAAAGTTATAATTTTCAATTTCCACTTTTCACATCTGTTCAGGGTTTGACCTTTGTGGGCGTATCAAACTGCACTGTACAGATCAATTTATTCATTGTTTTGCTCAATGTTGGACCGAATGTCCACATGAGCTGTTGGCATCGCCTTCTCTCCGTTATGGTTGGCGATCATAGTTCATTTTTGTCGTTTACTTTTATAAAAAAATATCCTTCTCCGAATAGCTGTGTCGACTACATACGGAACTAATTTAGGTCTCAAACACCCTTGAAAACGATGCCGCCAAACAGACGATACTAACATTACCTTTGGCCTTTGAACAGATATGTGTATTCAATAATCATCAACACCATGGAAATTTCCCTGTTTGCTGATAATGCTCAAATGAATTTAAAAAAAATAGACATGCAAGTGTCAATTATAATCATTTTATAAGAGCTTACTAGATCTACCACGAAGACACCATAGTCCAGCTGTTGTCTTTGTAGCATTGGGTGGAGGTTATTAAGAATAATTTTCAGCTGAATGTCCCGGTCTCTGCATGGTATTACAACAGCCACACGGTGGCGAGATGTGCAATTCACTGGCTTGTAACGTCCACCTGGTTTCAGGTTCTGTAACTTAGATTCGAGCTCAGCCCATGTTAGTACCTCTTTAGTTGGATTAATTGTGCCCTCTGAAATAAGTTAATCATTACACTATTCGTAAGGTGTATTAGAATAGGGAATGATATACTTAAAATAAGGTTTTTCACCTGTAAAAAATGGCCCTCTACGAGTGTTGTATGAATATCTTAAGACACACAATTTGCGTATTTATGACACAATTTCGCCTTTACAAGGCAACAAGGCAATATGTCCCCCCTTATATTTTTTTTCTCCAAATAAATGATACAAGAATGAAATGTACCGTTTGTGCAGCTTGATATAACCCTGCACATTTTGAACAAGTCAAAACACAACATCCCAGTTTAACACAACTCTATTTTTTGGATTTGATCAAATATTTAACATAGCATAAGTTTCGGACAAAGAGCGACGACGAGAATAAACTTTACAATTACTTTTATTCATCTTGAATTAAATATGGTAATAAAAAGTAATCATCAAGCCAAATACATTACAATATTACCAGGCGAGTAAACCTTTTGTGCCCCTCCAATAGCACAATCCGCATAAACAATATAGTAAACTGTCATATTTACATATACAGTCGAGATCTCTACTCATCACTTAAAATGAAATCCCTTTAAAACATACTATCAAACATTTTAGCTACGTTGAAATTGAGTTACCTCCTTTGAACCACATAAGATAAGTTTTACTTAGTTTCGTATACTATTTTTTATTGTCCTCTTGTTCCTATGTGGGTGAGGACATAACCTAAAAATATAGGATATTTGCCTTCAGGTAAATTTCATACAGATCTATTCGCTGAGCCTCTTGTCAATCAACCTATTCATATAAACATCTTTAAAAATTGTTTAAACTGATCAAAAATATCATAAATTTATTCAAATATGCATTTAGCCCTCTTTTGCACTTTATGACTAAGGTTGATGTCTTAACATTTGTAAGGAACCTTGCTGGAAATTTCTTTATAATCTTTCAACTATTAGTCAATTTTATTTTATTACCATAATACCAAAGGCATACGGACGACGCGGGACGACAACACCTTGCCAGAACACAACCTCAAAAGTATAAAACATGTATGTATTTTTATCATAAATTGACCTCCTTAGTCACAAAATATACAAGAGACAAATAACGTTTGTGATTCAGCCATTCGTGTTTTTTTTTTTTTTTTCATACTTACGCAGATCAGGGGGTTCCAAAGGACAAAGTGGCGGTAGGGGCATACTGTTTCTGTAGAACAACTTCCAGAAAAATATTCTATTCAAGTATGAGTCGTTCCTGTTTTCACATATCTTCTCTTTGCATTCTGAGTCACTTTGGACTATTAAGAGTAAAATTTGTACTGCGAGACATAAAGCACCAACTATTGGGATATATCGCAATCTACAGCGGCCTAGGAATTTCCCAGTTATAAGTCTAAATATTGGAAAAACAGTTGAATCATGTGTATGCAGGTTTTTTGTCATTGTTTTTGCAAAAGGCACACGTCCATCTTTACCAGGTCTTTTACGTCAGAATTTCTGTGATTCTGAAAGCTAGAAGAAAATCGAGTGTTGAGACTTATAATCACAATGCCAGACCTGCAGAATTCTCCATTTTCGTTTTTCAAGGTAATATATTCACTGAAAATGCATACACACGTATACACCTTACACGTCCGTAAATAGGGTATACATATGCATTAAAAATATTGTCTACTGCCTACAGGTACGGGGGGTCTTTCGTGGTGGATATTTTAAGAATTAGTCCGCGATTTGTGTAAAAATATAACAATGTTTAAGTTTATCTGAAAAAAAAATTGACACAATTTAAGTAACTATTGCCGAAATAGTTTTTCTCATTGAATTAATATAACGTTTACAACAGAAACAAACTTGGTCTTGAATTTGACCTATACTATAGTATTTGCTTCGTATCCCCGAGATACTATCAAAATTGGTATTACGTATTTTAAGTACACTTATAAAAATGATGAAAGTTTATGTCTTACCGTTCCTTATAACACGTTCATGTTAATTTTACAACAGGTAATTGTCAAATAGGTATGTTACACGTCAGAATGTCAATTTTGTGCTTACATTCTTTGTTTGAAATAAACATTAATTTGTGAATTAAGTGTAGAATTGATTGTCAACCAGATGCATCATTTCAAGTTTCTACTTTGAATTAAGATGGCTATAAGTTATATATAAGTACCGGTCTATAACTAAAGAACTTAATAATTTACTTACGTCGTTACCTACAACCAAAACCACCGATCATACGAAGTAGTCTAATGGTCTTATATAATAGTATTATATATACAGATTACAAGGAAAAACTTACTATAATATTTTCAACATCAGAGAAACATGGCTGCTAAATGTTTGGCTGCGGAAGCAAGGATCAAGTTACTATTTACAAATTATCATGTGTAATATCTTCCACACTTCTTGTAGTGAGATCGTGATTATACACCACATGTTATCATTTCATTGACTGCATTTATGCCGATAATTATTTTAGTTATTCACTTAATCAAGGCAATATTGTTTTATATAGTCCGGTCTTTTCTGGCGAGTATTACAAAAAAAAGGTTTCTGGTTGCACTTAATTATAATCATAGACCTGCAATTTATACAGATCTATGGCTGAACAATTCTATGTGAAACTTTTCAAAGAAATCCCTGGGGATCATTTTGTTAAAACAATATTCTGATGAATTTAGAAGACTTCCAAATGAGTCGAAATAACTTCAAAGAAATCCTTGGGGATAATTTTGTTAAAAAAAAATATTCTGTTGAATTTGGAGGACTTCCAAGTAAGTCGAAATAATTTGTGCGTACATTTTTTTTTAACCATCTCCTTTCATCAGAAAATACCTTTGCTTCCGAAGTCAAAGCAACAGAAAATAACAGTCTTTGGATAATACACACAGGCATATGCGACCATTATACGTGTTATTGTAAGGTATAGGAGTTGATGTTTTCTGAGACAAGTACCTTTGATAATAAAACTTATTTAGAACCTTGGATTTCCGTATATCATTGATGAGTGCTCTTTAAACTGCTTTCAATAGAGAGCAATCATCTAAAATTTCGATTCAGGTAAAAATGAATTTTCTTCAGAAATATTCACATAATAACCACTGACGAAGTAATTATATTTGGGTGTAATCCCCAGAAACCCAGGAGTGTCTTCATATCGCATACGTGCTGTATATATGTAAGGGCAGATACAAGAATTGAAGAACGGTGAGGCGCTGATTGACCTAAGACAGAGGGGTTGCGCACCGTCATCCGGTAGTATTTTTTTTTCATTTCCGTAAAACGGGAGGACGCCAGGTCATTAACCGCCTTTGATACATGGAATAATAACCTGGGAGACGGAGTCACCCCTGATTTTCCGAGAGAAATCTGAGAGATCAACAGAAGCATTACTATCCTTCGCAAATTGCTACACCGTTTATATGCTTGTGGAAGTTGCAGTTTGCTGGAATTGTCGTAAAAGTAAAAAAAATGTTTGTCCACGATCCTCAACATCGTTCCCCATCAAGTACAATCGGTTTAACAAGATCATTTTTTTTCAGTTGACACGATGTGAATGAGTTAATACTTTTAAAACTAAGTAAAAGGTAATAGCAAAATTTCCCACAGGCAAACTATAGGCAGTAGTCAAAAGAAGGAAAGCCCCAGATAAATGGGAATACCAAGGCAATAAAAACCAGGCGCACAATGATAAAGAAGTTTTACGGCAGAAACAGAATAATATGGCAGACAGATAGTCAGTAACTTTATTTTAAGTCACGTCGGTGATATATAAATACAAACATAAGTACAATTGCAAATTTTGATGTAATGTTTTTGTACTCATAATTCAACTACCCAAGTTATTTAGCTTTATCCTGTATTTACTCAGATTTTTTAACGAACACTGGATACGATATCGCAATTGTTAACATGTAAATAGACTGTTCCAAAGCTCGATCGGAGTGCAGCATATTTGTTTTAGGTAAATCAACATGGAAGGCAAAGCGGTCGTTGAAAGCGTTGACGTTCAACAAATTAGGTTTCTAATACCTTATTAGAGCATGAAATAATTGGCCATACAAAATTTTCGTTACAATTTATAGTGAAGGTTCGCTCTGTTTCCCAGTTGCAAGGAAAGCATTCGCTTTTCTCTACAAATGGATGCATTTGTGCTGCAGTACTAGTCCAAATAATTATTGCTTTTATGCTGGTACCTCGAATAACCGAAAACATGTGACTGCACATTTAAGTTTTATTTAATTTTTTTGCACAGTGCTGTAAATAACAGATGATGCTGAAATATCTTATGTCAGATGCAGATACTACTTTTAGCCCCGTGCAGGTCCGGGTGTTAAAAGAATATTCCTGCAGCAGCGCTAAGCTTGTCATTAAAGATGACTAAACAGTGCTCAGAACCTTAGCCGGGGGCTAGGGCGCTCTGCCCACAGAGCAACTGGGTTGTGTGCCCCAGGTGGTTACATGCTGGGGTTGTCAGGCTATAATACGGAAAACCTGACAGCAAACCATAGGGGTGCACAGTGTTGGGAAAGATGCCACATTCCTCACACGTTCAGAAACCCTACTGTGGTATTTTCCCGGTGTAGGAACCATAGGGCTCCGCCACAGGAGGCTAAATTGCCCGACCCTACCCACCTCTCCCTATTTCCAGTGGCAATCAAAATTGGTCAACCCCATTATCCTTATGTCCCATCCCTTTTTTCATTTCATCATCATTTCATTTAATTTTATCATCTATTTCATGTTCATCGTCTGAATATAGCTGAAATATTGCTGCTCGGATGTTAAACTCCAACAAACAAAAACAATAAAAAATAAACCATTAAAATGGTCCTCATTCTCTCACACTGTTCCAATCTCGATCTTCAATGAAAATATTGATGTCACCATTTTTTACTGAATGTAACTCCTGGCAAGTATTTCCATATATGGTAATTGAGTGTTACTTTTGGTTTTCATTTATTCATTTTAATTTGGTCCTCATGAAAACACATTTAATGAATCATTCTAACTTTATTAAGTGCTAACCTGATAAGAAAACATTTGTTAAAAACATGATAATTTTTGTGTCACATTTCCTTCAACTATTCATAGTTTTTTTTTAGGAATGAAGAAGGCAGTAATGGGGAAAGAGGTAATAACTGTTATGAATATGGATGAAGTGCATGCACATATGTATATTGTACCCCTACTCTTAAAGATAAACATAAAGGCTTATTTTTCTTTGAGATGAAAATTTTACTTAAAAATACAGTTTTAACATAATAAGACATACAAATGTTCCTTGGTTTTCTGTTATCTGTAGTGACACAAGTTGACTCAAAATTTATGAATTATACTTACTAACATGTTTTACAACATTCTTCTGTTATTAAGGGTTAAACCTTTAGTAATTTGTAGATGGTGAATATTTAACTTCATGCATTTTGCATCTTAACAAGTATCCTCACAGATGGATCTAAGGGAGCCCCCTTATCAATTTGCAATAATAAAAACAGTATATTTTTGCATATAAATGTGTGCATTAAAATGTGTTTATCAGCACTTTTTGGGGCCCGTGGTGGGTCTCCATGGCCCCCTTGGGTGATTGTCTGGATCAGCCACTGTACCTTATTTTAATATATCAGAGATGATGTCAAATTTTCTGTGTACTGTAAACCAACTAATATTTGTGTTAATAAACTTTTGCAAATTTTAGTAAATGGACTGATTCGCAGATACTAATTTTCGTGATATTGACATCACTGAAAATTAATATTCGCAGATCTACAACTATCTTGTCAAATAAAATACAAATAAAATGAGTTATCTTTCTTTGTCTTTTCATGTCTTCCTATGGATATCCCTCCTATAAGGCTATATGATGGGGAACCACCATTTATTGTATAGTTAACATTATTGACTTTGTCTTGTCAACTGCCCATCAATATTTATGGGTGAATGATTTTAATGCTACAAAACATTATTTTATGGTGAATTAAAAATAAATATTTTATGTACCAATCCTACGTTTTTTCAGGTATTAAGACAAAAATTAAAATCAAAGAAAGATAACTGTATTTGATCAACCAGAAGTTGAAAATTCGATGGAAAATTGTACAAAAGACACCCAACCTGATCAATCGAATTTCCCAGACTTGTTCGCGGATATAAACTTTTGCGATTTTCACAGGCTCGCGAAAACTGTGAAAGTTTATATCGCACGAAAATTTCTTGGTTTACAGTAACTGTTGATGAAAAAAGTAGTATTAATTTTTAATGTTATGTATGAATAGGTGAGACAAATGGTGAAGAACGAGAACAAATGGAAATTGATGGTGGATGCTATTGGTGGGTGTGCTTAACTATTCCATACTTGAAGTTGTAGATTGTAGTTGCTATTAGAAACAATGCTAATTTTGATTTTAAAAAAAGTTTTTAGATTTGAAAACCTAAGGATTAGTTAATCAGTATATTTTTATTATTGCTATTTTGTTTAAAATCCCTTTGATCTTGCTATACGACAATTTTCAATCTCATGCCAGTTGAGTGAGAATGAAAACTATTGCTAGTATTGGACGACACAAATAACCGTCTGTTTGTTTACTGCATGTGAAGTAATCACTAATTTGTGGCTATGTTTTATAGTCTACAATGGAAAATGATTAAATACAGTAACCTACCCGATTAGAATGAATTAATTTCAAAATTATTCCTCAAATTTTAAATGGGACTGTCATAGTTAACCAATTTTTTTCAAATAATGTGTATCACAGCTGCACAACATACATAACGTCATGTAGCAAGTTGCTGAAAAATAGTCCTGAAAGGAAATTTTGCAGCGCTTATAAAACTTACATATTTAGGTCAGGAAAACTGAAAATAAAAGAAAATTAATACCTTACAATTCAGCAAAACAGCGATAAACAGATTATTAAATATTTGTTTTCAACAAGCAGGAGTTTCTCATGCTCATCTCGTCTTGCAGCAAAGCTGCTTGACGAGATCAGCATGAGAAACTCCCTCTTGTTAAAAAAATATTAAATAATCTAATATTATTTGTCCAAAAAATTTCAAATTTGGAAATTTTGTACTTGAAGATGGTATGAGATTTTTTCTCAAATGTTATATGTATATAAAAATGCTTGGCAGTTCATCATTCTTTAAAGCTTTAAAAAAAAACTTAAATGGAGTTACCTTCTTATGGCCTGAAAGTTCAAAAAGGAAGAAGGTATTAATATGAACATTTGTTAATAGACTGTATAGCCAAAGTTTCCTACTAATAGATTTGGTAAATCTTGTTAAAATCTTCTTTTAGGATCTAGTATTTTCAACTATAACATGGGTTCAAATTTACTTCCAAGATTTGAAGGTCCTGGATAAGATGAATAAATGGTACATTTGAGGAAAATAAAAATTCACGAATAAAAGGTCAATTAATAGGGTTTAAGTCCAGGACTCAGGTAAATGGGTAAGTCGTAGGTCAGAAATTTTATGACTGGGGACCTCAGAATATTACTAATTTGAACCCCTTGTAGTGTGTGATATTAAATATATAGTCTTATTGTATAATTACAGTGGTAAAGGAAGAAACCTTGGAGCAGTAGAACTTCAGTGTAGCAACTGTATGAGATGGTATCATGCTGATTGTATTGGTTGTTACTTAGGGTAAATACTGACTTTGTAATTATGTTTGATTAACTCAGTGTTCAATAATGGGCTTTTTGAAACATTTTTTAATATGACAGATTCAGGATATCAGGTCAGGGGTGGTTTAAACAAATTGAAGGGCTGACCATAAAGAGGTGATACAATGTGTAAAAAAAAATCAAGATTTTTTTAAATAAAATTTTTCCCCAATTTTAAGTGTGCATATAATGACAAGCCTTTCCATGGATCAGCCCCTGTGCAATATAGGTACTATCTGAAATGCTTCTGTAGAAACAGAAATTTATATAATAACAAATCTAGGAATGGGTAGGACTTTTCTTGGCTCGATTGTTGGTTAGACTATTTCCAATTTCTGAAATTATTTCATTTTACAACAAAAAGTTTTGACATATTTTAAGTTTTTTTAAAACAGCATTTTTTCGTATTTCATTTATAATATTTGTTCAGTTGAATTGTAATTTTAAAAACCAGTATTTGCTTACAAACTTCAAAATTTGTAACTATCTATCAGCACTAAATTTTTTTAAACCGTCACCACAATAGTTTTATCAGAATTCAGTAAAAACCAAACTATCTAGCTTCAACCAAGTACAATTTTCTGTTTTATGTGGAGATTTAAAATATGCCTCTTGACTTAAAATATTGGGTTAATGCCTTCATTTATTTCAACTATCATTTTCTTTCAATGAATAAAGTGCTATGTGTTATACAAAGGGAATAAATGCAATAAATATAAATTATTTCACAGGCAGTGTATTCCTTTCATGACCAACTATCAGTTTTCTTGTAAAGTATGTGGACAGAATGGACTTGAATCTTTTAACAGAAAACAAGCTGGTGAGGATGTACTTTTATATTTAAAATTTTCACATTATAGCATTACAAAATAAAGTCCCCATTTATTCCATAGTTTCCAATGGCAACCATTAGAAATAATTGTTGGGTAAAGTTGGTAGGTATTATTTTTTAAAAAATTTTTAATAAACCAGATTTTTGGAAACTAATGTATAAAAATTAATGCCAGCAATGGGTGCCTACAATAAAACTAAAGATATCCTGTTTCATATGTGATTTTGTAACACTCAACATTTAAACTCAATATGCAGACTAGAATACAACATATTTAGTATGCTGTCTTTTAGGATTTCCACAGATTTGCTGCACAGCTGTTGCTAACTTAATGTGTCAAGCTAGAAGCATGGGAAATGATTCATCTAGTTTCTTCAAAGACAAGGTATTTTATAAGTCTTTTGTCTTGTTTTTTTTCAGTGTAAAACTTTATGATTACCAGTGTTTGGTACCTGTAAATCTAATATGTATAATATGATTTAGGCTTTGCCTTTGAGGAACAAAGCTATTTGTACTTAAATAACATTTGACTTTGTTGACAATGTACTGCTGAAGACTCGACCAACTGGGATATACAAGACTTCCTGTAACTCACTCCTATTAAACTACATACAACATTTCTGAATTACGTCACTTCCGACAATAATTTTGAGCCATTCATCTTTCAGGGCATCTATATATCTAGGACAACGTCCCAACAAATTATGTGATATCTCATACATGTTTTATGAGGAAACTTATTGCCAAATTAAGCTAAAAAGACCCTAAAAAACTTCTTGACATTGCATTAGTACACCTGCAAAAAATTATTGGAAAACAGTAATCAACCTAAAGGAAACTGGGTAATTGATACATATGTACTTACTAGGTCAGTTAAGTTAAACTATCTTTGCTTTCTAAAATTTGAATCACAATTATACAGTTGGTATCAAACTACCATATATAGAATGATCACCATCATATACAGAATAACAGTAGGTTTTGAAGTCAAGACATTCAAAACTGATGTTATTCTGTTTTTCGTTAATGTTTACATTGAATATTGCTGATGTTTTTTATTATCAGGTCTGTGGCCTGAGATAGGAAATATCAGGTAGTAAGAACAGTAGAAAAAATCAATAAATTTGGCAATGTTTCAGGATATCATACCCTATATAGACAAACAATGGGAGAATCTGACTACAATGCCTCGAAGAGTGAAGTTAACCTGGCATACTACTGTTGCTAAGACATTGGTATGTTTCATTACTGAATAAAAGTTTTAGGTTTTTTACTAGCGAATGTTGCTGAATTTTATAAAATTTCTTATTGAATAAAACAACATTCATTACACATTGCTGTGAAAACATTCAACTGCTAGATTGATAGTTTATCCAAGATACACTTTTAGAATACACACCAAAAAAGAACTATATGATTACACATAGTGATGAGATTGGCAGATATCACTTTTATGAAGAAGCTGGACGAAACTCCTCATTTAAAATGAAAGTCTTTTCAGTTAAAAAGTGCCTGTCAGTACATTATCTTAGTATGTGTTTTTTTTCAGTCAAAAGAGACTGGGCTTTTTGTCTGTACAGATGATAATGGAACAGACCAGTCATACAGTCTTGTATTGCCAGTAAGTAAGAAAGCTTTTAAGTACAGGAACTGAAAATATAGATAGTTAGGCCATGTAAAACTAATTTATTTACAATAAGTTAAGGTAGGTAGGGTTTAATTTTTTTTCTCAGTTTATCCTAAAATACCAGATGCCATCACTTGGTGTCTATCTTCGTAAACAATTTTTCAAAATTCTTCTATGACAGTATTTGACCAGTAAGAACCAAACTTACTGTGAAAGTACTATTATTCATGGGGTACCAATTTTCGTGGTTTATGTGGGTAAGCCAAACAACGAAAAGGAGAATCCCACTAATATGTATACTGAAAACTTCAAAACCACGAATTCAAGAATCCATGAACTAGTGTTTCTTCCCTAAACCACAAAATTGGTATCCATGAATTAAAGTACTTTCACAGTAGTATAAATTTCCTTAGGGTGTTCTGCATAGATGTGGGGATTTTTGATCTGATGAAAAACATGGTTGTCATTATTAAAAATAAAACATAGGGGTCAGACAGAAGTGTTTCACATATTTCTCCAAAACAAGTAGTTACAGCAAAATTCTAGTACGGATTAAAGTGTTAAGTTTAGCACTCCAGCTAAGAATCATGCAAAAGGTAATTCATGGCTGAAAAGCCTACATATTTTTATTTTTGATATTTTGTTTGAATTGACATACTAAACAGAAATTAACATTCGATTTTTCATATAACCCATGTTCTTGGGAGATAAAAATTATATAGAATGCACTGTAGATTTCTAAATTAAGGGAGATAACTCTGTAAAATAACATTCTATCAATTTTGATTATCTGCTAAGAGCAGACAGATTGGAATGAATAATGACACATTTTATCATATTGACCCAATAACTTAATTACAAAAATAAAAATGTGTAACCTCTTTGGTGGTATATTACATTTTTCAGATTTTGCATTATTTTTACCAAGATAGCTACTTAAGCACAATGAGATCTATCAGTGGTTATATTTTCATTTAAATCTGTTAATCCATGTTGGAGTTATTGTCCCTTCTCTTCATTTTTTCGCTATTTATAATGTTATTTCTTTCAAAAATCTTCTCTGACACAATGTACCAGACCAATTAAAACCAAACTTGGTATGAATGTCCCTAAGGGTGATCTTCATAAAAGTGATGTGGGTATTTTTGATCTGTTGAAAAATGTTGATGTTATCACTAAAAATATAACATAGGGGTTAGTTAGACAGAAGTTTTTCGCATATATATCTCCATAACTGGGCACTTTTACAAAAATAGAACGTTGCTTATCATGACAGGTGAGCCATTCAGGCTCCTTAGAGCCTTTAGTTTGGTTTAAAAAGTTTACTTTTTGTAGAACAAATGGCGGGTAGCAGTATAATGTGAAATTTAGGTCACAAAAAATGAATGAAGGATTTACTGGTGGTGTTTGCTATTAGTTTTCTTGCATCAACTTAGGATTCATGTACCTTGTTGGAAATTGTAAAGTTCTATTAAAGAAAGAAAAGAGAAGGTATTTGTTTGAGAATATTTCTTTCATATTTGTAAATATGAATTTACAAATTATTCATTAATTCTCTTTCAAATTTTTTGTAACAGGACTTAGAGAAAGTAGGTCCACTTTATGAACCATTAAAGACGGCACAAACAACTCAGCCATCAGTAAAAACAAACATTGCTCCTGAAGGATCAGGTTAGTATTATTTCTTCAGTTGTAAGCAGGTGATAAAAAATGCACTTGGAGTGATTAAATTTCTGCGAAGGTTTTCCTGCCATTTTACATTTTCCAAGTTTTGTCCAGATTTAGTGGGATAAACTGATTCTTCTTCAACACATTGTGGCTGGCATGTCAGTTGACTGCTGTTAGTCCTTTGTTTGTGCATTTGTTTATCATATAATCAGTTTCTTTATTTATGTTTTAACAAGGGACTCAGACCTTTTTGAACTGATTTTTAGGTGTCTTTAATTGTGTAAATTTTTTTCGACAGTGGCCGAATTTAACAGGATCATGCCAAAGTAATTTAATCTTGCAATTTTTTTGCACCTGTTCCAAGTCAGGAATTTCTGGCCTCAATATATCTTGTTTCGTTTACACTTTTTACTTTTATGTTGCTGGAGTAAATAGGGGCAACTATTTCCCTGTACCTGTGTATAATGTTTTTTTTGAGGGGGTGGGTGGGGGAGGGCAAACTGCAGCCTGGCCTATGGTTTGAGGGTTTCCTTGTTGTTCATTGAAGGCCCAGAGATGGCCTTTAGTTGACATTTTTCATCCTGGCTGGGTTTTTGTCTCCTTGACATATTCACCATATCCTTTTTCGATAGATTGAATTAAATTGTCCAATCTCTAAGGTACAATAAGATATAAAGCTTGCATGTTGAAAATCTTCATTTTACGATATTGAGTGGAGAAATTATTTAAATCTCTCATTACTGAAGGAGAATCTATTAGTGATAGATATTTGCTCTTAATGATAATAGATGACTTGTTGCCATGGTACACTTAAGAAAGACAAAATTTTCATTTGGAAAGTTAAAAACTCCGTGTAAGATGATCCATGGCATGTTGATGCACACAAATCAATCTTACATGGCACACACCACACGGCCTCATTTTCCACTGATTTTACAGACTTCATCATTCATTTTATATTGTTGACTGGACAACACATAAGATGCTTACAAAAGCATCAACAATGTTACTGGCAATTTGTACCTTGGCACAATGACATTTGTCAAAAATGTTGACAATGTCATCTTTGACTATAGGAACATTGCCTGTTAAATGCAGTGTTTTCATAATAAATAAGTACTTATACACTGGTTGTTGTTAAGACTCGAGGATTTCTTCCACTCACTAGAGAAATTTGTCTGTCCACTCTCACGATAGAAATCCGAGTTCCTCAATAGTATTATGTAAAAATTTATTAGCTTTTCAAGATTTTAACATCAATTTCATCATTTGAATCAACAATTTTGTCATCATAAAATAATTTGGGTTGTAATATTGATGACTTACTTTCATATTTCTAAAGGGAAAGGTAGAGGAGCAAAGAGGAAAGCCCCTCCAGAAAGTTCTCAGCCAGGTGTTAAACTTAAACGAGGGTAAGTTATACTGGTTCTTTGATTTTGTTGGCTATTGCTTTTCTTCCATCTGATGAAAGTTATTATAAAACTGCTCGTTAACAAGAAGCTTGGAATTTGAAGAAGTTAATGTAGGCCATTCTTTTGTTTGTCTATCCATCTGTCTGTTACACTTTTTTCTTTAACACATTTCCTACCAGCGCTTTTCACAGAGACTTGCTAATGATTGTACAAAATGTAATGCATACATAATAATGTGATTTATACCCAGCTATAAATTATGGACACTACTGATTTTCTGACTTTTTTTCAGTGACATAGGACCAAACACAAAGGTAGCAGTACATGGTTACCCATTGGAGCATCCTTTCAACAAAGATGGTTACAGATACATATTAGCTGAATCTGACCCCCATGCTCCTAACAGACAGGCATTTGATGAAAGTGTTGACTGGGCAGGAAAACCAATTCCTGGTTATCTGTACAGAACTTATCTTGGTACAGAGGTCTTACTCTCATTGAATGACAGGGGTAAGTCCATCTTTGGGTGAAAAAAAAAATCATTTTCGGTTTCAAGCAATTTTGTACTTGGGCAAATCTTGACAGGAAAAGGGCATGACATGGGTTATCAGCCTAGGTCTAATTACCTCTTCACTGCCAGCTATTATCACATGGGCAAACTTGCATGTCCTTACTATAAAATATTGGTACATGTAGTACTGTAGTCCCTCTCTGAAATGCCCCCCACCCCTGACCTACAGCCACTCGTCTTGTGCGACAACATTTAAATTGCAATAACGACTTATAGTGTAAATTGACCCTTTGTAAACGGCAGTTTACCCCCAAAATACAAATCAATGTAATCTAAAAAATTAACTACATAGCTCAGGTCAGGAAAACAATGCAGGGTTTGAAAGTTCAAAGGCCTACAAAACAAATGTCCAAAGTAGACAATAAAGTTGAGCTGACAACCAGTAGAAAAAAATCGACTTCCAGTCTGAAAAATATGGTAAATAAACGAAAATTAATTCAACTGTTAATTTACACTTTGCTTAGAAAAATTTATTGCATATTTGAAATAAAACGATATATATTTTTTGTACTAGTACATAACAATGTACTTGTAACAGAAGCAAACAAACATATACAATGAAATGCTGAAATTGGCCAAACCTCTCACGAGAGGACTCTTCTCTTATGTGGCCAGTTTTGGATTGGAGTATGGGTGGCCACATAAGAGAGGGACTACTGTAATATACAAAATGACTATTGATCTCAGATTCAGTTTTGATTTGGTTGTGTTTTCTTCATTCCTTTCATGTAAAAGAGAGTTGTATCTGTGAAATAAGTTACCATTTCTGTTAACCTTTGGAACATTTCATGCAGGAGATTTAACCTTAGGAACAATTCATGTGGGAGATTATCTCCCATTGACATTGTCTCATGTGGGGGAGTATCTCCCAATGACAATGTCTCTTGTGGGAGATTTTTTTACATAAAAGCAAATTTTTGATGTAAAAATTCAGTTATTTAGTGTTTTTCACAGAAAATATAGTAATTATTACCAAAACCCTCCCACAATTCTTACATTTATGTGGGAGATTCTAAATTTTCATTTATTTTGTGAGAGGATTACTATGAATGTTTTAATCTTACGGTTGCTAATTTTCAGGGGTTTTGTCAAGTGAACATATTCACGGGTATCAATTTTCGCGGTTTTAACAAAATGATTAGTGTTTTATAGTGTTAAATAAGTCAATTTCACATGTACTATTTTTTCATGTTTCCTGTCCACCACGAAAATAGTGGAAATTAATATGCTTACAGTAACAGGTATGAATCTACAAATGGTACATCTTCTGTTTTTCAGCTCCACAATTAAAGATATCTGATGATAGACTGTGTGTCACTGGAGAAAAGGGATACAGCATGGTCAGAGCTACAAACGGTTGGTTAATTGTAAACAAAGATAACTCTTAACAAATACAAAAATAAACTAAAAATCAACTCTAATCATGTGTAATGAGCATTTGAATATATGATTTTTATTTCAATGCTTGATGATCAGTATTAGCAGTATTATATATATGGAGGTGTGCATTAATAGATAAATCTCTGTACTTAAATGCACCAAAGGTACCCATTCAGACATCTAAGAATTCAAACTGCATGTTTGTAATTAATTCTTGGTCAGTAAGTGTATTGACTTTTTTAGGCGTGAGAAGAGGGTCATGGTATTATGAAGCAATTATAGAAGAGTTGCCTGCTGATACAGCATCAAGAATAGGATGGTCTTTGTCATTAGGTTTGTACAATGATATTGTATCAGGGATTTTTCTTCATAAGACCCTACTTGTTATGTGCTCTGAGGTTCATATAGCAAATACTACTACCTGTATCCTACATGTTGAAACTATTTTCTTTAGCTTCACCTTAATTTTTGGGATTCTTTAATATTAAAAGCAAAAATATCCTTCAGACATTTGAGACATTCATGAACATCTGCGAACAAAGTTTAGGGGGTATATAGTAAACACTCTGTGAGTTTGTTTATCTGTCCACATTTCTAGTAACAGCAACTTCTCCAAAAGCACTCAAGGGATTTTGGAAGTTTTGGCATTACATGTCAATGTGTTTTTATTTCCAATGCCTGCAAAGGGAGATAATTCTTTTCCATTCTTGCTGTCAGTATTTGTAGTTATATAAACTAATCTGCAATACTGTACAAATTAGATGTAAGACTACAACTGCAATTTGATAATGTTGATAAAAAATCATTCTGACCATGAAAGTAAATTTTTTTTGAAGATCCTGTATGTTAATAGTTTGCCTCTATTTAGGTAATCTGCAAGCCCCGTGTGGTTATGATAAGTTCAGTTATTCCTGGAGATCAAGGAAAGGTACACGGTTCCACCAGAGTCGTGGAAAACATTATGCTGATGATTCTTACACAGAAGGAGATGTATTGGGTTTCATGTTACATTTACCGGAGCCACACTCACCTAAAAAATTACTCCCAGATACATTCAAAGACAGGGTAAGTTAACTTTTTGAACTGATTTTTAGGTGTGTTTAATTGTGTAATATTTTTTACATTGGCCAGATTTTAAAGGGGGAGGGTTGTGATCATACCAAAGTACTTCAACCCTGCCATATTTTTTGCTTCTGTCCCAAGTCAGGAATTTCTGGCCTTTGATTGTCTCATTTTCACCTTTAGTTTATTTTTTATGTTACTTGAGTATACAGGGGCAACTCTTTCCCTGTACCTGTGTATAATGATGTTTTGGGGCCAGCTGCAGCCTGCCCTGTTGTATGAGGATTTCCTTATCATTCATTGAAGACCAATGGGCTGACATTTTCATCCTGGTGGGGTAGTTGTCTCTTTAACATATACACCATACTTATTCTCATTATATTACATAATTTTAACAACTTCAATTATGTGTGTTCTACATCAGTTTATGTCAGCTTGGTATATCCATATAGAACTCTAAACCTTAGTATAGTTAATTCCCTGAAGTGCTCATTAGCCTGGGTATATTGAATTCTCTGAAGTTACTTTTAATACCCGCTGCAAATAAAGATTGGTAGTACATAGGAATCACTTGGTGTGTCTGTCTGATCTTCTTTTGACCACAACTTCATAAACTGCTTGATTTATTATCATGAAACCTTAAAATATATCTAAATGTGTTTAAAAGAAGATGATTGCTATCTGATTCTGGAAAGGGGAGGTAATTCAATGTAAGGGTTATAAATATTCACATATGTTAAACAGATCTCTTCATTAACTATTTGATGGATTATGTCAAAAATTTATAGCTATGTCAAGATGTGCATTAAAGAAAATGATAATTGTTTGATCCCTTGTTGGGGTGATAATCCAATTTCAGGGATTTAAGGTTGGGATTGACTTTGGGGTTATGACCTTTGGAGTTAAGGAATAAGGGACCAAAGCAATCATTTTTCTGGTTTTCACATTTTAATGAGAGTAAAAATATACTTGAATCACTACAAAATTGTTAAACAATGTTCAATATCTCAAAAAGATTGGTATTGATGTGAATAAAAATGTTTTAATTTGATTCCTTTGGAGATGGATTATGGTTAATTTATATAAAAATATGCTTACAGAGTACATGAAAGGATGAATTAACAAGGTGATTTCTATTAATCTCATGTACTTTGAATTTGGTTATTGGGTCTAATAGGGTATGTGTCTAATATCATTTTTAAAGTTCTTAATTCATTTTTAAATCACTTTAATTCTATGTCATAACTATGGTTTGTCACATATTTTATCTTCAAACTTGCTACAACTGTTCAGGGTTTCTACTCTTTGGTTATTTCAAGGTATGTTTTGCAAAGCATTTTAGTTCATGACTTCAAATGTTTGATGCAGAAATATTGTGTTCTTTTTTTTTCATTTGCTAATTTACAAAAGAAAATTGAAAAATAAAATCGAATCGAACTGATAGCCAACCAACTCTTATTTTTATGATGTAACTGTAAGCGGACATATATTGCTTTATTTTTGTGTAGTTAATTGAAAAAATGATTTGTTCACATGGGATTTTGCATGGCACAATATTTTGGCGGCTGTAAAATTTGGCGATTCAGAGGCAAAGTAATGTATGAAAAATTTTGTTGATTCTAATTTTAGTAGATGTTAAGTGCAGAACTTAGTACTGATGCTAATGTTAAAATATTCTAAAATTAGCACCCAATGAAAACTACCCACTATACTGTATGTATCAACAATAATACTGAAACATTGTTCTAAGCACTTTATTTAACAAGATACAAAAATACCTCTTAACAATATAAAATGGTGAGTAAAACATTTGGAAGAGCTGAACTGAGAAAAGTTTTACAGGACGGTTTTTATTTTATGATTAAGTATAGTAGTCTTTAGTAAAATGACTACCTGGTATTGGTGGGTCTGTAGTTAAATGACTACCTGGTACTGGTGGTACTGGTTGGTCTGTAGTTAAATGACTACCTGGTACTGGTGGGTCTGTAGTAAAAAGACTACCTGATACTGGTAGGTCTGTAGTAAAATGACTACCTGGTACTGGTGGGTCTGTAGTAAAATGACTACCTTTGTGAAAACACTCCTATACAATTACACTAACTGTTATTTCTCAAATCTACAATTTTATATCAGGTCATTAATTATATGGTTACTAATCAAAATCATACTGGTAAATATTATGAAATATTATTAGGCCTTAAAAAAATATTGTTATGTCTCTGGTCACCCTATTGACCTTCCTTCAGACCATCTCTACCCAAAAGTTTTTTATTTGTAATTTTGAAAAAAAGATAGTTAAAAAGCCTGCCGACTGTCTTATAGAAAAAAAGACTAAAATAAAAATAAAGCTGAAGATATTTTTTCTATCCTAGATAAACAAAGAGTTAGAAATACTGGTTGTTAATATTTAGAATCGATTGAAACACATGTGTTAGTATGCTTTTGGCCATGGACTAAATCTGTTACTTATTTAATCTTTGCAGATTTGGGTTTTTTTGTATTCTGAGTTTGTTGTCACACTTTTCATTAATTTTTTGAAAAATCCCTACATAATGACCTTACAAAATTTTAGGTGGGTGATCAGAAACACAATATGATTTTTTTCGGCCTTAATAAACTTTTATGGAAAATAATTTTGTGGAATAATACAATAGAAGTATTCTGTAAATATACTAATAAATTATTCATTTGACTGGAATCATGGTAAATTAAATTGAACTGGTACCACTTACTATACAAATTAAGGTAGGCTTCAGAGTTATTTGAATAGCTCTCTATGGAGAATTCTGTCTTGTATTATATCAATGTTTTCCAATGTATCATCAGAGAACATGGACACTATCTTCCAAGTTAAAGATTGCTGGTGGATGGGTAAACTCTAAAGGTTAAAGTCATTGTATTTGACAGCTATTCTTTTAGACTGGATTGCAAAGTTCTCACAAGTGTTTGGTGGTAACCACTCAAAGCCTAGCTAGATTTGTATTGAAAGTGACACCAGTTCCATTCAAATTGGTATAAGGATAATATTTGGTATTTTGTTTTCATTTCATAGTTTCTAAAACACTGTCTTTGAAATGTATCCTCTATCAACAGGTGGAGTGACTTGGATAATGAAAATATATATGGCATTCTAATATAAAACAACATGTTATCTTTAAATTTCAATGAATTACAAGTAGTTTTTTTTTACATGTACTTTTTACAAAATTCTTTATATCAGCCATAGTTTTGAAACAGTTACTATGAGATGATTATCATTCTTAATAAAAGGTGAAAACCTAATGATCTAAGTACAAGTATCACTTCTGACCACACTTCAATTGTCCAATGTAAGAAAAATACATGTATCAATAATTTACAAATAACCATATGATTTTCATAACTTTGTAAAGTGTCATGATTCCTAGTTAGCCAATGTTTTCCAAAATCAAATGATATGAATTTATACAATGTTCCTTCCTGATAGCCACATTGACATCATGCATTTTTACAAAATGAATTCTAAGTAATTACCGAAAAAAATTGATTGCAAATATTTCAATAACATAAATATTGTAATGTTGTTAGAAATTGGGGTGGATCCACAGATTTTGAAAGGGGATGCTAGAAAAAAAAAGTGGATTCAAGGCTACTATTGAATTTTCCCTTTTTGTCCAAATTTTTAAAGAAATTAACAGAGTTATTCAGCACAGGGGGAGGGCCTGATGTTGGACCTCCGTTCCCAGGATCCACCACCAGAAATAGTATTTTTGAAATAAAATTGGGCAACTGTAATGGAAACATCAAGCTAAATTGTGGAAGATAGATAAGAATAATTTTGATTTTTGTAATTTTCTCATCTTATACTGAATACAATTGTATTGTTTAAAAGAAGTGCATTTGTAAATAGATATGTAATATTTTAAAATAAATATAAAAAAAGAGATGCATACTAAGTGTAAGTATTTGCAAGAATCAGGCAAAATAGGAAAAATCAGAACCATGCATGTCAAAAACCCACTGATGTGATAATAAAATGTCATTTAAGGATGCTTTCTATATTTGAAAATCGTCTGAATATAGCTGAAATATTGCTGCTCGGATGTTAAACCCCAACAAACAAACAAACAATCTATTTGAAAAGACCATCATTTGATCTCTGCATCACTTGATTTGCTCAGAATTTTTTCAATAGAATGTTAGAAAAATGAAGTTTTTGACAGAGTTATCTGCCCTTGAAATGTTCATTTTCTGTGCATTTCAATGAAATTGTAGCTCAATGGTGCTGCATGATATGGAAAAATCTTCTTTGTTTTCCTTGATACTGATGGTGCAAATAGTCAAATTACACTATCAAAATGATGGGTTTTTTCATACCATGTTTTTCTGACTGCCTGATTCTTACAGGGACTGACACCTAAATATGACATTCCAGTATGTAGTGATGAGACAGTCCAGCTTAATAGATCTTGTATTTAGTTTGACTCTCAAGGTTGATATGGTCTGCCAGAGAAGTTAAAGTGTATTTCATTCAAAATATGATTGAAAAATCAAAATACATTTATGAAGTATAGACAATAATGTTATGTTCACAGGTTGAACTTGATCATTTGTTTATAACAATGTTAAACATACATTGATAAAGCAACATTTAATATTGTATAATAAAGTCTTGGCACTTAAAATGGAAGATGTTACATATATAATGGCACACACTATTTCAGCACAAGTACAGTTTGTTGCTTTTGCTGCAAAATTTAGGAAAAAATGCATAACTTATAAGCAGACTATGCTTTGAATACTGGAAAAGGCATGCTATGATGAAAAATGTCTGTAGTACATTGTGATATCATCTGTGGTAATGTTATAGACACATGTCCTTGAGCTTTAGTCACAGATATAGCATTCTCAGCATATTGAGGTGTACTGAAGTACAAGATAAGATTGCGGTAGTTATCACATCTTTATATGGGATGTGAGATCACTTGATGAACGGTTCTTCACTGTACTGTTATTCTGAAAAATATTAAAATTGTTTAATTGTATGTTATAATGAAGTTTACATAGTTACTGTGCCCATATGTTCATGTTACTGTGTTCATATGCTCATGTTTTTATGACAACTGGTGAGCATAAATATTCATTAAAATAAAGAATTGTTATGAAAAAACATTAATATCTGATTAAAATAGCTGAAGTAAAAGGTCTGTGTATTTAAAATTACATGGTGCTTGCTGGCTTAGCAGAACACTAGGCTTTTCTGAAAGAAAAAAAACTATAGCACAATGCCCTTAACACATCAAAAAAGGTAAATTTCAGACAGTTTTGTGTTTCAAAGGCTTTAGAGCACAAGAGCTACTTTCATATAGGTTTAAGGATAACACTTCATATACATGTATTGATACAAATAGTTATCTCCATTACTTCTGTACTGTTCTTAACTATCATGACTTTCTATTAGGTGTTTCCACATTTGTCAAACATAACATAAATGAAATATGAGATGTTTGACACTCTAAAGTTATTTATCAGATCACTTTTTAGCTCATATGGCCAGGTGAGCTATTGCCATGGCTTGGAGTATGTCGTCGTCCGTTGTCGTTGTTAACAATTTTTCAAAACTCTTCTCCTCTGAAACTACATGAACAATTGGAACCAAACTTGTTATGAATGTTTCTTGGGGTATCGTGCATAGAACTGATGGGGGGATTTTTGATCCATCGAAAAAAACATGGCCGCCCTTACTAAAAATAGAACATAGGGGTTAGACAGTAGTTTTTCTCATATATCTCCAAATCCGTTAGGTTTAACCAAATTCTGACATGGGGTTGAAGTGTTCATTACGATGAAATCTATCTGTGATCAAATTTCATTTTAATCTATTAAGCCATATTGGAGTTATTGCCCTTTTTCAACATTTTTGCTATTTTTAATGTAATTTCTTTCAAAAATCTTCTCCTCTGACACTGCTTGACCATATGGAACCAAACTTTGTATGAATGTTTCTTGGGGTATCATGCATAGAACTGATGTAGGGATTTTTGATCAGTTGAAAAACATGGCCACCATTACTAAAAATAGAACATAGGGGTCAGACAGTAGTTTTTCTCATTTATCTCCAAAACCGTTAGGTTTAGTCCAATTCTGACTGGGTTAAAGTGTTCAGCATGATGAGATCTATCTGCATTTAAATTTTCATTTTAATCTATTATGCCATGTTGGAGTTATTGCCCTTTTTTAACGTTTTTTGCTATTTTTAATGTAATTTCTTTCAAAAATCTTCTCTCTCACTACTTGACCAATTGAAACAAAACTTGGTATGATTGTTATTTGGGGTATTCTGCATAGAACTGAAGTGGATTTTTTTGATCCGTCGAAAAACATGGCTGCTGTATTAAAAATAGAACATAGGGGTCAGACAATAGTTTTTTGCATATATCTCCAAAACCGTTAGGTTTACCCAAATTCTTTCATTAGCTGAACCAATCCTTATTTTAGGACGACAAAAGTCTTCAGGCATAAAAGTTCTTATAAGAGTTATTGCTCTTGACAGGGGAAAATGACAGGTTCTTTTACAGTTTTCAGCCAATGTCTTGAAAACTATGATAGATTTAGACTTTCATTTGCTGAAATGATCCTCACGATAAGTCCTATCGAAGTTTTCTTGAAGTCAAAATTGTTTGACAAATTCTTGTTTAATTTATTGCCCTTGAAAGGCAAAATTCAACCAGGTGAGTGATTCAGGCTCCTGGAAGACTCTTGTTCATCCCTAATCATGTACAATATACATTTTGTATTCAGATGTTTTATAACATGTGCTTTAGTGTATACATTGAGATTTGTGTTTGAAACAGATATGATAACTATGGTACATGTGTATCCTTTTTTTTTTACTTTTCTTCAGTTTAAATATTGAAAGTTTATTACCTCTTTACTAGGTGACTTCAATTTGCTGAGGGCTAAAATAGTAAAACATAAAACAAGATTAAAAAAATATGTCTATTGGTTATTCGATCTTTCAAAAATTTTGCATGAGTTAGGTGTAACATGTAGAACAACCAAGTTGAATGTATTGATATTTTTATGCCATTTCAGTTTTACATTAACTATTAAGATTTATTTTTCTTCATGATTTAAAAAATTTAAGAATGTAAGCAATGAACATTTTGGTTTTTTTTTAAGATCCTTACTCAGCATTACAAGTTAATATCCTGTCAGACTGATATTGGGCTCTTAGTGCGCCCATGGTCAAAGGTCAAATTCAAATTGATAACGGCTATGAGGACTTTGTCCGCTATTAATTGATTTCAAAAGTGTTAACTTGTGAACCATGGTGGATCTTCTATTCGTCGAAATCCTACAAGATTTAATTGATTTGGGCATTTTTTTTTGGTACAATGTTTGTCATCATGGAAGAAAGTTATATAGTTATTTTTATTGTTTTCCTGTATTTCATATCAAATTTACGGGACATTAAATAAAAACGAAATGGTGGATTAGGCACATGTGGTTTAGCATTTGTTAAAGCAGGATTGGATAATTTAAAATTTGACCAGAATTAGTTAATTTGTTACCTTTTGCTAAGTCTTCATGACTAGATAATAAAGGGGTTGATTTGGCCTTCTCTTTCCTTTCTTCCACACCTGCAATATAGGAATACTCTATAATACATTTACTACCAGATTGTATCATGTATGTACAGTTTGAGTAATTATAACACTGTTTAAGGCAAACCCTAATCTTTATTTTATTATTCAATAATGGTATGTGGAGTATTAAAAGATTAAAATTCACACACATTTACCAGGAAACTGAGGAATTGAACTTTAAAACTTTGCAAAATTTAAAGCCATTAAGTGAACTTTACACTATCAGGAAATGACAGGAATTCATATTTAAAGATGTATTGTTTTATTTTCTAATCTGAAAACTAGTCAATTAAGTACATTGGCCTTTCTTTGTAGTTGTCAAAGTCACCATTTCTACCGTATATTTTTAAATGAGTTTATTAAAAAAAAATCTACATAAAGATACATGTACTTACTAAGTTGACTTGTTCGTAATCTTGTTGGTGGGGTGGCAGGTTTTTTTTCTTCTGAAGCTGAATTTTTCTTCACGGTGGGATCAATATGCATGAATATATTGCCTCCACTGAACACTTCTGGTGGTACTTGTTGCTTAGATAAATCTATGACATTAGTTTCACTATGGTCTGTAGTCACTATTGCAGGAGTTCCCTCCCCTACAGTAGTGGGAGTTACATCCCTTGTTTTTTTATCTTCCTTTTTGTCAGAAGATGATTCAACTATTTTATTTCCTGAGCATGTTTCACTCTTAGATGATTCCTTATTATTTATTTTATCTTTATTCCTGTCTGCTGACACAGAACGCTGCCTGTCATTAGAACTGCTTCTTCTGCTATCACCAGCATCACTATGTATACTAGATTTGTTTGATAGATTGTCAGGGATCATCAAAAATGAATTGTCGGAACCACTGTCATTAAATAGCTGCAAATATTAATGTTACATTGAAATGATTACTTTTATCAAACACTAGTTTTTATGGCAAGGTCTAACTTCATTATTCAAGGAATAATGTCGTAGAAGATGTTATTGATGCTTGGGATAATTGTATTTGGAGTTCCAGTTTAGTAGTTTTAGTGGGTTGATCATTTTCATTGAAAACATGAATAGCATCCATGTGTTTAAAAACCAACTATTGCTCTCCTCTTAAGACTGGAAAAAATATGATTTCTGTGTATAAAATCTTGATTCTTCCATTGTTATACTCTAGAATAATTGCTCTTCAAAATCTGGAAATGCCATGTGAACAGCCATTTCATGTTTGAGTAAGATTCCTACTAAATGGTAAGCCTCATATGCTATTATATTGTTAAATCTTTTTATATATGATTATTGAGTAAGAAGATGCCTTTCAGGAGTACTTGTAAAAGATACAATGAATTGTTATATATTAAGTGAGATTCTGGATGTGTTTAACCATTAGTTTCCAGTTCTCATGTGAATAAAATGCCTAAACCTTTTTCCTTTCCAACATTTTAGTACATGAAAAGTAGAAGTACTGATACATAATTTTACTATCAATTACTGACTCAATGACATATTTAACATCCTGAAAACTGACACATGAGCCACATCCTGTCACTTTTTGTACAATTTCTAAAAATAATATTTCACACTTTTCATTTCTAGCTTGATTATTGTCAAGCTTGCTTTCACTGTGAATTAATAACATTGATAATCTTACTAGATCAGTTGTAGTCTCTCTAGCCCTGTGTCGTCTGATTGCTGCTGATGATCTGTTTCTATTTTTTGGAGGTGGTGCTCTTTTATGCTAAAATAAAGACATAATGGGGGTAATTAATGGATCTTTAAGACTGTGTCATGATTACCTTAATTAATTTAAACTAATTTTATTAAACAATAAATAGGATTAC
The DNA here is from genome assembly GCA_037379345.1 of Perna viridis. NCBI lineage: Eukaryota > Metazoa > Mollusca > Bivalvia > Mytilida > Mytilidae > Perna > Perna viridis. Next base: position 23,183,181 of record CM074514.1, on the reverse strand, counting down.
CTTAGAAACCAGTTACCTCATCTGATAATTATTGGAAGTTCAAAAAGAAAAGCATGTTTAAACACTTATACTTTCTTTGACCCTTTAAGATGAAGATTTCTTATACAGTGAAACCAGTGTAAACTGAACCTCTTAAAGACTGTATGACTTGTTCAGTATAGACAGGTATTTGGTTTACTCAGGTTGAAAATAATTTAAACTGACGTGAAAGGATTCAAAAAGTGTATGATGGAGGAATGTTTTCGATTCATTCAGGGTTTGATTAAAACAGGTTTCACTGTGCCCTATTTTTTTTTTTGGTGGCTAACCAGATTTTCATTATCAAATATATTACTATTTAACTTTACAACACTAAAATTTAATATGCTACAGTATATAACTTACAGATCTGAGGACTGAAGTGTCTCTCACTATAACAGCAAACTCATCATTTTCATCCACGTCAGCTATTACCACATCAGGATTTTCTGGCTGTTTATACCCGCTAAAATAAACAGAGCTCAGATAATATAATAGTGGCTATCATATACACCAAATTCAATTTTTTTTTTACTTTTCAAGAAAATATTTTTACAAGCAATAGTGGTAATGGTTACTAATCCACTAACCAAGAGTTTAGTTTATTTCAAGCTAGAAGGGGCCTCATTAGAAGCCTGTCCAGAGCAACATTTGAATTTTCTTTTGTACTCTGAAAGTGATAAAAATCTGGATAAAACAAATGCTATATGGTAATATGATGGATTTAGAATTTATGATTTAATAAGGAATGGCACTGCTTCAACACTGATTCATCTTGCAATGAGGTTAGAAGAAAATATCTTTACCATATGTCATCATCATCCTCTGTTTTTTGTTTTGTTTTCTCTGGTTTTTGGTCTTCAGTTGAAACTGTATCATTTTGATTCTCATCTTCTGGTGTCTTGGAAAGTCTTGATGGGCTTTTACCCTGCAAAATGCATTTGTTAAATAAGCAAATTGTTCAACAAAGTATTGCATGTTTTAATATTTGTTTAATGTCAGAATCATATATACATAGAGTGTGCAAATAAAGCATGTTATTTTGTTAAGTCAAACTACATGTACCAGTAGCAGACGGTATCAGATTTGGCAAGGTTAACTAAGATTTTAATCAATGTTGGTTCAATGTCCCAGACTCTCAATTTCTGATGCAGGATCATTGAAAATTTCATTTACTATACCTTGCTCCTAGGTCTACCTCCTGGGCCTACATTACTCTTAAAAAGGACCTTTGGCATCATTAAGGATGGTAAAAAAAGGTTCAGAACCTTTCACTCTTGAAAGAAAGTTTAAACCCCTGGGTGACTGAAAGACATATTTTTAGCAGAATTAAATTTATAGAAGCCACTTAGTTTTCTTCTTCTATGAAAAGAAACCTTATCTAACATTATTTATGCTGAGTACAGTGTGAGTATGTCATAAGAAAATAAACTCATGAAGAACAAAAGTGAAAATTCATATCTAATCCTCAATATCTAAAATAATTAAAGAAGAGGGCAAATTGCAGTGATGATATTCCCCTCTCTTCTTCTTTTATAATTTATAAATGAATTCATGACCTTTGTATTATAGCTTTATGTAAATATACTACAAGTAAGTGATACAGCACGGCATGACTTTGATGTACTTTACTTTCATATCTCTATAACATAAACTTGAACTCTCCCACAGAAAAAAACATAAACACTCAAGCTGATGATAGTGTTTCCATGGAAATGACAAAATAAACAGATGCATACACACCCTGCAAAAATTTGCTAACTGTGTAAAGAAGTCTGTTTACATCATCAACAATTTACAGTATCATCAATGGTGATACAAATGTTTTATTGTTATCATTAGGTTGGTTTATATACCTTATGTCAATATAAATAATGTAACATACCAAGAATGTGTTCAGTGTTACACATTACCCTTACTACCATACATCTCAAGAGTACTTGTATGAACAAATTAGCCAAATAAAATCATTACTACAGAATCACCACTTGTAACAGCACATGTTCGTCTTTACTAATAGATAGGAAACACCAAAATATATGTCGCTGCCAGTTTACTTACCAAATATTTATTCAGGGAATTTTTAGTATGTAAAAAATGTTCACATATAGAAGGTAGCTTCTGATTTAGGTTCCACATGTGAGGGCTTTATCTTGGCATGTTTCTTTTTTAGAATGTTTGTCATCACTTTTTCTAGTGCATTGCTTGTGTGGAATTCAACGAATTTTGGCACATTGCTCATCATCTAAATCATACATACACTGATATATTTTATATTAGAAGATAGGGACAGTCAAGATATATCTGCAAGGCAGGGGTTTAAATAAGCACTGGTCCCTGGTCCATGGTCCAGGACCCTCAATTTCTGATGCAGGACCATTGAAATTTCATTTACTTAGGTCATGGATCAACCATATACTTTACATTTACTCTTATTGAGGACCTTTTATTTTCTTATCGTGGCCTTTTCTTTTAGGATGCAAAACAATCCAGAACCTTTCACTCTTGCAAGTAAATTTTAACCCCCTTTAAAGTATACTTGTAGACCAGTGATAAAAGTATGTTCTATCTTGTTTGATTTTTACCTATAATTTATAAAATATTTTAGATAGGATAATGGTTATTAACAACATGTCGTATAATCAGTTCATTTTTATAAAAGTATATCCTGTTATAAGCTTGTAAGTATGTGGTTATGGGTACGGTCTATATGTACAATGCACGACTTGTATACAAGGCATTTTTTGAAGTATTAATGTTGAATCTTCCTCAAACATGATTTGAGTATGGAAAATTTGGCAGTGTTTTATATTTCAGTACTTGAGTTATATTGCTATGAGATAACACAATGCCTGTAGTCAATTTTTATACAAAATACAGTCTTTTTACAGTTGTTTGATTATCTCTAGCTACAAGTTTATGTTCTTCCAGTTTTTTATTTAATATTTTTATTTTTATTGATATTTTACAATAAGAAGGAAATAATACTCAAAATTGTAAAATACCTCTTCTTGTAAATGTACAAGTCTAATTGGCAGTGTAGCTCTTCACCTGAGTAGTACATGCATCCAGTAGTTAGAACTTTTGTGGTTGGGGTGGTCTTTTTATAAAAACTAGCACATGATTTGTTTTGGTTACCTTTACAGATGTATTTTATTGACTTTTTGAATAGTGTCCCTATTAGAAGGTGTGCCTGAAAGCCCTTATTGCACTTAACTGGAAAATATATTGTGACAAACTGTCAGATTCTACTTCCTTTATCCATGGCATTGTATTGGTCATGGTAGAAATTCAGACAAGCTGTGTCTACCTTCTTGTGTAGTACCCTTACAGATACATTTCTTTGGTTCCCCTTCTTTTCTCTGATGCCGAGAGGTCATTTCTACCTACCATTCCATAAACAATGCGTTGGTTCTCCAGTGCTTTAAAAGCATTGCTTTCTGGTCGTTTTTTTAGTGGTCTAACTGGTCCAGGAGATGGTTTGGTAGGAATTACACCCTCAAATGCTTTAATTCTATTCTTTATGGATGGTGCATCTTTTTCCTTTTCTTCGTTTTCTGATCTGAAATGTAGAAATAAAACACTTAATATTGCAATTGTCTAGAATAGATCCTATTAATCTTGAAATAACCCAGTGTACAATTCTTTCTTTAACACATGTTCTGTGCCAGCATTGAAAGTTATTTCCTAACTGTGTACTTGATGTGCAGAATGCGTCACTTTCAGAATAATTTTGAGCCATTCATGTTTCAGAGCATCTACATGTATTGGACATCTTTGCTCTCTCCTACATGTATTGGACATCTTTAACTCTCTCTTATATGTATTGGACATCTTTGCTTTCTCCTACATGTACTACATGTATTGGACATCTTTGACTCCTACATGTATTGGACATCTTTGCTTTCTCCTACATGTATTGGACATCTTTGACTCTCTCTTATATGTATTGGACATCTTTGCTCTCTCCTACATGTACTACATGTATTGGACATCTTTGACTCTCTGTCCCTGTTCAATGACCTTGATAGAAATATCCTTATAGTGCATTCTGTGTGAAATTAACCAGTATATAAAGACCACTGATCTCACCTGTTTCAATTAAGATTTGTCTCGTTAGACAGGTTTTTCTATATTTGTCCCCAGTAAATTTAACAGTTCAACAAAAGCTTGGATAAAACACTTTTCACTGTATAAAACTTTTGTTTCAATTTAACAAAGTTTTTTTTTATTTACTACATAATATCAGTGTAAAAAATTGTTAGGTTTAAGATTTTCAGCATTTTTTCATAGATGTAGGAGGGCTGTAATGCATGTGACTCATACTGTCTGAAACAGTAGCAGCTGAAGAGTTCACCTGGTGCTATATAGAGGAAAATTACTTTGTTTCAATGCTGCATTGTAATGAGCTATTTAATGCTGGGTTTGAGAATTGTTAAAATTCCATTGGCAATTTTTAGAGATATACATCTCAGAACTAGATTAAGGTGTTTTTATTAGTATTTTGTACTTAATATTATTTTATTTTCCCCCTTGTTCCATTTCCTTACTAATGATTTAACAGACCACAGAAGGATTTACCTCTAACATAATTCAATAGGTGATAACACTTTGCAGTGTACATAAATTGATCTATTAAAGCTTATAACATTACCACTAATCAGATTATTATCTTGAGGGGTCCTGGATTATATAGTGATAATTGTTCTGTTGTAAATATTTACTGGATTTCTATACATGTGTCTGTTCTGTGTGAAGATTGTATTGTATTGTTTACACTGCCCCTTTGCCCTTCTCAAAAGATAATGATTCAGATTAAATCTGTAGTATTTACAGGATAGTATTCAGGTGTCTATTACTTTTCTTACTGGCTTTAGTTGAAATGGTGTGAGACATTACAGATGCAAGGCAGTCCAGTTTTACCAAGTATCTAGGAGACTTGTATGCTCCATATACTAATTTTGGAGAAACTTACTAAAATGTCCATAAACGTCACCTCTATACTGCTTAAAAATTGGACAATGCAAAGGATTAGGTGCCATATTTAGTTTATAAAGTCAACTTTTCAGGCCATGTTTAATTTAATATTTTTGATATGTAGGTTGTGCAAATATTCATGTACATGCATAGAAGAAAATATTCTTACCCCTGAGATTTTTCTTGGCGTTCATCTTTTGGTTCACTACTGCCAGAGTCTGTATTATCTACAAGTTTATCATTACTATCCTTGACATCTTCAGACTCCGAAGAAGTCTGACGTTTCCTACAACAACACTGGAATATAGCCACCAATATAGACATACTGAACAATACCGTAAGTGTCCCAGCAATCGGTAAAACCATGTTAATTGATGAATGTTTAATATCCTCAGAATTCTCTGTTAAAGCTTCTGCAAGACTCACATCCTCACTACCTCTATTTTTAATCACATTTCCTAAATATTTGTGTGTTGTGTACTTCATTTCCTGAGGCTGTACATCATCACTGTGGTGTATTATATCACCATGTAATTGTGTATCCTTTATATTAAATAAAAAATTCATTTCTTTGTGTTTGTTTACATCCTTGTTAATGAATTTCTTATTGAACTTTAAATCCAAATCTGTGGCAGATCTCTTTTCAAATGGAAATGCCCATGTTGTTGATGTGACATAAATGAATATGAGAAAATAAAGCCGTCCTAGGAATGAATACAACTTCATTTTTATTTCACAAGGAAATTTCTACATCCCATTTCACAGAACATGTTGTCACACACTGTACACTACATTATACATCCTTGTGTGTAATGCTATAACCCTGCAAGGTATATAGGGATCAATTACCAACAAAAGTTTGAAAGGAACAAGATAATTAGTAATCCCTTGTGTGTTTATAAGTACTTTACACTCTTGTTGGCCAGCTGTATTGAGTCAAATGTGTATACATTAATCGATCTGCATCAACAAAGACTCTTTCACCACTCAGATGCCTTTCATTATTTTTAGCAGGTTTTTTAATAAAAATACGAACTCATCAATATAATGTGCAGTGATGCATAGAATAAAAACAGACAAACCCTACTGTGTGCAGTGTTAGTAATCTCTCCCATGTATTCAATAGTGTGATCACTAAGTTCTGGTATCAGTCATTAAAATCTTCAGGAAATGTCAGAAATGCAGAAATATTTGATTTCTAGCACATTAAAGACATAGCTTAATAGAATCCTAGATGACAGTGGACTTAGGAATCAATATCTTCTGTATTAGTCATCTGTCCTGACTCAACACAAAACAGTATTTATTTTACTTCAAAACTTTCTTATTAAATATGCATTTCTTATGATAACATTTCTCTTTCTCTTAGATTAATATATTTAGTAAATATTAGGAATAATTGTTACACTTACCAAGTCAGGTACACATGGATTGTTTGTATTTGGGATTTCTTAATTCTGAGTACTCTAATTTGTTTTCTTGTTAGTTGAATGGAAAAATCAACACCTTACAATACATTAATTTGTACAATTATATGTCTGCATTTAAATGTTGTCACATGTAAAAACCACAATCTATTGATTACATTCAAAGTTTATTAGATACCTGTAAAATAGTCATAATCTGTCAATTTGTCAGAAGGTATAAACAGGTAATTTTTACACCTTGATGTTCAAGTAAAACAGGTAAAAACATTGATTTATACCGACATGTTCATGAATAATTCTGGTCATATTAATCTCTGTTTGTGGTAGATGTTTATAAGTGACTCCCCTATTAATATGAACTTAATGCACATTTACTTTTAATTATGATTAACAAATGTGCATGTGTCAAAAGGTGAATATCTTTAAAGCTAATAACTGCAGATACTTACATTTGTTATCTGCAGAATGTTTTTATATTTAACTTAGCCCCTTTGAAAAAAATATATTCTTGCATATTGAACTATTACTTGAGCTTTTTGTGTTAAACAATAAGGAATTCACAGGAAATATGATTTTTATGAAGACAACTTTTCAGAATTCTAAATAAATTTTCCAAAAGCAGACTTTGGGGAAAGTCCACTCCAATTAAGTACAATACACTCAATATATAGTAGGATGTATTTTAATCATCTAACTATGTAACTCTGTTTACATTTTAATGAACATTCCCCCTCCTTAAAACAATGGAGGAATATGGAAATGGTATTTGTCCACCCTTTCATTATTATGATATATTTTTATGAAATGTAGATGTGCATATTTCTTTTTGTGTTTTTTTTGGTCATTAAATTTTGAAGGAGTTATGAGACCATCATTGCAAGAACCTTATGGCACATCTCCTTAAAATCACTGAATGGTTTCATGGTAGTAGGCTCATGACAAGAGGGTATGTAAGTTTCATCATGTGACTCTGTGATTGGGTCCTAGTCTACCATTCAAAAGCATGGAGACTTGTCATTTAGAGAACGTTGAGTTCAGTGTTGATGGCAAAACATCTTTTTATGTTAAAAAATACCGATAAAAAATAACAAATATTTATTTCTACATGATAAAGGTATTAAGAAAAAACATAAAATAGAAGATTTTGCATTGTTATACAGTGTTTTGAGTACCCAGAAGTAAACAATAAAATGCAGATCAGTTTTTGGTTTTCAATACGTTCTACGTTGTAATTCCAGTAAAGAAAATGAAAATAGAATGAGACTTACATACCCTAGTGCAGGAGGTTATTGGTTGTATATATAGGAAAAGAACGGATATGGTCAACTGTAACAAATGAATCAGTGTATTACCTAAATACAAAATAGTAAATACTTACAGAGATCACCAAAAGGTCTTCTTAACACACCTTTAAGTAAACTCTTAAAGGCTCTGACAACAAGGTAATAAAATCCACAGTAACTGTACAATGACAATTCTTCAAAATAAAACTCAAAAGTAATACAAGGACACCGAAGATACATTAATAACCAACATCTCCTGACAGGTGCATGAAATCTGCAATGGGCTTTAACTAGTTTTATATTGCCTGAATCATTGATAGCAGCATTGTCCAAAAACTTGATGATTGGTGGTTATTGCTAAATACTGTAGGACAGCTACTGACAATTGGTTAGTCGGCTGTTAAAATAATTCCTTCCTGCAATCTATTGTTTCTGTGTGCTAGTGTGTAAAAAGCCTGATTTCTGAATGTGTTGTGGTCTTTTTTTTATTTGCAGCCTTTGGTTAAATTTAAGAGTCATTTGTATTATGAAGAGAAGGACTGTGTGTCAGAGAACGAAAAGAGACTTAAACCTATCCGAGGAAGCCAGGTTAGTAACATTACATTTGGTACTGTAAATTAGAAAGTCAGTTTCAAGGTGTTTATGTTGATTTCAATTGCCTTTGTTAGTTGTAACTGAAATAAAATACTTTTTTGTTTATGAAAAAAAGTTTATTATGGGGAAAAAGTAATTTGCTCTTAACTTTGAAATTCTGCCTTTTCTATCATATTTTTATCATTTAACTTTAAATAAATGATATCCTTGAACTTACTAAATAAAGTTGTCATATTTTCTGCTTATGCTGTTTCCTACAAGGATAAAGGTTAAACTCTAAAATGAAATAATTTTAATTTCTTCATGAACCAATGAGCTTGTTCATCTGATGGCTAGATTTTTCAAAAATTTTCTACATGCACTGAACACTGCATTGGTACATCTTTTTTTAGTAACATCTAATCATGATCTTGATAACCTTCTTTAAGTGGGTATTAGATGTTCATAATTGGTTTATATATTTTGGTGTCACATGTCTCCTATAGATTTATTCATATTAAGTGAAAAGCATTGATCTTCCTGTTAATAAACTATGATTATCCCAAGTTAATACATCCTGTATATATCATTGACTTACCATCATTGTTTATCTCAGTGTAAATAACCATTGTTCTAATGTGAGCAATTCTGAGTGACAATACAGTAACAGCTATTAAAATACAATTATGCAAAATGTTTATTTTGGATTTTAAAAAACTATGGGTTCAATTGAGTGGTAGTCTGGGGTCCCGGTACCCATAGATTTCTTGCCTAGGACCTTTGACAATTATTGTAGGTCAGTTTGGTTTTTATATGACCACAAAAATTCATCGATATAAGAATTGGTCAAATGAGTGAAATTACCCTTCATTTTTCAATTATATTGAGTGAAAACATTAATTTTATTTAACAAAATGTCACTCCTTCAATATGATATGCATTGAGTAATTGATCAGTATGCAGTTCATACAGCTAAGATTTTCGTGTTAAGATTTATGAAGCACATTGAAATGCTATAAAATGATCAGTTTTAAGGAGCAAAAACAGACTTTCATCTGACCCAAGTCAGGAATGTCTGACCTCTGTATGTATTGTTTTGTTTTCACCATATATATGGACATCTTTATCTGTGTATAATGATGTTTTGGGGCCAGCTTCAGCCTGTGGTATGAGGGTTTCCTTGTTGTTCATTGAAGTCCAATGGGTGGCCATGGGCTAACATTTTTATTCCAGTGGGGTTGTTGTCTCTTTGCCATACCTATTCATTTTATAAGTAGAGCACCTACCAGATATATTCTTACATAAATTGTATGGAAGTATTTCACCAGAAAAGAAAGTACACTTTTAGATAGATGATTACATTTTCTTTTTCATTCACCCACAATACTAAACTAACTAAATTAATGCTAATTGAAAAGCCAATTTTGGAACTTGTGAAATGTACAAATAATAATTACATATCTCTGATAATCGGCTATGCCTGGAATAAAATTCATAATCGTCGCAATCGATTTTTTCAACAATGCAACTTCTGCCCTTGAATTCAGTGTCTTTTGCTGTGACATAAATTTTGAACTCCTGTAACTTTAATTTTTCACAATGTGGATGGTACCAGCTCTAGGTCTCACATTGGTCACAGCATATACTTGCTTTTTGGCAATTTCGTCTTTATGTGCCAAAAGGCCAGAAGAATGTGGCCTTTGTATATGGCTTCCTTTTCTTTTCCTCCAGGGTGGCATTACATCCCCATAACAGTTTCTTTAAGTTGAAATGTATAGTTTACTTATGGCGAGTAATTTTTATGAAAAAGCAAAGAAATAAAAGCCTGAGGGATGTTACCCACTATCAGTTAATCATTGGATATTTTAGAAAACTAAAGACTATTGTAGTCTTAGTAGTAAAAATACTTTCTTGTTATATTATATAATTTGCTTATTTTAGAATTTCTTGTGTTACAGCAATTAAAATATATTTTAAAGTATATTTTACGAGAACTCCGTCAATTTCAACTTATAAACCATACAAGTTTAAGGGTCACAAGTACATGTATTTCTTTTTAATGTATAAAATTGTAAGAATTAAAAAAAATTGTTTATTTCTGTGAATTCTTTGACCAAAGGATATCCCAGGTGCTTTTTACACTCCCCAAGTACTTTTTTAATAGGAAACAGTCCCAGTGGGTAGTTATCAAAATCTTGTGGATGATATTGTATTAAAATGGTGTATCCCCAGGGGTGGTTTATCAAGATGTAACTTTTATCTTGTAGATGATAATGTATAAGAATGGTGTATCCCAGGGAGTAGCATATGAAGATGTATTTGAAGGAGTATATTATCCTGCTGTATCACTCTATAAAAACTGCAAGGTACTGTAGCCATTTTATATTTCAAACTGCAAGTAACTAGTATATTTAATAGTGGGCCCCTGTTCAAGAGCTACGTACACCAACTATTGTGAAGATTTCAAAATCCTGTGGTGAATTTTAAACATGTAACATGGATGTCTGAGTTAAATTTAGTAAAGACTACCTGTTTTACTTGTATTGTGCTTCTAATCTTAGGTTATAATAAATTTTGGCTTTATATTTAAACTTTCATATTTTAAATTGAAAATATAGTACATTGAACAGAAGGGGGTTTACCATTTGTGAATAACTCATTATGACTTTTGCAATATGCTTAAAGAGAGATAATTCAAATTGAGAGTTTTATTACATTGCATTATTGCTAGCTATTATCAGTTAGTTCATATTCAATTCACATTCTCTGCAATTAGCAATGTAGAAATGACAGGCAGTGGCAGTGATAATAATACACTTGAATGATGCTTAAAAACTGACTTGATCTACATTTATTTATGTATTTTTAGATCAGGTTAAACTTCGGACCAGAATTCAGATGTGTACCACAAGGTTTAAAGGATTACAAACCTGTAAGTTGCTAATGTTGATACTCTATTTTTATGCACCAGTCTTTTTACTGAAACAGTGTACCACTGTCTGTCTGTCTGTCTGTCTGTCCATATATCATGCATGACACATGGTATGGAAAAATGAACACTTCAATGAGTTTTAATTTTTTTTAGGATGTTCATTTTGATGGTAAGATGTTGCCTTTACATTGTATTGCAGTGTAGTATGTTGTGATCAGGTTTTCTAACTATTTTCCCCTCATTTTGGTATCCATAACTCCTCCTCAACAGCTTGATTGGTTTTCATAGAGAATTATCAGGAAATAGTTATAAGGTTATGCCCTTGTTAACCTGGTATTTTATATTGGTCAGAATAAATTTGAGGCTAATATGTACTTTTCCATTGATATAATAGATGGTATGGGATGGTACCCATTTTGTATCCTCAACTCCTTGTCAACTGCAAAATGGATTTTTTATGAAAAGTCTAAGGAATGATTATAAGATGTAATTTCTTGGTGCATGTTTTATTTTGATTTTTTTATATGAATGGATTTTGGGTTCTCAGTAATTCCCATCCACAATGAATTTTGTCTAACTTAGTATGTATGTAGTAGTCCTTGGGAAAATATTTTGAAGTTCATATATCAAGGTCATTACCATCAAGAACTTTGTGAGGTTATGCTTCATGTTACATTGATTAATGGTTAAATATGTAAAAGTTCTAGGTATACAACATTGGCATTGTATTACAAAGATAACAGTTTGACAAGTCAATAAATACATTCATTCATTTTGTTATTTCTTTTTTGTCCCCCGTGACGCATAGCGAGAGGACATGGAAATGCCGGGTGTCCCTCCATCTGTCCGCCCACGTTTTCCGCACTTTTTTTTTGTAATGCTTTTACCAAAAAAGTTTGTTTTTAGTATGTGGCCTTATTATGAAGAGTTACAGATTAAGTTTGACTTTGCTTACGGTTGAATGATTTTTTGGGAAGTTATGGCCCTTGGACTTTACAGTTTTCCTTACTTTTTAGCTTATGCCACCACTTGGCGTCCGTCGTTGACGTCGTCGTTGTGGACAAATTTTTAAAAATCTTCTCCTCTGAAACTAATGGACTGACAGGTTTTAAACTTGGCATGATTGTTCCTGAGGGTGTTTTGCACAAAATGACCATTGGGATTTTTGATCCATGAAAAAACATGGCTGCTGTTACTAAAAATAGAACATAGGGGTCAGATTGCAGTTTTTTGCAAATAACTAAAAATTGTTGCCTTTAGAAAATTTTTGGCATGGGTAATATTGTTCAGCATCTTGAGATGCTCAAATATTCAAAACGATTGGTCAACTGATGTAGGAGTTACGGCCCCTGAAACAGTTCTTTTTGCATTTTTTGCATGTGCAACTTTGAAAATCTTCTTCTCAAAATCCATTGCACAAAATTCAATAAAAGTTGGCATTTATGTTCCTTAGAGTATCCCACACAAAATGACCTTTGGGATTGTTGATTCATGAAAAAACATGGCCACTGTTACTAAAAATAGAACATAGGGGTCAGATGGCAGTTTTTTGCAAATAACTCAAAAACTGTTGCCTTTAGCAAATTCCTGGCACGGTTAAAATTGTTAAGCATCATGAGAAGGACCTATGCCAAAATTTTCAAAACCATTCATTGACTAATGTATGAGTTAGGACCCCTGAAACAGTTTTTTTGTTGTTTTTTTTTTCACATGTACAACTTTGAAAATCTTCTCTAAAACCATTTAAGGTCATTGAATGAAAGTAAGCATAATAGTTCTTTAGTGTATTGTGCTCAAAATGACTGTTGTGATTTTTAATCCGTGAATAGATATGGCTGCCTATACTAAAAATGGAACTTAGGGGTCATAAGACAGGTTTTTTTAAAAAATTTAAAAATTGTTGCATTTAGCAAAATTCTGGTTCAGGTCATGAAAATGCTATGAATAATTTTAGTTGATTTTAACTTAGCCTGTCTCATTCCTCTCAAGTTTTTCAAATAAGCAATTGGTTAACCAGGTGAGCAATTCAGGCTCTCTTGAGCCTCTAGTTATTGTAATGCTTTTACCAATAGATTTTATATTTTGTATGTTGTCTTACTATGAGAACTTACAGGTTAAGTTCGATTTTGGTTACGAATGATTGATTTTTGTGGAAGTTAAGGCCCTAGGACTTAGAAAATTTCAGTGAATTTAAAGATTTCCACATTATTTTTTTTTGTGGGGGACATTGGAACACTGTTCTTTTATTTAAATCTTAAACTGTTACACCCTAAATAAGGTAAATTCTTCAATTTGTTCTTTAATTAACTTATTTGTAATAATTGACTCTGTGTTTATGACCATATTGTAGATGTCAGAAGCAGCCTCACAGACCATGATAGAGTATGCTCTGGCTGATATGATCTACCATGTTGAGCATGAGGGAAAACTCCCAGAGTTCTGAGCAGATATTCAGTTGAAAAGCACATGATACAGAGTTCACAAGATTAGACTGATTGAAAAGGAGTATGATGATATGACAAACTCAAGCTTCGTTTATCATGGAAACAATTGAATATATAATTTTTAACTGTGTACTAAAACAAGAGAAATTAAACTTTGAAAGCATTTACTGATTTGTACACAATGTATTTTTTTTATATTTTTCAGAGTACATATGCAATAATTGAAAATTAAATATAAGAGCAATTAGATATCAATTGTTAGTATACAAGAAAGTCAAGAAATTGCCAGTAAATGATCTGCTGTTTGTACCATTCATACAGTGATTGCATATAGGTTGCATAATACCAGAGTATTTTAAGAATACAAAAAGACTGGCTTTTATACCAAGTTTTTTAAAAAAGAAGAGGAAAATTAAAAGATGATGTCAGATAGTAAGTGTGTGTTTTCATGTTTCTACAGTGTTCTGTTTTGAGGAAACTGTTTTGTTTTCACTTTTACTGAATATTTACAGTTCAAAGATTCATTGCAGTTAAATAGTTGAAATGCTTAAACATGGGTTAATGCATAAAACTTTCCTTAATTTGTCAGGGTATTTTAAGGACTGTTGACAGTTAATGCCTTAATTAACCATTCAGCGGCGGATCCAGGGGGGCCAGGGGAGTGCCCAGGACCCCTCTTAGAAAATAAATTGTTGAAAAATTGTGTGTTAAATCATGAAAAACACTCACTTCATGATCCTGTCAAGAAATTTTTTGGGGGCCCCACTTACCCAAGACTTTGGATCTGCCTCTGCCATTAGTCCTGTGGTGTGAAAGATATATTTGGCATTTTTGTTCTAGATTTCCACACACCAACAAGGTGTCATTATTGTTATTTTTTATACATTTTGGAAGCCCTGATTTACAATATCACAGTGCAAGTCAATTTTAAAATCTGGATTCTGGCTTAACTCAAACTACAAAAGTGATAGATTCTGTCCAACTTAAGAGGACAATTTATTTTCTAAAAGGCAGAAATATTGCAAGGTGCAGAAGTATTTGATTTTCAGTAATCATTTGACAGTTGTTGGCTTCTGACATTAAAACATGAATAGAAATTTACTTTTTGTTTAATTGTGTAAAAAAAATGTTCAGAAACTGTGATAAAATATGATAGGACACATTTGGTTCTTGATTCTAAAAGTAAAAAAAAAATCAGCAGATGAGGCACATTTTGTTCTGGATTGTAAAAACAGGAAAAACTATTCGACATGGAGATAATGGTTAGTGAACTTCATGGTAATGTCTCTGATATCTTGGCTTCTTTAAAGGTGCATGGTATGGGAGACAACCGAAGACTATAGTCTTGATCATTAATCCTTACTCACTGGTATAAAGCCGATGCCCGTAACTGCAGTTACATAGTCTTGATCATTGGTATATAAAGCTGATGCCCGTAATTGCAGTTTTAGGTAGCCCAATATAGCGATGGAAGAATCCGGTAGGTTGCTCTTCTTCAATTTATTCCTATTTTACTATTTTTTAGAATAGATAACGTGTCGTGGATGTTTTCTGTATTAAAAGGAAAGGATTTAAAAAACCAAATTACATCTGACTCGTGCACACATATGCAAATGAAAATTAGTCATGATGCGTGTAACTGCCGTTAGTGATGCCCGCAACTAGCGTAGATTCAGAAATGTGGATGCCCGTAACTGTTAGAACAAAAAATGACTAATTTTTTTTACTTAAATGATTGATCTATAAAAGTTAGGATTTTGAAATGTTAAACAGGGCACTAATTACAAATCGGGTTTAAATATTGTATACTACATACAAGTATAAACAATGTTTAGTAAGATTTCATTATTTTCATATAAATTTATGAGAGTAGTGAGAAATCGACAGAAAATCACTAATATTTGCAGCTTTTTCGTGGAAACCCATTGTAAATACAAAAAAAGAAAGAAGAAAGAAAAACAAAAAGAAAGAAAACCATAAATAATTAGGAAGACGCTCTTTACAGCACTTCTACCTTCAGATTTAATGTGCATACACGTAAATTCCATTGTATGTCGTCTTTGTCACTTGCTTATAAAACGTTCGTAACAACAGAATTTTTTAAAAAGTATCTGATGCCAAACAGAGACGACAATAATAGTAAAGAGTAATCAAGGGAACCGAGGTTATAGCGGTAATCAAAAGAATGTAATCCAGGGACAAAGACCAGACATGGAAAACAGACATACACAACAAAGAACATAAAGTAACTAAAATCAAACATACAAAGTAAGAAAAGCTAATGAGCAACTCGGATTCCACTTAAAACTGGGAGCATGGACCAGGTGTACTGGTAGGGTAAGCGTCTTCTGCTTTTCTAAAAGTCAAGTCCGGGGTAGACGAAAGAGGAAAGGAAAACTATGACACGTTGAACAAATCAGTTTTCATGGTGCAGATGGATACACCGTAACGATCCACGAGTTCATGATGACGACCATAAAACTTCTGTAGTGAAGACCTCAATCTTGTAGCAACATAACCCTGTTCCAGAAGCCTATTTGTTAGAATTCTAGCGCGATACAAAAAGTCTGCGTAGTTTCGGCAAGCTCTGTCATAACGTATAAGTTGTGATATGAACACTCCATGCGCAGGTGTTGAAGGGATGTTGCCACAGATGAAAGGAAAGTTGACAATTCTGAATGAAAAGTTATCACGTTTGTCGTAAAATTTTGTCAATAGTTTTCATTTACCATCGACTTCTAAGTGTAGGTCAAGATATCAAGCTGACCTCACAGTGTCTTTAATATCCTTTATCTCAAGTTCTTTGGGTAGATGCGATGTATCAAATTCCCAAAATTAGGATTGTTCAAAAATCATACGTCATCTATAAAGCGGGAATCTAGCTAAACGATATTCTTTCTATCGGATCAGATCAGCTATAAAGTCAGCCTCATAAGAGTGAAGAAAAAGGTCAGCAGGTAAAGGAGCACAATTTGTTCCCATGGGAATGCCGACCGTTTGTTGAAAAAGACGTCCACCACACTGGACAAATATGTTGTCGATTAAAAATTCCAGAATTTTGTAAACATCTTTTGTATATGGAAGATGATTTGGAATTATTTCTTACGAAGGAATCTCTACCAAGAACGATATATTTGTATCTAGGTGTACAATCTTTTTTTTTTTGGAAAAATAACGATGTATAATGTTTTTAAGTCGGGATTTTAACTGAGTATGGGGAAAAGAAGTACATAGTGTTGAAAAATCATAGGTTTTTATGCTATTATATTCTGATAATAATCTTGAACTGATTGTATCCAGAAGATCTTTCTCATTTTTCAGGATCCACATTGAATTAATGCCACTAGTAAATAATGTTGACTACGAATACTTAGTTTGTTCTGTAAGAAGGGTAATAATCTAAAACAAGTCGAATAAATCTCAGTAAATTATACTTAATATGCAGATCTTCGCGTAAAAAGTTATGCTCTATACAATTTAAAAAAAAAATAACGGGTATATGTTCGAGGACAAAGATGTTTTCTAAGCTTTTAAGATGTCTACATCTATTCTCATAAGAGAAGATCGGCATATCAAATACTGAGAGAATTTTACCATTTATACTATTCAGAGACATCCTATTTTTTTTTTCAAAAATCTATAAAAAAAACACTAGAAAATTCCTTATTATATATGTGTTTCAGAAACATTCTAATAAATTCCACATTATATGAATATCCCAAGTTTTATTCAGTAGTAATAACCCCTCCCCTTTTTCTCCTTCTGTGCAACATTGAAACATTTAATGATTGATTGATTGATTGATGGGGTTTAAAGCCCGAGCAGCAATATTTCAGCTATATTCAGGCGATGAACATGAAATGGATGATAAAATAAACATGAAATGTTGATGAAATGAAAAATGGGATTGGACACAAGGATAATGGGGTCGACAAATTTTGATTGCCACTGGAAATAGGGAGAGGTGAGTAGGGTCGGGCAATTTAGCCCCCTGTGGCGGAGCCCTATGGTTCCTTCTCCGGGAGAATACCACAGAAAGGCTCTTTAACGTGCGATGAACGTGGCATTTTTCCAAACACGTTGCACCACTTTGGTTAGCGGTCTGGTTTTCCATATTATGGCCTGATGACCCCAGCTTGAAACATGCCAGGGTTACCCCATTCCACCACCTGTGGCACACAACCCAGTTGCTCTGTGGGCAGAGCGCCCTAGCCCCTGGCCAGGGTTCTGAGCACTATTTAGTCGCCTTTTACAAGCTTAGCGCTGCTGCGGGCCTATTCTTTTGACACCCGGACCCGCACGGGGCTTGAAATATTTAAATTGGATTATTTAAAAAGTCAAGAAACAGTCTTAGTTATTGAAGTTACTGTCTTAGATAGATTGTAAATAGATAACCCTAATAACCCTAATTCTAAATTTCAAATTATCGTATACGTTGTATAAATTTCCGTAAAAAACTGATTTTAGTATCAGACTTATCGAAATTTGCCTGAAATTCTGAATTGACGAACAAAAATCTATATGGCCAGGTGTTTCATCAAATCGCCGGAAGACTTTGCGCCATTTCTTATTTGCTTTCTTTGAAAATGCCAGAAAAATTTTCTTCTGGTATGACAAAATTCTATCCTGTTTTGCCTTGAATCCTTAAGATAAAAGGCATATTTCGTAGGGTCTGTGCTATGGACATTAGTACATAGTGGGATGAATCATAAGACCATAAATAAATATGTTATTAATTTAACATACAACCAAAAGGATCTCACTCTCCGCCTCTCTAAGTTCTTCTACCATTCTATCTAACTGTTTAAGAGATATGTAATATTACAAAATATTCATTCATGAAAAGTATAGTAAATGACGTTATCCGAAATGCATACTTACAAAATTAAGCAGTTACACGCACCTTAACGTTTTTTTTTCCAAGCTTGAAAAACAAATTAGCGTAACACATTAGACATGATTTTGGTCTGTACGTAATCTTGAGACTAGTACCTTTTACCGTGACTGCAAAATTTAACAATAAAATTCTCTATGTAGGATTTACAGCTTGATAAAATATTGCCTGTAATTTCGCCAGCCATCTTGGGCTGTCCGTAACTGCAGTTACGGACATCGTCTTTATAACAATTATTACTGAATTTTGTACAAAAGCAAAGCAATTGTAAAACAAAAACAAAACAATACACCCACTCACTCAACCATTTCAGCCAAACATGGAAAGGGAAGACGTGGTACAAGTCTGGCATCATGCAAAAGCAATATACGAAATATCTAAGCTGTTCATCCAATAGAAACTTAGAAATATGTTACAGAAAAGTGAAATGGGTAGATGAAAAAATGTGATCACAATATAGCCTCACTCGTAGTAGGAGTATAAAATAATAAGAGTGTATCAATTGTCAGTTGGGAGATATTATGATGAACAAGCCACCTTTGTTTTTAGCATATTCGTGAACTAAAATTTTACCAGATGAGTATGTATCATATACCTAAAAACTGTCCTTATATAAATATATGTCCTTGATCTGTAAACATGGCGCTGTTGCTAAAAATATAACATTGTTGTCAGACAGCAGATTTTTGCATATATCTCCAAAACCAATAAATTTAACCAAATTCTGACATGGGATAAAAGTATCCAGCATTACGAAATCTATGGCAAAATTTTGGTGAAAATTTTTCGACCCATGTCGGAGTTATTGGCCTTTTTGGACGTTTTTTTTTGCTGTTTTTGATGTTATTAATTTCAAAAATATTCCCCGCAGAAACTAATGTGCAGAATTCAATGGAAGTTGGTATTTTTTGTTTTTTTTTAGAGTATTCTGAACTACATGACCGTTGGATTTTTTATTGTTGAAAAGACATGGCCAATGTTACTAAAATAGAACATAGGGGTCGGACAGCAGATTTTTGCATATATCTCAAAAACTGTTAGGTTTAACCAAATTCTGACATGGATAAAAGTATTCAGCATGATGAGATCTATCTATGGTCAAATTTTGGTGAAAATCTGTTGACCCATGTTGGACGTTTTTTGCTGTTTTTGATGTTATTACTTCAAAAATCTTCTCAGAAACTATTGTACAGAATTCAATGAAAGTTTGTATTTTCATTCTTAAGGTATCCTGAACAAAATGACCGTTGGAATTTTAGATGGATGAAAAAACATGGCCACTGTAACTAAAAATAGAACATTGGAGTCAGACAGTAGTTTTTTGCATATATCTCCAAAACCGTTAGGTTTAACCAATAATTTTCAGTTGCTGAAATGATTGTTATTATAAGACTTACAAAAGTCTCCATGGATCATAACTCCATATAAGAGTTATTGCCCTTGAGAGGTGAAAAATAACGTTTTTTTTTACAGTTTTCAGCCAATATCTTGAAAATTAAGATAGATTGAATGAAACTTTCCATTGCTGAAATGATTCTTATTATAAGGTCTACAAAAGTCTCCAGGGATCAAAGTTGTCAGACAACTCCATGTAAGAGCTAGCTATTGCCATTGAAAGGAAAAAGATTACGTTTTTAGCAGTTTTCAGCCAATATCTTGAAAAATATGTTGTGACCGTTTGAAAAACCATAAATAATTTTGATCTAAAGCCTACTCAAATTCTGGGATACATGAAAAATTTGTTCACTCGAATGTC
Organism: Perna viridis; assembly: GCA_037379345.1. Taxonomy (NCBI): domain Eukaryota; kingdom Metazoa; phylum Mollusca; class Bivalvia; order Mytilida; family Mytilidae; genus Perna; species Perna viridis. The sequence continues at coordinate 23,162,877 of CM074514.1, read as the reverse complement.
CTGTACACACCATCATTTGGACTTTTATTCAAAGTTTTATATTGCCATACAAATGGCCAGTCAAAATTTGCATGTGACCAGTTGAATTGTTGAAAAGTGGACAGAAAATTGTCTGAAATTTGATCCCATCATTACTAGTAGAATAAAAATATCTTGTTCCATGATAGTAAAAATGTGTGTGCCCCATGATTAAGCACACACACACAAAAGAGAGAGAAAAAACATGATCAAAGTTGTGGCTACATATCAATGTATTTGGATAGGTTAAAAATAATGCTGGTATGTGTGAACTGTATCATTACTGCTATAATGAACTAAACAAAGCAATATATAAAGGCACATTCAATTGCAACACTTAAGCCCAAACATATCACAATATGTTTTGGGGTATTATAATCAGAAAAATAATTTGAACATTCAAACTCCGACCATTCTATGTAAGATTCGGACGGGACATCATTATTCTCAACTTGGTCTTTTTTAACTTAAATTATTAAGTACATCTAATCATGAAGCTTCTGTGACCTGGCTATGTTTTGACTGCTTGTAGGGAAAAAGTGTGGGAAAACTTTCCTACCCTATTTTTCCATAGTGCATTTCAACTAAATTTGGCCTATCAATATCTTACGAAAGCAAACTTTACAAACACTTTGGTGTTTTTTTCTGGAGGTTATGAGATATAAATACTTGGAAAATGCATTAAAATCTCCCCTTTTTGTTTTCTCAATTTGCGACAATTTATACACATTTTGCCAAATTCTTAAACAAGAGAAGTACTTAATTGCGATATCACTAGGAACACGCATTTTTCCGCGCTTTCTGTCAGTCTAGCAATGTCAAGGTAGCTAGAAGTATTTGATGGTGATACCTGTGTTAATTCATTAGATTCATCATTTTCAAGTGATCGCTGAACAGTAAATAGTGATATATTCGATTTTATTGGAATAAATGAGTTGAAGCACTCCCAAATCTAAGATTACCCTAGATTTTCATGATTATATACTAGTGGGGCTGTGTTAAATGTAGTAAAATGGCCCAATGTCGTTGGATGGATCGAGATCCCATATCCACCTATAGATTTGGATCTGAATCAAAGTTTATGATTAAAAGACTTGGATTTTGTTGCCTGTGTGAGCCACCGGATGGCAATGAACAAACATAGTTGTATTTTTGTTTAATGTTGAGTTGAGGGTTCATTGTATATTCACTAGAAACAGATATATCGATAGACGACTAAGTGATTATCTCCCATAGATCTGAGACCTGAGAAACTGTTGGTATAGAACTTCTTAATTCTTCAAAAGTGTGTTGAAAAATCCTGACGATGTCCTAAAAAAAATCCAAAAAATCCTGGAGTTTTATATCAATTCATCATCTAATCTCCTGTCATCCGTTATTTGATACTGCTAAATAGAATTCGATGAATTCCACACAATCTTCATCACAATGACCTGATGAAGGGGTCATTGTGATGAAGATTGTGTGGAATTCATCGAATTCATCGTGATACTGATTTTAACATGTTCATTATATCATATATTTTAACCATACTTCTATAGTATGGTCTGTGAAGGGATGGGATATAAGGTATGCAATATAGGCCTAGGGGTGTAATATAGGGTATGCGATATAGGCCAAGGGATGTGATATAGGGTATGCGATATAGGATTGACGATATAGGGTATAAACAATTATTTAAAATACAAAAAAGTTATATTCTAATCTAATTATATGATATATATGTATATCATGTATTTAGATTGGGATAGAGACATTGACCGAGGCACAAGCACTAAGCTGCGACAAATGTTTTATTACATTTCTTTGCAGGATTTCATGATATTTAATGTTGTTGAGATAAGTATAAGCAGATTTTCATGTATATTTTTTTTTAAAAGGGAACATATCAAGGTATTTGAATGAATGATCTTTTTTGCACAAAGCATATACATCCTACTGCAACAAAACAGACATATATAAAATGACAGAAAACGCACAGAAAGCAAAATTATCAAATTTTTCCTATTTATATTGACCGATTCTGATCATTATGTCACTGAAAACAATTTTATAATTGATATGAATAAACGGAAATCAGCCGTGCAATATCTCCTGTAATCAAAACCGCAAGCGTCTTCTTCATAATCGATTATTACATTGCGTTTTCCATATCGACCCGTGACTTCCTTATAAAGGCCGAGAGCTCTGTTCGAGGGCTGATCATGATTTGGGTAGAGAGTTGATGCAAAGGAAGATCTGAAGCAATGCAATGTCACAATCTACTTATCACATATTCGAATCACTGGAAATAACTATAGACAATAATTTCAAGTAATATCTGAATATATGTTCTTGTTTTATAAACAAATTATGCAATCAGAACATTACTTTCTTAAGCGACGACGTTACCTTTGACGAAGTTATCAGCTCGGGGCAAATATTATTTTCTGCTTGCAATTGCCGGCCTTATTAAAGGGACAAATGTGTCCATATCACTTCCAAACATGTGTCAGAAATACATTATTTTTTAAACTATAAAATACATAATGTAAAAACACATAGTATTTTTCATATCATGCTTGCTTTTTCTCGAGGCCATGTTGTCAGCCGAGAGCCGTCAGACTCGAGGAATGATAACATTAACGAGGGCTAAGCATGTGATGTGATAAATAACCATGTAATAATCTGTTTATCATATATACTCCAAAATGAAGCCAAATATCTGAGGACTGCCTCCATCGTATCCATATTTGTAAACAATTAAAAGAGTTTTTCGAAAATGGCCTTAAAAGGGTATGATCCAAGCTCTACGCAGCGGCAGACGTTCGTTTCCTCTCTTACAAACAGCTACAGACAAGCCTTTCGAAATTATCGGGCGTTATTCAAATCATACGCCGACTTTGCAAGATTCTTGCATTTTCTGAGAGGACTGGCGGTAATCTGGTGCCCTGGTCAACTTGATATCATAAGCGACCCTAAACTCGCAAAAAACATAGTTTTGTGGAACGGTAATATTACACGGGCTTCTATGTTAGGGCTGGGGGTAGCGTCTAGAGTAAATTTTGAACGTCAGACGCTGTTTCGGAGCTTGGGTGTGATCAAGCTTCCGAGCAAAGACGAAGAGGCATGCGGTAAATTCCGGAAGTGCACCTTTATCGGCCCGCAGTGGCTGTTCATTAAATAACCAATTTCATTTTAAGATTGATGGAAGGGTAAAATTTTGCCTTATTTATAATAAATATGACAATATAAATTCGTTCAAACCTATACGATACACGCGATCGATGACTTCTCATTCCGTAACTTTCATCTGTGGCACCATCCCATCAGCACCTGCGTATGGTGTTTACATATCACAATTCATATGCTATGCCAGAGGTTTTCGTAACTAGTTGACTTTTTGTACTGTCCTCGACTTCTTACAGTTAGACTTTTGGAACAGGGTCATGTTGCTATACGGTTGAAGTCGTGAACTCGTAGATAGATCGTATCCATTTGCACCATTAGAACCGATTTTTTCACTGTGTCATTGTTTTTCCTCCCCTCTTTCATCTACCCTGGACTTCACATTTTATGGGCAACTAAGCGGATGTTCAGGAAAAGCAAAGGATGATTACCCTACCAGTACACGAGATCCACACTCCAGTTTTGGTGGTGTTCGATTTGCTCATTTGCTTTTGTTTCTTTGCACGAAATGTGTCTGTTTGCCCTGATTGGTCTTTATCCTTGGGTTATATTCTTTTGATTCTCCTCGAATCTTGATTCCCTTGACGTCTCTTTAATTGATAGGCAGAGCAGTAATATCAGTTTAAAAACTGAAACCTTCTTGTACATTCATCCAGTGTAAACCCCATGGAAAAAATGCATTTTTGCATTTGCGGGATAGAAATTATGATTAATAATACAACAATTTCTATGTTATAGACTGACATTCATCGTGACAAAAATGAGACTCATTGAAAGTAAACTAAGATTTGACTATTTTTATGTCAATTCTTAAGAAAAAGGTCATTCTTTAGTTAAATCCAAAATTCACTGTGTTTGTTACACCAGCTGAATATCACCAAAATATAAATTTGTGTACATGTATGCATTTGTACAACTATCATAGTAAATGTCCTACCCCAAAAAGTAGAGTTAGTAGTGGTCTCCCCTGGATTTATTCCCTATCATTATAATATACTTATAATCAAACCTGATCAAAATTTTAATTAATTTGGCTTCTATAAATTTATATGTAATATAAATACAATATTTTAAATATACAAATCTTCAAAATGATCATATAATTGCAAAAAAAAAGAATATTATACACCACGCTACTGTTTTCACGATTCTCTATGTAGGTCAGAAGGGCTATGACAAGCATGACGACGACAATGCCATACCATTATATTTAGTAAGCACAGCTTGATACGACTAAATATATAAATCTTTGAGGCTTCAGAGAAGCTGTTATAATAACTCATATTGTCCATTAGCCCGCACATCGTTTTATTGAACAGCTGAAGAGAAACGCAACAATCAACAAACTTTTATAACAATAATAAACAGTTATAATAGGTCTTCAACACGTGTAACCACACCTTAAGTAAGTTCTGCAAGTCCCCGACAACAAAAATAAAATCTACTGTAACAGAAAAATGTCACTTCTTCAAAATAAACTATTAAGTCAAACAACGACACGAAGACACATTAATGACAAGCACTTTCTGACTGTGGACAGGCGCGTTATACATACCAGGGACGGATTCAGGCGGAGGCGTGGCGGGCGTGCCTAAAATTTGCAAAGCATGGGTTGTCAGGCGTAGATCTAGGTGGTTTTAGGTTGAAACTTTCTGCTACTCTTACCACAAAAGTTATCCTCATTGCACTCACTCGAGAAGAATATATCAAATATTTAACCTCAAACATTTTTTTTCGAAATGTGCCCTCCTAATCTAAAATCCTGCATACTAGATTTATAAGACCTAAACGAAGGCACAAACCATTATCTTCTGAGGTGGGGGGGGACCTGGGATTTCATGTTGAGTTCTAACTCTTTTCTACGGAAGCGTAGCCTGAATTAAAAAAAAATAAAATTTAAAGTCTCCATTGTAAAGTAATGGGGGGAAATATTGAATCATATTTTGTTTCTGTCCATGGCTAAGTTAAAAAAAGGTTTGTCTCAAATTTGGAATATATTTTTTTTAAATAATCCCAGTCGTAACAAATTACAGAATGACCTAAATTACCAGCATTAGAAATAATGAGTCATCAGAGTAGTAGTCAGTCAAGATTAAGAAAAAAAAAGATTTAGTTTTATGTAGCTCCTGGACACGACACTTATACTATCTTCATGTATGTGTGCATGCGCGTGTATGGCACGGTTAGCACATGGCTCCGCTCCTGGACGGAAAGGGTGATAGCTCGCCTCCTCAGTACTACCACACTACTAGGAGACGAGGCTCTGTCTGAAACGGGTGCATGTGATTCCAATGCAAATTTCAGTACAGTTCTATTAATCTCAGATAATTCCACTTCTTTGAAAATAATCTAAATATTTAGAGAGCTGTCTTGTTTATTTACCAGATAATTATTTTTACATTTATGTCCAAACAGAAAATTGCAACACGTGTTATTTGCAATATCTATATAATTGGCATTTTTGTATCTTATTTTAAAAGATGAAAAGCGAATGTAATCAATAAAAAATCAAGATATCATGCGACAAAATCAACGCCTATCTTTTGTGGTATCTGAAACGTTGAATATACAATTGTCTCCCTTAGATTTTTTTTTCTTTTCTTTAGGATATAATTGTGATCATAAAAGAATGATGTAACAAATAATTTATTTTTACAAAACTACATGTTATTGTACAAGAATATTTGAACGCACAAGCTTTTATAATGATCATTTGAATGCAACAAAAAGACATTTTAAACACTATGATTTTTCTTTTTTACAATTTTTGATAAGGAAGATACAGGATCTCATTTCCGGTAACGACGACAGCATGATACCATTATATTTAGTGCGTTTAGCGCAGCTTGATACGACTAAATATGAATCTTTGGGGCTTCATCGAAGCTTGCTTATTTAATTCTACAGAAAGAAAAATAAATGACCGAATAAATTTAATGAGCTTTAAAACAAAATCTTAATATCTACACAGACGTCCTTAAAAGGCTCTGGTTGGTTTTAGATTGCTATATAAGCAGCACGCGACTTATAGGACGTGGCTTTTGTGTGTGTAAATCACTGCCCACCTTAACTCATGTAAACATTCTTAATATCAGAACTGATGCTATGTGTTCGTTAGTTAGTTGAATACCGTATACTATGTAGCTGCATTTATACATATTATTTAGTTTATAATAGAATGATATAGAGCTCTATCTTACGTTTACTTTTATTTAAACTGCAAATAATTAATTGGCTTTCGATACGTGCAGTACGAATCTAAAATGATTTAGAAAAGTTATATCCCGTAAAAATCACTTAGATACGTACATGGTAGCACTCGCCACGTACGCCATCATGTATGAAAACAAACAATTACAATTGTCAATGAATGAAACGTTTCAGTCCTAGCGTTGTACCTGTCCACGTGAGACCTTATAATGCAAACAACAAGTGCCATATCTAACACCATTCTGCGTAATTCGCCCTTACCGACCATTTCAACTGACATAGCGTAAAGTGTACAGCAAAGGTTGGACAAATATGACGGATTTAAGATTCTCGTAATAGGTCACGAGATGCGAAAAAGTACCGTTATTGTCGAAAATCACGGAAACTCAATTTTATCAATGAACATTTTACCAGGGGCTGACCATTTATGCCGACATTTTGAACTTTTTTAAATTGAAATTTCTGTGTTTTAATTGAAATGCAATTACACAACTGTCGCCAGGAGAAAGGAAAGGTTTTGGGTCAAATTTTTAAGTAATATGTTGGTAGGAAAGTACTCATGAGTTAATGCTATATTAAGGGTATTTAGAAACGTCACGAATTGGTTATATTATTGTCGACTAACTAACCGCGTAAAAAGGAACGCGTTGTTCAATGAATGTTAGGACTTTTCAATATGTATTTTTTTCTCTATGCATATTTTAATGAGTGGTTACTCCTTGAAACACGTGTAAAGCATAACGAATTTGCAATACTGATAACATTGGTATTGTTAGTTTAATCATATCTTATTTCAAATAAATACATCAATTATAATTAATACAACAGTAATATATGAAACAACCTAAACTTATTTTAATCCGTCTCCTATCGTATGACAAATATTAGCACATTGAATCAGAAAAATAATATGTGAAAAGGAAGAGAGACTAAGAGTTTGGATAGTGTTAAGCCGAATTTCTGAGTACTTAATTGTTGCATTCAAGTAAGAAATGGTTGCTTAACTGTCTCTACTTGGCTACAGGAACAGTTCGGACTGGCTAACAGGTTATGCCTGAACAGATGCTCGTTGAGAGAGCTGCTGCTCATACGCAGCCTGGCATGCAATATCTGACCAAGTCTACTACCAACGTAATAGTACGATGGTCGAATGGTATCGTTAGATACATTAACACCCAATCTACCATGCAAAAGCATTAAAAATGGGTCCACATGACAAGTCAATGGATTTTATTGAAATTTTGTTTATATGTTAAGATGGATATAAGCATAAAAAATCCAGTTTTTTTTGTGCTCTTAGTATAGATGCTACAGCGCCATCTTTAGAATGACAAGATTTCCCGTACTTTTTTCTGCTTATTTTGTTGAAATATGACATATTTTGATCCCATAATTGTGTAATGAAAATTGCATTTTCACTTGAATGTATTGTTCTACGCAACCAGTACAAACTATTCTTCAATATTCAACCCAAAAAATTCCATCGGATGATCCTGTGTCCATAGCAACTGATTAAAAAATGGCCTTAATTGGCCTATTTTAAATATCCTTAAACTTTTATCCATTAAAAGCTAAAAAACTTCCAAGGGACCACATTTAATAAATTTTTGGGATGACACTTTCAGAAAAATAGGTTCTTTCATACCATTCAAACAAAAATTGAACTGGGCCTTTTATATTTGTTACTATAGTAACCATTTAAAAATCCCCAATTTTTAGATATATTTCAGTGATTTTATACTTTTAACCTTAGGAAAACACAATATTGTGAGGTAATAATTATTCCGATCTTTTCCTTCATGAACAACTACCATCTTGTTCTAATATAGTTGCATTGTGACAATTGCTGATACTCTTTATTTCTCTTTAAGTACCAAATTATTGGATAAAAATCTGAAAAAAATCTACTTTCCTCTCTCTAAACTAGTCTCAAATTTGCCCTAATTATGGTATATCATGAAGAAAATGCATCTATTTTGGTTCTGACCATACTGCTCAATGATCTCATATTACGAGTGTCTAAGGAAAGTTCATTTCATATCTTATAGCTATAGTAGACGGTAGGAAATAGTTCGAAAAAAAGACGTCCTTGATTGTATCTCGAATAAGTTGTCTGACTGACGTTTAAAATGGTTGTGGAAGTCTGACCGGGCATTACTCAAATACTATGGAGTATCACCGTTCACTATCATCACAACTTAATGTTTTTTTCCTTCTATCTACGATTTTTTCCAGTTTATATATATTTAATATATTTAATCTAAATAATAGTCAACAATCACTCTTACGGGGTGATGGATCGTTAAAAACGATGCGAAATATAACAATAAATTAAACAAACGTCTAAATATGTTTAACATCACCAGAAGATGGTAAAAATTATATTGAATATTTCGGATAACTGATATCCTTCTTCAGCATAAAACTCATAAAACTATATGAGCATAAAACTCACAAAGTTCAAGATCAAAACAGATTCAGACGCTGAGTCGCGTACGCTGTGGGTGATTGTACCTTTATCAAAGGCTCACATATGCAACTGATAAGGAGCCTGAATGAAAATAACAAAGAGGGTCTGTTTATCAAAATTAGAAGTAAAAATTAAAGCTACTGCACTGGAAAGGAATTTGCCAATTTTTGCGACGTGACTTGCAAAACCGAAAATACCATATACCTTCTCCAGTGCCGATGTGGTATGCAGTACGTTGGCGAAACAGAACAACCTTTCAACAGGCGTATGAATGGTCAAATGCAAACCAGACCTCCCTCTAAGTCGCCATCTTAGATCCGCCGGACACACCCAGGAGGATCTCCACAACATTGTTGTTACGATCATAGAACATAATAAAAACTGGTCAAAATGTAAAAGAGTATCTCGAGAAAGCTTTTGGATGAAGAAATTGCAAACAACTTCTCCAGATGGAATTAACGAGAAAAAAATAATTCATTTTTAGGTTTTGGTCTAAGGCTGGTACAGCACTACATGCTATACATCAATACGCCGTACTACTTTATTTGAACTTTTTTTTTAAATTGGTTTCGACAGTTAATTTTTACTTTTAATTTTGATAAAAAGACCCTCTTTGTTATTTTCATTCAGGCTCCTTATCAGTTGCATATGTGAACCTTTGATAAAGGTATAATCACCCACAGCCGTTTATATATTCCCAACGATGTTAGAACTGTCAAATTTGCGAAGCAAATTTTTGGTCGTGCCCTCCGCGGGTCTCGAACTCTTACCGCTGTGACATCTATGGCAACATCGCCTGCACATAATTCAGCACCCTAGACCACTCGATTAATCTAGGGTTGTAACTTAGTACACGATGTATGGTAGTACTGGACAGCTCATTCAGCTGTTATTTTTTACCATAGAGGATCAAATGAACGATACATGTCACAACAAATCAATGTTATACAGTCTCAGAATGTGACGACTCTATTCGCTACACTGCTCCATCGGATCAAATTGATACGAGGAGGAATGATCCGGCCAGCGAAAGCTATAGTTTTATATAGCCTAGCTGGCCGGGTGGTCTTGGGCGTTGGATTTTGTGCAGGCGGTGTTATCATAGATGTCTCAGCGGTGCGAGTTCGAGTCCCCGGGAAGGAACAATCAAAATTTGCTTTGCAAATTTGACAGTTCTAACATCGTTGGGAGTTTTACAGACCCTTCTACTTATATATATATATATATATATATATATATATATATTTAAGGATTAAATCGAACAAGCCGTCGCGTAGCTCATTGATGGAATTTTTGGATGTTTCAATGCAAGCGCTGCGATATATTGAGTCTCAACAATAACATATGGACTAGTGTCTTCGGCAAGTAGTTTGATACATGCATTGACGTCGACAACGATATCGTTTATAAAGAAAACAAGAAATAAAAGGGACCAAGTATGGATCCCTGCGGAAATCCGTATCTCCCTGGTTTCCAACTTGAGGGTGCACTATACAGTTACATTAAGGCGCACTGTTTCGCACACCAAGTTACCGCCGTCAAATTTTGTACAACTTAAAATCAAAAGTTGAAATTTGGTGGATATATTGTTTAAATGTAGATAAGCATTTATACATAGACAGATGTAATATATGTTATGGTAAACAGGTGTAATTTAAATGAAAAATGGTATCCGGAGCGTTTCAGTCCCCTGCCGTATTAGGTTCTCTTCTCAGCATCAGATGGCTAATTTTCAAAATAGCTTATTTCGCATGAACTTTTGGGACTAAAATTGTGAGAGAATGAATCGAAAAGGCTCTTATTATTTTTACGTTTTTTTTCCACATACTCCATGCATGCTTTCATCCTGTGGTAGTGTCCAAGTGCTTGATATTTTTTAAAACATAGTATTTGGCTGTTAGTTTTGGAAAGGCACCCCTGATTTGTACTAAAACTCAGTAATATTTTTTTCAGTATGTTACCATGGCTACTGGATTTTATAAGAATAATCACTAAATTACTTATAAATGACTTGAACCTCCACACACCAAGGATTTAAAAAATATGCACTTTTTTTTTTATCACAAAACACTAGCTCCCTGGTTTCCAACTTGAATAACAACCGTTGAAGACAACGCGTTGGAATCTTTCAGTTAAGTAGCCACTAAACCAGCGCAAGAGGCGACCGATTATACTACACTGTGTTAACTTAAACAATAACCGCCATGCCAGTCATGATCGAAGGCCTTGGGCATGTAACAGAAGACCATGCGAATTTCCTGACCATTGTCCAAAGCCTGGAAATTTGAATATCGATCAGCTTATTAATAGCTGAATCTCCATAATTGAATCCAGACTGGTGCTGAGAAATACTTCGATTGTCTCTGAAGTAACTGTTTATGTGTTTGTAAACACAACGTTTTATACATTTTTAAATTATTGTGAGAAGTGATCTTGACTTCTCGCGCGTTTCCATTTTTAAATAATGGCGTCACATTAGCTCTTTTCCACATGGTGGGAAAGAACGACGTAGAAAGTGATAAATCGAAAAGCCAACACAGCGGATTTCTCAGTTTGGAATATACGGCTTTCAAGAGTCATGGGCTAATAAGTCCGGACCTGCATACCTTCCCAACAATAAGATTCCTGAGTACATTTTCTACTTCGGGTTCTGTTATTGCAAATTGGTCGATCTCATTTATTCCCACGGAAGGATTAGGGAGGTGAGAATTCGAGTCGTCTCATTCGATTTGCAGAACGAAGAAGTCTTTGAATTCGTATGCTCGGACATTTTCGTCGGTGAAAGGTTACCATTGGTATTTTTTATTTTTTTAATTGTTTTTGTATTTAGAAACCTTTTGGCTGATTCGATTGCTGGTTGGTCATAGGTCCCCGAGGGCATTCATCAAAATCGGTATTATATACTTATTGACTGGGTATGATGGAAATAGCAAATTTATTGTTCCCCAAGGCTGTGACTATTGCCGGAGGCGTAGCCGAAGGCAATAGTCACAGTCTTGGGGAACAATGAACTTGCTATTTCCATCATACCCAGTCTATAAGTATTTTATGATACCGAAAACATTAGACTTGAAATACATTTTCTCCATTTCCCTCCATAGTTCATAGTTGAATGATCATCTCAAAATGAGAACCCAGAAAAACGTTTTTTTATAATATTTTCATATGGTCCATGTTCCCGGTTTTTGGTGGAGTCCGAGTTGCTCATTTACTTTTGTTACTTTGTATTTATGATTTTAGTTACTTTACGTTCTTTGTTGTGTATGTCTGTTTTCCATGTCTGGTCTTTGTCCCTGGATTGCATTCTTTTGGTTGCCGCTGTGGCCTTGGTTCCCTTGATTACTCTTACAATATTTTCAATTTGAATGTCACTTATATTTTCCCCTCATCACCTCAAAATGTTCAAAACCCAGAAAACCATGCATCTTTTGGCAACATTTAATCTGAATGTTGTCTCATTGACCTTTTCACCAGTAATTCATAGGAGTTTGAATTTGCAGAAAGTAGACTTCAACATCAATTACATGGTGTCTGTAAGATAAAGAACAGCAACAATGTACACATTTGAATATTGTCTCGCAAACATTCAATTTCGTCTGTGTTAAAGTGCAAGACTTGTTGAAGAGAGCGCCAGTGTGCAGTATTGACTAAAATAAAAACAATAAAGAGTTAACGATATTATTGAATAACAATCAAATGTGACAATTATGTGTTTTTAAAACTTTTGGTGATTGTACAGTTTTTGTAAGTCCTCACGTATAATAATGTCCTTGTGACGAACTGTCCGGTAACCTTCCTTTGATAATTTGACCAAAACTGTCTGAAACATTTCTATTGCACCGGAAAACGCATCACTGTTTATAATATCTTCATTTTTACTTTTGAGAAAATGTTTCTGCAACCCAAAGCGAAGGGTTATCATGGATTTTTTCGCATAACATGTACCATCCACCTTACGTACTTCACCGTAGAATTTCCTTAAAATTGTGTTTAAAGTATCCACACCAACTTAGCAGAATCAAGATCACCAATTGACGTAAATTCCCCATCTTTTTCTATTAGATAGTCACTTAAAATCCTTTTCGACACGCGTATAACAGATTTTGTGTTTTTAGAGTCCTTTTGGTCAATAACTGTGTCCAAATCCTGGTCAGTTAAGGAGGCAAACCTTGCCATTTGTGATTCAGCAGACAAAACGAGCAGACGTGATAATTTCGGGGTTTTCATTAAGAGAGGGTGAAGTCCGAGCGTTCCGAATAAATATAAAACTTTTGTCAAATCCGGTGACAGAACTAAACATCCGCGAAAGCGGTTGACATTGCCGGTCAATAGTCTGAAAACTATGGACTGCCCAATAGTAAAACACTGAAAAAAGGAGAAAAATAGCAATTTCACTGTAAAAAATGTTTTATTGATGTTTATATACTGAGGTATAATAACATATTATTAACTGAAATATGCCATAGTACAAAATTCGAAACAACTAAAACACGGAGGCGTTTTTCCTTTTGTAAAACATGGTGCTCCTACGACATACTTTGATGAAACTCATTGTTGCATGATCTGACTTCATATTATTCTATTTTTTCTTGTAGTGCAATCGGTCTACTTAGAACTCGGTATCCTCGAAGAAGAGAGGCTCCCTACTTAAATACTGCTGTAATTTCACGGCATTGTACTAAATAAACACTTGTGGAATTGAGTATAAAAAAACGACTGCAATTGTGGCCTTGCAAATACTGATTACTAGTAGTTTGTTCTAGTTTTTTTTGGACAATGTTGGGTTGCTACCTCAAAATGCAATTAAAAAAATGTTTTAAATTACATTATACTCTGGTTAAACTTTCATCAGCAACTTTTGAACCAAGAATAAACATCCTACGTTTTTGTTTGCAATGTGCCAATGAGAGGTTACTCCTTTAAACACGTGTACAGCATTTCGAAAATCCGAAAAGTGCAGTTTTTCTATGAATTGTTTTTTTTAAATAATATATATTAAGAGAATTGTGTAAAATAACACTTCATTTATATGCACGTATATCAGTGTATGAGATACACTCGTCATGTAACTATGTTGAATGTAAACCATCTGAATGCAAATTGCAAGTAAGTTAATATATTGTAAAAACCATGTAAAATTATTTGAAATTTCTAAATAGGTGTAATGGGTATGAAAAATATGACATTTACACACAGTTGTATTAAATGCACTAAGCAAAGCTTTGTAAGACTATAAATATAAGAAACAAGTCGCCTCACTAAAATTACGTCACTATACTCTTTTATTAGTAGCATTTAGCTCTGTTTGAAATGATATTGAATCTTTGAAGCTTCTAAGAAGCTATTATAACAAAGTAAAATGAAGATATAAGAAACTGTTCTCTTTGATAAAAAAAGTTAAAATTAAATAGACCAACCTGGTGACATAACTGGTAGAATATTCAAGGTATGTTTCATACAAAAGGGGAATGTTACAAACTCGTCCTGTTTTCTTTTATTCCTGTTTTTTTATATTCTTTAGTCTATGGTACTCCCTTTCAGTTTTTAATTCTTAAATTTCAGCCTTAAAATGAAATAATAGTACTGAAGAATTCCCCGAATAAGACAACATCAGGAACACCAAATGGACAACAGACAGAAAACAAACTCTTAAAAATACAGACAAATTAAACAGTATACACATAGATACACATACCGCACGAACCCCTCTAAAAGGTACAGTATACACATAGATACACATACCGCACGAACCCCTCTAAAAGGTACAGTATACACATAGATACACATACCGCACGAACCCCTCTAAAAGGTACAGTATACACATAGATACACATACCGCACGAACCCCTCTAAAAGGTACAGTATACACATAGATACACATACCGCACGAACCCCTCTAAAAGGTACAGTATACACATAGATACACATACCGCACGAACCCCTCTAAAACCGGTTTAGGAGCGAACTCGAGCGGATTACCAATCCTACTTCTTCCTATGGTTGAGTATTTCCGATTGACATGTGACAACTTTGTTTATTTGTTAAAAAGCACTACATACAGAGAGAAAACACAAAAAAATCAACTTTTACTTCATGGGATAACACCCATAGCGCTCTATATGTGTGGGGTTCTATGCATGATTGTATGTTTAATTTTCCTTTATATTTGACTTGATTAGATAGTTATTATGATAACTTGTCATTTCAGCTAATACAAAGTCTTATAAAAGAGGTAAATATCAGAACCATTGCTTGATATCAGAACACTGACCCCCCTTTTTTGCGGAATTTATTGGATTATGATTTTTAGCCACTAAGATATGTTAACTTTCATAATTTAGGTGTTTGCATAAGGTTTCAGCACAAAAGATGGTCAAGTGCCTCAATTTGATTATTTCAGTTTCAACGGATGGTTAATTTTCAAGCCGACACAGAAGATACTTTGATTAAGTATGGGTAATATTTTTTGCTAGAAAATTATTCCTTCTAAAATTATTATGTAAGTTGAATTATAGTCAGTTTATATATATTTTTTAATGAAAACTGTTACCCCTACCCCAATAAAAATGAACCTAAAAAAATAAATTTTAAATTGCAACTGCGGTCTTAATGATATCCAACTCTAATATTTTTTCATTTTTTGAAAAGCTAGAACACAATCTATTTTTGCATTTTTTGGGGCAAAATTTATCAAATAATGTTAACTTTTTTCTGATAGAGAAGGGAAAATAGGCAATGTCGGATTTTTAAATGTAGATATTTTCTAGCCATTGCAAACATTATGGTGTCAATACATGTATTTGTTCCTTATGCGTCATTCGGAATAGTTGTTACCAATTATATATTGGTTTTCTACGTTAAAGATAAATTATGATGATCCACCTTATGCTTCGAGTGTTGTCCTAAATAGTTCAAGGTTATGAACATGTGAATGAAAATGGGAAAATGAAAGGATTCAGTTTGTTGGGAATTGGACCAATAACATTTTGACAATACTCACTTTTTGCTGACGTTTTGAAATATCTGTGTTTGAAAAAAATTGGGTCAAAATTCCAAGTAATATTAATAGGATAATTAATTGGAAGGAGTGAATAACCAAACTATGATCACGAGTGCCGAAGAACGCCTAGATTAAACGAGTGTGCGGAACTTGTTCCGCGCACGAGTTAAATCTTACTGCGTTCTTGGCATGAGTGGTAAAAAATAGTTAGAGCTACGTTCCGCAGCTAAGCTTGATATAACTAAATAAAGTAAATGAATCACCTCACTAAAATTCCGACGACATCGCCATATATACCACTTAGCGTAGCTTCATCTTCCAAGTATACAGAGGAAGATGTCTACAAAATGCAGGAATTTTTAATCGACAACATATTTGTCCAATGTGGTGGACGCGTTTTTCAACAAACCGTTCAATGGGAGCAAATTGCGCTCCACTACTTGCTGACCCATTCCTTCACTCTTATGAGGCCGACTTTATAGCTGATCTGATCCGAAAGAAAGAATATCGTTTAGCTAGATTCTTTAATCTCAGATTCCGCTACAAAGATGACGTATTATCTTTAAACAATCCTAATTTCGGGGATATGATACATCGCATCTACCCCAAAGAACTTGAGATAAAGGACACTACAGACACTATGAAGTCGGCCTCATATCTTGACCTACACTTAGAAATCGATGGTAAAGGAAAACTATTGACCAAACTTTACGACCTAGGTTCCCGTGATTATTCTTTGATACGACTAAATATAACAAACGACGACATCGCCATACCTTGTATCAATTACATTTAACACAGCTTGAGGTACCAGTATCGTATTGCATATCCCTGAGCGGGTGTACGTCAAAACATGGATGCTATAAAAATATAGTGCATTTTCTTTTTGCCTCTCTACAAACTAATGTTTTGTCAAAAGATATGAACAATGACTTATAAAATAGAGCAAACATCACACTGGAAGATGAAGAACTTTTTTAAGAGAAAATCTAACATAATATCATAAAAATGTTCCACTGAAAAAGTTGGTTTGGTGAGTGCAAAACGAAAGTGAAAGTAGGGAAAATGGCTATTTATAGTTCAAGACTACTTTTCTGTCCGATCTTCGTGGACTCACCCTATTTTCTTTGCGGGAAATTATTTTTTCACATGTTCTTAGAAATGCTACATAAGTGAAAGTTTTATTGAATCAATTTACATATTTTAAAAAAAAATCCTAAAAATATGCACTTCACTATAGAAGTCTATGGGAAAATTAATACGATACTGAGACCTTGACACGACTACACCGTTTAAAGAAATTAATGTCAGGTCTGTATGAAAACAATTCCTCCTTTTACTATATTATAGTTTCCACCTAAGTCTAACAGACGCTTTCCGTTGTTATGTATAAGGCCACAACTTGGCACCTCGAGGGGGAGGGGGCACTCCAATACTTCTTTGATAGGGGTGCCGCTGCATGGGATTCTGTAACCCCGCTCTATGCATTTATTCTACAAATACGAAAACAATTACAACAGATGACATGTTATGTTCGTAGTAATTATGTTTCTTTCCTTACCTATTTACATACATGTATTTGCAATCTGGAAAATTTAAATGGTACCTATTCCTATCAGTTTAAGTATATATGGTGTCTTCTAGCTATTCCAACATTTTGAAATTACATATTCTACCTATTCCAACATGCAGAGAACAATAGATGTTGTTATAGCCTAATATGTTGTTACAATAATTAGTAATTAATTAGTTTTACAGGTAAACTTTACCTGAGAATTAAATATGAAAAATTACTGTTTATAAATTTTCCAACAAAATAAATTTTGAGTGAAAATGAATTAAATTCTAATAATATAAGAAAATGAGGAATATGTTTTATTAAAATAAAAATAAAAATTATATTAAACTTTTTAAAACCATTTTAACTTTCTACCATTTAACATGCCAATAATTGACAATGCCAAGCTGGTTTTGGCCACTTACTCACTTAGCTGCAGCTACTACTATTTATGCTGATGGTACATTTTACTCATGCCCTACCTACTTTTACCAGTTATACTCTTCACGTTATGGTTGATGGAACTATGTTTCCACTGGTGTACAGTTTACTACCCGGTAAAATCACCACACCCGAACATTTTCAACATGATTCGACTACTCAAACAAGAAGAAGCAATACACGCATTGACTCTAATACAGTGTTCAGCTGGTGGTAAACGAGTACCAAAGAAAAGAAAATACAGAGAGATAGACAACAGACTCGTCAACCTGAAAACCAGACTTCAAAACCAGGAACTCACACCAGTCCAGTATGCTGATGCCGCATCTTACTTTTTACACATTGACTGAAATTTACTATGTTTTATTTGTGTTTCAACAGTATATTTGTGCTTTTTGTCTTGAATTAACTTTTGCAATATTGCAGTATGATTTTAGTAATTTGTTCATATTTGTGCTTCTTTCTGATCAAAGAATTTTGTTAGTGCTAAATAATTTAGTTGTTCAATATGTTGTTTATATATAATCAAATGTACAAAATAAAAAAATGAATTTATTTAGTTTTAATTTCTCATGTTCAAATCATTCATTCCATGAAGATACCAGGAGGCATGATTCAGACAAAGTCATCACAAATATAACAGAATACAACAATACAATATCAGACAAAATCAGTTTTTATAGCACAGTTTCCCAATAAACATTAAAAAAATCAAAAGTAACTGTACTGAAATAAGCAAAGGATACATTTACAAAACATATTAATTCCATCATTCTTACAAAAAATCACCTTTTTACCTGTAATTAACATCACCAATTAAATAATGTTTTTACAAGCTAATCCGATTGTTTGTCCAATGTTTACACAATAGTTCCACCTATTCCAACATGAAATGTTTGTTTTTTTAACTTAAATTTCAAAATGTTGGAATAGGTGGAATGAACCGTATATATATATATACAAACGTCTCAGAATGTGACGACTCTATTTGATAAACTGCTTAAATTATGGACTAATGACCCGGCCAGCGAAAGCTATATTTTTTATATAGCCTAGCTGGCCGAGTGGTCTAGGGCGCTGGACTTTGTGCAGGTGATGTCACAGCAGTACGAGTTCGAGTCCGCGGAACGACCAAAAATTTGTATCGTAAATTTGACAGTCCTAACATCGTTGGGAATTTTTCAGCCCTTTCTATATATATAAGTGTCCCCTCCCCGAGCTTGGCACAAGCATATATCCCCATCACGCTTTCATTTCCGGTGTTATTGGTACCCTTAGCAACCTATGATCGGAGATTGTAAAATATCATGGAAACTTGATGAAGATCCTGAGCAGAAGAAAATGTAAAATGATTCAATCGGATACCGACTGTGAATACTCCTTTTTTTGTTGGGTTGTATTTAGTACTTGCTTCTCTTGGTGAAACAGATAAATGAAGGAAATGCATTGAGGACGAGCGTAGATTTTTAGTGGTAAAGATTTTCGTCAAGGCCAAATGCTTATTTACCTCTGAACTTTCCAGTTTCTGCTGATTGTAATTCAAAGTTGTTACCTCCCCTTAATTTTTTTAAAAATTTTTACACCAAGCTTTCCAATCCAATGTCTAAATTCATTTACTAAGTAAATATTTACCCTCCAAAAAATAAGATACATAAAATAAGTTTAACAATACAAATTTTGTTATGTAGTATTTAAAGTTTTGTTAAGTACATATATTTAGTAGACCCGATTGTAATACAATAATGAACAATATATATAATTCAAACCCTTAAATTTTTTCAGGAAGTTAAAATTTTCACGCTGAGAAAATTGTGACAATGTTTGGCATCGATGTCCATTATTCTATGGACTTTGTTTTCAATCGTGTGCACCGTGTTCAGGCACAAAGGCGGATACGTGGATATTGGGGATACGAAGTCGAGATGGTACAGACACAGGGAAGTCGATTCATAGGCCTAGATTTAAAAAAATGAGATAATTATTTGAACAAACGATTGTTTCACGGTACTCAGATTATCAAGCGTATATGTTACATAGTGCTTCTGGTGGTGAAAGCGTTTCATAAAAAGGTCAAAAATATCAATAATTCAGGGTGGGGATCAGTTCTACCATAACAAAATGTTTAATTCTCATTCATTTCTCTGTGATTTGTTTCAATAATTATTTATTTAACATTTATTGAGCCCACTTGAACGATCTAAACCAAATACAAAACAAAATTTGAATTTTAAAGCCGTCACAAACCGCAAAAATCCAAATATTGTGTGTGCCGACTTGGGCACAATTTCTTGTGCAGATAGGAGAGAAGGAGTTTACCTTAAATACGGCCTTTTAAAAGAAATTCAATACTAAATCGGCATTTCTGATCGGTTGGTGGAATGTGCATACTTTTAAGAGAGGTCTCATATTTGCTAGATTTGTTTTACCGTTACGGATATCGTCCATTGAATGGAATATTAATGTAACCGTAAACAGATATGTTGTTTTCTTATTACATTCGTTGTCTTTTTATCAGTCCGCCAAAATATGGCTGAGATTTGCATCACCTATAGATTACATTTTTACAAATTATACAATAACCAAAACACTTCGTCGAAGGTTGAATATATGTAGATTATATCAAGCATAGTCACACTTTTTGCCCGTGTGTTACAATTAACAATCCTTCACGCACCCTCCACTCCCGGCTCTCGCCCCTCTGCCCCCTTTTACTCCTTGTTCTCGCCCCCTGTCCACCCCCATTATATTCATTGCAAAACTACGCAAAACTATTTTTAAAAATCGAAAGTAACGGTATCAACAGTAAATTGACTTTTTTTCGATGTCGTTGTATTACTCCCTCTCCAATGGAGTTGCGTGTGGATATTGGTATCCTGTCGTCAGCTTAAATGCATTCCAACCAAAGTTAGAACAATGAATATGCATAGCAAGACCTTTCAAGAGCTTCATTTTCAAGCTTGTGCATCAAAGGTTATGGTCGATATGGGACTTTTTGATAAACTGCCGATATCGTTATGAACGCTGTAGAATAAACATTCATCAAATAATTTTAACCAAACTTTTTACGATGAATAATTTACCAGGTCAAGCTCGTTACGGACTTATAGGAGATATCATCATTGTTATACAGGATAACCTAGCCATTTCTCCTGGTGGTTTTAAAAGAGCTTGTAAAAGCATTTCCAGCATTTAAAATTTTCATGAGGTTTTAACAAATATTGCAAGTTTTAGAAGATTGCCTTTACATAGTTTAAGTATAAAATATGCAGTCAGTCTACCTTTCTCTATAAGTATAAATTACTTAATAGAGTTTCCATATTGGCTCTTAAAATATTTCGGGGCGAGGGGAAGCAAAACTGGGCGTTGCTCTTGTTTCAGAATTTTCTAAAGGGAAGATGCTTTAAATGCAAAGCAAAGAGAGGCATCAAATATTCTTTTTTCTTGAGGCACTGGCCCGGAGTCTTCTATTTTCATGGAATTTTTGCAAATTTCAACAATTAGCAATTTAAGCTTTCGGTTGGTCTTGTTATATTGTTTTTGTGTCCTATAGTAAAATATACCTACATGCATATGAGGTTGTAATCCCCTTTTAATACTCGGTACTGTGCCTGTTTTAAGGACTACTAGGTACTCCGGACATTGAGTACCGTACCCTGAATTAAAAAAATAGTACTCGGTACCCCAAACATTTAGTGTTTGTTACTCAATGCTTACATTAAGCAGTACTCGGTACAGTTTTACTGTTAATTTCAAAAGTTATTGGCATGACTGTCTAATGATTCGTTCAATTCCGCTGGAGTTTGATTTTTTTCAACGTTATTTTGAAATGTTAGAAAAACAAATTTTGAAACAACTACATGTACCAACAGCGATCAATGCTTGCTGATTTACAAAAGCAGGGATATGGAACCAACCATGAAAAATTCAGGCAGTTCATGAAAATTTATATTAGTAATATATGACAAAATATTTCTAGTAAATAAGAGACTCCTCTGAAGTGTATGCACACCCTACCAACTGATCAGAAATGCCAATTTAGTATTGAATTTCTTATAAAAGGCCACATTTCAGGAATATTCCTTCTCCCCTATCTGCACTGAGAATTTTACCCCAGTCGGCACACGCAAAATTTGGATTTTTTTTTTCAATTGTGTTTTGTTTTTGTTTTAGATCGTTCAAGTGGGCTCAATAAAAGTTAAATGAATTATTGTTGAAACAAATCACAGGGAAATGAATGGGAATTAAATATTTTATAATGTTCGCACGGATCCCCACCCTGAATTATTGATATGTATGACCTTTTATGAAACGCTTTTACCACCAGAAACATTTTTTTTAAATCAAGACCTGAAAGTCGACTTTCCTGTGTCCGTACGGCCTTGATTTTGTATCCCAGGTATCTATGTATCCATGCCTGTACACGGTGTATATGTAGCATGACAATCGCATCACCACGTAGCATCATGTATACCAACCCGTAGTAATGCATTATTTAAGTTTTCATATAAATCTTTAAAAAGCCAATTTTTTTTCGAACTGCGAATATGTCTGTGTTCAGATTGTCTGAATTGCCCTTCCACTTTGATGTGCCGACAACTTAAGTGTCAGTCCCTGTAAGAATCAGGCACTCGGTGAAATATGGTATGAAAAAAAAAACATCATTTTAATAGTGTAAACTGACTATTTGCACCATCAGAATTAAGGAAAACAGACAAGAATTTTCCATATCATGCTGGACCATTGAGTTACAATTTCATTGAAATGCACTGAAAATGAACATTTCTGGGGCAGATAACTATGTCCGAAACCTCATTTTTCTAAGATTCTATTAAAAAAATTCTGAGCAAATCCAATGATGCAGAAATGAAATAATGACTTTTTTTTTTCCAAAAAACAAAGCATCCTTGAGTGAAGTCATATTGTCAGATCGGTGGGGTTTTGACATGCATGTTTCTGATTTTTCCAATTTTCCTTATTCTTACAAACACCTACACTTAAGATTAATGACATTAAATTGTCTCCTTTTTCTGATCATTTACCATTATGACAATTGGTTGAACTTGAGACAGTTTTTCATGTACAACTGAAAAAAAAAGCTTTCACCAAAACACCTTTTCTAAAGTTTCTTTGAATATTTTTATGAATATAGCGCTACAATTTATTAAGCACATAATACTGCTTGTTCACTTTCAAGCTTTAATCACGACGACTCTTAATTTTCAAGCCGATAAGTTTTAAGTTCTTAAGTACAGACATTTGTGGGTCATATATGACTTAAAACACATTCAAACTATGATTTTTTTCCTTCAAAATAGTAAATATTTTAAGAAAATAAAATACTTCGAATGATCATGCAACGTAGATTTTTAGTTACCTTTTCCTGCACAACTTTCTTTCCATGTGATTATCTCCCGTCTCTGTTTTTGTGCATTCGCCGTTTAGCTTATTTTTCTCTTTTTTATATGTTTTTCTTTAATTGATCCTACATGTACTCAATGGTGTATTGGGTATGTAATTATAGCCACAACCTTGTTGATTTTTCTTTTTTATATACATGTTTGTATACGGGAAGGACATGACAAATTTCTCATGCTTCTTATGGGTCAGTGGTAGAAAAACATAAAACAAACTTTAAATGATTTATTTCCTGTTT
The DNA here is from genome assembly GCA_037379345.1 of Perna viridis. Classification (NCBI taxonomy): domain Eukaryota; kingdom Metazoa; phylum Mollusca; class Bivalvia; order Mytilida; family Mytilidae; genus Perna; species Perna viridis. The sequence goes on along the minus strand of CM074514.1, from coordinate 23,139,359 downwards.
TTAACAACGAGACATAATTTCCATTTTATTACACAATAGGATACATGCAATGAACTGACACTCACATTCGTCTGAAATTTCAGCAGATCTTAATTTGTCCACTTTTGTTTGACATTTTTAAGCTACAACGTAATATACATCACGTTTCTGCATTTGTTCAAAACCCCCTTTACTGTCCTCTGTCTACTGTAATAATGAAGTCCTCGAGATCTGTCAAGTGTTACTATTAAGTGTCCTGTCCGGTGTAAAATAACTGTCTAGTGTAAAAATAAAGTCTTTCATCTACTGAAAATGAGTATCCTGTCTAGTTTAAAAAAAAGTATTTCATCTAGTTAAAAATGAAAGTCCTCTGTCGAGTGTAACAATTAAGTACTCAAGTCTAGAAACAAAAATAAAGTCTTCCTTCTAATATAACAAAGTCTTCTGACTTGTATAAAAATAAAATCCTCTGTCTAGTGTACCAATGAAGTCCACTGAATTGTATAACAATAAAGTCCTCTGTCTAGTGTAACAATGAAGTCGACTGAATTGTATAACAATAAAGTCCTCTGTCTAATGACACAGTGAAGTCTACTGAATTGTATAACAATGAAGTTCTCTGTCTAGTGTAACAATGAAGTCCACTGAATTGTATAACAATAAAGTCCTCTGTCTAATGACACAGTGAAGTCGACTGAATTGTATAACAATAAAGTCCTCTGTCTATTGTAACAGTGAAATCTTCTGACTAATAACGATAGTCTTCAGTCTAGTGTTAAAAATAAATTATTCGGTCTAATGTTAAAAAACAAAGTCTCTGTCTGGTTAAAAAGAACTAAAGTCCTCGGTCTTGTCTAGTGTACATAAGAAATCTTCTGTCTTTTGTAAAACTAAACCGTCCAGTGTAACTATAAAATATAACGAAGATGGACATCGATACTCCAGCAACATATAAGTAAACTGAAAGTAAAAACGAAACAATACATAAAATACATATAAAACATATGTTATGCATGCAGTAAACTTCCTGCTAAATCATGTGACAATGAAAATGGGAGACTTGGTGAGTATAACACGTGACGTGTGAAAGGACAAGTTGAAAGCAGGACGGTCTCTTTTAATGCGTTAAGAAGGAATTAAAAAAATACCCTGCAGGTATCACAGTTCATTATCTATTATACATTGAATACTTGGAAGATAAGTAAAGTGTGAAACTATATACATGCATCTATTATTGAACTACACCGGTAATTGATCAAAATAACTTCAATAAATGTTTTACAACAATTTAATACATTGACAATTTACCCATACTACATTAAAAAAATGTACTAAATAATTTCAAACTAGCCATTTTAAAAAAAAATGCCATCGGAGTGTTTTAGTAAAATAAACTTAGCTACAAGTATACATAAAATTGATAGTGAAAGTAAAAATCTTCCCAAACTAAAATGCAACTCAAGTAATTTAAGCATCTATTACCAATAAACAGACAATTGAGATATATTAACTCAACAAAATAAAATGGAAAAACTAAACTGAATAAAGTGAACTTCTTAAACGATACAACCGATGACATAAAAAACTAAAATTGAAAAAAAAATGGATATTATTCAAAGATAGTTGGAATCAGTGGTTAAATTGGTAATTTTTTGGTTAAAGCACTATAGAGTTTATGCACACAAAGCTGGGCACTAGGAACACATTTTATACTTCAAGTCACAGGAAACGTTACTTATTTCCCCTCTTCCTTCAATTACAAATTTATGTTCAAATACAGTTCCTACGGCGTAGGAATCTGGGTGTTCTATAACTCCTTTCATTGTTATATGGTGAATGTCGTTCCCATCCACAGCGTAACCGCCATCGTGGTCATGGCCGCTTATGTAGCATACAACACATTCTGAGTATTTGCACAAAATTTCATGCACGTCATAACAGTTCCAGCATAAACATAATGCATCTGTGGCTGGTAAGAAGACGGGATTGTGACCTGAAAAAAATTAAAATATTAAAAAATGCAAAAACTGAAGACAAGTTCTACAGACAATAACATTCTAATACATTTGAGATTAATTTCACTAAATTCCTGTTATAAAATATCTAAGCATCTATAAAAGAAGAGATAATATATCAGCCAAAAACATTTCCAACTGTCCGCTTTTCTACCACCTCAGCCTTTGAAGTTACTGGTACATTTACATGTAGGATTACAGAAAATAAAAAAAAAAGAAATATAACTTGCCTATAACAATAACATTTTGTTTCTTATCAATTGATGATTTGAGTTCGGTCTCAAGCCATTCCAACTGTTGTCTAGAAACTGCTCCATTAAAACGAACAAATCGCTTACTGTCATCGTCTAGCCCTGTTGGGTCATTTTTGTCCTTATTTGGGTTGTGTCTGTTTAAAAGGTCTAGGGTTGTGTGGAATTCTTCTGTGCCCTCGATTTCTCCAAGGTTAGAATACTCGTATGTATTAAGAACACAAATTTTTAGACCGGGATGCACTTCAGACGAATAATACGCCTTATTGTCCAGAGGTAAGTCTTCAAATAATCGAGATGAATACATTTCCTGTTTTGTAAAGTTGTATAGTTCGTGATTTCCAACTACATGTAGCACTGGCCATCTTTCAGAATTTTCACTGTCAATGGCATCTATTATTCGATTCAAAGCTTCTTTTGGTTTTTCAGTTCTCCGACAGAAACCATCAATAATGTCTCCGAGTTGAAGGACGATTTTTGCATCATGACGTTTCCAGTCGTCCATGGCTTTCCGTATTAAGTTGAGTCCGGTTCTGTAATATCGCTTTTTGGTGCCGTTCCAATTATATCCATCATCTATGTTAGCATACTGGAGATCGGCTACAAGACCTAAGCTCAAAATCTTTCTTGTCGTCATGTCTGCAAAAATGAAATTATTGTTTTAAAAGCAAGTTTCAACATGGTTGTGGTCATCATTCCAAAAATCAATCCCAGTCTGACTTAAGTACAATGGAACCTTGTGATACAATTTCATAGAGATCCTTACACATACTTTTAAGTTCTATTATGAGGAAGGGGAAACCTAAAATGCTCCCGAAAAAAACATATTTATTCGAACACCTAAGTCTTTTCATAATTTTTGTTAGTTACTATTAACTTCCAAACTTGTAAAATTTGTTATGACATCCGGTTTTATTGTCCTTATGCATTCTCCTATTGTCATGGTCTGAAATATGTATTGGCCGAAATGTCCGGTTTTGGTAAGGAATTGTAGGTTGTCGTGGTCCGAAATGTCTCCGGGTTGAATTTCTAATATAAAAAAATCGATTTTCTAAATAAATATTAGAAAATGAACTTGTTGTATCCAATTATGATTTTTTAAATACTAGAAAATCATTTTGTAATATTAAAAAATGTGTCTGATTTTCAAAAATTGCAACGTATTTTTTTAATATTACAAATTCATTTTCCAATGTTACGAATTCAATTTATAATATTACAAAATGTTTGATATTTTATAATATTACTAAATCAGGAATTAGTAATACATGTATTAGAAAATGAATTTTTAAGTAGTAGTCTTTATAAAGATCCGACAGATGATTCGTGCATGTCAAAAATCTACCGAATTCAGCGTCATGTCTTGTTCAGAAACAGTTACTGATCACATAACAAGTCTCAGTTTTTAATTTGGTTGGTGCACTTTTGAGATAATGATTGTAGATTGTTCATGAAATTGGCTTTTTGCATGAGTTATCGATCTTCATTTTGTTTAAATTGGTTGATTTTAGCGGGAAATAATTGTATGATTTTCTCAAAAGTGCAGATCTGTATACAAAAATAATTATCACTATGTGAAAGACCGAAAAAGGATCGTTTGTTTGGTGGGTTTTTCTACACCATGAATCATTTTACCATTGGCAGTGCCTGGATTTTATGTGGACTGGTACTTAAATTAATGTTACAAAATGAATTTCTAATATTAAAAAATACATTCTACTGTTAAAAGGATGATTTTTTAATACATGTATTAAAAATTTATTTTCTAATATTACAAAATATTGATTTTTGTCCTCTTTGACTTGTCATATACAGGTGTTAAGTCATGTGACAGTCTGTCTCATTAAGATCAGTTCTCTCACTTCTTATACTCTAACACGGTGTGTTAAATATATATATATATATATATATATATATATATATATATATATATATATATATATATATATATATATATATATATATATATATGCTATATATATATATATATAGAGAGAGAGAGAGAGAGAGAGAGAGAGAGAGAGAGAGAGAGAGAGATCATTTTAATGATATTGAGTCATGTGACATCGACTCATTTGAATTTCTAAAGATGTCAATTGACCATAATGAAAACAGGCTTTCTAGTCCTGTATTGACATCTTTAGATTTTGAAATTACTTAAATTGATCTAGTTTTGCTGTGTAGCCTAACCACATGGATTATTGTATATATTCATATCGCTGTAACAGCATGCAAACAGATACTATTAAATCAAAATAAAAAAAATCAAAATTAAAATTCCATTAAGCCTTACTTAGTTCTGTTGAGACAAAATTATGAAAATATTTCTCAGAGTTCATTAGCAAATGCATTTGAAAAATTGAATTATTCTGAAAATAATTTTATAAGATTATTTTCAGATATTTTAAATTAAATATAATTACTAAATAAGTTTTATATAACGCTTGCTTCAAAATTCAGTAACATCTACTTTTTAAAATGGAACAATGTCATAAAGAGCCATACACTTTTAATCATAACACTTTATCAATTTACGTCCACCCTATTCTAAATGGTCTGATTCATGAGCACAAAAAAAAAACAACACTGAACTTCTTTTTCTTTCTTTTTTTTTTTTTTGAAAAGGGGGGTTGTATACGGAACTTTTTGATACAATTTTATCAAGATCTACCATACTATTTGCGGGTGACAACACCATATACCAAAATGCTTGCTGTCGTCTTAAAATTGAACACCATCTGTTACCTGAAATGTCCTGGTTCATGGTATGGTGGTTTTTCTTTTATTATTAATCAAATTCATAATTGAACTACATGAATCAAGATTTCGATTGTGATCATGTTTAGAAGCCATCGATTGCTAATGATGTTCGCTGGCCATGTTCAGCCATTTCGTCAGATATTCGGACTCATCAGGTTTTATTAATTTCATAGCCAGGCCTTTCATTAAGAGGCGGTACCAGGTACTTTTACCCTTCTAAACTACTGAAGGTATCTCCAGACTTTAAAATTTCAAACATTTTTATTTGACAAAATGAAAAGTACCTCCTACCAAACCGAAGGTACCTGCATTGCAAAAAAATAATGAGACCCCAGAGCATTAATATTTCTTGACCAGTGATCCCACTTTTATATTCATTATTTCATTAAACATCACGAAAACTGATATTAGGGTAGTTTTTATTAAATCCCTGTTTATTTCTTTGGTAGATAGATAAAACCCATTTAGACAAAACCTATGGAAAATCTAGAGACATCCTTTTCCTGCCGAAATTGCAATTGCTATCTAAAAATATGAGCACACTGATCTATTACTCTAGCAGTGCTAGAGGTTGTCTGGCAAGCCATTTTCTGACTTGGTGCCATGGAACGTAATTCTAACCTCTTACGTTGTAGGAGTAATTAACTGATCCATCCATTTTTTTCTTCCTGTATTGTTCTAGCATGAAATACCTTAAAAGATTTCAAAAAATCCGTGTTACTCAAAATAGAACATCCTTAATAAACTATAAGATATAGAAACAGGAATGTGCTATGTCATATCCTTATTGCAGATCTCGAATCTCCATTGTCTCCTTCATAAAGTTAATTAGAAAAGAGCTTGTACTTATTTATAAAAAAACGGAAATAATGATAACAAGAAGAAGGCCTTTTCAGACATTTCATCGCAACGTTTTTATCTTTGTGGGGTGACCTTACAATCAAAAGGGATAAGGTGTTCTCGGGCTTAACTCAACCTTCACCGGAGTAATTTATCACGTGAAGATTTATCCCAAATAAATACATTCTGTAATTCTTACCTTTGTTCAGGTGGTGTTGTGTGACAATTAAAAACACAAAGATGTAAAATAAAACATTCTTTACATAAAAATGACCCCACTGTCCAACCAAAGCGGTTGCGCAATACCTTACATTTAGACCGGTGTAGAGGAAATATTACCAGAGTTTAAATTATCCGAATTTCTAATGCAGTAATGGTGTACTGGAAGGAAATTCCCCGGAAAATCGAAGTAGAAAGAAATAAAAACTTTCAAGTTAATATTTTATTTGTACGAGTGACTCAATGCATTACCTGTACTATATCTTAGTGATTTCTTCTCAGATTCAACATTACAGGCTAAAAATTAGAATTTGACTTATCCCCCTTTCAGCAAGTATAGTTGTCACATATTAAACCAAGGATTGACATATCACAAAATAGTCGAATTGACAAGACCTAACGAAAAAAATGAAACATTAACCAGCGATTGTTGATATATACTCCCCCCCTCCAACCACAAAAATTTTTCAAACAAAAAAATAAACTTATTTTTGAGAGTTTCTGACACTTATTTTTGTTTCTCAGATATCACATACATCAGAATGATATAATTTCAATATTAAAGCGGTTTATTTTTATAACCTTCATGTTTAATACTGGACTATAGTATTTCTCTGTAGATGGTTTAAATTATACGGTTTAGAGTTATGGCATTTCTCCCTACATCTTACCTGCTCAAAGATATAGAAATTCAGCCATGTGACAGTTGTGTACCTGCTTATTTATAAACTGACACTTGATTGATCTGTGATTGTAATTTCTCATTAATTATCACCGGCTGATTTTTAACCAATCATCACGAATAATCGGAGATTTGAGCTAAATCAATCACAAAATTGTGTAATCAAGTCATTTTTTTTTTTTTTTTGGTAATTGCCGTTCATTCGATTACTGATTGATTGTGTTAATAATGATAATAAAGATTGATTAATTCAATAAAAAAAAATTGAAATCGTATTTATTTGTTCGCAACAAACTGTTTAACAGATTGAAACATTGTTTGGGTTTATGTTATGGAACTGTCAGTGTTATAAAAGGAAAGTGGTAATTTCACTCTTTTAACGTATAATTGCAAGTGTAACTATTACTTTTGATCATTTATGACACTGGGAAGAAAGTCTTCTTAGCAGAGCAATTTGTCTTTCTTTTAGAAAGCTAGACATATATATAATAATCATAATTTGACATGAATAAATTATTACTTCTAATGAAATATATTTTTTTTCTTTCAAAAGATATTGACTGCATGTGTAGAGTGGAAATACGAAAATTTCGACAGTAGAAATGAGATCAACATTTTTTTTTGTGACAATGTTTATAATTACAATATCACTTTTTTGAGAATTTTCATATTTGTTCTGTATCTACATAACTGGACTACTAAAAGTGACATTTTCATTTAAGTAATAATAATAATAATAATAAGAAGAAGAAGAAGAAGAAGAAGAAGAGATTAATTTCAAGAATCATTAACCTCAGTCAAGATGAGGAGGACGTTTAGCCGGATCAACATATACACGCTGAATACATTCGGTGTTCATTTGATTTTAACAACATTAATTGAAATGCCTAATAAAATACGTTGAAGCTTAATTTGAGACGGATTTAAAACAATCTTTTTGCGATGTAGCTAATACTTTGATTAAACACACAATTAAGTGATAAGAAATGCACAATAATGATAAACACTTAGAATAAAGTCATTAATGATAATATAACAATTGTTCTAAATTGCCAAACAAGTGTTCTCTAGATTCCAATAAAATCATTAGCATTGCTGATTCTATTCGACAATATTTACACAATGTGATTTGATGAGATGTACCTGGTTTTATTAGATTTTTGTAACTGTAATGACATGAAACCAATAGAGAATGTTTTTATCTGTCTAATTAACTCTACTGTTCCTTGATAAAACTTCCTGATTTCTTTTATCATTCTAAATATTGATCAAGATTCCGTCTTGATTTGGATGTCATTCTAGAATCACCTGCCTCGTGTTAGATTTTCTCGTCCCGATGACTTGACATCAATTAGAAACACTGTAAAATCTAATTGGCGTAAAATCCCAGTATTAGTACCAGCACCATACAATGCCTATCTTAAGATATTGCATCGATCGGTGTTAGGTGTTACAACAATGATGACATCGCTTCTGTCGTGTGGACGTTCATGGAGGACCTCTTCTGATTACCAAGAGGGCTCGTGCCTTATAACTGGTGGTACTATCATGGCAGACCAAGGGGAGAACATATCACCATCTAATTGTTATAGATTAGTTCTTCTGGGATCTAGTAAAGTGGGAAAGACTTCATTAGTTAACAGATTTTTGAAAAATAAATTTGATGATGTTTATACACCAACCATTGAGGATTTTCATCGGAAAATATATCGTATTAAAGGACAATCATATCGTTTAGATGTTCTGGACACCTCTGGGAACCATCCATTCCCTGCAATTAGAAGACTTTCTATTATTACAGGTAGGGCGCTAACATTACCATTTTATTTTATTTTTTTGCATCATACAGGTTGTTTCCATTGATCTGTAATAACCCCCCCCCCCCAAAGGAACCAATAGGACACTGCGTAGCTAACATTCCGACCTTAAACTGAATCATACTGCTATTTCAAAAGAACTTAAGCAGCATAAAAGCACAGTACGTACATTTCTATGCAGATACTATATATGAAATGTGTGGTTATATGTCGGAAAACCATAAAATGTTATCTCTATTTTGTCTATATATGGGCGGATTATCAAAAGTATTGTTTCTGATGATAGGCTAATTATGACAATATTCAATCGAGTACACCTTATTAGTAATGATTATTTGTCGTCAAGTATGTTCTACGTACTTGTCTTTATCAGATAACACTTTATAATGCATTGAGTAACTCCAAGATATTATGCACTATCAAGTCTTTTTTGTCTTAGTAAATCCATATTTTTTTCATGAAAATAGTGTATTCCTGTTTACTCCTCATGTATCGTATTGTTCAGGAAAATTGACAATTTTCGTGTATAATATCATTTGGTTTTTATAAATAGAAAAAAAGTAACTAGTGATTGGGGTGCAAATTCACATTGACATAATTTCCTATTAGTGGCCAGATAAATGTACCCAGATCGAAATCAGTATCTCCAGTTTGTCTCAGTTTTTATTAAGCTTTCTTCTTTAACTTCTCTGAATTTAGTTAATTTGATTTAAGCTTAGTTTTCATGGTGCTTTTGTTCAGGTATGACAATTCTGTTTCTGTTTTTGTTAAGTCCTATAATAATTTCAGTTATATTAAAGTTTTAAGTAATAATATTATGAGCGTGGATTTCCTTCCGTTCAACAATCTCGAGCTGTTTCAGTATTTGACTCTGTCCGTGGGGTATGGAAATGGACACCAGTATTCTACGAGTTGAAGAGTTCATATCTGTTTTTTAATGGTGTTGGTGTACTTTAAATTTCCGTCGATATATTGAAAACCAAACCAAAAGAAATATTGCATGACGAAAAACTCAAAATTGCAATGCATTGTGATTGCATGTAATTCAATTGTAGCCACAAACTGCACGATAATAGCGACTTGATAGACTGTAATATGCCTTTCTGGTTGAAAAATTGCAGTTGTACAAAATTATACTAGTGATGATATACGTGACAGAATGTATGCTGGTCTAGTAATGTAATTATACCGCATAAAGTTATAAAAGTTCACCTGCAATAGTCATTCATTTTCAGACACATTATCACTATATGATGTCCCTAAGTTGTGTTTTGGACATGCTGCTCGAGCCAGCCCAATGCTGATAAGACAACTGCATTTACAACATTAGATTTTAAGCACGACAGGACCTTTATCATTGAATGTGATGCAACATTTACAAACGTTTGTTATAAACGTGAACCATTTCAGTCTCGTGGGACGTACTTTAATTCAATCTATCAGCAAACAAGTTTACACGAGCTGTCACAGTTCTAGCTAGCATTATTTGTTTTAAGAGATGAAAAGGACGTTGTGATATTAGGAATTACATTGGGACACTGATAACCATAACTTCTGTCAACATCCAACTCTTCATAATAGCTTCTGTTGATAAAAACCCAAGCGTGCATAACAGTATATGGACATTAACATTCTCTATAGCAGAGTGCGAATTTTTTTTAAAAAAGGGCCTTAAAAGCGGTCGATGGACTAATATGCTTGGTCGATTTCTCCTTAAAGCTTGTCTATTGACCGACAGGAGTTGCGCGTCTTTTTTTCTTTCAATGCTGCTGTAACAGTTTTTACAGTTCAGAGTATTTATTTAGTTGTCAATAATGACTGCAATGATACAGACTGAACAGACCTGTTTAATACTCGTTTTAAGAAATTGAAAAGGCAACGAAACATAATTTTTGCTTCATGGATATAGAAATAAATGCTTTTGTTTTGTTTTTGTTTTTTTGTTTTTTAGGTTCTTGCTTTTGTTTTTGTCTGTTTGTTTTCTTGTTTTTAATTTCAAGTTTAAAACCATGAAACAATATAAGCCATTAGCAGTTTCTCGACGCTGTTTGACCGATACTTTGAAACCTTGGTCACAGAGACATCATAATGATAGTTTATTTAAGCGGAATTCTACTCTTAATTGTTCTTGTCTTTTATATTTTTTAGAATTTCTTTGCGAAACTTACGTAACATATAATGGAAACACTTTTGATATCTTCATGGTTGCAGATCTTACATATTATCTAAAATGGTCAAATAGTTTTTGAGGTGCTGTCAAAACCTTTTTTTTAATCATTTTGGAAACAAAACACACGATGTTATCTGCATAAATCCATATTCTAACCTCGATTGGAATAAGTTAAAGGAAACGATATTGATATTGTAACATCTTATTCCCAGATATCGGATCATTAATTGTGAATACGATGAATTTCTTACAACTTCCTTGGAATAACAAAGGTTACTGTCGGTATAAGAAAATAATTGTTCTTTCTTCGTTCTGTCAGATGGTTGTCATTTAATTTTCTCGCGTATGTAAAAGGGTTTATTTATCTATCTATGAACAAAGGGTCATATTATACTTCAACGGTTCCTAGTAAAGTTTCTTTAAAACTGAGAACAAAATTGTATGAACAAAATATAGGTTAAAACCTTATGCACGGATACTATTATGATAATATGTTATTCCGACCTTAGACAGGGTACATAATGTGATATTCACGGTTTCTGATTTTTATTCCATGAGCCGAATTCCTACATTTTAATGTGAGCCAGTGAAACATAGGTCTATATATAACAGGTTAAATGTGCCCATGTTTCACATTAGATCTGTTAAGTTTTGTTTACATACGTCTTGTTTGCCTTAATTTTATTTGAAATTCCGTATTAAACTCGTAAACTGCTTTTCGAACAGATATTGTGGTGCCCCCTACAAATTTCCATGAAACATAATATTTTTGTATGTAAAAAAATCCTTGCTTTTAGAACAAAATACACACAATTATGTCAAATACACGAACTTTAAGTACTTATTATTATTTCAGGGGACATATTTTTGTTGGTATACGACATCGCTGATAGGGAATCGTTCAATGAGGTAACCAGACTTTGTCAACAGATATACGAGATTAAAGGACAATGCAGAACGAAAGTCTCCACCAAAATTTGTATTCCTATGGTGATAATAGGTAATAAATGTGATAGAGAGAAACATCGAGATATTGATTACTCAGAGGGAGAAGAGCTCTCCCGGCAATATACTAATGTTAGTTTTATTGAAGCGTCGGCTAAACGAAACTTAAATGTGGAAGAGGCCTTTATCAGGTTGTTCACATTAGCCAAATTACCGGCAGAAATGAGTCCGTCGTTACACAGGAAAGTCCATCCTGGGGTGATAGAGGAAGACACGGGAAGCACTAGCAGAAAAAGTGTGTCTATTCGACGACGTTTGTCGGAAGCTTGTGGTACTATCGCTCCTAACGCAAGGAGACCGAGTATTCGAACAGATCTTTTAACTGCTCAAATGCGGAGTAGTAACTCTCGATCACTAATAGCTAATAATGTCGGTACTTCAAAATGTACAATTCAGTAGTGTAAATGCTTGACTTGCTCAAGCATATTACAAGGCTATTGAAAATCTTATATCTGTCTGGTTTGCCAATCTATCTAAAGAGAAAAATATGGAAGAAGAGAAAAAATAACAACGTTAACGATAAAGTAGTTAAAAGCAGTAATACTACCTTGTCATATCATCATTATATGAAAAACCATATGACGTTAGTGTTACAATAACAATCATTTGAAGCGAGAAAAGTTGCCTTTGATATCGTTTTTCTTCTGTTTAGAAATAATGACAAATAGTTTTCAATTGGTTAAAACTATCATTTGTGGAAATGAGTTGTTTTGTAACCTGTATTCAAGGAGAAGTCGACTTTGAGTGCCTCAAATTGGTTTCTCGTTTTATATGAAAGGTGTTTTACGTGAATAGTAGAATCAAACGAAGCCGTGTTTAGACAAGCATATCGTACAACTAGATAAGAATTGCTAACATTTCTTATCAAGCCTACAAATCAAAGTTGTCAATTACAGTTGCTATATATCATTGTTCCATACAAACCAAGTTAAATATCTAATATCTATGGAAATTGCCTTGTCAATTTTATGTTTCCTGCAATTCAATCGGAATCTGAAACATAAGGGAATATATTTGATATGGTTAGGTCAATTTCAGTATCTAGACCCAGACATCGCATATCAATATATTCTAGGTAACAAGATCTCCAAGACAATCTTCAACTTGTTAACTAGGAATCATATTGCAAAAGTTCAAATACAAATGTACTTGCAATAACAATTGTAGTCATAAAAATAAAGTCAACAGAAGAGTGCATTAAGCAACAGTCAGGAGAGGTTTTATCATTGTTTGAGAAATCATGATGCTTCTGTCAACATGTATCGTAGCTCTATAATATATTTCACGTTTTTATAAAAATAACACATTCGTTATCAATTCTAATCAATTATATCAGTTTTGTTGGTTTAATGTGAAATTGTTTTCGTATTTTACGTGCTTTTTAATATTGGACCAATGTAATTGTGTTTGTATGATTACGAGGTGATGTGGATTCCATGTTACCATAGTGTCATATAATAAATATGGAAAATTTTATTGTAACTTATTACTTGCTGGATACATCCGATGACAATAACTAATGGTACTGTACTGTGCTGTTTACTTGCTACAACTAATGACATTAGTTCTCTGACTGGTACAATCAATGACATTATCGGTAATGTGTACATATTACACCCAATGACAGTCACTATCTCCTGTTTAAATAATGATATTAGTACTGTGGCTACCTGTTAAAACCAACGATATAAGTACTGTGGCTACCTGGTACAACCAATGAAATTTATTGTTGGTAATGTGTACCTGTAACACCCAATGACAATTATTGTTGGTACTGTGTATAGTCCGTTTGAATTTAAAAATCTTCGGATAACATTTTTTTTAAAAAGCAAAATATTTTAACTTTTCTACAACAGGTCCTTTTCTAAAGTACATACAAACAGTGGGAAATATTTACAGAATTTCATCTGAACGAACAAAAACATTCTTACTGGGCTTAATGTTATTGTATTTTTATATATTTGTATTCTTTTTTGTATGCTTAAGTACCGGAGCAGATTTTTAAATATGAGTACATAACTGTGCCACATAAACTCATTGTCAATTGACAATCACAACCATCTTTTCTATTCCAAAGACACTTAAATTATTTAAAGGGACATAGCTTTGTTATGTAGCCTGACCACGTGGATTTTTGTTTATATTTTCATCAAATATTCAAATACATGTAGCTGTTCCAACATCCAAACAGACAAAATCAAATAAAAATACATTATGCTTGATGGGAATTTTTTAAGTGCTGTTGAAATATCATCCGAAATATCTCACGCACTATGGAATATAGTGGTATAGCGAATGACAATTACTTTGGTTTTTATTTATATTTGCAAGATTCTTTTGAAATACTATCACTAAAGGATAGGTATTTTTAAATTGTTATCGCATTCAATCCAAGCGCGATCCAAGGACTGGCGTGCCGGGCGTACGCCCCCCACTAAATCGGTAAGAAAAATTTTGTTACCAGAAGTTTCATCCCATAATATTTCTTGGACTTGCATCGTACGGCATTTAATTCAAATAACGCCCCCCTAACTTAAATCCTGGATCCACCCCTGCAATCTTGAAGTAGCGGATAAGTTCACAATAGAATATTTTACTGCAGAAAAATATGTTGGCAATGTCCATGTAAACACTTTTCTTCTTAATAGATACATGCATGTCTTTTTTTGTTGTTTATTTTTTGTTTTGTTTGTTTTGTTTTGTTTTTTTTTCAAAATAAAATTCATTGTTTAAATCAAAAGCAGGTTGTTTAAATTAAACCACTGAAAGTAAGTTTACCATAGCTTAGTTTTCTTCAAGATAATTTTCAATGGGGTAATTTTTCCTATAGAATTGATATATATTTTATCTAACGGAACAAGGATATCACTCAAAATTTCAATGTTTTTTTTTTACTTTTAAAAGTTTGTTTTTCTTCAGCGCTTTCTACACAACACAATTACAAGTATTTAGCATGATGAGAATGGCATGTAACATATGAATCTTTTCAAACACATTTTGATTCATACGAAATTAGTTTCTGTTGTCTAAAATGACTTTGCAAATTAACTTATTATTCTGTTTCATTAACTATGGAACACATTTAAGATACGATATTGATATTACATTGAATGTTATCAACAGAAAACACGTCTTTTAACGAGGGTGCTCTTGGGAAACCCAGACAGTAGGTGGTACATGCCAAGTTACGTTTTCAAAAATAAAAAAAATATCATCCTATAGGAATAGAAAACTCGTGCTGTAAAAATGAAGTTGGTTTGTAATTTGTTGAACTGGGATGATTCAATAAATTATTGAAAAAGCACATTGAAACTTTAGAATTAAGGAAAATAACCTTTTGATTCATAATTTACTTGGTTTGTTACGGATCTTTGAAAATATATTCAGCCATCTACTTTAAAACAGAAAATCCATGTTCTTTATGACATTATAATGAGTTTA
This sequence comes from Perna viridis, assembly GCA_037379345.1. Classification (NCBI taxonomy): domain Eukaryota; kingdom Metazoa; phylum Mollusca; class Bivalvia; order Mytilida; family Mytilidae; genus Perna; species Perna viridis. Next base: position 23,124,180 of record CM074514.1, on the reverse strand, counting down.
ACATTACATTTGAACCACAACAAAAAGAAAATAATGCGATAAAATTTACCCTGTGCTACCCATACCATAAGATTTGCATGGTTTCTACATGGACGTTAATTCTCTTAAACAAAAGCTCTCATATTTTTTGAGCATACATAAGTCAACTAAAATTCTTAAAAATATCCTTAGAAAATTTAAAGCATTTGGTCTACATTACTCAGTACTATGAACAAATACATCGCGATCTTACAGTTAATATCAATTCTATTACATAACATCTGCAACTTCATATAAAAAGGATTGTTCACATTTCGTTTTATCACATAGGCTCGATTCATGCATCTTTACATGTTCATTTTAGATCAATGTTGTCACGTAATATAAGAATTTTAAAAAGATTATGGAAAGATATACAACCGTATTTCTTTAAGTCTGAGTTAGCCAGCCACCGACATTCAATTTGAATGTAAAATTTCACTTATGATATATTTTACCATGGTTCAATCAAATATAACAAAACATTACATATACATGTATACATATCTACCCACAAGAACTTAATAAAAACTCTACCAATATACAAAAAAAAGAAAAAAACAAAAAAACAAAAAAAACCCAAAATGCTGGGAATGAAATTTAAACAATGACACTATTGTTGGCATTTCTGTTTTTTTTTCTGTTCTGTTGATCTCTAAAAATTTGTTGGGGTTTCCAATATGGCCTTAATCTCGGTTTTTAATGGCTTGTGTATGCTCTCATATTTGTTCAATGTTTTTTTCGTATTTTCCGTTAACATAAGTTAACTGCTCTAATGTATAACATGATGTAAGTTTCATGTTCTGTAAAACGTAATCGGGCTTCAAATTATATCAATGTATATTTCTTTGATCCTTTCTGTGTGTCAGTTTTCCATGTCTGGTCTTTGTCCATGGATTACATTCTTTTGATTACCGATATAACCTTGGTTATTCTTTCAGAAACATCCCTATTTTATTAGATAGTGAAATGATTAGGGCGTTTTCCTTTTGGGCCAGTTTACTTTCCGATTTTCGTAATTAAATTGCGCCAATAAATGAATAATAATTTTGCACCAGAATACAGTTAAATTTATGATATTATTTTAGTGCTACATTAGATGCCTGGTGTAGTTGTTGTATGTTATTCACCACTTTAAAAAAAAATCTCCTTATAATTGGTTGTTCACATCTTTGGCAAGTATAATTATAAAAAAAATAGAAGACTTTTATTTTAGTTACATAATGTAAATATAGACCCTCCTCCTGTTTTCGGGCGTGGGACCGGCATGTTTCCCTGGCGGAGTAAATGTTCATTTAATTTTGTTTGTTTGATATAGCATGTAGATAAAAGGTCAAAGTATATACATTGTTTCCTAAGCAATAATCGTTCTGATTATATCACAATAACTTTTAATATCAATTTTCACTGTATCAAGGGCTGAAGTTTGTTACTAAGAGTACGCACAAATTATCGCCTGGGGAGTTCTCCGGACAAAGCTTTTCACCTTTTTGATATGTAATTTTCTTATTTGTGTTTGGCGCAAAAATTAGTCTTTTTCTGTCGGAAATGGACTATACCGATTTTTTTGGCGCAATTTTACTACGATTTTTATCCAATTGGCGCAAAAGGACGATGCCCAATAATTCATTGCGTATGTTAAAACCACAATTAACACAAAGTAGCCAAAATTCATACCGAGCTCTAGACCGACTGATATAGACGAAAACATCACAAAATCGTTACATACTAGCAATTGTTAATTTATTTAATCCTTTGTCTTTTGGTGTTCTCAACGACATATTAATATGAAACTAGACGCTATTTATTCGATACCACTACCAGCCAACATGTACTTAAAAGGAAACACGCCATCAATTTAAGCTTTATGTAGATTGTATGATTTTTTTTTTCAGAGGAAAATAAGACATGAACTTTCAACGGTAACGTGATTGAATAAATCATTCGATTACGTTTTGATATGACCCTGGGTGATGGTTTTCTAAATGAAATACACATATACCAATCATACATATTGCAAATTTGCAATATGATGTAAACGTGTTTTCAAGGAGTAACTTCTTATCAGCAGAATTAAAATAAAATGTATTTGAAAATCTAAATTCTAAAAACTAGTTATATGCAAAAAGTACTCAAAACCAAAACAGTCAAAATAGGTACTGAGCCAAATCCATGACCGAGACTTTCTACCATGTGCGATACAAGGAATAAATCCTCAGTGTTTAGGTATTTGAAATTGATTAAATGATGAATTATAGAGAAAAAAAACAATATGAGAGAGTTTGGAAATTGAAAATTTTGTTCTGAAAAATCTTGAACTGTTCTACTTTTAATAAAGAGACGGTGCGTATTATTTCATCATGGTTAACATCAAGTCAGTACACCTCTCGGTGGTGGGTATTTACAAAAATAGTATAACATTAAACCGTGTATGATCATGAAACAACTACAATTCTTTTCCTTTTGTTTGAATCTTTAGGAATGTACTTACTTCACAGAAGCAGAAGAATATTGCTTAACATATTTTCAAGATTTGTTATTTAAATTTTATATAAGCATCGTAAATACCAATTCAACAATGTTCTGTGTTTACAACTAGCTTCGAAGAACATAACAGATACATTTTTTCATTTCATGTGAATACTTCGTCATTTCAGAGAGAAATCAAGGGAACCAAGGTTACAGCGGTAATCAAAAGAATGTAATCCAGGGACAAAGACCCGACATGGAAAACAGACATACACAACAAAGAACATACAGTAACTAAAATCATACATACAAAGTAACAAAAGCAAATGAGCAACTCGGACTCCACTAAAAACTGGGAGCATGGACCAGGTGCAGAAGTGTTCAATTGGTGTTTATTTTAACAAATCAGAGTAAATATGTCTACATTTTTGTATTAAGATATGATTCAAGATTCATTCTTGAAATCGATTCTTACAATTTTCTTCACAGAAAATTATGTCATTATTTTTTGTATATAAGAATTGACTTCAAGATCCATTCTAAATATGGAGGTAAATTAATTACTATATAGCAGGAAATCATTATATCTTGGGCTGTGTGCAAAATATACTACATTTTCCTCTATTTAGAATGAAACCGTTGTTACAAAATATGGCACACCATGTCATTTAGTAAACTTGAAACATTGTACAATAATCAAGTTTTAATGACTAATAATTTAGTAATTCTTTACATGATTATTAAGGGATGTATTTATCTACCGAAAGGTCACCATCGTGATATGTAACCATATCATACAGACGAACTATACATTATTGTAATTCATCGAAACGTTGACTTCACACAAATAGAAACATCTAGTCGATGCCATATTGTGTGGGTTAATAGTAGGCAAACTCTAATGAAAAAAGAAGAGAAAACAACATGATTTTAATAGTGTGATAAAATTAAGGTGTGTAAATATGTTAGTTAAAGACTGATAAAAAAAGTACAAATCAATTTTAATCCATAATAATATGCATTAACATGTTAAACAGAGCTAAAACTAAGCGTTCGATCAATCTACTAAAATTCGCCAAGACGAGTTAAAAGTTAATGTTCCAATTCTATAATACAAATACAACCAAATTTATAGTTTTGTTCGTGACTATTTTCAGTTCATCTGATATATCTCTATTAACAAAACTGTAGGTTTTACAACCCGGATGTCTACAGCAAAACTTAATGAACGCTTAAGGTCGATGTTCTTGAATTAACTTGAAACAGACCTTTTTTCAATATAACTAAGTTAAATCAGTTTACACTTTTATGCCGCAAGTAACATAAATTAAATGTTTAAAGTCACGAAAATAACGGCTTAATATTCCTTTGAGAAACTACAAAATCAACTGTGTAGTGACTACTTAACTATTAAAGCCTTTAGACAGTGTAGGATACATACAATGAAATGATTAGAAAAGGAGTTACCTCACCCCATTAGACTTCTTATATGAATCATATACTTGGTGTGGCTGTATTTGTATACTGTTACAGATTCTCTATTGTCTTATTCGATACCACCAGAGGTTGTCCTATTCAGTTACATCATGTGCTAATGTTCGCGCTCTAGATTTACTTACGAGGAAGTATCGCTCGGTTAACGAAAGCTAAATTTTTATATAGCCAAGTCGGCTGAGTGGTCTAGAGCGTTGGACGTAATACAGGCGGTGTTGCCATAGTTTTCAGAAGAGATGGGCTTCGAATCCCGCTGAGGGAGCGACCAAATTTGCATCGCAAATTTGCACCCTCTCATCGATTCTAGAGTTGAGGTGTAGTTTAGACTTGATTATATATATATATATATATATGCATCCTTGTATTAACATACTATGTTGATCCTCGCCTTTCATGCTATGTATCTACATAGTAATGTACTAGCAAGTAAGACGGTAGAGTTGCTTCACCCCAATTTTTTCATTCAAAAGCTTTCCCGAGACACTCTTTTACATTTTGACCAGTTTTCATTATGTTCTATGAGCGTAACAACAATGTTGTGGAGATCCTCCTGGATGTGTCCGGCGGATCTAATATGGCGACTAAGAGGGAGGTCTGGTTTGCATTTGTTGTCACTGCGATGACCATTCATACGCCTGTTGAAAAGTTGTTCTGTTTCGCCAACGTACTGCATACCACATCGGCACTGGAGAAGGTATATGGTATTTTCGTTTTAGCAAATCACGTCGCAAAAAATGGCAAATTCCTTTCCAGTGCAGTAGCTTTTAAACGTTTTGGTGTACAGTATCTGGGTACAGGTCTTACATCTTTTATTTCCACAACATTCGTTTTTAACGATCCATCACCCCGTAAGAAATATATATATATATTTCAAATACTGATTCTATTTCTACGATTATTTTGGTTCTTATTCATATTTGTAAGACTCTTTTAAAATACTTACACCAAAGGACCGGTATTTTAATATTGTTATCGCATTAAAACTTGAAGAAGCAGATAAGTTCACAATAGGATACTTCACTGTAGAAAAAAAATCTGGCAATGTCGATGAAATCCATTCAGTGTAAACAAGTACATGCATGTCTATTTCTTTCACCAAATTAGAATCATAAAACAACTGTATCGAGTATGTATAGGCATGATTCGGAAAGTTTGACAAGCCACAAAGAATGTTTAGTATTGATTCTTGGCAGTTCAAGTACATTTGAAGTAGCACTCCAGCTAAAAATCATGCAAAATGTGATACATTGTTGGAAAGCATTCATATTGTTATTTTCGGTATTTGATTAAATGGTATAGAAAACAGAAGTAGACATGTGGCTTTTCATATAACCTGTGTTCTTCGGAGACATAAATTATATATCATTACAGAATTTGCATGATTCTAACAAAGACTGCAACTTAATATCTCCCTTCCCGATAGGTGATTTTGTTATGATATAAGAAATATATATATATAGTGTGTGTGTTGGAACTTCAATCTTGTATTTTTGCTTGTTTGTTTAGTTTACTTTTCTTGCTGATGTTCTACATGATTGCTTTCTATCCCTGTTTAACGATTGTTTCATTTTGTATTAGTTATGTCTAATTGCTTGTTTCCATGTCGTCTCGCAAAGAATCAATTAAAAGTTAATTACACTCACAAAAATAAGTTATATGGATGATAAATTGGGCTGTGATAATGTTTGAATAAACAAATGTCATAAATTAAGGGACAAAATGACAACAGAAAATAAAGAATAAAAAAACATTCAGAAATAAAAAGGATAATACACTCTCTATATTGCTACTAAAAGTAGGAAACCATTTATCGTTGTCATGCCCAAGAAAAATTAAACAAATAAATCGAGCATTCAATCTCTTTTTTATATTAAGGTGTATGTAGTGACTGAATGTTACAACTGATAGGTCTAATATTAATTAAAATGCTGCGAACCAATATTTAAAAAAAAAGTAAGTAATATCTGAAAGATCTTGTGTGAATTAACCTTTCTTTCGTGACACTATTGTTTGTTACCCTTTTCATTACATGAAATTAATATGTGTATAATGTATAAGCTTTTGTTGAAATTTCCACATGTTACCACGGTTTCGTTTTTAAATAACAAAATAGTATTTTAACTGGAACTGAATTTTCAATATACATCTATCTCCTCTACATTTAAGATAATCAGAATTTGTTTTTTGTCCGTACAAATAAGAAAATAATATCAAAAAGTATTTAGAAAGGTATGTTAAAGAATAATTCAAATCTTCAGAGTTAAAAAAATGAATGAAAATGTTTTTAAAAGCAAACTAAAACTTAGTACTTAGCAATCAGACAATAAAAATATCGCATACGCTACATGTTTTGTTGTACGTTTCCAGTCATGAATACTCAGCCTAAGTTTCAATATTCATTATTTTGTCAACCAGCGAAGAAAAGAATCCGTTTTATCAGACTCGTTTATTTTTTATTTAATATAGAAAATCTGGTCTACTGGTTGATCCTAATTACAGCATCGAACAATCTAAGTAATAAACTAAAGTGCGCAGTATTTATTTTTATTGGTATCTGTGCATTAAGCGACGATCATTATCGCGTCTATTGTCTGTACAAATCAGGTAATCGACAATTCTATAGTTTATACGTCGATTAACTTTCCAAATGGTTGACAAATGTTCTGTAGAATAAATTCTTGGATTCAGTAAAGAGTCTCATGATGGCGTTTAATTCGTACTTGAAAACAATTAAAAAAAACCTTAACAAAACAAAACAAAGCAAAAGCAACACATCATCATGAAAGGAGCAAGTAAAACGCGCATTAAAACATCCTAATGATTGACAAAACTCTAACCTAAAGCCTTTGAAGTATCGAGACAAAGACAAAATAAATTATTACGTATGACAAAGTAACAAGAATAATAACACTTTGAAGAAACTTGAAAAGCAGAGGACGCTTACCCTATCGGTGCACCTGGTCCATGCTCCCTGTTTTTAGTGGAGTCCGAGTTGCTCATTTGCTTTTGTTACTTTGTATGAATGATTTTAGTTACTTTATGTTCTTTGTTGTGTATGTCTGTTTTGCATGGTTGGTCTTTGTCCCTTGATAACTTTCTTTTGATTTCCGCCAGAATCTTGGTCCCCTCGATTACTCTTTACTACTATGGTGTTTATGAATGTTTTTTTTTTAATGCACAGGTTATATGTCCAAGATCTGTAATATAATGACAAAAAGAAGACACTAATGGTCAGAAACAGCTGGTCTATTATGAAGAAAAACACATTTCACTCTTACGAGGCTGACTTATCCAGTGTGGTGGACGTGTTTTTCAACAAACTGTCGGCATTCCAATGGGAACAAATTGTATTCCTTTACTTGCTAACCTATTCCTTTACTCTTATGAGGCTGACTTTATAGCTGATCTGATCCAAAAGGAAGAATATCGTTTGGCTAGACCCTATAATCTCAGTTTCCGCTATATAGATGACGTATTATCTGAAAACAATCCTAATTTCGGGAATTTGATACATCGCATCTACCCCAAAGAACTTGAGAAAAAGGATACTACAGACATTGTGAAGTCTCATATCTTGACTTACACTTATTAATCGATGGTAAAGGAAAACTATTGACCAAACTTTACGACAAACGTGATGACTTTTCATTCAGAATTATCAACTTTCCTTTCATCTGTGGCAACATCCCTTCAGCACCTGCGTATGGAGTGTTCATATCACAACTCATACGTTATGCCAGAGGTTGACGAAACTACGCAGACTTTTTGTATCGCACTAGAACTCTAACAAATAGACTTCTGGAACAGGGTTATGTTGCTACAAGATTGAAGTCATCACTTCAGAAGTTTTATGGTCGTCATCATGAACTCGTGGATCGTTATGGTGTATCCATCTGCACCATGAAAATTGATTTATTCAACGGGTCATAGTTTTCCTTTCCTCGTTTGTCTACCCCGGACTTGACTTTTTATGAGCAATTCGGCGGATGTTTCTAGAAAAGCAGAGGACGCTTACCCTACCGGTACACCTTGTCCACGTTCCCAGTTTTTAGTGGAGTCCGAGTTGCTCATTTGCTTTTGTTACTTTGTATGTATGATTTTAGTTACTTTATGTTCTTTGTTGTGTATGTCTGTTTTCCGTGTATGGTCTTTGTCCCTGGATTACATGCTTTTGATTACCGCTATAACCGTGGTTCCCTTGATTACTCTTAATACATTTATTAACCAGTTTTAAAATTGTTGCTTGTCCTACAAGTCAACATGAACATGGAGTTCTATCAACACTACATTTTCTAAATACTCATTTCAAAATTAAAGGATTTTTTAATAGTTTATTTCTGTTTCATATTAACAGAAAATTATATATATTAACCGGAATTGACATCCCTACACTAACACCTGTTTTTGTTTCCCAATGATGTAACATGTGCCTATTTTTAAAAAGTCATTATGGACCGGTCCGAAAAGCCATTATAAGTCATAGTAAGCTGTTAAACTTATAATGGACTGGCAAGAAAAATAATACACAGTATGTTGTTATATATTAACCAGGCAAATGTTTCCATATTGTAATCGACTGGTTAATTTAATTCAACATTACAAAAACTGAGACATTAAAATAGTCCAAATGCGAAATGAACAAGGTACAATATGAAAAATTTAACTATGAAGTAGAAAGGCCAAAGGGACAAATCGAGGATAAATTCGTGGATAAGACATCACCAGGAACACCAAAGGTACCCGAGGACAAATTGACGCAGTGATGATCGAAGGTACAAATATGGGGAAATCAAAGGATAAGAAAACAAAGGGATCACCGAAGGTACAAACTAGGGAAAATCTCCTAGGATAAAATAAAACAGAGGACACCGAAGGTAAAAACGAGGGGAAATCCTTGGATAAATTAACACAGGGGATACCGAAGGTACAAACAAGGGTAAATTCTAGAACAAATTAAAACAGGGAACCACGGAGGTAAAAAGAGAGGGGGGGGAATCGGAAAAGTGGCAACAGAAAGAAAAACCCCAAAAGTTCGAATTCCACTAAAATCAGGGCTAAACTCAGATGCTTCGGAAATGAGAGCAGTCTCTGCTTCTTACAAGGCGCAATTCGTTCAGTTCTGTTCGGGGTTAAAAAGAAATGATATTTTTGAAATTTTTGCAATTTTTGTGTTTTATCATATTGGAAACGGGAACTCCACATCGGTCAATCAGTTCATGACCTTTTTTATGGACAATATATCCTTGTCTCAGCTTTTTTTGAAAGCAAATGAGCCCTATTTAGAGACTCGGCAATAGTTTTTAGGAAAGCTTACAAGTTGAGAAAAAATCCATACGCTGGAGAAGCTGGAATATTACTACAAAAGTAAGGGTGGTTGACAAAAAGGAAATAAGAGTTTTCGCTTTTGTCGTAGAGTTGAGTAGAAAACTATCTTCTGTCAAGGTAGCGATAAAGGTTTAGATATGAAGAAGACTCATGTTTCTTTTCTAACTTGCATTCCTTTTGTCGGTGTAAGATTAGGACAAATGTATCGAAAATAAGTATGGAGAATATGGCAAAAAGGCATCAACCCCACCTGGATGAAATGTCAGCCCAAGGCCACCCAAAGTTCTTCGACGGGGAAACGCTCACACTGCAGGACAAGCTAAAAATAAACTAAAGGTGAAATCGAAAGAAGACATAAAGGCGCAAGAAATTCCTGACTTGGGACAAGCGCAAAAAAATGCGGCGGGGTTAAAATACTTTACGACCCTCCCCCTTCAATAGCTGGCACCTTTGAAAAAAAAAGACTCACACTATCAAACACACATAAAATCAGTGCAAAAAAGGTTTTAGTCCTTTGTTACAACGGAAATATAGAAACTGAATATAAACTACACTAATGTACTCAGGATTACTAGCAGTTAACTGACATACCAGCCCCAGACCAGTTTAAACCTACAAAAAGTTATGTTCCCATCCTATGTACAGTCAATCCCAATTCTTCCTTTCATAAGTCATGCAATAAGAACACAATCCATGTCATGCCAAAAACTGCTTTTAAATACAGTGTTCTAATTTCTATGTGAAGAAACGATGAGCGAATCAATGTTAATACAAAAAATACTTTCCTGAATGATTTGACAATATCATCACTATATCCCTTACGAATGAGCTTATTCAACAGTTTAGTTAACTTATTGGTCGTGTATCGAGCTTTCCGTGCTTTGTGTAGAATATTACCATAAAACAAAAGGGGAGAAATACCTGCACGTATTAATCCTTTACAAGTTTATCTTTTTTTGACAATGAGTTCCTTGTACCGGTTAAAAAAAGTGTGAATGTTTTCGAAAACCTGGATGCAAAAATTTCTCGGTTCTTTTCGTTAAAATCTGAAACATTGTTACAAATACGAGCAAATCGAACTAATTGTGATATGTGAACACCATATGAGGGTGACAAGGGGACGTCACCATCTACAAACGGATAGTATATGTAAATTATCCCTTTTATTGCAAATTTTAGTGTTAAGTTTACCATTATCGATATGAATACTAAGATCAAGAAACAGGCATTCTTTTTTTATCAATATTAGTTTTATTCAAAGACAGTTCCAAAGGATATATATATTCAGTTTAATTATTGAAGTTATCGTTATTTAGAGTCAAACATCGTCCAAACACCTAAAGGTGTTATTAAATTTCTCTACCATATGTTGTTTTGAAGGGTATTTATTTATCCTTGCCATAAATTGTAATTCGAAACAGTACAGAAAAAAGTCCGCAATAAGTGGCGCACAATTGGTCTCTATGGGAATTCCAATAATTTGATGATGCTAAAGCGAAATATTTTATGAGAAATAGTATTTGGCTGTCAGTTTTGGAAAGGCACCCCTGATTTGTATTAAGAATCAGTATTTTTTTTTGTTCATTATATTACCATGACTAATGTTTTTTATGATAATAGTCATTTATTTACTTATAAATTACTTAGACCTCCACACATCAAGGATTAGAAAAAAATATGTATTTTTTACTGCCTCAAAACAGCTTTATTTCAACAAAATGTGACAAAATTTTCAGAATTGACCTTACCGTATAGTACTAACTAAGGTCAAACACAAAGAAGGAAGATCACAATCTCCATCTTCTGTTGTCATCAACGGATGATACCGTCGACTTGAGATCTCTGATTTCGTCCTATGTAAACGTTCTTTCTGTATACATTTGATTGCCTTATGTAGTTGAAATTCCCAGTATCTTAAACTGCCTAAAAATGTTTTTCACTAAATTTTACAGATTGAGCCAATGTTATTTGGTGGTCTATCTGCAGGGAAAACATGTTTTTCATGGATGGTGGAAAGTGTCTCTACAATGGTAGGATCTAAATGATGTCGCTTTCGAACGCACGGACCTTGCGAGAACCTTAATTCATTTATGAATTGTGGATCTTACCCAGACAGAGTGTTGATTGGTTCTTTTTTGCATAGTCCTCTACAGCATTCATTGGACAATTAATGTTAAAATTCAATTAATTAATTTCGATTCACAGAATTTAGTTCCTTAGGTTATTATATTACCAAGGCAAATATTTTCCATGTAATATGAATGGAGAAATCATCAGGTTTTGATTTGTGTTCATCAATGCTTAGTTCCTATAATACGCGTTTATAACTAAATATATGAGATGCAATCGTAGAGGTGGACTTATTAGAAATGAGGATAGACTTTTTCTTGAAATTTGAATTTCTTTTATACTAGTATCGTTTTGTTGGATATCACCGAGATTAACATTATATTTGCTAACAAAGAAGAACGACAGATAAGGGCGATGATCCTGTTGGTCTGTTTGTAGATCAATTGATTGATTAGAAAACAGTCAATGATGACCAATGTACAGCACCACGTCAACTAATTTGTATACATATAAAGACAGGTCAGTATCTGAAGTATGTATGCAGGTAATGTACAAATTATGAAACAATGAAAGAATTAATTAGTAAATAAGTGCGAATAATATGTAAAGTCTCATTAGCTTTTGTATGTGATGTAGTGTTTGTATAGATATACCACGTTGATACTGGGACCAGTTTTCTAGGGGTAGGGTAATATTTAAAAAAAAAATTGAAAATTCTTTCTTGAAAATTAGTTTTGGTGGTTTATTAATGTAGAAAATAAAATTTAGTCACGCAATAAATTGTAGAGTCGAATTTATGCAAATTTTCGCGGGAGTCGAAATTCCCATATTTTTGGAATTAAAAAAATATATTCTGACTACGAAAATCGCCACAAGAGTCCCAGGTGTATCAATTGTGATGATATTGAACGTAAATAACAAATAAGTTATTTTTAGTATAGAATGAACACTCTAGGGTGACTGGATAGATTACCCAAGTGTATTTCGTTCAGCATTTTTCTAGTCGGCGTTGTGACGTCTATTTTGCCTTTTACGGATTGATTTGAAGTTTACACCGGATCGAAAAGTTTCGGGGTCACACATCATCATGAATTTTTTGTCCACATCACGTAAAGAAGAAATCACTGCACGTAAAGAAAAGAAAATGCACATAAAGTATTTAGAGATCGACATAACGTAAAGATGAAACGACCTCACGTTATAAGAAAACCACTGCACGTAAGAGATAAATCCACATAACGTAAATATATGCTGACATAACGTAAAGACAAAATTACAGAATGTAAAGACGAAATGACAGAACGTAAAGACGAAATGGCAGAACGTAAAGACAAAACGACATAATTTAAAGATGTTCCTGCATAACGTAAATACAAAATGACCACATGTAATTATAAAACCACAGCAAGTACTATAAAGTTGACAAAACGTAAACAAATGTGTATCTCATCAGATAGTTTAGGCGTTCCATACGTTGGGGTATAAAATTTGTATAATGGCGATGGACGTTACTTCTTTCCTGCCTATTTGTTTTGTCAAAGATATTCATCACATTCACATCATATTACCATGGAAAAACCTTCACTATTTATTTTGTCATCACAATGATACTCAAGCAGTTTCCAAATTACTGATTTAGTACATTATACTGCTACTGTGCGAGTATGCTTGTAATTAAACGTCAATACAGAGTGTAAGAAGAGAATAATAAGTACTACATAAAAGGATTAAGCAGACGATGGATATTAATAATGTTTCTTTATTTAGTCATTTTATAAACTAACGAAGGATAGACGATTTTCAATATGAAAAGCTACAAGACAAATGATTAGATTATTCACCTGGTATCAATGGAAATCCATTTTTTTTTAAACAAGCAATCTGCTGCCGAGACATTTTATACTGGAAGCGGTAAATAAGATAAAGAATGATTAACCACGTCTCGAGTAGATGCTATCAAAGAATTACATAATTACTTGCATAAAATGAAATATGCTACTCGGTTGCTATGAACAATACCTTTAAATACTCCAAGGAGGACTTGTTGACCGATATCTCTACTAGGTTAGACTGTATTTATTTTCCTTTTTATTAGATGAAGCAACAGACGAAAAAAAACTATCGATACAGATTGATCAAGACAATTGATGTGCAATGGACAATGATACCATTACAATCCGTTGCCATTACAACTAATCACTGCATAATAACTGTCTAGATTACGTACGGTTCGTGTAAACAAATTCTACTTTTATCTTGAAACTATTTGTCACAATTCAATAGCGTAGCTGAGGTATCCATGAACCACTTATGCATATTGCTCGAAATAAAATCATTCCGAACATGTTTTAATCAATAAAACTATGAACTCATTTCTTAGTTCAATGTTCTGTAGAACACTTTCTATATGTATAAACTGTTGCTACTATATAACCAAAATATGAAAGTATCATACTGGTCTAAAAGATACGGTTGGCCCATGTAAGTACTGCAAACATTGCTTTCTGTTTTCTCTTCTGTAGCTTATGTCCTTTACCAGTGAGTTGTACATTTGTTTTCTGTGTGAAGTCCAGTTTACATATTCTTGCAAACGCTTTTGTAAATCGTCCTCGTTTGGAAATGGAGATTCCTAACGAAAGAAAATATCATATTTAATTGATTCGCATATGACTCCAGTAGACACCACAGATGAACAAACAAATAAATGTGTGAGCCAATGCCCATTATGGACACCCCTCCATCCAAATATTAGTATATGGTAAAAATATAAACCCAGTGGTCAAACTTGAAATTGATATCACATAAGCCCAAACACAAAAGCCTTTATGAATCATGAGTCAAAAAAGACACGTACTTGCAGTATAAAAAAACTGTAACAAAATTAAATATGTTGGTCACCCGGACGGAAAAAGGGTAAAATACTAGTAGTCTACCCCATTCCTTCGGATCAGGGTGCACTAATAATTGTTAACATCGTTTAACAACTAATTAATCCATCCTAAATTAGATTGAATTGGGGAGAAGAATTCTTTTTGTTATGTTTCTCAAAATCAAGGGATATATTATATCTAAATATACCAAGTTATCAAGACAAATATCAAACGACAAATATTGCTTCTTATCATCCGGGATGGATTAAAATCACAGAAATATTAATAGAAATGTCATTCGGATAGTGAAACAATCTTTTTTATTTATAATTTTTACTTACAATTTTGTTCAGGTTTTGTCTTGCTTTGTCGTTGCACTTTTCAAGGAAGAATTTCTTTGAGATCATGATACATTCTGCACCATTACTGATGAGTATCAGACTTGGTTGTTCTGAGTAAAGAGCAGATGTCAGACCCTATAATGATAGTGTTACATATTTAAGAAAACTATACACTTTGATGAGTCATGTACCTTGAATCTTTAAAAACCAAAATCTTCAAATACAGCTTGTTTCATGTACACAAGAATCTGGCGCAGAATCTATTCTGCGAAAAAGGAAATGAATATCACAATATTATAAACAAAATTAATGAAACAAACATACTAAAAGAACTACCATGCAAGGTTAGACCGATTAAGGTTCTCGAACAGATAGACGGTTTCATTTATTCTTGGGCTTTAACTGTTATTTGGAGCTCGACGTTTTGGTGTTGATCGATAGTTCAGAGAGCGTTTCTATATGATTTAAATAATCAAATTCGCAAAAATTCGTTAAATATGTTTAAAAAAACTGGTTCATTTCACTAATTACTCTAAGCGTATTAAACGCGAATTGTACGTAAAGATAACAATAGAAAATTGGTTGGCAGAGTTTTTCCGGAAATTACAGTTTCCATTTCAATGTATTTAACAAAGTCAACCCATATTTCTACTTGTTTAGGAAAAGTAGAAAACAAAGTAGAAGAACACATTATTCTTCGTTTAATAATACTTATATTTAAAAAGCATTGGCGACAAACACATTACATTCGTATCTTCCCTATTTTACATTTAGAGCACGTGACACAATCAACTCGGCCAATGCTTCTAAAAAAGCTGGATATCCAATCAATTAAAATAATAAAAAGGCATTATTTAAACGCGAAATTCGTAAACAAACCAATGTTTTATGCGTTAAGTAAATGGATATCTTTTCTAGTTTTAAAGAAAGATTAGAAAATGAAAAATATATACAAAAATAGTATTATGTGTACGTCGTCAAGTATGATGTAACAACAGATCACACTATTTATGAGGAAATATTTAGGTTTTCCTAGTAAAATAAATCATATTTAATGCTGCATTAAAAGTATGTACATTGTGTTAAAATAAGAAACAAAAACACCCAACAGAGTTGTCTATTAAACATTTTTGTTGTTTTTATGTAAATTTGTATCATAATAAAATATAGAGAACGAAGATTTCAAGCAGAATATAGAAGGTAGTATTAAAAATACCAATTATATATAAATGGTAAGAATGTCATGATGAGAAAATAAAATGAAACAGAAAAAATATCACAAAATTAATATGTAACAACTGAATACACAATAAAATGAAGGGGGCACATCTCGTTCATACAAATCATAACATCAAGAATGCACTAATGATAAGTGTTTGTTTCTGCTTAGATTTTCCACACTGTGCTCTATTTTTAAAAGAAAAAAATATTCATCCGTCGGGTGTGACCTGAATTATTTTTAACCTTTTTTGGGGTCTGTAGTTTTGTTTTCTAATGATTATAGTCCGTCAAGTCGGGCAAGACGACAAAACTTCTATTCAGCTGTTAGAGAGCAGTTACGGACTAGCAGATGTCTCATCCCACAAAGTATGTTTCGCATCAGGAAAATCTTAAAACCATCCAAATGGAAAAATACAATTGCAGCTGAAAAACGGCATCATGTTTTTAAGAATTTGTACAAGTTTTTTCATCAAATAGGACTGGGGACGGACGACAAAATGGACATCATGATAATATTAGTAATAATAGTAAACTCGTGCAAATAAAAGTATGTAAAAAAGTATTGCAAGATGTACCATTCATAAAAACAGAAGAAAAAAACATTGAGACCGTAAATTTGCCTTGCATTTATTTTTAACAATGTCAGGATTTACAGCAACATCTCAATAAGACGGTTAAGTATAAGATCCCACCACTAAAAATGAAAAATTCTTTTCTGTTTAAATACCAGACAACGAATGCATACTCACAAAGTATTGGCCTCGCTCGAGAACACACAGTTCAATGAAGGCAGGATGGACTTCTTCATCATCATCAGAATCATCATCTTTTCCTTTTTTCCTATTGTCCTCGAACTCGTCTGCTATTGTTTTACGACCTTGACCCATAGTTGTTTCAGCTTGCCTTATTTCTAAAACATAAAAGAATATCAGTTCAGAAATTTTATGTGCCCCGATACAGTTTTGATGTGATGTGTTTATGCCTGATACTGGTACTAATATCTCTATTATATATATATCTGTTACTGGTACTGATTTTATATTTCTATACCTGTCACAAGTGCTAATTTGAAATATCTATCTTATGTCTCCTGGTACCGATTTTATATGTTTACGACTGCCATAGGTACTTTTTTATATCTCGATCTCTATATCTGCCCAATGGCCTGATTTGATGTGTCTATTTCTGCCACTGGTACCGGTTTAAAGTTTCTATGCCACTGGTATTGATTTTAAGTGTCCAGGTCTGCCATTGGAACTAATTTATACCTCTATATCTGCCCCAAGTGTTGATTTATATTTCTATCTCTATGTACACAGGTACTGACAATATTTTTATGTCTGCTAATAGTGCTAATACCATATCTCTTCATCTACCACTGGTACTAACTTGTTACGCCTGTTATGTGTCTCTCAGTGGTGCTGATTTTATATCTTTATTTCTGCTACTGGCACTGATTTGACGTCTATATCTGCAACTGATACTAAATGTATATGTCTGTCTATTGTGATGATTTTATATCCCTTTGTCTGCCACTGGTACTGATCTGCTACGTCTATGTCTGATACTGGTATTGATTTATATTTCTATATCTGCTAATGGGTCTCATTTGATGCCTATGTCTACCACTGCTTCTGATTTGCTACGTTTGTGTCTGCTACTAAGACTGGTTTGATGCTTATGTCTTAAAGTTTTAAGTAGGTCAGTGAGTGCCAAGGCAACATCGGTTTTCAAAGACTCCGAGGTAGCAAAAACATTGTCTACTAAAGCCAGACAAAGCCATAAACAACATTGTTTTTGTCTGCAAAACGTTTTACATCAAATGTTTATTATCAGAGGTAGGCGTAGAAAATAATAGCAGTGATAAGACCTATACTGCTACCACACTCTCCAAAGAAGAGATTGTGGAAAACCATAAATCTGTGCTATCCTCTTTTGGTCTCTCTACCAAGGACGATGATTGTGATTTACCGTCTATGTACTGGATTCCTAAACTCCACAAGAATCCATACAAACAACGTTTCATAGCTGGATCTGCAAAATGTACCACCAAACCTCTTTCAAATATTTTAACTTCTATACTCACGACTGTCAAAAAGGGTCTGCAGTCCTACCACAAGACTTGTTACTCCCGTAGTGGTATTAATTCAATATAGATCCTAAAAATTCGAAAGATCTTTTGGAGACAATCTGTTCAAGACTATTATCTGAATATAACATTAAAACCTATGATTTTTTAACACTGTATACTTCTATTCCCCATACTCAGTTAAAATCCCGACTTAAAACATTATACATCATTGGTTTTTTTTTTTCAAAAAAGATGGTACACCTAGATACAAATATATAGTTCTTGATAGATATTCCTCATACTTTGTAAGAAAAAATTCCAAATTATCTTCCAAATATACAGAGGAAGATGTTTACGAAATGCTGGAATTTTCAATCGACAACATATTTGTACAGTGTGGTGGATGTATTTTTCAACAAACGGTCGGCATTCCAATGGGAACAAATTGTGCTCCTTTATTTGCTGACCTATTCCTTCACTCTTATGAGGCTGACTTTATAACTGATTTGATCCGAAAGAAATAATATCGTTTGGCTAGATCCTTTAATCTCAGTTTCCGCTATATAAATGACGTATTATCTTCATGTTTGTTTGTTGGGGTTTAACGCCTGAGAAGCAATATTTCAGCTATATTCAGGCGATGAACATGAAGTGGATGATAAAATAACATGAAATGATGATAAAATGAAAAATGGGATGGGTCACAAGGATAATGGGCTCGACAAATTTTGATTGCCACTGGAAATAGGGGGAGGTGGGTAGGGTCGGGCAATTTAGCCTTCTGTGGCAGAGCCTTATGGTTCCTACTCCGGGAGAATACCATAGTAGGGTTCTTTAACGTGCGAGGAACGTGGCATTTTTGCCCAACACGGTGCACCACTATGGTTTGCGGTCAGGTTTTCTGTATTATAGCCTGACAACCCCAGCATGTAACACATCAGGGGTACCCCATTCCACCACCTGGGGCACACAGCCCAGTTGCTCTGTGGGCAGAGCTCCCTAGCCCCCGGCTAGGCTTCTGAGCACTTTTTAGTCGCCTTTTACGACAAGCTTAGCACTGCTGCAGGCCTATTCCTTTGACACCGGGACCTGCACGGGCCCGTATTATCTTAAAACAATCCTAATTTCGGGGATTTGATACATCGCATCTACCCCAAAGAACTTGAGATAAAGGATACTACAGACACTGTGAAGTCAGCCTCATATCTTGACCTACCTACCACTTATAAATCGATGGTAAAGGAAAACTATTGACCAAACTTTACGACAAACGTGATGACTTTTCATTCAGAATTATCAACTTTTCTTTCATCTGTGGCAACATCCCTTCAGCACCTGCGTATGGAGTGTTCCATATCACAACTCATACGTTATGCCAGAGCTTGCCGGTAGCTTTTAGTATCGCACTAGAACTCTAACAAATAGGCTTCTGGAACAGGGTTATGTTGCTACAAGATTGAAGTCATCATTACAAAAGTTTTTATGGTCGTCATCATGAACTCGTGGATCGTTATGGTGTATCCATCTGCACCATGAAAACTGATTTATTTAACGGGTCATAGTTTTCCTTTCCTCGTTTGTCTACCCCGGACTTGACTTTTTATGAGCAACTCGGTGGATGTTTCTAGAAAAGCAGAGGACGCTTACCCTACCAGTGCATCTGGTCCATGCTCCCAGTTTTTAGTGCTGTCCGAGTTGCTCATTTGCTTTTGTTACTTTGTATGTAAGATTTGAGTTACTTTGTGTTCTTTGTTGTGTATGTCTGTTGTCCCTGGAATGCATTCTTTTGATTACCGCTATAATCTTGGTTCTCTTGATTACTCTGCTACTGACACTGATTTAATGTCTATATCTGCCAGTGGTACTGATATGATATGGCTGTGTCTGCTACTGGGACTGATTTTATGTCTTTTTAGCACAAGAACTAGTTTATTTCCTTCGTCATAGTTTAATTCCTCTGACACTGATGCTCATAATATAAACATTAATAAGAAATCATATAACACTTACACTACCGGTCAATGCAACCGAAGTAAGTCCAAACTATTCATTCATTACATAATTTACAACGTGTCCTAAATGATTCTTTATTCTTTTTGATGTTTCTACCTTTGTTTTCGTTGTCCGTCTTTCGACATTAAACAGTTAAGGATATTCTTACTTTTCTAAAATTTGATAACAATTTCGAGTTTTTTAAATAAAAACGTAAAAAGTATTCATTTAAAAAAAAAGGCATTATTCATGCATTAAAATGTTATATCATAAGTTTGCCGGGTGTATTTTGTTCTTGATTCAGTTCGCTAATTTCATATCATCGTCATTTAAACAGACTCTACAAACATTGGCATTAAAACCGTGTATCTCGGACAAATTGAGATTATCATATTAAAACAGGAATGAAATGAAACATTACCACGAAAATTGATTTTTTTTTTCGATATGATTGTCACATGAAGCTACAAGACACTTGAAAAGACAAGGAGAAATAATCTTGTTCAGTCAAACTGAGACAATGTTTAGTACATTTAGAAAGGCAAGGGATTTATCTGAACGTTTATTTGATAGCATAATTCTGGAGTATTAAGTACCTTTCTCTTCTTCGTCAATCAATATCGATGTTGTACTTGCTGTACTACTCCGTCTTCTAGATGGTGTAGCAAGATAAGCTCCCTAAATATAATAAAGTATTTCAAATGTGTAGTAAAATCGAGATTTAAATTTTGCTGTAAAAATAGACAACTTTCGCAGTTTAATATACCATTTTTCAAAACAAAGCAACTAGCTATTCTTATATACTGCCTCTGAGGACTTTTAACAATATTTTTGTATCTTTTACTTCCTGCTATAGAATCTTCAATATCGAACATAAAAATGTTTTGTTAATAACAAAGAACTTCATTTGTCGAATCTTATTATTAACGTCTTGTAAAAGCCTTTCATCGCTTTCACGAAATTTAACCAGAAGTGGTTAGAAGTAAGTAAATTAAGTCATTGTCTGTTGCTCGATATCAAACATTTGACAAATGACTCACGAAAGTGCCTCTGTTCAGGCATTAATTCATTTATCAGATTGTTATAGATAAAGTCGTTTATTCTATAAACATATGTGTAGACTTTTACCTTATATCTTCTAAATTATAATACAGTAAACGTATAAGATAACAACAAGGGGGAAACAGTATAGATGGTTTTAAGATATAGATGGCACAATGTTACTGTCAAATTTTTATCAGTACATGATATCGCAGTATGTGATGATATAAGTCTTTCGATTTTATATGACTATAGGAAAAACTTAAACTAATATTTTAACATCTTTCAATCGTATATGGATATTTCTGTAAAATAATACCCCACATTTTAATATGTATTACTTTTTTCATGGTTCAACAATTAAGTTGTAACACATATATCAGTTTACGTTATGTTTTCTTTATTGATAAATTTTCTTGGTAACTTCGATACGTTGTCAAAGGCCTTGAGCATCATCTTATGGTCATTGTGGTTAAATCATTACGTTGTTCCAATTACCAACGCAGTCCGTTCTCTATTCCCACTGGACGTGACGGGAGGCTCTTAATGTGTTTCAAGATAACATCATATGCACCGTTGTAATCGGTCCATGCTCCACAATTCCCTTTTCGAATTATTTCATTTTAGTTCATAACTAGAAATACTCCTCCGCTTCAAATGGATTTAAATGTAAAACCTTTAAATTTGATTATCTCCCATTTGAGACATCCAACGAAAATAATGTTCTTTCATGCACGTCTACATATGATACACGAACTTCTCATAGAATAACATAAAAATTCCTTGAGCAGTTTAGGAGATGCGCTTACGAAATATAAACATGTGAAATCTTTAATATGAATTATCTCTCTTTGGAGTCCTCCGACAGTAAATATATTCCTTCATGCACTCTTAAATATGATGTACGACCTTCTTTTGAAATTTTATCGAAATCTCTTACGCGGTTTGGGATGAATTGCGCTTACAAGGAATGTGGACAGACGGACGAACAGATAGACAGACAAGGTGATTCCTATATACCTCTAAACTTTGTTTGCGGGGGAAATAATGAGTTACCTTTGAAATTGCTGTCTTTTATATATATTGGTTAGAACTTATTGAAGTTCTAAAATATTCTAACCGTTATTTTACACTGCGAAATTTTCTTTCTAACGTATACGTTACCTTTGACGTTCTCCGAACTTTAGAAGACTCAGATATCGGAGTATCCTCATCGGAATGCTGACCAGTAGGATTCTGGTTAATTAAGTGTGTATTTTCATTAAGTGGAGGGAGAATAAAGGCCTGAGACTTTCGTCGCACTATTCTGGATTTGTATTCATTGAGTACATCATCATAGTCGACGACACCTAACCTCTCTAAAGGATTGTATAAACCTGGTAATGTCTTGTCCTAAATACCGACGGAAATATTCTTATTTATCTGTTACATATTCATTCCAAAACATAACACAAGCAAGAGGATAGTATCTCAAATGAAAACTTGATACCATAACAACTTTTAATGTCTGCTCAAACTCCAAGTATTGAGACATTTGAAAAAGGAAAACATTTCTAACAATAAGAAACGTCAAATTAATATAACATTAAAGCATATCATTTTGAATAGAATAGCTGCTTCTGTAGAAACGAATACCTTCAAAATTAATGGTTTAATTTAAATAATTACTAGTATATAATAATAGTTTGCATTCTGGTGTTTCAGTTTTTTTTTTTGTTTTTTCTGACGACAAACCGTCTTAAACAAGAAAACGGCTGTAGTCTTTGTGTGTCTCTATTTGTATCTTATTATATTTCCATCATATCTTTTTTGCGTTTTCAATTGTATGGATCATTATTGAACTGGAGAGAGGTAAAGTCATATGCTTTGTTACTGTCTTTATTCAATTTGTTCTTTGGTACAATTTCAAACAAATTCTTCACACAGGGAAAAGTTTAAAATGGAACTTAAATTCTGACAATTGATTGTAAAAAGATTTCTAAAAAAAACTGTACTGTTAAGTGCGATATTGCTGTTAGAATGGGAAGGAATGCGAACATGGAAGCTTGTTGTTTTATCAAAAGCATAATAGTACAAGTGGAATGTGTAGTTTGTTCAATGTATAACACAAGCTATACAGAGGTTATATATTTACCAAGAACCGCTCCATTTCGAATTGGTTTTTAAAGAAACGTTTCTCCTTCCTCTGCTTACATTTTTTGCCATCTTTGTCAGTTTTAGACCGATATTGCCATGTCTCAAATATTTCCCTTTTTCGACAAATCCTTTCTTCTTTCAGATCTAAAGAAATATAATTCTTCATATATAAATACAATGGATTCTTTCTTACAAATATGTAATATCGTCAGGGTTGAGAGACTCAGGTTAGAGAAATAAGAACGATAAATGTGATTACCCTCCAAGTTACAAATATATAGTAATTTGCAGATTCTTGTCTGTTCATTTGTTAAAATTGCGTCTGTATCATTGACTAAACACAAGGAATGGTAGTTGGGTAAGAATAGCTAATAGAGTAAAAATAATTGTGCGCAGTGCATGCAATTCTTTTTGGTACTAAGGCCGCCTTATTGATATCAAATAAAAGTTTGTTTTTGCCTACAAAAACATATGTTTCTCCCCGTTACAATATACGACTGGGTATAATTCCAACAATATTAAGTGGATCGTTAATTCCTGTTAATGTGCACTGCACAACTACATACAATGTCTAAACTACCTACAAAGTTTCATGCAGTAGTTTCCGGGGAGTTTGACTGACAGTGAGACAGACGAACCGGGCAAAAACAATATGTTTCATTTCAAAGTAAGTGGAGACATAGTTAATATAAATATTGAAAAGGAGATTATTTCAACGGTTACTTCAATCAATTCCATCAGTGATTCATGTACTGCTATTCTACAGAATGTCACATGGAATGACATATAACATAACTCAAATAAGACACCAAGTTGTTGAGACAAACTGATTATAAAAATGACCAGCTAGTTTTCCTTACTTAATTGAGTCATTTATCAACTAATGATCTGTTTAACTGTGAACAAAAATTGTTCAAATGTCAACTAGTTATAATGTAAATAATTAGACGGTGGTATATGTAATAAACATTAAGAGAAGTGGAGAAGACAATTTCTATAAACTTTTTTAAAAAAGTTGTTGTATAATCTATTTACAAAAGTAGAAGTGAAATGATGCGTTTTGTCTATGCAGAATAATTTTGCAGTGTTGTTTTAAGTTGTCATCCCATATCGTTCCTTGAACAGGTATTCGATTTAAAACAATATTACCTTTTGGTTGACTGACATTTTCTTGGGTTCGAGGACTTCCTGCATTCTGTGCTTTAACAGACTTTAGCTTTTTATAAACGGATAAACTCCCCTACAAAAGCACTATTTTAAGATCATACTTCCTTAAAATTTTATCTAGGGCATGCGATTAAAACCAAGTCATTGCATTATATGATTAAATAAAGCAATGTAGATACAAACTGTGCAACATCAAGCTATAACTGCGGCCATGCTTTTTAACAGATCAAAAATTCAAACGGTCATTTTTTGCAGGATACCATAAAAAACGAAAATACCGACTTTTCATTGAATTCTGTATAGTAGTTTCTAAGGAGAGGATTTTTGAAAGTAATAATATAAAAAACAGCAAAAACTTCCAAAAAGGCCAATAAATCTAATATGGGTCAAGAGATTTTCACCAAAATTTGACCACAGATAGATCTCATCATGCTGAATACTTTTATCCCATGTCACAATTTGGTTAAACCTAACCGTTTTGGAGATATATGCAAAAATCTGCTGTTTGACCTCTATGATCTATTTTTAGTAACGGCCGTCTAACCAAACAAAAATCCAAACGTTTATTTTGTGCAGGATACCATAAAAACAAAAATACCGACTTTCATTGAATTCTGTAAAGTAGTTTCTGAGGAGAGGATTATTGAAAGTACTCACGTAGAAAAAGGCAAAAAACATCCAAAAAGGGCAGTAACTCCACAGATAGATCTCACTATGCTAAATACTTTTACCCCACGTCAGAATTTGATTAAACCTGTTTTGGAGATATTTTCAAAAATCTGCTGTCTGAGCCCTATGTTCTATTTTTCGTAACGGCAGCCATGCTTTTTATCAAATCAAAAATCCAAACGGTAATTTTTTTGCAGGATACTCTAAGGAAAAACCATCTTAAGTTTCATCTAAATTCATTCAGTAATTTCAGAGATGTTTGAAGAAATTGTTAACGAAGACGACGACTGTCACCAAGTGATGGCAATAGCTCACATGGCTTACGGCCAAAATGGAAAGAAAAAAGCAAGAATTTGATACATTAGAACTTACATTACTATGAATATCTCATCTTTCTGATATATATAAAATAATTGACTTAAAAAAAATCATATTATACGTACAGACTTGACAATGTATATCCAATCAGATCGGTTACTGTCCCTTACTAATACCTGCCCTCGGCTAAACAAAATAAAAAGGACACGAATTCAAGAACAATATTTAGTTTATTGCCGTTATTGCTTCTACCTTATCTACTACACATATTTTGTAAATCCTGGAAAAATTATTCACAATCGACCTAAGCCGACAGAATAAACATTCGTAATGTAAGCCAATGTCGCCCTTCTCTGGGTCACCCGCCCACTTTTGGACAAAAAATTGCGATAAAAAAATTATGTTTCATTTTTTCGCCAAATGAAATTCTAAAATATAAAGCCTATGCCTCGACCATCGATCTTTTGCTGTTGACATCATTTTCGGTCCGCTGAATTTGCTACACCGCCTTCTTATGGGGATTTTCATTGTAAACTTGTTTCCATCGTGGTCGTCTTCCTCGCAACATCAAATTTGCATAATTTCTTTTCGTTTTTTTTCGGTAAAAACAGTAGACCAATCAAATCGACTTACCTGTATTAACAATTTAAATATATGATAGAGTTTTCCCAGAGAAGATGTGTTGAACCGCAACTCAATGGAAAACCTGAACGATACATACTATCTGTGCCTATACTTATAACTGGTTATACCTGTATGGCCTTATTATATATGACAGAGTTTTCCCAGAGAAGATGTTTTGAACTGCAACTCAATGGAAAACCTGAACGATACATACTATCTGTGCCTATACTTATAACTGGTTATACCTGTATGGCCTTGTTACCTTTAGCATGTGCTAATGGACGTATAGGGTTTTCTCTCTCGCTCAAAGTATTTCAGTATGCAGTATTTAAAAAAAAATAGATTAATCATTTAAGGTGTTAAAGGTGCTTTACGGTTAAAAAAACACACTAAAGTTAGATGTGCGATATAATATAGATCATAGTATGGAAGATACTTTTATTAAATTTTCAATTATGCATAATGAGAATTTACATGTAGGTGCATCCCATTTGGGGCCTTACAAGGTGTATTTGTAGAAACCCAATTTGTGTTGAATATTTAGTTTAAGTAACAGTGTGGGATTTTACATGGTTGACCAAGGTTCAAATGACTTTTTAAGAAAACTCAGTCCTTGAGTTTTCAAAAGTTCAAGTCAATGATACAGAATGCATGATGAATCGAACTATAACAAAAACGGACCTCAGCGGAATTGGACAAATATATTTAATTTTTAAGCTTACTCATTATTTAAGGATAAAAAATTAAAAAAGGATTTTTTACTAGATTTGCAATTACCGGTACTATACATGTAGTATTCTTATTGGTTTGAAATTATAAATTGAAAATAGATTTTTGGGAGTGATTTTCTACAGTGAGTGTATACATATGTGTAATATAAAGTCCCTATTTTCTAGTAGCATATTCTGTTTTATTTAAAACTAACTAAATGAAGGGAATTTTAACATCCTTGACTTTTTAGAATTGTAAAATACCCCTTGGAATGAAAGAATATTAATACTGTCTGACCAGGGATTTAAATTTACAGGTACTCCCACTATTATACACTCCCTATTTCCTCAATCCTCAATTGTAATTATTTGACAAAACGTTTTACATCAAATGTTTATTATCAGAGGTAGACGTAAAAAACAATAGCAGTGATAAGACCTATACTGCTACCACACTCTCCAAAGAAGAGATTGTGGAAAACCATAAATCTGTGCCATCCTCTTTTGGTCTCTCTGCCAAGGATGATGATTGTGATTTACCGTCTATGTACTGGATTCCTAAACTCCACAAGAATCCATACAAACAACGTTTCATAGCTGGATCTGCAAAATGTACCACCAAACTTCTTTCAAATATTTTAACTTCTATACTCACGACTGTCAAAGAGGGTCTGCAGTCCTACCACAACACTTGTTACTCCCGTAGTAGTATTAATTCAATGTGGATCCTGAAAAATTCGAAAAATCTTTTGGAGACAATCTGTTCAAGACTATTATCTGAATATAACATTAAAACCTATGATTTTTTAACACTGTATACTTCTATTCCCCATACTCAGTTAAAATCCAGACTTAAAAACATTATACATCGTTGTTTTTTTTTTTCAAAAAAGATGGTACACCTAGATACAAATATATAGTTCTTGGTAGAGATTCCTCATACTTTGTAAGAAATAATACCAAATCATCTTCCAAATATACAGAGGAAGATGTTTACAAAATGCTGAAATTTTTAATCGACAACATATTTGCCCAGTGCGGTGGTCGTGTTTTTCAACAAACGGTCGGCATTCCAATGGGAACAAATTGTGCTCCTTTACTTGCTGACCTATTCCTTCACTCTTATGAGGCTGACTTTATAACTGATTTGATCCGAAAGAAATAATATCGTTTGGCTAGATCCTTTAATCTCAGTTTCCGCTATATAGATTACGTATTATCTTTAAACAATACTAATTTCGGGGATTTGATACATCGCATCTACCCCAAAGAACTTGAGATAAAGGATACTACAGACACTGTAAGGTCAGTCTCATATCTTGACCTACACTTAGAAATCGATGGATGGTGAAGGAAAACTCTTGACCAAACTTTACGACAAACGTGATGACTTTTCATTCAGAATTATCAACTTTCCTTTCATCTGTGGCAACATCCCTTCAGCACCTGCGTATGGAGTGTTCATATCACAACTCATACATTATGCCAGAGCTTTCCGAAACTACGTAGAGTTTTTGTATCGCACTAGAACTCTAACAAATAGGCTTCTGGGACAGGGTTATGTTGCTACAAGATTGAAGTCATCATTACGGAAGTTTTATGGTCGTCATCATGAACTCGTGGATCGTTATGGTGTATCCACCTGCATCATGAAAACTGATTTATTCAACGGGTCATAGTTTTCCTTTCCTCGTTTGTCTACCCTGGACTCATTATGAGCAACTCGGCGGGTGTTTCTAGAAAAGCAGAGGACGCTTACCCTACCGGTGTACCTGGTCCATGCTCCCAGTTTTTTAGTGGAGCCCGAGTTGCTCATTAGCTTTTGTTACTTTGTGTGTATGATTTTAGTTACTTTGTGTTGTTTGTTGTGTATGTTTGTTTTCCATGTCTGGTCTTTGTCCCTGGATTGCATTCCTTTGATTACCGCTACAACCTTGGTTCCCTTGATTACTCTTTGAACACATGATTACATGTTTAAAGCTGTGACTTGTGAAATATCATATAGATTAGATGGTATGATTTCAACATAGAAGTGTATATTAGTAGATGACTGAACACAGAGAAGCATTTATATTATGTAACTTATACCAAGTAATAGTGGTTATGTTGTGTTAATGTTAAATCTGAATGATGACTGTATTATTATTTGACTGTAATAAAGGATGGAGATGAACAACAAGAGTTTTATATCCCTGTAACAACTGTGGAATTCCATGTACATGCAGAACTTTACAAAAAATCAGTAAATATTTATGCAAAAGAACACCCCTCATAAATGTCATTAATTTCTTAACAAATATTAAAGTTGTGAAGAGGGAAGTGAAAAATTCTGATAGAAATGGTCATAATTGTGAACTAGGGTGAGTATTTTTTTTTATTGCAATCCAGTCTCCAACCTTCATGACTTTAAAGAAAAAATAACTATTAATCTTTATGTGGATGATTATTTTTAAGTGAAAGTTGTATGTTTTGAAATAAAGTATCATGTATTAATTTCTCCGTTGAATTTTGGAGCTTCTGCCCTGTTTTGAAAATTCTGTTGTTTTTGTTCCAAGATGGGTTGCATTAAGCAAATATTAGATAAGTCTGTTAGAGGACACCCCGGTCAATATTATAGATTCTATACCTGATATGCCATTTTGCAGGGTTCTTTTTACAATAATTCAGAAACTTGCTTACATATATATGTGGATTGGTCATAATAGAAGCAACTTTTTATTTAATCTACATGGCACTAATTTGTCTATTTTGTGTAAAAATGCTGAAGCATCGAGTATGGTATCATTCAGAAGTATTCAAAACGCAAGAAAATTGTAAGGAATTTAATAAGCCAGACAATTTTCTTTATTTAATATTCCCTCCCTTCCTTTTTTTTGGTTTCAAAGGAAAAGAGGGTTTTGCACAAAATCTTTTCTTTTAAGTTTATAGTTGTTCGAAAACACTCAAAAGTTTGGGGAACGACCAATTTTATGCTGAAGGGAAGGGATGGCTAGCTGGCAGATTTTGGTAATAAATATTATGGCCTATACCTCCTAGAAAATAATTAAATATTCTTATCTCAGTCACTCAGATACTTTAGACGGTGAAATGGAAATAAACACTTAAGTAATTTAACCCTAGTGGCGTTGAAAATATAGTTCCTTACCCCCAAAATTTCAACAATGAAAAATATCCAGACCCACAAAATTTGTCAGCCTCCTACCCCGTGTCAAATGATCGCCCCTTAATCTACGGAACCAGTTTTGGGATGTGATGGGGTGGATTCTATGAACAAGATTTTCTGCCTTTTTAAGTTTTCATCCGAAAAAATTCCTCATAACATTGCATTAATTTCTTAATGAAAAGCTATTCACAATGTGGAATCGGCTTATAAGGAAGAAAAGGAATGCTTGTTCTTCAATTTTTGATGTTTACGTCTTTTACCTCTACTGTCGTATCCAATATACAATAACAAAATAACGTAGTTTCCAAAAATAATATTAACTGTCAATATCAGCTGATCAGCGTCTGTTTGCAGAAATAGCTCCCTTTGCACCGAAAACACCGTCTAGAGTACCATTGTGACGTAAGTTAGGTTTTCCGCGTGTGACTTCCGGGAAAAAATGGCCGTCATCTTGTAATGTAAACATGGCATAGCAACATAACAAACGCTGTATATTTTTTAATCCCCGATCTACGGTCGTGGTATTGAGGACGCCAATCTTGGGAAGACGCACTGAGTTCGGGATTATGGAATTTATTTGCGTAAGGTCGGTTATTTTTGAGAAATTTCAAAATTTGCTGTCGCCGGTTGTAGGTGACCCAGAGTATAGCTTTTTTTTTAATATAAATAACAATTAAACATGTATATATATATATCACCATGTTTAGAGGAGTGTTCAGTGTTCAGATAAAAAAATAGCATATTGCAATTTAATTTATTTTAAAATTACCGTATTCTTCTTACAACAAATATGAAAACATATGATTTTTTATTCGAATACACTTACTTGAAGAAGTGAAACATGCATGTTTTTGGATTAGTTGATAAAAGTTCTATCGGCCACTCTCTTAAGAAAGGAATATTTCTACAAATTATAAAATAGAACAATATAAACACAATATAATACAAGAGGGAAATAAGTTTAATTTCAATTCGTTCAGACTTTGAATTTGATACGAAGTTGTAGCACCAATATGACCTTATACATATATTGTTTAATGTACGTAGTTCAATCGTTCCTGCTCAATATTCCCCTTCCAGAACTACAAGATAAACAAAAACATGACAGATGCTTCTAGAAACGAAGAGAGTGGCTGCGTTTTATATAAAATGCAGGGTTCTGTAGTATTTGCCTTGTGAATATAACGTTTCAATTAAATTCCCTTTTAATCTCAAAATAACTACAAAGACTGAGAAGTAAAATACACATTTAGATTTTTATAGACATTTTTTTAACCAAATATCAATTTGAGAAGTTATTTCTATTTTTATTATTGTCAGTGGCATTAAATTCATACACCAGTATTCACACAAATACTTTATGTAGGATCTAAGTACATTGATTCTTTTAAATACTCTATAAAATTTTATAGACTCTTACATAGTATTATTATAAGTTCTATATAATTATTATTTCCAAAAGAAAGTCAAAATTGCACATGACCTGTAAGTCATCATTTTGCATGTCATGTGAACTGTATTGTATGACGTAACGACATAATTTTTGTCATTCATAAGGATATTAGTTCAAGATGGCAGTAAGTTTGTTTATGGTGTGTTCAAATACCTGTATCGTTTATTTAAATTATTCTAGATGTCGAATTTATACTAAGCCTTCGCGGTACACTTTAAAAATACATTTTCCCTTAAAATATTGATAACAGACTGGATAAAATGTTTCTTCCCCCTATACTTGACACTGATTATTTATTTACTATATACCTAAATAACTGCAAAAATGCAAATGAATTGAACTAAAAACTGTCATGATAAACTGGACGCAGATTTTCTTAGTTTCTCGTCTCCTATGCGTTGAATACGTTAGTATTGGTGTTCAGTAACGATCCCACAGGAAGTTAAGTTTATAGAAAGGAAATACTTTGTTTACATTCATCAATTACAGGTCAAATGACATGGAATGGAAAAGCCAGGAGTACATGTTTTACAAGCTTTTAAACAATGTTTATGTAATCAAGTAGATCCATTGAAGATAGCCCAGTGCTTGTGGAAACATAACGCAATTAATGTAAGCCAAAAGAAAGTCATAATTTTCCTTACTCAAAACAATAGAAAGGAAGCATGGGAATACCTTTTGCCTTTTATTGATGGAGATTACATTTTCCAACAATTTTTAAAGTCATTACTAATGTGTAATTATAGTGAGCTTTTTCTGCAAATGTTGACTCAATATCACTGTTTGAAAACAGAAACTTCTAATACGAGAGGTCTTGTTTGTATTCAACGTGCACACAGTTTAAATGAAAGTAGAAGATTTTCACAGGATTTGTTCATCGATATGAAAATAAAAACACACAATGTCAGTATTGGTAATCCTCGAAAATATCTCCGGGGACGTTCAGAGTTTTACTGTTCAGAGTTTAAAACGGAAAATGATGGTCTACAGAAAATGATAAAAGCAGATAGATATGCCGCTTCTTTGTGTGCTGAACTGGATTCCCATACAATGCTTTTAAGTCCTGATTTTCCTACACATGGACTATTCGAAAAACTTCAAGAATTGATCCCTTTTACATCGAATACTTGTGTCACTCAAGTTGCTCATGATTGTAGAATGGCAAATGTACTTGCAATAACAGGGAATGGTGATAAAGGGAGTGATTTTCTTCAAAGGGCAATGGTATCCTCTACAGGCATCGGTCATTGTGTCGAACTGATCAATATGCTTTATATCCATGTTTTCAACTTGATATATGTTTTTGAAAAAAATCCAACCTACTTAACCTTGGAAAAGATCATTAATATATCTGAATATAGCCTTCACTGTTTGGGTGAAGAAAAATATGACTTGATAAGAATATTCTGGATGAGAATGTTCTATCTCCGTGTAACCTTTTGTTTACTTGGGATCAGCAATAATTGTAAAATAATCCCCGGATTCGTTGTTTTACCTAAATATATCAAAAAAGCAAAAATGTTCATAGCAGAAGTTGATAAGATGTGGGAAGGGATTGAAGCACGAAGAAAAATGTTTTATTATGTCGCACAAGCTAGAGTGTGCGAGTTAGAAGACGACATCGAAATTACTATGGCGTATATTAACATGGCATTAGACATGGGTATAAAAGGAAATTTTAGTGAAACAATTTCAATTCAAAAATATGCCCAATCTTTACTTGAAAAGAGTGACAAAGGACACTACATGGATTCAAATATATTGGATCTAAATGTAAGCTACGATACACTTGAAGCATTCAATAAATATGCAATCGAACATGAAGAAAGTACACCACAGTTGGCTCCTAAAAAGATACCAATGGAACACGGGGAGGAAGTAGATACTTGTATTAAAAATTTCCATACAGAAGATTTAAGTGATCAGCTTTCTTGCATCAGTATTCAACACGACAAAATCGATGAAATACGTGAATTATCGTGCACATTTAAATGTGAAGATGTAGAAACAGCAGAATCATTTACAAGTGACGAAACAACATTGAAAATTACAGAGATATAAACATAAACACTGGAGACACTTTCTATGGATTTAAATTAATGAAATAAAATAAAAAATAAAATAAAATAAGAATTTAATCGGTCCAGCGTAACCATGCAAAATTTAGGCCACACTAAGGTAATTCCGTTGTTAAACTACAAAGTATCTTAATTTCCCGATGCAACATCGAAGTTATATCCAAGTTCTTTTTTTTTTCATTTGTACACGTTATATGTACTAAACAAAACCCGGTTCCAGTCAATAAGTCACCTATTTTAAAACAATGGTTTAAATACCATAAAAAGATTAAAATTAAAAGAATGAATTTTGTAATAGGATTTCAATGAATTCAATTATAAATAAATACGGAAATTCCACGTTTATTTATGTAACAATAAAATGTTATGACGGTATGATTTCGAAATGTTGCAAACTCAAAAGTGAATGTCCAAGGGATTACAATTTTACGAGGTATTTATCTTAATATTTTTCCACCATGTAATGTATGTTTACTGTAAGCACATTCAAATGTGGAAAGGCTCATCCACGCGTGCAATTTTACCTGCAATTTCCATACGTACGTAAATTTGCTAAGACTTCTGATATTTACTCGTTGAACGAGAAAGAAGAAAAGACGTCAGTTTACAGCATATTATGTAACTGAAGTAAAAATAGGGTTTTTAAGCATACAAACTTTTATTCATACTGTAAGTTTGTGGGGAATCTTTTTGTGTTTGAAACATTTTTATGTCTACATTGGACAACTTTCATTTTTGTTCCATTGTTACATTGGCATCTGTTGACTATTAATCTAAAAACGTGAAACTTTTTGATGAACTGACACGTTTGCATTCTTTTACCTACTACCAATAAATGCCTATTGTGTGATTAGGTGGTTAGAAATAGTTATCATGAGAATTACTTAATGATAGGATTTTAATTATAGATTTGATTATAAATGAATATGGACAAACTCTAAATATTTATACAACAGTTTAAACCCTACGCCACCGGTGTATTTGATCGATACTAAAAGATTTAGTGGGGTCAGCTTTTTTGCCTAACGGCAGCTACACGCCTGACTAATTTACGCATGTACTCGGTTACTTAATTTGGGTTATTTATGTCTGTTTTCATAATCTTAGTCGTCGTCCCCAGATCAGGAATATCATGTTTATCGTCGTAATCGGGGTCATTTTCGCTATATGAGTATGACAGAACACTTTGAAATATAATATTCAAAACACGTTTGTACTTAACTGGCGTAAGTTTGGTATCAAAAAAAAAACATAAATGTATTTTTTCAAGTAAAGACGAATTCCCTTTACTATTTGGTCAAAATGTACGGGTTACTTTCTAAAAAGAACTGACTGCATCTATGAGCTGACGCGACCGTAAAAGTTTTAAAAAAGGATAACACCCGTTTTTGTCTATATCAAATGAGAACTGTCCACGAAAGGAATGAACCAATACCATCCACCGGATGATTCACATAGCTGATTTGATCCGAAAGAAAGAATATCGTTTGGCTAGATCCTTTAATCTCAGTTTCCGCTATACAGATTACGTATTATCTTTAAACAATACTAGTTTCGGGGATTTGATACATCGCATCTACCCCAAAGAACTTGAGATAAAGGATACTACAGACACTGTAAGGTCAGCTTCATATCTTGACCTACATTTCGAAATCGATGGTAAAGGAAAACTATTGACCGAACTTTACGACAAACGTGATGACTTTTCATTCAGAATTGTCAACTTTCCTTTCATCTGTGGCAACATCCCTTCAGCACCTGCGTATGGAGTGTTCATATCACAACTCATACGTTATGCCAGAGCTTTCCGAAACTACGCAGACTTTTTGTATCGCACTAGAACTCTAACAAATACGCTTCTGGAACAGGGTTATGTTGCTACAAGATTGAAATCATCACTACAGAAGTTTTGTAGTCGTCATCATGAACTCGTGGATCGTTATGGTGTATCCATCTGCATCATGAAAACTGATTTATTCAACGGGTCATAGTTTTCCTTTCCTCGTTTGTCTACCCTGGACTTGACTTTTTATGAGCAACTCGGCGGGTGTTTCTAGAAAAGCAGAGGACGCTTACCCTACCGGTGCACCTGGTCCATGCTCCCAGTTTTTAGTGGAGTCCGAGTTGCTCATTTGCTTTTGTTACTTCGTATGTATGATTTTAGTTACTTTATGTTCTTTGTTGTGTATGTCTGTTTTCCATGTCTGGTCTTTGTCCCTGGATTGCATTCTTTT
Organism: Perna viridis; assembly: GCA_037379345.1. Classification (NCBI taxonomy): domain Eukaryota; kingdom Metazoa; phylum Mollusca; class Bivalvia; order Mytilida; family Mytilidae; genus Perna; species Perna viridis. The sequence continues at coordinate 23,088,716 of CM074514.1, read as the reverse complement.
GAATACCGCTATAACCTTGGTTTCCTTGATTACTCTTTCACAATACTTGTCAGAACCTAAATAATTCACAGTACGCATATACAAATCGAGCACTGCATAAATTTTCATGAGCTTCTAGATCATGAGGAGACGTAAGACAGACAGGTTTAAGCTTGTGTATTCAGATGTTTTGTTTGTTGCGGTATGAAAGGCAATAGGTCTTTCACAGTGACTTAAAAAATCCAAATTGATTTCTTAAACAACTTTTTTTAAATTTTTTCGCATTAATCGTATAGTAAAGAATTGCACTGATTAACTGTGTATTTTCCGAGATAATTCGATTTATCAAATAAGGTATTCCTAACTGTAATGTAATTTATATTCAATCAGTTTAACTTCAGAAGGAAAATGTTTCAGGTTTGATAAAACTCATAAATGTATACCAAAGACGCAGAATTCTGTTTTGTAATATGATGTAATGGTTGTAATATTTTGTACCTATAGCAAAAAAAAATGCTCATATAAAAGAATCACCCTGTGTGTCGGTCTGTCCGTCTGTCCACATTTTTTGCAGACACAACTCCTACTAAAGCTCTCAAGGGGCTTTTATGAAATTCAAGAAAGTTGAGTATCATATGTAGAAGTGCATGAAGGAATGTACAAAAAATTGTCAAGAATTTAAAATGGGGATAATCCAACTAAATAGTTTTATATTTCAAATGTTAAAAAAATTCGTAACCTCTACTCCTCCTAAACCACTCAAGAGAACTTAATAAAAATTAAAAAGGGAGAATGGGCATCATTTGTCCACGTGCATAAAAAAATGTAATCACAACAGATAACTTGTTACCTGTACAATTTTCTTTCCTTTTTCATTTTGGTTATTACGGCGTGATCATCTATATCACAGTTGTTTTTCATACAACTCAAACCAAAACTACTGTACACGCAGATTATGTTCATAGAAGGTTAACTTTCGATCATAGTTAGGCGACAAAATTGGTAACATAGTGTCAATAAAAATGCAAATGAAATGCGGAACTTTGTGAAACCCTAACTGCAGCCCTCTTCTATTTTTTTTCTTCAGATTATAATAACTGATCTCTTCTGAATTGTTTGACATTTTTAAAATGGAAGTTCGTGTGGTACGAGATTTCAAAGATCTATTATATGAACAAGTTGATCCACTGAAGATAATTCAACACTTACGAAAACATCTAGCTTTAGAAGATAGCGAAAAGAAAGTTTTATTTTCATTATCTACAATCGATAGAAAGAAAGCTTGGCAACGGCTACTGCCTTTACTTGAGAAAAAGTGTATAATACAACATTTTTTTCGATCATTGCTGGACTGCAGTTACACCAATCTATTTTTACAGATGACAGTTCAACTAAAATGCATACAGAACACAAGCGCAATCGGTATACCAACAATTGTAACTAAATGTGAAAGCTTGCTTGAGAGTCGGAGATTCTCACAACATTTATTCATCGATATGAAAATAAAGACACACAATATAAGTATAGGAAATCCAAGAGAATACCTCCATAAACAATCTGAATTATATAAATTGGAATTTGATTCTGAGAGCGATGAATATGCAAAAATGATAAAAGCAGACAGGTTGGCATCTTCTCTTTGTGCAGAAATAGATGCACACACAATGCTTTATGACCATAGATTTCCGACCCATGGACTTTTCAAAAAATTAAAAAATCTCATTCCTCATACTTCTAACACGAGTGTCACTCAAGTTGCATATGATGCAAGAATGGCCATCGCCTATGCAATTGCAAGACAAGGCGATAAAGGAGATGAACACATAAGGAATGCCATGGGAGAATCTCTCAATATAGAGCCATGTGTTGAACTTGTGAATATGCTATATATCCATGTTTTTAATCTCATCTGCATATTTGAGAACACACCTACATCACAAACACTGGAAAAAATAGTTCGCACAGCAGAACATAGCATGAACTGTCTATCAGAAGAAAAGTGTGACTTTATACGAGTGTTTTGGGCGCGTATGTTTTATCTCAGAATGGTCTTCTGTTTGATAGGGATAAGCAATAAGTGTGATGTTATTCCCGGGTATACAGTACACCCAAAACACAAACAAAAGGCAAAGAATCTACTGACTGAAGTCGATAAGATTTGGAATGGTATTGAATCAAGGCGAAAAATGTTTTATTATGTAGCACAAGCACGAGTGGCCGAACTCGAAAATACTACAGAAGATTTAGAATTCGCTATCCTGCACATTAATGAAGCCGTTGATATTGGAGTAAAGGGGGCGTTCGGAGAATTGGACTCGATTAAAAAATATTCATGCGACTTGACTGATAGACTTTCCACACTTTCAAACCTCGAAGTTGCAATAACTACCCGTTCATCCAAGAGAACCGAAATGCAACATGAAAGTCCAGAAAAACAATTTGTAAGTAAACCAGAAAAGGCTGCCGTTGAATATTCGTCGTCAATAGAAACCAATGAAAAGGTAGTTTTTGGAAGCTGGTATCTGCCATTAATGAAAGAAAATAAATTTACAATAAATGATAATAGTGAAAGTTATGAAGTTCAAGAGCTGGCAGGGATCCCAAAAGATACACAGGTTAAGGAACGTGAATGTACTATTAAAAATAATGATGAAATGTCAAAACTAAACTATGAACATAATCATCACAATCCAAACCAACGATTAGGTGTCACTGCAAAAAGCCATCAAGAACTACAACTGGAAACTTCCAACTTTATCTGCATTAATCGACCTAATGACGTTCTATCTGAAACATTAATAAGTGAACCCACCAACATGCAGAAAGACAATCCATCTTCGGTGTCATTTGACTCCACTTTGTTCAGATCGCTCTCTGTCAATTTTGAACAAGAACATGACAGTATTGGTCAAGTTAGTATTTCACTTAGGAGACCAAATTACTTCTCATGACAAATATAAATCGTGTTCCGAGACGAATCTCACCACGTAGTAGCAAAGAGAGTTCTGTTCAAATAACCCTTATTTCCTTGTTTATAGGAAACTACTATTTCAATAGTGTTAAGTTTCATGGTTTTTTGTGTGTGTTTGTTAAATTTTTAAACATTAATCGTTTCCTCTCTGAGTGCATAAGAATGAATATTGTCGCTAGTAAAAAGAGCACGTGTTGTTCTCAATGTAAAATCTGACGGCCTTGGTTAATAGCGATAAAGAGGTGTCTTTGGTCAACTTCACTTTATTTTTTGCTCTCATTTCGTGAACGTGATCAACGACAGTGAGTTATTCTGCTACAAATGTAGATATTTACTTTCAAGATACAAAGAACAGTTAACAGAGTTAATTTTAAATACAATTTCTAAATATTTATTTATTCGAACAGTAGATACTTTTAAAAAGCCTCAGATTTAAGCAAAAGGAAAAACACCCACTATTTACAATTTTCTGGAATACATGCAGATTGATAGCCGATTCTGTTTTTCTTTTTCAAAATCTTAGTTTTTAATGTGCATTCATGTAATAATTATTTTGTCACCGTCTTAACCTGTCTGATTCATGCTTTAATCTATACATAATATACAAAATATATTTAAGCCTTTAAGCAAATCCAGAGTTCTTTATTTATGAAAGGGATGGAATACATTTGTGCGTAAACATACTGAATTAGATGGGGAATAATCTCTTATAAAGTAGTTTTTTACGTGCCAACTCTCATTGCAAAATTACAAATCGTAATGGTAATGAATTTTAAGTAAATAAGGAGGTATTTGGAATGTTAACTTCCTGAAAATCGGCGTGACAACCTGTCACAATTAGAGTAACTGTTAAAGATTTTAAAAACTTTTAAAGATTAAAGTTGTATAAATTAAGCAAGCCAATTATTGTAGTCAAACACAGTTAAGCATATGAAAAGGTGTAAATTCAAAGTGGTTATATCTACAACTTTACAAACCTGATAAATGATTCCTGCTCAGGATTCCGGAAACCCTGAATCCCTCCAGACATGAAAATTTCGACGAAGTCCTGAAAATATAAAAGATTGATTCTATTAAGTTTACGAACCTGGGCAAATGTTAAAAGCGCTATGCCTCCTTGTGAGAATTTTTGTTTTATTATCTTTTTTTCATGAATACAGTCACATAGTTAAGCAAAGTATGGTGCTCAACTTTATCATGTTAACGCGAACAACAAACAAACAAAAATAGTATGGATATTATGTTGCTAAAACGTCGAAAAGGGCGATAACTCCAACATGACTTAACATATTTAAAAGGAAATTTGACCAGTTAGATCTTGTCATGCTTATTATGTTTACAGTGTCAGAATAGGGCTATATTTAACGATTTTGGAGATGTATGCGAAAAACTTCTGTCTGACCTCTATGTTCTATTTTTAGTAACGGTCGGCCATGTTTTACAACGGATCAAGAATCTCCACTTCAGTTCTATTCAGAACATCCTAAGGAACATTCACACCAAGTTTGTTCCAATTGGTCGAGTAGTGCCGGATGAGTTTTAAAAAAATTGTTATCGACGATTGACATCAAGTGATGGCAATAGCTCACATGACCCTGTAGGCCAGGTGAGATAAAAAAAAAAGGAATAAAACAAGAAAAATAATGCCGTTGCGCAATGGAATTATCTGGTAATAATTTCAAGTAAAAGCCTTCCACAGGTCCACGGGTTGTCTTGGATGCAAAATCAATTTGCTATATACCCTTCTACAAATCCGAATAACGGGAAAATTCATGTACCGCTTGTTTTAAAAACTCGAGTCTGCCTGTATCAAAGTGCAGGTTTACTACAACAGTACATAAGCAGCTTTCATAAAATACCAAAGAAGCGATTTATGAGGAGTTAGGGATACAAAATGGGTATCATCTTCCCCCTATTTGAATAACTGGCAAACTACCGGTTACAGTTTTTACAAGAATTGTCCCCGCAGGGGCTAAGACCGCCCCTGTGGTATAAGCGATGCTTTATCTTTATATTTTTAACAAAACTTGTCGAAATTGAAAGAATTTAGCCAGTAATATAGGAAGAGCTGTGGATAACATTATGTCGGACAGTCGTAGATGCATACAGGTTGGACACTAAATACAATTCTATCTTTGTGTGATATAAAAATTCAAATTTGTTTTTTAATAAAATAAATAAAAATGACGATGTATAACGGAAATGAAAAAAAATATGTCTTGAATTTTATCAAATCTATCAAAGGTTTAGTGTGACTTGTGGAATGCAAAATGAGTACTTTCTAAAATAGTAATGAAACCAACGGAACGCTAATAAAACTTTTTACTGCAATTTTCATAAAACCCAATCAAGAGATTTATGTTCAATTCCGGATACGAAAATGGTAAAATTATCAACTCCTCATGAGATCATAGAAATGTTCATGTTGAGATAATAAATCGCCAATCATTTTGGTAAGAATGAAAATACCCAATTCATTTTCTGAAAGTTTCATAAAAATCTGTCCGGAGCTTTGGAATGAGTTGAAGTTACAAAAGAACCACCAGATAACGTGCTACTTTGAAAAGCAGCTTTTGTAAATGCCCTCTGAGCTAAAGAACATGGTACTATTTCCTCAATGGTAACGCTGAAAAAATTAAAACTTCGTGTTTCTTCCTTTTATTATTAAACTCGAGAACCTCACTCTTATACTTATAATAAATGATTTGTGATTATTTTGTTAAACACTTTTTTCTCTCTAAATAACGTGTTACCAGAAAAGAATGTCTGTTTTGTCTACTGGAATATACTAGTACTAAGAAGGGTTTTTAAAACTAGTTTTTCATACTACCTTGGTTGATATGCAGGGACTTTGTCGCCGTCCTCGTACGCAAGGGAACTAAAATTGTGTAACTTACGTTAGCTGATATACTCAGAAGTTCTGTCGTCGTCCTCGTACTGCAATGGATCTGAAATTCCAGTTCGTACTACAAGTGGCATGAATATGTGCTATTACCTTACCTGATATACAGGTAAGTTCTGTCGTCATCCTCGTATTACAAGTGGCATAAATATGTGTAGCTTACCTTAAGCACTGACCATTTTTATCTTCAATCTTCAGTGTGATGTCGGATATTTTTTATCTTTTTGCGAAAGCGCAAAATATTTATTTATATTGCAGCAGCAATCGAAATCAATATTTTTATTTTAAAATCTGCCTTGTTTAGTAATGGGGAAAGTATGGAATCGTTATTTTTATTTTTAATGGACGTGTAAAAATGTTTGGTTCTTCAATTTTTAGCTCGTACTGTCATAGCCTGAAACTGTGGAGTTTACCTGAGCTGGTAAGGTTTGTGTAACTGTGTAACTTACCTTAGATGATATACAGAGGAGTTCTGTCGTCGTCCTTGTACTGCAGGTCGCCTGTCTAACACTGTTAGTAATCACTGCAAGTTCCTTAAAAAAACAACTTGAATCTAAAATCTTTAGAGTCTTGATTCTATGTTTACAAAATATAAATTTGTTAATAAATCATGAAAAATTCAATAGTTTCGTTTGCATGAGTATCAAATACAAAATCCTACCTTTATATTTGAGACGAAATGAACGTTTTATACCTCACGGACTTGGTTTAAATATACAGCTTTATTGAAATTAATTCGATACCTCGAGATAAAGACTAAGTTTAACATAAATGAATTCGTCTTATCAGCAAAGTTGATTGTGGTGACTGTCAGTTTAAATGGTAGAATCGTATTTACTGTAGATACAAATGTTCTGTTCCAACTTGTTCGTATTAATCGAAAAACAATCCATACCAGGAAATTAAAGGCCATTCTCTGCCAATTTATCTCAGATTTGCAGTTTATTCTAAAAGTCAGGCACTACAGTTCAGAAGGATCATTAACTGGTTATACGATCCTTGCAGATCCGGATACGTATAACGATTGTACGAGACACGTTATCGTTGAACTCAACCACAATTTAAACGTATTAAAATGCCCTGAATTATAATGTACTTGTATTTGGAAATATTTTCATTTCAGACTCACTTTTAGTTATGCTCAGTTAAATAATACTTAAACTGCATGTGTGTATTTGTTTACAGGATTTGTCATTTAGATAGCTGTTATCATAAAATTATACATTTTAAATGACATATACCTGCCACGTATTTGAAAGGAATAGTTGTATTGGAAGACCACACTCCATCAATTTACAGCAATTAGGGAGACATTGAAGATTGGTTGTCCTCCCATGAGATGAACAACTTGTTATATTACACAGCTTCATCGACTATCATTATACTTCGTAAATTACTATCAAATGTCAATTGAATGCACCGAAACCAAATTTTCTTAAGTATTTAAAATTACTCAAAAAATTTAGGAAAGCAATTTCAATTTGATCCAGCAATTTCAATAGACCAGAGTATTGAATATCTCGTCTTTCCTGTGGATCTCAGTAATATTTCTGTTTTGGAGGCTGCTAAAGGTTCACTGAGATAATGATATGTCATTAAAGCATTTCCTTCAACGGTAACGGGGAAAAAGTCAATATATTGCGTATAATTATGGTGATTTTGAAAGTTTGTAGAAGCTAGTGTAATGTTAATAAGCATTCTAATCAAGTTTATGTAACCATCATCATGACATTTTTCTACAATTTTAGTGTATCTACAGAATTGATTTTTTCCCATCAAGACGTATGATCTTTCATAAGAGTGTCCTATTATATTTTCAGTATGTAAACAATAATAACATGTTCTTAGATTCCTTATAGTAGAAATAAGATTTACTTTTTCGAGTGTACTCTTAACCATAAATTCTTTCTGAATGCTGCAATAGACCTTTTTATGGCAGATTTATGAGCATACCCAACATATACATCCGTGAGGTAGGGAATGGGTGGAACAAAAGAATTTTTCACGCGGAAGTGTATATTGAGCATGCTCAACACATGCTCTTCATGCTCTTTGGCTATCCCACATTTAACACGAATGGTCTATTAGGATCACCATCAAATTGTTCTATTTTGTTTGCAGTCTTACACTGTTCGATTTAAAACATGTGACACCTCGAATAGTGTAAAAATAAACTAAGTATCCCTTACTTCGATTAATTAAAAAGAAATGTATATGATTTATATATATTTGTATCTTGTTCTAATAATGTTTTCCGTGGGAACCAACAATTTGATAAGCCATGAAGGCCTGGGATTTTTATTATTATCATTATTCTTGAATTATAACAAAAAAAGTTCACAAAATCATCGGCAGGGAATAGTATGATTCAATATTTCCCCATTGTAGATTGTTCAGGGAAAAAATAACTTTTTTCCTCTTCTTGTCGTTCAAAACGTTTTTGACTCCGGTCGTTTCTTAAAAATTAATGTTTTCACTCAACAGATAACCCAAACTTTCTCTTCCCGAGAAAGAAATATATATGCCTTATGTCAAAAAATGTTAGGATACACCAGTCTTTACAGACTGGTTTCTGAACTAAATACATCGTGTGTTGCCGTCAACCTTGGTATCGATAAACAATTATTTCAGCGGATATTAGAAGGATCATGTCTCTAGTAAAACTCAGGTGCTGTTATTTGATGATCGAGAAGTACTTGATCATAACATTGGTCAAGAATACAGTTCAGCATTTATTCCGACATTTTAAATCCAATTAACAATAAAACAGCTGCCATCAGATACGAATATCGTACATTATGCATTGAAAACCATTCTATGAAGGGTAACAAACTAAAACAAAGCAAGGGCAGGAAGAGAGAAAGGAATAAAAGAGGACATGTAATGTTAAGATATTAGTAAATGATAATAGGTAACTTTCTTCATATAAACTTGCGCAACAATTTCAGGTAACAAAGTTTCACGTTCTACTTGCTTATCATGAAAACCAGTAGTGATCTACCTTATGGTATTTCAATGACTACATTTTACTGAAATTAAAGTAAACTTACCCCGAACGCCATACCTCGACCCAAACAGACAAGAAACTTCGTGTTACCCCTTTCTTCGTCATACTGTGTCACGATAACTAAAATAAAAACAAAATAATAAAGTGGACAATGAATCGTATTAGAGACAGAAACAAAACAAAATGGAAATGGACCCTTTTGTGCTAACTATGAGCATGCTTATAATATATAGCCTAGCTGGCCGAGTGGTCTAGGGCGCTGGACTTTGTGTAGGCGGTGTTGCCATAGATGTCACAGCTGTATGAGTTCGAGTCCCGCGGAGGGAACGATAAAAAAAATTGCTTCGCAAATTTGACAGTTCTAACATCGTTGGGAATTTTTCAGACATATATATATTCTTTTGTCCTACACAAGCCCTACCCCGTGGAAGTGTATATTGAGCATGCTCATCAAATGACACTAATCTATCAATAGTGCTGCGGACGGTTAAGGATTTTTCGAACTTTAATGTGCCGTGTTATACAATTTTAGTACAATTAATAGTTTAGATATGTGAAAATGTGCAACTTCAAACTCATTTTGCAAAGTCCATGTCGTAGATCGAATCGAGAACGTTGTGTTTATTTTATTTGTTATTCAGTAAAGAATACTTAGATATAAATTGTAATATTCTACGGTGTCTTATTATCTCTTAATCATTGAAAATGCGCTAAAATGCAACCAATTTTAGGGGCATTTTTGTTCTGTGATTAAATAGTCAACTTTTGTCGGAAAAAGTTCTTTATTACATTTTTGAAATTCTATACATATGATCTTTACATGTTACGTGTTTTCCGATATCTATGATGGACGATTTCACTTAAATTACATATAAAAGTGTACTGGGGTCGATTGATCTTTGACCCCTCCTCTAATTTATCCAAAATAACAGAAAACTTTATCACTTTTCAGTTATAAAAGAGTGATAATCAAAAACTACATTGATTTATCTTTCCATTGACATATGATATAGCCGTATACCTTCTAGGCCTATTAAACTCGAAAACTAAATACCTGACCGCAGCACTACAATGATTCAGTGATGTATGTTTGAAAAACACCTTAGACTTATAAGGAGCTGTATTTAACTTAATAAACCATACAAGTGAGTGATTGGTTTGATGCAGAGTCACTAACAGTAACAGTGATGCGCCCTGTGCAGGTCCGGGTGTTAAAAGAATAGGCCTGCAGCAGCGCTAAGCTTGTCGTAAAAGGCGACTAAATAGTGCTTAGAACCTTAGCCGTCTGAATATAGCTGAACTATTGCTGCTCGGACGTTAAACCCCAACAAACAAACAAACAAACAAACAAACAAAACTAACAGTGATGCAAATCTGATATCAAGAAGACACCAGTGTCATGTGATTAAATAACTCTTAAAGAAGAAAAATAATGTTCCAATGATAAATGGTTAGTAGTATGTATCGAGAAACTTCTGAGGCAATGATTCAATGTGAAGCCCGAAAAAAAGTGTATTTCCTTCTCTTACAGAAATTTCCAATAACAGTAAGGATTCAAAGCCTTGAAGAAAAGTGATTAATCAAAGATTATTTTCTTTCTTGGTGGTTTCTTTATTTAACCTTTACTTCCTTAAATTACTAATAAACTAAAATAAATGCATCATGTTTTGTTGCAACTTGACAAGTAATGCCGCAACGTGTATATATATAACGAATGAACGTGCCGAGACTGACATAAAATTCCTAAATGATGAACATGAATCGATGTTAAATTTAGTTACTCGCCCAACAGTCGCACAACAAACCACCTTTAACCAAAGTTTATGACAACTTTTTTTTCAATTTAAAACTGAACGACTGAACAACTGGATATATATACAGTTCGGACAGTTCATTTAGGTGCATATATATACCTACATGAACTGTCCCGTACTCTCATACATCGTGTACTAAGTTACAGCCCTAGATTAATCCTACGAGGAGGAATGACCCGGCCAGCGAAGGCTATATTTTTATATAGCCTATCTGGCCATGTGGTCTAGGGCGCTGGACTTTGTGCAGGCAGTGTTGCCATAGATGTCACAGCGGTACAAGTTCGAGTTCCGCGGAGGGAACGACCAAAAATTTGCATCGCAAATTTGACAGTTCTAACATCGTTGGGAATTTTTCAGACCTGTCTATACATTTACTTTATCTTCCCTGTATCAATTTGATCCGATGGAGCAGTGTAACGAGTACAGTTGTCACATTCTGAGACGTTTGTATATATATATATATATTTATATAAATAACTAATAAATGAGCATGCTCATATACTGTTGCACGTTCATTATTTCTTCAAACACAGGGGCTGCGATCGTGATTAGACAGGAAAGCATAAATCAGTGAAATTTTAAATCCAATTTGCAAAATAATATACTGTTAAAACAGCTTTAAATTTGTTGCGAATTTATTCATGGTACCATATTCTGTAGATTATTTTAACTTAAGTTTTGGTTTTAAATATCGCATTGTTAGTTTAAAAGTCAAATACATTTGTTTGTTTGTACGAATTCTGACTGGTACAAAAAACTACTTAATTTGTTATTTGAAAAAAAGTAATTCAGTATACTGAATTACTTTTTTTTCAAATAATACCCTGCCTGCTTAAGAATGTAGACCTAGGGTATTCTAAGGGTAATAACTCCTGAAATCAGTGATATGTTTGTATCATATTCAATTTCACAAAAATCTTTTAAGTTTTCCTTTGAACAGAATGAAATCAGTCTGAGTTACTTTGATGCTTACATGAGATTGAAGTCAAATGCTGAATACAAACGTTTCAATAATTTGTAAGAGTTGTGTCCCTTACCCTAGGTCTACCTCCTTAAGCTTGGCTAGAAATGAATTGTTTCGCCCTAATATCAATGTTGTGTCTTCGTGTAGTTTCTATACGAATTCTTCCTAAATTTCCTAATGTTTTCTCTAATCATTTTTTTATAATTTAAATGTACATGTTTTTAGTCATGATTGAGAATTTAGAGGTAGAAGTAATTATAAGGCATGCATATAATATTGTACTGCTTTAGAAATTAAGACAGTACTTCTCCAGTCCATAATCCCGAACTACACTTTATTCCATTAATGTTATTCTTTTCTGTACTTAATGTTTGTTGTTAATAAAAGTCTATTTGAATTTTAATCTTAATTAATTTTGAATTATTCACAAAATAGCAATTACTATTTACAGCATGTCTTAAATCTACAAGTATGTCTTCAAAACATGTCCAATTTCATCATTTAAACTAAATGCTTTGTAAACTTTAAGTGCCTTTTATTTCCTCTATGGCCTCGTCATGTGGCAGCTGCTCGTTAGTTGGAAAAGACTGTCAGTTGAAGTAAAACTCATATCATAAAAAATACTATCATTTTGATCTTGTTTCCTTGTGGTGTCTCCAGATATTTTGAAGTAATTGAACTAGCAAAGATTACAAGATATGTGAGTCCAATTACATTTGTGGCGACAAGATTGTATTGTAAGGTTCCTTGGAGAGTATATTAAATTCATGCTCCTGACAAGTATCATCAGTGAATCAGGTCACATCTCTCAGGCACTGAGGATCTTGTCACTAATTTCCGGATTACTGACATTCCTTCCAAATGAATTCATAACCATTTTGATGGGTTTATAATACATGTAAACAATATTTATGTGATACGAAAGCTTTATAACGGTTGTAGAAATAATTTGTTTAAATCAAAATCGACCTTGAAAAATTCAAGAAGCGGAATAATAGCATAAATTGAGAGATTTTTCTAGGTTGCATGTTTATGATCTATTAAACGATTTTTCCTATAAAATAACTTAGATGGCATATTCAGTGACAATGCATTATCAATGTCTGAAAGCGTCGATATTACAATGCCGATGGATTGTGGAGAAAAATGCTTTTCTGCTAAAACTTCTTTTATTGTTTTAATTCTTTAAATATGATTGATAGAACTTTTGTAGTTGAATATCCACATAGATAATATTTTTAAATATATATTTATGTTAAAATATACGTTTTTTGTATATCCATTACAAATTATTACTTATTACCCCTTTATTGTTTACCCTACATCGCATACCTTATATTACACCTGTAGGCCTACATCACATACACTATGTTACATCCCTGCTCGGAACACACTTGAAGTATAGTTGAGATATATGACATAGTGAATTTGGCTTATCAAAATCTTAATCACATGCAGTACATCACCTTTCGGGCTAGTGGCCCTTGGTGTGATATCGGGGTTTTGTTTTTATTCTCATGTAATATTGATGTAATATTCAGTATACATGTTTTTGAATAGCACATAAGAAAATCAAGATCCTACTTCTTCAATTACCCAAAGCTTAAGAACAGAAGCATCATGCTACTTAAAAGGTAGTTATAAAAAATGATTTTTAAATCAAGTTAAAGTGGTTACAATTCAATATTTCATATTATAATTAATGAAATATTTATACTTACTAACACCACTAAGAATGAAATAAAACGAATGTGGAAGATGGAACTGCCTGACAATAACACGTCTTGGTTCATACCTACAATATAACAGCATATCATTGAGTGGAAAAGAAAAACTCAGAAAACTGTCATATTTCAAGGGGTTAATTTTTTCACTACACACCTTTGGAAGGACAAAGACAATCGGGCGATACACCCTTGCAACAAAGGAATCCAACAAAATTACTAAATTAAGGAAGCCATATGTCTCCAACTGTGGAGAAAAACCGAAGCCAATAAGATTTACACAACTACTATACTGATAGAAAAAGAACGGATATGGTGAAACGGAACAAAGGCACCAGCGAATAACCTAAATACAACATACTTTCAGAGATCACTAAAACTTCTTCAATAAGTGAGGAAACATCAGAACAATTTATTGTGATAAGAAAGGAAAACTAAACACTTTGTCAAAGTGAGTAAACTCGGAAACAGAAAAAGAACATTTAACATTTGTTACATAAAACAATAATATACAATACAAAATAATTCCTGAAGTTCCACATGTGCCTTTATATCGAATCAAAACGGCATTGTGACCCGACTTTTAAAGGCAATCGGCTGCCATCGGGTTATGCAGATCCACTCTATCGTTGCAATGGAGATACGATGTCAGATTAAAGTACATGTGGTGACTGACTATCTTACAAAATTGAAGCAAAGTCCAATCAGCGGTTCCAGGTAAGTTGCATCAAATGTGTGTTCCCATGATGTCACATACACAAAAATGTCAAATCTAGATGAAGGTGCATCATACAGGATCAAGTACAAATTAAAACCAACAACTATACACATGCATGAAATTCGATCGGCACTGTCCCCAAATTGTGCATAGAGTGGATCATACATAAAACGAATCTCTCCTAAAATTAATTGAATCAAAATGGCGGTAAATCATTACCAAGCACATATTATTGTAACCGAATGAGAATGGAATCCGATTAGCGGTCTCAGAGGAATTGCGCCCACAATAATTTGTGACGGACGGAAGGACTGACACAGATCACTACTACGAAATGAGTGACAGAAACGAGTAACACGAACCCAACTTAAATCTGAGGCACAAGCGACCCGAGGTGACCTCAGTGCTTAAGAAGGATGAGGGTGAGCTTCAACATTAGAAAATTGTACATATTTCTTCCCGTTTTATTGTTGTGTCTCATGGTTGTATCTTCGGCGTAGATTAAATTTAAATTATATTTAACAAAACGAAATATTTAACTCACGTTTCATACCAGCCTACCCGACATAGTCTTTCTTGCATTGTCTTCGGATATTCAGAAAAGGCCTTTATATTTCTTAGGCATATCAGCAACTAAATGAGATAGAAATTCCCATATATAGACAAAATTCAATACTAAGAGAAGTAATCAGTGTTTAAAATAGCTAAAATCCAAATTTGACACTAAATGATTTTTTTTCTTAAAATTAAAAAAAAAATTAATTATGGTCTGCATGTTTTTTTGCAACCCTGGCTTTGAGAAGTACACTCGGTAGTTTTTTTTTGTTTTTTTTTGTTTTTTGTTTTTTTTTATAGCTCTTCTGAATGATGATTTTACAAAATACCTAATACATGTATGTTAAATCACTGACTAAAGATCGAATATTAGTTTAAATATGATCAAAACTGCCAGTACAATACAAAATATAAAAATGCACCAATAAGAGATTTATCCGTCCAATACGTCATATTAGCCTGGTTAAAATCCATATTGGCCTAGACCAATATGACGTATTGGACTATTTAGTCAATAAAGGTATCATTGCATAAGGTTTTTCATATTGGCTGAGTTATTTGTCCTCGGCTATTGCAATATTGGACTTCAGCTACCGTGACGCACCAATCCAATATGGCTGGTTTCGGACCAATAACTTGGCCAATATGGAAAACGTTACGCAATTATTTTATATTATTCCATGATTTTATATGACTTACGTATCTGATATCCCTTTCAGATCTTTCATGTGGGGGTACACGCAAAATTCTAATCCCTTCCGCTGGCATCCGGTCCTGGCAAATAAAAAATATCAATTATCGTACCATTCTTGTAGCCTAAATGTGTAGTGTGGTGTCACTTGCTTCCAGATCCCAAGTCCAATTGACCTATATTTATCATGAGTGATATTTGAACTGGCTATGCTTTTTAAGTATTTTCGGCCTATTCAGAAGGAAATAGTAAGCTTGTATTTATAAAGGTATACATAGCACGTCGTCAAAATGATCGTGTTTTAAATATATAGTTTACAACGGTTAAAGAAGAAATCAACAATATTTTTGAAATTGAAAGCTGAATGTTTTTTTTTCTCGGTTAACGCTTAAAGGTCTATATATATCATACATTTATATGAATGGTATTTTTTTTATTTGATATTGTCATTACATATCGCCTAAACTTGTTGATTAATAGCACCAATAGTGAAAGATGTGGTTGAAATCCTACACCTTTATTAAGATTTACTATCTGAAACTACTACAAAGTGGGTTTTTAACGTCCTTGACTACCCTGTCGGGTCTCACAAGGACGGCCCAATTTTGTGGGCTTTCAATATTTGATATTTATTTTAATGCACACATTAGTACGCAGTTTTACTAACGCCACACGAGACCATTCCAGCCCATGGCTCTGATGAATGGGTTGACCAATGCTTTCTTTTTAAAGTTTGAAAACTGGATTGGTTGTTGGTTAGATTGGCCAACTTTTAGAATTTAATAAGTGTAAATATAAATCCCTGATTTACACGTGGACTTAAGAACAGCCAAAGAAGCAAATTAGAGATGTATTTAAAGTCAATATAGTAAAATAAAATAGAGTAGAATAAGAAATAATAATTTTTTTTTATTATTTAGGAGTTTAGCATTATGACTGAGTATAAACCGGAGTTTTTTTTAAGCAGAACGCATGTGACATTGTACTACACACGACTGGAGCTGTCGGCGCGGTAGATACGTTTCATAAGCATATGTGTTCATGATTCAAAAAAATAAATAAATAAATAAAATGAGAGACTATGTATAGAAATATATTTCATTGTGGAACCCCATATCAGGTGAGTTTAGTTATATTTTAAGTCAATTATATATTATTCTGTTTTTATTGAAAAAGGATTGAAACCTTAATGCTACCAGAGCGCCGCATGACAACCTGAAACTGCTTGGCTGAAATCAATGCTTCAATTAGAGGGTAATATTCTGCTCTATTTTAGACTGGTTCCGGTAGATATTAGTTGAGTACTTAAATTTCCGTACACTGCATTCTTGATTTTTGGGGGGTTTAGGTTTTTTTTTTTTTTTTTTTTTTTTTTTTTTAATTCTGTTTTGTAAAGACCTACATTTACATTGGGATTAAATATCATACGAAAAAACTTGGAAGAAAATAAAACAATATGAAAATAGAGACAAACATGCAAAACTGATTGTTAGGATTTAATTTAAAAAAAAGAATGACAACGGAACATTATAATAATAATAATAATAATAAAGTAAATAACACTTAGCTTAGAGGGTGATAGAGAGTTTGTTTTTCCCTTGAAAATACATTGTCACCCTCGGCTATACTCCGACAGTGCTAGAGGTTGTCTGGCAAGCTATTTTCTGACTTGGTGGCATCCTAACGATGAGATATGGATGAACGGAATTCCAAACGCTTACATTGTAGGAGTACCTCAGCTACGCCTCGGGATGTCAACGATTTTCTCGGGATAACAAACTGCCCTATTACTCTTTTCGCTAAATATTTTATTTGTATAATAATTTTAATTGTTAACCACTAATACGGTAATATTTTTTATACAATTTCCAGAAAGGAAATTCATTTCATAAGAAAATTTTTGAGCGAGATGAAAAACTATTGGATACTTTTCTCGGGCATGACATAATTTGTTTCCCTCAAATTGGTAAAGTTCAACTAGAGTATTAAAATTAACACAAAAGAAAAAAATACTGACTGAATGGAGCATCTTGAAGGTTTCAGAGATTTAGTAAAGGCAAATTTTACATTGAAGATATCAAACTTTTTTGTAAGTTTTCGAAAATATAGGCTGATACTTTAGGTTCTGTCAGATTATAGTTTAAAAAAAAATTCTTTTTCTGTACGCACAGTAATTTGTTTTAATGAAAACACGACAACTTTTGCAGTGTTAAGAATCGTAAGTACGTAGGTTTCAACATCTATTTGTTGAAATTTGAAAGTAAATAGCTAAGTTTGGACTATCCACCATACAAAAAATGACGAAGTCCGAACTACTTTTCTTAAATGCGCATAAAAACTTTGGTAAACAAAAGAAGGATAGCTACCTGTCTGTTTGCCTTATAATCCTGGGGATTGAAAACCAATCCTTCAATGTTCGTATTATCTGCCATCTGATCTGATTCTTGTAAAATTGATAAAAACTCTGTTTTGTGTGAATCAACCCTAAAACAATAATTTAAAAAAACAAAATGTAAATAAATAAAAGATCTTTAAAGGACATCAATCTGACTTGTCCAATGGAAAATGGCCCAGCGTTAGAGGAAACCAATCTGACTTGTCAAGTTGAAAAACACCACCAGAGAGCATCAACTGCACTGGTCCAAAGGAAAATGACTGTTAGAGCACACTAAGTTGACTTGCCCAATGAAAAAGAAATGTATTTACGTTAGATATCTTGGTTTTATCAGTTTTTGCTATGTTTGCTTTTGTTCGTTTTTGCCCTATCATCTTCAAGCATAGAATAAAAGTTACACTAATGTCTCCTTCATACCTTTTGTAGCTGAACTTGCAGAGCCTGTGACAAATCATTGCCAGTCGAGCATACAGCTGAAACCGCCGGAGCATTGAACCCTAAAAAACAAAGTGTCTGATAGAGGTTTTGTACCGGTTAGTTGTATATATAATAAACCCTAACATGGACAGATTGATATAGTATTCACTGGTAAAATATATGAGAAAAAGAATCATTGCTTTGGAGAATTAAATCATTAACACAAAATACAGTCAAACACCACAATACAAAAACCATAGACAAGATGTGATTAATATAGAACATCCATCTACGTGGCATTTTCGGTCATTTCATGTAGTTTTCTCAATAGCATAATCCTACACAGTGTTGAAAATCAGACGACTTGGATAACAAAAGCAAGGATTTGTGTGCATTCGATACACAAACATTGCGATCTGCAGTTTACCGATGGGCAGACATGCGTCGTAAAGAGGGATGCCCATATCAAGTAAATTATTTGTAATTTATCTGTTGAAAATATCAAGTATAATTTTAAATAACCAGATAGGGATGGTGGAAAGTACATATATGTACAAAGTTGATGGAAGGAACAAGGGGGAGGAGGTCATCTTTGATAAAGATTTAGAAAAAAAAACATTTTACATTTAAATGAAACTCAATTTAAAAGACTGATATCCTCATTCTCAAAATGCTGGTAGGAGTACTGAAAGGGATCAACAATAGGGAGAGGCACAATAATTGACCGTTGGAATGGAAAGATGATTAAAACGTCCTCTTAAGTAAAAAAAAAAGATAATTTTTGAAATTCTTACCTTCAGGCGGTACTTTTTCTTCCATTTTGTCACTGGTGTAAATCCCTCTCTTGCATTAAGAATTTCCGGTAAACTCTAAAATACAAACAAAAATCATTCCAAGGTTTGAATTGTGTCTTCAAAATAAAGCACGAAAAGGAACAGGACGGTGGTTACTTACGAATTTGAAACAAAAATTATATGAAGCAAGAAAAATACGATAAACAAATATTCCTGTAAACTAGTTTTGAAGTTTCAACATATTTAATAATGACCTGTTGATACGAAACCAACACTTTTCATTCTTCGAGTAGGCCAAGCTTTCTAAAGGTTTCGTAATTAATTATAAAAAAACTGGTCTAAAAACCCCTCATTTCCTTAACGTTATTTGATGACGATTGCAGTTTCCAAACAAATGTAAGAAATATTTTTGTGAATCGGTTTTTTTTTTCATTGAGGGTACTTCAAATTTGTAGATGATTAAATATTCATCTTACAAAGAGAAAGGGAAATATATTACAAAATGTATTATGAACAAATAAAAAAAACATAATACATGCATATAAAAGAAATTTGATACGAATCCCCTACATTCACTGACAAACTTCTATTATAAAATTAGCATTTTAAAAAACACAAATGAATATTTTGAAGTAACCGATATACATGTATATTTGATTTCGACTTGTCACATTTGCGTAGTACTTAAATCTGAATTTAGTTGTTTTGCTAAAATATGTAAAAGATCACAATGACAATCAAAAGGACCAAACAACTCCGTCTTTGGATGTTGCTATTTTGAAGTCTCTGTTCCTGAAAATTAGCAGAAAAATGTTACAATAAAAACATATACTTACTTCCATTCTAGGCGTTTCAAAAGGCAACTGTTACCGTATTACTGTATAAGTTTATAATATAAATGAGTTTTTTTCTCAAGGTAATAAAATTTGCATGCGAGTCAGTAATTTGTCTTTTAATAGATCAAGATATTGAGATGTGGTCCGTATAATGAATTCCTCTGCATTCACTTCAAGAATTAAGTGAAGCGCAATCGCATAAGTGAAAATAATCATAAATAAGAAATTACGCTCAATTCATGGATTGTGAAACTTGTACAAAGGGGATCTGTTATTATGGGTAAAATGCTTCACTAAAATATATCATTCTTTTGAATTAAATTAAATAACAATTTAATGCGATTTTTAACATGTTCTTTTACACATGAATGGGTCAATGAAGTCAAGCTGTGATATAACCAGTAGATCTTTGTAGAAATACTACTTAAAGTGCTTACTGATTATTATAATAATTTGAAAATAAATAAACATGTAACTATTGACTCCAAGTAATTTAATGTTAGCATTCGCATAACTACAGGGCTAGTCTACTCATACACACCGAACATTGAGAGAAGCCGGCTGTTTTTTATCTAAGCGCTTTCTCAGATGCTTGATGTTCTGTTCCACTTTCGAATAGTGGCCGTAATACGACGTGAAAGGGTGGTCTGTCTTTATCAAAAGGGGGGGGGGGTTATGACATATGTTGTAGTATTGTTCTAGTTTTATTCAAGATAAACAATTGTATAAGCTAATTAATGGGGATGTAACTGGTTAAAATCTAATTTACATATACACAAAATAAACAAAATTCTGATCAAATGCTGTAGTACTCTTTTTACATAATTTTTTGCAATCCTCACCACTGCCTCCCTGATATTATATTAAATTTCTGATTCTTGCAGTTTACTGTTGTACTATAAAATTGACCTACCATTGTTCTAAATTTGAGAGCAACATCTGCATTTTCGTCGTGGCATCCGCGATGAAATAAGAAAAAAATGTTATTGAAACTAAATCAGCTGTCTTCTTTGGGCTACAAGAAGTTTTGTAGTCACTTTCTCGTTAAATATAGAAGTACTGTCATCATTCAGCAAGTATAAAGCCTCTACAGTATATCGACGACGCCAAAAATATTACGCTAAGCTACTCTTTAGACCAGTCACTATGCGCCCATTTTCCCCTGAAGTAATTCCAAAACCAATATTTTGTTCCCAAGAAAAGTTCCAAATCTACACAAGTGAAAAATAAATTGTCTTACCCTTATGCACCTCTGTGATCTGTTCATAATTCGGTGTTGACAAACACATATTTATTTGAGTTAATTTTGTTGGCCAAATCTATTGTATCCATGACAGGGAAAAGCGTGGACAAAAATTGTCATAAAACTATTGTATAAATTACTATAAAATTTTATCAGTAAATCACTAGATAAAAACTTAATCATGATATTCTTTTCGTTATTCTCCTGTTGTAAAGAAAAGACAAGAATTAAAATATTTAAAACACCATTAAACAATTATTTTACCCTTTTTCAATCAAATGAACAATATTATCAATTTAAGGGAAGACGCGCCCAGAGATCCGAACCATCAACGTTTGGTATCAACAGAAGTGTCAGGGAATGACTATTGTTATTCAATCAAAAGTTGTTTTTTTTTTATAACTGGTGAAGAGATAGCATTATGTCTAAACAATATTCATATTACTTTTATCGAAACAAACGTAATATGCGATTTTGTGTAACTACCCGGTATAAGGTTTAACTAGGGTACTCAGTGACTGCACCCCAACAGAGCTCACACAGAAAGCGGTTCTTATGAATCAGAATCGCTCACCTTGATGTTATATCAATATATATACAACAGCAATATGGTAAGGATTTTTACCAAAACAGGTTTATCTTTGGAACTTTTATGGCAACTTAAGATTTTTCAATAGTTTTGAATCTAAATCCTAAATTACCTGGGAACCACATTTGTTCACAAAAATATGCTTTCTTCAAGACCAGTAATCCCCAAAAGCTAAGTATATAACAGTTGTTTGTATCAATCACAAATAAAGCTTGTCACTGATAATATATTTATTCGTGATAACTTAAACAGTGAACAAACTTTAAGCAGTTCAGTATCATTAAGCATTTTTGTACCATTTTAGGCATGGGATTCACACTAAATAAGGTAATCTTCATAAATTTTGAAATATTGTACAGTTAGGAGCATTTTCCCCATAAGGCTATGAACAGTGTCATTTGAGAGATAAAGATAACAAAAAGGCTCCCAAGAGCCTGAATAGCTCACCTGGTTCAATCTTGTCTATCGAGGGCAATAAGTTTAACAAAGAGTTGTCCAACAATTTTGACTCAAGAAAATTTTGGTAGGACTTATCATAAGGATCATTTCAGCAATTGAAAGTTTCTTTCTATTCATTATAGTTTTCAAGATATTGGCCGAAAACTGTAAAAAAAAAACCCGTCTTTTTTCATCTTTCAAGGGCAATAACTCTTACAAGGAGTCGTCTTACAACTTTGATCCCTTGGAAACTTTTGTAGGACGTATAACAAGGATCACTTCAGCTACTAAAAGAATTTGGCTAAACCTAACGGTTTTGGAGATATAATATGCGAAAAAAAAAACAACTGTCTGACCCCTATTTTCTATTTTTACCAACGGAAGCCATGTTTTGGACAGATCAGAAACCCCCACAACAGTTCTATACACAATACCCCAAACAGTTCTATACACAATACCCCAAGTAACATTCATACCAAGTTTGGTTCCAATTGGTCAAGTAGTGTCAGAGGAGAAAATAACATTGAAAATAGCAAAGGAAAAACATCGGAAGGGCAATAACTCCAGTATGGCATAACAGATTAAAATAAAAACTTGATCACAGATCAAAAATCCCAACAGTCAATTTGAGTGGGATACCCTAAGGTACAATATGCCAACTTTCATTGATTCTATAAAAATGGTTTTAATGAGAAGAGTTTCAAAGTTGTTCATGCAAAAAATGTTTCAGGGGCCGTAACGCCTACATCGAATGATGAATTGTTTTGAGAATTTCGGCATTTCGTAATTCTGAACAATAATGTACTGCCAGGATTTTGCTAAAGGCAACAACTTTTGAGTCATAAAAACTGCCTTCTCATCCTTATATTCTATTTTTAGTAACAGGGCCATATTTTTTCATGGATCAAGCATCCCAACGGTAATTTTGTGTGGGATACCCTAAGAACAAATATGCCAACTTTCATTGAATTCTGTAAAATGGTTTTTAAGGAGATTTTCTAAGTTGTACATACGAAAAATGCCAACAAGAGGCTTCCTGGAGCCTGAATCGCTCACCTGGTTGAATCTTTGCCTTTCAAGGGCATTAACTCGAACAAGTTGTCCAACAATTTTGACTCAAGCCGACTTTGGTAGGACTTGTCATAAGGATTATTTTATCAATTGAAAGTTTCATTCTATCTATTATATTTTTGGCTGAAAATTGCAAAAAAAAATAATGTTTTCAATTTCGAACAAGAATCGTCTGAAAATTTTGATCCCACTAACTTTTATAGGCCTTATCCTAAGGATCATTTCATAAACTGACAGTTTCATTCTGTCTATCATAGTTTTCAAGATATTGGCTGAAAAAAAAAACAAACATAATTTTTCACCTTTCAAGTACAATAACTCTTACAATGAGTTGTCGGACAACTTTGATCCCTAAAGACTTTTGATAGGCTTATAATTAGGATCATTTCAGCAATTGAAAGAATGTGGTTTATCCTTACAGTTTGGGAGATATATGAGCAATACTTCTGACTACCCTTTTGTTGTATTTTTAGTAACAGCAGCCATCTTTTTTTTTTCACGGATAAATAACCCTTACTACAGTTCTATGAAAAATACCCAATGGAACATTTAAGCCAAATTTGATTCCAATTGGTCAAGTAATGTCGGAGGAAATTTTTGAAAGAAGTAACATAAAAAAAATGGCAAAAAAATGGCAATAACCCTAACATGGCTTCATAGATTAAAACAAAAATTCCACCATAGATAGATCTCATCATGCTGAACAATTTTACCGTCAGAATTTGGCTAAACCTAATGTTTAAGAGATATATGCGAAAAACTACTGTCTGACCTCAATGTTCTATTTTTAGTTGTTGGCAGATGACGAGGATGAAGGACGCCAAGTGGTGGCAATAGCTCAAATGGCCTTCGGCCAGATGAGCTAAAAAGCCATTTCAGGGGTCGTAACTCCGACAACAGTTGACAAATCAATTTGAAAATTTCGGCATAGGCCTGTCTCTTGATGCTCAACAATATTACCCTGTACCAGAATTTTGCTGAAGGCATAGGTTTTTGAGTTATTTGCAAAAAAATGCCTTCAGACCCCTATGTTCTAATTTTAGTATAGGCGGCCATGTTTTTTCATGTATCATAAATCCCAATGGTCATTTTGTGTACAATACTCTAAGGAACAATCATGCCAAGTTTACATCCTGTCGGTATAGTAGTTTCAGAGGAGAAGATTTCCAAAAACTTGTCCACGACAACAATGGACACAGAATGATGGCTTAAGCTCAATTGGCCTTTGGCCAGGTGAGTTAATAATAAACAACTGCAGCAAATTTTTAACATTTTATTATACAACGAAGAAGTAATATAAAGCACCTTCATCACCACTCATGCTCCCTCTTACACACTCACACCTAGATAAACAAAAAATCTTCCATACATGTCCACGTGACAAAAAACCTTTCATTAGAAACTTGACATAACTGCTGCCTGTTAAACCTTTAAGAATATTTCATCCATAACATTCCTTATATAAAGGGGCATATAAATGCTTTAACACATTCTGACAAGCAAATAACACTGTTACAATAAAAACAAGCATCATCTTTATCTAAATAATTCAAAGATCAGTGCAACTAAAAATGCTATCCTTTTTTATTACTGACAAAAAAGTTGCACATCTGAACATTATGATATCATGTACCAGGAAGGTCTAGGATAGTCTTATAAGTCTTGGTAACTGTGTCAAGTTTAATATTGTTACATTCAAATGTTAGTAATGTTTAATGACCCACTGAAATTTGCAATTGGCCTAATGCATGGCATATTTAGATAGATGCAGATAAGTTTATGATCTTACAAACAATACAAATATTCCTCCCAGTGAAAAGAACTGCACAGACTAATTTAAGTTTATTGTTGCCATAAAATTGCCTAAAATATAAATTCATACACAAACATGGGCAGCATGTTGATATTTTTAAGGCATATGCCTCAATCTTTAAAATCTCCTTTAATTTGTCAACTACCTTCCCTAGTACTTGTTAGTTTGCATAAATCCTTTTCAGTATGTTTCTACAATTCCAGCTGCAGTGACTCAGTGATAGGGGAAGGCAGAGACCATGGGCCATATGCCCATTGAAGCAGAAAATGGCTCATAAAGTTACAGGATTTCACTTAGAATGTTGATAAATGGCCCATTAACATCTTGAATATTTGTAATAAATGCTGAAGTTGGCCCATCTAAATAAATTCTTTCCCTACCACTGGTGACTGGAAATCTATACATGTAGCAATGACATTGTACCTTCCAATGACATTGAATCATTGTTTATAACAAAGAAATTAAATGATGACAGACAGATAAACAATGTCATTCATTCAAACTAACATACAATATGACCTTCCACTAACACAGCATGATTATGATAAATGCAAAGATACAAAGAATGTGAAGCACTATATGTTCCAAAGTTTTCCCTGTCATTACAATGGTTTATTTTCTGATTTCTTTGGTGAAGAGTCAGTGGGTTGATTGGCAAAGAACATTTCCATGGGTTTGTTTATCCTCCAATACCTTTCATTGACCTGATGTAATGTCATAGAGCCATTCAATGCTGTGTAGTTTCCAGGTGTACTTGCAATGTAGATAACATAGTTGGTCTCCCCTCTACTTTTACCTGTCACAAAAATGATAGATTGCAAAGGAACATAATTTCAAATTTGGATTAGTGAAAAGTATCAAAGTGCCATTAGCACTGGAGGTCCTTTTATACTTGTGGAAATTGTAGCATGCACATGATTTCAAAAATTACATGATGTTACTGTAAAATAAAACCATAAATAAGCATTTCTAATAATAGAATTGTTACTTCTAATATCTTTTGAGTAAGTTTCAATCTTTACTACTGACTTCAGAGATATAAACTGTAGATCAACAAGTCTCCAACTTCACACACACTTACAAATTTTGTTTCATTCCACCTATTTACACATATTTGTAAAGCTGCATTAGCTGTCATTTTCTTAAATTTTTGTTTCTGTTGAAATATGCCTTAACTTTGAACTATTTCTACTAAATTGTACTTTTCCTGTATAATTTCATTTGATATCCATAAATAAAATGCATTAAATACATGAAATAGATGTCTGTATATTTATTGTCTTGCAATACAAAAAATTGACCAAGATAAATTTGTATGCATGTGACTTCTGGTGACCTTAATCTGCCCATGTGCTATAAAGGTCGCTCCTTTAAAAAAAAAACTGATTGCAAAGCGAAAGTAGTTAATCAATGTCAAGGAAGACCAACAGACTCAAGCCGTAAAAGAAAAAGGTCGAATATAATGCAAGAATCCTTTTTATATTTACGTATTGTGATATAATGTGGCACAAATATGGTCATTATTTATTTGAAAACTAATCAAGAAGTAGATGAAATGAAATGTAAACAAGACATGTGCGTAACTGTGTAATCGTTATTGTTTTTTTTTACCAAGGTTAAAGTATTTTTAACCCTGGTGAATGTCCTGTCGGCAATTTTCAGAAGTAATGGTGGAAAATAATTAGATCAGAGCTATCGATCTTCTTTGATTAAAAAAAGTTGTTTTTACAAATTTACTTGGTTAAAATTACTTCACTTCCTGTTTCTTAGCCATAACATATTAATAAAAGGATTATAATTTTTACTAATAAGTGTTTTAAATGGAACATGCTTAACACATTTAATGTTTCTTGACACATTCTGCAAGAACTAAATTTCCTAATGTCCAAAAAGAAGTCCCTCTGATATTCATTTGAAGATTAGATCTTAACTTTATTTGCAGCTATGATAAATTAGCTGAATAAATGCCTATTCCATTTTCACTGGTTTAAATGATATAAAAGGAATCACATTTGGACTACATTTTGTGTAGTGTTCAGAAACAGTAAGGAAGTTTCATCTGATGAACCAGTGACATAAGATATCATGAACCTAAAAAACTTTTTGGTATAAGGTAATTAATTCCTTGAAAATAACTGCTAGATTTCATCTAACAAGAATATTTTAACCCACAATTTTTGTTTACAGCTGATATTTTCTGGTATACTGTGCTTCAAAGTCAAAATACAAAATTATTCAGTACTACATGTATAAAGAAATTGATATTATACATATATTTAATGACAGTAGTTTCTGACAGAAAATCTACCTAGGCATAGCTAATGCAAATACATGTACCTGTAAATTTCTTATCATGTCTGTTCAATATAAATGGAGTTAGAATGCTATTTGTATTTTTAAAATAACTCATATTATTAACATTAATAAAATGTACCACACTTTTGTATATTTATATCTAAAGATCAGATGCACACAAGTACTTACTTTGTTCTCCTTTAGCAGCATCCAATGATAGTCTGATAGCAAGGTATTTGGACAAATGATCAACTAAAATGAAAAAATCAGAATCAAACAAATAAGTCAATGGCACTGACTGTCTATATGCATGATACATGTATAACATCTTTTACTCCAGTTTATATAGGCAAAGTCAATTTTGTCATTCAAATCAAATCCATAGGTTGAGAAAATAAATCTTATTGACATGTAGGTGCTGATGTAATATTTTTTGTTGTTGTTTATTATTCAGTGGAAATTACTTTTTGAGTCTTGACAATTTCATGTTTGATTTTTTATGATTTTCATGTATTATATATTTATTAAACATTGTATTATTACCTGTTGCATTGGCTGTTGTCTTTATAAATCTTGTCTGCAACGAGTCTATATTTTGGTTCTCATTTGGTAAGGGTCTGAATACTAGTTCTATATCACTGGCAGGTAGATCTGGGACAGGTTGCTCACCATCTGAATCCTCTGCTGTTTTTGAGCGTTTGAGAGGAGTAGCATCATTGGATGTTGTACTTGCAGTTTCTATCTTAGTTAGATCAGGTTCAGTCTCATGCTTTCGCACTCTAACTCTCTGAGCCCTGTTCATTGCCTGCATCCTCAAGCCTTCTTCTATGCTGTAATTATAATAATTTCCTCTAATCATTGGAAACAAAAATGTGTGGAACGTTGAATACATGTAGGTCATTGATTCAATGCAATCACAGTTTATCTGGAGTTTTGTCAACATTAGTTCAACAGTTCTTTACAGTATCGGAGTTAAAAATAGTAGCCTGCCCGCCAGCCTCTGACTGGCTATTTTTTGGCAGGGCTGGCTAATTTTAGCAAATATTCATATAGCCATATACATGTAGTAAATATATTGAAAAATTGAATTCAGGACTGGCTGGAATTTGAGTGAGTTTCCTACACTGCCGTATCCATATCCTTTAAAAGGAGTTAAGCACTATACATGTAAAACCCTATCATTTTACATTTTGTATTAACAAATTGAGAGAGGTGTCTTGTCAATTTAAAACTTCCTATTTATAATTACTTTGGTTTTATTTTTGTTAAAGATAAAAAATCAATAATTTACGGACCTCCTTAACGCCTACTAACTTGCATAACACAATGTTCTGAAGAACACTAAATAATCAAGTATTATTTTGGTATTCTCCATTTGGGTGGAATGGCTGATGCTACACATGAATTTGATTGTTTCATCAAAAGTATTCGATTACGTTGGTTGGAAATAGCATGGCCAAATGCTGAGATGGAAACATTCTTATTTTTCAATTGTAAATACATGTACATGTATCTTCAATATACTGGTACAGATGTATTATTCAATAGCACAGAATTAACTCTTCTAGTCTTTAAAAAATTGTTTCAGAGAAGATGTTATAAATACAGAGACCTATAATTAAAGAGATAAGAAACTTTTTAATTAGCCAGTTTATTGACAAAATTATCTCACAGCAGAGAACGAGATTCCCTGACCTTTCCACTTACTTATTAAATTACCTTTTCCCTTTTTGATGAAATCATCTGAAATAATTGTAGCAGATGCCAAGAAAATGTAAAAATGGAAAACTGAAGATTTTATTCAGCTACATGTATCTTTTTAAAAAAAAAGGTTGTGATAGTTAAAGTGAAAATACATGTAATGAATTTAATTTTGAATTATTTTCATTTTTTTTTCATAAAAATCAGGGGTAAAAAACCTGTTTTCAAAACTTCTTTTTTGTTTTAGTTGAAAAAAATATGTTGTATAAATATGAAGCTAAGATATTGTAGAATGGGAAACTGGAAGTTTTATTTTAATATTTGCAATACTTTTTCAGTTATGGTAATTTATAATGACGTTGTCATCGTTGATTAAGTAAGTAATAGATCATGTTCCCTGCTTCCTGTGAATATGAGAATTCAGTTAAGTGCTTATATATTCAATTTCAAGTCTATGGATAAATACAACAAATTTTAAAAGTCTGAATTAAATTTTAGGGTTCTACAATGTATGTACATGTAAAATAAACAAAGTTATGAAGCATCACCTTTCTACACCTTTGAGATATCAAAATGCCTGGATGTTAGAAAAAATAGAATTCTAAGCATTTATTAATAACTTGAGTTCTTTTTGACATTCTTAGTCCTACATGAATTTTGTATTTTACAATATTTCTTAATTTAATTAAAATTTAAAATATATATACAGTGGTTCAAAAGAACTACTGCTATGAACTGTATTGTAAAAAAAATAACATGGTTGTAACTACGAAAAGTTTTGTCCTAATAATGACAACCCCAAAAGGGATGTTTCATGAACATACCTGTGAGTGAGTGACGCACTGCTGTGTTGCTTATTAAGTTTGGCAAGTACTCTTTCTTGGTGTGCTTCATACTCATCTCTACTAGGATATATTTTGGAAATCAAGGCGTCAAAATTTGGATCAGGTCTAAGAGAACGCTTTGAAACCAATTTCTTCCGGCATGTGGGGCATTCTTTATTGCCACTTCTTAGTGCGGTGATAATGCAATCTTGGCAGAAGCGATGTAAACACTCTTTTGTTGTCATTGTATTTTTCAGCATGTCCAAGCAAATTGGACACATTAGTTCGCTGTGTAAACTTCGAGGAGACACTGCTATTTCCGTATTATCTGTTATTGCCTCCTGAGGTGTCCTATGGAGCTCATATAAACTGAGTTCCCAAGTTTTGTTGGGGGCATTTGTCACTTCGTTCGCCATCTTTGCGGTTTACGGAAGTAATGAAATGACATGCGCACTAGACGGTTGTAGGGGGCATTCCACAGTGTAGTTTAAACACGGCACATTATAAAAGATAAGAAAACTTTATTTTGATTCGGCATGTCAATAAATATAAACACCAGTCCTATTTTAAGGAGCTTTTGACCGAATATAAAACAATTACATAACATAAAACAAGGCAAGAACACATACACACCAAGCAATACACATTATGAAGCACAAAATAAGCATTGCATGCAATTAAAACATGACAATATAGCAGAGAACTAAGCATATAAGTATAAAAGCATGCAGAAACTAAATCTAAAGCAGAAGTACTATTATTCAAGCAGAAGCCATACAAAATCGTATAGCTAAAATAAGCATGATATATAACAGAACGTTACCTGCATGCTGAACAGCGACATTCCGAACCATTCCAGGATTGAATTAGGCTCTTGAAATGTGAAAAACTGATTTCTGTCCTGAAATGGTTGGGAAGGCTATTCCGGTGTTGCCGCAGCAAATTTAAAATTTTTTTTACCGTATCCGCTTGACAACCGGACAGAACCGAAAGTAGCATTCACACTCTTCACGTTGACGTACTCCCAAACAGTTAGAGTGGGGAAACGCTCTCGGACCCACGTGGGGTCTGGGAATAGGCCAGAGCGTCAACAGAGCAACCCAGTCGTTAGTAGGACATACTCTGAGTTCTTCGGTCAGGTGGCCCGAAGGCTCGGCTCCGCTACCTCCAACTACTAACAGACATCTACTAACACAATCCCCGCAAGGGGCGGTCGTGCGAGATCAAACCACCAATCGGGCAAAGTAGAATTTTTCTGCACATTCACGTTCTTTTATGTTCCACTCAACGTCTTTTTATCGATCTCATTTGAATAGGGAATGTCAGTTTTTGCTTTCAGAAGAAAATTTGACAACATAAATAAGAAACCCTCAGACAGACCTGGATGATGTTTTATGACAATCCAACCCGAGGCAATGCCAAATGAACCGTTATCATTATTTACAAATAATTATAAACATTAGATTATTTTGTATTAATATCAGTTTAATTCAGTAATAATACTTGATCATAAATCATGAATTAATAATCATTTAAGGCGAATACGTGTACTAGCTAATAAAACGTGTATATATATATATATATATATATATATATATATATATATATATATATATATATATATATATATATATATATATATATATATATATATATATATTAAAAAATAAAAACAAACAGACTAACAAATAAAACTATAATGTGTGCATATTCTTTACAAAAAATTATAGTTGTAGAGGGAAAGCCTTTGAAAACTTACACAATTATTATTGTAGATGTTTTCGTTATAACGAGAATGAATATGGTGAATATGTCGAAGAGACAACAAACCCACTGGGTTGAAAAATATCAGTTCAAGGCCACAAATGAGTCTTCAATGAAAGACGAGGACGCCCTCACACCACAGAGCAGGCTGTGCTTACAATTTGATTTGTTATACTAAATGCTCACCTCTACAACTTTCCTTTCATCTGTGGCAACATCCCTTCAGCACCTGCGTATTGAGATTCATATCACAACTCGATCATGCGTTATGCCAGAGCTTGCTGTAACTACACGTATAGGCAGACATTTTGGATCGCGCTAGATTTCTTAAAATTAGGCTTCATGAACAGGGGTATGTACCAGATTGAAGTCATCACTACAGAAGTTTTATGGTCGTCATTATGAACTCGTGGATCATAACGGTGTATCCATCTGCACCATAAAACCGATTTGTTCCGCATGTCATAGTTTTCCTTTCCACTTTCGTCTACTCCGGACTTGACTTTTTATTAGCAACTCGGTGGGTGTTTCTAGAAAAGCAGAGGACGCCTACCCTACCGGGGCACCTGGTTCATTGCTCCCAGTTTTAGTGGAGTCCGAGTAGATCATTTACTTTCGTAAGGTAGTATTTTTATTATTTTATATTCTTTGTTGTGTGCGTCTGTTTTACCTGTATGGTCTTTGCCCCTTGATTATATTCTTTTGATTTCCGCTAGATTCTTGGTTCCCTTGACTACTCTCTCCCCATACTTATTCCACTTATACCTTAATTTCTGCTCTTAAAAGATACTCTTTTTTTTAAAGAACTAAAGCAATAGAGAACAATGTTTCAAAGGGAGATTATTCGTAGAAATTTCATATCAAAACATGATGGGTATAAAAAAAAAGTGCGTTTTCTTTTTGTCTATTAACAAACACTTACAGAAATCAGTTAAAACTTGAGACAGTAACACATTTTCTGATATTTAGGTATGGTATTGAATATAATGGCAACTTTAGCTTGGCCATAAATACTTAGATGGAAAAAGCGAGAAAATCTCGTTTTTAAATAATAAAAAAAAGACATTAGGTCTAAATAACCCATGTAGACTACTGGAAAAGTAATTTGATTCATTAGTGACTCGTATTCTTTAAGCGATGTTTGGGGCATGCATTCTAAATTTAAAAATTCAGTTTCATACGAAAAACTACACATAAAATGTCTAAATTAAAGAAATACTAGGAGTTTACTGTAAAGCATAACGATGGATGTCGTACTGAACTAAATAGAATCCTACTTAAGAGTAAAGTATCATACGATAATTTTCTGAATCGCATAATTAATTAGAGACAACACCCTACCATAAGATATATGTTATAGTTCATAAGAAACTAATTCTTGGTTAAAGGAAGTTAGCAAAATAATAAATTACCTTGGTTTGTCATACAAAGTTAATAATATTTACTCTATTAAATTTAATCTAAGTCAAATTAGACAGAGAATTTTCAATCTATGTTTACAAACTCAAAATGCAAAAATATTTGAATCTCAAAAGTTAGAATTTTTCAATAGTGTCCACAAAACGGGTCAAAGACCTCCATATGTTGATATTCCAACAACAAAAAATAGAGACGATCGAGCTGCGTTGTGTAAAATGCATATAAGTGCTCATGTACTGATGAATGAACGAGGAGGACATTTGAAAATGTCAAGAAATGAAAGATACTGGCCTGGGCCCTATATATAACTCAAATGAATTAAAGCGAAACTTCGAAATGCAAATCTCCTGATGACCAAAGGGTTAATTACTTATAATGAGAAAATATGGATAACTATCTCAGGTTGACTTCTTCTTTAATTCATATCAAACTGTTTGAACTATAGTTATTAATGACGATTTTATTACCACTACTATTTGAATATTCATTACAATTATTTGTATTGGGGATTTTGTGGTAATATAAATTCGCGCGAACGTGAAAAGATTTTTTTCAGGTGAAGCCAGAATTAATTGTTTTTATTTTTAAATCTACATTGTTAAGTAAAGGAGGAATGTATTGAATCATATTTTTTCTGTCCAAGGCTGAATTATCCAGCCTCCCTTTCCAGTATAAAAAGTTGTTGAGTGCAGAACGAAAGTGTAAGAAGAGAAAATAATTATTAATATTTCAAGACTGATCTTCGTTGACACTTCCTACATTTTCTTGGTACAAAATTAAATTTCTACATGTCTTCAGTAGTGCTGCAAGACTAAGACCCTGAAGTTTTACAAATGGCAAGGATTTATATACATTTTTGTAGCTATACTTAACTCCTTGCTAGTGGTATAATATAATATCGTATATTGATGATCGTTCTTAGCTGTTACTTTAATCCTTTCATGTGAGCATGGAAAGTAAGAAAATTTAATTAGAATTTGGAAATCACCACGTGCCTTTTGTTTGACGTACTTACAAAATAAATATCAGTTTTGAGACGGCCCACAATACTCGCCATTTTTCGATAGTCGCAAACCGCCATGACCGAGAACGACAAACTTTCAGACGAATCTACGACACGACTTCTTTTGGGTAATAATGCAGACGAAAGTACAGATGATTTATTTCATTTGTGTTTGTTACTTTATAATTCAATTCAATATTTAGTGAAAAGTGCTCAATAGATGCATGATCATTATTTTCAAGTCAATCAAGAAGTGGCACAAACTCAGACACTTGTCTCAGAAAAAAAGGATAAGGTACATCATTACATGTAATGATGTATATTGAGATATTTTTTTTCTGAGGCATAAACAGGTGTAATCACTGATTTTTTTAAATGAAAATTCCACTGTTAAAAGTTGTTTTGAGTTATCTTTTAAATAAATAAAAATGTTGAACCCCGTGCCACTGGCACTGCGTGGATATTTTGGCAAGTGAACTAAAAACAAATCACCGTTAACTATTGTCTTAAAAAAAAACATAACATGGGCACGACAGCAGCATTTGTTTGGTCAAATAGCAAAAGGTAAACTATTACTTCAGTGAAACCTGTCGAGGCTGAATTCCCTCTGGACTAGAATGTATTACAAAATATGTATAAACTGGTAACAAGAAACTAAAAAAAGTGTATGGTTTTAAGACAGCATACATGTGAACCTACAGGTCGTAGTTCAATTCTACCGGAATTAGAACCTTCCTACTGTTCTACCATTGAAACAGAAAATCTACCGCTTTCCAAACTTTATACGGTAAACAAATTTTGGACGCCATTTTTTTATTTACTGAAGGAACAAACCTGAGGGGATTGAATAATGACATTTCCGGTTGATCTCTGGTAGTCAGGTGAACATGTTAATTAGGGTCATAAACAGTAATTAAGAGCTTTAGTGGTTATCAACGAGACGTAATTTAAAAGGTGTGATGATTATTTAACAACAGGAGATGATTGATAATTATCCCAAGTTTTAAGTGGCACATGCTGAAATGATTTAAATGATTTATTACCAACGATTGGAACTCATTGTGAAAATATTGATGTGGGTCATTTGATCTTTTGATGGTTACGGAAACATTGACCATGCACCCACTGAAACTAAAATTTACTCAAAGTATGGCTTGTTTTTTTTTTTTTTTTTATCCAAGTCAATGGAGGAACTATGTGATTTTTTCAATTTGGAGCACTCTCATCAACTGTCAAAATGCTGAAACAAAATATTTCTACTTATTGCCAAGAAAGCAAAGTACTATTCCAAATTCAATGCTGCACGGAAGTTAAAGTGGTGCTAAGCCAGTAATGACTATTTGAAATGAAATCATTTTGATGCATATTTATGCAATAGTAGCCATTGTATTGACAATTTGAAATGAAAATTATTTAATTAATAGTAGCTATAAAGTAATGATGACACTTTTAAATTGAAAGTTATTTATGTTTATGCTGTTCTTGTTATGTAAATGTTGTCATTAATAAATAAAATTATTAAAATGTTCAAGTGTTAATCCATCAAAAGGGTCATTTCAACTATTCAAATTGAGTATTCAGCATTTTTTTCTCATGGAAATAGATTTCATGCAAGGTTTTCCTTAGGTTTCACACGTATTTGACTTGTTACGCAGTGAAAAAAAAAACGCCGATAAAAAGCCTCCAGTTTTCAAACCAAATCTCCAGTTTTGAAGGAATACATTATCACATGTATGAGACAGGTTTTAGTTTACTGTATTAGATATTGACAAACTGATCAGTTACATGTATCTACTAGAAATATAGCAAATCTGTCTGTACTTTAGCCTGTGTTGATATTGGTATCCACAACAGAAATTCAAAGAATGTTACAAAGTGTGCTAATTCAAAATTTTGTCTATTTATGTTAAATAGGGACAAATTGGTAACCATTTTGTAATTCTTTGAGGACCAAATTTCTACTTGGCTGTTCAAAATTCAGGCACTGGTAATATTGTTATACTGGGATTATTTACAAATATATTTGTTATGATAAAAACCAAGTCAAACTAGAAGCACTAATCTCTGTTAATGATACATGTAGCATTTGGGCCATTTTTTGAAGATAAAGTTTATTGTATTTTGTAGAAATTGACACAGATGGGGAAGGTGATGATGACATACACTTCTGTAAAAGATGTCGTCTCATGTTTACCAGTCTTCAAGATTACCTCGATCATAAGGTCCAACATGATAAGTACAAAGTCAGTTTTGCTAGAAATGGTAGAAATAGAAAACTTATTGTTCCTAAGCTAATTCAACCAGAGGACCTTAAATCAGAACAGAATGATGATTCAAAGGCTGTGCCCAATGTTGATCATGAAGTTCTGAAGAAAAGAAGAGGTACTAATTTGTCTGTTTTTGAATGTAATATTAGACATTAAAACTTCGACTGAAGCAACACATTTTTATGACAATTCTTTTCAAGTATTAACATTTTGATGGCAAAACATAATATGCAAAAATGAAAAAAAGAGTGTTTTTTGTAAAGCTTCATGTAGGTCTGAATAAATTGTTTTATACTCTCTGTGACAAATGAAGGGTAATAATGTGCTTTCTCTCATCTGTACAGTTTACATATATTGTGAAATTATGTTTTAAAAATGTTATATAATGTTTATTTCTTTTTACTAATTAAGGTAGAAAAAGAAAAAGTGATGATTCTCAGAAGGAAGCATTAAGAGATGAGAATACTATATACAATACATCATATAGTTGTGCGAAGTGTAATCTAAAATTTAATAGGTCTGTTCTTTAACTGATTAATATGTAATTATTAAAAATGTTTATATTAAGTTATAAAGGCATAGCATTAACTGATGACTTGATCATCATACTCATGTAATACTGTGAAAATTCTTTAATTCATGGATAACAATTTTCGTGGATTAGGGAAGAAACACAAGCTTGTGATTCATGAATTTGTGTTTTTTTTTAAGGTTTTAGGTATACACATCAATGGAAATCTCCTTTTCGTTGGGAACCAACTTTCATGGTTTGGCATACCTACGAAAACCACAAAAATTGGTACAGTTATATAGTACTTTCACAGAAATCCAATGCATGTCATAGAATATACTGATAAGCTATATTTCTAGTGTTTCTGTTGTTCCAAATATGTGTCAAAATGATAAAGATGCAGGGTGCACCAGTGGATTGTTGCTTATCTACTAGAAAAGTCTGCCCTCATCACTATCAATTATTTCAATATTTTGATATTTAGAGGTTTAGTATGTTTATTGCTGGTGTTTGTCTAAATGTTTGTATAAACTTAGAAATTTTGCATGGCTATGCATTTTACTTATTGGTAACAAATTTTCTAAGGATTTATATTTTCTTACACATAATTATTAATTTTATAGAAATATTATAAATAAATAAATTTTCTCATTGCAGGGAAGCAGCTTTAAAAAGGCACACAGCATTTGTACATGATGATGAAACAGTAGAAGATTCTGATGAGGATAAGGAAATTGATGATGAAAATGAAGAATATGAAGTGGAGGAAGAATCCAGTCGAAGACCATATGTACCGCGACAATATGTGTTGAAAAATCCTGAGGGTGGAGAAAGACCTTATGAGTGTAATGAATGCCAGAATTCATTTAAAGAGGTCAGTTGCTTTGAAACATCAGTGTAAATATTTCTTAAAATTATCCATGTTGTTGTATGTTTGTCTATGAAAGAAATGTAAACATTTCCCATATTTGATGTTGTGTGATAGTTATGTTGTGATACAATATCTTAGATCTGGTCTGTTGATTCATGAGTGAGTGGAATTGTGTGTGTGTGTGTTTGATTATTTTATGTGAACTTCGGAATGTCTATGGGATGCTTTATAATTAAACCATGAATATAAGGTCAGGATGGAATTACTTCATAAGTATAACCACTCAGCAACATACATGTATGTCTACAATACCTTTAAAGGAAGATTTTAGTATTTAGTAGTGTCTAAAATACAAAGAAAATTAAAATCCACAGAACTAAGTATTTACAAATCAGTTTGAGACCAGATTTAGTTATTAGTACTCAATTTTGGTCTTTTTTATTTGCTTTGATTCAAAACTTAGCTTTATATTGCAGCTTAGCATACTTAGGACACATATGCTGACACATAGTGACAGACGAGACTTTCCATGTACAGTGGAAGGTTGTACATTTGCCTTTAAAACTAAAGGAGCTTTGAAACGTCATTTAAGGAGACATACAGGTAGTGGTTTGAATAATTTTGAAACACATTTTTTTATTTTTGTTCAAATATATTTTTTTCTGGTCACCTGAACAAAGTTTTTTTTTTGCAAACTTTGGGTGGTTTTACTTTAAATTCAAACTTGCTTTTACATTTACTAGTCTTATTTTATCTATAACTCTGCACAATTTGGTCGTTTTACTTCTTAAACCATCAAGATAGGTGTGATATCCTACCATGGATGATGTAATATGAATAATTGATATCAATAAATTTCTGATGAGGTTGGTTGTGATTGCATCACACTGTCTATAAAATCTGATTGGTTATAAGCAATATTGTGACATTTTTTAGTTCGTTCTTTCATAACAATGGAAGAACTGGTAATATCATAGACAGGTGATTGCTAGAATTACTGCCATGGCAGGTATAGAATTCAAACAGTAAAATATTCCAAAGGAACCACAAAGAAAAATGTTTTATAAAACGTGAAGCTTGAAGATTTCAACATCAAAACAAACCTGCCAAGGCAACATGCAGCTTTCACTTGTGATGAAACCTTTAAATATTAAGTGACATATATGGCAAGAAATGTCATGTATATATTTATATTCTGTGAGCAGGATCCTTTTAAACAACCTTTTGATTTAATTTTGGCTAGAAGAAAAGTTTGGTCTGTTATTAGTTCTATACTGGAGTCATTGACTGAATGTTAATGTTTTGTTAGGAGAAAGGCCCTATACCTGTGGAGCATGTGGAAGGTCATTTACTGAATCAGGAGCCCTAACAAGACACACAAGGTCAAGGTAATTGCGTAGACAAGGAGCTTAAAATTTGTGCAGAATATGATGCATATTTTGATTATGATTGTAAGAATGACAGAAATAGAGACTTTTAGTATTAATATTACAATGAACAAATTGTGTGAACTGTTTTAGAAATAAGTATAATTTGTTTATGTATAAGAAAACCAAGTTTCCAAACAACCTGCTATATCTGTTACTTTGTCATAATTTATGTACATGCTGTTGAAGTTACATGTATTTGAATACAATATGGTTTTATATTTATGAGGTAGTGATGAGAAAAAAAAAACATTTCTTAATAAATCAAAGAATACATTATTTTAATTTTGTTACAGAGTTCCATGTACAAACAAATCTGATAGTGACCTGCCTAGGTATAAGATGAAGATGAGACTACCAAATCAACAGGTATTTCTGATTTAGTTTCTGCTGAGAAAGAAATCAACTTACTTTATCCCTATATTCATTTTTGTATAAAGAGAAAATTGGTTTTAATATTTGGATATGTTATGAATTGATAAGCCACAGACCAGTTTAGTTTGCATTTACAACAGCCTAATAAGGGATGAGGTTATATTATTACAGATAAATCCCAGACAAGACACTGTGTCAGGTGGTGAAGAGTCAGTAGTACAAATATCTGACCTTGTTGCTGCAGCCTTGAACTCTGACACTCTCCACACGAACCCTGATGGCAGTATACAGGTAGTGATAGCTTCTGACAATGGAGATGTACAGCTGGATGGAAACTCTGATGAAGTTGTTGTTATCAATCTTGGCAACAATGAACAAGATGATCAGCTGTTGCATAAGTGTCAAGTATGTCATAATGAGGATCTTCTTATATTTTTTTCAACCAATCTAATTAACTTTGTCATTTAAAGACTATTTTAATGTTAGCTATGTTCATTGTTATTCTAGCATTTAAGATTTTTAGCATATTCATGTACCAGTTTGTACATGTTTTCATAAGCAACTTTTATTATGCAGAGTTAAACTAAGATTCTTTGACAAAGAAGTATTAAGTGGTGAAGTCACATTTATTGGCTTAAACAGATTTAGATACATGTACTCTGAGGTCCTTACTTTCTTGTTTGTTTCATAAGTTGTCTTCAAAATATGTACATGTACATGGTAATACTTTGGTAGTTTTGTAAAGAAAGATAATTTTGGTTTTTTTTTAAATTGATTAAGAAAACAAATCTTCCCAGGATCACTAGGTATACTTATTGGCATATACATGAACAAACATTTTCTAAAAGGTTTGTGAAGAAAAACTGCCTACTTTGTACCAGCTAAAAGAACATCTGAGGAAACATATAACTGATACTCCAAACAGATGTAAAGTCTGTCATTTCATATCAGATGACAAAGAGCAGTTGGTTAAACACTATACAGAACATCATCCTGATGAGGTATGCATAGAATGACAAAGTAATCAGTTTATCCTTTTAGTTTAATTGCACATGTAGATATTGTATTGTAATTGACATATGATATCATTGACTTCTCTATGATCTTAAAGAAAGAAGACATTTGAAACTCCCTTGGTGTAATATTTCTTGTAGGTTATATTGTATTCCGAACCATTGAATTAATAAAGAAATTTGTATACGTGTATCTTTTAAGGCAGGAATATTATGGTATCTAAATGTCTAACTGTCCCTCTTATCATCTCACAACGTAACTTATCATCTCACAACATAACTAGGGAAACTCTTCAGAATTACTTCAAACTTTACATAATTGTTTAACCATGATGGTCTTAAATGCTTACACTGTTTTATGAAAATTCAATTTTCCATTCTTATTTAAATATGAAACTTAAACCTTTAACAGTGGTTTGTTTTTCCCATGTCATAACTATTTTAAAAACTCAAAATGGCATCAGTCATTACTGATTTCAAGGTCTGTTTACTTTTAAGTAAATATCTGATTTATTGAACATTGAGAAAAGGGGTTGGGGTGACATGCCCTATTATATCTCACAATAACCTTATCTGAATTGCTTCTATTTATGCAGCTGTTTGTTATGGTGGTCTGGAAAATGATTTCTTTTTGGCTAAAATTCAAATTTTGTTTACACATTAATGATTGCAAGTGTATTTACATGTCACTCTGATACTTAGAAATGCCCTTATAGTAAGGACTGTACACTTTTTGATGAAAGTCCATTTTTGTTTGCTAGACAGAAGTTACTGCATTTGTTCAGTATGCTCCCAGGTTGGGATAGGTCTATCATTTTCATGGTGAAGCTGTTTTTTTGTCTGTAATCATTTGCTCAGGCACTGTGCTAGCCTGAATTCAGGCAAGTGTGAGTTTAGTGAAATATTGTTAAATATTGAACATAAAAAGATTAGATTCAGTTTTTGTTTTATTCTGTTGTCAGTTGTCTAATTATTTCGTGTCCTATAAAATTTCATCAATGCTTTATTTTATGAATATTTGTAGAGGGAGGATATATCATCAGTGCCATTTAAGGAGGAGAGGTATGTACATGGTGTTTATGTTTGATAATTTTGTTGCAGTCAATAATGCATTTTTTATCTATGAAGGTAATATATAGTTTGATGAAAGAAGTCTATAATGTATATTTTGACTGCTACAAGATAACAAAACAGAGTGAAGGATTTTCAGTATTTTATGGTTTCTTGTTGAGAACTGCATATAGTATAAAATAAACTGTATCAATATTTGTTTTCAGTCAGTCAATGTAATAAAATACTAACAAATTCCTTCCAAACTTTATTATAACTTAAAAATATACACACAATTTCTACATCTTAAATTTATTTTTAGTGCAAAGACAGCAATGAAACAACTACTGGAAACACCAGATGAAGATGACAGTGATAAATTAACACAGAAATGTCCTGTGTGTCTTAAATCCTTTAGAGGCAGTTCATATCTCAAGCTTCATATGAAATCTCACATAGGTAATGCATGAAATGAATTCATATGATGAGTTACATAGTAAAATAGGTATTTGGTTAGATATAGTACTAGTAGCTTTTATACACCTGACTGACCTGCTATCTGTCTGTCCAACCACACATAGTACAATAATTCAAAGCACCTTTTATGGATTTTATGATTTTTATACACCTATCTTTATAGATGGGATGTATTTTGATATTACCTTATTGCTTGGTTTGTGATCAATTTTATCTTAATAAACCACAAAAGAAGACACTCTATTAAAAAAGGAATCAACATGACAGTGAAGTATATTAATATTGATTTGGAAACTAATATGGAACCAGAAAACTCAATTTTGATTCCTCAACACCACTGTATATTGGTATGACATTCATAAACATAGATTTGGTGATTCAGGTTAAGGATTCAGCAAAAAATTGCAGAGCTTTGCAAAGCCTAATTTGAATTTATTTGTGTGTGTTTGTTTTGTATCATTGGTTCCAAATCAAGTTTTTCAGTCTGTTATTTACCAGTTGATATTTTCCTTAAAAAATCAGGAGTGTTATAGTGTACACTGGGACCACTCTGTCAGTTCATAAAAAAATTGCACCTCAACTTTCTGTACTTAAAACAGAGTAACTTATTATATTAAAGGCCTTTATAACTGTCGAACAAAACACGCAGTTCATTTGAATGAAATGCAAATAAAAAATATTCTCAATATTGTTTCACAGACACAATGCAACAAAGTACCGGGCAGAGAAATCATGTCTAGAGGAACATTTCACTTGCTTATTTACCTGGTTTTAAAAAAATTATGCCTGACAATTGGGAATTTTCCTCCCTGTGGGAAAATACTTCTCAACATTTTGGGAAAAGTCTCCATGGGGAAAAAGCTGATATTCGGCTGCAATAAAAGGGTAACAAAATCACTGGCTTATAAAAGGTGCAAAAATATTATTTGCATAACAAGTTGTTTAATCACCCTTTTGAAACAAATACTGTTAATTCAGGAATTATTGCAATGAAATGAAACATACCCAAAATTGCAAAAATCTAAACAGAACTCAGAACTCAAAATTGCAAAAATTAAAATTGCCTTTTTGTATGAAATGACAAACTCACTAAAATAATGCAATAATTTTGGAATTTACAGTAGTTGGTTTTATTTGTATTCCTGCAAACAAAGTTTTGTGGGGGATATATAGGAATCACCGTGTCTGTCTGTCCACATTCCTTATAAGGGCAACTCCTTTTAAACTGCTCAAGGGACTTTGATTAAATTTTGTAGGAAGGTTGGGCATCATATGTAGATGTGCATGAAGGAACATAATTGTTGGAGGACTCCAAAGGGAGATACTCCAAATTAAAGGTTTTACATGTTAAAACCTTGTGAGCACAACTCCTTAACAGCTCAAGGAATTTTGATGAAAATTTATAAGAAAGTTGGGTATTATATATAGATGTGCATGAAGGAATATAATTTCTGTTTGATGACTTCAAAGAAAGATAATCAAAATTAAAGGTGTCACATTTGAGTCCATTCGAAGCTGGGGTATTCTTTTTGTGAGCTTGCACACTACTTCTACTTAATTTTGTTTTCATTCATGATTAATTCTCATTCATCCACAGTACTTTACAATTCATAATTTCACTTGGTTTCTTATTGCGGACTTGTAATATTTATAAGAATTTGTTTTATTAATAGGTGAGAAGCCATATAAATGTTCTGTATGTGATAAGAGTTTTGTAACAAAGGATACCTTGAACAAACATATGAGTGTTCACAACACTGAAAGACAATACAAATGTGGTGAATGTGGAAAATTATTCAAGAGAATTTCACATGTGAGGGAGCACTTCAAAATTCACTCTGGAGACAGACCATTTCCATGTTCTGTATGCACAAAAGCATTTAAATCTGCTGTAAGTTGTTATTATTTCGCCATTAACTTTGGAGAGATAGCTCACAGTCCATATTTCTTACAGGGACAACTCATCAACATCTCAATGGATTGTGATATTTGATAGGAAGATTAGGTTTTATATATAAATGCACATGAAGTTTTGTATTTATTGTCAAGTGCTTGCAAAGGGATATAATCCAATGTCAAGGTTCTGCATGTCAAAACTCTAAGGTACTTCTAAGCCACTAAATGGATTTTGATAAAATTTTGTTTGAAAATTTTGCATTATTTATTCATCTGCATGAAGACAAAACATCCTTTAAAAGGAGAGGATCTAACACTTGAAGATTTTACATATTCTAACTTTTATGACCAAGTCCTCAATAATTGCTGAAAGGATTTTGATGAAATTTTTAAGGAAGGTAAGGCGTCATGTATATTGATTCATGTGAAGGAAAATAATAATTATGTGATGTTTTCAAAGGAAGATAATCCAATCGAAGGGTATTGCATGAGAATATCATGTTATGATTCCTTAACCTATTGTTGGATTTTGATGAAAATTTAAATGATGGTTAATGTAATGATGTTCATGAAAGAAGATAAATTATTATGTGTGACTACAAAAGGAGCTTATTCAACTTAAATCGAATAGTACACTAAAACACAATTTGTCCGGTAACCTGAACATTTTCGTATTGTTTAATTCACTATATTTTAATAAACATATCTAAAAGTCAGAAGTAGTGGTACATTGTAATTTGAATGAGGGTCTATTAGCTAGTAACAGAAGTGTTTACTTATACAGATTTTCCGCAT
The DNA here is from genome assembly GCA_037379345.1 of Perna viridis. Lineage (NCBI taxonomy): Eukaryota > Metazoa > Mollusca > Bivalvia > Mytilida > Mytilidae > Perna > Perna viridis. The sequence goes on along the minus strand of CM074514.1, from coordinate 23,044,107 downwards.
TTTCTACAAATTTTGACTGCAAATTACGATCTACAGATTGTTAATATTTTCTAACTACATTTGTTAAAATTATAGAAAGTTCAGGATTTTACGGATCATTTCCATAGAAAACTGTAAAAAATACAGATTGTCATCAAGTAATATAAACAGATCTGTAGTAATTCAATATGATGTTTTATTTGAATTCCTTTGGAAGAATGTTTATTATTTCAAATGTAGAAAATGTCAATCAGCTATCATCAGGTGAATCACCTTGTCACATATGTATCACCTAGTAAAGATGTAATATATTGTCATTAATATCATTGGAGTAGCTTAACCAAGAATTAGCCCTTAATTTCATTAGGAGAATTCAAAAACAGATTTTTGCATTGTATTTAAAAACAGTTCTTTTTTCAAAAAAAGTTGAAGGTTTCCTTCTGTATATTTGTTAAAACTAGGTTCAGTATTAATTATGTAACAGTATTTGTATACATATACATATTAATAACTGAAGTTTCACTATTTCTGCCACAGAATGCAATGAGAGTACACATGAGAACACACACTAACCTATTGCCTTACGAATGTAAATACTGTCATCGTAAATTCCGGGAGAAGGCATCTTTACAGAGACACATACGTATGCACACTGGTGAACGTCCATTTAGGTGCTATAGATGTGGTAGAGCTTTTGCTGAACATGGAACTTTGAACAGACATTTGAAAGCTAAAGGTAATTGGATTGTTTTGCTTACTTTTTCCAATTATTGTTTATATAAGAATGAATTAAAATGCTTTGAAGTTTGTTCTTCCCGTCATATCTTAATTGATGAATAATTTGCACAACTGTGTTATAGGTCTACTTTAACTGTAAAACTTATGTATAATATTTAGTTCGATTTTTTACCTGATTTGAACTCTAATTTTCTTTATTCATAACATGATAAACATGTGTTTGACTTCTAAGCTTTTAAAACTTCCTTCTTGACTAATTTGATTGAAACCTGTCACCCCTTCAAAAAAAAAAAAAACAAAAAACCAAAAAAAAAGCAACCTATTCTTAAACTTAAACAAATTAGACACTATTTATGAGAAAGGGGGGCTTTCATATGAATTTAAAAGTCTGAAAAATAATATATATAAATAAATATATTTTCTCATAGTATCATTTTGCAGATATAAATAAAAATTCTAACACTATCAAAGATTTTGTGAATTTCTTCAGTATTTTTCCATTTATATCAGAAAATATAGGCTTCTTTAAGAATTATTATATGTATTCAATCCTTTCAGTACCATGTACTGGACATACGGTACCTCTACAACAGGATGAGGGATCAGATTACAACTCCACTGTATTGACAGAGTTCTCCTCAGTAGTGGCCGATACACAGCAGTATATTATGTCAGATACAGAACAGGTATTACCATATTTTCTGGACTATAAGTCGATATTTTTTTCAGCAAAGTGTCAGCCTCAACTTATCGTCCACTTCAACTTTTCTAAAGATTTTTCAAGAGAAATGTTCATCGACAATGCTTTTCATTAGACTTGTTTAGTTCACTTTTGATTGCTTTAATTCAAAAGTTTCGGTAAACTGCAATCAACAAAAGCCGTCACTCAAACCGGCGTCTGAATTCGAACATTATTGATCATTGCCGCTATTATGAGTGAATACGATGATGTTAATAAAAACTCTGGGACTTTAAAACCGTTAAAATATATAAATAAACTCTAGAAGACACGTTAACAAGACTCTTTTGTTAACTTGGAAAACATTATCGAGTGTTTTGGAGTTATTGGTCCTTTAATATGCAAATTTATACCCATTACGGTATGTGGTAACACATTTGCATGTGGCTCAAATTATAATTCATTTAAGGTATTATCTAAATTGCTAATTGCAACCAAATTTGCAGGTAACAATTATTTTTTACTGTATTTCGTAATACCAGGTGATATTGTTTACCAATTACCGCTCGTGATTATGACCAATTCATCAAACAAATTTCCCGCTTATTTCACACATGGCTGCTCACGTTTGACATGTTTACGATTTCATATTCTTGATGATCTTTGGCTTCAGAGCCATTGACATGCCATTCAATAAAATAATTGAACTTGCGGACAATGTTCACTTTAACAAAAACACATACATTTATTTAATTCAAAAATCTTATACTTAGTAACATCACTGGAATAATATGCCGTTGAATCAAACCACTCAACTCCGATGACGGATCTCCGCTGACACGTATGATATAAATGCACACGTCTGACCCTTGACTTATCTGTCGAATTCAACTTGTCTATGTTTTTTTCATCGATTTTGGTCAAATTTAGGCAATTCTACTTATACACCACATCGACTTGTAGTCTGGAAAATACGGTATAAAAAAAGTCTGTCTTGAAACATGTTACTTTAGACAAAAGTTTTTGTGACTAAGGATATCATTGTATCATTATAGAGTATCCTCAGTATTTAAGAAATACTTCATCAATTAAAGATAGGCAGTTTTATACCCAAACAAGCTAAGTTTGGGGTGGAATATAAGAATCAATTTGTCTATCCACATAGTTCATTCCTGCCAAACAGCTCATTGGATTTGTATGAAATTTATAGGAATGCTAGGCATCTTATATAGATGTATATGAAAGAATATAATGATTGATGAATTTAATTGTTGCACCACTACAAGGGGAGATAGTTAAAACCAGGATGTATAAAAAAAAACATTACCGGTATTAAAGGTTAAGTGACATTTTTTTGTTGTTTTTTTTTCAAGTAAGCATGCCCACTGTAATTTTAGCTTGTACTGATAATTATTTTTCTGTGCATGCTTTTTATCAACTGCAAAAATATCTTAAAACTAGATCACCCCCAAAAAAACCAACTATGACAACCAGTACATGTACTTACAGTTCTAGTATTGTAAAGATTTTATGAATGAAAACTTGCTCATGGTAATGATTTGTGCCTTAGCAGGTGGAGGAAGCAACAGAATATGTAGTAGTTCAGACAGGATCAGAAGATCTACAGAATGTGGAGATCATCACAGAAGGTGGGGGAGAAGTCCTGGAAAGTGTTGAGGTCTCTGGTGATTACGTCTTGCTCAATGAGGATGGAGAAAATGTCAGAATTATTGACTCTACAACTGGAGAGACTATTGCAACAATGCCAGCATCATCTCTGACAGAGTCTGCTACTGGGGAAATTATAGCTTCTTTACCCGAGACATTTACCGAGGTTCCTGTTGCTGAGACCGTTAGTGAGGACCAGATTTCTCAATCACTTATTCAGTCTATAGATGGAGAAAATAATGTAGGAAACATTCAAATAAGTGAAGAATCATGTGTTGAAAATGTTCAAATATCTGAAGAACAATGTTGAGAACCATCTGAACTAAATTGATCTTCATGTTTCTAAATACTAAAAATAAATATTTATCTAATTGTCTGACTATTCAGTTTGTGGTTGAATTTCCACCTGTTCTGTTGATGACCAGGAAACCCAACGAAGCCCATAAATAAATCTATTATGTCACTATTGGTCTAAGGTGTTTATTTTGGTTGTATGCAACATACTGTTAATTGCTTAATAATTTGATCAGATATAAGCTTTTATCAAAACAATTATGCACTGTAAAGCAAAATCCAGTCATTAATATCATTGGAGTAGCTTAACCAAGAATTAACCCTCAATTTCTTTAGGAAAAAATGTAGATATTTGCATTGTAGTTAAAAACAGTTCTTTCATTTTTCAATGAAATTGGAAGGTTTCCTTTTGTACATGTGTTAAAACTAGTTTCAGTATTACTTATGTAACAGTATTACTATACATGTGCATATCAATAGCTGAAGTTTCACTATTTCTGCCACAGAATGTGATGAGAATGCACATGCATGCTACAACCTGTAAAAAATCTGTATGTCCAATACATTGTTGCATGGAGTGGGGTCCACCGACTGGAAATCCCAAACGATTTGTTGTTAAATTGTTACGTTTTTTTATTGCTGCATCAAACTTGAGATTCTTTTTTGTTTGTACAGCTATTGTCTGTTGATCATTTTGTAACAGGAAATATATGGTCAGTGATTGTGTAAATACCAAAGTCAATTTCAACTTCCCTAAACCACACACTTTGTCATTTGATCATAGTTATGTGTAGACTATAATTAGATGACCAGACTGACATACCAGAAGTACATTCCCAGCATTCAATTCCTTGATTGATCTTCATGGTGACACAGATTTATTTATCTTTTGGTTGGTTCCATGCATTGTGACATACAATATATGTGATTTGAGATTTCTAGTCAGCACAGCTCATTTCATACATCAAAGCAGCAATCATACTGATTTTTTACAGGTTGTATTTGAATATCATGGGTTTGTGAGGATAATTGACAAACTCTGAAGACATTTGCATGAAAATACTCTAGACAAACAATACCTGATAAATACTGCTTGCCCCTTTTCATTATTAATTTATCACTTCACTATCTTGTAATTTTAAATGCTCCTGAACAATATTTTCTTGTTATATTGTCCCTAAATTATGGCACTGCATAGTTCAGGAACTTCAGAAATTTAGTTTCAAAGAAGAAGATTTAAAAGTTAAGAAGTCTAATATCAGTTTAGTTAAAGTTAATAAATAATATTTCTATAAGTGTAGAATTTTGTGTTGGAGAGCAAAAATAAGTCATGATTGTAAGGTATTAGTCAAAAGTTATAACTTGTTAATGTGGAAACGTTTTAGTTTCTTCCAAATGTTCCATTGAATAAACAAGGCTAACAGAAAAATGTATGATATTTGAAAAATGTTTTTATAAAAAGGGGAAGTAACTCAACTTTGTATTAATACAAGTCCTGATTTTAGTACATGTATTATGAAGAAACTCAGTAATAGTTGTCAGCAAATTCAAAACTTGAAAGAATATACAGCTCCTGTGATAAAGCTGTAATGTCATTACTGGTATTAATTTTCCATACATTAATACTTTAGTTTTTGTTAGAATTTTTATGATACAATTTATAAAACATAGTTGAATTAAGTTGAATCATGGGTGGATGATACACCTGGATGCAACCTGCACAACTGCCATGATTCCTGAATAGAAAATTATATTTACCAGTATTAAATAGTACACAGAACTTCTAGATTTCACCAACAATTCTGTAAAGTTTCAAGCAGATCATGTAATGCATTCTCATAAGATGTGAAAAAAATCCACCAATTTAATAGTGTTAAGTGTTCAATAACTCAGAAATAAGAAATAAAAAGTGTGCAGATTTGGAGTTCATTTTAATAATCTGCTCTTTAAGTTTGATGCAATTCAGATAGGTATTTGACATCCCACTTTATACAGCAAAATTCAATAACTTGGAAACAAAATTTTGGATATTCCATTGAAGTATATAGACTTTGAGGTTAAGCTTTCTTTAAAATATGTACAGAAGACCATTAGACCATCAAACAAATAAAAAACTGTGCTGAGTGCACCATGATACGACTGCAGTCAGTTGAACTCGGTTCACTTTGGGCAAGTATGGATAAAGTATTTGTTTTTGACATTCTTAAACATAAGGTCTTAAGATTAAAGACACAACAACTGGTTTGGAGACAATATTGCATATTTTGACATTCAATTCAAGTAAAAAGTTCTGCTTGCATGGACCACTTTAGTAATATTAAAAAATATTTGAATTCTGATAGAAATACAGAAGGGGTTTCAACAAGGAATCCAATGAAAAAAATATTCAAAATTTGACCAGAAATAAAAATGTAGATTTTTAGGGTGTGACCGTACTTTGGCCCCCTATAGACTGAAAATGCTCAATGCTATTTAATATCTGCAAAATATTCTTAAAACAGAATTTTATTTAAGAAAAAAAACAAAAACACACAAGTTAAAAAATAACTGCCCACATTGAATGAGAAATAAAACTTTTTAAACAATTTGAAATAAATGCATATTTTACCCCATTCGGTGTCAGCACTTGAGGTTTTTGATTTGTGAAAATTGTAGCATGAACAAAGATTTCATAATGAAAAAGCCCCGTGCAGGTCCGGGTGTCAAAAGAATAGGCCTGCAGCAGCGCTAAGCTTGTCGTAAAAGGCGACTAAATAGTGCTCAGAAACCTAGCCGGGGGTTAAGTCATTTACTACTGATTTCTGAAGTATAAACTATAATTAGTATCAAACATCACAATCATTTACAAAGTTTGTTCCATTTCCCATTTCTCCCAAATTTTTAAACCTGTCCAAATGTTAATATGCATTTGCATTCAAAAACTAAATTAAAAAGGTAGACCTATAGTAAGGGACCTAACTCCTGAAATCATAGATATGTTTGTATTATATTCAATTTCACCATTGCCTCCCAAGCTTTCATTTGAAGCAGAATAAAATGAATCCAAGTTAATTAGATGCTTATATAAGATTGATGTTAAATGCTGAATACAAACATTCCAATGATTTTTAAGAGTTGTGTTCTTATCCTAGGTCTACCTCCTTAACATCTAGTATTATCATATATAATTATACTCAAATGAAACCATTTTTTTTTAAAGAAGATTATTTCTTTGATGAACACAAGATTGTCCATAGCTGGACACTTTTTATCAATTTGAATTTTCCTACAAATTTCACTTGGTTAAAACCACTGCTCTTTACTTCCTGTTTATTAATCATAAAACATGAAAGATAGGATGGTGATTTTGACTGATAAGTTGTTGGAAGGAACTTCCTTATCACATTCCATGCTTCTTGACACATTACTTCAGTTGAATTGAAGACTAGATCTTAATTTTATTTGCAGAGACTATTCAATAATTGCCAGAAACATAATTATTAGTTATAGAAGAGGTATTGAATGATATGAATGAATAACATTTGGACTATATTTTCCAGTGAACTGGCTAAAGATACAATTTAAATAAATATCAGAATTATTTAAAGCCTACCAAACTGGGCCGTCCGTGTGAGACCTGACAGGGTAGTCAAGAATGTTACAAACTCCCTTAGTAGTAGTGAACTGGCAACTCAAGGTAGTTTGATCCTGAATGATCAAAACAAAAAAAAAAACAAAAATAATCTCATCATTAAATAATGTGATTGCAAATTTTTGTGGTAGTATAAAAATTGTGTAATGTTTGAAGTATATTGAACAAGGCATTCTCAAGTAATGATGCAACAGGTATATAGTGGATGGACAAATTGATAAGACACATGCAGGGGCGGATGCTGGATTTTAGATTGGGAGGGGGGGCACAATTGAAATTTTGCCATGCAGAGGGAGGCGAAAAATTTTTTGAGTTTTAATTTTGAAATATTCTTCTAGAGTAGGTGCAATATGGATATCTTTTGTGGTCAAATTATCAAGAAATTAAAGTTTCAACCTAAAGCCGCCTAAATCAACCCGAAAACCCATGCTTTGCAATTTTTTTTTTATTGGGAGGGGGGCGGACGCCCGCCACACCACCGCCTGAATATGCCCTTGACATGTACATTTGTATTCCATGTTCTCCCTGACTTAGTCTTTTATATACTTCATGAATGGCTAGATATTATGCAATACCACATCATTAGGCTTTTTGATATGAAAAATTTGCCATTATGATTGGTTGCTGTGTTATCGTGATGCATTGTCAATAAAATCTGATTGGTTAAAAGCAGCACTTCTTATGACTGTTCTCCTGTAACAATTGGTGAAATCAAAGATTAACAACTGCTAAAATTTCCCCTACGGCAGATGCTTTATGTCAAGTGGCCAAATATTCAATAGGAATCTTTGAGAAAATTTAACATTATAACAAATGAGACTGAGTTGATGTTTTGTGCTATTGAACTTCCAGTCGTTATGAAACCTATAAATATATTCATTTTTTAAATAATTGTGAAAAGTATTTTCAAGCTTCATGTTGCTAGTTCATTTCAAATTCATAAGAGAATCTAAGAAAGGGTAGTTTCAAATAAACAACTAATTTGTGTTACATTTTATTGAACAACATTTTATGATGATGATGATAACGATGAAGTGAAGTATGGACGATTCCAGTTATAATGAACATGAAGCTTCACTGTTCAGTTACATACAATACCAACTTCAACATGACCAGGTCTCAATATTCTTGTTCTGTTAGTGTATTACATAATAATATTCAGACTTATTTATGTATGTATGAATGTATGCTATAAATGCAATGACAGTTCAGATTTAAAAGAAAAATATTTACATATAGAAAGATTCAGCACTATAGAAATCTGTAAATATAAAACAACATTGTTGATCATCCCAGTACATAGCAAAATAGAATCTTTACATATCACAAAATAATAAAACACATAACATGTTTTGATAGAGCCTGATTTCAAATAACTGAAGGGATATTAAAAATTATATATTTTACCCCTAACAACACCTAAAATTCAGCCTTTCAACTGATTTTTTCTATCAAGCAAATAATATTCTACTCACAGTCATATGATAAGAGAATTCTAAATCCTCTTATCTTAATGTACTGGGTTTCTGTTTCTGTTCATTTCATTCTGTGTTGGGTAAAAAAGGAAATACAGAAGTATTTACATACACGTTCAGAATGGGAGAATGAGCGTTAAGTAATAGCTGTATACTTGGTAAACACAAATATCATTTCACAATTTAAGAAATATACGAACTTCTCATTATGTAGATCAGATGCAAATCCTTTGAAATATGCAAATTGTTCTTATATCAAATCTGCCAGAAAAATCTTTGAGCCTTCTTGAGAATAAGTGCTGCATGGGACCCACCTTGATGCAACTGATGACATTTTCTGAATTTGAATTGTGAATAAATATTTTACAAAGCAAGAGTTTCTAACACAGAGCATATGTAGCCATAGAACTTGAAAATTTGGAAATTTACCAATCCTAGTCCAAATACAGTGTTAAATACAGCATTACAAATAATTCAATTTTTGTTGAAACAAACTATTTTTTTCCCTTTGGAACTTGAAAAGGACCAGTATGAAATAAGGGCCCAAAATACAAAGGACCTGTTTTGCTAAAATCCTAAAAATCAATTTCAATCATTATCTGATGATAAAGAACCTTGTGTTAAAAGTTTCATACAGACCCATTCACAAGAACTTAAGTTACAGCACAAAATTTAAATAACTACAGATGATGACAATAGCGGCATACCATCATATGAATGCAAAACATTTGCAGTCACATAAAAAGCATGATGGTCATTATCAATGTTTCTGAATTTCAAATAATTTTAGACAAAATAATAAGCAATAACAGTTTAGTAAGATGGATCCCTGAATCTTGTAGCTTGTTCTTTCACTCTTCTCTCATATTCCGTTCTGTTTTGACTGAAAATAGTAAAAAAAAGTCTGTAAATATTCATAATAAATGAAATTAAAATGGCATATTAATATCTGGAGATTTAGACCTCAGAACTCATTAGGTTTTTATATCAATATTTTAGATGGAAATTTAAAATTCTGATTAAAAAGACCTTTATCTGAATGCTAGTCTATATAATTTAAAGTATGTTAATGAACTGCTTTGGATTATGTACATCTGATATGTTAGTGTCTTTGCACTGGATGGCAACATCCTTTTTAAAAGTTAAAGGTTAGAAGATTTTGAACGCATCATTTTTATCAGAATCACTGTACAGTGTTAGAGGAATGAACAGGTCAACTAGAGCTTAATATAACATCAGTCCTTTCATTAAGAACAGAAATAAACAAACAGTAAAAAAAAGAATCGTAATGGTAGAATCCAGATTTAAATTGGCGGAATTCCACTAAAAAAGTGAAAAAAAATAATCCCTGTTTATAAAAGAAAATGATGGAAAGTACCTCCTACAAAGGTACGTGCATTGTAAAAAGTCAAACTCCGTAACATCTTTTATTTCTGCATACAAATGTTGTGAATGTCTTGACAACAGCAGCCAAATTTCTAAATTATCTTTGCATGCGGTTTTAATCAACCATATCATCTCTGGAGTGTCACGAAAACAGAAGCCACATTAAGAAAATTACAACCCATCACCTATCAAAAACTGTCTTTATAAGAACTAAAAATCAATCCTATCCTTCTTTTTGACACATAGTGGTACAACCTCAAAAAGATCCATTTACTTCGACTCAAATTACTGTCTGGTCACCAAATGTCCAAATCGATATTGATGATGATAATAATGACAATGCCCAAAATATTGTTTTTGAACTATTGGTGGTACAATTTGAATGCAACCTCAAAAATAAATATAAAAAAATCGAGAAATTAAACAAATGTGTTAGTTGTATCTATTTTTCCATTAAAGTGTATTCACATTTATGTAATTTTTTTATTATCAAAATGGTTTTCAATTTTGTCCCAAAATTTCATAAATATGTCCTATGAAAGACAGCCATTGGCCAGAATCAAGCCTATGGCAAAATTTAATCCAGAGCACTGCTCAGACATCAGAATACTAGTGACAAACAAATGCATGGAAACAAACCATTACTATGTCTTTCATTTCCATGGATGAAGTGGGGACAAAAATTACACAAAAACTTACCAGTATATTGTATATGCTTCGGCTTGTGCTGGATCTTTTATATTAGGTTCATTTAATAATTCCTGTATACCCAATAAAATCTATAAAGAAAAGAATATTGACTGACGACCATTTTCCAATATCAGACATAAAAAATTGCCAACCCTTATGAAAATATGTGTGGTTTTATTAGTGTATAAACATCCTGTTTACCATCTCCAAATTGTTTACTGGAAATTAATTGACAGGGGTGTGTCAATTTTAGCTGATGTGCAGTCACCTGTGACTGATTTACCTGTAACTGACTAGTTGATTGCATAATTGAATTAACGGTACACGTTTAGCCCCATTGCGTATACGAATTAACTGAAGTAACTCTGAGAATTTTCATACATTTATTAGTTGTTTAATTAAGAAAGAAGTTTGACAAGTCCACTATTTTCCCACTGATCTTTCAGAGGTAACGAAAGCACTTGGAACTGAAACTACGAATCAGTCGTAGTTAGTAATTATTAATTCATCGATTGCATCGTTTTAACACAGTAGTCAACAAACCATTTAAATCAATATACAAAATGTGTTTGCGATTTTCTTCCATATATAATCAACATTTTTTTATTACTCGGAAGTTTTCGGCTGTCTGCCTATGTGATGAAAAAATCAGAGAGATATGATGTTTTGTTTACATGTTGGAACGTCCATTTGTGGTCGAAACCGAACTCGTTCACTTGCTCTGATATTTTGTAAAAGATAGAGTATGTGATGAAATAACACAATTTCAAATATTTATCTTAAAGTAACTACATAAACGTTGTTTTAAGTTTATTTTCGATCTGAGCATGTAAAAGACTGACACAAATGTCTGCTGAAGTTTGATAAAATGTCCGGAATGGGCAGTCAAAATTTCCAGACCCTTGACCTAAAGGTATTATTCAAATCTTATAATTCATTGTACATTTATGGCCAGGGACAACTGTTCTACATGTGAAAACACACTTCCCTAATCACCAAGGAAATCAGTCATACTTGTTTAATTGTGACAGCAGGTCTCCAATCTTTTTCCTCATCTAACAGTGAAAGACAAACTGTTCCTGATGGGTAAACATTCGGATGAAATAAAGGTGGTTCAAATTTACCTGAAATTATACAAGATCTACCAATTAGAATACATGCTGAGAATGTAAACTTGTAAAAGAACCATAACTTTTTACTAATAGATACAGCACAATGACATTTAAGGGTGTTAACCTGTACTTTTATGTTCAGTATATATATTAAAAAAAGATTTTAAATTCAAGGAAAATTTCATGCTGACAAAACTTAAAATTCAATTTAAACAGAAACATCAAATGTCCTATTCATTGTGTTCAACTCACTGTTTTGTGTGTTACATTCTAGCATTTCATGAAAATTATCTTACACTTAGGAGGTGAACTTGGAAAATCTTCTTTAAAAAGCATTCTTAGTCTGTATAGTCCTCCTTCCCATGGAGTCTGAAAATAAAATACACATACAATTGTAAGTCATTCAACTTATTAAAGAAAACATAGACAAGTCTTTTTATTTGCATCTTATATCTAACAAGAGGCTCTAAGAAGTTTGAAATGCTCACCAGGGTCTCTTATGGTTACATTTCAAAATTAATTATAACGAAGTATAAAATTTAAACTTCTAATAATCATACTATTTCAGTACGGATTAAAATGGAACAATTCCACACAATTTAACAGTTTACCACTTTTTAAGTGCACACAAATTATTAAAAAAAAAAACGCAAAGGTCATATAATGAGTTGCATCTGTTGAATAAATTGTAGTCATTATAATTCTGCCCACTTCAGGCCATAAAAAAAATAAGTTGATTTCCTGATACCCTCTCTACCCTATTTTTCGGGTGTTTTTTCACACTAAAGATTACTGAATTGGCTCAAGCACCATTGAAGTGTAGATTGTTTACCAATGTACAATGTCTTTGAAAAATATAAATACCTACACATACCTAACATGTTTTTTTTCTACCTGGTAGCACAAAATAAGACTTTCATTTATTTTTGGCCTAATTTGTTTAAAGCATCCTTTACACAGATGAAAACAAGAGCTTGTAGAGCTTTAAATAGAAGGCAACTGTATTAATCATTGATTAGATGCTTGAAAATTGAGTTTACTGGTGACAAGTTTTACAGTCAAATAAAAATGCAAAGTTAGGACAATATTGGTATAACATTTTTTTCACCTACAGATGACGCCAAGACGGTACCATACACAAGGAGTAGCAAACAAATGGTTCCATATGCAAAAACTGTAAGTATCCAATTGTACATACCCCTTTCTTTCCTGGAATTGCGCATTCCCAGTTCAATAAATTCAAAGTACCATCTGGATTCTTTGTTGGTCTGGCAACAAATCCCTACAAAACAGTTTAATTCATAAATTGTTTGTGTCAATAAATATTCAATAAATTCAAAGTCTTAGTACAACAGTTTTTAATTGCCAAGGGTCTTTCACATAGATTATCTGAAGGTATTCCATGTGACTGGCTAAACTTACAACATATTATTTACAGGGTCATGCCCCTGAACATATAAGATAGCCATACATGTACATGACTATATGTTCTCTCAAGGATTACAAAATAGAGGGGCACAGGGAAGAGGGCACTTTAGTGCATGTTTTTTTTTCAACCAAAAAGGGACATTAATCTTAGTTTTTTTTAAATATGTATGTTTGCACGAAGTCTGAAATATTTTCCTTCATTTTTTTTTTCCTCTTGTAAGTTTGTATAATTTTAAACAGAGTGATGGGAATGATATAGAGATGGAAATTGAAGAGGAGGAGGAGGAGGAAGAAAGGTTTGAAATGGAGTACCAGAGACAGTGTGAGGAAGATGGTAATGAAAATGGATGTGATAGTGATTTGGATGAAGACCTTGTTTTTGAAAGATTATTTGAATTTGCAAGAGATTAAGTAATTGATCAGTTATATATGACTATATGTTATTGAATAAAACTACATTTAAAGTCTTTAATTGCATGCCTAGTAGACTAGTCATGGGAAAAAAAAGTCATATGATAACTTAATGAAAAGGTCTGGGCTACAAAACTTTGAAGTTTGGTAGGTTGGCTACCAAACCCTAAAAACCTATTTTGATCCCAGGTATTCTTATTGCATACCTAGACTATGTGTGAATGGACAGACTGTCTGGACATATTTCGCAAACTGAATAAGTTTTACTGTATTAATGTATGCATGACACACCCTTATTGTATAAAAGACAGTTGACCAAGTGCTTTGTGAAAACATGCATTTTATATAATGAACAGAATTTAATAAACCCTTTTTGTGATGAACCTAAATGAATTATTTAAAGTTTACAACTCTGCCCCCATAATAAATTGACATCACATTCTCCATATTTTTTGAATACTGTGTTGATGATTATTAACATTGCACTTGGAGGATATATCACTTCTAAGTAGACTGTACATCCACTACAATCTTGTACTTTGAAGCAAGTGATTCTTTACATTATCACATACTATGAGGTGAAATGTAACAAATATTCAATAATGTTGCAATACTTAAAAGAAATATCATTTTCTAAAACTATTGCAAACCCAACTTTTGGTAAATGTACTGTACTGTGGAAGAATTACAATTTTTTTTTAAATATTTAAATATAAGGGAGGTAACTGATATTCTAAATTGAAAAAAACATGTGCAACATGCAACTGATTACACATGTGGTTCTACAAAACTTAGACCTTAGGCATGATAAGGGTGGGGTGCAGCACCCCTCTAATTTGCCTTAGCTAGGACACTGCATGTGAACCTACATGTACCAATGGGTAAGTCATTTCCACCAGAATGAAAACCTTTCTACAGTTCTACTGTGGAAACAGAAAATCTACCACTTTGTGAACATTTAAACAGTCAGTGACCATTGTCAAAATAATCTAGAAAACCCAGCATTCAAACCCAAAAATTCATAAAATTTGTGTTTCAATCTCCTTTCTTTGATTATTAATGTTGTTGGAAACTAGCATTCTTGAATATTTGATGTATATTTCCCAAAAAAATTTATGTCATGGTATGCAGATAATGAAACAAGAGGCTCCCAGGAGCCTGAATTGCCCAGCTGGTTTATTTTTCACCTTTCAAGGGCAGTAACTCTGAACAAGGTGTCATTTGAAAACTTTGATCCGATAAAGCCCTTAGAGACCTCATCATAAAGATCATTTCATCAATAAAAAGTTTTTTTTTAAATCTATTATAGTTTTCACAATATTGCAAAAAACGTCATTTTTGCCTTTCAAGGCCAATAATTCTATCAAGGAGTTGCACGACACCTTTGTCCCAACACACACTGTTGTAGAGCTCTTCAAGCAAAAGGAGGAAGGTCACGTTTATTTTTAAATATCTCTTAAAGTTTTTGAGAAATATGTAGAAATTGGTGACTTGACCACTGTGGTTTAAAAACAGCAATGGTGGCCATGTTTTACACTTGATCTACATAAACAGTATTTTCTTTTAAGTAAAAACTCTAAGGATGCTGGTGACCAAGTCTGATAACAATCCACTGAGTGGTTTTAGAGGAGATTTTTAAAAGAAAGTTAATGACAAAATACAACATGGATGAATGCCAAGTGATGACAGAAGCACACATGGCCAGCTAAAAAGGGCTTAAACTTCAATTAACACATACAGGACACTTGTGGAGTCTTATTGAGAATGAAGAAATATAGTCCATGAAGGTCAAGGGAAAAGATTAACTGTCGCCCACTTGCCAATGGCGACCAGAAATATGCCTGGGCGACCATTTTTTCTACTTTACGAATTGCAAAAAAAAATTATTGTAAACAAATTTGCGGTCGCAGGGTTCTCATTAAGTGCCGGCAACAGGAGATTTCGCCATTTACTTTGACAGTGACGCCGGCTACTTTGTTGGCCCAAAAAAAAAAAAAAAGGTATCTTTTGGTAAATGAGGGCCCTCAATGGTGCCATCTACTTTTAATTTATCCACCTACTTTAAAACTTACTGAGAACCCTGCATTCGGAGTTTTAACATTGGATCGGAAACTTAGCATCCCTAGTTAAATTTTATCTGAAACCAGTTCTTATAATACAGAAATCCTTTAGAATTGCTTATTAATTTCCGCATCCTGTATTTCGTAAAATGTGGAATTTTTAAGTACCAAAATTTTGTCCGAAAACGTCTGGGCTACCAACTTTTTTTCTCAACTAATTGATTTTATAGTTTAGTAGCCCAGGTGGCTACTAGCCTCAAAAAGTTAATCTTGACCCCTGAAGGTAGTGCATATAACTGAATAACGTTAATTCAAAATAGGGAAAAGAGAGATATCCGAATTCTAGAATATTCAGCATAGTTTTACAAGAAAACAAACTTCATGCATGATGTTTTCCATAAACTTCACACATAATTAACTTCTTACGCAATGAAAAAAGCTACATTTTTGTACCAGTTTTCAAACCAAATCTCCAGCTGAAAAAATTACTTATCTCCAGTTTTAAAGGAACCACTTAATCACTTGTATGGATAGCAATTGATAGAATGATTACATTGGAACTAGCTGTTTGATTTATATTTCTGCTGTCAGTGTCTGATGAAGCAATGCAATAAAAAAACTTCTTTCTTCTACACAATGATTAAACAAGAATTATAATAAGACTAAGCTTTCACATCACATGTACAATGTTAGTATAGGTCTCATTAACCACTTCTAACATTTCCATTACTTTACATGTTAAAAATGTAATTTTCAAATTTTCACTGTGAATTCCCAGGACAAATGACATCGTAAATTTGCATACCATTGCAAAGCCTAGAAATTAAGCTTTCAAAACTATTGTGCTAACGGTACAATGATCATAGAAATTCTTCACAAAATTTACATGAATAAATAATACTAAAAATCCTCATTTAACCTTTTCTGCTGACTGACAACACGGAGGAAAATTACTCACACACATAAACAATATTTATACACTTTTAAAGTAAATAACCAATATGATTTTGAAGTACACATCCTCGGCTTAATTTTAACTACTTTTGATCAGAATACACATAAATAATGCACTTACAATGTACTGATCTAGGCTCAGTGTGTTTTTGGTACCACAATGTACACAAAGTGGGGGTGGCCATTTGACCCAGAAGTGGTTAGTGAGACAATAGAAGGTACACGGGATGTTGTCTCTCTGACATATTCACTATATCCATTCTTGTTAAAAGTTGAATATTTGATAAATAATTTCATTTGTACTCACAAATGGATGATCCTTCCTCCATCCCTTTCTTTCTTCACTTAGCCTTCCAATAGCTATACCTGACATTGCTTTGTATTTTTCTACAAAGAAAAAAAAAGAGATGAATAAAGGTTGAAGTCTCTGACCAGAATGAAAGTGGCCTAATAAAGGTCTTCAAAATGTCATGTACTTGTAAGAAATAAACAAGGTTTATGAAAATGCTTATTCATTGCCCTTTTTTGGCTACTAATTCCCAAATAACTATTGTAGGATCATAGACCTGTATCTTCAAAAACAAAATACATGTACATTTGACCACTCTAGAACAGGACTTGTACTAAAGGGAAATCTGAAGTTTGTTTATTATTCAATTTGTACATCGTGTACAAAAATGTATAAATAAAATATGTCTACTAAGAATAGTTTATCATGCAGTTCAAAATGGCCAAAGTATCAGGTGATCTCAGTATTTCTAAGTGTAACAAGATTAGCAAAAAATAATCAGGTAACACACTTTAATTACAGGTTTATGTTGGGATGGAACCTTCTTGTTATAGTACACTTCCTATAACATTAACTTTTACTCCAGAATTGTAAAGATATCCGAGAAAGACAAGTGGAATTTGAGATTAAGAAACAGAGTTCCAAACTATTATTTGCTCATTTTTGGCATCATTTTGAACAAATATACGATTTTTTTCAACAAAAGGAGGAGGTCCGATTGTTTTTAGACATATTCAGCCTAAAAATGTAAAATCCCAAATGGTTAGGGCTATAATTTACAGCAATTGCATATCAATTCCAAACCTTTCTTTCATCGAATGAAGCCTTGTAGAATTATTTCATAAATACCTGTAATTACATTTTAAGTGAGTAAATATGTCATAATTGAATGAATTTGAAAGATTTGATAAGCCATCCGATCATAGGGAATGTAAATATTGTAATTTCAAGAAGAAAGCCTGAAAGGAAAAATAGCTATTCAATTAGATGACTATCGAACCGAAACTATCTATCAAGTAAGTTCAGGAGAAAAGGTGTGAAACTCCCTGTTTACAAAAAAAATTCTACAGTTGAGGATTTGATATGAACGAGGTGAAAGGTTTTTTTTAACTTTCAATGCACTCCTTCGTCAGCCTTACCGCTGGAAATTTGGTCACGTGAATAAGGTTAATTGGACGCTTGACGCCTTGGACACTCGACAGAAAAAAACAGTCAATTGACTCAGAAGAAAAAGGGGAATAACTCATTTGTTGATGATGACACCAGTCAGTCGTTGATGGAGAAATCAGAGATAAACCTCGTTGAATATCTAAATCATAACATAAGAAGTCTGAGAGACCTTAAAGATGTTTACAAAAGTGTCAAGGAAACCGTACATTCTCTTGAAGTTCAGGTAAAACGATCACATACGTGTCCATCTATCTGGCATGATTGGATATCTTGAAGTTGAAAAAGGTCTGCGACACATATCTCAAGAATAATGATGTCTCCAACATGGTTGCATCTCAAGTTTAGATTTAAGTAAATACTGTGCAACTGGCGCATTAATATAAGGCAGGTATAACCTGTAATCCCTTTTGGGTGTCCAGAGCCGTTTTCTGATATGTTTCATTTGGCTGCCCAAATAAGAAAACTGCTCCGGACACTGAATCCCAAAAGGGATTAGTGTTACCTGTAAGAGGACAATGTTGAATACATAGATATGTTTAAAAAGCTTCTTGTCTGTTTTCTCCCTCTTGTCGCTTTTTGTAGAATCATGATGGTTCTTGTCACTTCTTGTGACTTCTTGACTCTTCTTGTCACTTATTAGTAAGACCGGTATTACATACTGTTTGTACTTCAGATTTCCTAAATAAGCCAGAAAGACCTCCTCTTGTAGCATGTCGGAAATAAATTTAAATAATTTTTGTAGACCATAAATAAACACATTTTAGTGAAAAAAGATATGAAAATACAGAACTTTGTATGGGAAGCCCCGAAAAGCGTGACTTCCTGTCAAGCTGAAATCAGACTCCCAGTTCTTTCCTCTTTTCTCTATCCAGGACTTGACTTTTTATAAGCAACTCTGCGGGTGTTTCTAGAAAAGGAGAGGACGCTTACCCTTTTAAACAGTGCACATGGTCCATGCATCCATTTTTAAGTGGAGTCTGAGTTGCTCATTCACTTTTATTATTTTGTATATATGATTTTGGTGACTTTATGTTCTTTGTTGTGTATGTGTGTCTATTTAACATGTCTGATCTTTGTCCCTGGATTACATCTTGTCCTTGGCTGTTGCCTTCTGCCCTTTTAACTTGACTCAAAACACCCTTTCGCCTTTTCATGTTTATAAATCATTTTGTTAATTAGAAGAGCCATAAGTCTGATAAAAAATGTTTATCACTGTCTAAACAGGTAAGGGAAAGTTTTTATGACTGGTAAATAATCATCAAGAAGTAATCAGCTGATCAGGGTTATCATTTGATGATTGAATCCCAATTGGATCTATCACAATTTTATGGACTATTAATAACATAAATACTGTCAATTTAACAGGACTAAATTGTGTTTGACCATGTGTGTAACAATTATAAAATTACAGGTTTATTTATCTAATTGTCAGTTACCTCCTTTACAATTTTCAATTTTCTGTATTTTCAAAAGTAGAGTATTTTTGCCCGAAGTTGTATTTGCAATAGTTCTGGAAAATACCATTCTTTTAAATAAGTGATGATTTTGGTAGTTTGGTAGCAGTAATATTGATTGTTTGTTACATTTCCAGGAACACAATACCTCATGGTATGCAGTAAATGTAATGAAACACATGTCAAAGTTAACCAATCTCATTATATGTAGCTACAAATGTATGGTATTATGAAAGCTTAAACAGCAACAAGTAAATAGGAGTGAATTGATTTTAAATTGAGTAAGAGAAAATATGGAAAACCCTCAAAAACAAAATCTGGAGTCAACTGAAAAGTGCTTCTCAAACTTGAGAAAGTGCCTTCCGTTGACACATGTCCTTTTCAATTTCTAGCTGGAGCACTTGTTACTGTACCCATTTCTATGGAGTAGTTTCTTTTAATGAAACATGCGGCTTAGTGTTAGACCATTTCTATTTAGTTGCAGACATGTGGTTGATAACATTGGAATGTAATTGATTAAATTACAATTACTTTTACATTTTATGGTTACAGTTACAATTAAATTATTAATTTTTGCATTGCAATTAATTAAATTACAATTACTTAAATCATGTAATTGTGATTACTTTTGATTACTGTATATTTTTATCAAAGATAGTAACTAATACTACAAATTTAAACTTTATTGGTACATTTGTATATGTTTAATGAAACATTCTATAGAACCACTTTTGAGGTACATGTAAATAATAGTCAGCATGTTTTCAAAACATGTACATGTACAACAAAACAATGTTTGCATTGAATTAAATGTTTGCATGTGGTTTTTGCATTGCCTGAAATGACCAACGTGCATTTTTTGCCTTTGGCTTTGACTGGACCTTTTCCAAAAAACAACTAGGAGCTTATAGAGGTGTCTTTGACATGATCTGGTGACACTAATAATGTTTACATATGTGTTTGGACAAGAACTCACTCACTTCCCACTTGATTAAGACTGAAAACTCTTAATTATGTTTTTTGATAAAATCAATGATCATCAAGCTACAAGAGAATGAAACCCCAGTTTAAGATATAAACAACTTAACCAGCATTTGTTTGTTTAGTACATGTAACTGAAATGGCTTTGATTTCACAGCTATTTTCAATACTTGATTGGCAATGTAGTATGAAGTGTCAAAAAGTAAATGATTCAAAAATGACATTTTCATTTCAATTGCATATGGAGCTAGCATACATTATCAAATAAAGAATGCATTAAAGGATTTTTAACATAACTAGAATTAACTTCAGGATGGAACTTTACAAAATCGTATTGAAAAAAAGAAAAGGTCCATAGGGCACCCCTTTGGTTGATAGAATAAGCAGAGAAATATTAGATCAGATGCCAAAAGAATCTCCTTCCCTCAAAAAGTATTGAAAATGTAATCAAAATAAAAGTAATCAGAAAGTAATCATGGTTACTGTCCATTTTGGTCCTATAATTATTTAAATTAAATTACAAGTAATCATATTTCTAATGATTACTGATTACATAGGTCTAATTACGATAGGCTTGGCTTTTTACGTCTTCTGGGATGTGTGTGTGTGTGTGTGTGTGTGTGTGTGTGTGTGTGTGTATATATATATATTTTCTATAGAGGATTCAAGTAGTTCTTTTTCAAATTTTCCCATTCACATTGTGAATGGTTTTGAAAAAGAACAATTTTACTTTTAATGGAGACCATAAATGGTACAGCTATGGGTACCAAAATGGCTCCGTCTTATGCCAACATTTTCATGGGAAAATTTGAAAAAGAACTACTTGAATCCTCTATAGAAAAGCCTCTGTCCTGGTATAGGTTTATTAACGACGTGGATATGAAGTGGATACATGACGAAGAAGAATTAAACAATTTTATCGCTCGTGCCAACAATCAACATTTTTCAATTAAGTTCACTCACGAAACATCTGCTACTAGCATCTCGTTCCTAGATACCTCCAGCACCTTATCGGGGGGAGAGCTCTCCATGGACCTATACTCAAAACCAACTGACACACATCAATATCTTATGCCTAAGAGCTGTCATCCATCTCACCTGACTAAGAGTATACCATTCAATCAAGCTTTTAGGCTAAGACGCATTTGTTCAAATGACGAATCCTTAAAGAAATGTCTAGGTCAACTGAAGAACAATTTAAGAAGAAGGGGATATAGAAACAAGACCAGCAATGAAGGGTTCCAAAACATTCACAATATCCCAAGAAGTAGTCTGTTACAATACAAGGCAAAGAAAAAATGCAAAAGAACCCCTTGTGTTCTAACATACCACCCCTGCCTTAAAAACAGCCACAACACCATTCGTGAGCACTGGGCCTCTGTCGAGAGAAACTCAACATTATCCAAAGTCTTTCCTGAACCACCTATGATAGCTGGCCTAGGGTGCTGGACTTTGTGCAGGGGGTGTTACCATAGATGTCACAGCGGTACAAGTTCGAGTCCCACGGAGGGAACGACCAAAAATTTACATCACAAATTTGACAGTTCTAACATCGTTTGGAATTTTTCAGACCTTTCTATACGTTTATATATCTCCCCTGTATCAATTTGATCCGATGGAGCAGTGTAGTAAATAGAGTCGTCACATTCTGAGACGTTTGTATAATATTGATTTGTTGTGACATGCATCATTAATTTGATCCTCTCTCCTACATAATGACATCTAAAATGAACTGTCCCCTACTACCAAACATTGTGTACTAAGTTACAGCCCTAGATTAATCCTACAAGGAGGAATGACCCGACCAGCGAAAAACTATATTTTAATATAGCCTAGCTGGCCGAGTGGTCTAGGGTGCTGGACTTTGTGCAGGGGGTGTTGCCATAGATGTCACAGCGGTACGAGTTCGAGTGCCGTGGAGGGAACGACCAAAAATTTGCATCTAATACGTTGTGAATTTTTCATAAATATTTGAAATATAACAAGAATACATGTAAGTATGGCGTATATGTCAAAGAGACAAAAACCCCATTGGGATGATATACATTCCTTGCAAGGTAAAGAACCCTGCTGTGGTATTCGATAGGAATAGGAACGTTTTCGCTCTGCCACAGGAGGCTAAATTGCCCAACCCTACACATCCCTCCCTTTTATCTTGTGGCAATTGAAGTTTGTTGACCCTATTGTCCTTGTGTCCCATCCCTCTATAGGGAGCTTATGCCATCACTTGGCGCTCATTGTCGTTAGTTTCGTTGTTGTCGTAGTGGACAAATTTTCAATAATCTTCTTCTCTCAAACTACTAGACTGACAGGTTTTAAACTCGGCATGGTTGTTCCTTAGGGTGTTCTGCACAAAATGACGTTGGGATTTTTGATCCATGAAAAAACATGGCCACTGTTACTAAAAATAGAACATAGGGGGTCAGATGGCAGTTTTTTGCAAATAACTAAAAAATCGTTGCCTTAAGCAATTCAGGCTGTGTAATATTGTTCAGTATTATGAGACGAACCAATGCTGAAATTTTCAAAACAATTCATCAACTAATGTAGGAGTTACGGCCCCTGAAACAGTTTTGTTTTCCATGTTTCGCATGTGCAACTTTGAAAATCTTCTCAAAATCCATTGCACAGAATTCAATGAAAGTTGGCACATGTGTTCCTCAGGGTATCCCACACAAAATGTGTATTGGGATTTTTTATTTGTGAAAAAAACATGGCTGCTGTTACTTAAAATAGAACATAGGAGTCAGAAGGCAGTTTTTTGCCAATAACTCTAAAACCGTTGCCTTTAGCAAATTTCTGGCATAGGTAAAATTGTTAAGCATCATGAGAAGGACCTATGCCGAAATTTTCAAAACCATTCATTTACTGATTTTGGAGTTTTGGCCCCTGAAACAGTTTTTTTTGTTGTTTTTTTAACATGTACAACTTTGAAAATTTTCTTCTCTAAAACCATTAAAGATCATTGAATGAAAATAAGCATAATAGTTCTTTAGTGTATTGTGCTGAAAATGACTGTTGTGATTTTTAATCTGTGAAGAGATATGGCTGCCTATACTAAAAATGTAACTTAGGGGTTGGAAAAAAATTCAAAAATAGTTGCCTTTAGCAAAATTCTGGTTCAGGTCATGAAAATGCTATTAAAAGCATTTCCTGCATTTGACAATTTAATTGATTTTAACTTAGCCTGTCTCATTCCTCAAGTTTTTCAAATAAGCAAATGGTTAACCAGGTGAGTGATTCAGGCTCTCTTGAGCCTCTAGTTTCATTTGGACATCATCATTTCATGTTCATTTTATCACCCCCTTTCATGTTCATCGCCTGAATATAGCTGAAATATTGCCACTCGGGCGTTGAACCCCAATAATCAATCAAATCGCCCATTGGGATGAAAATGTCAGCCCAAGGCCACCCATTGGTCTTCAATGAATGATGAGGAAATCCTCATACCATAGGGCATGCTGCAGCTGGCCCCAAAACATCAATATACACAGGTACAGCGAAATAGTTGCCCCTTTATACTCTAGAAGCGAAAAATTCCTGACATGAGACGGGTGCAAGAAATGCGGAGGGCTTAAAGTACTTTGGCATGATCACAACCCTCCCCCTTTAAAATCTGGCCACTGTGGAAAAATATTACACAATTAAACACACCTAAAAATCAGTTCAAAAAGTTCCCTTGTACAACAGAAATAAAGAAAATGAATATAATTACACAAATGTACAAACTAAGGTCTACTAGCAATTAACTGACATGCCAGCTCCAGACCAGTTTAAACCTACAAAACATTATGTCTCCATCATATGTAAAATCAATCCCAATTCATCATGCAGGATTGAAAATAAAGGTACAATACATCCAAAGAGTATAGATTCTCAAACTCCCATTTCTGAGTCACTTTTCAGAGAGACTCCAGGAAATTCCCAAAAATACCATAGAAATCCTGTAGTGATCTTGGCATCCTTCCTCAATAGAATAAAAAAATAAAATATTCCCAGCTGAGAGTTTTTCATTGCCCTTATTTTTTTTTACTGTATCATCTGCATTCTGTCTTACCTGTCAGCTGAACATGATTACAATACACTAGGTAATCAAATATTTGGAGTGACTCCAAAATACCCCCAAAAAGGCAATTAAATACTTCTAGATG
Organism: Perna viridis; assembly: GCA_037379345.1. NCBI lineage: Eukaryota > Metazoa > Mollusca > Bivalvia > Mytilida > Mytilidae > Perna > Perna viridis. The sequence continues at coordinate 23,019,557 of CM074514.1, read as the reverse complement.
GGAGAAATCACTTGAATGATTTTAGGAGTGGACTCTGTAAAATTCTGTGATCCACTGGACACCAAAATAAAAGTAAGAGAATACTCCTTCTCTGGTTGTACTGTATATCATAAGTCATACAATAAGGACACAACCCATGTTATGCTAATAACTGCTTTAAAATATAGTGTTTTAATTTCTATGTTTAAACCCTATGAGTGAATCAATGTTAATACCAAAAAATGCTATCCTTAACAATTTGACAACAATATCCTAACTATATTCCTTATGAATGAGTCTATTCAATGGTTAAGTTAACTTATTGGATGAGTATCAAGCTTTCCGTGCTTTGTGTAGAACATTACCATAAAACAAAGGGTGAGAGATACCTGCACGTATTAATCCATTGCAAGTACATCTATATTTGAGAGTGAGTTCCTTGTATCAGTTGAAAAATTTTGTGAATGTTTTTTACAAGCACATGATATCGATAACTTTAATGGAGTAATTCCTCTGTTATATAAAGATTCCTTTTGTTGAAATCCAAAATATTGTTACAAATACAAGTAAATTGAACCAAAGGGGACAACACCATCTAAAAATGGATAGTTGATTGTAGGGGATGAAAAATCGTTTTTATTGTACATTTTAGTATTAACTTTACTATTATCAATATGAATAAGATCAAGAAACGGACATTCTTTATTGTCAATATTTGCTTCATTCATGACAGTTTTACAGAATATAAATATTGAAGTCAACTTTGTTTAGAGCCAAAATATCATCCAAATATCTAAAGGTGTTATTAAAATTTTCTACAAAGTATTGTTTTGGAAGGGTATTTATTTATTCTAGCCAAAAATTGTGATTTGTAACAGTACAGAAAGAGGTCTGGTCTATTTGTAGAGCAATGACTTGAAGAGGAAATCAAAATATATTTATAATGTGATTTGTGAAGTTTGGGAAGCCAGTACATAGTGGGAACTTCCATGCTGCTGGGCTGTATTATATGTACACAACTCTATTCACTACACTGCTCCATCAGTTCATGTTAGATACAAGGAAGATAATTAACATTAGCATATAAAGGTCTGAAAACTTCACTAAATATTAGAACTTTCAAACTTACTTGGCAAATTTTGGTTGTTCCCTACGGTGGACTCAAACTCATAGTGCTGTGACATCTGTGGCAAAACCGCCTGCACTAAATCCAGTGCCCTTCACTACTCAGCCAGCTAAGCTAAAAACATGGTTATGGGAAAACAGACTTACAAGTACTATGATGAACAAGATATGAACAGATGGCATTCATTCCCCTTTTTATTTTCACATAGGTCCTTATAGGCAAACAATTTTAAGGTTTTTAATGCATCTTCCTAACACACAGCTATATTATGTATTTTTGAAAAGGTCTTTTGTCATACTTTTGGAATTGCTCGGTTGTAATTATGGGAAGTGGTCACATTTTTTTTTAAACTGTGAAAAAAACCAAAAAATTAGTATTTCAAAATCAAATAACATTTAAAGAAAAATTTTGTTTGAAAAAGAATAATATTTTAAAATTACATCAAAATTGTTATTTAATCAAGTTAAATCTAACCTTAATTCATTTTTAATGAAGTTCTCTGGAATTAAAGAAAAAAATGCATAATTTTGTATAAAAAAATTACCTGTCTGTCAGTTGTAGGTAATTCAAATGGTAGCTCAACAATTTTTCTGAAGAAGTACCCAGTAATCAGGTGTCACCATGGAAAGGAAATATTCCATTAGCTTAGAAAAAGCATAGTCATTCTGAACAGGATCAGCTGCTGGTTGCACCAGTACTAAGTGAAGAAACTTTTTAATCGACAGCTAGTGATTATTTGATTGTGTTGCCAAGTTTTTTTTTAATTTTTGATCCGGCTTATTTCCTCACAAACATGAAATGCAGTACTAACTGTTGATTGGAAAGAATCCTTTTCATCAACTGTTTCAGCATTCATGTCAAATTTGACATCATATAGGCGGAAAACAGTGAGAATATAGTACCAGTACAAACATGCAAAGCTTGACAGCTACCATCTAACCTCATGATGTGAAGCATAAATTCTATGAAAATGTAAGGTCTCAATTAGAACCTTTGTGTGCAATGACTCAGTGCATTTGGTCAAAGGAATTCAAATAAATGTTCCTTTCTATGTTGCTACAAGATTTGCCATTGAAAAGACATGAAATAAACCCTGTGAATAAAAATGGCAAAGTCTCTAAAAATTTCATCAGTGTCTTATGTTCAAATTAGGATATATTTATTGAGGAACAGCATTTTTAATTTTGCCTTTTATAACTGAAGCTTCTAAATGCGTTATTTTGGTTTTGTTAGTATTATCTTTCTGTGAAGTTGATGCAGACATCCGTAGTTTTATACATTCCTTTTTCACATATGAAACTAGCAGCTCTGAGTGTCTAAGGAAATGTGTGAAGACTTTGTTGTATGAAGTTTGACTTCCCTGACCATGATTCACATCAACAACTATGTTGTCCCTGAAATATTTTTTAAAAGAATAGTTGAAGTCTAAAAGGAGTGCATTTAAATGATTTGTCTGTTTGCAGAAAAGATTTGTGATTTTTCAGCATGAGACCATTTTTTCTGATTGAATATCTCTTCACTTACAGATTAAACACAGCTCAATTGCCTCTTATTTAAAAGGCTTGTAAAATATTAATTCTCATCATTGATCTTCATTTAGTGAATAAATCCCTTCAAAGTATTTGAAATATGATTAAAAAGGACTTCTGGAAGTTCATATAAGTTATTTTAATAGGAAATCTAAAGCAATCAAATCTTATGTTATGAACACTTTTTTTCATTCAATCCATACCAAAATTAGCCATGTGTTAGGTAGGTGCATTAAAAACCTTAATGGGTGGCCTTTTTCAAAATTGGCGCTCGCCTATTAAAAAAATTAGCTTTTTTTATTGAACATAGTTTTTCAATTAATCAACTTGTCATTTAATAAAGTTATTTTTTTCTGTAGAACTATTTTACTTTTGTAATCAATAGAAATTCAATTACAGAAACTAGTTTAAATAGGAATTTAAACTTTTCAGTTACAAGAAGCTGGTGCCAGCCTGCCTGGAGAAATAGACTATGCAACACAAGGTTCTGATGATACACAGTCCAAAGTGGTGAAGTTACAGCATCGTAAGGACAGTGTACATCATCAGGTGGCTGAGCATGTACGCAATCAGACTGATGTATGTAAAGATCTGGACAAAGCTACATCAGATATACACCAATTCCAAAGATATCTGGCCTATCTGCAGCTGATTGAGAATGTTGAAAAAATAAGGTACATACATGTACATGTGTACCGTTATATGGATTTTTTCTCAAAATTTTTGTATAAATTAATCTATAACAAAGTTAGGATTTGAATATTGCAATGCTTCTCACCCCTATTTGTTTTTTTTTTACAAAGTATTAATCATATTCCATTGATATAAATAATAATTATGATGTAAAATGCAAATTAAAAATATAAACACTCAAAATTGTTTCCCCTTGCCAACAAAGTTGGAATTTGAATATTGCAATAGTTTTTTGTTGATTATTATAAGAATAAAATTTAAATTTTATAGATATTATGGTGAGAAACAATCCATGAAAAGATACTTACAAGTTACAAGTGTTTTATTCTTTAAATCAATGATTAAAGATTTCTGTTTTGTACCTGTTAAAGTCTCTTATTATAGTTCAGATATTCAGACAGCTATCTTAACAGACATTATCCAGGATGCAGTACAAAGTTTTCAGAGCCTGACACAGACATATCACAAGCATACTGGAACACATTGTCACCATCTGTTGAGTTTTATAAAGGACACAATATTGTTCTGGTATAAAATTCTGCATGACAGACTGGCAAGGTTGGTTCATTTTAACAAAACCATTGTAATTAACTTATCAATTAATTACTGACAGAAATTTGCCGAATCACAAAATTCAAAAACTATGAAACACTGAGGCATCATTTCTTGTATAAGACATGGGGTTACATGAATGTAGTTCTGTTGACATACTCTGGTAGAGCTTATCATTGCAGGATTTGGATTTCTATTTCAATGTTTTTGGTTTTGAGTACTTCCTGTATACAATTTATTTCTTAATTTTGAACTTCCTGTGTATTTGGTTCTAATGCATGCTTCTGATAAGAAGTTACTCCTTGAAGCATGTGTACACCATGGTGATATTTGCAATATTTAAGTCATTGGTATTTTGGCATTTATCATTGTAGTCAAATTTAGTAATTATTGTAAAAAAAATAGACTTCGTTCTCCTTATACAATGTAATAATAAAACTGGTATTTTGTTAATGCTTAATGAAGGGATATAAATCTTGAAATAGCAAAACCTAAAATTGCCTTTTAATCTGAAGTGATAAAATACTCCTATTATTTTGAATTTTCAGTAATAGCATGATATTCCCTCCAATGCAGTTGGAACTACTAAGCCTTCCTTGATACACAGAAGAAAAACCTCACTAGGTGGAAAAATCTATCCAGAATTCTAAAACAATCACTAAACTGGTTGAATTCTTTGCCATTACTTATTTCTTAGCTCCTTGCTTTGTGCCAAAAGGTGTTCTTTATTTCTATTGATATCTTACTAAAATTCTAAGTGCCACCTGGTGGTTTGAACTACATTTTGTACTTTGCTCCATGTAACACTACAATTCAAAAAAAAAAATGGGAGAAATCTCCTTTCTGAATCCAAGGTTATTATTTTGTGTAGCAGTAATGGCTGAGTAATTTGGATTGCACTCCAACTTTGCATTGATAATCAATTGTCATGTAAACTCTCTGCTTTTTTATAATCTTTCTACTTCACTTCTTGAAACTGTCTGAGATCAACTTTTATATTTCAGACTCATATCTTTTAGTTTGGTTTGCTTTTCCAAACTATTAAAATTCTGTACTGATATTGTAACTTTGATGATTATGTATAAACTTTACTTACAGTGATTTTGAAGAAGTGTTGAAATCTGTTGGTTGGCCTTTGATAGGGAATTCCTTGAAGTCCCCACCATCACATTCCAGTCAACATTTAGAGGCACTGGAGAAGGTTTTCATGTCACTGCTGGCCATTCAGTTGCCGTATCCTTTCTTTTGTTTGCTAATTTTAAAGTCCTTGTTATACCTTCAAAAGGAAACCCCAATTTATTTAATATGCTCCATTTGTTTTATTTACTTGAGAAAAACTTGAGTATTGAAAAGATTTTGAGTGGTAGCATTTTTAATAGTATGATTTTTTTTTCATTTGTTTAACTGTTGTCAAGGTCGGCAGAACTTTAGTTGTTTTAAAATAAGAAATTAATAAAGAAAACGTACACATAAAAATGACCATTGTACTTAAATTAAAAACTTAATCAAGATAAAAGAACTATATGTCATTACTTAAGACAGATTGTTGATGAAATTTAGATAGTATATATTTATAGCACAAATTCCATATCATTTTATTTGCTTTAACAATCAGTCACTCACTGTTAACACAAAAAGATGAACTACCATTGCCTTTACAACTTATGGTACTACCATTGCGGAAGAGATTTAAATTCCATTTCTATGGCAACAAGAAAACAAACAATATGGAGAAAGTATGATGAATTAAGTTTTGACTGTTCAAACAGGTTTTATTCTCTGATTGTACATATTAAAGTTCAGATGTATCTTCTGTATTGAAGGATTTACACCTCAATGACAAATAAACAGGGAAATTGAGTACACAAATTATGAAGACATCGAGAAATGAAACACATTTTGAAATGCTTAAAAACAAATATTGGGGTCAGCATCTGCACCTCTATCCAGGAGTATACCAAGTTTTCAGTGTCTTGAATATAAAGGGTTTTTATAAGAATAAGCGTGTTCACTTTCACTTTCACTTTCAGCCCGAGTGGTATTTAGGCCAGGTTTTAGGATGGATAAGAGACCATTCACATTTCCTCAACCAGAGAATTCAACCATTATTACAGAAATCTGCATTTAAATCTGTTACTGCAAAGGTATGTATGATATCATAGAAAAGTGCTCAATGCAGTTTAGACGAAGTATTCTAATATGATGTCCTTAACAGGCGTTGAGACCACAACTGCCTTATGAGCAACACGTGACTGATTTGGTGTGGCGTTGCATGTGGCTTGTGTGTGTAAATTACTAGCCTCCTTAATCATGTAAACAAACATGCATAACATTCCAATGTGTATCAGCTGTTTCGATTCATTTCAGTAATGTGAATGAACATCAAATTTATATTTGATAAAGATATTAAATGTTATGTTTTAGAAAAGATATATTATATTTCATAAAAATCACTTACACACATTCTCCTTAGCATTCGCCATATGCCATGTGCTCCATCATGTATGAACCTAAGCAATAACAATCACCAATGAATGAAACATTGTATATGTTCATGTGTGAACACTGTGACCTTTAATATAATGCAAATAACTAATACCATATCTTATATCGATCTACTTAATTCACCCTTTCCTTCATTGTAAAAAAAACAAAGCAAATTTTCACTAGTGACCATTTCAACTGACATAGCTAGTGTAAAGTGTATAGCCAAATATGGACGAATATGGTGGGTCTAAGGTTGCCATAATAGGTCATGAACATGTAAAAAGTACCGTTATTGTCCTATTAGAATTGAAATAAAAACAGCTGACAGCCTTATGCAGCTCCTAATTTACAGTTGGAGTTACACTTTTAAAACATATGATTTTCTAAAAATGCTTTCACTGATCTACACAATTTATAGGCTGAATAAAGGAAATGAAATGAAGTTTTATATTTGAATGTTTATCTTTTGTGTATGAATTTTTTAACAGATGGAATTCATTAGAGGCATGATTGTCCTTGTAACAGACAAGATGAAGACAGACCTTCCCACTATCATGAATGATGAACATATATTTTCACATCTGATTGACGAGGCTATATTATTTGACCGAGAACTCCAAGGAACTCATGGTTATCCTCATGTTTTGCCATGTTGTCTGGATGTTTTGACAGCTGGAGAGGCATTTAATGGATGGATTCTCATTGAAGAGAAGTGTAAGCTACTTCAATACTGTGCATTCTCAAGCATCAAACAATGTATATAATAGAAATAACAAGCACTGTTTGTGTTGTTTGGATTTTATGCATAGATTTTATTTCATCATTGATATCTTTGAAGCATAAATCTATAGATACTTATTTTTTTTCATTTAATGTATAAGGAATAAATCTTGAGAATTACAATTCTTTATTGATGTTTACAGATGCCAAAAGTAAGATGGATTTGATGTTGTCCTCAGAAACAGCATGGCAATCACAGTATCAGGGGTTGAAGGATCTTGATGAAGCAAACTTACCTGAATGTGCTGAAAGCTTTATCACTCTTATGTTAACAATTACAGGTATCATTAATATAAATGAAAGAGTTAGTGCCCCGTCTTGTATTATGAGCGGACAGTAAAGTACCTTAAACTATCAAACATTGTATTATGGGCTTACAGTAAAGTACATCAAACTACTGAACATTGTATTATGAGCTGACAGTAAAGTACCTTAAACTATCAAATATTGTATTCCTCATAGTTTACTCATTTTCACTGATGAAAGAAAAAACTGTGTCCCTGATTAAAGTCATTCTCATGATAAAAACTCATCATTTAAAAATTAGTAAATAAAATTTGTTTATTTGAAGAAAAAAAATCCATGAAAATTTAAATGTTTTAGGTACTGTAGTAGCTTTCACTTGCCAGTAACTATGATAGTAGACAGATATTTACCCAATGTTATTTTCTTTGTAGGATTTGATATGTTTGTATTTAAACTTTTTACTTCTATAAAACTTATTACAAAATTGATTCATGCTCTGGGAAATACTTGCTATTAATGATTTTCATGAAAATGAAAGAAAATTACTTTAATGTAAGTAGTTACTCAATTATTCAGCATTTTCTTACAAACAATCTTCCATCTTTTTAATATTATAGATAGATACAAGGGTCTGAGTAACCCTGAAAATCAGTTACGATTTGTTGACCTACAGCTGGAACTGTTGGAGGAGTTTCGTATACGTCTTGTACAAGTGATGGACAAACATGATCCAATGGGAGACAACTCCTGTGCTATATTCAATGCTATTTATTACTTGATTGAGGTTCTACAGGAGTGGAATAATGCTGCTGTATGTTAGCTATTTTCTGTTATATTTTTTAATACATTGCCTGTATTTTTTCCCTGTTTTATTTGAAATTCCTGATTTTATTTGAAGAAATGTCATGTACATGTTCATTAAAAAGTACCTGGTAATTCAACCTTATGTTAGGTAGTGGAATAACTCATTCTCAGGTGTGAACTGACAAGCAAGTAGTCATGTTGTTAAGATGCCTTCAATTTTTGGTTTTTTTTTTTTTTCATGTATTTACTGATTATTTATGGAGTGGTGTGTTGGAACAAATAGCAAATGTTGACTTTATTCTAGTAACAAAATTAGTTTGACAGAAATAGAATGAATGTGGTTCTATTAAATCTTAATAGAAGTAGGTTTTTTTGTATTTCTTTCCACTTTTATTAAACAGGCAAAATTATTTCACAAGATTTTCACCTGAATTGAACAAATGAAATTTGTGATGGAATTCATATAAAATTTGAATAAATCAAGCCTTCACATGAAATTCAGGTGAACTTTTTACATATACTTGTGAAGTGAATTTTGAATGAGGTTCACATGAATTTATGTGAACAGTATTCACCTTTGTAGATATGATTATTGGAGGATTGGTTTTTAGGTATAGACATATGATATCTATTTTGGATAATTTCAGCATTTTGTGCAGCTACAATACTTCAGGAAACAAGTTCTTCCGCAGGAATTAGATGAGGTAATACAGGAATACACAGAGTATTCTGTCTGTAATATAGTCTTGTTAACTCCCTATATTGTTACTTGACAGAGTTTCATTATGAATAAATCTAACATAATTTATTTTTGACTTGTAAATCAAACAATTTTGATTGACCTTTGAGGAAAAAATATATGTTACAGTATAATGAATTTAAAGAGTGAATGTCTGGTTGATATTTTCTGTTAAAAATAGACTTTTTAATGAGTATTTTGTCCGATTATTTCTGATAGATAAATGCTTCTCTTCCTTTAGGGTAGTGGAATGATAGAGGGAATTTTTGATTCAGCCATTTTCCTCTTGGACAAGTTAAAGGAACAGATGTTGAAGAATCTAGTCAACTACATGTACACTGATATACATGCACACAGTCATATTTATAGAAAACAAAGGTATGGTTGATACTGGTCACATGTGATCTTAAAAATCCCATAATATCTGTAGAAAAAAAGGTATGATTGATACTGGTCACATGGAATCTATTTGTATGCAGTCATATGGTTTGGTTGATTATGGTTACATGTGGTCTACATGTACACAGTCATATCTGTAGAAAACAATGGTATGGTTGATTATAGTTACATGGGGTCTACATATACACAGTCATATCTAGAAATAAATGGTATGGTTGATTACAGTTACATGGGGTCTACATGTACACACTGTCACAGTCATATCTATAAAAACAATGGTATCATTGATTATAGTTACATGGTGTATAAATGTACACAGTCATATCTATATGAAACAAAGGTATGGTTGATAATGGTTACATGTGGTCTACATGTACACAGTCATATCTGTAGAAAACAAAGGTATGGTTGATTACAGTTACATGGGGTCTACATGTACACAGTCATATCTGAAAAAAACACAGGTATAAGTTGATTATAGTTACATGTGGTCTACATGTACACAGTCATATCAGTAGAAAAAGAGGTATGGTTAATAATGGTTACATGTGGTCTACATGTACAAAGTCATATTTGTAGAAAACAAAGGTATGGTTGATTACAGTTACATGGGGTCTACATGTGCACAGTCATATCTGTAGAAAACAAAGGTGTGGTTGATTATAGTTACATGTGGTCTACATGTACACAGTCATATCAGTAGAAAAAGAGGTATGGTTGATAATGGTTACATGTGGTCTACTTGTTCACAGTCATATCTGTAGAAAACAAAGGTATAAGTTGATTATAGTTACATGTGGTCTACATGTACACAGTCATATCTGTAGAAAACAAAGGTATAAGTTGATTATAGTTACATGTGGTCTACATGTACACAGTCATATCAGTAGAAAAAGAGGTATGGTTGATAATGGTTACATGTGGTCTACATGTACACAGTCACACATTGTATCTGTAGAAAACAACGGTATGATTGGTTATGGTCTCATAAATTATGTGATATTTTTATACAACTGCAAAAAATTTGCAGTTGTATAATTGTTTGATGCTGTCTTGGTTTATGTGGTCCATGTTGTCATCTGTAGACTTTTTGTTTTGGATAACTCAAGTATTAGTTGGTTGATTTCTATTCAATTTTATAACAAGTTTCCAAACCACAGAAGAAGTTTTATGTTGATTTTGGGGATTTTGAATTTAATTTTATTCCACACCATTTTATACCACAAAGGTCAGAATGAGATTGATTTTGAATGGTTTAGACTTGAAACTTTTAGGAATGAGTGGCCAAAAAGAAACAATTGTTTTCCTGATATCCAGACAATAACTTGACTATGGATCTCTTAGAAATTGTACCACAAGTTACTATACCATCAAAGATTTTGGAGGTTAGGACTGGAACATTTATGAATAAGGGTAATAAAAAGGGCCACTTTCATTCTGGTTAATTCATGTCTGTGTCAAAGTCAAATCACAATTAATATTCAAGGCTGTCTCAAGCTTGAATTTTGTGTCCATACTTGCCCTTAAGTGTTCAAGGTTTGACTTCTGCAGTCATATCAAGCTGTGCCCTTTGAAGCATTGTATTTTATTTTTTTTTAGAAGACTAATGCAGTATCCTGTTTACAATAGAAATTATTTTACAGATGGAACATCTTACCAGCTACTAAAGAGTCTTTAACATTATCACCTAATGCTTGTGAAATGTTACTGGTGCTAAAGGACCGTTTACTCAAAGTTGAGTCTTTACTTAACAAACCTATTTTTACCAAAGTGTGGCAAAGATTAGCCAGCAAGCTAAATAAAATGGTGGTTGAAGAGGTAAGTAGATTACTATGCAAATGTCAGTATATGTTAGAAATAATAAAAGGGACATGTGATAACACTTTTAAAATAGAAATAATTAAACCCAATTAGATTAAAATGTTCAAGACTTTAAACCTATTTCCCAGTAACCAAAATTAAAATCTCAAAATTAATGGCAGAAAAGTAGAACAGAAAGAAAACTATATATTTCTATTTACTGAATATTATGTGTCAAAATCCATATCACATGCCGTATCAAGCAGAGACTCCTATATCACACCAAGGGCAGCAAGCTCACGGATTGATATAGGTCGAGGGTTGATGCCACGTGTGATACAGATTTTGACATGTCATGTTAATTTTATCATATATTTTAACTATGCTCTCAAGTATGTTCCGTGAAGTGGTGAGATATAGGTCTAGGGGTGTGATATAGGTCAAGAGGTGTGATATAGGGTATGCGATGTGGTAAACAGTTTAGGGTTTAAACAATCACTTGTAATGCAGATACAAAAAAAGATAAATTTTAATCTAAATATATGATATATAAGATAATTATATAGATAGCAGTGTTTTATCAAATGTTCCCAGTGAAATAAATTTCGATAATTCACACTGTGAAATAAATCGGTAATTTCACTCTCGAACTTTCTCCCACCAAACTTTGAAATCATTCCGCTGTGACGGTTCACAAAATTTGAAATTCATGTGAAAATGGCAACGAATAATCGAAGAAATCTATATAATAAATAGGATAATCAATTGGTTATTGTGAATAACCAAAATATGACCACTCATGCCAAGAACACAGTAAGATTTAACTCTTGAGCAAACAAGTTTCTGCACACTCGTTAAATCTATGCGTTCTTCGGCACTCGTAATATTATTTTGGTTATTCACTCCTTCCAATTAATCATCCAATTAATAATGCTGACTTTTAGTGTAGTTTGCAATGAGATATAGGTGTATAAGTGCTTTCTAATGCATGGAATAAGTTTGCATAGTTGCTTCATAACTTTTTCAGGTTGTTATTCCCAACCAATTCAATGAGACAGGTGCTGGCCAGCTAGAGTTTGATATGAGTAGGAATTTATTTCCATTGTTTGGAGAATACACACAAAAGCCTGAGAATTATTTCAGAGAGTAAGTGAAACAACTCAAAAAATAATGTCATTTGGAGTGCCTGGTAACATTTAGTTACAATTAACTCTCAATTATAAGGCAAGACAATTTGACAAATATTTTGTATGAATTTCAGACTGTTGAGCTAACTCATGTTTCAACTTCATATGCTATCATATTTACATAATTCATGTAATTTTTTAACTTCAAGGTATAATAAGCTAAGAAATATATGATGGTGACACGGGTCTGTGTGTTGGTCTTGTTTTATTAGGTTTTTTTTCAGCAGGAATTTTTGATAATGAGCTTGTTCCCCATATCTCCTTAATACTGAGTACAAAAGTACCATATGAATCCCCTGAAGGAGAATCCCTGTGTGTCACAAAGGTTATGTTAAAATAAATACATTGATATGCCAAACATTATATGATTCTTTTTTAATTAAATTCTATTTAATTTGCATTAATTCTCAATAAGATGTTAATAAACCTTTATTTTTTTTCTATTTCTTTAAGATACAGCGGATTCCTGTTAATCGCATAACCTATTTGTCTGAAAAAAAAATATGCTATTAAGAGAAATTGTCATTTCAAGGGAAAATGAATAATGTTTTCAATGTTTAAGTGAGGAAAATTCTTCCTCATATCTAATTAGATTCCTGATTTAGATTCTAGTCAAAAGAAAGATAAAATATTGTTGTAAAAATGAATTTCTTAAGAAAACAGGTATTTCACTAACAATGTATTGTACTTGACTCATTTAAGTACATTTTTGTGTAAATTTTGAAAAATATTTACGCAATTAGGAGGAATTTTCTAACTTTTTGCCTTATGTTTGCTAATAAGAGGATTTTTTTATATGGATAAGAAGGGAAATGTTTTTGTTCTTTGAGTTTTAATACAATTAACAGGAATATGCAATTAAAGGTACTGGTATATGTTTAACTGGAATCCATTGTAGTTTAAGTTGATGTCATTTTTTGCAGGATAAAAGAGGCATGCACTCTGCTGACATTAAATAAAGGGTCAGCTAGCTTGTTAAAAGAACTTTTGTGCGAGGAGAAAGACAATACAAGGAGACAACAAGCCTTACATGAACAGTTGGTGTATAAATTGGACTCTGTTAAGGCTCTTGATGTCTTAAACACCAGATTTAATTTACCCAAGACTCATTAAAGTTTTAGCATATTGTCTTGTCTTTATGAACATGGTAGGGATTTATATACCTGTTGTTTAAGACAGGACACATTATGGTATACTTGAGTTTGCCATCCGCTGTACACACTTAGCACAATAATTCAAAAACAAGAGCGCTACCACTAATTATGATTAAACTTCTTTTGATTTATGTGAGCTCATTTTCGAATTTTGTAAAAATGCAGTTTTTCCTTTTTGAGTTACAAGGTTAGTACAATGAAGAGCTTTGTGCATCACAGCATGTTGAACTCTGTTCACTTGGGGCAAAAATGGACAGAATAAAAGTTTTTGACCCACTTAAGCATTGGGACTTACAGTTCACTGTGTACAGAACAACTAGTTTAATCACAATAAGGCACAAAATTTGAAATTCAATGAAAAATTTTCAAAATCTGACCAAAAATGAAAAAGTCAGTTATTTGGGGTGTGCCCCTTTGATGCCTTGTAACTAAAAAATGTGAGAGATATCAGAAAACTGATAGAAGAAAAACTCAAGCGGGGATTTTCACTAGGAATCCATTAAAATAAGTTCAAGAAAGTGGACCAAAAATTAGTTGTTTTTTGTGGTGTGTACCATTTGATACCTTATGACTCAAAAACTTATAGAGATATCTGATATCTCCAATGGACAAAAGCAGGGATTTCCAAAAGGAATCTAATAAAAAAAGAATTTTCAAATCAGATTAAAATTTAAAAAGATTTTTTTTTAGCGAGGTCCAATTTTGTACCCCTTTAACTCCCAAACTCCATGTTAAGACTATCATGTAAAAAAATTTGTAACAGAATTTCAAAAGGAACTGATTGACATCTGAATTATCAATAATAAAATTTTCCTTTCAATTCTGAATTTTTTTTATTAGATTCATTATGAAAATCCCTGCTTGTGTTCTTCAATCAGGTAAGTATTCAAGTTATAAGTGGTCAAAGGGCCACACCCCAAAAAATTTTTAAATGTATTCCCAATTTTCTGCTATATTGTGTCCAAACCAGTCGTCGAGTCCATAATTTATTGTGAGTCAAAAACTTGTGTCCACACTTGCCCTAACTGTTCAGGGTTCAACCACTGTGATCGAATCATGTTGTGCTCAGGGTTTTCGACAGGAAAGACATATTTCTGTGATAACAGTTTATTAGTCTAACTGATCTAAAACAGTGCAACTTTTCATGCTGTTTCTATTTTTCCAAAGTTCTTGTTCTGCCGTTTATATATCTCCACTGAGTCCGGAATGATAACATTTCTCCACGGATGGTGGGAATATTTTACTCATAACCTGTGACGTAATTGTACTTGACAGCTTTCCAGGAATTGCAATTATGATTGCCGTCCTAATCTTAGAAAAGCTATGCTTTGATTTGAAAAATACAGTCAGGGCTATATTTTCCTAAGCGGGTAAGGTTCTTAAACAGCAAGTGGAACAGCAATGAGAGACTAATAAGTACACTTTTCAGTGCATGCAACCTTTCCCGAACTTTTCCATGAATATTTGATGAAGCAGGGAGAATTAAAGGAATGCATTGAAAAGGACTGCACATTTTCAATGATAAATACTAATTCATATCTATTTTTGTTTATTGATCCAGATGAGTGTAAGTTTCTGATTTTTTCACTGCAGAAGTTCCATTTTAATGCTGTTTATGTTGACTACTGAACGTGTTCCGGTTAGGCTGATAGCTATCTATGGGTACCTTCTCAAGAATGCTATTTTCACGTACACACACATTGCTGTTGAGCTCACTTAGTGTTGCTAAAATATGTAACTGTAATTCCTAACTAAACTTTTTTGGGGGTTTTTGATTAATCAAAATACCTTATCCCACCGGTTCACGGCTGGAACTCCCCTACTGTTTCAGAATACTACACTAAAATATAGTCCAAATGTAATTCCTTTTATATAATTCAATACATCTTATACAACCTAAAAATATGTCTCTGGCAATTATTCATCTCAATAATATTCTATTATTTCTTCAAATAAAATTAAGATCTAGTCTTCAAATGAACTGAAGTCCTTGCAGTAATGTGCCAAGAAGCATTAATTATGCATGTTCCATTTAATACAATTACCTGTACAAATCTCCATCCTATTGTCAATATTTTATGATTAATAAACAGGAAGTGAAGAGCAGTGATTTTAATCAAGTACAATTGACAGGAAAATTCAAATTGATAAAAAGTGTTTAGTTTTGAAAATCTTAATATGTTGATCAAGGAAATTATTTTGTTAAGCTGAAATTAGTTCCATTTTAGTATAATTACAGTGTAGAGTAATACTCTGTTAAAATACTTTTGAATGTGATTGCAAATTTACTTTTGGACAGGTTTAAAAAATTGGGAAAAGAGTGAATAGAACAAAATTTGTATATGTGTGTGAACTGAAGTTTGATACTGTTTATCTATCAATTGCAGTCTTAACTTCAGAAATTGGTAATTGATTGATATTCATTTAATACATATTAGGAAATACAGTTCAAAATAATATGGGAAATGAACGTGTATAATTGCAGTTTTATTTTACATTTCTTACAATTTTTTTGTAAATTTATCCATGCTACATTTTTCACAAGAATCAAAAATCCCCAATGCTCACAGCACTTTGATTTGTTATTTTGCATGCCCTTACAAGATGCATGGATAGATAGAGAAAAAACCAAAGTACAGTTATCACTGTTTTTCTCTTATCCTTATGAATATAGCAAGAAAATCCAACAGAAATGAAGGCAGTATCAAAATAGTGATGATAAACAGACTGACATATAGGTAGACAGACCGGAATGGGATGGATGTGGTGAGGCTTTGGTTGAAAAGTGTAATTACAAGGGTGAAAGCAAGGTACAAACAAAGTATCACACAATAAGGTAGACAAAAAACATGTATAATAATCCTACATTCATTTAGAAGCGAAAATGATTGCTCTTATAGTTCTTATAGGAATCAAAATGACTAGAAAATTTTAAAATACATTTCAGCAACCGAAAGTTCTTCCTAGTGATATTACAGGGTATATCTTTAATCTGCAATATAAAGTGGAAAGGGTTGTTTTCTTAGGTGAGTAATATAAATTTTAAAAAAAATTAAAGTTTGTTAAAATACTTTTGATGTATTACTGTTACTATAGAGCCAGCCTGATTCTTACATGGATCTGAACAATAAGTAGACCACAAGGAACATGTATAAAAATGTTAACAAAAAAAACCATAAATGAATCAACAAATTTATTATGTCTTTTCTACAGATTTGCGTTTTTTAGCTTTAGATTCAGTCTTGTTTTTCTTCCCTTTTGTCTCTGTTTTGTCTGCTTTCCTCTTGACTGTCTTCTTATTGTTCTCCTTGATTACTCTAACTTGTCCCAAGGGTGTTACTTCTACCAAACCATTCTCCAGTGTTGTTATCTCCTCAACAATCACTTCCTTTTTCTTTCTCTCTCTCATAGGTAAACTGACTTCGTCATTCGATCCTGTTCAATGTAAAATAAATATCTGCTTGCAAACAATAGTCAACAGTACAAAGGTACACAATAATGACATAAATACAGAGAATCAAATGCAATATAATTACAATTCTGCAGTCAAATTTTACTTTATTTTTAACTGTTCAGAATTTTTCTGGTGCTTTGTGAATGAAATAGCCACTATTAAAGCATATGCACAAGAAATTTTGCAAAAATGCTTTTATAAGTTTAAAAACTTAAGGAAACAAAATGTGGTATGAAATACAAAAAAAAAATGTTTTCAATAATAGTACACAAAAAACCCATACTTTTTTACATGATAGAACATAAAATCACAGTAATATGAGACAGGTGTAAGAGGATGAAGTTGATTTTATTGATATTTTTTAAAATAGTCATGCCTTTAACAATTTCACTTCAACTATGATTTATTTTCCATAATAATTTAAGTAAACATTAAGATGTGAGCTATGAACCTTTCGTTTTTGGTAAAGACAGAAAAAGAGTAAAGATCTTGTATTACAGGAAAAGAATGTGATCAGAATCGCAGTGGACCCATTTTAACCATTAAAAGATGTACAATAGACTGATAGCTATCATTTATGTCCTTTGTTATATATGGTGAAATAACAATGCATCAAAACAACTTACAGTATTAAATGTTTGGTAATATCTACATTTACTTAAAATTAAATTCTGCTTTAAATCACAATACTTCATATATCATAAATAACTTAAATCACAATACTTCATATATCATAAATAACTTAAATCACAATACTTCATATATCATAAATAAACTAAATAATATCTGCTCTAGCTTTGTTTAAATAAAACAATCTCAAACCCATAAAAATTCTGTTTTTTTCTCTTTTGGTTCATAAAGAACTGAAAAAAAGAGATTGACCGTCCATGGTTAAAAACATGTTCTTTGACAATTCAAAAGGAGAGGGTTACAATTTTAGGTCATTTCTTTATGTAACTGGTATTCCTATGAAATGAAACAATAATATTAGCAGTACTCACCCAGTGATACATAAAGAGGCAATGCTATTGAATCTTTAGTTCTAATGTAAATATTTCTGATGTTAGTAGCACCACCAGGTATAGCTGTGATTAACTGTTCTACAGAGCTGCTGATATTATCAACAATCTGGGATGTCTTTAAGTCAAAATGAGCAACCCGCACCATACTGTAAATAAATTAAAATCTTTTACACTTTTATCCACGATTCACACACTGATATTAAAGACAAAGACAATAGCACCATATATTTTATATGAAGCCCCCCCCCAAAAAAAAAAAAAACTTATAACCCAAACAAACTTTCCTAGAAAAAAAAGCATATAACTGACCTTATGTTTGAGAGTCAAATATTAACTAGAAGAGAAATTTAAACTAAAACAAAATACCTTCCTTCTTTGAAAAAGAAGACATAATAATCAACATATTTCATGTAATGTAATTCTTCAATGAGTTAGGGTCTCCTAAATTCATTAATATGATTTTAGGCTTTGTTTATGAGGGATGGAGCTATTTGTAGTATTCAAATTACATTTAACTTGATTAATAATGCACTCTTATACTCCTGAAGGCCTGATGTCTCAACCAACAGGAATATGCAATACTTCCTGTGTCTAGGTTATAAGTCTTTACAGCATGTCACTTCTGACAGAAAGATTTTGAGCCATTCTCATTCTAATAGAGGACCTACATATGTAGGATGATATGATTACTCACCTATTTGGTCCTCTTCCAGTCATTATACACCTAGTGTTGTTTACTGCATTATTAATCTCTTTCTCAAGGTCTTTGGCCTCTAGATTCACCTGAACCGGTTGCCTAAAAATACAATAATAATAACTCAAACATATACATATGTTCTCACATCATACCATAGAACAGAATGTAATATTTAAACTACAACAATGAATAGAATAGAATATTTTGTTAGACCATATCCATGTCATTGTTACAATACAATTATAATTTGACATATAACACTTACTATTGTACACAATTTTGAATAAAAAGAGTCTATAAAAATATGTAATTATGTTTCACTAGTGACCACCATCAATAACACAAATACCTAAATAATATATGCTTATTTTCATATTGTATCAGTACACCACACGTGGAGGAGAAATCACTTCTAAATACTTAGCTGTTCGCTAAAACGTCTAATAATGACCGGTGGTTGTCAATGTTTTTTTATGTTCATTGTTATATGTTTTTCTCTATAGATCAGGTTGATTTTCTTCTTTTATGAATAGTTTGACTTCATTTATTTTGGGGCCTTTTACAACACGCTTAATGGTATGGATTTGCCCATCATTGAAGACTATATAGTGACCTGTAGATTAGTTTAATTATTCATTGCTAGGCTTTTTGTGGACGACTATCTCATTGGCAATCATACCACATCTCCTATTTTATACAAAATAAAGGACATGGTGTGGGTCACTGTACCTTGACGTTATAGCCATTAATATTTATGAATATATCATTTCTCATAGTTCTGGTTTTTTTTTTATGGTAAAACATACATGTACTTTCAATTTGTAAAATTTGTTGTTGTGATAAAATATACATCAAGTGCTATTTTTCAAATTCCCAAGAGTTAAGAGTTTTGCTTTGGGTTATAGGCTGATACATTTTTCTTCAGATCTACCTTTTTACAAGACTACTAACCTTTTTCTTCCATAAAAGCTCTTTCCTAGTAATGATGGTAAAAGTCTGACTATTCTGCTGTCGGCTAAGTAAACATCATAATTCTGTGATAGATTGCGTTTAGCTTCATACGGTTTATATTCTAACTTCAATGCTTTCAGTGGTATGACCTAGTAAAAAAAAACTAGAAGTACAGTGAGCAAGTTCATAAAAAGAACTTGTATGTCTGACTGAGGCAAAACCTGGGGTTTTTTTGGAGTAAAGTATATGTTTAGATGCTCAGTAAAGTTCTATCTACAGATAATGGAACAGATCATATTCTATTTATACAGGGTGTCACAGATCACAGTATATTCTATTTAGAGATGACATTCTTTTTACAGCTAGTTGAAAAAGACCAGTTCCAATTTTAATACAAATCTTTGTAGGCTACCAAGTAGTTTAAATAGTTCTCTAGGTAGAAATCTGCCCTACATTATACCAATGTGTCCTACTTGGACAAAGTAATGCTGGTGTCTGTCCATGTGGCCGTCCGTGCGTCCAGTTGGACACAGCTCCTCAGAAACAGCTGAACGAAATTTGACCAAATTTTGTAGGATTGTTTGTCACCATATGTAGTTTTTCATACTCAACTGCCATTTTGATTCATCAATTTCTATGGGAGTTATGGGACTTCGTTCATTTTTCATCTTATTCACAATAGGAACACCTTGTGGACGCAACTCCTCAGAAACCACTAAACGGAATTTGACCAAATTTTGTACGATTGTTTGTCACCATAAGTAGTTGATCATACATAACTGCTATTTTGATTCAACAATTTTTATGGGAGTTATGGGACTTTGTTCATTTTTCATATTATTCGCAATAGTAACACCTTGTGGACACAACTCCTCAGAAACCACCAAACAGAATTTGACCAAATTTTATAGGATTGTTTGTCATCATATGTAGTTTATTATACTCAACAGTCATTTTTTATGGGAGTTATGGGACTTTGTTAATTTTTCACGTTCTTTTTTTTTGCAGATTTTTTTGTTGTTGTATGAAGAATTCTTACTTTGATTCATTAAGATACATTAACCTTGAATCGCTACATGGACTTATGAAAGCACATAAGTTTTGAATCTGCTATTTATACAAGTGTCAAACATTTGTAATTCAACTCTTTCTACAGCGGCAGGGGACATGGCTACGTGTAGCATTCTTGTGTTTTTATTAGTAAAAATAATGACCGTGAAATGTTATCAAGATATGTAGGAAAGAAGTCAGTATAATGTTATGGAGCCTGATACACACTGTGATTGTATATTCAAAGTTTGCTTTTTTTAAATCAGGAAAAACAATATTTACTTACATGCAAAATTTGATATTAAATCAAATAACATTTAGAAAAAAATGTCATGTTTTATATTAAAAATTTTGAAAATTATGAAAATAACAACAAAAAAAACACTTGCTTTTAACACATTTTTTTTTTTACTTTCCTACTTTTATATCAATTATAAAACACCTGTGTGAGATAATTAACTGTACAGGTAAAACCACTAATAGGTCCATGTACCTGTTCAGTTATTTAGTTACTTCCTGTTGTATATTGGATGCAGGTGATGCTGGGGATGGAGGTCCTGTTAATTAGGAGCCAATAAGCAATAAAACCAGGTATTTGATGCCAGGTGTGAGGTATACCAGGTATTTATCAGACTATGCTGCGAGCTGTACCAAGATTTGTATTGAAATTGGAACTGGTTCTCTTCAACTGACTGTAAAGAGGATGTCACAGATCAAGTTCTATTATAACTACTATCTCTCCAGGATGGATTTATATTCATAAAAATGACTACCATTGCTTTATTTGTGTGCACGAGCGTAAAATATTGAAATTTAGTAGCTGAAATGTGTTATTAAAGGTTATGTGCAGGAACCTTGGAACAAAGCACTTGCATTGGTTTTATCAACAGTAATCAAGAATCATTTTTATATCTAGACATCTTTGGAATTTTTAAGATAAAATTACCTCTGAAATACATGTAACACCTTTACTGCTCAAAAGATCTTTGAAATGGTCCTCAGTTACTTCAAATTCTCTGCTCTTTCTATCTAAATCTTTCACAAACAAACAAACTTCTGTGTTCTTCTTAAACAAACCATGCGGAAGTTTTCTGTTAAATTAAAATTTAAAAAGTCAAAAACAATATCAGATCACAAGCTGATCATTTATTAAAGTAATAGTCTTTACAAACATCTGATGGGTGATACATGTCAAAAACCACAAAATTTGAACAGGTAAGTTGTATCAACAAAATGTTCCTAAATGTCAATTACAATCAGTTTTCAAGTGACTTTTCATTTGACTTTTGTAGGCCTTATCATTAGGATCATTAAGTTCTTTTCCTACATTTTTTTTTCATTATTTGCAAAATTTTCTTTGACATGGTCCCCCTATTTAACTTTCAAGATATCATTACCAAATTTGGACCATTGATAGAACTCATTTAGCACTTTTACAAGATGAACCTGTGAAGAATTCCATTATCCATTGTAGAAGTTATCTCCCTTTTATTGGCCTTTTTTTCAACATGGTCCCCCGAACTCATTTTTCAGGATATCATGACCATATTCAGTGAACACACAGATGTCATCATGTTCAATTAGGACATGACCCTGCTAAGGATTTCATTATCATTTTTAAGAGGTATGTCCCTTTAAAATAATTTCTTTCAATCGCTAATATCTGGAAAACCATAATAGATAAAATCAATCTAAAAACTGTTTTATGTACATAAGAAGATGTATTGAATAAACATGAACGTGTATTTTAGTATCAAACTATACAGGAGTTATATCCCTTGAAATATCATACTTAAGTTTTTTAAATTTGTATTTCGAGAACCAGAAGTTGTAGAGACAGTGGACCTTCATCAATGATCTTTGGTCCATGTGACCTTTCATTTGCATCCAAGGTCAAAGGTCAAAGAGTGCTAGAAAGCCTTCTCATTACAAACTACAGGCCTTGATATTAAGAAAACAATAAGAGATAGGTGCATACAGTGTATGAAATGACCCTCTCAATAAGCCCTACATTTTGAGACCAAATTTACGTCTGTCAGACTGTCTGTTCAAAAGTTATGACAATTCAAATGTTTTGCAGAATCAGATTTGTGACCTTGACATAAATGTATGACCTTGACCTAGTTAGTTTTTTTCAAGGACAAGTAATCCAAAGATGTATGGTGGTAGTTTCATGTCTCTATGACTTACGGTTTTGGAGTTTGTTATTGCATCATAATTTAATAATCGTTGGGCTCAAAATGAGCTCTGCAATTGCCAAATTGTTTTGTAATTTTGTTGCATACATTCTGTTGATCATCATATAGTTTTCAGATTTGAGATATCTTGTCTAGTTTTGGATTCATTGAAATTTTAATTTTTCAGAACGGGGGTATATATTTTAAAATCCACAAAAGACACACAAATGATCATTACACAGAATGAAAGATCTGCTCAAATACAACTGTTTGACACAATACCAAGGACCAATATAAAAAAACAACAATACTACAACAACTTAAAGTTTTCATATTTTCCAATGGTTTGATATATTTCATCAATACAAACTGTACCTATTTATAGATTTGATATTGCATCATTTTTTTTAACTTCGTTGGTAGGGGGTCGTGTGATATATTTATTTTGAAGGTCTAAACTAGCTTATTTCAAAAATTAGAGTTTCAACCTTGATAAGTTATATATGTTCAAAGAGGTCATAAAGTGCAGAAATTTAAAATTCTTAGAGGGTAAGGTTGTTGCATATCAAATGAAAGGTCTTAAGGCGTTCATTCGAAATATCAATATCTTGTCCCGATATAAATGAGTTAAATGAGATCAATGACTGCAAAACTTAAGTTTTTTTATAGTAAGGTTGTCCCATATCAATCAAAGTCATACATGTAAATAACAAATATCAATTTTGTTATACGGAAAAAGAACCCAGTTGGGGGTAATTAGTACAAAATGTTAAAGTTAACAGAAAGTAGGGTTGTTGTATATCAAATAAAAGGTCATCAAGTTTACATTACAAAAATCATGATGGAAACATCGACAACTGCATTTGACTAAATTACCAAGTGCAGGAAAACAAACTTTTGCAGAAGGTAGCATGTCTTTACGTGTATATTACAAAAGATAGTTTTCAAGGGAAAGACCTTTCAATTGTTTAACAAACAACTAACACACTAGTTTCATCAATTGAAATTTTACATTTATGTATCATGGTTCTTGTGTGCAAAAAAAACTTATCATTTTCCATATCAGAGGGCAATAATGTGGAAAATGATTTGTTTTACACAGAAGAACCATGATAGATAAATGTAAAATTTCAATTGATAAAACTAGTATGTCACAAACTGTAACACTGACCCAATGTAGCTTCATCATTAGGATCATTTCATTCATTGAAAGTATTTAATGGTTTACAAGATACAAGCTAAAAACTGAAAAAAAAAACACCCATCTTTTTTCTACATTCTAAGCTGGTGATTTTAATGGACATGACTTTTTGACCAGAAGGCATTTATTAAATATCAGTGACAGGTTTCCTACCATTTCACATTTTCAAAGTTTTTTTTACAGATTTCATGGGAGAAACCAATTCTCCTTTCATCTATTCTTAATTCAAACTATTTCACCACTTTCTACGATGAAATTAAGATTTTAACATGCTGGCTAATGCTGGCAAGTTGAAAATCTCCATTTTACCATATTAAGTGGAGAAACAATTTCAACTACTCATTACCAAAGAGAATCAATATTTCTTGTTTTTTTTTATTTGTTTTGATGTGTTTTCCATGTAAGACAACCAATAAAGACAGCTTTATGGGACTTGTTTTAGGGGATGATTTTATGAGGTCAACAAACAAAGAAGAAATTGGCAAAATCACACTGTAAAAAAATCGTAACTGTCAAATCTAAATTTGAAATAGCGTAATTCAACTAAACAAAAGGCTCCCAGGAGCCTGAATCACTCACCTGGTTGCATTTTGCCTTTCAAAGGCAATAAATTAAACAAGAAGTCCAACAATTTCAACTAAAGAAGACTTTGACAGGACTTATCATAAGGATCATTTCAGCAATTGAAAGTTTCTTTTAGTCTATCATAGTTATCACAGATATTGACTGAAAACTGTTAAGAAAAAGTCATTTTTCCCCTTTCAAGGGCAATAACTCTAACAAGGAGTCATCTGACATTTATCCCTGAAGAATTTCGTAGTCCTAATAATGAGGATCCTTTCAGCTATCTAAAGAATCTGGCTAAGCCTGACAGTTTTGGAGACATACGTGAAAAACTACTGTCTGACTCCTATGTTCTATTTTTAGTAATTGCTGCCATGTTTTTGATGGATCAAAAGTCCCCAAATCAGTTCTATGCAGAATACACCAAGGAATATTTATACTAAGTTTAGTTTCTATTGGTCAATTAGTGTCAGAGCAGAAGATTTTTGAAAGAAATAACATTCAAAATGGCAAAAATTGTTGAAAAAGGGCATTAACTCCAACATGGCTAAGGTCTCACTAACCACTCCCGGGTCAAATGGCCACCCCCCTATGTAGTACCAAAAACACACTGAACCTAGACATATGCATTGTAAGTGCATTATTTGTGTGTATTATGATTAAAAGTAGTCAAAATAAAGCTGAGAATGTGTACTTTAAAATCATATATGTAATTAACTACGAAAGTGTATGAATATTATTTACATGTGTGAGTAATTTGCCTCCATGCTGTCAGTTAGCAGAACAGGTAAAAATGAGGATTTTCAGTATTATTTATTCAAGTAAATTTTGTGAAGAATTTCTATAATCATCGTACCATTAGCATAATGATTTTGGAAGCCTTATTTTCCAAGCTTTGCAACGGTATGCAACTTTAAAATGTCATTTGTCCTGGGAATTCACAGTGAAACTTTGAAAATTACTTTTTTAACATGTAAAGTAATGGAAACATTAGAAGTGGTTAGTGAGACCTAAACGGATTAAAACCAAAATTTGACCAGATAGATCTCATCACGTTGAACACTTCTACTCCTGTCAAAATTTAGCTTAACCTAATGGTTTTGGAGATAGATGCAAAAAACTACTGTCTGACCCCTATATTCTATTTTTAGTAACTGCTGCCTGGTTTTTCGACGAATCAAAAATCAAAATCCCCACATCAGTTCTATGCAGGATACCCTAGGGAACACTTATACTAAGTTTGGTTCTAATTAATCAAGTAGTGTCAGAGGAGAAGAATTGTGAAAAATTTTTAAAAACCACGGCAGATGCCAAGTGATGGCAACAGCTCACTTGGCCTTTGGCCAGGTGAGCTAAAAACAGGAATAAAATCATGTCTGTGTTTTAGTAAAACTACATGGTATTATCAGTCAAACTCCTTATAAACATTGGTGAACAATACATCAAAGAAGATGTTGGCATTGTTGACCTCATCAGTGAAATGCGATTTTGCATTTTAAGGTCACAATGACAGCTGTGGGTAATAATAACATTATTCTTCTTGATTGCAGCATTTCTGAAAGAAATAGGAACTTACCCTAGTCCCTACTGAAACTTGTTTTTTCACTTATTCTGCAGTGGCTTCACTTGTTGTACAAAAAAGAACTTCTGAACACTCATGTAAGAAATCACAAATATTCAGTAGGAGCTCATATAACAAATATCTCTAAACATTTGAACTATGATGGCATAACAATTTCATTAATAAAGTTAACATGTATATTGTTATTGGTGGTTCCCCTATCGACAAACAAAAGAAAATATAGTAAATGTTATAACTCAATATACCATAAATAAAAAAAAATCTTAACATATACATTATATAATGATACATGTACATACAAGAAATATCCTTACATTTTAATTGTTTTGTTGCTTAGGTGTGGAACTTTCTTCACTGTAAACTGTAAAAATATGTCTTCACTCTCATCTAATAGTTCATCTGATGTTTTGCTTGCCTTCTTCAAAGCTTCAACAACTTGTTTTATCTGAAAAGTTGACTAATTGGTCAATTCTATGATTGGTAATGATTAACTAAGAAATGAAAAGCAACAAAACAAAACAAAATCTGCAAAAACGCAACAAAAAAAAACAAAAC
This sequence comes from Perna viridis, assembly GCA_037379345.1. Taxonomy (NCBI): domain Eukaryota; kingdom Metazoa; phylum Mollusca; class Bivalvia; order Mytilida; family Mytilidae; genus Perna; species Perna viridis. Next base: position 22,992,829 of record CM074514.1, on the reverse strand, counting down.
AAAACCTTACAAAATGGCAAAGAGAGAGTAAGGAATTAACAGAACAAAAACTACTAAAATAACAACCAAAACCTGAAAAAGGAATAATATCAAAGCATACAACAATACAAAATCATAAAATTTCATGTATAAGACAAAGGGATCCTATAAAGAAACCTCAAACAACACATGTGAAAGTCTTATACTATAAACAAGGAATTTTCATAAAGGGGAAAGAGTAATCAAGGGAACCAAGGTTATAGTGGTAATCAAAAGAATGTAATCCAGGGACAAAGACCAGACGTGGAAAACAGATATACACAACAAAGAACATAAAGTAACTAAAATCATACATACAAAGTAACAAAAGCCAATGAGCAACTCAGGCGCCACTAAAAACTGGGAGCATGGACCAGGTGCACCAGTAGGGTAAGTGTCCTCTGCTTTTCTAGAAATATTCGCCATGTTGCTCATAAAAAGTCAAGTCCGGGGTAGTCGAAAGAGGAAAGGAAAACTATGACACGTTGAACAAATCAGTTTTCATAGCGCAGATGGATACACCGTAATGATCCAGGAGTTCTTGATGACAACCATAAAACTTCTGTAGTGATGACTTCAATCTTGTAGCAACATAACCCTGTTCCAGAAGCCTATTTTTAGAATTCTAGTGTGATACAAAAAGTCTGGGTAGTTTTGGTAAGCTTTGGCATAACGTATGAGTTGTGATATGAACACTCCATACGCAGATGCTGAAGGGATGTTGCCACAGATGAAAGGAATTTTGAATGATCCCAAAATAACTTTCAGCAACTACATTTGTGATGCCAAGAGTAGTGCTGAAGTACCAGCAGTGCTCTGGCTGATGTGCTGAATTACCAGCAGTACTTTGGCTGATATGATGAAGTACCAGCAGTACTCTGGCTGATATGATGAATTACCAACAGTATTCTGGCTGATATGCCAAATTACCAGCAGTGCTCTGGCTGATGTGCTGAATTACCAGCAGTACTCTGGCTGATATGCTGAATTACCTGCTCTGGCTGTTATGTGATCCTACTCAATACTTATTTAAATTTTTCCACTCTTCACAGTGGAGAATTTTAATGGACAAAATATATTTAATGATTTTTAATATGAAATACATTTGAGTTATGTACAGAAAAAAATAAATGGAAAGAATTGGAATGAAGCAATTTTATCTCAGATTTCAATTATGTTGAGATGCAGTGGAGGAAAATGGTGACTCCACTGGTAGCTCGAAAGACTGAAATATGCGTCATTGATCAAAATACACCTGGAATGACTGAAATTTTAATTAAAATGCATGTCATTAACACAAAAGTGACACCCAAACGGGAATAGGAAAAAAATATATATATCTCCTTTTTTAATTAACAAAAAGTTTTTACAATATGTATTTAGACAAGGATCATAATTAAAGAAATGAAAGCTTTAAAAATAAACATAATTAAGTACGATTTATCATATCAAAGCACTTATACTTCTCTTATGATCAGTCTTGTTTTCTAAGTATTTACTCAATTTTCTATACTTTGACTTATCAATTACAAATAACAGAAAAGTAATCAAACTAATTATACACCAAAGTATGCAGATGACTGGATGATTTGTGTGTATGACTAGATATGATTGAAATGGGAGCCATCTCTGTGGGCCCCGCTGTCAATTACATGCAGTAAATAAGCCGATATGAAGCATTATTTGAAGTATTTTATGACACGCCCTCTGGTGTTGGTTAATATACATGTCAAGTATAAACTTTGAAATCATAACGGTTCTCAAGATATAAAGCGGACACGATCTTTACCACAGGACATGGGGTTGTCAACTGAAACCAAAGTTTTTTACCTTGACCTTTGACCTAGGAAGTTGTACATACATTATGACACACCCTCTGGTGTTGGTTAATATACGTGTCAAGCATAAACTATGAAATCATAACGGTTCTCAAGATATAAAGCAGACATGATCTTTACCACAGGACATGGGGTTGTCAACTGAATTCAAAGTTTTTGACCTTGACCTTTGACCTAGGAAGTTGTACATACATTATGACACACCCTCTGGTGTTGGTTAATATACGTGTCAAGCATAAACTTTGAAATCATAACGGTTCTCAAGATAACAAGCGAACATAATTTGTTAAGGATGGATGAACAGACTGATCACTATAGGGCAACCCACATTAGGCGGGGCCCTAATTACATCTTAAATTGAAATTACAAGTTTTCATTGATAAACCTGAATTTGTTCTTTTTTTCATGAACTTCAAACAGATCATACCTTTTTGTGATGACTACCTCTGATAGTTAGGTGACATGATTATATGACACATAATATGTTTATTACCACAGAAGTTACCATTATACATTTATAATTAGATTATCAGATAAGACTTCTGTATTAATAATAGATAATAAAATAGTATTATGGTATGTTCGTGTCAATCACTGAAAATGATAACTCCAAAAAGTGAAATATCTGAAAAATATATTTGTGAAGTTATTGAAGATGAATTTCATTTTAAAAAATGAACAGATTATATTGTAAATTAAAACAGAATTTTGAAAGATAATCCTGCCTCTTTAAAAGTGTAAAAGTTTGTTCTGTTAATAGAATATAAGCAACAAACTTAAAAACAATAAAATTTAAATAACAAAGTTTTTTTGCAGTTTACAAATGATATGTCAGTGTCTTGTGCCTGATATCTTAGTAGTTATAATCATTTCAAATTTGCTAGTGTTTAAACAGCTCACAATGTTCATTGCTGTGATGTGGTGTAAGGGCTCTTCTTCTATGGTTCAAGAACGAACACATAGGGCTAGATGATAATAATATTTCGTATTTAATCAAATTAAATAGTATAAGAATGTGTGTGTAATTCTTCTTTTAGATTTGTCAAATCAATGTAGCATTCAACAATATTTGGTTCATCATGCATAATTTTCGAACTTGCTTCAAAATATTCAAAGAACGTTATTTTGAATATAATATAATGTAAAAGAGAATTATTTGCATATAATTAAAATTTTGAGATGTCTCTCAGTCATTCTAAGTGTATTTTGGTCATTGACACATATTAAAATTATTTTAGAATTTCGAGTCAACCATGAGTCATGACTATACTGTGAAGAGTGGAGAAATTAAAATTTAGGTTGATGGTAGTGTAGATTACAGATGACAATGTGGATCTGCTTTATTAGCCGAGCACCATAAACGTAACTAGTCATGTTTTAACAAATATAGATTCTTCTCTGTAAATAGAAGTTCATTCATTTGAAGTGCTACATAAACATTTTAATAATAGTGATCTCAATGTGATTTCGCTGATCTCCAATCACAGGCACTTGTTTCTGTCTAGGTGGGGAAATACTATCAAACAGGGGTCGGTTATCAATGCCCAAGTAGAATTCTACATGTACTTGGGCATTGATAGTCGACCCCTGTTTGATAGTGTTTCCCCCACAATGGGCACATAGACAGAAACAAGGCTACAAGCGCCTGTCTCCAAATAATTGATTTGGAGGTAAAGAAAGAGAATAGTGCTTTGAATTTTAAGATGCATGTCAAATTCACTTATCATTTATGGATAATAAAGAATCAAATATTAAGCTTCTTACCTCAGTTTTTTTTAATTTTAATGCCATTTTCTATGACCAAAACAAACCAACGTGCTAGCACATTCGGATTCACTTAATTCTTCAATGTAATGTAGACGCTTATATTTTTTGTCTAATTTAATGCTGCCGCGACGAACTTACATCCATTTTTTCAAGAAATTCATTGATATAAGGTTTGTGTATACTCGATTCCTTCAAAACTCAAAGAAAAAAACCGCGGCAAAAGTAATGGCTGAATAAAACTTTTAAAAAATCCGTATTAAGACCTATAAACGTCCATTCTGGGTCTGTCTTGTGGAATAAGTTACCCAAACATTTACGTAATCAAGCCACTGACAACTCATTCAAAATCAATCTAAAGAAGTACCTTAACACTTTTGAATAGAGTATCTTAAAAGAGAAAATTGTTGCTGCTTACACTTTTTTTTTAAAATTTTCTATATTGTATTATCTTAAAGTGATTTTGTATTGTCAAATCAGCTTTTGTTTTTGTCTTGTTTATTTTTAATTTCTAGTAGATATAGTTTTTGTGTGCGAGGGCCTCAGGGAAGATTAGCTTGTAAACTAACTGTGTAACCCTCTTGAAATAAAGATTTTATTATTATTATTATTATTATTATTATTATTATTCTTAGGAATAGAGTGCTTATTAGTGTAATATAAATTTTCTGGTTGGAATAAAATACGATCCAGACGAAACATAATTGAAAAGTATTTAATTTATATACAGAGACTTCATATTACTGTACACGTCCATTTTTAATATAAATAAATAAAAAAAAACGTCGAATTCTGAATAAACTGTCATATTATTAATATAATGTTATATTGATATTTACATTGTGTTCATATATTATAAAAAAAATCAATAATCATGTCAATCATTTGTATGTAATTTTATGCTCTGTCAGAGGGTCCTTCAATTGGAATAAACATCTTTCTTTCTATAAACGGGATATATGTTGCATTTGGATATGATTACGAATTGCACATATGTAATTTAGAATAACTTTTTTTGCAAGCGTCTAGACAACATTGATATTTTGTACTTTTCGGTGTTTCTCGGTTGTTAACATATCACTATGAATTTGAAAAGCCACGTCGTATTTTGGAGACAGTGGTGGTTGATTAAATCCAGTAGGGATGAACACTCACTGCAATTATCACGATGAGATCAAGCCCATCAACCGTTCACGATTGGATGGAAGCAATACGACGTCCACCTTCATACAGAGTTGGTAACGCTAAACTGCATGTGAAAACAAGAACAGTAGCCTATCTGATGCTATTCTCAATTGCTTGTTTAATATTGCTTGTTAATATCATTCCTCAAAATAATTCCAGAGAAAAATGTGACTGTTCAGTGCCTTATGATGACACATATCCGCTTAGTAAACCATACTTAAATGCAAATGGATTAACTTATAAAATAGCCTTGATATCTGATTTGGACAAAGAATCAAAAAGTAGAAAAAAAGCCAATACTTGGTTAAGCTACTTACAGACAGGAAACCTAACACTGTCAGATGATCATAGTAGTGTTGCTATATCGATGGATAAGAATCCTATTACATTGACTTCAAGTTTGTCTCAGGGTGGAAGAGGAATGGAACTGTCAGAGCTGGTGGTTTACAATGGACGTCTGTATACAGTTGATGATAGAACTGGTATCATATACTTTATTCAAAATAATGCTGTTTATCCCTGGGTTCTGTTGGTCGATGGAAATGGTACCAGCCAAAAAGGTACATTGTATGTGATGTATACTACAGTATAATTGATAGTATATGTTGTTACATTTGTAATATGAGGAAGCATTAGCCTTAAGTGTGGGTAAAGCATTTAATAGGTTCAAGTTAAATAAAATGGATGTCATTTACCACTTTTGCTAAATTTGATTTAGGATATTTTCATTTGAGGGAGCAGGCAAATTATTTTCCGAATATTTTTATTTGTTACCTTCAAACAGATTCAAGTTCAGCGAAGAATGCCAGGATTTATCATAACCTGAAGTAGGTTTTTTGAAAATGTTTGAGGAGTTCTGATCAAATTCAATTGAATGGTCCTATTTACCATACGTAAATGCACATATAATGATGTAACTTAAGAATGGTTTTAAGGTTTAGCTTGCAAAGAACCTTTGGATTCAATTATACAGATTGTGAAGATAATTATTTAAATAGTTTTTTGCTTTTCGACCTGTCATTCATACATTGTATATTGTTACTTGTATACCAAGCAAAAGATCAATCATACAATTTTTATATGATTCATACGTTTTTGTATATGTTAATATTCATGTACATGAATATCATACATTTAGGTTTTAAATGTGAGTGGGCAACAGTTAAAGGTGGTAGGTTATATGTTGGTGGACTTGGTAAAGAGTGGACAACGCTAGAAGGAAAAGTAGAAAATACAAATCCTCAGTGGGTAAAATCAATAGGACCTAAAGGAGAAGTGGAACACATTGACTGGAAAGAGGTCTACAATAAAATCAGACAGGTTTCAGGCTATACATTTCCAGGTAAGATAATGTATTATAGTGTAATACATGTATATGATTTTAGTCTTTGCCTTTGAGAGATGGTGCCATTTGTACTCAAGTAACATTTGGCACAGTAGATGATGCACCCCTTATGTTGTTGTATTGCTGATGTCTGGAGCAACAGGAATTCGCAAGACTTCCAGTAACACATGTTGTGTGTCTTTGTTAAAAATTCAAACAATCACTTCCTAACTGCATACATCATTTCTTAATTACAATAAAATACATCACTTCCAACAGACCGATTTTAAGCCATGCATATTTCAGAGCATTGTATATAGGATGCTGCTGAACCTCTGCCCAAACTACTGAAGGTATATTAATATTTTCATGTTTTGGTTTCTGCGCATGTACATGTATATATGTGTTACATGCAGAACTTCACAAATCCATAAGAACGGAACAGTCTGGGAAAAATCCTTACAGCTAGTTGAAAAAGACCAGTTCCAATTTCAATACTAGTTTATATAGGCTAGTGAGTAATTTAAATAGCTCTCTAGGTAAAAATCTGTCCTTCTTAACTACTTCAGAACACCTGTTTGATATTTTGGACACTGCCCATTTAGTTTGAATAGCTGTCAATTATGATGAACTTAACCTCTACATTTGCTATTGACTAGTGTGTTTAGGTAGCTTGTAAATTCTCCTAAAAAGAATTTGATGCTCATACATTGTTACACTGAGATTCTTTCTAGCTGAAGTAGTGTTAAGAGCTTAAAGCTGCATTAGCTGCCAAATTTGTTCAATTCTGATTCTACTAAATTTTGCTGATTCGATGAAATAAGTTTGTAGTAATGCAATTGAAGCAATAAACGCCAATAATACCTACATAATATTGTAAAAACAACGTTTTTTAAATCAAATAAGATCGATAGCTCTGATCTAATTATTTTGCACCATTACTTCCGAATGTTGCCGACAGTACATTAACCTGAGTTAAAAATATGTTCACCTTGGTAAAAAAAAATAACAATAACGGATACACAGGTAAGCATGTGCTTGTTTACATTTCATTTCATCTGTTTCTTGATTAGTTTTCAAATAAATAATGGCAATTGCTGACCATATTTGTGCAACATAATATCACAATACGTGAATTTCAAAAGGATCCTTGCTTACATTTGAAGTAGTTAAGTAGGACACATTGGTATAATGTAGGGCAGATTTCTACCTAGAGAGCTATTTAAACTACTTAGTAGCCTACCTAAATTTGTATTGCAATTGGAACTGGTCTATTTCAACTAGCTGTAAGTAACAAACCTCGATTGATGTCACATTAGTGACATTGGGTTATGTTTAGGTATTGAAACATATAATAAACAGAATGGGATTTTTTTTGTCATATGAAATGTTATGACACCATCATCGTATAGCAAGCTCTCAGGTGAGTATGTGTGTCTCATTGTTATGCCATGTGATTTGAAAAAAAAAATATGGGATATTCTACATACTGAATTGAATATTCACATATTTCCTGTGCATTTAATTTTGCTACTTGCCAAATGCATGAACAATTTAAATCATGAAAATTCAGGATTTGCAGGTAATGGAGTTATTGAAGAGCAAGTTAACAGGATACCTTAACAAGTGTTGAAAATATTTGTCAATCTGCCAAGTATTTGCATGCAATACACATTGGGTTAATATAACCTTCAGCATTTATGAGCACCTTATCACATGTATATTTTTAGCAAGGCACCTCTTCCTGGGATGTAAAAAAGAAATTATTTTGGTATTTTTGTGCTTGCAAGAAACAAATTTTTCTATGCATATGATTTCACACAAAACCTCTTGAAATCAAGATCCTATACATTGCAGTGATAGTAAAACTAATAAATGAAATGCCGTACAATTGGAATTTTTAACGGCAATCTAAGCTTTGTGTTATTTTGCTGTTACCAAAAGACTTCAAAAATAAGAATTGTAAAATATAAATTCCTTGAATTATGCTGGTCATTAGATTGTTACCTGGCTTCAACAATCCGTTGACAAGTAGACAAAAGTTATATTTTGTAAAACAAATTTGGGTGCCATAATCAATTCTAGACACTGGTTGTTGCTGAGAGTTTAATCACAGGCACAGGGATTGGTATCAGTGGTCAAATTAATCTGCATACACCTTGCTAAAGAACTTTTTGGTGATTTCCATGGGCTTAAGCCAAAGTCACTTGGTAAAAACTGATCTCATAGAGGAGATGCCATGCTTCATGTTATCCTTGTTTGCTGATAAAAATTAAATCTAAGGTTTTTACCCTGTATTACTGGTAACTAACAGCATTATCAATATTAACCTATTAAAACTATGTTTTCATACATGTAGGTATATTGTGTGTTTGCATTCTAAAGTATGATATTTGTCTTGAATATCTAGGTTATATTATTCATGAATCTGGTGTATGGAGCGATGTTCATCAGAAATGGTTTTTCCTTCCACGACGGGCAAGTAGGGAGTCTTATGATGAAAATGAAGACGAAAAAAGGGCAACAAATATTTTAGTATCGGCCAATGAGGACTTCAGTAAAATCGACTTTAAGTATATTGGGAAGAAGCAGTTAACAAAAGGATATTCATCTTTCAAGTTTATACCTGGGACAAATGATCAGCTTATACTTGCCTTGAAGTCTCAAGAAGTCTCTGGAAAATTGGCTTCTTATGTTACTGTTTTTAGTCTTCAAGGTGAAATTTTATTACCAGACATGAAAGTTGGTGATTTTAAATATGAGGGAGTAGAATTTGTATGATAATCTCATTGCATAGGCCTAATAATTTATTTATTTATATACATGTATGCTTGTAAGAAATTTTGTGTCTAAAATGATATTCATAAGTGCTTTAAGACTTATAACAGAAACAGGTCTACAACACTACCTGAATTTTGTTATAAAAAATAACTTATTTTTGCATTCTTGATATTCCTTCTATACTTAAGGTTAAATAAAATACCGGTAGATAGATGTTTTCAGGAGACGAAAACAAAGGTCTGAAAATAATGTATTTTTGAAACATTGAAAGTCTTTTAAAGCACCCATGCATGAATGTAGCATTTTCTAAAGCATTTCAAACTTAAACAACTTATCAAAAACATTTCACAAAACAGAACCCAGCATAATTACATTGGTTGAAAGTCACATGTTTGAAATCCAAATAAGATAGTGTTGTCAACCTGTTTATGCATCCTTGTTTGTTATGTGGATTTTATCCTACCCTTGATAACTGAACCAAGTAGATCATTTTATTAAACACTACATATTTTTTTTCATGTTTATTTTAAACATTTGGTCACCTAAAATATTATAATGAAGAAACTTGGTCTCTTAAGCTTGATAAAAATTATTTCTTAAAGTTGTGAAAACAATTAAAGCTATACCATGACAGAAAATCTAGACGATATAGAAGTGGAAAAAGAAACAAGAAAAAATATCTGTATTCAATAGCATTATTAGATTCATCACTTATTTTGCTAATATTGTAAACCTGGTGAAATGTTTTAACATTATGCCTGGTGTAGTACTGATAATTATGTGTAGGTATTATACACTTAAATTTGGATTTCAAAATGTTGTGATAGAAATCTTATAATTGCAAAATTGATGCCAATTTGGCAAAAGAGAGCTTTTAAAAATATACAGATCCTTTCAAATTTAAATCCAAATTGCACAAACTTGCAGAGTTATTGCAAGAACTTTCTTTTTTAATTCTGAAATTATAACAGGTAAAAAAATTAGGAAAATAAAAGGTTATGCTCTTCTTGTTTTTTCTTATTTACTCACGACCATTTTCAGTAACTTTTTATAAAACGAGGGGTTTTTTTTGCTTTTATTGTTACTCATTGTTTTGTTTTATTATATTAAGATATAAGCCAAATAAGTAACTCAGGATCCCTGAAACCTTAAATGACAGTAGATTGTAAACTGTTAATATACAATTCATGATTGTTTGAATATTTTTGTTGTACTTAACACATGTGTAATTGTATGGCATAAAATAGCCATTTAGACAGTGTGAAATATTTAGTATTTATTTTGTGATTTAATTGTAAGAAAGGATATTTGGCACAGGGTGTTTTTATGCCTGTTAAAATCTGCATGGTGCTGTCTTCATTGTCACCCAGCATCCTTAGACTTGAATGTATGGGTCTCTATGAAAATAATGATTTATCTTCTAGTAGGATAAAAAAAATTGTTTATCATTTTGACTAAATTTTATTACATAACTATGATATTGTTGAAATTTACAACTTATTAAATTTTGATACCCAAATTAAATTTTAAAGAATGCCTGTTATATTTTTGTGGTTTAAGAATAACGTGTGGTTTGCACTTGAAAATAAAATGCTTCATATTTTATTTAGTGTGCACCACATAATTGAGATTATTTATTTGATTAATTGTACCACAATATGAACTGTGATTGATTTTTTTGGGGTTGTTACATGAACCCATTAGTATAAGGTATGGGATGATTTCCCTATTGGTCTATCATTTTGAGGCACATACTTTTGGAAAAATACATATTCTGAGAGCACATTTTTTAGAGCATCAGTCAAACATAAACATTTATGCTTGGTATTAAGCAAGCCTTTAGTGAGATGAGCCTATCATGCACTGATTTATGTGATTGTATCAAGCTGTGCCATGTGAAACATGCAAGGTATGAGAGGTGGAATTGCTAATTGTATGAAAATGTTATTTTATTTATTGCAGACATGTCGCAATGGACTTTTTCAATCCTGTATTTTATTGTGTTGAGATAACCATAAGTGTCTGTTTCCATGCTAATATGTCTTCCATGGTAATGTCTATACATTTCATATCTTCATATATCATACTTTCAAACAATAGCTGGTCATATTTTCATACACAAATTTACATGTACATGTATCTTGTAATTGTCTAAAGATTAAGTTCTGATTTAATATGAAGCCTTCATCACAATTGCACTTTATTATTATACGAATCTTATATATGTCAGCGGCAATAGGCAAAATCAGGCATTAAGCCTAAAGCCTAGGCAATAAGCTATTGACTAGTCAATAACTTTATTGACTGAAATGTGTTAGGCTTTAAGCTTAAAGACTAGGAAATAAGCCTAATGACTGAAAAAAAGAGGCAGGCATTAGGCCTATTGCCTGGTGCATATTTTTTCTTTATTTTGGCCTTTTAAAATAAACCAAAGCTCATGAAATTAAATTATTGACAATTGAACACATTTACATTATAATAATACAGAAATATATAAAGCTATTGCTTTTGTCACTTATTGTCACAATTGTTGGAAGAATGGCATCTGCTGTTATATAACTTTCCCATTTTCCTGCATTTACATCTGTTTGTGTTGTATTTTGTCGTGCAGCTACAACATTGGAAACCCTGGCCACCGGAAATTGATTGTTTATTTGCAGCCTCTCTAACACTTAGAGATGTTTCACGACTTGTATCATTCTCACTAAGCAATGTTTTTTTACACACACTGAATTCATTTGAACCGTATTTCCCTTTCAGCTCCCCGTACTTGGTGGCTATTCTACTGAGACCATGTTCGTCTACCTGTAAAAAATTGCTTACTTTTGAAAAAAGGATAATGCGTTAGTCATGTCTTTTAAATGCATATTTTTTACATAAAATGTAGTTTCATAAAATTGATGTAGCATTCTTCTGCTTCTGTGTCAAGGAAGGGTGTGGCTTATACCTCTGTGTCATATATCTTTAATTTTTAGTGTTCACAAAACTGACAGACTGACATACAGAATAATAGACGGACGGACAAAGTGAAAAAATATATGGCGCAACATTTTTGATACGAGGCCGTGAATTGTATGTGATATGATATGTAATTAATGATGTAATATTTAGTCTAATAAATACCTCGGCTATCCGTCCGAGTAGATTTTTACTGTCACCCTTTCCACGTTCATACATTGGAATTGGCACTGCTACTGTTTGTCCAACCTCTGGATTACCGAGTAGTTTCTTGCTTCTGTTCACCATAGACGCGGCCTATTTGTCCTGCCTTTCCTTTGCAACAATTGTAATCTAAAAGAAAAACTCAAGTTTCAATAAATGAATGAATTCATGGACACTATATATTCTAATGGATTATTTATTTTACATGTGAATAAGAAAAACCTATCGATAATAAAAAAAAATAATCTATGATTGGAATACTTGTACCTTATCAGCTACATCAGTGGTTCCAGTTTCAGATGAACATTCAAGTGTTACTGATTCAGCAGTCATGTCTCCAACAGAAGCCCCTCTGTCCTGGTCAGGCACTTGTTCCTCACACTCTGACTGCTCACTGTCAAGCTCACTTTCCTCGCTGACAGACTATATTTAGAAATTGAAAGGATATATTTGATCACTATCTTTATGAAGTCAGCTGATCTGTGTTAGAAGTTAACATTAGGTTTAGATCATACAATGTAACACAACATTTGTAACTTCACAGTAATCAGTGACACATTAAGAAGTGCAAATAAATTCAAAAATTGAGTTCACCATATTTTTTGTGTTGAATGAGACTTAATTTGAAATCTATTGATAGTATAAAATGTACTAAGTAACAATTAAAATACTAGAACTAAGTATTGTCAAATATGATACTTACTGGTGGCCTTTTTGACGTCAAGCAAATCAAGTCTTCTTCTCGCTCAAGGTTGTCTAAAACTTCCTTGGGTAATGCTGCTGAAGAGGACAATCCTATTGTAGCGGTTTTTCCAAATAAGGCTTCATACGGAGAGCGACTGATGCCTGTGTTTAAGGATGAGTTGTTTTGCAACTGGACAAACTTCAAACCGACAGACCACTTTGTACTGTCATTATCTAGCAACCATGTTGAAATCTTGTCGTGTATGTCTGCATTGGACCTCTCAACACTGCCCTGATACTGTGGATGTCGGGGTTTGCCATGTATGACAACAAGATCCGGCCGCATCAGTTTTAATTCTTGTATGATTACTGCTGCAAATTCTCGACCATTGTCACTCTGCAGAATATGAGGAGCGCCAAATAAAGTAAAGATGTTGATTAGGTTGAAAGCAACATCTGAAGTGCATTTTGAAGATAAAGCCTTTAACACACAAAACTTGAAAAACCATCACAAATCAGAAATCACCATCTGGATTGGATTGAGAGTCCAACAAATCAACTTGACACCTACTATTGAACTCACTAGAAGATAATGGCTTCACGACTATTCCTTTGGATAAATGTTTTTTCTTCAAACAACAGTTTTCACAATATGAGAGAAAAAGCTCTATACTATCCCTCGAGACATTAGCAAACCCCTCAATGACTTTCTTGAGCATTCTGTCTCTTCTCCCATGTCCAGTTTCTTTATGGGCTTTCTCCAAAACACCGAAAAGCTCTTCGAGATACGCGAACAACTTAAATCCCTGCTGATCACCTTCTGGTACTTTGGTTATTAGACGCTCAATCCCAGCCACAGAGAGAACATCGAATCTGGTAGAATAGTAATATTCAGTCGACGATTTCTTTTTAGTTGCTGCTGTCAATTCCTTTTTCAAAAGTTCCAAAATTTCATTATATTTTTCCTCGAATTGAGACATGTTGACACAACTACACAAGATGAGCAAATGAAAACCATTTAATGGAAATCAAGTGAGTAGTGAAAAGAACATTTACTAAATATTACTTGAAAACAACTCAGAAGCTTATAAACTTATTTAGTTGTACATTGGTGTGTGTAGTGGCCTTTGGCAATATCTGATGTTCTCTCTATAGTTAAGGATTAACAGTATTAAAAAACTAATAATTTATATGGAAAAGAGTGGAAATGGTGAATATGTTAAAGAGACAACAATCCTTAAAAGATTAAAATGCAATGTTTTCTTTCTTTCATTATTTATTATTGCCTGGGAAATAGTAGATTTTGACCACTATCATTTCAGGGAATAAGCCTAAAGCCTGATTTTTTTAGGCAATTAGTAATTGACTAGTCAATAGCTTATTGACTAGGCTTTAGGCTTAATGCCTGATTTTGCTTATTGCCGCTAACATATACACAACTACCTATTTTTAGATATGGTGCTACAAAATTGTGTACATTTAAAATTTATTCATCCATCTTTCTAGACCACATGTATTATGATATACCCCTATTTGTCAATCTACCATTCAGACTTTGCACAATAAACACTTCCTCAAATTTTTACAAAACTTGAGTTAATTGTTCTATTTCTTTTTAATTTTTTTTATAAATTCTGATTTTACAATTTTGTGTTTATATTATGAATCTTAAAAAGGAGAATTTTTTTTCCATTTTTGCACAATAACTCAACAGTGCTTCAAATTTCAACTTTTAATTAATGATTTCCTTAAAGAATCCCTTTCCATTTTTATAATGCTTTGATTTTACATTTCGTATCATGTCAGAATTATACCTTCAATATTATGTATTTCGGACAATACATATAGTGAAGGCATATTTATAGAGGATTAGCCAAACATAAATGTTATGTTTGGTATTAAGGAGGAAGACCCAGGGTAAGGGACACAACTCTTACTAATCATTGGAATGTTTGTATTCAATATTTTATATCAATCTCATGTTAGCATCAAAGTAGTTTGGACTGATTTCATTCTGTTTCAAATGAAAGCTTGATAGGCTTGATACAAACGTATCCCTGATTTCAAGAGTTATGTCCCTTACCCTAGGAATACCTCCTTAAACAAGCAATTTGAAAGACTTTGTTTCACTCACTGATGGTGCAGCACTTCTTAAATTTTATTTTATTGGATTGTAAAATGTCACTTTTCTATGTTATACACATTCAGATGAAATCCACGTTTTAGTTCCATTTGAAATCTCAAATCCATAGAAGTACCTACATTTTTTATGAAATGTAGAATGTTTTATTCAAATTTTATAATTTTAACTTAGTGTTTATATGTGTGTATAAGGGTCTATTGAGGCCAACTTGTACCATAAAATATTTTTTGTATCAAAGTAAAGACCGGAAGATTGACATTTTGAGGACTAAATTATTATCTTCATTTTAATCTAAAAAAAAGTTTAGTTGATAATCAGTCTTCTCCCCAAGTTATTTCAGTAATGTGCCTTTATAGCTGTGTGTTACCCTATTTGAAATTAATTATTCCCCAAAAATCAAAGATTAGGTAACAGATCTTGCAAGCCCAACCTACAAACTTATTTACTTGTGAATTTGATGAGACTTTTTAGGAAGGTTAGATCTCATATGTAGATATGTATGTCCAGTTGATGCAAGGTCAGTTTATCTACATGTAACTTTAGGTTTTAAGTCCACTTGAAGTATGAAAGGAGTAATGTCTTTTTGAGCTTGCTCAGAGTATTTCTAGTTTTAGTTGGAATGCACTATGAGTACTCTGCTATGGTTTTGGTTTGTTTGTTTGTTGGGGTTTAACGTCCGAGCAGCAATAGCAATGGTTTTGGGTAAAAGCCAAAAGAGCAATGCTTTGCTAGTAAGGAGGCTGTGCGATTTTTCAATTTCATTGTGTGTCTTTCATATTTTGTCCGATAACTGATAAAATATACACTTCTTACACTAATTGCAAAAATTCTGTGCATTTCATTTAACTAGGTTGTTTTAATTGTTAAATATTTGAATAAAAACTTGAAATTAAAATCACTTTTTAAAAATCTACATTCAGATTGCCATAGTCTTTGGTTCACTTGATTTTGATGTTTTGAATGTATTTGTTCATTATTGAAAATCTAATGTTGTAGTTCACATATGATTTTCTTAACTTACAGTTTATAATGTTCATATTGTTTGAAGTAAATGTTTTAATATCTCTTAAATTGTAATTTTAAATGTTCTTTTGTCTCAGAGACTAATGAAGTGGTAGAATGAACAGAAAGAGATGTATTTACTGATTATGTGAATAACATTACAGTATGAGATATGGATGATTATAGTGAAAGTATGCTTTGTATGGTCTGTGATATTATTTTATGATAATAAAAACATTTACTGTTGTTTTCTTTACTGTCCTCTTGGCATTAAAACTTCCATGAGTTCTTTCCAAGTATGCTTGATTATCATTTGAAAGATTGATATATCAACCTGACAGGTTTGAAATACATAGGAAAATTTACATCAAAAAATAAATTGTATGCAGGAAGTCCCAAAAACTGAAAATATTGAAATGGGAAGCAAAGTCAAGCACCTAGAAGTTCTACCAAGTGCAATGCAAGGAGTGAAGCCTCTGTATTATAGGATTTTTTAATTTTATTATACAAAAATTTTTAGTGAAATTGATGTAGAATTTCAAAGTGATCCATTTATTTATAATCAAGTTGTGGTCTGGACTCTGAACATTATAAAAGTCCTTGTTTCTGGCCCCTTTTATTGATCCACAATTTCAAAAAGTTTGTTGTAACCCTCAAAATCAATACCCAAACTTTAGTGGTTTTCTTTAGAAAAACCCGTGTAAAACTGAAATTTTGGTATAGTGTGTGAAACTGAAAGTTGGTAACTTAGGAAAAAATCAGCAAAACAGAACGAAATGTTTCGGTTAACTCAAGGGCCATTACTTGGACAAAAATCAGTGAAGCGAAAAGAAACCAAAACATGATCTGTAACTCATCGAAGTAGACTCGCATACCAAAAATCAGCGCAGTATCTGCAAGTGTTTAGAAAAAGTGTGAAAAACTTAAATTTCAGTCAAGTTTCCAGTTCAAGGGCTATAACTCGAGCAGAACAAAACGTTAACTTAATCTATAACTCATTAGGGTAGACTCACTTACCAAAAATCAGTTTAATTTCAGCAAGCATTTAGAAAAAAAGTGCAGAAAACTTAAATTTCAGTTTTCAGTTCAAGGGCCATAACTCAAACAAAAATCAGGGGAGCAGAACTAAACATTAACTTGATCTATAACTCATAAGGGTCGAGTCACTTACCAAAAATCAGTTCAATTTCTGCAAGCATTTAGAAAAAAAGATGCAGAAGACTTAAATTTAAGTAATTTTTCAAAGTTCAAGGGCCATAACTCAAACAAAAATGAGCAAAGCAGAACGAAACGTATACTCGATCTGGAACTCATTAAGGTTGACTCACATACCAAAAATCAGCTCAACTTTCATTGCAAGTAGTAAAAACTATTATAAAGGACTTTGTATAATACAGAGAATTTGAATGCCATTAGATATATAAAAAAAAAAAAACAAAAAAAAAACCACAAGACCAATATTATAAGAAATGGCAAGCTTTCACCGTTATTATGTGAGTATGTATTAGTAGAACACAAATTTTATCATGTAATGAAACCAGATAGAACTCTGTAATGTTGATGTACATGAAGGAGAATACCCCTCCACTTTTTAACTTTTCAGTTCCAACAATTCATTTCAAACCTTATTCTCTTTCAATAATATATGTAGGTCAGCACTCTTGGTTTCACTGAAAATTAATTTAAAATGCACAAATGAATGTATATTGTTACCAAGTTCTACCATGATGGATGTTGCAATACTTTAATTGTAAGCCATTTTTTTTTGGTATTATGAGTATTATGAAATAGTGCAAATCCGACCAGCTAGAATATATTTGTATATCAAAATCAAAATAGAAATATTGTATATTTCCGTTACTATGTCTGCATGTAACATGTAACTATGTGCTGATCAAAAAAAAAAAAGCTCAATATCTGCAAGTGTCAAGAAAAACGTGTGGAAAACTTCAAATTTTTTTTTCCAGACTGACAGATGGATTGCATATCTAAAGCCTCCTTGGGCTAAAGCCAGTAGGGGTCTTATTAAACAACAATTAATTTTGAGGTCATATAAGAATTGTGGGAGTGTACAGAACCATGTGCCCTTATCACTCCTATGGGATATTGAAATTGCTAATTTTGGCAATATCCTGTATTCTGTGAAAATCATCTATGGCCCTCCAGGTCTCTATCATGTGTATAAACATGTACAAAGTTTCAAAATTGTATCTCAAAAGCTATGACTGAAGATAAGCAGTGTACCAGACAAATGAACAAAGGTAAATAAAAAAAAAGTTTATAAAGCTACCATTGAAAACATTTTACCCATATTTCATACTAATAATTGCACCGATTTTTTTTCTAATCAACTTGTGGTCAATAGCAGATTTTTAAACTACTAGTATTTGTTCCTTTACGATAAACTACATGGCTTCAGCTAGTCGTAAGGTAACTGAGCTGGTTTAACCATGGTGTTGTGGTCTTGGATGTGCCAATATAAACTGTCAAGGATTGATCGACTAATATTGGTTTAGCGTCCCATGGCAGAATTTCATGCATTTCAGGAACAATTAACCAACTGAACAGACAATACTTTATGCCTGTCAAGTATGATTTTTATTTTGCTATCTCAAAGAAGCAACAGCCTCCAGTTGGGCATGCCACCCCACTTGAACATTTCATTCCGGCTCTGGACAAACCGGTTGTCACTTTAACCTTTTAAAAACCCTGTGCTGGGAGAAGAAGCCGTGCCTACCAAATTTTAATCCTTTGGTGTAAGTGACAAAGACAGAGCAAGTATACTTTGGTGATGACAATTCAGATTAATACTCTATCAATGTGAGGATTTCATTGTAAAGAATTACAAACAATACGAAAGATCTTTCACATGTTTAATATGTTAATTTCATTACAATAACTGTCAATCTTCATTGGCTTAAACAAATCATCATAAATAAAATATCATTTTATACAGAAACTCTTCTGAATATGAAAATCACAAATATTTTGTACCTTTTTTTACCATCTTTTAATTGAAAAATATATAACAGAAAATATCAAACATAATAATAAAGTACTTCTTGTATGAATAACAACCAGTCAAGACAACAGTAAGGAAGAGAGACTGTCAATTTCAAACCACAGTTGTACTTGCCTACTGATAATTCTTTAAAAAAAATGCCACATTTTCAGAGTATTCCAATAGTTTTCTTTGTATAAATAATACATGTATAATTCACATTTATCTGCAGTTTGTATAGGAAATATTATCATGAAAATAGTGTTAGTAAGTAAATCAGATAGGACTGATGTGAGGTCCAACACATATTTGTTGACATAAATAAAAAAAGAATTACTAATGGCTTAGACTGACAAACTTTTCTATAAATGTTTCAGCCCAAAATCTGACAAGAATAAAAAAAAAAATTGTACAAAATCCTGACATCACATGTTTTTTAGTCAATCTTTTATTAGTGAAAATGATATCCTAATTTTATAATATTGATATCACAACTGTAAATACTGTAATACACATGTAATGTCTGGGTATTGCAAGATTTCATTTCGCAGTTAAATTAAAATGTCAAATGAAATTATTAGAAAGTTACCTGTTCTTAGTATTAAACAATGTACATTAAAATTGTCATTGTCAAAACTTGTCAGGATTTTAGTCTGAGAAATGTTTTTTTATAATAACTTGCAGTATAACAATAAAAAAAATCGTTTTCACATGAGTCTTGATAGCACTAAATTATAAAGGTAGACCTGGCAGCAGCACTTACATCCGACATCAATTCACCATCTTTCTTAAAAAAGAAATGGAGAAACACTTAACAAATAACATAAAATGTATGTTATACTTATCTTACAAACATTTACATGAAGGCAAGGGAGACAATCATTCAAGCATTGTTGAACACATCATACCACACAACTCTTCAGTGAACCTAGCTAGGCAGTTTATATAATCTAATCATATACACAGGTGATAGGATTCAATACCAGTGTAACAACATGGATCATCCATAGCTAGTAGAAATATTAACAGTTGTGTGTTTGGTGAACAGATAATGCAAGTTAAAAAACTTTCATTTTACTGTAGGTCACTTAACTTAAATGAACAAATTTTGTATAATTTTATTGTGAATTTCTTATAAATATTTGAAACATTAATAATAAATGTGTTCTATTGAATAAAAGCTGATAAATTAGGCTTTAACTGTTTATTATACAAATGTAAAGGAAAGAGCTAATTTTGATACATTTGTACTACTAAGGGGGCTGCTAATGACACCAGAAAATTAAGATGTACAGCATTGTGACAATTACTATGAACAAAACAAGGATGATAATGATAACATTCAAACTGAAAACTGTTCCAGAAATAAATGCATGGGAATCTTGAATTAATTCTAAATTATCCCATTACTTTGTATTTTTATACAAGTACAATGTAACAGTTTTCTAAAAAGTTTTCTAACAATACCATAAAATTTACAAAAAAAACTTTCTTCATACATTTATATCTCAAACAGACTTCAAACTCTCAAACACACTAAAACAAGAAGGATATTCAACCAGATCCATATGTAACTTACTGAAAGACTTCCTTCATGAAAGGTATACAGTAGTACAGTAAAAAATCTCAACATGATCACTAGTAATACAATAACCCGGGTGGAAGCTAAAATGTATGCTATTTCTAATCATTATTATAACTGGAAAATACTTGATGGAAAATTACTTTTAACAAGAAGACTTACTGATAGAGTAAGACAAATTTTTTAACACGAAATCTTTAATTTTTATTTAGTAAAAGCTTTGCTTTTTCAAGAATCATAAAACATTATCGAATAAAGGGAAACTTTATAAACATCACTTTTACTTTAACCCTTCAACTGCAGGACTTGTGTCTTTCATTAAAATATTAGTACAACTGTAATTAAATTTAGTTTTAACTATCCCTTCTGTAAAATGTATTAATACCAATAGCAACGGACTAAAATTAGCCAAAAAAATAATTTAGTACACCAAATGACTTGACAAGTAACGATGCATCAAAGATAACAGGTGCAGTGTACTATTCACCTTGCACTAGCAAATACAGCCACAATAAATACTCAACCGCCAAAGGCTGAAACAAATCAGTAGTAAAATAATTTATTCTTTAAATTCTACAGTCAACTGACATTTTTTCGTACATGTTGTGCACATAAAGCTCAGATAACACTTTTCTAAGCACATCAACAGGAGCTCAGTCACTCAATGTCTACTTCACAGTGAAATGCAATGAAAATGATAGAATCTTTAGACAATATCTTGTCCTTTTCTCAGCACCTTCTCAACACAGAGATATGTGCAGTGTGGAATCAGTAACTAGTTTAATCCAATACCTTCAATACTTTCCCAATTCCTATTGTTTTACCTGTAATAAAAAAATTAATGAAATAACAATGAAGTAATTTTTACATATGCAGATCATGACTGAATTAAAGAACCTTATTGACCATGCTCCGAATATCCCATATGCAAATATATGCACCCTATCTAAGAAAAATCAAGTGCACCCACTTAACATGTTTCTCTGACAAGAAAATGGAAATGGGAAATGACTGATTTCTGTAAAAATCAATCCAATCCAAGCCTTTATTTTTACTATCAGGGCTCACTGCCTCTCATTTTCAGACATCCCCCATGATGAGGATTGTACTCTGTCTTTTTAGGGAAATTTTGACCAGAGTTATCTCTCTTCCGATAACAATTCAAACAAAATAACGTTCGAGAAAAAAAGTAATCATAAAAATCTTCGAAATCTTATGAATATTCAGTTACAAGCAAGTATTTTAATCAGCTTTTTGTTCCACACATTTAAGACAGGATACGGAATGAACATTCTTCACTTCAGCTTACAATAATTCATGTTTTATTATTTATATCTTCTTGTTTCATAACTAAACATTAAATTCTCCATTTCAACAAAACATTTCTTAAGCTTGAGACACGTTCGTACCCACCGCTACAATATGTCATTGTCAATTAAGTTTTGGTCTTGATATGTCAGTATCAAATTTTTAACATGATTATTGATACTCTTGATCAACTTATAACAAGAGACAGGATATTTCGAACAAATACATTTTGGATTAAGTGGGAACCAGACAAAAAACATTGAACAAAATGAAAATTCCAACAGAACGTCATTGCCTGAAATTTTCTATTCCAGTCCCACTAAAAAGACAAAATCAAAAAGATAATGCATTGCAAGAAGCTTTGCTTTACTCAATCATATATTAATTTTACTGTAATAAATTTGGTAAGGGGTAGAGATACAGAAATTTAACTTCATGAATATATATGATTCAGTCAATCTTTCAGTCAGGAAGCTGATTTCATTTTGACCAAAATATTTACTTACATACATAATGTATGAAGAAAAGGTAACATAAATCTCAATAAAAAAATATAAACAAATAAAAATGCCTGCTTATATTGTGTGCACATAAGTAACATATAATACATATAATAAATAAAAGTGCTGATAGCACTGGCGGTTTTTGATTCCTGTGAAAATTGCTGCATGAACAAACCTTCAAAGATTTTATGATGTTAAATAAAATTGTGACCATAAATTGCATTTTAAATACTATTAAGAACTGTCCTTTTTAATATGTATAAACTGAAAGTCAATCTATACTACTGATCCAACTTCAAACACATTTACATATTTTGTTCCATTTCACCTTTTTCCCCAATTTTAAATCTATCAAAAAGTTAATGTGCATTTAGGTCAAAGGCTATATTAACAGAGTATTTAATCCTACATAACAATTACACTTAAATAAAACCAATATCAGCTTAAGAAAATAATTTCCTTAACACAAGATTTTCAAAAACTAGACACTTTTATCAATTTGAATTTTCCCACCAATTTTACTAGGTTAAAATCACTGCTCTTCAGTTCCTGTTTATAAATGGTAAAATATTAAGGATAGGATGGATAGTTATATAATTTGACTTATAAGTATGTTAAAATGAAAATATTTAACACATTTTATCCTTCCATACACATTACTGCAAGAAATAAATTCCCTAAATGTAAATTTATTACTTAATACCTTTCAAAGCCAAAAAGGATAGAGTCCCTCAAATCTTGAGTTGATATATATGAAGACTAGATCTTAATTTTATTTGTATTAATAATGGAATATTATTGAGCTGATAAATTGCAAGAAAAATATTTACTTGTTATGAAAGAGGTATTGAATGATATAAAAGGAATTACATTAGGACTATATTTTTGTGTAGTGTTCAGAAATAGTAGGGAAGTTCCAGTAATAGACCGTTGACACAAGGTATTTTGATTCTGAAAAATGAAAAACCCCAAAAAGCGTTTATAGTAAATGTTGTGTGTACACACTCCCTTCTCCCTGTCCACTCCCCACTTCTACCTAGTGTCTTTCTGAAATAGAAGTCACTTCTCCCTGCTTTTCTCAAGTAGCTTGAGCCCTGACTATTCACTAAAATTTTGAAAGAGAACTGCCAAAATGTAGGAGCTATCCAGAGAACATGCCATAACACGATGATGGACACATGAATGTTAATTATTGTGAGGGTACAATAATAATAATGATACAACCGGATTCTACTAGCATTTGAAATATGGTATAGCATTTATTAATTAATGCTCTTAACTTCCTATAACTTGTATTGTTTTACAGTAACACTGATATTGGTATAATTTAATAATATCCATATAATTACCTTCATCTCGGAGCGTGAATCTTCCCATCTGAGGAAAATCTTTGAAAGATTCCATGCAGATTAGTCCTCCATTTACTTCTATTCTTGCAATTGCGATTTGATCTTGTCTGACAAATCTTGGTTTCAATTGAGTCTTTTCTCCAGTCTTTTTATCAATTATACACAACAATGCCTTGATTGTTACTTCCTCAGCACACGTGTGAATGTGAATTACTGCACTATATCCTGCACATATAATAGATTTGTGTTCCAATATCACAATCTGAAAGGAAAATTTAGTATTAATATGAACCTGCAATACTTATGTTCACTGCAAACAACCGGCTAATGCAAGACAGAGTCAATAAACTTGAACACAGTAAAACCTGTCAGGCTGAAGCTGCAAACCATTCCATTAAAGGTTGATGCGATTTTTGTATTGAAAATCTGGTGTACTGTTGTACACATAATAGTAGAAAATAAATGCCTATTGAAGCATAAAGAATGGAACATAATGATAACAAAACATGTCCCAAAATCTACAAGTATATTGTTCTGAAGAAAAGAAAATTTTGCATATTAAAGATATCAGCTAGCACCAAAACAGTTGTATATTATATTTGTCATCAAGTGGCAATATAATATTCATCTGCAGTGTAAACAGTATTGTCAATATAATGGTGTGCTTGTTAAATATTTACAAAAATTATCATTTTTGTGTTACCACTACAAAATGCACTAGGCGACAGATGGATGAACATTCAACTAAACTTTTCTAGGGGCCATCACAAAATATCTTGCCACTTAGTGTAGCAGGGTACAAAAAGTGGTCACATAACTACAACATGTTTGATGACTAACTTTATATAAAATTATGAAATAGGAAAATACTGAGGGATTGAAACATCTGACAAATTAAAAATGTGAAATACTTCCAGTGGAAAATTCTTTTTTAAAATAACATGTGATTATGAATGGCAAAAATGTGAGTAGCTGGGGATTAATTTTTTTTATTGCATCACATTGAGATAGTAGGGACTTACGTAAAGATGGAATTCAAATAAGAATGTCTACATGAACCATAAGAAACCTTAATGTTAAACTTCTAACATACCATAACTGCTGAGGTATATGCATAAAATTGGCACAAATTTGTGGTTCAATGATGATAATGCATCTGTACACAAAATATCACTGACATAGCATAAAGGGTTCATGATAAAATGAACTTGTCAGAAAACTTAATGTTATGTGTGTGGACGTCGCTGTCACCCCCATCGCCAGAAAAGCAAAACCCAAGTCTTACTTCCCAGACTCTTGTGCAATAAAATTCCTCAAGTGTAACTTACCTGGGCATCAAACAATTTGCCTGTATGACACAAGTTATCTGGTGAACACAACACAAAACCTCCAGATACATCCTATAAAACAAGTTATCATAATGAATTTACTTTATATACCAATTAAAATATGCCCTAGTAAATAGCCATGGATTAAAGGCATTAAAATTCAATGAAACCATTGTTTTCATCATATATGTTTACTGGAATTTTAATAGAAGTGTCCACATAAAAGGAAGTTTACCAGTCATACATGAAACAAATACTATAATTTCAGCATCTGTCTGTTGAGTTTGTAATTCCTGTAAGACACATATTATGATTTTACCACCAATTGGCATTACTTTTTCAATAATTTATACAAAGCATTAGCATGAGATAAAATAGAAATAATGCAATCCATGGTAAAATCCATTTTTATTTTAAATGTTTAATATTACGAAGGTCCTCAGAAGGACTGGCACATGCATATATATTGCAAGTTGAAAACATGAAAACATGGCCATTTTGCAAAAGTGTAATGAATGTTACCTTAACTTTAAGTTCTTAAAACTACTTCAGATAGAAAGAATCTCAGTTTAACAATGTATGAGCATCAAATTCTTTTTTAAAAAGTTTCTGCATTCAGTTCAATTTAGTAATTGAAACTAAAAAGAGGTTTGGTCTATGAATATTTAAATAAATGAACAGTGTTATCCAATCAGAAGCAAGTAAATCACTTGTATATATAAAGTACAAGCTATCCAAATACATTGGTGGATGGTATAATATAATGGTTAAGGTCATCATAATTGACAGCTATTCAAATTTAAAAGGCAGTGTCCAAAAAATTACACAGGTGTACAGAAGTAGTTAAGTAGGACACATTGGTATAATGTAGGGCAGATTTCTACCTAGAGAGCTATTTAAATTACTCACTAGCCTACCTAAATTAGTACTGAAACAAGAACTGGTCTTTTTTCAATTAGCTGTAAATTTATTGACTTGACAACTCTAACATACAATTGAATGGAAAATTTCCATTTCGTTGGAAACCAAGTTTTGTGGTTTGCTAAACCAACTGAAACCACAAAAATTGATACCCCACAAACAATAATACTTTAATAGAGACATCTTTTATGATATCTCTGAAGTTACTTACCTTGTCACTTATTGTAAACATTGTTTAATCAAGATATGTGGTCATTTTACCACAGGTTTGATCACTAAGCATTTGTAGCAGGTGATATAAGAAATGATAATATTAATATACCATTACTTACTATGAAGGGCTGGATGTTCTCCGAATTGATCATCAAAATATCATTGCCCTTTTATACCATATTTTGTTAGAGACATGAAAGGTCAAAATGATTGATGAAATGTTAAATTACACTATTAACCAATATTTTTAAAGCTTTATCAACTTATTCCTCTCTTTAAAGAATGTTGAAAAACTTTCATATAGGTGTAAAACAAAAATTCCTCTTGTAGCAAAAAGCAAAACAAAAAAACACTAAAAACCAAGTTTCTATTCTTAATCAAAATTTATTGAGGTCAAAAACCTTTATCTACCTGTTTGATACCAATTTCATAAAATTTCTAATGGAAAAAGTACTAACTTCTTCTTCTACACCTGACACTTTGATTTTTAGATTTTCCCCAGGCCCAGCTGAATCCATTTCTATCTCATCTGACCACATTTGCATTACTTTGACATTTTGCTGAAAAAAATAATTACAACAAAATTCAATAGCAGCAAGTTTCATTCATATTTACATTCAGAAAGTGAAATCAATATTACTTCAATTTTAAAAGCCATCTTGCAAGTAATGATAACAGACACAATCAACAACATAAAGCAACTAAAACCAACAGACACAAAACTGTAATGACTTAGAGAAACTTGGAAGCATGAACCATTTGTAACAGTAGCGAAGTATTCTCTCTACTCCATATGTAACATTAGGGACGTATTCACCATATGTAACAGTAGGGAACAATTCTCTCTACACCATATTTAACAGTAGGGAACTATTCTCTCTACACCATATTTAACAGTAGGGAAGTATTCTCTCTACTCCATATGTAACAGTAGGGAACTATTCTCTCTACACCATATTTAACAGTAGGGAACTATTCTCTCTACTCCATATGTAACAGTAGGGACGTATTCACCATATGTAACAGTAGGGAAGTATTCTCTCTACACCATATTTAACAGTAGGGAACTATTCTCTCTACTCCATATGTAACAGTAGGGACGTATTCACCATATGTAACAGTAGGAAAGTATTCTCTCTACACCATATTTAACAGTAGGGAACTATTCTCTCTACACCATATTTAACAGTAGGGAAGTATTCTCTCTACTCAATATGTAACAGTAGGGAACTATTCTCTCTACACCATATTTAACAGTAGGGAACTATTCTCTCTACTCTATATGTAACAGTAGGGAAATATTCTCTCTACACAATATGTAACAGTAGGGAAATTTTCTCTCTACACCACAACACAAATTATTTGCCTGCAGACTTTCAGTTTTACTTTTACTTTATTGGTAACATTATTAGGATTTCTAAATCATTCAAAATCAAAAAAACATTGTATCTAAGTACATATTTTGCACACTAAACTTCATAATTTTGTGTACAATATGTATTATCTGTGCTTCCCGAAGTACACAGATTTTTCAAGAATGGGTGCATTTAAGAACTTTTTGGCACAATCATGCATCCTAGATGCAACCATGCATTATGATTTCAAATCTTACCTTGTTTGGCATTATGGTCAGTGTTTGGTTCTTTGTTACTGTACCCGTTTCTAGTTTTCCCAACAAAATTGTACCCATATCCTGAAAAAGTTATATTTCTATTGAATATTATGAAAATCAGGCCTTTCATAAAACAAAATCCCAAAAATACTCATTTCAAATTGTCAGTTTTAAATTCAGTTCATATTGCATTTTCATTACTTCTAATCATAAAATTCATAGATACAAGATGTGAGGCTTACAATTCATAACAATTATGACCATATCAAATGTTCAAAGAATACATCAAGTGATTTCAGAGGAGTTATTTTTACTGTCTCACTTTCATGTTAAATGTATGAAGTGATCAAAGTCCCATAACTCCAATGAAGCTCATCAAATCAAAATGGTGGTGCATTATGATCACCTACATATTGTGACTAACAATCTTCTAAAATTTGAACAAAATTTATCCACCAGTTTCAGGAGTTGTACTCACAAAAAAGTTACTGAAGAGTTCAATGCATAAATCCTAAAATTCCAGTAAAATTTGTCAAATTAAAATGAAAGCAGAGTATGATCAAGTAGGTATTGTGGCTAACAATCCTTTAAAATTTGAACAAAATCTGTCCTGTGCTTTCAAAGGGGCTGGATTCAAAGGTAAGTGTGACAAATGGGCAGATGGACAAATATCATTACGAGTTGATCAATTGATTGTTGGGGTTTAACGCCCGAGTAGCAATATTTCAGCTATATTCAGGCGATGAACATGAAGTGATGATGAAATGAAAAATGGGATGGGACAGAAGGATAATGGGGTCGACAAATTTTGATTGCCACTGAAAATAGGGAAAGGTGGGTAGGGCCGGGCAATTTAGCCTACTGTGGGGGAGCCCTACGGTTCCTACTCCAGGAGAATACCACAGTAGGGTTCTTTAAAGTGCGAGGAACGTGGCATCTTTCCCAACACGGTGCACCACTATGGTTTGCAGTCAGGTTTTCTGTATTATAGCCTGACAACCCCAGCATGTAACACGCCAGGGGTACCCCATTCCACCACCTGGGGAATACAACCCAGTCGCTTTGTGGGCAGAGTGCCCTAGCCCCCAGCTAGGGTTCTGAGCACTATTTAGTCGCCTTTTACGACAAGCTTAGCGCTGATGCAGGCCTATTCTTTTGACACCCAGACCTGCACAGGGCTATTACAAGGGCCCTCCTTCCAACTGAGGCAGGGGACAATTTAAAGTATATATATCCACAAAATTTACCTTGTATCTGTCAACTATAGGCATTCTGACAGGTTTGTCTGCATATCGACTAGAACTGGATAGGTTCAACTTATCTAAGTATTCTATAAGAGCTGGTCCTCTAGAATGAATAATACATCATCAATTAAAAACATTTTCATTTCTGATAATAGCTAATTTTATGGAGAAATAAAGTTCATAGTATAAACACTTCAACATAACAAAAAGATATTTCAAAAGTAAATAATATAAATTTCAATAAAAGCATATTATTTTCATATGTAGGAACTTTGCATATTTTACAACCAACATTTTCGTAAAACAGACAATGTCAAATACTGTTTACACAGAAGTGACATATTAACATCTTACCTATACCACGGACATACACTTTCATCAGGTATTTCTTTAAGGAATGCACCAGTCATACCTGACACTGGCATGAAGTAAATGTCAGATTTAGGATTAAAGCCAACCTTCTTCAAGTAAGGTATTAATTTGTCTTTACATTCTGTGTATCTAGAATTTAAATAAAGAAGTATTCCTTTAACTTTTACAAAATACTTTCAAATCAAATCTAGCTCAAAGAAGGATATCCCGTTTCCACAGCACACTTATATTTGCTACAATTTACATTAATATTAAAACCAAAACATATTTCAAATATAAAAATAGCATTTTTCATTATTCCCTGACATACAAAATGGGTACCTTTAATATGACCAAAAGTCAACCTTGATGTCAACAACAAATAATAAGAAAAATGGCATTATCTGATTTTACATACCTGAAATTCATCTCAAAGTTATATTTCAAGTGGTTGATGAGGATTTGAGTGTATTATATGGGAATCCCTTACCCCTAACTGAGTAATTGGCAAACTCTGTGTAACTTGTATGCTAATGGAAACCATAACTCATTTGGAACAAAAATTTATATAGCAACTGTATAATTAAAAGGAAATTAATCCATAAAAGACTAAAACTTGCTTTGATTAGACCTTTTAAATTATTTTTTAGCTGATCTTTTCCCCTCTCTTTAAGCTTGCCTGAATATAGCTGAAATATTGCTGCTCAGGCATTAAACCCCAATAATCAATCAATCTCTCTTTAAGCACAGATTTTATTTCTGAGTTATGAAATTGTGTATTACCTTTCTTCTGACCATAATACTGTAGGGTCATCCATCTTATTTATCACGACAATTAAATGTTTAACTCCAGCTGTTTTCACTAACATAGCATGTTCTCTTGTTTGACCACCTTTCTCAAATCCAGTCTCAAATTCTCCTCTTCTTGCAGATATTACCTAGAATCAGAAAATACATAAGTCGGGGTACAAATAAATTGTAACTCAGTCAATAAGGGCTATTCAAGAAATGTGAGGCTCACAGGAGCCTGAATTGCTCACCTGTTTAAATTTTTGCTTTTTAAGAGCAATAAATTTAACAAGGAGTTGTCCAAAATTTTGGCTCAAGAAGACTTTGGTAGTACTTATCAGAAGGATCATTTCAGCAATTGAAAGTTTCTTTCTTTCTACCATAATTTTCAAAATATTGACTAAAAACAATTAAAAAAAACATCATTTGTCACCTTTCTAGGACAATAACTCTAACAAGGAGTTATCTGACAACTTTGATCTCCAGAGACTTTTGTAGGACTTACAATAAGGATCATTTCAGCAGTAGAATGAATTTGGCTAAACCTAAAGGTTTTGTAGAAATATGAGACAAATTTCTGACTGACTCCTTCATTGCATTTTTAGTAACAGCAGCAGCCATGTTTTTCCATGGATCAAAAATCCCAACAACAGTTCTATGCACAGTACCCCAAGGAACATTCATACCAAGAATGGTTCCAATTGGTCAAGTAGTATCATAGGAGAAGAGTTTCTGCCTACAAGTCAGACCCCCCTTTTCAGTCCAAAATTTCTGGAACCGAGCTTTGGACTGCTTTTAAATGTAAATGATTTCTGGCAGCTGTATCGATAGCATTCTTTAATAACAATGAATATACCTGTTTTGATAACTCCAATAAATGTTGAAATAATTCATTACAAGTAGTAATTAAATTCTTGACAAGCCATGTGAATTGTTTTAAATGGCAATTTTTTCATTCCTTCCAATTTATTACCCAAATGCAAAATCATAAATATAGGGAACAACAAAGAATAAAACAGAAAGTTTATGATACTCTATATCAATAAACAAAATGGACAAGTGGGAAATATGAATAAAACCATAAAAGGCCAGTATGGTAGCAAATAAAGACTAGACAGTAAATTTTCTTTACTGCATCATATTTTAGCTGTAAAAGTTAGAAGATGAACACAGTCATCCTACAACTGACTTATACAATTTAACATTGAGGTAAACAGCGCTGGTATGGCTGTTCAATGTTGATGTCAATATCATATCACTTACCAAGCTTTTGACATTTTTACACTGAAAATTCTAATTCAAAAAACCAACTTATAGGCGAGTATATACAGTACATTTTACTGAAAATTAATCATGTGATGAATAGCAATTCTTCTCTATCTGTCTAAATACATACAGTAAAACAAGAATTTTGACTTTTTTTCTACAATAAATTTACAGACTGATATACATATACTAACCAATACAGCCAGATCAGCTTGTGATGCTCCACCTATCATATTAGGTACAAAACATTTATGTCCAGGTGCATCAAGGATTGTGAAGTGTTTTTTGTCTGTCTCAAAATAAGCTCTTCCTACTTCAACAGTCTTTCCTTTTTCTCTTTCTTCCAAGTTTGTGTCCAATGCCCATGACAAATACCTTAAAAGGAACATAATTAAAAGGTAATTCTGTCATATAAAACATGATGCTACAACATGTAGCCATACACCCCACAACATGCGGGGCAGACTAATAAAATCGTGGAACCATGTTCTTATGACACATCCACCGAATAAGTAATCAATAAAAAAAAACTATCAGCACTGTTACATACATTTCTGGGACTAAACACATGAAAGTATCATATCTTAACTTAAATTTTAAATTTTTAAATACATAATCCGTCAGCTGTAACAAGTCAGTACACTGTTATGGTCAATAAAACCCTTCACAAGGCAAGTATATACTTCAATTTATAACATTAGCTTACCATGTTTCTCTGTTTTTCTCTTTAGCTTCTCTTTCATATTTTTCTAGAGTTCTTTTATCTACCATTCCTGTGAGGTACCTTTAACAAAGAAAAGAGGTATGATGTAATAATTATAAATAGAAATAATTTTGTACCCAAATATATGGATATAGTAAATACATGAAATTAAGTATTTTTCACATTCCAATCCAGTGGTAACAAAACCCAAATTAGATTCAATGCCATTTTTAGGAAATTTGCTAAGTCATACCAAAACTCCATAATTGCTGATCATTAAGTGTAAGTGTTTGTGAAAATCAGGCAAAATGGGAAAAATCAGAAACATGCATGTCAAAAACCCACCGATCTGACAATTTAATATCACTCAAGGATACTTTCTTTATATGCAAATTCCACTACTAATCTCTGCATCACTAGCTTTGCGTAGATATTTTGCAATAGAATGTTAGAAAAATGATTATCTGTCCTTGAAATGTTCATTTTCAATGCATTTCAATGAAATTATAACTCAATGCATCAACATGATATAGAAAATATTATTTATTTCCTTGATTCTGATAGTAGAACTAGTCAAACTAAACTTTCAAAATGATGGGTTTTTTTTCATACCATGTTGTATCTACTGCCTGACTCTTACAGAGACTGACACTTAAATAATGCTTAGGTTTTATGTCAAGAAAATCTCTCCCATTTCCACCACTATTACTGTAATACTGCTTTTTATTAAAGGTACATATTCCTACAGTTCCTAGGTTAGTGTTAATTTTGTGGTATTCCATATATATAGTACATTCTGTGTAAAATTAATCTGTTTATAATGAATGACCACAATATGCTCCCTTGGAATGTAATTTAAGACAGGCTTTACTTTACTATGAACTGTGCTATTACAACACTTCAAGATGTATTAAACAATATGTCTGTTAATGATTAATGGTTATCTTGTGGTTTTACAGTTGAAAAAATTTACTGAACACCCTTTTACATAACTTATATATCAGTATGTTTTAAGACCAAAGATGTCAAAAGCTGGTTTACAGAGAAGGATAATCCGCAAAAAATTTTTTTTGCAGGATCCGTGTGTAGCTGATTCATCTCACTCATTATGTATTTCATAACTACATGATCAAATCGATGATGATAATAAAAATTTGTTTGTTAATCCAAATTTTTTTGCAGGATCCGTGTGTAGCTGATTCATCTCACTCATTATGTATTTCATAACTACATGATCAAATCGATGATGATAATAAAAATTTGTTGGTTAATCCAAGAAAAAGGTCATCACTGTCACATGGTGTCTTGTCAAGCTAGTGTTTTTGGAGCACATGTGGTAATAAAATCTTTAAATGATCTTCACATCTGATTTTATGGCTATAGTTTGTTGCATATGAGTCATAGTAGACATAATAAATTCTAAGCAAGCCTGTTTACATACTGTAGTTTCCGGACTATAAGTCGATGTGGAGTATGAGTTGAATTGCCTAATTTTGACCAAAATCAACAAAAAAAAACATATATAAGTCGAGGGTCAGATGTGATCATATGTGTCAGCGGAGATCCGAGTTAAGCGGTTTGTTTTCAACAGCATATAATTCCAGCAATGTTACTAAGTATAAGATTTCTGAATTAATTAAAAATCTGTGTTTTTTGTTAAAGTGTACTATGTCCGCGAGTTCAATTATTTTTATTGAATGGCGTGTCCATGGCTCTGAAGCCATAGATCATCAGGAGTACAAAATCGTAAACATGTCAAACATGGGCAGCCATGAGTGAAATAAGCGGGAAATTCGTTTGATGAATTGGTCATATTACAAGCGGTAATTAGTAAATAATATTACCTAGTATTACGAAATACAATAAAAAATAATTGTTACCTGCAAATTTGGTTGCAATAAGCCATTCAGATAACACTGTGCATATGTGTTATGACATACCGTAAATGGGTATAAATTTGCATATTAAAGGATCGATAACTCCAAAACACTTGATGATGTTTTCCAAGTTAAAAAAAAGATTTTTGTTAACATATCTTCTAGAGTTTATTTATACATTTTAACAGTTTCACATTTCAGAGTTTTTATTAACACCATCGTATTCATTCCTAAAGGATAGCCACAATGATCAACAATATTCGAATTCAATCGCCGGTTTGACTGTTTGAGTGATGGCTTTACCAAAAAATTTGAATTAAAGCAATCAAAAGTGAACTAAACAAATCTAATGAAATGCATTGTAGATGAACATTTTTCTTGAAAAATCCTTAGATAAGTTGAAGTGGACAATAAGTCAAGGCTGACACTTTGCTGAAAAAAAATAACTTATAGTCCGGAAAATATGGTATATGTATTTGATAATATCTGTCAAACATAAGACTTACATTAAATGTCCACCTATTGTCGACTTTCCAGCATCTGTAATTAAATGCATAAATGCATACATGTTAAACTCAATAATCTAAACATAAAAATTAAAACATTTGATGTCTAGTTTGATCAACAAAAGAACAGGGAAGGATAGCTATACCGTGTATGCTGGGAAATTTACAAGTATCTTGCAATACTGTCTGATAGTAACTACAGAATATCAATAAACAGCTGCACCACAAGGGCATGCTACATCCGTCATCTTGAGAAAAAAAAAACATCATAAATGTTTTTGGAATAACAAAAGATTGTACAGAATGTCATATTTAGTATATATTCCGACTAATTCCTTATTACTGCTCAATGGAAGTTTATATAAGAGACAAACAAAAATTACTAATAACTTTTACACGATAACAAATTGAAGCAATAATTTTGATTTAGGGAGCAAAGATTTTTGACATGGAAATTTTGCAAGTCAATACATTAATTGAAAATTTTAAAGTTCCATAAAAAAGTTGATAAAAGAGAGAAACAAACAGTATTTATGGTATATGTATAATGTTTCCCTAAAATAAAAACCTCAACTGGTTCTTTCTAAGGGCTATTCCATCAATAAATGTATAGGAGGTTTGGAAGGCAGTTTTTTGTGACCCAACCAACAAAAACATGTTTTTTTAAGGATTAATGCACCTCCTGAATTCCCCTTATACAGCACGAAATGAGGGGAAAAAAATATTTTTACCAAAAAAAAAAAAAAAAAAAAAAAATCAATAAAAAATTCAATTACTCAAAAACAAAGCAAAGAAACATCACGAAAAAGTATACAGTTCTTCAGATTAACAAGTGTGTAAAGTTTTATGCAATAGTCATAAATAATTTTTGAGATACACCACAACATGTGAAAGAACTCTTATTTTAGTTACAAAGTCCTATAACTTGAAAATTTTAATCTGATTTTTACCAAAGAGTATACAGACTGTTTGATCATCATAAGAAACAACTACATAACATAAAAGTTTCAAGAAATTTGGAAAAGTTGTTTTCAAGTTACGGTGTGACATGTCAAAAAAACATGTAGCTTTTTAACAAATAACTCAATAACTTCAAAATGAAATAATAAATCATCCACAAAAAGTATACAGGGCCCATTTTCACAAAAAATCTCAAAATGAGATTTTCCTCAAACCTTCCTCAACTCAAATGTCAACAAATCAAATAGATTTGAGGACAAGCTTAAGGACTTGAGGAAAATCTCAATTTGAGATTTTTTTATAAAATCCAGGCCAGATCTTTAAATTAATATAACTAACAAGTGTGTAAAGTTTTATGCAAGAATCATATTGTTTTTGAGATATGGTGCCACATGTGATATAAGTACAATCTTCAAAAACAAGAGGCTCCCAGGAGCCTAAATTGCTCACCTGGTTGAATTTTGTCTTTCAAGGACAGTAAATTTAAGAAGAATTTCTATCATAGTATTCATGATATTAGCTGAAAACTGTAACAAGAGGCTCCAAGCAGCCTGAATTGCTCACCTGGTTGAATTTTGCCTTTCAAGAGCAATAAATTAAACAAGAAGTTGTCCAACAATTTTGACTCAAGAAAACCTCAATAGGACTGATCACAAGTATCATTTCAGTAATCTATCATAGTTTTCAAGACATTGGCTGAAAACTGGGAAAAGAAAAGAAACCAGTCATTTTCCCCTGTCAAGGGCAATAACTCTTATAAGGTGTCTGACAAATTTTAAGCGTGAAGACTTTTGTAGTCCTAAAAATAAGGATCATTTCAGCTATTGAAAGAATTTGGCTAAACCTAACAGTTTTGGAAATACATGCAAAAAACTATTGTCTGACCCCTATGTTCCATTATTAGAGGAGAAGATTTTTGAAAGAAAAAACATTAAAAATAGCAAAAAAATGTCGAAAAAGGGCAATTACAGATTGAACAGATTAAAATAAAATTTCTCATCATGCTGAACACATTTACCCAATCAGGATTAAGCTTAACCTAACTGTTTTTGGAGATATATGCGAAAAAATATTGTCTGACCCCTATGTTCTTTTTTTAGTAACAGTGGCCATGCTTTTCGACAGATCAAAAATCCCCACGTCAGTTCTATGCAGGATACCCCAAGGAATATTTATACCAAGTTTGGTTCCAATTGGTCAAGTAGTGTCAGAGGAGAAGATTTTTGAAAGAAATAACATAAAAAATAGCAAAAAACATTGAAGAAGGGCAATAACTCCAACATGGTTTCATAGATTAAAACGAAAATTTGACCGCAGATAGATCTCACCATGCTGAACACTTCTGTCTGACCCCTATGTTCTATTTTTAGTAACGGCAGCCATGTTTTTCAGATAAAAATCCCCATATCAGTTCTATGCAGGATACCCCAAGGAACATTCATACCAAGTTTGGTTCCAATTGGTCAAGTAGTTTCAGGGCAGATGAGCTTTGAAAAATTGTAAAAAGTGGACGACGGACGCCAAGTGATGGCAATACCTCACATGGCCTACGGCCAGGTGAGCTAAAAAGATAATCAACATAGTAAATTTTGCTCTTTTCACTTATAAATTCCTACATGGTAGAAGAGGGGGTTTAGTGTGCTGTGAAACCTAGATTTAACCAACTACTTCCTTTGAAATGCCTGTTCTAAGTCAGGAACATTGCGGTTCTAGATTCTCCAGTAGTGTAATATCTGTTTTGCCATATTAACTTTTGACTGGACTAGATTATGGATCAGATTAGTGTTTGGTAATTTAGTTGGTACCCTTATTTCATTCAAGAAAATACAACATGGCAGACAGTTTCAATTTAGATACTGTTTTTTCAAACGCCAATGAGTAATCAGCATTTGGCCAATCGGGAAACAGAATTGCAATCAAGTGACTTGTGTTTCCATAAAAGAGCCTCTTTAAGTTCAAAGGGTAAAAAGATAAACTATACCTACAGCGTCGGAAAAAAAACACCCCCTACTTTAATTACAAAGTCCTGTAACTTGAAAAGTTTTATCTGATTTTCACCAAAAAAAGTATACAGACCATCATAAGAAACAACTTTCTTAAGTTTCTTGAAATTTGGATAAGTTGTACTCAAGTTACGGTGCAATATGTTTACGACAGACAGTTGGACAACGCCTGACAATTTTATACCATATAAAAAGTGCCAAGACTTGGTAATTAAAATTTCTTGTGTTTTTTTTTTTAAAAGTTGGGAAAAGAAAAAATCCAACATACCAACATGACCAATAAATACAACATTAACATGATCTCTTTTTTCTCCTGGTATTGAAGTTTGCGTCTTTATCTGTGGTTTAGAGCTGGCTTCTTCCTCTTCATCTTCATCTTCATCTTCATCGTCATCTTCAACAATGTCATTCCCTCCTCCGTCATCATTTTCTTGTTCTTTTACTTCCTCTTTCTTTTCCTCATCAACATCCCCATCCCAATCTGCTGACACTACAAAAGTAACTGGGATTTAAAGTTTTTATTTTCTAATGCAGTCAGAATATCATGAGATTTAATTTCCTAAATCTTCATTGTACAAAATTCTTAATCTAAATGGTAGAATGTGACAATTAGTGCATGACCCCCATCATGCCAATCAGTGCTACAATTAATATTGATTGTACTTGTACAAGAGTTTCAAGTTTTGAGACCCTTCCTTCACTTTTGTAGTTGACCTTTAACATTTTACAGGAACAAGTAACCATACTTTAAATTTTCATTAAAATGTAATTTACTTTCAAAATGTAATATACATTTAAATAAAATGTCAATCTGATAAGTCATTTGACATTTATGGAAAACCATACATTGCAGGAATCAGTAAAATACATGTATCCACCTACACAGGATATAATATCATCATGAAAATTAATCAAATGTAAACAGGGGGTTTGAAGCCGAAACTGTATACACAATTTTCAGTATAAAAATGTTCTTACATTTACCTTCATTGTTAGGTGAGCTTGTGTCTTCCTGTACAGAAGATGACTGAGCTAAAAAGAGCATACATTGTTTAAAAAATCATTCTAGCAGAAAATTCAAAATCCATTGGTTAAAATTTTTTATAAAAATCTTATCTGAAAAGGAAACTGATGTATTTCTACATCAGTTCTACTTACACATATATCACAAAAACTAAGAAGATAGAACCTCAGGTTACATGTTTTTGTTTTACTCTGTTTAATGCTGACTTACTTGTGTTTTAAAACAAGAGGCTCCCAGGAGCCTGAATTGCTCACCTGCTAAAATTTTGTCTTTCAAAGGCAATAAATTTAACAAGAAGTTGTCCAAAATTTTGCCTCAAGAAGTCTTTGGTAGGGCTTATCATAAGGATCATTCAAACAATTGAAATTTTCTTTTTTTCAAGATACTGACTGAACACTGTCAAAAATAAGTCATTTTTCCCCTTTCAAGGAGTAAGGTCTCACTAATTACTTCCAGGTCAAATGGCCACCCCCCTATGTAGTACCAAAAACACACTGAACCTAGAAATATGCATTGTAAATACATTATTTGTGTGTATTCTGATCAAAAGTAGTTAAAATAAAGCTGAGAATGTGTAAAGCTGAGAATATGTAAAATCATTTTTGTAATTTACTACAAGAGTGAATGAATATTGTTTACATGTGTGACTGATTTGCCTCCATGCTGTCAGTTAGCAGAAAAGGTAAAAATGTTGATTTTCAGTTTTTTTAATTCCAGTAAATTTTGTGAAGAATTTCTTAGGTCATCATACCATTAGAACAATGATTTTGAAAGCCTTCTTTTCCAAGTTTTGCAATGGTATGCAACTTCCAAGTGTCATTTGTCTTGGGAATTCACAGTGAAACATTGAAAATTACTTGTTTAACATGTAAAGTATTAAATAGAAACTTTAGAAGTAGTTGGTGAGACCTCATCTGACAACTTTTATCCCTGAAGACTTTTGTAGTCCTAATAATAAGGATCATTTCAGCTATTGAAAAAATTTGGCTTAACCTAACGCTTTTGAAGATACATGTGAAAAACTATTGTCTGACCCCTACACTGTATGTTCTATTTTAAGTAACGGCTGCCATGTTTTTTGACGGATCAAAAATCCCCACATCAGTTCCATGCAGGATACACCATGGAACATTCGTACCATGTTTGGTTCCAATTAATCCAATAATATCAGAGGAGAAGATTTTTGAAAGAAATAACATTAAAAATAGCAAAAATCGTTGAAAATAGGGCAATAACTCCAACATGGATTAACAGATTAAAACCAAAATTTGACCAGAGATAGATATTATGCTGAACACTTTTACCCAGTCAAAATTTAGTTAAACCTAACGGTTTTGGACATATATTTGAAAAACTACTGTCTGACCCCTATGTTCTATTTTTAGTATTTGTTTTTCGACAAATCAAAAATCCCCACATCAGTTCTATACAGGATACCCCAAGGAACATTTATACCAAGTTTGGTTCTAATCAGTCATGTAGTTTCAGAGGAGAAGAGTTTTGTATAATTGTTAACGACAATGGATGCCAAGTGATGGCAATAGCTCACATGGCCTTAGGCTAGTAAATTCTGCTATTATTCGGGCTAGTCATTGAGAATTTTGAAGAAGAGGACTGCAGTGTCATGTTCTGGTATTATGATAAGCTCTCTAAATATTGTAGATTTTTTACTATTTACATCAAGTTTCCTTTTGCCAGAAGACGAAAGATAGGTCAATAACTCATAGCAAAGCAACCACATCAACAACTGTTACCCTTTGAAACGCTTCACATGATCATTAACTAGTACAGATGCATTTGAATTTGTTTCCATATAATGCTTATCATTATGCAAGAAAAATTAATACATTGTAAACCATTTGTCCTACTTCGGGTAAGCTATATCTCAATTAAGCTAAGAGTTGTTGTACGCTCCAAAAGTTGGTAATTGTGAGGCATTACTGGTATAACTTATGTAAAAAAAATTGTAACCGTGAAAATAATGATCCTCATGGACATCCATTGATGGAAACCCAAAACGCACCTAAAGTAGTTCACAAAAGCGTAACTTGTGAACTACAAAAATAGTTTTACATCCTGTGTGAGCTAGTAAACTGTAAAAAAAAAAATATGAAGTTTACAAGGAAATTCAGTTGGATCCAATAATAAACATACGCCCTGAAGAGCTTTTTACCAAAAGACTGCATCAAACTATTTGCAAAAACGACTTTCCAGATGGCAAGTACCGATAAAAACCCAGCCTTCCCATGCAATATTTCACTTTCCTCGAGTAATTGGTAATGGGAATCTTCATGCCCTACCATTGATTGATTCAACTGTTGATCATCATGGTGTGTGTATCACTGCCAATAGAACAGCCCTGTTCCAATTGTCTAGTTTACATTTTCTACATGTATGAAATGCTGAACAAACCAGAGCAACTAATAAAAGCAACAACCATAACCCCAACAGTGCATCTGCTCCCAGTATCTTCATTTGAAGAAGTAGGAGTCTCAATACATGTTTATTTGTTTCCTTTTGGTTATTACATGTTGTTGGCCGTTTCTAGTACTTTTTCTGAGATGCTTTATCTTTTGACTTTCCATTTGTCAATATAGCAATTACATGGTATATATACCCATACTTCATATGTTCATAATTACCAGAAAGAAATGGTGTTTGACAAGACAAATGCTGAACTTAATTGGTGTCACCAAT
This sequence comes from Perna viridis, assembly GCA_037379345.1. Taxonomy (NCBI): domain Eukaryota; kingdom Metazoa; phylum Mollusca; class Bivalvia; order Mytilida; family Mytilidae; genus Perna; species Perna viridis. The sequence continues at coordinate 22,951,691 of CM074514.1, read as the reverse complement.
TTTCATGTTTTATTGATAAAACTTCTGAATCCTGTACAAATTTTGACACAATAGAATCCATCAGGCCAAACAAACACACGTTTGTTTTGTCGTGGCAAAAAATTTCAGGTCAGAAGGTCTGGATTTAATTTAATTTTTTTTTAAGGCATAAGTCATATAAACAAATTTGTCAAACGTTCATTGTATCTTATATGATCTATTTTCAGTGATGAATACATTCTTAAAGTTTAAAGGAAAACCTTTCTAAGCTCAAAGATATAACTGTTTTAGATCCCACACTTGTGCTAGCAAATGGCTGGGAGCAGCCACTTTGTTGATAAGCCCAACTTGGATCTGATAAAAGCTACATCTCTGAATGATTAAAATGTTGTGATATTGAAGCCTGCAAAGGATGTAGCTGTCATTGTGCCTAAAATTATAAGTACATGCATCAGACTTCAATCCGAAGATTTATAGGTGGGGGGTGTTAGTTCAGGTCAGTCAGGTACCCGGAAACATGTGCATTTTTTAGCTTAATTGGTACAATAACAAATTTTTGTTTTTAAAAGTGTACAGTTCTGTACTTCTTGGGTTATCAGTTGCATTCCCTATTTACGTTACCCTCGTATTAACAGACAAAACAAATACATATATTAGGCAGCAGTTGTGGATCCTGAAAATCAAAATGGGGAGGCTACTGACTAGCATAAAAGGGGGCTCCAGCAATTTCTGTTGCTCCTAATGTGTATAATTAACCAAACCACTGATATGGGTGGAGGCCTTGGACCCATCTTAATCCTGTACAGTCAGTGACATTCTGTAATAAGTCATCTGGTGAAAAAAAATACCTATATATCAGAGATCTATGTACATGTACATTTTGTATTAGTTTCCTTATGAAACTTTCTTCATCATGGTCATAATGAGTAAATGACAATATAATATTTACAAAAATATACATTTGACCATTTGTTTATTCGAAGATGCCTAGTGTCCTCAAATCCTTTAAACATATATTCATTTTACCTTGATTATTTGTGTTTCCAAATGTTGGAACAAATTCAGCAGCATATGGATTTTTGCCAGGTATAAAGGCAGGTGCGTTAGCATTCAATTTTGACAAGGACTGTCCAGACTGGGTCGAGTCGTCCGTATCATCTTGGTCCCAGGAATCAGGGGCATTATTGTGACCATTTTCAGCGGCCATCGTTCCTGTCGTAATGAAATCCCTTAATATTAAAATGATGTCAAATTGCGCAGGAAGTGTCACAATAAGGGAACAATCTTCGGATGCCACCACCGCGTGTAAGAGTGACGTCACGGAAGTGCTTCAAGAAAATAATCTGCATCAATCAGAAGTTTTTATTGAAAACTAAAATAGAAAACCTAATCGGATATATCCGGATTCAAAGGATTTTTGACCCCAACAAATTAGGGTGCTAGAGGTTCCGGGGATTAATGGCATTCTCTATCTTTAGTTTAAACAGTTTGTAAATTTAGCGCTTAGTACGGGCAAAACTTGACCCAAATTAGCCTGGAACATATTAGCAGTGATAAGACCTATACTGTTACCACTCTCTCCTAAGAAGAGATTGTGGAAAACCATAAATCTGTGCTATCCTCTTTTGGTCTCTCTACCAAGGACGATGATTGTGATTTACCGTCTATGTACTGGATTCCTAAACTCCACAAGAATCCATACAAACAACGTTTCATAGCTTGATCTGAAAAATGTACCACCAAACCTCTTTTAACTTCTATACTCACAACTGTCAAAGAGGGTCTACAGTCCTACCACAACACTTGTTACTCCCGTAGTGGTATTAATTCAATGTGGATCCTGACAAATTCGAAAGATCTTTTGGAGACAATCAGTTCAAGACTATTATCTGAATATAATAGCATTAAAACCTATGATTTTTCAACACTGTATACTTCTATTCCCCATACTCAGTTAAAATCCCGACTTAAAAACATTATACATCGTTGTTTTTTTTCCAAAAAAGAAGGTACACCTAGATACAAATATATAGTTCTTGGTAGAGATTCCTCATACTTTGTAAGAAATAATTCCAAATCATCTTCCAAATATACAGAGGAATATGTTTACAAAATGCTGGAATTTTTAATCGACAACATATTTGTCCAGTGTGGTGGGCGTGTTTTTCAACAAACGGTCGGCATCCCAATGGGAACAAATTGTGCTCCTTTACTTGCTGACCTATTCCTTCACTCTTATGAGGTTGACTTTATAGCTGATCTGATCAGAAAGAAAGAATATTGTTTGGCTAGATCCTTCAATCTCAGTTTCCGCTATATAGATGACGTATTATCTTTAAACAGTGGTAATTTCGGGGATTTGATACATCGCATCTACCCAAAAGAACTTGAGATAAAGGATACTTTAACATCAAACTTTACGATAAACGTGATGACTTTTCATTCAGAATTGTCAACTTTCATTTCATCTGTGGCAACATCCCTTCGGCACCTGCGTATGGAGTGTTCATATCACATCTCATAAGTTATGCCAGAGCTTGCCGAAACTACGCAGACTTTTTGTATCGCACTAGAACTCGGTTTTTGTTTTCGTTCTTGTTTTCGTTTTTTATTTTTTGTTTTATTTTGTTTTGTTTTGTTTTGTTTTGTTTTGTTTGTTTATTTTGCAGTTGCTTACACTGAGCATTCCAGAAAGACAAATATGTATGATTGAGAAGCGGGAGCAAGGAGTTTTATAAATAGACAGACTTCTGTTTTAAAATCCTTGACGGATGCCGATGGTGTTGGAGGGCATGTTTACCTTCCGGAGCACCTGGAGTCACTCCTGTTTCCTTTGTGGACGTTCATATTGCAAGTGCTTAATTAAGTTGTTTGTATGTTGTATTTTTCTTTTCTTCGGTTTTTATATATTGCTGTATTTAATTTTATTCTTTACTGTTGTATACATATAACATCGAGACTTTATATTACTTTTTATTAACTATTTCTTCTTGAAAGAGGAATCAAGGGAACCAAGATTCTATCGGAAATCAAAAGAATGCAATCCAGGGACAAGGACCACACATGGAAAACACACACACATCAAGGAACATAAAATAACCAAAATAATACATACAAAGCAATAAAAGTAAATGAGCTGCTCGGTATAAAGACTTGGGCTTACATTTTCACCACGGTAGGATTGTTGTCTCTTTGACATATACACCATATACCTATTCTCGTTATATTTTAATTTTTCTTGATAAAATATTTGTTGCTATAGCTCCTATAATAATTTTTGTAACATATGGATTTGCTAGTTTGATCATTTTTGCAAAACCAATAACCAACGGCCCCTGTAGTAATAATCTATTTGTTTGTCAACAGAGCCTAGAATGTTTAAATTCTAGTGTCTTTATGTTGTTGTTGTTTTTTTTTTATTCTTTACAAATTACTGTAGGTCGCATAGTTCTGGTTCCGCTATAAGTCTAGGTCCGGTCACATAAATAATTTTAACATTTGGGTCCGGATATCGCAGAATGTTAAGATTTTGTATCCGGTATCTTCCGTATAAGTCTGAGTCCGGCAAAATTATAGGTCCGGACTGGTTATAATGTAAGGCTAAAGTAAGCTTAAACCAATGATTAATATATGAGTTTTTGTCTAAAATTTATTTATTTTCCTTTAATTGTCTTGTATGTTTATAGGTCTTTGTATGTATGTATGTATGTATGTATGTATGTATGTATGTATGTATGTATTTTCCATAATTTGTAAATGTACACCACATTTACCTGTGGACATCCGCTGTTGGGCTGCAAATTAATACATGTGGCTTTATGACTCTTGTCACGATCATTATACGACAACCAATGAGCATTTTAAGGGACTGTGCAATATTTATCTGAGGGAGGGGCCGGTGCAAAAGCAGACGGGGCCAATACTTTTTTTCATAAAAATAATGAGCAGGGTGATAAGTTTTTTTTTAAGTATTTTGGCGGGGCACAAACTTTTTTAAAACCTAATATTAAAGACATAATAAAAGAACCAAGTTTATTAACCAAAAGTAAAATAACAGTAAATTATAAAAATTATTTTTCAGTTAATGTAACACACAATATAATCACGGGTAAACACTCTGACCAGAGTACATCTTCATTTATGAGAAATTATGTCAAATGCACATTTATAAAATTTTAAAAATTCATTTTATTTTATGAATAATACCAATAGCGAGAATCCAATTATCACTTGTTCACGAATTCTAAAATTATATATCATACGCACACAAATCAATGGATGATTGATAAGCAACATTTAGTCATCTGAAAAAGAACGGATATGGTATAATGCAATAAATGCAAACCACCAATAATTGCAACCAGTGGTAAATTTTAAACCTTCAGCGGTCACAACAAGACCTTCAATACGAGGATAATCTTATCAAGTGGTGAGCTCTGAAAGGCCCCAATTTAAAATTGAATGGCAATTTAAGATCTATTTTTATATTGTCTTTGTGATTGACAATTAGCAGGATTGCAAGTTTTTTTTAATAATGTGAAAGGCGGCATGATTTTTTTTTTATATTAATGACAGCGGGGTAAAAATATTTTTTAAAAGCTATTGATTGCTGTACACCGGCCCCAGATAAATATTGCACAGTCCCTAATATGGACGTATTTTTATGTGCATTTTCAAATAAAGTTCTGTAATCATACATGATTTTTTAAGCTTAGATAATATATATTTATAACGCATAAATAAGGTATGCTTCGAATGGGACAAAAAAAATGGATGGATACATAATGGTACCAAGAGATGTATTGTGATGAAAGTTAGACATATGTTTGGTGAAATTTTAACCATAACAATTGGCATATTTCAAACTGGCATCTAAGATGTTTTTTTAGTGAATATCAACTTTATTTGGCTATATTTGAAAAAAAAATGTTAATTAGATTCACTTGGGTACCTTGTCATGTTCATAGTCTTGAAGTATAAATTTTGACTTTTCCCCTAAACTCCTCAATTTGGTACTATTGTGATAGCTGTTTATTTGGTATCATTCACTGTAGTTGGAAGTTAGCGGGAAATTCTAAGCGAGCGATTTATTTAGGACTGCGTTGTTTTAGATTTCAGAAATTTCACTTAACAACTACTTTTCAATTTGCACATTATACTTATTTTCAACACAAAAATTAGAGAGCCTACTACGAGGTATTCGTCCAATAATTGGAAGACAAGTAATTGCCAATTATTATGGACCCACAAAAGGTGTGGAGGACTATATGCACGAGTGTAGTACTAAGTGAAGTTTCTGTTGTTTAAATGGGAATGTATTGATATAAATGTTAAATAAGCAAACTTCACGAATAAGTTACTGGTGCTGAAATGAGTAGAGCGAAAAATATGAATAATTAAGACAGATTAGTTTGTTTTCATAATACAGTAAAACGTGTCTAAATCGAACCTCTTTTGGACTTTACCCTTTGTTTGATTTAGATAAGTGCATATACATTTAAATTATATTGATATAAAAGGACCTTTTAGAGTGTCTGGTTTAGTCAGGTTTTCTGACAATTCAGGGTTCGCTTTTGTCAGGTTTCAACGAATTTTAAAACAAAGTTAAAAATAGTCGACCCTTCGGCTTGTACATATAAGGAAACCTTACTTATACTGTCCGTGCGAGACCCGACAGGGTAGTCAAGGACGTTAAAAAACATTTAGAAAGAACAATTCGATAACAATGTGTAGATACTGTGGTTTCAGACACGGAAACGAGAAAAGATGTCTAGCTTATGGAAAACAATGTAGGAATTGTGGCATATCCAATCATTTTTCCTCCGTATGTAGAGCTGGAAAGAGAAACATACCACACAAAAGTAAGAATAGAAGAGAGCATATCAAGAAAATAGCAGAAGAAACAGAAGACGAGTTTTCAAAGGAGAACACGAAACAATCCGAAATTGGAGAAGAGACTAGTGAAACTCAGTACATTGAAGGAAGTCTTGCCTATTAAAGGTGAGTTCAATGTCGGTTTCCATGTCTGGTCTTTGTCCCTGGATTATATTCTTTTGATTATCCTTATAGCCTTAATTGGTTCCCTTGATTACTCTTTCAAGTAATGATAATGATAATGATGATTATTTTATTGAAACCGTAAATCATTTGAAGAAATTCCGAAAAGTGAATCAGGTACATAGAATCAAGGACTTAGAAAAAAAACTGTAGTAGTTTATAGATGATGTCGATGTAAGAGTAAAACCAGAAAGTGGAGCTGATGTGAACGTCATGGATGAAAGTCAGTTTGCTAAATTTCAGAGGAGAACATGTAACAATCCGAAATTGGAGAAGGGCCTAGTGAAACTCAGTACATTGAAGGACGTCTTGCCTATTAAAGGTGAGTTCAAAACCGTCATAAGAAACAGGTCGTGCTGAATAGAAACGAAATTCATAGTCCTAGAAGGTAAGATCAATTCACCTCCTTTGATAAGCAAATCTTCCCTCACAGAATTAGGAATGCTACAAATTAGGCCAGATGGATCGTTGGCAAAACCGAACGATTTACGAGTAAGAGATACATGTATAGTTAAAGAAGTGAAAGTTAAAGATCAGCTAAAGAATGGAGATATGAGAATACCTGAAATTTTGGACAAATATGACAGTGTATTTCATGGCATCGGGAAAATAAGAGACAATAAGAATAACAATGAATTATATGTGAGGTTTAGCATGAAACCAGGCGTAGTGCCAGTCACACAGAAACCGAGACAAGTGCCGTACTATCTACTAAAACCACTAGAAGAACGGTTAGACCAAGGATTGAAATCAGACATCTTTGAAGAAGTACCACAAGGAACGACAGTACAAGTAATGGTTCTCACCATTAGTAGTTGTACCAAAACCGAAATTCGCAAAAGTACCACATGGTGAATTGGAATCGCACATGATCAGAGCATGCGTTGACTTAAGGGTTCCAAACAAGTCTATGGGAAGAGACAGAATTACATCGAGCCCATGCAGTTGTAGAGGACTTTACACACAAGTTTCACAAATGCAAGATCTTCTCAAAAATGGACTTGAAACAATGATACCATCAACTCATGTTAGACCCCGAAGCAAGATCTATAGCTACTTTCAGCACACCATTGGGAAATATGAGGCCTCGCAGACTCATATTCAGAACGAAGTGTTCTCAAGACTTATTTGACTAACAGATGTACAGGATATTAGGGGGCATACCGAACTGCTTAAACCAAAGAGATGACATTTTGATCGGCGGAGTTAACTTAGAGAAGCAAAACAGAACACTCAAGGAAATATTGCAACGTGCATTGGACTTTGGCATTACACTTAACAGAGAAAAGTGTCAATTTGGAGTAAAAGAGATCGAATTCTATGGATACGAATTCACGCAAGACGGAATCAAACCAACATATGAGAAAGTAAGAGCTGTCAAAGAAGCGAAAGCGCCGGAATCTAAAGATGCAGTGAGAAGTTTTCTTGGAATGATATAGGGTACTTATCGAAGTTTATCCCCAGATATGCGTCGATAACTGCACCACTCTGAAAATTGACACACAAAAACACAAACTTCAAGTGGGGATAAGTAGAACAAAAAGCATTCGAGAAGCTAAAAGACAGCATAACCGACGAATGTACTATGGCCTACTTCAACCAGACATTTACGATCATTCTCCGACGTAAAGCAAGTTACAACGAAGGTTTATCAGCAGGACTATTTCAACAGACACCGAAAAGCATACAACCGGTACATTATATTAGCAGAACAATGACCGACACAGAGAAACGATGCAGCCAAACTAAGGACGACGCGCTATTGATACGATGGGCCAAAAACCGATTCAGCATCTACTTGTTAGGAGCGCCTAAATTCAAGATCGTAACCGCACACAAGCCTTTGATAATATGTTCAGCAAGTCAACGATTAAACTACCTCCGCGTATCGAGAAATGGGTGATGGATATGCAAGATATAGATTTCGAAATCGTATATGAGCCAGGCAAAGATGCAACAGATCCGTTAAATTTCCTATCCAGACACCCATGACCAGAAACCGATACAGATACATGTAGAACCGAGAAAGAGGTAAAAGCAGTCATTAACAACGAGCATGCTGTTATGCTAAAACGTTTGTAGGGTGAAACAACGAGTGATACACAATTGCAGAAACTCAAAGATCGGATATTGAAAGGAGATTGGGAGTGTTACAGGAAAGACATTGATATTTCGCCGTTTTACCACATGAGAGAAGACTTATACGTAGCCGAAAACTTAGTATTCAGATTGAATCTAATTGTTGTCCCAGAAAAATTGCACTGAAAAGTCATTCGAGCTGCTCATAGCATGTGACACTAGGGAATGACAAAAACTAAATAGATGTTACGAGAAAAATATTGGTTCCCAGCAATGAACATTTTGGTCGACGAAATCGTTGGACAGTGTTACGAATGTCAAATAACTACAAAACAGCATGTGAGAGAACCATTGAAAATGGAAATTCCAGAGAAACCTTGGAAGGTCGTGTCTCTAGATTTTGGGGGACCCTACCCTGACAGACATTATAATCTCGTAGTAGTCGATAAACGTACAAGATATCCGGACGTTGAGACATTGAGAACAACAGCATGTAACAAAACAAAGGAAAAACTCAGAAGAATATTTTCAACACATGGAACACCGAGGCGAGTAGATAGCGACAATAGACCGCCATTCAATTCACAAGAATTTGCAGAAGAACAAGGATTCAAACATCACAGAATTAAACCAGGACATCCTAGAGCTAATGGTGAAGCAAAAAGTGTTTATGAAACTTCTAAACAAAACAGAGCAAATAGCCCACATGCAGAATAAGGACAGTACAATAGCCGCGCAGGAAATGTTAATGGGCTATCGATCAACACCGCACCCAGCTACGGATGTGTCACCGTACGAAGTATTGATGAAAAGGCAAGTTAACACCAAATTAGGATTCATACCAAGGACCGATTACTCTAACCCGTATCAAGATAAAAAGATGAATGAACGAGGTAGACAATATAAACAGAAAATAAAAGAAAATGCGGAAAACCGAAACGCGAAGCAACACAGCATAGAACTGGGTGACTCCGTCCTTTTGGATCAAAGCAAAACTAACAAACTCTCCACAACCTATGAACCCGCCTTTTATGTTGTCTTCAAAGTAACAGGATCAACTATAAGTGCAAGAAGAGTAACGGATGATCGAGAAGTTACACGTGATGCGAGCGAATATATGAAAGTGAACGACATGCTAAATCACTTTCAGAGCAGCACATACGAGGATACAGAAGAAGAATATGGGCCACCCGCAAGACAGGCGCGGGAGGGGAATAATTGGAGAGAAATGCTATTGAGATGAACAAGAGGAAGACCAGTGTTGAAAAACCAAAGGGATGTCACAGAGACTGTTCAAACATTTCTTTGACCGCAAAGAGATGAACGCGCACCTAAATACTTTGAGGACTTATTAATGTGAATGGTAGCGCAAATACTCCAAGTGAAGAAAATCAAGGATAGGTAAAATTAATTTAGAGACTTTTTTTCAAATAGTTTTATTTATTTCATTATATAATTTTATTCTGTTTGAAGTTAGGGAGGAACTGTAATATCCATTATTCCGCGAACTCGCGTCTTTAACCTTCGGGTACAATTGTTACGACGTCACCTGCCAACTATAGGAGAGTTCGCCAATCTCATTAGTGATGTCATATTCCCTATTTTGCATATCATTAAGTGTCAAATTGGTTGGCAAATAAACAAATGAATAAACAGTTGAAAAGTTCATGATTAGAATCCCAATTTTCAAAACGTTATAACTTTGTTATTTTGTATCCAATTTTGGTTCTTTGAAATGTTTCATTTAGATAAAAATAATTCATATTTTGTACGTAAATTTATATATCTTTCACCTGAAAAATAAATCTGTAATGATATTTATTTGTAAACCTCTATTTTCATATAAATTTATAAATAAAATCTCCTGCACATAAAGTCTAATTAGTGAATATTTATTTAAAAATTCCATGGATAAAAAGAATTTTATTTGCAATTTTAGGAACCAAAAGAATTTTTCAATTATCTTTAAAAATGAAAAAAAGTTATAATGATTTAAAGTTGATGCCCCATGCCACTCAATTGATTTTTTGTCAACCAAAACCAAACAGGTAAGTGATGACATCACGAAGAACTCTCCTATTATGTATACGATCCGCCATTAATAAAATAAGTATCTCAAGTGACAAGTCTGTTCCGAACTTTCAGTAATATTCTCAATTACCCCAACATTTGAAAAAGTAAACCGTAAGATAACCGGTCTCGAGTCCGGAATTTTTACCGACATTTGAGTATGGAATTAGTCACGCCTTAACAACTTCAAGATGGCGGGCAACGTTCTCGCCTCGATGCTCGACGAGTTAATGGGAAGAGACAGAAACCTAGCCCCTTCAGACAGGAAAGATGATACTAGATGGGATGACCAAGAAGTTAGAATTTGAATTGCTTCGACTTCGTTCGAAATCATTGTTAAACTTTCCATATATTTTTTTTTCAAGTCACGTGACACAACAGTATATACATGCTACAGTGGCTTACCCTAAATTATTTCATTGATCATGATAACACATTAAGGTTTAATGCTCGATTCCACCACTACAAAAAATCTTGCAATTCCTTTTCTACTGTGTTTTTTAGTCCCAGTACTGTAAGAAGTTTTAGTGTTGCACCATCACTCAGTCTATAGACTATACCCATGATCTTGAGTAAATCATGCTAATTTCATGAAGGAATAAACTTTTGTGAGCAGATTGGCGATAATTGCTTCTGTCTTGAGAATGGCAAGATCTACTCTCTGACCACTTTACTCTTGACTCTGTTCCCACTATATGGCAGTCCTTCTGTGTCATAGTATTGCTAGAACAAGATCATGGAATGATGCACATGTGCTTAAATTAGGGCCAGGTGTAAACTTTTATAATTTTTTTCCCCATATTCAAATTCAAATTATTTATTGGTATAATTGATATCCAGATAACAGGATTACAACCAGTTAAAATACAAGACAAAAACAAAAACACAATAATTCTATGTTAAAAAATAATAAAGGAAAAACTAAAGTCATATTTTTGGGGAGAGTGTGATGTAATGCAGCATTTTTTTTTCACCTAAATTCGCTTCACCTTTGTGGCAAGCAGATACAATGTATAACTAAGGTCATGATGGGAAAATTGTTGTCACATTGAGTAGAGATGAGATAAGGTTTTAAAAGTTATGTTTTTTACTGAATAGTTGTTGCAGTGTGTACATTTAAATTGCAATTGCCAGATTTTTGATAGAAATAACTCCAGAGAACTGTTTTGGGAGGATAGTGTGATATGATGTTGAATGCGAAAATTTTGCACATTAATTCACTTTACCTTTTTGGCAAGCAGATACCGAGTCTTAAAGATGCTGCATCTGAAAGATAATATGTAACACGTACTAACTTCATACAAAATAGAAATTCAACTTTTCTATTTTTTCCAAGTGTAAAAAAACAAATAATAACAGTGATGCAATGAGACCCTAGTATTGATATTAGTGTTCTAGATTTTGAGTTTACCTTTTTTATTTTGTAGGTCTGTAAATATTTCTTATGTGGATTCTGTCCTCATGAACTGTTTGTAAATACAAGGGCTGATTTAGGTAGGTTATGTTTTAGCTTGTCTTGGTGAGCAAGCAAGCACATGCACCATGCATTGAAACTTCTGACTTGTTCATATGAAGAAAAGAGACATTGAAAAAAAGCAGTTGCAACCAGTATTCTAGGATTTTTTTCAAAGTTTTAGGTTTCCTTGGAAAAATCCCAAGTGAACATTAACTTTCCCACACTTGAAGTTGGCATTTCAAACTTCACAAATCATCGAATAAATTCAAGTTTTCTACTTGCCGATTTCATGGAAAGTGGAGCGAAACAAACAACTTTCCTTCACCAAAATTGTATTGCCCTGGGTGACCGGAAAGTGAAATCCTAGAACACTGGCTACCATTGTGTCAGACTTGCTCCCTCTATCAAATATACAGCCTAACTAGTATATTATGGAGTAGATATTGCATTTACTGTGTGTGAAACCTCCACTAGCCAGTTTTCCAAAGACAAGTAAATATTGCTTTTGGCTAGTTAGTGCTAATCAGTGAGCATTCACCAAGGTGGCCAGTGATATTTTCCAGATTGAATAATTGAATGACCCTTCTTGAACAATTCAGTTTTATTTATCTTTACATTTCAAAACATTAATTTAAATCTGCCACTTTATGTTCAGTGTTTAAACCAAGCTCGGCAAGCTGGCTGATGAAATTTTATTTTGTTGAGTTGAAATGGAAAGTTAAAGAATAAAAAAAAAATTTCCTACACTGCTGCTTAAGTAAGCACTGAGTTTTTATCCTTACAAGCAGCCCTATTTACTGTATATCATTTTTAGATTTAGCAGGCCTAATTTATAAATTGTGCAGATTCTGGAAATATAGCAGTTCTGCATTGTCAGATGACAGGAATATTTTACTAACAACCAGTGATATAAACGAATCAAATTCATATGAAGAATGATTTTTGACAGCTTAAATTCCAAAAAGATCACATTTCCTATCTTAGAACAGCTGTGCTTCAATTTGAATAACACAATAGGTGCTAATTTTCCTCAAAGATGTGTGGAACCATGGAGAAAGATATGTATTTACATCTAACTTTTCAATTTTTTTGAACAAATTATATTTTTTTCTTCTAAAAAGAAAATAATAAAGATGAAATTATTTTTGCTGAAATACATGTATAATCTTTAATTAAACATTTTTTTTGTTTGGTTAAAGGAAATGTTAAATGTTCTCTGTATGGACAGTCACTCTTTTGTTATGTATGGGACTTTTTGTTGGTATATAGTGAACTTTAAGGGAAATTAAGATACTAGTACATGTAATAACAGTAGGGTTCATACTGCATCTTTGTGCTCGTTATAAACATTAAAAATGGTATAAACCTTAAAATTGGGGATGCCTTGCTTAAACTCATTTGTTTTTCTCTTTTCTTTTCTGCAATCACGTAACAAAAGATAATAATTGGAGAGACAGGCAAACATTTAACGTGTCTGTAAGTTAGTGCAACAATTTATTTGAAAATCTAAAGTACTGATAATAGATAATTTTTTGTTACCTTTTCAGGTCCTTGTGAGAAACTTCATGATGATCATTTAAAGAAAGAGTGAGTAATTCATTTGCATACATAATTATTGTTTCATTGAATGGAATAGAGATATAGGGAATACGAGGTTTTACCGTTGTTCGTAAGGTTTCAATGATAGAATAAAGAAATTTTTAGAAAAACATTTTTTTTCACACTTTTTAGCTCACCTAAACATCCAAGTAAACACATTTCATTACCCAGTGTCTGTCATTCAACTACATGAAAGCCCTGACAGATTCTAACCTTACTTGCAGGAGAAATGTATAGGAGAGCCTCTAGAAATGATTATTTTTTATTCCATTTTATCAAACAAGATGGCAGCAGAGGTTGTCTAAGCTTGTGATTGGCATATCTGTAGAGATGAATGGTTGTCAAAAAATGTCAAATTTTTCATTTTCAAAATCACGTTTTTATGTAATTTTCAATACCAAACAGTACTATGTTGCACATGTAGATATGACTTTACTTTCAAAAGTGAATAGAACTATCCTCGCTCAAGAAAATGATAAAAAAACGAGATGTGTCATTTGTCAGTTTAGAGAAATTTGAAGAGAAACTTGGTAACCATGGTAATTTTCAAGAAAATGGCATTTTTTTTACATTTTTTTTTCCACAGTGCATTTCATTAAAACTCTTAATCATTTGAAATAGGCAGGTTAAATCTGTTACTGCAAAAGAATTAAATAGAGCATAAAAAAGCAATCTTTTACACTTCAAGGTCAAATTTTCTCATTCAAGGTCATTTAAAAGGTCATCTTCATAATTTCTGCTTTTATAAACATGTATTTTGCTCATGACCTTGACCTTAATGTTCACTAGAAAATATATTTTGATTGTTTTTAAAGGTATAATGCCAATCATTAATTGCTTACAGCTTTTGATTTTCCACGTGATATCTTTTCCACTCACTTGTAACATTTCTTTCATACAGGTACCAGAAGAGTGCTAGATTTAAGAAAATGGGCTATGAAGATGACTTTTTCCGATACCTGCAAAGTTTAGTTGGAGACTGTGAGCGAAGGATAAAAAGGGGACATCAACGCTTGGCTCTTAGTAATTCACAAGGCAGTGTAAGCAATTTCTGTATTTATGAATATTAGATCCAAAAATTACATGGTTGTTTCCTGTTACCCAACTGACTTAGACTTGAATTCCTTTACCTGGAAGTATTCTGTCAGATTGTAATTCTAGGGAAAAAAACAAAAAAAAATACTGAGTTTGTTCCAAAATTCTGGAAATACTGTAACTCATTTCTTCTTCTGATCCAAGTTATGTTTAGCAGCAAAACCAGACATGTTAAGGCTCAAGGTGGAAAGAACTTGAAGAAAGCTTGAATCTGTTGTGAAAGAGGGGAGTTCATGAATAAATTGAGAACTGTATAATAATCTGTAAGTTTTCATCCCTTCATATCCTTAATGAAATGAAATATTCAGTTTATCAATCATTTTGTCAGTAGTTGTGGACACTCTAGGATGAACAAAAGTATGAGGTTCCTATTAATTATATGAAAAACAATTCTATGGTGCTTTTGTGCTTCTTATTTTAAACTTAGATGTGAGAATGACCATTGGGTTTATATTCTTGAAGATATGAAAAGGGTGTCCTTTTGTGAGCTTTGAATTTCTATTTTTTTTTTGCTGTAAGGTGTCTTTAATGACTTACCAGGCCTTTCATTAAGAGGCAGTACCAGGTACTTTTACCCTTCTAAACTACTGAAAGGTACCTCTAGAATTTTACAGTTTCATACATTGTTATTAAACAAAATAATGAAAAGTACCTCTTACAAGACCAATGGTACCTGCATTGCAAAAAAAAATAATGAAACCCCTGCTTATATATAGAAAAAATAGGGAATTTTGTAGAACGCAATTAATTTTTTTACTTGAAGTTGAGTAACAATATGAATATGATGAAAGATGAAAAGATCAAGATGCTGACTGAAAGAATTAATGACTTAGTGCAACAGGTACTCTTTTTAAAAGACATTATATGATAAACTATTTAGAAATTTTCAGTATAATCATGAATTTTACCAACTTGATACTTCCAACTGTAACTTTAATTAGTTGACTATGTATTATTATCAACGTTCATAGTTTCAATTTTTACTTTTTTTAAACATTTAAAAAATTTCACCAGTTGCAGCTTTTTGCTTATTTAATGTCATTAGAAAAAAAAATAAACAGTAACCTTATATCATGGATTTAATGCCATACTGATGCAGAATTAAGTAAGTGGTCCGCACAAGCTACTTTGTATTTTGATGTTAAGTTGATGTTCTGTTAAAGGCTGAAGAGCTTGGATGTGAAGGAAAAGTTGAAGAGGCACAAGGTGTGATGAAGCTCTGTGAACAGCTCAGGGATGAAAGACGGCAAATTGAAGATGTGAGTTTCATTGATACAATTTTCATCTTGAATTCGTGCTTGTTTATTGACGGAAATTTTGTCAGAGTAAATAATTTTTTTTTCTTCAAAAGTTTTATTAACCATAATCAATTTTATCATTCACCTTGTCTAGAAGAAATTATGTAGGTGATTTTAAATTAAAGAGCTTCCAACCCTTACTATTTTAGCATAAGTCTTCCTATTTGGACCATTAAAATATGCCGTAAAGATTAGGGACAAAATCTTACGAATTTTTATTTTTTGGGGGAAAAAGAAAATCCAAGATTTTTGTATGATCATGACCATTTTAAAATTTGTAGTAAAATCTGCTTCCGGGTATTTTTTGCATTTGCCATTAATGTATTTTACAATATCAAATAAATCTCATGGTATTCAATCGAGCTTGTGCTGAAGATTTTTAAAACAAAAATGTCTTCACCTCACAAATTAATCTCCTAAAGACCCCAGCCTTACTATTTTTCATAACTTGGGGTTGGCAGCTCTGCATGTGAACTGTTGTCACTTTATGCTTCCTTATTTTGTTTGATGTTATGCTTTTATTGATTGTATTTATACAAATAGTTTGCCACTTCTTTCATTGTGGATGATAGTTTAACTCCTGGGCAATATTTACAGAGTAAATTAGCAAATGCTACAAATGAGCCAGAGAAGACCATGGAAGTATGTACTGTGTGTGGAGCCCTGTTAGTAGTAGGAGATGTACAGCAGAGGATAGACGAACATTTAATGGGAAAGCAGCATGCTGGATATGCCAGAATTAGAGCTTTTGTAGAGGACTGGAAAAAGGTAGGGAATACAGTTGTTTTTATGCATTATAATACTTGATTTTTTTTTATTAAAGGTGTATGAATTTTAGATGAATGTAGAAAAACCTACCAAACAAATGATGCTTTTTTGATCTACATATACTATACTTTTGAGTAACAATAGTGTATTCATAACAGGCAGTAGTCGGTGCATGAGAAATTTATTTTCCCAAAAAATTACCCATTTCATATAATAAATGCATCCTTTCTCCAAGTTGAATGTTGGTTTTACATTAATTGCAGCGGTTTAAGAGAAGTAAATTACTAAGGAAGCAATGAAATCCATTGAAAAAGGGAGGTAACTGTTTCATTTTCTATAGACTTTTGCTGCTTTCTTATGGAAGTTTGATTTTTATATATATTTTTTTTTATTATTGATTTTTCAGTTTAATTTATTGTGTTAGTAAATGTAACCTTTGATCGCATTTATTATTTTATCAACTTTATATGTATTGATGCTTTGATATTGATGAAAAACTTAAATTGTACAGTACATGTATATATTTGAACTATTTCTTATAGAAAAAATTGCAAGAAGATGAAGAAAGGGAATCTCGGTTGTTGAAGGAAAGAGAAGAACGGGAAAAGGAAAGAGAGAAAGAGAGAGAAGAAAGGAAAAAGAAAGAACAAGAAAGAGAAAGGGAAAAGGAACGAGAAAGACAAAAAGAAAAAGACAGACAAAGAGAAAAGGAAAAAGATCGAGACAGAAAAAGAAGATCAGAAAGTAGAGACAGGCATAGGTATACTTAAAAGTTTAATTTTTTACCTAACTGATACCTTCTGATTGTCAGTTGTGTATCTATCTGGTTTGTTTCCACATGATAACTTGAGAAAAATTCTGACCTCATCACAGGCTTAGATGACACTTTCCTACATAATTATAATCTATTGTGGACTACAAAAAAATCCTCAACTTGTCACAAGCTTAGATGACATTTCCCTACATATATTAATCAATTTTTTTATTTTTCAGACGTAGAAGAAGTAGAAGTAGGAGTGGGCATAGACACAGGACAAGGAGTAGGTCACATGATAGATCTCGTCGCCATAGACACCACAGATCTAGGTCCAGGTCCAGAGATAGAGATTCTCGGAGACGAGACAGAAGGAGAAGTAGGGATAGGGATAGGAGAAGCCGTGACCATAGTAGGGATAGGAGAAGCAGAAGTCGGGACCGAAGGAGGAGCAGAGATCATAAGAGTAGAGATCGGAGAAGTCGAGAAAGAAGTAGAGATAAGGACAAGAAGGATGGTGATAGGGACAAAAGTAGAGAAAAAGAAAATAAATCAGGTCATTATATATAACAGCCTATTTTTATTGAATGATTTAAAACATACAAATTTTTGTTTTTTATTAATTAATGATACCATTCATGACAATTAAGATTTGAGTTAGACTGTTGCACATATGTGTCTGTTTATAAGGAAAATATGTAAAAATGATTTAAAGAATGAATCTTAATCTCTTCGGGTATCCCATGTGATTTATTTATATTTTTAAGTTTTAAAATGTGGAAACATTTTGAATTTGAACATACTGATCTTCATATGTTTCAGCTTAAAAATTCTATGCTTTAACTTTCTAGAAGAAAAAGATACAGAACAGAAAATTACAGAAGAAAATGACGTAGAAACAATTCCAACTGACAATGAACAAAAATCAGAAAATACTGAAGAATCCATGCAATGAGGAAAGGTGACATAGTTTTGTTCCTTAATGAGGTAAGTGAACCACAACCAAGGGAGACAATCATAATCAAACCAACAAGGTGAGTGGAAGTGTCATTTGGGAGGGTCCTGTTGTTCAAATTCAGGAGTTCTTCGTCCAATTTTTTCCTATAAAGATTCTTGAAGTTTGTTGGAGGTTGAATTCTCTTTAAATTGAACAAGTATCTTATATTTTATTCCACATTCATGCATGAAGATATGTTGTTTTCGAAGCTTGTGTCATCAAGGAGTAATTCTTTAGAAATTTGTTAAACTTTTTTTTTTCTATTGGCTGAATATATTGAGGTTAGTGTATCATTGCACCAATTGATTTCATCCTTTGGAAAAGTAAAGAACATGAAAGGTATGTGCCCATAGTTCAGTAGGATTTGGAGGTAAGTGACTCATTTCCCTTTACCCAAAGTAACCCTGGGGCCAATGACAGTCAAGGCAGATAACTCAGTAACACAGGTAAGACTGAAATCAAAGTGCAGATGTTGGGTGCTGTGAAAAGCTCACACAAGAGGTTAGTGGCAACTTTTGTTGTTACAATGAATTGGAAATGAAATAAATTATGAGTGTTATTTGATTTCAGTATAGTGTGAACCATTATGAACACAGTGTATTTTGAGTGTAAACATCAATAATAAAATGTATAATTCCGAGGTAAGATTTATATATGAGTGTAAATGGATGGTGATATTTCTGTGAAATTAAAAAAAAAAATGACATTTCTATGTTTCGAAATTCTGGTGTATCAAATGAGGTCTGAAGTAATATGTTTATTAATTCCTTAGTGATGATGACTCCTTTTTATGTCCATTTTTCTGTTACAAAGATCAAAAGTTATATTATAAAACAACTTTGAGTCCTCATTTGGTGTAGCCAGGCTCTGATGACTTGTAAGAATATTAAATTAAGTGTTTGCTGTTGTAACTCTATCCTCCTGTTAAATTGGAATGAATAGGATAAAAATTAAAAGAAAATTTATTGTTTCAAAGATATACTTTGTTATCATAATCATTTTCTCTTCTAACTTGGCTTTTTGTGTTTATAGTACATGTACATATATTGCATGTAACTGCTTCATGAATAGGTCTGTCTTCTAGAACAAAGTTGATAAGCAATTTCATAAAAACAAGTTCTATTGATATAAAACAGTCTGCTACTTTATTTAACTATTGTCCACATCTTTTCTGGAACTGATGGTAAAATATAGTGAAACTGAAATATACTTGATTTTTCAAATGGTGTACTTCAGACTTTCTCCCTAATCTGTAATTTTTAAAATGTGGAATACTTATCTGATGAATCAGATCATTACATTAAAAAAGGTTTTCAATTTTGCCAAAGTACAAACAGGAAAAGGTTGATATTGATAGGTTAAATGAAGAATAAGATGTGTAGATTTACTAATCCGATTGGTCTTGTTCTTGCCTTGAACGGTTGAGTAGCTTTCTAGAAAGCCGAACTGGACAGCGGTGGCGAAAACCTAAGGATGGGAACTTTTGTATTGGAGGTATACTACAAGATCCCATATTACTACAATTAAATCTCAGGAAATCACCTTTATATTGCTCCTGATTTCATTACAAGCTTATGAGGTTTTTTCTTCTTTTCTTGCTTCAAATAATGTGATAAGTGTGTAATTGCTGAAAAGTTGCATGATATTTTGAAATCCAAGTGCTATTAAGAAGATTAGACTTGAAGCATTTATAATTGAATATGTTTGTTCATGAAATCTTTACATTACTAAATTCTGATCAGGAATGAGGAATTTATTGCTGACTTTCAATGTGTTCTATGTACACTTTGGCTATTTTAAGATTTTCTGTTAAGTTTTTTTTCCAAAAGAGTGAAGGTTTAACTCTCAAAAATTTACAGACAGTAAGAAGCATGTTAAATATTGGTGTACCTGTGTTTTAGATATTATCCAGAATAGTGAATTTACAGCTGCACACATACTGGACAATTCAACAGTCAAAATTCTTCTCAAATTAAGGTATTTCCTGAGATCTTTTTGGAGAAACAATACATTTTTATACAGTTTTTAGTGAATACACTATTGTCTGTGGAAACCTTGGAAATT
The DNA here is from genome assembly GCA_037379345.1 of Perna viridis. Classification (NCBI taxonomy): domain Eukaryota; kingdom Metazoa; phylum Mollusca; class Bivalvia; order Mytilida; family Mytilidae; genus Perna; species Perna viridis. Next base: position 22,931,475 of record CM074514.1, on the reverse strand, counting down.
CTTGATCTTTGCTAGAATAAGGTCAATATTTTGCAGGGCTTTTGAAAGTTAACAGGTATATTTTATTTTAAAGAGCTTACTTCTACAAAAAAATTTCTATCAGAATAAATTTACTATAAATAAAAAGTAAGTTTTTTTTAACAAAATCCAATTTTTTCTACTTCAATGTTGTATAATTATTTTGACTTTGATTACTGTGTGAATCCAACCTGTTCTTTTTTAAGCCCTGCATATACAATACATTTTAAGAGGGTGACTCCTTTTAATTTTGGTTGCATCATAGTAAGCTTTTTAGGGTATGATAACAATAATTTACATAGACCTTATTTTATCATTATTAGCCATTTTGATAAATGAAGAAAAAATCATTGCATAGCAATAGACAGTAGTGTATTTTTTTATTAATCCACACAATGTCCCAAAGATGTTTTATATTTGATAATACCATATGTATTAAATTTTAGGATGTGGATATAAATTCAACAAATTCTAGAGTATTTAAGTGTTAAGTTTTGGGACAATATCATAGTTGTCTTTGTGTTTGTATGAATAAATGAAGTACAAAATTCTAAATACATGTTGGATACAGATTTTTGACTCTTATTGAACCCAGAATAGCATGTATGACTTGCTTAATTAATTGGGTTTTTTTTTTCATAGGGCAGAAAAATGCTGTCTCATCTATACTGATATTTTAACTATTTTTGTTGATTAGAGTGGTATTTTGTGGATTAAAATTTCATATTTGAATATTTAAACATATGTTTATTTTCAGAATTTCTATCTTTTATTCAGTTGAACATTTGCATTTTCCAATGATAACCTGTAATATTATTTATCGTTGTAGCTGGATATCCTGATTGAAGCCACAGTCACATAACTATTACCACTGACGATGAAGATGTCTGTTGAACTTTTTACTGTTGTTGAATCATTTTTGTACTGTTTGATTTACCATGCATTTCCAATGAAGTAAAGTTTTAAAACATTTTAGTCAGATGTTAGTCTCAGTGCATCTAGCTTTAATGTCTTTTTCCCAAGTTTTTAAACTCTAGTCAAATGTCTGTCTCAGTGCAACTAAATATGACGTCTTTTCCCAAGTTTTTAAACCTTTTAGTCAAATGACTGTCTCAGTGCACCTAGTTAAGATGTCTTTTCTTCCCAGTACTAAAACACAAGTTTATTATTGAGCATTTTCTCAGTTGGTATGAGTGAACTTTGCACAGTAGGTTTGTATACCAACTGCTATAAACAAAATTTGGAGGATATATAGGAATCACACTGTCCATTCTTCTGTCTACATTACTTGTAAGGACAACTCATCCATTAAAAACTGCTTAATTTATTTTGGTTATAGGAGATGGGGCTATAAAGGGTCTCACTGGCCTATAAAAAGAACTGAATTTAATTATAAAGTGATTAGAGATTTCATTGTGAATTTGGAAACTTGAATCCATCACAGAATAGAAAACATAAAGACTTCTGGTAATTCTTTCATTAAAAGGACAGAAAAATTCCTTGAAATTTATTGTCAATTTTGTACTTTTTGGTCATTTTCTTGTCATATTTTTGGCAAGGAAATGATGTCCACACCCTAAGAAATATCTTCATATTTAGTGAATACATTCATTATTTCATAGTTTATCATATGTGAAAATATTAAGTTGTTTCTTGGGTGTGGACATAGTTTTCTGGATATAAATATGTCCAGAAAAAAATTTACTATTCTCAGCAGTGTTTTTTAAATGATGCATAATTGTGACACCATTATGATATCATTACAATGAACTATTGGACAACACATTATTTTCCTTAATATTTATATATTTTCCTTGGGATCAGGACAAAGCCCCCCCCCCTTTTTTATGAAGGGATGGTGTGGTGTTATTGTAGAATGATCAAATTGTATTGTAATCTTCACTACACTATCAAATAAAAACCTACAACCGTTTTAGGAATCAAATGTTTTCAACGAACAAATGGTCATATCCCACTCAAAAAGTCAGAGGTATATGATATTTGAAGAACCACTCAAAAACAAAATGAATTTTGTTATAGACCATAATATGCAGGTGAAGCGTGATATTGCATCTATTTTTCCCGCGATGTGGCCATTCTCAATTAAAATTTTAATTGCATGATCTGAGTGATGACCAGATATTTCTTTAGTACCTTTAAATTGTATGTCAAGTTCAAAATATTGATGATAAGCATTTCCATGACTGGGGGCCTTGGAAAATCACTGAAGCGTGACGATGTGCAGAAGTCAGTCCCAGGAATCTCCCATTTTAGTTCACATGTGGCCCATGTGAGCTATTGCCATCACTTGTTTGGGGTTGTGACTTTTAGGAATGAGGGTAAAAGGGCTATTTTGATTCAGGTAGTCTTATTTCGCGACAAATAATTGTAATTGTAATTAAATTTCAGAGTTGTATCATGCTTGAATGGTGTGTACACAATTGCCCCCAACTGTTTAAGGTTCGATTTCGTCGTATCAAGCTGCGCCCCACGAGACATTTTACTTTTCTTGGCCGTTTCTTCAGTTTAAGTGTATGGATCTCTAAAAAGTTGTACAGAGGTTCCACTCCACATAATGAAGTGTGGGATGTATTTCAGGGGTTTACCTAAATTTTTCAGGAACTTGTGACTAAGACGAGGCGTAAAAAATAATCATTTTCATAAACTTCAAATGTTCTTATAAAGACTAACATAGAGAATGTGTACACGGTGGCCAATTTAAATATTTTGATATTCATTTCATTATATGAGTCTTTCTCTTCTGCTCAAAATGAACTTCACAAGAAAGGTTTGAAAGCATAAATTACAACAAGAATTCTTACAAATGTAAAAACCAGTCTTCATATGTTTATCCCACCATTAAATCTTTTTACTGTAGTATAATATGGGGTTCATGTGCCAATTTTCTGCGCAATTAAAAAGTTATTCCTATTGATAAGATATATCCACATCTTGTCGCAGAAAGAGTAATCAAGATTCTAGCGGAAGTCAAATTAATGTAATCCAGGGACGAAGACTACACATGGAAAACACACACACACGACAAAAAAACATAAAATAGCCAAAATAATACGAGCAAAGCAACAAAGGTAAATTAGCAACTTGACTCCACTAAAAACTGAGGGGGGCTGGAATTTTCAGTGTTGTAAATATTTTTTTTTCTGCTCTTCTTAAAATTTTTTTTCAATAGCAATTGAATAATGTGCAGGCCGGGATTAGCTACCCCTGCGATAGCACGAGAAATTCGGAGACTCGTGCAGACCGGAAAGTTTCCCCTGTAATAGCACGAGAAAATCTAGGACTTGTGCAGGGAAGCAGCCCGCGTCACAATTATGCATGGGCAATCTAGAGTCTTTAGCCCTTTAGCACCCCAAAATATATCAATTCGACAAGAAGCAATCATTGAGTAAATTCATAATTGCATATTATTGTATATTATATCTAATTAAAATAAGGGGTGACAGGAGACAACCTTGGCGTATTTCTTGTATGTTCATTGAAGGATGGTGAGAGTGTTTAATTGTGGATGACTTGGCATTTGGTGTTTTTGTAGAGTCCTTGGATAATCTTGGAGGTAGATCAGGAGCATCTGATATACATGTATATATTCTCCATTTAAAAGTGGTCAATCTAGGTTTGTTATCACACTGCCATATTTGTCTTTCTCTCGTTTGGATGTGTTGGTCTTCCTACCTACCTATTCCTTGCTTTTGAAGCGAGCTCGTTGATGTAAGTTCTTTTATATCCTGTCTTGTCCTTTATCTTTACTTCTTTCCTAATGCTTATATGTTTGCTCGTCAACCATTCTTTCTTCAATCTTATCTGACCTGGTCAAGTTGTATCTTGACAGACCTACGCTTCTCAGTTGTCTCGATTGTATCGTCAGATAATCATGGCTTGTATTCCTTCTTTGAGAATTAAAGTTCTTCTTGGCATGTGTTGTTATATGTGGATTTTACTCTTTCCTATGTTTGTCTACTGCGCCTCTTCCTTATGTTATACTTCCGTCTTCTAATCTGATCTTGTCTAGTTGCCTTGGTTATCTTGATCTTGAATTTAGCCAACACAAGTTAATGATCGGATGCTATATCAGCACATCGATAAGCTCTAACGGCTGTCATGCTCTTTCTCCATCTTCGGGCGACTATAATGTGGTCTATCTGGTTTCTAGTTTTCATCTCTGTAGATACCCGGTTTTTTTGGGTATATCCTTGTGAGGGAGTTGGCATGTCATACTTCTTTCGTTCTGGAAGCAAAAATTTGCATTCTGAGTTCTCCATTTTCGTTGATGTTACCAAATTCATTCCTTTCCTGTGATGAGTTCTCTCCCTGTGTTATCTTTCAAACTTCGGCATCCATGTCACCCGTTACAATCATGATGCCCCAAGTGTTGTTCGATCTAGGGTAGCTTAGAGCTGGTTGTAAAACTTTTCTTTTGTCTACTTCCTATGCTACGTTGGTAGGAGCGTAGCATTGAATGACTGTTACATTTTGTATCTTTGACATAAATCTTGCCACGTTAAATCTTTCACTCACAGGATTCCATTCGATGAATGATGATTTGGCCTTCACGTTGAGTGAGATTTCTACTCCATGTTGATGGTTGCCATTCTCGTTTGGTGGTCCAGAGTACAGTAGAGTTTGCCCTGAAGATAACATGACCGCTCCAGATGATGTCCATCTAACTTCGTCCCAAAATATCAAGGTTGTAGCGCCCCATTTCTATTGCAGCCTGGACAGTTTTTCCGGTTTCGTATAATGACTCCACGCTCCAGCTTGCAATCATCGAGCCAGTCTTAAGGGAGAAAAGTTTCATCGGCAGATGAAAAATTATAATTAAGTGAAATGGAATATATTTTGTAATACATATACACATATCATAAGTATATTCACGTTGTTGCATTTGCTTCAGATCATATAGCGAAAATATTAATTAGTTTCGTAATTAAATGTATTAAATAAAGGACACACATTCAAAGAACGGTATATACATGTGATGATTTTATCTTCAACAGATAAAAAGTGTTATGGAGTAATATTTATAGTTTAATTGTTCATGAAGATGTGCATTATAAAGGTTTGACCAGAGTCTGCTTTAGTGGTGGTTCTAATAGTTGATAGCATATTCAGGGTCATTAATTATAGAAGACCAGTGCTTTCGTAAAAATACAAGATTGTGTGTAATGGTGGATAATATTTTACAAATGTTAATAACTTATTATTATTTTTTTATTGGCTTTAAATCTGAGAACACACCCTCTGCTAGTGGGCAACACAAGCTGTATATTTTGCAGTCAAGTAACTTTTTAATGAATTAAAACTTTTGAGATTGTGCATTAGGCACATTGGACTACTATTAAGTTTTAAGTGTCGTAAGGTTTCACCCTATTCTATTTGGATTTAATTGCACGTTCTCTAAGAAATTTACTGAGGACTTCGATAACGTATAAGTAAATCTGAGTAGTTCGGGTTCTTATTAGCAATGTTAAATAACATTTGAAGTTGATCTCAAGACCCATTAAAGACAATAAAGCCATCATCTCGGAGCTAATTATGTTGTGCTTGTTTGGGAACTTTTCAGCCATAAAGTTAATAAGTTCTTACGCTTGTATGTCGCATATGTCAGGGCTAGGGACTGTCCTTCTTGCAATTCGCATTAAGAATTAATTCTAATAAAACAAATTATAATATTAGAAGTTCTCACTGCTCAAAAGTATAGCATAGTCTTTTTTTTTTCATTTCAAAGTGAACGTTTTCAGCCGCCTTAATTAGTTCATTACTGATCATGCTTGTATACATGCTTGTCATGTCATAAGTACACAGGAAATTTGTTGTCATTTAGAAACTGTAAAAGTTCCGAGCTGTCTCTTACATAAGTTCCTTGGTCTATAACTATAGATCTAGGTAGCAAAAAAATAGTCAAGAAGTCTACGCAATTTCCACAATAGGAAATAATCGGACGGCATGGTATTCTTATCTTTTCTTTATTGGAGATAATATCTAAATTGGTTATAATGTTGAGTGGTAGTTCGTGTATTTATTTATTTTTTTCATCTTTCTAATAGTTTGTTTAACATACTGGATTAATATAACACAAAAGTCTCTGGATATTTAATTGCTCATTATAACATTATGAAAGCAGGCGCTGAAGGGATGTTGTCACAGATGGAAAGTTGACAATACGAAATGAAAAGTCATCGCGTTTGTCGTATAGTTTGGTCAGTATTGTTCCTTTATCATCGATTTTTTAAGTGTAGGTCAAGATATGAGGCTGACTTCACAGTGTCTGAAGTATGCTTTATCTCAAGTTCTCAAAACTGCAAAAAAATGCACTCTCTGAGAATACAAAAAAAATCGTTGGACTTCAGAGGGGGACAAATGTTGTGATGAAAACTAAATAAGAACCTACATGAATGTCAAATTTAAAACCATCTTTGGAAAAAGAGAAATATCTTTCATTGAAAGGTGGTTCTAAGCTCAGGAGAAACCTGACCAAATTTCGAACATCAGTAATTCAGTACATCATCTTCAAATTGAAACAGGTCATTAAGAACCGAGGACCGGTCTCAACAGTACAAAGGTGAATTACTTATCGTATATCAAAGAATAGACAAGCTTTTTCGAAACGACAGAAGCGTTGCCCCGTGTGGGTCCGGGTGTCAAAAAAAAAATAAGCCCGCAGCAGCACTAAGCTTGTTGTAAAATGCGACTAAATAGTGCTCAGAACTCTTGCCCACAGAGCAACTGGGTTGAATGCCCAAAGTTGCAGAATGGGATACCCCTGGCATGTTACATGCTAGGGTCGTCAGGCTATAATATGGAATACCTGACCGCAAACCATAGTGGTGCAACGTGTTGGGGAAAATGCCACGTTCCTTGCACGTTAAAGAACCCTTCTGTGGTATTCCATTGGAGATGAAATCATTGGGCTCCGCCACAGGAGGCTATTTTGCCCAACCCTACACACCTCTCCCAATTTCCAGTTGCAATCAAAATTTGTTGATTCCATTATCCTTGTGTTCCATCCTATTTTTTATATCATCATTTCATCATCATTTCATGTTAACAGCTGAGATACTGCTATTCAGGCGTTAAATCCCAACAATCAATCAATCATATTTTTTTCGTTCTTTTTATGTTGTATGATACACACATGTACACTGTCCTTCTGCGCTTGACAGTGGGTAGAATGTATCCATGCCTCATATCTTCGATCGCCGTCCTTTAGTGTTATTTGCAGTCAGACTATGCATCATCGTGAGATTTAAGCACTTATGTGCATAGTTGTGATCACTTGTATACCTAATTGCTGCTTTTGCATTTGACACGAGGAGAAACATAGTCCTCCAGGGGCGGAACTAGATACTTTGAAAAGGACCTGTGCCTGCCGGGGTATTTCAAACAAGGGGCTGCTAGCACATTATTTACTATTTTTTGTCAATTTTAAACATGAAAAAGGAAAATTTTCCAATAAAAATGGGGTGCCAACCCCCTGCATCCTCACCTGGATCCTCCAGTGTCATCATATGCCTGTTCTGAAGCTCCATCCCTTGGTATTCCTCTCAGAGCCACGACAATTCGAAATAGTGTAGGGCTCTTTTCATTAGTATAATAGACACATTTTTTATTACTAGTGTATACATAGTGACAATGTAACAGAAATATTTCAAGTTTTACCTATTTACTTCACCCACAGGGGCTTACTCCCACTATCAAATATAACACTACTCGGGCTGAATATTTGATTTTGAATTTACACAAGATTGTCAAATCTTAAAAGAATAACTGTAGTCTGTATTGTCATTGAGTATGTTCTTTGTTGTATGGTAAGCCAAAGTGGACAAAAATCAATATTTTGTAATATTAGAATTTTTTAATATTACAAAATATTTTTTTAATATTAGAAAAGATTTTTTTAATATTAGAAATTAATTTTGTAATGTTAAAAAATCATTTTCTAATATTACAAGTTCCTGATTCAGTAATATTATGAAACATCACACATTTTGTAATATAACAAATTGAATACATTATATTAGAAAATGAATTTGTAATATTAAAAAATCAATTTGCTATATTGCAAAATCATTCACAATTTTTAATGTTACAAAATGATTTTCTAATAATAAAAAATCGTTATTGAATACCACAAATCCATTTTCTAATATTATAAAATCAATTTCTAATATTAAAGAGTCATATTTTAATAATAGAAATTCAAATGTTTTTTAAATATTAAAAAAGTGTTTGTGATATTAGAAATCTAATTTGTTATATTAGAAAATGAATTTGTAATATTAGAAAATGACTTTGTAATATTGAAAAATCATTTTTTTTAATATTAGAAAACATACGTTTTTAATATTACAAAATCATTTTTTTAATATCAGAAAATATTTTTTAATATTATAAATTCATTTGACAAATTCCTTATTTTAATAATATTATAAAAATCACACATTTTGTATTATTACGAATTGACTTTGTAATATTAGAAAATCACTTTGTAATATTTCAAAATGATTTTCTAATATTAAAAAATCGTAATTGAATACATCAAATCCATTATGTAATAAAAGAAAATCGATTTCTAATATTAAAAAAATTGTTTTTTTTTATATTAGAAATTCAATTGAATTTTTAATATTTAAAAATGATTTTTTAATATTAAAAAGTGTTTTGTGATATATAAGAAATCTAATTTGTAATATTAGAAAATGAATTTGCAATATTAAAAATAATTTTTTAATATCAGAAAATACTCATTTTTTTTGTCCACTTTGGCTTGTCATATTGTTATGTCATCAGAATCATGAATTTCAGTATGTAACGTCCATGATTTTCATTTGAAAATTTTCGCCTTTAAAACTTACGTAGTCATTCGGTACCTATCGAGATTTGACCAGGTGGCAAATTCAAAAAGGTAAACAAACTACCGCCTCAATCTTCTTTTATGACCGAGAAGAAAATGACGAAGCGGAAGAGACGAGAAGACAAAACTATTGAAGATGACCAAGAGGAAAGGTAAATCCCGTGATCTTTCACTATACACTACCTGACCACCTGTATTTATATATTTTAATAAAACGTTTCCAGTTGTACTGATAATATTGTAGAGATACGCATGATAAGTGTAAGATCGTATTTTTGTGAGATCGCCATTGCCCGACATTCCCATGAATTGCCTGTCGACCTTAACTCTTCTCTCTCTCTCTCTACAGTGGCATGTGATTGTACATAATCTGATAACTGTGTCATAAAAAAGAAATTAATATTAATTTGCAGTGTCTCTTAAGTCTAAGTACTGTAGCTGATATGAATTTCCAACCAAACATCATGTATTCAATATTTAGACATCACATCTTCGTGATAACTATTTCAGATACTTTTTGAATCCAGAGTCAGTGAGTTCCCATTTATTCTGTTCCATTTGTCAGGATGTTTTTAACGAACCGTACAGAGCACCTTGTGGACATAGCTTTTGCAAAGCGGTCAGTATACTTGTGTATCAAATGTCATGTGAAGAGTACAGAATTTATGTATAATAAGATAGGGATAGGATAATTATAAAGGGTCGGGTCCGTCTCAATGACCATTGATTAACATATACATATAAAACACCTATCAAGGCTTTACTAAGTTCGACATAAAGTTACACACGCACACACATGCAAACGATGCTCCAACAGAGAGGGGATACGACTCTCACAAAAGGAGTTGCCAAATTATCACTTCGAAATGAGAGACTAATGCTGACATCTGTGTCTCGTGCATGGGGTCGAAGCTGTGTGGCATTAACACTAAGCTTAAATATCAATGTCTAATCAAGGAAAATAGGGCAAAAAACCTCATGATTTTTCATTTTGTTTTTTGGTGATAGACAAACACAACCCTTCTCCATGGAGGATGGCTCCTACTATCAAAAATGCAGCCGGACTAGTTCCAATTTCAAATATGCAGCTCTAGTATACACTAGTCGGGCTGCATATTTAATATTTGGAGCAGGCCCTTGTGCCCCCTCTGGTTACTTTTTTTTGGCAAATATGAACAATCACGCTAAATTTTCTTTCTTATGAATTATCACCTAAAACATTTAATTTGTTTGGTTTCTAGTGTATTAAAGCCTGGTTACGTAATAGCAATACATGTCCGGAGGATAGGAAAAAATTACAGTTCTATCAAATGCACCACGACTTCATTGTAGAGAACATTATTGGTGATCAGATGGTAAGGTATCTGTAATTCAATACGGCCCGTGCAGGTCCGGGTGTCAAAAGAATAGGCCTGCAGCAGCGCACATTCCTCGCACGTTAAAGAACCCTGCTGTGGTATTCGATAGGAGTAGGAACCTTTGCGCTCCGCCACTGGAGGCTAAATTGCCCGACCCTAACCATCCCTCCTTTTTTTCTAGAGGCAACCAAAATTTGTTGACCCTATTATCCTTGTGTCCCATCCCTCTTTTCATTTCATCATCAGCATTTCATGTTCGTCGCCTGAATATAGCTGAAATATTGCTGCTCGAGCGTTAAACCCCAACAACCAATCAATCAATTATAATTCAATACACATATCAAAAGTATGTTACAATTTGTGAACTGTTTTAGGTAGAAACTTTCGTTGAATTCTAATTTAAATATGATGGATAAGAAGACCAGTAGTGACACATTTTCTTCTATTTGTGAACTTCTTTACGTTCAAAGTGAAGCGAGAAAGAAAGGGAAAAATTGTATTCCCCTGTAATTCAACATCATTATTAAAGGTTCGGCTCCGTGTATCACATAGCTCTAAAGTTAGGTCTTTTTAATATTTAGATTTCAATTTTACGACCTTCAGAGCTACGAGTTGGCAGCTACTCCTCACATTGTCCCACTGGTTCATGTATTTATCAAGTTTAAATCGCTACTTATACTGAACATCCAGTCTTCAAACTTACTAAGCCTCGTTTTATCTTGATAATTTCCGCATTTACAAGCAAGCTATAATTTTAGGTAACTTGTCCATTCCGAAAATCAGGATGTGATTACATCGGACAATTACAGCTGCTGAAGTCACATAAGAAATCCTGTGATTTTAATCCCAGTAATCTGCCGGATTTTTTAAAACAGAAAGAAAAAGACAGCACCCCAGGTATTCATTTTTGTATGACAAGTTAGTTTGGTTTTTTGTTATTCAGCCTTATCTTAGATTATTGAATGCACGACACGAACGAACACCTGTTTTAAAACTAGCTTGTCCTGAATAATAAACGATACAATATTTTCGTGGCATTAAGTTCACGTGAAAAAAAAATTATGTTCTATATCAAATACCTATGCGAGCTCACGGTGGACAATAAATAAGCAAATGCCTTAGGATGGAGACGTTGTCTGAATATAGCTGAAATATTGCTGCTCGGACGTTAAACCCCAACAAACATAGGATGGAGACTAAGCGAAGATCAAAAAGACACAACAAGCAACTACGTATCCAGCAACAATGACAAGCCAAAGTGGGCAAAAATGAGCATTTTCTAATATTAAAAACAATGTAATATAATATTACTAAATCAGGAATTTGTAATGTTAGAAAATGAATTTGTAATATTAGAAAATATAAGTGTTTTCTAATAGTAAAAAAATGATTTTTTAATATTACAAATTCTTTTTTGAATATTACAAATTAGATTTCTTATCATCACAAAACACTTTTTAATATTAAAAAATGTGACTGATTTTCTAATATTAAAAATTCAATTTGTAATATTACAAAATGTGTTATATTTTATAATATTACTAAATCAGGAATTTGTAATATTAGAAAATGAATTTGTAATATTAGAAAATATAAGTGTTTTCTAATATTAAAAAAAATGATTTTTTAATATTACAAATTCATTTTCTAATATTACAAATTAGATTTTTAATATCACGAAACATTTTTTTAATATTAAAAATTCAATTGAATTTCTACATTAAAAAACGATTTTTTAATGTGAGAAATTGATTTTCTAATATTAGAAAATGGGTTTGTGGTATTCAGTTGCGATTTTTTAATATTAGAAAATCATTTTGTAATATTAATAAATGCGACTGATTTTGCAATATTGCAAAGGGATTTTCTAATATTACAAACTCAATTTCTAATATTACAAATTCATTTTCTAACATTACAAATTCATTTTTTAATATTACAAAATATGTGATATTTTATAAAATTACTGAATCAGGAATTTGTAATATTAGAAAATGAATTTCTAATATTAAAAAATATTTCCTGATATTAAAAAAATGATTTTGTAATATTAAAAATTCATTTTCTAATATTACAAAATATTGATTTTTGTTCACTTTGGCTGGCCATAAGCAACGGACAGAGAGCATGATAGAGTTAGTCAGAAAATGTATATTTTTATGGAAATTCGCTGAATTAGTTGTACAGAGTATTCAATTGTGTTAACATACACCAAAAACCAAGTTTACAAAATGTCATGATAGAGTTAGTCAGAAAATGATCCAAGAGCAACTCTAAAAACTGTGTTCTAAAAATGAAGAGTTTTGCTAATGGGGAGACAACTCATGTCTCTGAAATTCACCGAATTAGTTGTACAGAGTATTCAATTATGTGAACAGACACTAGTAATCTTTTTGCATTACACTTGTGCTTGTAGAAGTGGGCCCTGTGGATGATGATGTCCTGCCGTCTCCAGCTAAGCCATCATTAATGATGAGACTATTCCGTTCTGGTGACAGCCAGAAATCTCTCCTAAAAACCATGTTCGAAGAAAAAGAAAACTTGCCAATTGACTTAACATAAATAATTGGATTGTTTTTATTTTACATTTGTTTGTTTTTAATGGGTCTGTTTTAAAATAAATTAGTTACTTTGGTACTGTTAGTTCTTAAATGCATGCCTTCATTTACTTCGAACTTTGATTTTACGCTTTTGTCTTGTAATCTAATGTTATGACAATATCAATGAATGTGTAAAAAGGGTTTAATATTTAAATAGACAAAGAAGGGTTGCAAGAAACCAAGACTACTTGCTGACGCGCCCCTAATATTTTTTTACAATGCCTGTTTGGTTGTCTCAGGACCAGAAGCATTCATGATCAACAATATGTGAGTTCAGGCCAACCTAAAACTTTGTATTGCGTTCATTTCTATGGTATCTTAAGTTTGCCCGAAGAGGGCATTAGAATACAAATGTTCACTCGTCAATGAGATACAACATTACATGTACTACCGATCCTGACTTTGGGTTCAAGTAAATCTACCTATTGTGATATAGGTACATAAATAAAAATCCAGCGACATTTCAAACACTGAAAGACTCCCGATACCATACACAATTCACATTAAAATTATGAGACCAAGAAAGTGATATTATCTTCAGCCTGTTGAAGTTGGTCAGGAGATTGTGGAAGTAGAAGACGTAAGCAAATGTTTTCAAAACAAAGCAAGGCAAGGTTCGTACATAAGGAAAGTTTTCATATGCTGATATCAGTGACTGTGTTGAAGAGTGAAATTAAACTAATTCCAAATTTGCTGAAAACAACACGTTTAGTAGATAAGGATTACATTGATAAGATAGAGCAGAATTTCAATTTTCACCAATTGCACTGTTCGTTTTACGCTCCATGATCATGTTAGTTCTTTCATTACTTGCATCTATCCTCAGTTTGTCCTTAGGACAGAAATGTTGTGTGCCCGCTCAGTGGGAGGGAATGGAGGGTACAGTTCTAGCTGTATCACAGGATAATACAGATGATCCAACTATTGTTACTGTGAGTTCTATATAAAAATTTTATTTATGTTTTCCACCCAAAGAACGGAAAAATGTTTCTATTCAATATCAAAGCTGCTATTAGAAACAAAATAAGTTAACTGGCTTACAAGTGTTAAAGTAACATGCAATCCATAAAATTTCAGATACTGCCAATAGTAACCCGATTCAAAATTCAGAATAACCGATCGGACAAACGATGATTTTGTCTACAATTGCCATACATTTTACGTTACTATAGTCCTATCTGTATTTTGAAAAAAAACCTTGTACTTATCTCCCAAGGAATTCAACCAAATCAAGAAAGATGACTCTTGCAATATGCAAATTGTATATCAATCTATATACTATTTTTTTTTATCTCATAAGAGCAACAACCGAATGACAAACTAAGACTGGTTTGTGGCTTGCAATTACATGTACTTCTGAATTACAAAAAGAAGTGAAATGTGTGCGTTTTTACGTGCATGTATAACCCCATGTCTGATATTTTAGTACACAGCCACGTTTTCAAGTCAGAGAGGTCCAACAGTAATAGTGATGCTTACGAAAAATGCTAAATATTTTTTGGTGAAAAATATTAGTTTACCTCAGAAAAAAATTTCTCAGACACTTCATAGCCCAAATCCAAAATGATAAGTTTAACCAGTAAAATCGGTTAAAATGCATTGTAAAATTTCCCCCATTTATTAAATATCCAAGTAAAACTGTTTTCTTTTCACCACTATTTTCTATGTCAAGAGTCGTGGTTTTCTAGGTGACTTTATAAATGCATCCCAGTAATATACAGGTCTTCAAAATTTCCACAAAATTTGATTTCGCACAATGCTAAACTAACCCTCTCTTCTTTGCAATCGTAAACCGAGGCAAGACGGACGGACACAGAGATCGGTATATCACGAAGATATCAGTTACTGTTTTCATATGTCTTCCAATTACAGGGAAGTATAGGAATGTCCTATGACGCCATCAATAGGCGTGTAGCTGCTATGATGTACATGTCAACAGGTGGATTTACTACTAGTGTTGGTGTTATTCTTAATTACGCTCAGGTCTGTAGTCTACGATTCTTTCATCTCTAACAAGAAATAAATGTAAATTGTTACTTGAGTAATTTCCCATAAACCTTCCTTGCTACACCATTCAAGAATCGGATGTGGGGTTGGGTGGGCATCAAAGAAAATGTGGGATCAAGGCTCTTGCCTTAAAGCCTTAACGAAAATATTTGTCTCCTTGATTTATTTGTTTCAGTAATGGATATAATTATTCTCTTTACCAATTAGAATGTTTTCCATAAATAAAATTTAGCGCCAAATAACATGAAAAAAAGTTCCACAGATTTGAACCTTTTAAAATTAGAGTGTTGACATGACTTAATACTTGTAAAAGGGAAAGAATGAAAAGCACAGCATACAAAGTGCCTTGGTATTTCTAAAACAGTATTAAATCAGGAATACTTTTTATGAGGAGTACTCTCAGTACATCTGATCCTTGTATTGTAGGGAATCCAATACACAGTAAGCGGGAACAACTGTACAAGAACACCACTACCTCCATTTAAGGCAAACTGCATTCCAAGTATGTTAGAGTTCTATACATAAATAGACCAAGACATTTGTTTGAAGTTTGTTTTGGCCAAAATATTTATGCTTGTTCAACATGGTCTACACTGGGGGAAAAGGGGTAGGAGAGAAAAATGTGAAAAAAAACCACTTGTGACAATATTACAATGCTACATAAAGAATCACTTGATCATTTTTGAAATATATTGCTTTCTGAGTATTTTTCAATGTTTTAATATAAAAAGTAACTTGAAGTAAAAACCATTTCAATTTCTCAAGAGAAATTCCCCTAGGATCAGCTTGTCCCCTATACAGACAAATACAAAAATGCTTTAGTAAGCATTTGAAAAAAACACTCCTTATCCAAGTCACTCTTGGTGTAAGGTATAATAACAAAGCCTACTGGTATATATTGAAGGTGATGCTGTCCTGAGTAAGTCAGGTTACTATGGTCCACCAAACAATAAACTGATGGTAAACTCCTATGACTACAAAAGGGGACAGTTAGATGTATCAGTTACTGTAACAGCTAATTCATGTGTTCCTGTTGGTGAAGTAGTTACAGGACAAACAGATGCAGGTAAAATCACTTACAGATCATTTATTTAACAAAGGGCTTATGAAATGGGTTTTCAGTGATGCAACATAAAATACTAGGTTGCCTTCCAAATGTTTTAAAGTAACTAAATAACAGTAATTCAATAGGTCCATTGGACTAAAGGCCTTGTTTTACTTAATTTGATCTAGTCAAGTAATAACAAAAAATCTGTGAGTGTTGGCTCTTTTCAATCAAAGAAAATTAACAAAGTCCTGGATAAATAGGAAGTTGTTGAATTTTTCCAAAAATATATCCCACCATATGGCATACCATCAGAAAGAATGTGATAGCCAATTTTTAGAGTGTACATAATATTACAAGCAAAATCTCCATTATTAACATTGTCAAAATTAAGCTGACTTTTCCATTATTTTGTCAACAAAATTACTCACAAGATTGTGCCATAAAGAGTGGATTTTTTTCAGCCATTAAATTTTTGACTAAGGTTCATTGCAAACTCAACTAAGTTAAAAGTAGGGCTCACCAAATTTATGTCAAAAAATCTATTTAATTTGGCAGGTTTTATTATACCTCTTTACCAAATTCTTCTGTAAAAAGATTCTATGATATTACATATCCTGTGAAAGTACTATTGTTTGTGTGGAACCAATTTTCATGGTTCTCACAAGTAAGCCAAACCACGAAATTTGGTTCTCAACGAAAAGGAGATTTCCATTGATGTGTATACTGATAATCACAAAACCACAAATTCAAGAATCTACTAACGTGTGTTTCTCCCTAATCCACGAAAATTGGTATCCACAAATTGAAGAACTTTCACAGTATAGAAATAAAAAGTACAAACCAAAACTGATGAAAGGAGACTTAATCTAAAATGCTTATTGAATGTCCCAATACCTAGTCTGTAAGTTAGTTATCTTAGTAACTTTTTTGGAAGAGAAAAGGTCTCGAATAACACCTAAAATTGTAAAAAATTGATTATACATTTATCTTTCTTTAATGCATAATTTAAATATTTTTTTCTTTCAGAATTTGTAGTGCAGAGTATAGGTTTCAGTAACATCACCGCTGGGATTAATAACATGAATGCTTTTAATATACCAACTAGCTGTGTCAATAGTCCAATGGTTCAAGTGGTATGTATATACTTCACTTGTCTTTAATAATTGCAATGTTTTTTTTTTCATTATTGGAGACATTTTTGAAATATTTGGTACATATTTTTCATTTTTTTTCTTTTATCATGGAGAAAAAAATGTGACTGGTAATAACCATAATGAACGAACTTGTAATGTGTACACCACTGAAGTAATATCCCATAACATCAAATTATAATTAGTTCTGAAATGTATTTTTAAGATATGCACACAATAATTCCAGAATTTACATTTTTTTATACTGTTGTGTAATAATTACATCAACATATATATACCACAAGAAAGTCAGGAAAAATCGAAAATTTTTCAAAAACATATATTATAAAGATTGTATGTAATTACTACGACAGCGTAGTATGGACATGAATGACTCTACTAATGAGACTGCTATAATCCTTATAATGCAAGGTGTAC
Organism: Perna viridis; assembly: GCA_037379345.1. Taxonomy (NCBI): domain Eukaryota; kingdom Metazoa; phylum Mollusca; class Bivalvia; order Mytilida; family Mytilidae; genus Perna; species Perna viridis. The sequence continues at coordinate 22,914,004 of CM074514.1, read as the reverse complement.
GGAGGAAATACTCTTGAGATATTATAACTGGAACCACAACCATAGATAAAACACCATTTTATAAAGTCTTAATTTTGGGTTTTCTGCATTAAATCAATTGTATCTTGAGTAGGAAATCAAAAATAAACTTCTGTTTCTTTTCAGAATATGAATCCAATGGTGGCTAAAGTTCTAAGAAGGTACCTGCATTTATACTAAAATCACAGCTCAGTCGGGTTAAATGCGACTAAATACTCAGGAAAACATTTTTGTGACACTACATCATCAAATAAAGCTTATATACAAATCAACTCTGCCTAAACCAATCATTTGATCTTTCTTTAATTTGGGATACTTGAAAGTAACTATGACATTACATTAAAAATTCTAACATTTATTAATGACAACATTGATAAACCATATATAATCATTTTAAGCACAATACCCATTTCTGCAAGTTACATGAAGCAAAATTTTATCCAGATTTATTTCTTTATGAATGATTAAGAATTAAATATAAATAGGCTGTTTTGTCCAGTAACATTATCTTCAACAAGTAAAGGGAATAGCTACATGTATTAATAAAACCCTACACCAGTTAGGAAATTGTTGGAACTAGTAATTTTGATCTTTCAGTTCCATGAAAATAAAAATTCAATCTTAAGGTTAACAATACAATAAACAGAAATATTAACAAAAACTAGAAACAACATATCATAAATACAAAAAGTCATGTTTAAAATACAGACATGACTTATGAAAGTCTTTACGAAACAACAATATTCAAATGTGCTTCATTCTGTGTACAAAAGTAATAAATGACAGATCTACAGTAAACAAATCACTAACGGTGAAATAAATAACTGAGAAATGTTAAGTACCAGTCCATATAAAATTCAGACACTCCCAATGATAAAGTGATTCATGGTCAAGAAAAACCCACCAAACAAATGATGCTTTTTCAGTCTACATATGCTATACTTTCACATAACAACAATCTTTTCTGCATTCAGATCTGCACTTTTTAGAAAATTATAAATTTATCTCCCACTAAAATCAACCAAATCAAGCCAAATCAAGAACGGTAACTCTTGCAAAGTGCAAATTCCATGTGCAATCTATACATTTTTTTATCTCAAAAGCCCAACAACCAAATGAAAAAATGACTGGTTATGTGATCAGTAACTGCTTTTGAACAAGAAATAAAACTGAATTTGGTGGGTTTATAACATGCATGAATCACTTCCTGTCTGATTTTTAGAAAGACTGGTACTTAATACATGTGAACACAATGGTTTATGAGTTCAAACCATAATATCAAAATAACACAACCTTAAAAGCTGCCATTAGAAATATACAACAGGTCATATCATAATACAACTACTAATTGGTTCATTCATTGCACACAACTAAAGGCCAGTGTAGCTGATGTTTAAGGGAGTAACCTCACTTCACAAGAATAATATGATAAATAGCTGGAATGAGTGAATAACCAAATCATTATCCTATTTATTAGATAGATTTTTCTTCATAATTCATCGATATTTCAACATGAATTTAAAATTCTGTGATTGGCGGATTGATATCAAAGTTTTGAAGTTTTGGCTGGAGAAAGTCAGAGAGTGAAATTATCAAATGTATTTCATGGTATGAATTATTGAAATTTGTTACACTGGCAACATTCGATAAAAAACTGCTATCTGTATAATAAACATTTTTCAAATATTTAGACTATTTACTTAATCTGTATTTATATGAAGTACTTCTCCATGGTTCAATCATGTGTTTATAATAAGCAAGGATGTCTAATTATAGAATCTTGATTAAAGTATTCAGGTATATTGACTTGTGTTCCATTTACCAATTTCTGAAGGTGATATTTCAAACCAGAAGCATATCAAACTTGCATGACTTCAATGACAAAACAGTAAACATGAAGCTCTTGCATAATGTCAAAATTTTAATGATCAAGAAACTGTTTACTGGATAGTTCTTGTAAGATTTTGAAAAGGCCAATTGACCACAGCCACAATATAAGTGATGGACATAAGACAATATTTACAGACATAACAGTCTCAATTCTCTCATCATACATAGGTTTTACCCATTTTAACAAACATGAAAGTAATATTAAGCTTCATCCAAAATAGTTCACAGAAAATCCATTTTATCTATGTTTTATCAGTGGTTGGCCATTAATGTCATCATTCATCTATCACTTTGGTTGAAATAATGAGATGAAAAAGGGCAACCTGTGGTAAATGGAGTCTCCATGATGTAAATATTAAAGGTATGCTAATTTTTGCTTTTTGTGGAAGACAACAAAACAAGAAATAAATGCAAGGTCATTTTTCATACAATAGAATATTTCATTTTTTTAAATAAACTGTTTTCCCTGTACATCATTAAACAGATATAACAAAGATTAGCAGCAACTAAGACAACTTGTATATTTACAGTAAAACTAGATTTCAAACTGATGCAACGAGGTAACAAAAATTATTTGATTTCTTCTCTTTGCATAAATCATTAGTTAACCATGGCACTTAGAAACATCATTATACAACCTTTGATCTGGCCTAAAAACAATGAGACATTTGTTTATCATAACCTATTCAATTCTTACAGCAATACATCATTTCAGAGTACATCAGCATTAGTACATAAAAGCAAGAAGCAACTTATCTTATAATTTAAAATAAAAAAAAATATTTACCATCAATACAATAGGAACATGGATAATATCAAAACAACAGATTTCTTAAAAAAGAATCCTGAGCCAATATAGTTATAAAAGCTGAACCAAATAGAAGTAATGTAGATTTAACAAAGTAAAACTCAACATTATATTCTTGGTCCTTAAAAAATTAACCCTGTATCCAATTAAAAACATGCTTCAAATGTTTCTGAACTGAAGAAAACATTTATTTTCTACCAAAAGTCTTTCCCACTTCCTTGATTAGAAGCTATTAAAATGTCGACTATTTCCACCTGGAAAAATATTATAATCTTTTCATATTATAAGCTTAATTTGATCAACTACTGCCACGAGGTCTTCATGCCACTGTGCTTATGCACAGTATTTTTATTTTTTGCGATGACAGCAGCAGAATATTAATAAATAGAATTATTTGTTAATCATGGGGCATCTTGTTTTACTGGAATTCCATGAACCCTGAATCTGTATAGACATGTAAACAACTGGTTTCCTTGGTTACCGAGAATCCTGAGTTCTATGAATTTAAAGACTCCCTCATTAGATTGAACAGGGAAGAATTGGAGAGGTTTTCCTTCCTCATTGTAGGTAAAGTTTCCAAGATTTCTACCTTCTGTGTCATGTTCGCCTGATAAACCCTAAAATAACAAAGTCAGTTTTCCTTTTTTTCTCAGAACTTAATGAAGTAGTAATTACAACTATGAAATAATTACTAGTACATTGTTAAATGTTTTCTTTGCAAGGGTATTGTCCTGTTATCAAAAACTCATCTATACAATTTGAAAATTTCACATAAAACTCAATTTTTCTATCATAACCAGACTTGCAACTTTTGGTCAATATTAAGACCAGTTTCTAAAGCACATACTGAAAACCAACTTAATTTCATGAGCAACTTATTTCTGCTTATTTAGGAAGCAAGAAAAAGTCACAAAAATGAATTACCATGACCAAGTTCCTATATTATAGAATACAAGTCTCAGAATGTGCAAGTCATTAAAGTCAATATATGTAAAATTGAACATGAAAAATACAAATTCATGAAAATTATTTGGTTTACAGTTATGATCAGTTTGCTGAGTTAATCAGTTGATAACTTATCTGACAGAATACACCAATTGTAATGTTATCAGTGCACATGTACTGACTGCCTATCATTATCATGGACAAAGATACTTACAAGCACCATAAAATCTTTAGGAGCACTGGTTATTTTACCATCAGGAGCAATAGACTTAGGTATGTGTTCTAATGTAAAAGCTGTTGGTTTGATAACAGTACTGAGTTCTATCACTAGATAACCTCTAGTTCCTTGGAATGCCCAGCACGATCCTGGATAAATCTCGGGCTGTAAAGATAATCTCAAGTAAGTCAAGTGATGTCATTAAAACATGTTGGAAGCAGCTTTAAATTGTTTTCATATAGTTTCAATTTCAATAATATTAAGTAGTTGTCTTTTTAAGAATCATGCAAAATCTGAAAAATGTGATACACCCCAAAAAAGGCTACATATTTTTATTTTTGTAATTAAGTTGTTTTATGGGTCTATACTATGAAATGTGTAATTATTCATTCAAATCTGTCTGCTCTTAGGAGATAATCAAGATTGAAAATCCAGTAGATTCTATTGTATTCCAGCGTCATTTACAGTTATCTCCCTTAATTTTGAAATCTACAGTGCATTCTATATAATTTTTATCTACTAAGAGCACAGGTTATATGAAAAACCACATGTTGATTTCTGTTTACTATGACATTTCAAACAAAATATCAAAAATAAAAATATTTAGGCTTTTTTACCCATGAAACAAATTTTGCATCATCTTGAGCTGGAGTCCTACTTAATTACCAATACATTAAACTTATGTCCATATAACACAGAGACTAAGAGGGGATGGGCTATTTGTCCTTTTTTATTTTAGACCAAAAAATTGCTTATTTGTAAGGAATCTAAAAGAATGGTCTCTGAAATTAAAAATTTAGTGGAGCTGAAATTGGTTCCTTCTTAAGATTGTCTGAACAGTTGTCTTTAATTCCATACTAATACTTTCAGACATCAATTTAATTCTAATGGAGGAACAAGTGTTTATGTAAAGTTTAAAAAGGAAATTGTACCTGAATAACTGTTCTTGGAGAGTTGGAGACATACCACAGTGGGATACCCAGTACACTGTATTGAGCTGTCTTCCTATGATAGGTCTGAGAACATCTGGTACTGATAACACTACCACCTACAATAAAAAGTCAAGTAATGATTGTCCCTGAATTACTAAATCATGTGACAGTTAAAGTGGAAGCCATTAACAGGAAAGAAAACATTCACACATTATACACATCTATCAATAAATATAGGACTACCTGTTATTGAGGCCCAGTTGGCAGAACAGCCACAGTTGTTAAATTTATTACCAGGCTACTAACATTATAGGTTTGAAATCAGTGCTTTTGTTTTTGAAATCATGAATGGGGGTTTTTTCAGTTGTCACATATTCTCAACAATTCTTGAAATGGTTATACCGATCATTACATTTGGTACTGCAAATAATGTGAGCAATCTCATTATAGGATAGGCCTCCACTTGCAAAATTATCTACCCTTACAGGTATTTCACAAGAACAATATTTCATATTAACATCTACATGTGATACCTAATAAAAATCCATAGAGTGTTTAGGAGATGCAAACTGTGAACATGTAAAATGGATAATTTTGATTATCACCCATATTATCATACTATCTCCTTTCACGAAATACATACAATGCTAAACATAATTATTCAGTATTAAACATTTAGCAGTTTAGGATGAGTTGCTCTTGCACGAAATGTGGACAGACAGAGAGACAGACATAGAAATTCTTGTATACCACCCAAAGTTAGTTTGTGTGATATAAATGCCAATGGTGGATACAATGATTCTGAAGGAAAAACAAACCTGCAGATTCCAAGGCAAAGTCTGGTAATGCCAATTTATCAGCACTGTACTTTAATAATGCTTCTTCTACAATTCTTTGTACAAGCTGGAATTAAAGTTGTTTTACATAAATTATGTTGCTTATAAATAAGACTTGTATTCTTGGCTGTTCAATTAAAATAGATAATGTACAAGGGGAATGCATATTTTGAAAATTTATAATTGGTGGCTGTTGAAACTCCTGACAAATTGAATGAAATATGTAGACTTAACTAAAAATGCTTCTATGGGCAAGTCCTGTGGGAAAAAAGTGCATCCCCTAAGTAGCTCATTTGTTTTAATGGAATAGACCTTAGTTAGAGATCTTCCACATGCTATCATGAGGAAGTCACTAGTGGGAATTTTTTAAAATGAAAATATCAACTGATGTTATGTTTTTTTTAAAAGAGGTTCCACCATCTGTTTCAGAAATTTAAATTATTTTTAATGCTACCAAAAATGAAACAAAATAAATGTAAAAAATCAGTATATGTTAACTATTTCAAATACTTAAAAGCTTGTATTTATTAATCAAACAATAATTGTTGACAAAAAAAGTTATCCTCTTTGAGAGATAAATGTTGATATGCAGCACTTAATTAATAACACAAGAGATTCATTAAATACCTGTAGACAGCTTTTCCAAGGAAATCAAGTGATGACCTGACAGTTTTATAACTTAAAGACTCCATAATTGGTGACAATTAGTGAAAGGCACATGAACAAAGTAGCATATGCTACAACAATGTTTTTTTTTCAAAAATCGGTTGTTGAAATTGTGCAGAAAATTAAGAAATAAAACACAGAAACTCCATTTTATATCAATGTTTTACCATGGGCTGGCCATTTATGTTGCATTAATTTATCGCTAGCAATAGAGAGTGGTTAAATATCAACATAAATGGAGAACCCATGGTAAAACAATTATAAAATGGAGTTTCCATGATTTATTTTGATTCTAAGGGGACTAGTTTCTTCATATTTTTGAATAGACGCATCCAATGTGTTGGTCATGAGTTAATCACTTTTTTACCATGGCTGTGGTCTAAAGAGCTTTGGAACATGTCATATTAAAATTCTATGTTATGCGCATGAAACTTAATATTAATCTGAGGAAAGGGTTGAGTTAGCTGGAGACTCAAATATAAAAATCTATTTAACCATGGATTAAGTCAGTTTGTTGTCAACAAAATACACTTTCTACCATGATTTTTAAAATTTTTGAGGAAGTATAAGAATATCTTAAATCATGGATAACTAGCCTGAGACTTGTGTCCAAAATAACAGTATCACACAGGTGTTCAGTGATAGTTTAATAGTGTTCATAGGTACACTGTAGGGCAGACTTCTACCTTAATTTCTTTTGTACCAGTCTACCTCAAATTGATGTAACATCTACAAACTAAAGTAATGACACATAAACTGATTTTACCTGTTCTGATAGTCCACCTTCTCCCAGGTACACCTGTGTTTTCTGTCTTTTCTCTACATCAGCTACGACCATTTTAGTAATTTGTTCTCCAAACTTGGTTAAATGATCACTTAAGTCCTGTCTACTGACATAATTAGTATGGAACCAAGCCATGAAGTTATCTTGATCATCATGACCAGTCTTTTGTCCTGACATAATCTGTAAAATATAGAGATACAATTACCGTATACCCAATATCAATCTTCTTATATCTATGTTCAAAACAGTTTTAATAGGTTATTCAAATAACTACTTTCTTTAACTGATTATAGTTTTTTCTATAAAAACTAAAGATATGTGACAAAATGCCCAGTGGTGTGAGGGTGTCCTTGTCATTCATTGAAAACCCATGTGTGGCCTTGAGCTGACATTTTTTTTATCCCTATGGGGTTGTTGTCTCTTTGACATATTCACCATATCCATTCTCCTTATATAGTATACCTAATGCACCATATTGTCCATTATTTGAAGTATAATCAAATGTGACCCTGTATTCAGTTTATTTATGGGAAATTTTTGCTGTACTTTCAACAGATTGGGAAAATATTTTACAGGGGACAGTAACATTTCAAATGCCAATCCAGAACTGAAAACCAATACTGAACTGACAAATACATACTCCCAATTTTCATTAGGTTATGACACTGAAAAAAAATTCCCCAGAAGTGAACAAAGTACTGGACGAAAAAATTATGTCTCAAGGAACATTTCACAGGCTTTTAACCTGGTTTTCAAAAAATTATGCCTGAAAATTGGGAGTTTTCCTCCCTTAGGGAAAATATTTTTCAACATTTTGGGAAAAGTCTCCAAGGGAAACAGATGATATTCGGCTGCAATACAGGGGACCCAAAATCACTGGTAATGTACATAACTATGGGACTTGTTGATTTTACTATTTAACTGCATTGAGGTTGGATGTGTTGCTTGTTTATTCAATTTATACTGATGGTGTTTGTGTACCAACCTTGTCATGTTAAAAAAAAGTGCAGTCAACCATGTGGTTAGTGTACATAGTGTAGACAATTTACATTGGAGTATTAAAAAACCATGTTTATAAATCATTAGATAGCAAAAAATCTCTTCCTAGTGTAGCTGTGCATGCTTCATATGTAAAATATTTTCAAATTGCCCTTTAAATAGTATCACTTCTTTTTCAATGTGACAAGAAAGGATTATACCTTATTCTGTAAGTGTAAAATGGCCATTATACATCTGAGCTATATCAATGTGGTTTTGGTCAAGACAATATAATCTATAAGCAGCTCATTTTCATGAACTTAAAATGTTAGGAAACAAAAAAACAGTTTTCAAAACAGTATTGGTTATTATTTCTAAAGTACAATAATAAAATGCACACAATGTATTGATATAACAATGATTTCTGGGGACTGACAAAAAGACAGATGTTGACTGACCAAATTTCTTGAGTCTTGCATGAGTAACTTGGATCAATGATAATATCTTACTAATCTGACTAGCCTTCATTAGATTTTGATAAATTGTATAGATCATGCCACCATTTATTATTTTAATAAGCAGAACATATGTAATAAACGCATAAAACTTAAATATGATTTAAATCTTACCTGTTGTAACATTCTGTCAACATGAGTCTGTATAGTCATAGCATAAAAGCTGTCATTTTTACAACAATTTTTAATTTGTATCTGTAGCATTTCATGTGACAGTTCTACGTTTCCCAGCGCTGCTCTCAAGTCTTCTATTTCACGTTTTAACTTGTCAATATTCAGATTTGCTGAAGATGAATGAATACTTTCATCACTGAAAATAAAAACATATGAAGGTTTCACAAAAATATACACAAGTACAAGCATAACTTTAGATCTTAACCCTTTCGAGGCTAATCATGGCAAACGCCACAATGACCTGTTAGGTTGCCACTGATACTCCCGACGTAAGTTGTTTTTTTTGCCAGTCCACCATTGTGTTGCAATAACTCAAAGAGACCTTACCATTTACCAAATATTACTTTATGTCAATGTCATCTTTGTGTTTAATTCCTAGATACCGGAGTAAAATATTGTAGGGAAAGGAAAAGTCAAACGTGAATCAACAAAATATGAAGCAAAATGGTGGATAACATTGACTTGTGTATTTTTGTGAATCGTACTATGAAAGTGAATTAGATGAATTTGATGAGGACGACATAAATAATGATTTTGTTGTTTTCAAGAAATTGTTCTTGATCATGCTAGAAACAATGCAGAAATGGCTGAGAATATTGATATTGGATAGACCCGTGTTGCAAGTCCCCTGTTTATACACTGTTCACTTTAACCCCATGTATCAAAAAAACATCTCAAGTGCTTATGTGCAATAAGTCTGAACTTTGAATTCAAGTAAAATCATTATACCTTGGAATTTTTCTTATATAAACATTTTTTGCATCTTCAAAAATCAAAAATTATGAAAGCTTAAAATTAAGTGTACAGTTTGAGCATAAGAAGTTAGAAAAATGAAGTTGTAGCAGCCAAATGCTGTATATACTATGCAGCATTGCAAGTGTTAATTGATAACTTTTCAAAAGAAATTATTTAATTAAATCAGTGCTAGTATAATGGTTTGGAACACTTATAACATGTTTTGAAACTGATGTGTATTGCCTTTGTATTATTATTTGTATGGTTTATAGATTTGTAAGGAAAGTCATTTTTATTATTCTTGTTTAATACTGCAGTAACTTAATTTGCATGATTCAACCTTACCTCTGAATATTTCCCATTTCTTTTGACAACCTGTCTTGAAGAACCTACAAAATAAAAAGCAATCAAGTAACTTGTTTTGTTCAATAATTTTAATACACAGAATGCATCCTACTTCCAATTTTCCTGACATGTACACATTGTATAATTAAAGATGTATCATGTCAATTTGGCACTAAATATACAAATTCAAAAGGTTTAAGACTTGTAGCTCCATCTGTAATCTATCCAAAAATATAGAATCATATAATATCATCTTAAATGTCTTCACAACAGTAGTGAAACCTATGTCTCTTTAAAATATGTAGTAGGTATGACATGTAATATAGATGGGAAATTATCCTGTAAACTTACAGTTATATTATTTAAGATCTGTGTATTAAGCAGTGTAAGCTTTTGGTTAAACTCATTTCCTTGACTCATCTATAAATAAATGATAAGATATTAGTTGACATTAAATTTATGCATTTTCTCTGTATTATTGAGGGTTAAGTTGTTGCTAAATCATTATAACTTATTTCTTTTAATGTATACTATGTACAACATATAATCTTTACTGCCAAAATATAGCATATTACTTTCATCACTCCAAATGAAAAAAAACAGACATTAACATACATGAGACACCAGTTCAATAGGAATCTTAAATATACATTTAACATCAATTAATTAAACATCAATACCTGTTCACCAATTAAAACTTTAAAACAGCAATAGATGTTAGGAAACAAGATTAATTTTCTGTGCACAAAACCACTACTTACTATTGCTGCTGTATGTTGATTATGTTCTTCAGAGAATCCCAGTCGCAACTGAGATATTTCATCTTGAAGCATTCTCTGAACTATACCCTCTACATCAGCACTAGTAAGACCATCTTTTCTGTCCTGTAGTTGAATAATTATCCTTCTGACCTCATCTTCTAAGTGGCCAATGCTTACACTACCAGAATCATTCTGTGAAGATTAAATCGTAAGAATATGATTTACTTTTCAGATAAACTCTGTTCAGTTACTTGATCTCTATAAATGATAAATCTTCCTCATAAATATCGAATGATTTGCTCCTGTCAGTGAAAGTTTCATGGTTTATATATTTTGTTGAGGACAATTAATGGCTAAATATATCCATATGTCACACAGGCAGTGTCGTTAAAGTCTCAAAGTGATTTTTTTAAAAATCTGGTAAAACTTTCAAGACTTTTGGTTCAAATGACTGTAAGGTTTGTGACGTCGGCAAGACCCAATTTTTACATTTAATTTTTTACCTCTTAAGAAGACTTACATCTGCTATTTTTATTACTCTGTTTGATGAAAAAATAGAAAACCATGATGATGATGATGATGAATCTGTTAATACGGCTATTAGACTTCTACCTAAAATATATAAGTTAAGCCAATTAACTACCTGTGTATGAAAAGGAAAATACAAACTGTACATTTAACTAGTTCTCAATGAAAATGCTTTGCAAAAAACATCATTTTTTTTCCAATGGAAACTACAGGAAAAAAAACTCACTACTGTACAATTTTGAACTTTTTTCAATAATTACAAGTTCTTATAGTACAGGAAAGTTAAGTATTTGACCATTTACAGCTATACAACCAACCAGATCAAATAAAACACTGAAGACTGATAAGACAAAGAGATGAATCTGCACAAGAATACTAAATAATGCATTAAAAAAGTCTTATTGAAGAAGTTAGATATCTATTGAAAAGAAACACAAGATGCATTACAACATGTAGAAGAAAATAAAAGAGACTTTCCCAAAATGAACAAATACTCTGAACTCCCAACAGATTGTTTTGGGAGGGTGCAGGCATTTGGCCCTTTTTTGATTGGTTTTAAAAGTGCCCTGTCCTTTTCCAATATATGTTAATATTTGTATGATGTACCTTTGCCTCTAATAGGCTAAAGTTAAAGTGCCCTTTTCAAAAGTCGCAGAAAATACTATAATGCTAAGTATCAGAATCAAAACATAATCAGATATACATGTACATACTTCCTGCAAACAACAGAGGTAGTAACAGTAAAAATGGTACGCATAAGCAACAGGATTTTCTCTTCCTCCTGAAAACAAAAAAAAAACCGAAAACTTTTAATATGAAGGTCCAGTTTTGAAACTGAAAGTACCAAATGGCTTCTTAAAGGGTATAAAATAGTACATGTTTCTGAAGTGCCACATAATTCATGGGGATAGCCTTATTTTTTGGTCAGGTTGCATGTGATAAATAGTAAGAAATAGCACTGATTAACTAACAGGAAAACAGTAAAATGATATGATGAAATTTAAGCGCACCAATTTTTTATTACTTTATATAATAATTAATTCCATCGTAATGTGCATGATAAGCATTAAATCTTGTGTGAAATCCATAAGTGTAACTTTGATGTGCCACAAAATTACACAACTAATAACAAGCACTTTTTTTTTCAAACTAAAACAAGTTTAACAACACTTTAAAGCATAGGCTTATTGGCTATAGACACAGAAAATTGATTCATTACTTAGCTTAGAAAATAATACATCTACATTTGAAATTAGATATTACTGCTACAGGGTACAATTTAATCACTACAGCATATTTGATTTTAGTTTGCATACAGAATACCTTTTTAATGTCCAAGTATCCAGGAGAATGAAATGCATGATGAAATATTGCACTAAGTTCCATGATGAATTAGATATTAATTTTCCTAATGAATATACATATTGGCCACTACAGGTCCAAAACACAAATTGTAATACAGTTAATATATAAGATACTGTGGTCCAAACAACATCTGTAACAGGTCTGCCTACTGTGTTCCACACTGGGGCAAGGGGACTGGTAATGTATGAGACAGATTCTGTAAACAATAGAATAAACAATAGAAAAGGATATATTATTACATATAAAATTCATCTAAAAGAAAAATTACACAATCATGTGAAATTTCTCCATTGCTAAATGTCTTCATTACTTACTGCATTATAAATATTTGTATTTAAATTAACGATGTTTTCTTTCTTTATTCTAAGATTGGAACCTACCATACTACAATGATACTCTCTGCTTGCATCCCAACAGGCTGTTATGGATGCTTTTGATTCAACTGTAGCACCTTATGTAGAAACCTATTTACAAGAGTATCAAAGTTGAACTATGCTATTGTTTTGGAGATGGGTGTTTGCATTTATATGAAATATTGGGGTATTTTGATGCTCATGTCATAAAAAACAATACACAACTTTGGGCAGATGGAACTAGGTGATCATCTCTAATCCTATTAGATTTTTTGTGGTAAATATGGTAAAGAATTTATCATGCATGGAGTAAATGTTTGAATCACTCAAAATACAATTCTTCCTTAAAAATCTTCAAAACTTAGGAGTTATAGCTATTTACCTATAATGGTTGTAACAACTGTAGTAGTCACACTGGTCTCACTATCTGACCTATAACCTTTAGTTATCTGACTTGACCTACTCCCTCTAGTGGCAGGATTCATCAAAGACCATTCAGACTCTGGAATAGCCAAATTATCTTTTATGTTTTAAAGAGATACTTTACGCATCAATATGTGTCATCAAGACATCTGCATTACATTTGACAAATTAAGTTGACCATAGCTTTAAAGTAAACATTTTTCATATGACCTGTCTGCTGATGTTTATATGTTAACTATTACCCTTTGAATGAGACAATTTTAAAACTTCTCATTAACATCAATTGAAATTTACTCTACATTATGAACAATTTCTGTTATAACAGGAAAATAATTTAGGTAATATATTTTGTACATATATACTCACCAGACAATTCTTCTGAGTCTAAACCTAAAATGAAATACTTTAAATTTATATCAATACATCAATTACTGATTATTATCAAATTGTTACTTATAATTAACTTATTGTACATTTAAACCACAGTAACATATATTTTGTATACTTCAACAACCAATATCTATACGACAACATTTTGAATTATTAAATAAGACTGTAAACAGCAATTAAAAAGGATAAAGTATAACTTTGTGGTTTGTAAAGGGGATATGCATAGATCAGTATTATTAGAAGTGTCTTAGAAATTTCTGTAAAAAGGTTGGGTTGCTTAAGTGGTAATGCTTTAACTGCAATAGTATCATATAAAAATAAAGGGAAAGATGTTTTTGTGTCTTTATAGGCTGAAAAAAAAATAATGTGCTTACCATCATCCCTCTAAAATTTTATAGGGTCAGCACATAGGGATTTTTAAATTAAAAAAAAATCATTTTAATTTTGAATTGAAATAAGTGTGAAAACAAACTTAGAAAACAATAAAAACCAAATCTACAAAGATTAAGCATGTAATAGTAGACTTAGTCCATGGCCAAGAGCACACTCACATTTGTGTTTACAACCGATTCTAAATATAAACAACCAGTATTTCTAACTCTTTGTTTTTCTAAGACAGAATAAAATATCTTTGGCTCTATTTTCTTCTTTTTTTCTGTAAGACAGTTAGTAGGCTTTTTAATTATCAAAATCACAAATTAAAACTTTTGGGTAGCGGGGTCTGAAGGAGGGTCCGTAAGGTGACTTGAAACATAACAATTTTTTTAGGCTTCATTAAAGAAATTTATACTCAAAAAAGAATGTTTTGCAGGGGGCAGCTTACTACAACCACAGAGGCCAGAAACAGTTCAAACAATCATGGACACAACCTGATACACATCTTAGTTTTGATTATGATTAATTTTTTGACAAAATTATTTACCAGAATGAAAGTGGTCAAAATTTGTTGTGGGACAAAAGAAAGAAAAAAATATACAAAGAAGAGAACAATGCTTAATCATTACACCCTTTTTGGTTCCATACTCTGAAATATTAAGGGTCATAACCCTCACCAATAAAGACCATCCTTGGATGGTATGAAATCTAGTATATTTCAAAGAAATTCAGACACTTTAACTCAAGTTATTACTTGGAATTAATGCCATTATGAATATATTCTGCATATTTCCAGTCTCACTTTGGTAGTATGGAACCTTTTGATACAACTTACTATAGAGATCCATTCACTTAACAGTAGTTAAGTTGCTTTTGGCTCTCTTTTCATCTATATTCCTAAATAGGGTATTTTCTCCCAAAAATCAATGAAACCTTCCTTATTTGGTATGAAACTTTATGGTGCAATTTAATAGAGACCCATGTGCTTATATCTGTACATGTAGTAAGTTTCCTTGTAAAATTTTATATTGAATGATTAATCAATGGTTAATCCTACTTTCATTTCACCACTCATTCATGAACAAGAGGCTCCCAGGAGCCTGAATCGCTCACCTGGTTCAATTTTGCCTTTCAAGAGCAATAAATAAAACAAGAAGTTGTCTAACAATATTGACTCAAGAAAACTTTGATAGGACTTCTCATAAGGATCATTTAAGTAAATGAAAGTCTAAATCCATCATAATTTTCAAGACAATGGCTGAAAACTGTAAAAAAAAACCTGTAATTTTCCACTGTCAAGGGCAATAACTTTTATAAGAAGGTGTCTGACAAATTTTATACCTGAAGACTTTAGTAGTCCTAAAAATATGGATCAATTCAGCAATTGAAAGAATTTGGCTAAACCTAACGGTTTTGGAGATATATGCAAAAAACTATTGTCTGACCCCTATGTTCTATTTTTAGTAACAGTGGCCATGTTTTTCAAAGGATCAAATAACCCCACTTCAATTCTATGCAAGATACCCCAAGGAACACTAATACAGAGTTTTGTTTCAATTGGTAAATTAGTGTCAGAGGAAAAGATTTTTGAAAGAAAAAAACATTAAACATAGCAAAAAAAATGTCGAAAGAGGGCAATAACTCCAACGTGGCAGAACAGATTAAAATGAAAATTTGACCGCAGATAGATCTCATCATGCTGAACACTTTTAGTCAGGATTGGGCTTAACCTAACTGTTTTGGAGATGATGCGAAAAACTACTGTCTGACCCATGTTCTATTTTTAGTAATGGCGGCCATGTTTTTCAAAGGATCAAATAACCCCACATCAGTTCTATGCAGGATACCACAAGGATCATTCATACCAAGTTTGGTTCCAATTGGTCAAGTAGTTTCAGAGGAGAGGATTTTAAAAAAATTGTTAATGACAACAACGACGGACGCCAAGTGATGGTAATAGCTCACCTGGCCTACGGACAGGTGAGCTAAAAAAGTACAAAAGCTTTATGTGTTGATTAAATGAATTGAACTGTCAGCTAGTAGAGTTTTTCTTTTTTTCTTTAAAGAAATTCGAAGAGTTTATATTTTACTGCCTATCATTCACCTATTTGACAAAAAGAGATGGTGATGAGACGACATACATGTATTACTTATAATCTTATCTGTGTGCCAACTATCTTTAATCATCCAAAAATCAATGTAAAGAATCTCTTTTTTTAAAAACTTTTTATCAATTGAAAACAATTTTAAGTAAATTTGGATCACATAAATCTCCAAATATCAACTTTGTCCTCCAGATGCTGCCATCATGCAGTACATGTATTACATATAAATCTAATCTGTGTGCCAACTATCTTTAATCATCCAAAAATTAATGTAAAGAATCTCTTCATTTTTTAAAAAAAATTTTTATCAATTGAAAACAATTTTAAGTAAATTTGAATCACATAAATCTCCAAATATAAACTTTGTCCTCCAGATGCTGCCATCATGCAGTACATGTACTACGTATAAATCTTATCTGTGTGCCAACTATCTTTAATCATCCAAAAAGCAATGTAAAGAATCTCTTCTTTTTTTATACTTTTTATCAATCTGAAAAGTAAATTTGGGTCAGAAAAATCTCCAGATATATACTTTGTCCTCTAGATGCTACCATCATGCAGGTTATTGTGTATTTGTATGGACAGTTAATAGAATTCTTAAGAGTGTTGTTTACATCTAGCTTTATTCTGGTATCAAAGCATTTTCTAGGTGTATGAAATAACTACCCGTAGATAGTGTAAGTAATCCAAATGTCTAAGCTACCCTTTTATTTGAATAAGAGGCTCCCAGGAGCCTGAATCTCTCACCTAGTTAAAGTTAGTCTTTCAAGGGCAATAAATTTAACAAGGAGTTGTCCAACAATCCTGACTCATGAAGACTTCGGTAGGACTTATCATAAGCCATTTCAGCAAATGAAAGTTCCTTTCTATCTATTAAAATTTTCAAGATATTAGCTGAAATTTAAACAAACATACATTTTTTCACCTTTCAAGGGCAATAACACTTACAAGGAATCATCTGACATCTTAGGTCCCTAAAGACTTTTGAAGGCCATATAATAAAGATCATTTCAGCAATTGAAAGAGTTTGGCTAAACCTAACAGTTTTGGAGATAAATTTATACATGTATATGTGAAAAACTACTGTCTGACCCCTACTTTCTATTTTTAATAATGATTGCCATGTTTTTCAATGGAACAAAAATCCCCACATCAGTTCTAAGCAGGATACCCCAGAAAGAAATAACATTAAAAACAGCAACAAAATGTTGAAAAAGGGCAATAACTCCTACATGGCTTCTCAGATTAAAATGAAAATTTTACCACAGATAGATCTCATCATGCTGAACATTTTTACCCAGAATTTGGCTAAACCTAATGGCTTTTGAGATATATATAAAAACTACAGTCATGTTTTCCCACAGACCAAATATCCCTACATTAGTTCTATGCAGGATATCCCAAGGAACATTCATACCAAGTTTGGTTCAAATTGGTGAAGAAGTGCCAGAGAAGATTTTTGAAAGAAATAACATTAAAAATACCAAAAAGCTTAAAAAAAGGGCAGTAACTCCAACATGGCTTAACAGATTAAAACGAAAATTAGACCACAGATAGATCTCATCATGCTGCACAATTTTATCCAGTCAAAATTCGGCTAAACGATTTTGGAGATATACTTGAAAACTACTGTCTGAACCCAATGTCCTATTTTTAGTAACGGTGGCCATGTTTTTTTCAACGGATCCAAATCCCCACATCAGTTTTATGCACAATACCCCAAGGAACATTCATAACAAGTTTGGTCCCAATTGGTCAAGAAGTGTCAGAGGAGGAGAGTTTTGAAAATTCTTTAACAATGATGCCGGATGCCAAGTGATGGCAATAGCTTACATGGTGTTCTGCAAGGTGAGCTAAAAAGCTACTTTTCTCAACATTCATTAATACTGAAGTTATTAGACCAAAAATCAAGTGTTTACAGAAGACAATGAAAGCATGACAATGACAAACCTCTTTGCATGAAAATAAAAACAAATCTACATACATGTAGAACAGAATGAAGGCATACAAGCATTTTTTGTGGATTTTTATGAGGTTTTTCAATCTCATTTTATATGTTCAGTGAATTTACATGATCATGTTGCAAACATCCAAGGAGAATTTGCACAGATTGTTTAAATCAATGCATTAATAAGTTTTTTAAATTTCAATGATAAGAATTTTTAAATATTATCATGTTGATGTCAACATTTAGTAGAAGAACCTACCATACATGTGGTTAATGACTGTGTTAGTACTTTTTTTCTTATTCATTTTCTTGGTTGATGAGGCTTCTTTCATTCCTTTTTCCATGGTTTCATCTTTATCTTCATCAAATTCCTCCACTAAAGTCCTTTTAACTGTTGTAACCTCTGTAGTGTGGTTCATGTTATTAGTATTCGTCCCAAATAATGACCTTTGATTTCCTCCATTTAAAGCACCAGAATAAGAATTATATTCACTTGATGACATCAATGACCTTCTACCCCGGGAGGACTTAATTCCGCTGTTTACTAAATAGCTCGCCCTTGAGCTTCTGCTACTTGAGGCCAAAGTTTCATACTCTTTCCCTGACATCAATGACCTCCTGGCCTTTAACCTTTCTTCCATTGTTTTCTTGCTTTTCAAGCTTTGTCCAGATCTCAACAACATTCCATCTTCTATGACTGAAATAAAAACAGTTTAACAGTATAAATTTTACCACTTCAAATATGTTACTTCATAATGATTTTAGGTTAATAATTGAAAAACAATATAAATGTAATATTTTCAACATATAGCAAATGAAAGGGCACAGCATTTTGCAAACAAAAATAAGAATTCTAAAAGGTTGACCATTGTATAATAAATTCAATCAGTAGGTAATGACAAACCAACAATTTTAATCAGATCTCTCTATCATTAAGTCTCATCCCACTGGAAAAAAAAGCCCATTACATAATAGTATCCTGAATTGATAGGAGACACATGTAACTTAATACATTAAGACTTATCTGCATTTTTTTTCAGTCAATCTTAGCTGTGTCACTGATACCAGAATTCATCCGTTAATATGAATATTTTCATGTCAACAATCTGACAAGTGAACTTTAGCACACATTGTTTGTGTCATGTCAGCTATTAGACCAAAATTAACACACATGATTATTTCAAAAGTAAGTCAAACAATCTTACTAGTTCTAGTGGTGACAATCTCTTTCTCTTCATCAGTATAATAAGCTTTCCCAGGTTCATCCTCTTCATCAGAACTATATTCATCCATAGGTTGTGGTACTCCTTTTAACTGACGTCTCTTAAGGTTTGGCATCTGGTAATTATGACTTTTTACTTTTCTTCTATAGCTTGGACTGGAAAAAATAAAGTAATAGATACATATGTATTGACATATTTTCAAATCTTAAATTTTACAAATCAAACAATTTGATAAAAAAAATTAGCATGAATATTAATAGAGAATACAAAAGATATACCCCCAAATCAATTACTCACATTTTCCCCCATCACATGGAAAATACCAGATATTCACCATAGCAATAAACACCATTGAATACTGTACCAGTACATAGATGTATAATCAAAAGTGAAATAAATTTTCTAGGTTGGATGTGACAACTGATGAAACTTAGAATCAAGTGTTTGACAACACCCTAATGTTTACCCAAAGTCCTCATTTGTACATCTGTAACTTGTATTGACCTTTGAAGTATTTCTGTATACACCTAAATCAAACACTTTTGTCAATCTACAGTACATATAGCTTACAGGGGCGGATTCAGGATTTTTGAATAGGGGAGCGCACAGTTAAAAAATTTTTACGTTAATTTTTTTAAATATTCATATAAGAGTGGGAGCAATGTAGACATGTTTCGTGGTAAAATAGTGAGAAATTAAAGTTTCAACCTAAAACTGCCTAAATCAACCCCCAACAACATATGCTTTGCAAATTTGAAAGGGGGGTGCATGCCTGCCACACCCCCATCTGAATCCGCCCCAGGCTTAAATAAAATATGACACTTACTGTAAATGGAACCAATATGGAGTATGTTATAATGTTATAGCTGTATTCAAAGACCAAAAGTTTAGAATATAAATCTATGCAAGAAATTTGATACCCTAAAGCAACCTATTTAACATATACACAATGTATCATGTATTGCCATGCAGCATATACATACATGTATATACTTTTATACATTGTTTTATTTACGGTAATTTAAATAAAATATGTTAGTCTCATTATAATGTAAAGACCCAAAGACTTTTTTTCTCATGCTTGACTGAGCATTCTACATGTGAATTTTGCTGGTATTCTTCCATAATTCATTCTAGATATTACTTACTCTCTGAAGCTTTATAAATCCCAAATAGTCCTAATAATTTGGTCCAGACATTCACTTTGTGTAATATTCGCAGTCTATACAAGTCTACTTAATTACAGGTATATTCAGGTAAAGACAATTTACAGAAACTTCACGTCCTAATTTTATCCTCTATGCATGAATTATTACCTAGGTATAGTCCTTTGCATGGATTTAATACCTGGCTTTTACATACAAGCTATTTATAATGTGTCGTTAAAAAGTTACTACGGGCCTGCAGGGATTGTAATATAGACATTCTATCCACCCAAACAGAGCATCTCGTAGGAAACTTTCATCATGTGACTCAATTTGAATTTGCAACTTTTCAAGTATCCATATTGAACCACATAGTTTCATTGTGTCCCTACATTTAATCCTATTATAAGTTCAAAAGTTATAAAAAAACATTACTTCACTGTTTCCCTTACTACGTAAAGATAAAAAACTATTGAATATAATTGATAAGTACATTAGTATAGTACAATGACATTTATTTCATTCATAACATTAAGCAAAACCATTTAATTACTGGTATGCTTTGACCTGAGAGAAATTTTCAGGCTATACTGGTACATGTAAGATCAAAGACTAAAACTGATACATCATAAGCACATTAGTATAGCACAATGAAACTAGAACCATGCAAAAACTGAGGGAAATTTACTAAATATACAAATTTGTACTGGTGCATGAATATGAATGGTGTACAATCAGGCTAGAAGTATAATTTATTATGTGGTGTTATAGCATATCACATATATGGAACACAGTGACATCTAAGTTAAGATACCATGTAAAATATAGGAGAGGCTTAGAATAAACACATCATACATGTATATTTAGAACAGCAGTGAAGAGGCAAACATTCCTAGTCTGTCTAACAATAACAACCAGTAGACAGAAAATGTTATACATGTACGTATAACAAAGAAAAACAAATTCCTGATTAAGCATGAAGCATTGAAATGTAAACTATTCAACTACACTGTATAGAGGCTCTTATCAGATAAAAAATAAAAATACAATACCTTTAAATTACATGTACTTGTCTATAAATTTAGTAATCTATTTTAACTAATACATCATGAACACACACTGCACCAAAATAAAGTTAGAAGTGTAACTTTAAACTTCCTTTGAAGTTCCTAGTGTAACAATAATGACTAAGACTGAAGGTCAAGGCCAAACTTTAAAATCAATGAATATACTTTCTATTAGATTGAAGGAAAAATTAATTTATGTTGATGGAAAATAGTTTATTACATGTGATTGTCGTTTATGTATTGATAAGTTCAAATTCACTCTGAATCAAACAAAAACATTAACAAAACAATGTATTTCAAATAGAATTATCAACAAAAAGATGAATTCTCTTGGTTCTAACCAGTATAATATATTTATTTGTCTCTTGGTTCTAACCAGTATAATATACTTCGATTTGTTTTGCTTCTTCATTTTTTAATTCACTGTTTCAATCATGACTGATTTTTTGCTGAAATGGTGATGTCAATTATGTGTGAATATCTGTGTACCATATTTTCTTCACAGCAGTAATCCGAATAATGCATATACATATACATAATACACATGAATATCTGAACAAATATATACAAATATACACTTTAATTTTAACACTGTGATTAAAATTAAATTAAAATGCATTTTTTCTTACGAGCATGCACTGGAGTTATAGTTTTAGGGTCTGTAGCTGATTTAATTCTGTAAGGTAAAGTGTACAGAAAAATGTGATGAACTTTGCTATGCCTGAATAAGAACTGTGCTTTACCTTTAATTCATGTGGAGATGAATTAAAAAATGAAAAATGTCTCAGGTATATCAAATTAAATATAAATAAAAACAATTTTTTGGCAAATATGGCAAAATTCAATGAACCATTATAACATCATCAGCACATACATGTACTATTACCAATCAATATGATACCGAACAAACCAACATTCTCATATCAGCTACACTAGTACTATATCAACTATTTACTATTACAAAACAAATGAGATTGGTACATGCTTTACAGACATACAGTTATGTGATAAGAATTCTTACTAGTCAAAGATAATCTTACCTTCTAGAATATGTGTAATCTGTTGGCTTCATGCTAAAAATAGAAAGGGTTGCATAATTAGCAGATGTCCTACCTCTAATCAATATCTATTCCAACAGCAATATCCAAGAAAATGATGTCTGTACACTTCTGATGTGTGCATCTACATGTATTTACCTACATTTCATACATACGTTGATACATCATACTAGGCTACTGGTGATAGTTATCCCGCCTTTTTAACGCTTCACAATACCACGCATTGATGAAATCACACATCCATTACTTCATGGATGATTTATTTCTTTTTTGCTACATTACCATTTTAAAATTTATTTCTCAGATAAATGAAAATTTTATGATTTAACAATCACAGCTAGCATTACAATATTTATTTCATTTTACTGTTCCATGGATCATTGAGATTCTTTCTTAAAGCACATTCCTTAAGGCTGAAGTGACAAGAACTGTCAGAGACCCTATTTAAAAATTCCAATGGGTCTGAACCTCACATTATTTTTTTTTTAATTTCATGCAAAGCAAAATTTGGGCAAAAATAAGCTGAAAATACACCCAAGGTAGCCTGGACACTCCCCCACCCCCCATTTCAAAATTTCTGGATCCAACCCTCCCTGAATACTGCTTTTAACAAAACTTAGTAACATGTTAAAACCTGAAGTAAGATTATATCAATATTATCAATATTGCCAATATTAACTATTTTGTTTCAAGGTACAGCATGACATCACAAGCTCCAAACAAAATGTCATGAAGGAAGACTTGTGGCAACTGGATTGAATACTAGTTTTTCTCTAAAATTTATTGAACTATAATCTTGCTAAAAACTCATTAAAGCACTAGTATAACATATCTAATTAACTAGAATGGCTGTGCAAGCAGACCAACAGTCAGTCAGAGGGTATAAAAAACTCCTGTCATCAACAGCAAGGCCTAAAATGTATTTCATTGTATGTAATTTCCTTTCTCATAATAATTCAAAACTTAAAATACTTTCACTTAAATTCAGATTCATATGTTTAACATGTTCATTCTACAGGACCCAATTTGTAAGAGGATTATAGAGGAATGTGATCTTGTTCGTAAATGACGATGTTGGTTCAATTATTTGATGTTTAAGGCTGTATCTTTGTAAAAAAAAAATAAAAACCTGTTTACTGTAAGAAAAGTAAGAAAAATAAGTTCATGTACATGTTATTTTTTATTATTTATTTGATACTTTTTTTTCAAATTGAACACTAGAAGAACAATGTTTGACACTAACTATATGTACTTTAACAGACATGTCCAATGTTTTAAGAATAGAGAAAATCAATAGTTTATATTATGACTGGAATAATTTACTTGGCCATCAGGTTATTGTCAAAACATCTCTCACTAGCTCTACCTATAGAATTGCTTAACCTTTGGCTGAGAGACTAGTGTTAGGGTAGAAGCCCGTTCACAACCATATCACCAGCAGAGGATACAAGTTTACGGTGTCAGAATTTCTTTTTCATGACAATAAAAAAATACAATTTTCTTACTAGTCTAAATAACTACATGTAATTCAAATATACATCTTTGAAACTGTAACATCTAATCAAGACAGACATTGCAAGATTATACTCCCAGATTAAGTGGGTATGTTGGGGGTCAACAAAAAAAAACATTTCATAGGGTATAGATAACAGGAAGTGCATCTGATTTGCTCATATTGCTCTTTTCAAATGTTATAGTCATCTATTTTTTCCAAATAGGACATGGACATTGTATTAATGATAAAAAAACACTGAATTGTAACAGCTTATAACCTGTACAAAATACCCTGTAATACTTGAATGAAAAAACTTATTCATTCTATAACTTCTTAATACAATAAAAAGAGTTCCAACTCATATACAATGTATATTTACATAGGCTGAGGTATGACTGTTTTAAAATTATATCTTATGAAAAAAAAATGATGCTCAGAATTCTACATCATATATTGAATTCATACAATGTTTTTGTACATATCATAAAACTGTAAAATACATGCAATAAAAACGTATCAGAATGACCCTGAGGACAGGGCTGATGTTTAAAAATCAAAAGGTGTTTCCTGAAACATGTCAACAATGATGCATGATTTTACAATAACTCAGATTCCAAGCTTAGTTCATTGCTATCAGTATTAACTTTTACAGGAAGAATGAACATTATATTAAAGTAAATAATAAAACTAAAATTTTTTCAGATTCTATCAAACTCAACAATACATGTACTTACAAATCAAAGTAGTCATGACAGAGGAAGTCTTTGTCAGTAGAATGTAAAGATCTTTCATAATTGTAGGAAGGTGATGTAACTTCTTTATTTGATAAGCTGAAACAAATATGGAAAGTGCATTTTCTGCTTTATACCATAGAAATGACTGGTGAACTTCCTTTCATTTATTTTGGACAATCAAAATTGAAACAAATTACAACAAAATGATAAAAAAAAACTATATATATATTACATATATTTACAGTTGGCATGGGACACATACATGTACATGTTATCAATCGAGCAGACAAAAAATCAATTAATAGCTAGTGTGCAGTTGTATATTGCAGGAAATTGACATTATCAAAGCCAACACCCATATAAGTGAAGATGTTTCTTTTGTGATGAAGCAAATGAGGTCAATTTAACCAGTGATCAATTAAGATTGAAAAATCACTCCAAACATACAATGTATGCTGGTAACACCCTTTTTATGATGAGTCAAAAGCAACTGGTAATTAACCAGGAAAGCTATTGACATGCAAGAATATTCCCTCTTATTGTTCTGATATTATGTATCAATTACTATCATTTATCATGTGTATTGAACTTAGAAGAACTATTAAACAAGAAATCTATGAGAGATGGCTCACTAGTTACATGGCTATCCCGCTTTCAATCATGATGTATATGTATATGTACATTGTACGTAAAATAAACAGTCATTGGTAAACAGAAAGTTATTGTCATTTTTTTTAGATAATGGATTGCACTATATGGCATATCTACAGGAAGAATGTGTTAAAATTTTAAGCTGGTGTGTTAAGAAGTTGCTGAGAAAAATGTGAAGAAAAAATTGTTACTGAAACATGGATAAAAGTAAATTAGTATACCCATCTCTGAATACCCTCTCTCCTTTGGAGCAGGGGTATAACTATCATCTTAAGTACAATAATTTCATTATTCCAATGATGATAATGGTGTCATGTTATACATGTTGATCAAATTTGCGACACTGTAATAATAGGTTGATAATGGTGTAGTAACATTATCTGGGAATTAGTTAACCATCTTTACCTGTCTGGGTAAAAAGTACATTGTGCAATTGTAAAGACATTGTAACTAACCGAGATCAAATATACATGCATCATATATATTCAATCAGGACTCCCTGGTGCATTCATAATTTAATTCAGAAAAGGATGGTTCTAAGAAAGTAAATCCAATCTAATAACGCCATTTCGACCCCTACATTGGATGTAAAATTTATCAAAAAAATACCCCGAGGATTTTCTTTAATACCGGTGTTTAATGGGTCAATAGTGAATCTGCATGTGGTCAAACAAACTGTAAACGTTGTGCAAGGACACAAATTTACTCACCCATCTTTCCTTTCCCTCATTATGTTTGAATTAATTTTCTTGGAATTTGCATAATCTAGTCCCTTTTAAAACTGCACAACAATAAGTTTATTTTGACACTTTCATTGATACAATGTCAACAAGCTTTTCAGTCCTCCAACCTGGAGAGGTGACGCCTATTATTTATGCAGAAAAAATTTATTGGAAGATATTTTTAGTAACGAACTGTAAACAACTACATGTGCACAGGAAGGAAAGAGTTCCATTTGGCATTGGATGTTTTTTTAAAAAAAAAAGCTATTGAAAATGATATTGATAAAAACTGATATTTATGTATGGTTTTTTTTTGCATTTTGAGAACATATCTTATTTGTTATTTCTACTTAAATAACAAAATTCGGTTATGGGAGAGTTCTTGGTGATGTCATCATTTACCTGTGATTTGGTTTTGGTTGGCAAAAAATCCATTGAGTGGCATAGGGTATCAACTTTAAATCATCATAACTTTTTAATTTTTAAAGATAATTGAAAAATTCCTGTGGTTCCAAACAATGCAAATAAAATTCTTTTCATCCATGGATTTTTTTTAATAAATATTCAGTAATTAGACTATATGTACATAAGATTTTAATTATAATTTTATACAGAAATAGAGGTTTACATATAAATATCACTACAAATTTATTTTTTTCAAGTAAAACAGTTATAAATTCACATACATAATATGAATTATTTTATCTAACTGAAACATTTTACAGAGCCAAAATTGGATATAAAATAACAAAGTTAAAAAGTTTTGAAAACTGGGATTCTAATCATGAAATTGTTCATTGTTTATTTAGTTGTTTATTTGCCAACCAATTTGACACTTAATGATATGCAAATTAGTGAACATGACATCACTAATTAGATTGGTGAACTCTCCTATAATTTTTCTATGAGACATGATTTAATGAAGCTAAAGAAAATATAACAAGAGGGCTTGAATTTCCAATTCTTATAAATTGGTAAGGTGTCTTCCTTAGCATGACATTTTTCTATTCAGAAGAACAAAATGAAAAATAATTGTTTTAATTTATAATGACAACAATGTCATGAAGTTAGTATAAACATATGCCATACATAAAAAATCTTTATAGATAGGAATGAAAAATTATTTGTATTTCTTACTACCTTTATTTTATAATATATTAAAAAAAATTACTTATTTCTTGCAAAATTAGTAGTTATATTTATTTCTTGTAAATTCAACATTTACCTACCCATTTTTAGAACAAACATAAAATTATGATAAAGCAGTTAATAACATTTATGATAAGCATGCATCAAGTGGTGAACTCCAATTGAAGTCAGTTAGTTATACAAGAACATGAAAAAAAAAATGTTGAAAATCATCACACTTTTGATACGATATTTAGCAATACAATAAAATCTTAAATTAGTTTCACAGTTTTTTTTTCTTTTGCTGCAAAGGGATTCTTCTATGCAACTTCATCTTGAATAAATACAACTTGAAGGATTTTCTTTCATTTCTGTGCATAATATTACACAACAAATGTTACAAAACTAAATTCAATTTGTCTGAATATCTTGGATCACTTTTCACTCTCCAATCTGTAACATGTAATGGCAATGACACCATTTAAACATAAATAATATTTTAGCTCTTTTTATATTTTAACAATAGAAGGTAATATTTGTCAAACTCTTGACACCATAATCAAACTTTAAAAATAACACTAATAAAATTTAGCATTTAAACAAAGTTTTAATTTAAAAGTTATCGTGCCTGTTAACCTTTCGACAATCTTGTGACAATCTTTTCCGCAGAAAAAAAAAGGAAAATTTTGCTAGAAATCCATGTATAAAGATAAGACAATGGTAATGATATCAAATCTATGAAAATCTCGCTAATCTATTAAGGGTTTCTTATCAAATTATGAGTGCCGGTAATAAGTAAAACAAAAGGATTTATCCTTAATTATTTGTTGATTGATTCTCAAGTACTTATATTAATTTATAAGCCATTTAGAACATAATTTGTGTAATATTTCTGCTGAGATGGAAATTTGTGTCTCCCATGTAGGAGAGACTTTCTCAAAGAAGGAGATTGACCAAAAAGAGAGGGTCTTTTTCCTAAAGAGGGAAGGTTAACAGGTATGAATTATTTCATAGCTTACAACATATTTTTGATCAACTTCATCATGAATAAATACATTTTGATATATTTATCAATGTTCACCATTCCTAGACACTTGTTTTAGTACAATATCTCAATTATTAGACCACCAAAGGAACTTTGGTATCAATTCAAGGGGTTACTACCCCAACCATTTCAGAATTTGTAGGGATCAAAAATGGGTCAGAAATAAGCATTTTTATATAACTTGGTATATATTGCTTTTTTTTTTTTAGGTCTAATTGCAACTTTCCAAGTATTTTGACCATGTCATTCTGGCAGTTATGCTAAATATCTAAATATTATCCAAATTTAGAGCTGTATCAAGCTTGAATTGCCAGTCAGAACTGCTCGGTCATGATAAGCTGTACCTTGAGTCAATTCATTTCTTTACTTTAAAGTATCCTACCTCACAATAAACACCTCTAAGACATGCAACTTAAAGAAGTAAATTGGAGGCCCCAGAGGACCCGGACCACTTATCTTGAACTTATTTCTTTGCCTATAAATATTTGATGTCAGAAAAATATTCCAGCAATTGAAACCAATTGGATAAGGTTCTTAAAATATCAGGTAAAACTTAAAGTGCACTAACTCCTAATAGGATTTTTTTCGTAGTTTCCCACTAACCACTTCAATAAATGTTTCCATTACTTTACATGCTAAACTAGACGTTCTAAAGAACCTAAATCACTCACCTGGCTTGATGAACTACGTTCTATTTTTGTTAAAGCAGCTATGTTTTTTCATAGATATTAAATACCACCACTCATTTTCTTCAGGAAACCCAAAGAAATAATCCATTATCAACTTTCATTTAAGACTGTCACAGAAGATGATTTTTTAAATGTAATAACATCAAAAAGAGCAACAAAATGGCATTAACTCCAACATCGGTTTAACAGATTTTCAGGAAAATTTGACCACAGATAAAGCTTATCATGCTGAACACTTTAACCCAGTTTACTGCTGTCTGACTTCTATGTTCTACTTTTAATAATAGAGGTCATGTTTAATGGATCAAAAATCTACACAAAAGTTCTATGCAGAATATCATTATGAACATGCATAGATACACATGTACCAAATTTAGTTCTAATTGGTCCAGTAGTGTCAGAGGAAAATATTTTTGAAAAATTCTTAGCAGGACATGGTGCGTACCTTTGCAAGTCTTGAAAAATAAGGCTATTGCACTACATAAATCATTATGCTAATGGTACAATCACTGAATAATGAGTGATGTTCATCACAAAATTTGTTTGAAAAAATACACTAAAAATTCACATTTTCTGCTAACTGGATTACTGGATAACTAAATTACTCACACATATTAACAATATTTCATAGTTTTAAAATTACAAAATTTAATTTCAAAGTACACATTCTTGGCTTTATTTTGATCACTTTTGATCAATTGGTTATGCACTTCTAATGTATAGATCTATGTTCAGTATTGAGGGGTGGTCATTTGACTTGGAAGTGGTGAGACAAGTAGAATCTTTTGCATGGCTGATCATAATGATCATTTCATCAAACAAAATCTTTTTTTCTGAAGCTATTTCAAGATATAGGCTACGAACACATAACCATCATTTTTCACCTTCCAAGGGCCATAACTCTAAAAAGGAGTCATTATACAAGTTTGACCCAATTAAGACTTTTGATGGTCTCATAATGAGAACGTGTATTTTATTAATTGGAAGTTTTTTCTATTATGGTTTTCAAGATATTTGCTGATCAAGACAAAACAACACCTTTGCATTTGAAGGGCAACAACTTTAACCCAATGGAGACTTTTGTAGAATTTATCACAGAGATCATTACATCAATTGAAAGTTTCATACTACACTACAGAGTGTAATACAGTAAAACCTCCAAGTGTAAACTCCCAAAAGGCAAGTAAAAATTAAATTTGGCTTTATACATGTATATATAATAATCAGTGTTCTAGGATTTTTTTTTAATTATAGGTATCCACTAGAGAACTCCAAATGAAGATAAACTTTACCACAATTAAGTCTGCATTTGAACTTTACATACCTTTTCAAAAATTTGAGTTTTTTACTTGCAAAGGGAAAGTGGAACATTATAAATAACTTTCCCACACCAATATTGTATTTGATCTAGGTGACAGGTATGTGGAATTCTAGAACACTGGGCAACTTCTAATTTCTTAACACTTGCTTATAGATATTTTATAACTGTCACAGTTACTCTTTTTTTTTCAGACTCACCTTTTTGGTGAGTGCACTCCAATTGTTACTTGCAAAATTTCCTTTTTATTTGCAAAATTTACAATTAACTTTTTAGCAATGGTCATCTAAAAAAGGCTATAGTAGGCAGTTCCACTCACCAAAATGGCTAGAATGAAAATGTATTACTTCCAACATTCCCATCAATCAATGATTTTTAAATGTATTCAATGTATTAATAAAATAATATCAAACTACACGTATTTTTGATATTATTGCATCATTGCACTTGACTGGCAAAAGCATTTTCTGGCCGTTTTAATGTTTTCATGTAGCCAGCTGGTGACCTTTGCTTTCTTCATAAATTTCAGTGTCTCTAATTCAAACGAATGACTTCCAGTGGTCTTAGAACTTTACATTTGATAGTAAGTATTGAATTTTGGGAAAATTTTCAGTACACAGGAAACACCATATTCCTTTTTTTGCTTACTTTCCAGTAAAGAAAAATTTTCTTGTGCATACAATTCTTTTCTTTTTTCGACTAGTTCATGGTTATCAGTCTTGTCATTTCAATTTCTAAGTTTCATTGTCTCAGATCAGAGAAACATGTACAAATGTAAAATGTCAGACTCTTGTTGTCAAACTAAGATTTGATCACACCAATGGTTTCTTTCAGTCTTTACTATAAATTTGTCCAATATTATAAATATGTGTATTGTGTGCATTATGATTAACTTGGTGTAACCATACCTATTATTGGGGTTACAAATGTTGATATAATGGATTTTTACTCACATCTCTTATTATATGCATAATTCTTAGTCATGAGAGGCAAACACATGCAACAAGACTTGCAAACGGTTTCCGACAAAGCATGGTCATGTGTAACAAAAATACCTTGTCTATAATAATCATGACGTTTGCTGTGGCATTTTTTAACCGGACGTTGCAACTAAACAAAATAAAAATAAGCCACCAAAAAAGCCATTTGTAACACACATAGAAACGTCAAAGAAAGTTGAAACCATTTAGTGACTGTCTATGATTTCGTTTATCAAGAATTTATTTTAAAAATGTTTAATGGAAATGAAATGTATCTCTATTTAATTTGCTGAATGATTAAAGCCTTTCCTCTTTTTTGCCAATTCTGGTGAATGTAGATCCCAGTGAATGTATAAACAAAATAAAAAGCAATGCATCTTACATTCTTTTGTATCATCTATAAACAGATTTGTAATAGTCCAACAAGTTGCAGACGTCTTGTCTGGTTTGTTTTTCATAAGTCCCGCTTTCGGTCATACTAACATATGGATTAACATACGGAAAAATCCGTAAATCATAGAAAAGTTTTTAAAACAAATCATGCAAATTTTTCACAAAAATAGTTTAGCCGGAAAATCAAACCTTCAGAATGCCTTATATAGTACTTAGTGACTATATATTAGTTAAAAAAATCTCCGCTTATGCCAAGGAGTTAAATATAGTCTATCATAATTCCTTGCTTAGGCCAAGGATTTATGTTATATTTAACTTCTTGGTTTCCATGATAACATAGACCTGTAATTAATCATTGATCTATGATGCTAATAAGACTTTAATTGGTTTAATTTATACAGTAATTTTCAAATTCAAATTTTATTATTCTAATCAACATTAATATCCATCAGATCATGACATAACAAGACATTACACAATAATACAACAAAGAGACATATTCAAACATGATATATGGTATTCATGTAGCATGATACATGCATCTGTTGACTTGTATATCTGTAGTCCAAGCGAGATGGCATGGCTCACAGTTGAGAAAATCAGGAATTGTAAGTTGGGAAAACGAAGTTGAGGTTTTTCCAACATTACTATGTCTAGGGACAAGGGGCAGAATTCAAGCTGTTCTGAATATTATTTTGAAAATGGGACAACAGATATACCTAGATTCAACCACAGGGCTTGCTCCCGCTATCAAATATGCAGCCCACTGGTTTATAGTTATACACTATCAAATATTCAGCCCAACTAGCATATAGTAATATACCAGTGGGGCTGCATATTTGATAGTGGGAGCAAGCCCCTGTGCACGTTTTCAGCCTATGTATAGTATACAAATCACTACGGAAAAAGTACAAAAGTTTTGACGCGATTCCGATAAAGTAAGGTATAAAAAAAACAAATGAATAAAGTTAACAATATTAAACTATCACTGAAAGAAAAAAAATGAAAATAATTTAGATAATATTATCGTAGAACACGCGCTCGAATCCTAAGGCATATTGGAAAATAGTGACAACTCAAATCAAACACGGGTTCCAATGAATTGCTACCCTTACAAAACATTATCAATGATCGCAGTGTAGAGGAAAATGCTTACGCTGACGACGAGAAGTGTAATCTATTAAACAAGTATTTTTCATCCATATAAAAAATTAATGATGATAAAATAAACCTTCGCGATTTTCCAATTAAGATTAATGCTTGACTTGATATACCAACTGCAACTTTACAGGACAATGTCGACGTCATTCAAACCCTCCAGCTAAATAAGGCATCAGAGCCAGACCTGATTAGTCAAAGGATGTTAAAAAAATACCCCGAAATTATTGCTAAGCCACTAGAGTTAATATTCAACAAATCATTACAGCATGGTATATTTTCCTCCCAGTTGCGACTTTCATATGTGATTCCCATTTTCATATCTCTTATAAGCTGTGTTGGGAAAGTAATGGAAAAGGTTGTTCATAAAAATATTTACAACTACCTTCATTCAAACAATCTACTATATAAGTTCCAATCGGGATTTCTACTAGAACGATCCACAATTCACCAATCACTTGAAATGTATAGCAATGTACTCAATACATTAGAAAAGAAAGAAATTTCATGTTTTATTGTATACTGCGACTTCTCAAAGGCCTTTGATAAAGTATGGCATTGGGAGTTAGTGCATAAAATTAAATCATATGGTATCCAAGTCTAACTTTTGGATTGTTTTCATGTAACTATCTTAAAGATAGGAAACAACATGTAATCATAAAAACTTCCTCACTTTTTTTTGTAATGCTTTCACCAATTAATTTTAAATTTTGTACATGTAGTCTTACTATGAGAAATTACAGATTAAGTTCGACTTTGATTAGGGATTGATTTTTACGGAAGTTACGGTCCTTGGACTCAGAAAATTTCATTAAATTTTCAGTTTTCTGCACTTTTTTTTTGTAATGCTTTGTAGTGGAGTGCGAGTTGCCCCTTTGCTTTTGTTACTTTGTATGTATGATTTTAGTTACTTCATGTTCTTTGTTGTATATGTCTGGTCTTTGTCCCTGGATTACATTCTTTTGATTACCGCTATAACCTTGGTTCCCTTGATTACTCTTTCACCAAATGAATTTATATTTTGTATATAGTCTAACTATGAGAAGTTTGACTTTGGTTACGGTTGAATGATTTTTACGGAAGTTACTGCCCTTGGACAGAAAATTTCAGCGAATTTACAGTTCTCCGCACTTTTGTTTGTAATGCTTTCACCAATTGGTTTTATATTTTGTATGTAGCCTTACTATGAGAAGT
The DNA here is from genome assembly GCA_037379345.1 of Perna viridis. Classification (NCBI taxonomy): domain Eukaryota; kingdom Metazoa; phylum Mollusca; class Bivalvia; order Mytilida; family Mytilidae; genus Perna; species Perna viridis. The sequence continues at coordinate 22,879,913 of CM074514.1, read as the reverse complement.
TACAGACTAAGCTCGACTTTAGTTAGGGTTGATTTTTCGGGAAGTTATGGCCCTTGGACTCAGAAAATTTCAGTGAATTGAAAATTTTCCGCACTTTTTTTTCGCGGGGGACATTGCAACGCTGTTCTTTTATGTTTATTACAAATGAAATATGTTTAAACTATAAAAAAAAAAAAAAAAAACATATCACAGTATGATTTGTACTCAATTTTTTTTTTTTTTTTTTTTTTTTTTTTTTGTAGAGCGAAGACAAGTTGCAATCTAAATTACAATTAGATTGGAAGAAACTGTAAAACAACTTTTAAGATAGGGGCAAGTTCAGCCTTTTTTACACATTTTCATTACTATACAGAAGTTAAAACGGTCATCATCACATTTCGATTTTCTACAAATAGGGGCGGATTTAAGCGCCCGTTCGCCCCCCCTAAAATTTGCAAAGCATGCGTTGTCAGGGGTAGATTTAGGCGATTTTAGGTTGAAACTTTAATTTATCGCTAATTTTACCATAAAAGATATCTACTTTGCACCCACTATAGAAGAATATTTCAAAAATATAACCTAAAAATTTTAACTGCGCGCCCCCAATCTGAAATCCTAGATCCGCCCCTGCACATCACATATGAGACTAGATAGTTAGTCATGTCTTATCGGAATGACAACCTTAACCAGATTTACTAACGGATGGTGCAGGCGGAACGGGATATGCTTACATTTCTGCAGCACCTGATGTCACTGTATGTGCTTTATTTATTTTATTTTACTTTCTGTGTGTGTACTTAAATATCATTGGAATTCATTCTGTTCTACATTGTGTACATGTTGAAATTGGTGTCATCGATTCAATTAGGCTCAAGTCAAGTCATCAAACTTCTTTCTACAAAACGAAGTAAACTGACATATATAAGTATCATCATGTAGCCCAGTGTCTCAGCTTTACAATGGTACCAAGAGAGTTCTGGTAATACTGAGAGTTTGGGGTTAAATGAAGAAAATGAAACCCTACCCCACCGAAAAATCGCTTAAATTGACATATTTTTCCATGTCAATACCCCTAGAGTATTTATACTTCTGTAAGAGTAATCAAGGGAACCAAAGTTATAGCTGTAATCAAAAAGAGTAATCAAGGGAACCAAGGTTATAGCGGTAATCAAAAGAATGTAATCCAGGAACAAAGACCAGACATGGAAAACAGACATACACAACAAAGAACATGAAGTAACTAAAACCATACATACAAAGTAACAAAAACAAATGAGCAACTCGGACTCCACTAAAAACTGGGAGCATGGACCAGGTGCACCGGTAGGGTAAGCGTGCTCTGTTTTTCTAGAAACTTCCACCGTGTTGCTCATAAAAAGTCAAGTCCGGAGTAGACAAACGAGGAAAGGAAAACTATGACCCGTTGAATAAATCAGTTTTCATGGTGCAGATGGATACACCATAACGACCCACGAGTTCATAATGACGACCATAAAACTTCTGTAGTTATGACTTCAATCCTGTAGCAACATAACCTTGTTCCAGAAGCCTATTTGTTAGAGTTCTAGCGCGATACAAAAAGTCTGCGTAGTTTCGGCAAGCTCTGGCATAACGTATGAGTTGTGATGTAGCGATGACTTAAAAAATTGACTATTTTGGTATTTTCTGTTTAGTATATCACAATTAATACCCCCGGGGATCTTTTGGTGAATTTTGGCGATTTTCGGAGTCCGAATTTATCCAAAAATACAAAAAATGGGATTTTCGATTTTTTCGTAGAAAATGTCACACAAATTCGACTCTACAAGTTATTGCTCAACTAAAACGTCTCAAACACTACCCCTACCTCTTGAAATCACTGTATCAAGCATAATTCCCATTCACACTATACTGACACCGTAAATCTCACATTTTAAGTATTCATAATTAAGATAATGATGTACCTAACATATATGATCAGTTCAGGCGTTTAGATCTTCCTTTTAGGGTTACAATTACTGTAATATCGTAGATTAAACAAGCTTTTGTGTGATACAGTACATTAATATAGTGTCTTGGCTTCCAAATTAGCCAAAGTAATAAAATTTGAACGTTTCCAAGTCAAGTTAGGCGAAAATCATCACCCCTAACAATGAAAAAAATGCCTCAACATGAACGGTGTACAATAGACATGTTGGGTACTATTGTTTTGATTATCGATGTATCCAACATATTTTCTCTTTACAGGCGCGTATATTTCAGTTTTAATGAGACAATAATGAGTTTTTCATAAAAAGGGAATTACTCAGAATTTCATATTTTCTTCCATTCCACCTGTAATGGGCACTTTTCAAGTAACTTACTCCAAAACAAACTATTGTATATTCAAAAACATTTATGTAACATCGTACCATTGCATAGAGAGCCAAAGCAATGCACAATTAAACCTATTCCAGGCCATTTTGGGGAAAAATGGTACCCCTACCCACTAAAATCTGTCCCAATGTGAAAGAAAACGACCGTTTATAGCATACACAAACTGTACACAATGTATATCTGGCATTTATTAAGGAGAACTTCTTGTATCAATCATATTGTCAAGCAAATATGGTTTAATTGTCCTGAAGACCACAAAATATTAAAAAAGAAAAATTAAGAACACAGATTATCACACAATTTAGCACATAAATTGCAGATTTTTTGTTTAAAATATCAGTTTTAAAATGATTTGATTTTGTTTGCTATCATTCTTTTTATTCATATAAGGTTTCAAATAAGCAACTACGATGAATAATTGACATGTATCCACCACCACTAAAAATGCTATTCTACCACATATGAATTGTCATATAGAAACTGAAAAATATACGCCGGAAATGAGCAGGTATGTTGAATTCATCGATAATCAAAACACTAATACCCAACTTGTCTTTTTACATTGATTATATGCTAAAAATCAACATTTGGGTTCATGTTGAGGTACTTTTTCCATGGGTGGTGGGGGGGGGGGCATTTTTTCACCTAATTGGACATTTGAAAAAGTTCAAATATTTATTACTCGGGCTAATTAGAAAGCCAAGACACTATATAATTATATTTGAATATATGAAAGCTTGTTTAAAGTACAGTATTTGAAAAAAAGCTAATTACAGATGAAACGGAAAAAATATGAAATTCCGAAAATTCCCCCAATGAAGAACTCATTATTGTTGTATTGAAACTGAAAAATACACCCCTGAAATGGGAAGACATGTTGGATACATTGAAAATTAAAACAACAGTACCCAAAATGTCTATTGTACACCATTTATATGCCCAAAATTTACATTTTAGTTCATGTTAAGGTATTTTTTTCATTGGTGGGGGTACTATTTTCCACCTAATTTGACTTTGAAAAGTTCAAATATTTATAACTTGGGCACATTTGAAAGCTAAGACATTATATTAATGTACCATATCACACAAAAACTTGTTTAAACTACGGTATTCTGGAAAAAAGTTACAAGTGTGATATAGAAGAAAATATGAAATTCTGAAAATTCCCCTCTTCACGATTTTATAGTAATTGTCACCCAAGAGGAGAATCTAAGTGCCTGAATTGATCAGATATGTTGGGTACATCATTATCTTAATTATGAATGCTGTAAATGTAAGTTGTACAGTGACAGTGTGCTGTGAATGAGAATTTTGTTTGATACTGAGACAAGTTTTCAAGGGGTAGGGGTAATATTTTAAACATTTTTTGAAAGTTCCTTCTTGAAAATTAGTTTTTCATCGTTTATTTATGTAGAAAAATAAATTATCTATCGAATGATACCAAATTTAAGACGTTTTAGTTGAGCAATAACTTGTAAAGTCCAATTTATGTGACTTTTTATGGAGAAATCGAAAATCCCATTTTTGGATGAACTCGGACTACAAAATCGCCACAATTCATCAAAAGAATCCAAGAAATATTAATTGTGATAATACTAAACAGAAAATACCAAAATAAGCCATTTTTTACTGAAGTATAAATATGCTAGAAGTTTTAAATATATCAATTTAAGCAATTTTTTGGTGGGTAGGTGTTCATTTTTTTTCATTTCACCCAAAACCCTCAGTGTTACCAGAAATTTATTGGCACTATTGTGAATCATTGGGCTACATAATGATATGTAAAAGTTGTTTTAATTTTTACACATGCTGTCCCTGGAAGGGTTAGAGGCTCAAACATTTGAGTCATCACAAAAATCTTGGCTTTACACAAAAACTAACACACTATATTTAAAAGCAGGTTTCGGTTTGTAAAAGGTTATAAGTGAACTTGAGGCCACTTAATTCACCTTTACAAAAAAGTACAATCACAGTAACATTGTGTAGTGTGCAGAAATAGTAATCAAGTTTTTGATGAGCTAGTGACTAAAGATATTTCAATCTCTCCAGAATCTTAAACCTAAAAATGATACAAATGACAACTAGGGCAAAAAAACAAAGTTTTAAGCAGTAGATGGAATGGATGGAATTCTAAATATAGTAATTTATACAAACTTAACCTATGACCTTAGAACCACTGAAATTCTAAAAGTAATCAAGGGAACCAAGATCCTAGCAGAAATCAAAAGAATGTAGTCCAGGACATGGAAAACACTCACACAACAAAGAATATAAAATAACCAAAATGAGCCATACAAAGTAACAAAAGTAAATAAGCAACTTCAGTGTGACAGGAAGTAATCTGCAGTGCAAATCAAATGGTACAAATATGTAAATTTGAAAATATATGTATCTTGGTCTGTAGCAAGTCATCCAAAGTTGATTGGGACATCATTTAATAAAGCCTCCCAAGCTTATTACTTTGTAGCTTCTTATAGGTTACACCTACCTCATACCATAACATTTTTGAATAAGTCTAGTAATTTGACCCAACATGTTAGCCTCTGGTTGGTTAGTCTAAGGATGTAAGGCACAACAGAAAAATATTTAGAAACCTATGTTTTCTGTCAATGACTATAGCATCCCCCCCACCCCGAGATAGGGTTTTAGAGCATCATTTATGCCTCTCCTGGATGTATTTAAAAAAAAATGGCAAAATTAAGTGCAGGCAAAAGCTTTTGAATAAAATCTGAGAAAGGTCAATAAATACATTTCATTTATTGTTAAATTATAAATTAACAACAAAAAACAATAAATCACAATAGGTAACAATAAACAGGTGGGATCTGATATCAACTGTCACACCTATTTGTTTTCCTTCCACTCCTCATTACCAGAGATTTGGAACAGCACTTATTTACAGTTCAACAACATCCATTTACTCTCCATGATTTCCATTATATCCTCTATTACCTGGACTTATTTGCAACAGACAGCATTTGATTGATATCCACCATTTTCTCTCTTGGTTTTCCTTTCTCCTGTCCCTCTCTGATTTCAAACTGGTTGATATTCTCCCAGTCACTGAAATTGACTGTCTGTACATCTGAAATTAGAATTAGAAATTAGAAATTAGAAAAAATTATCTTTGATTACATTTTTGTTATTTTTTTATACAATTTCTTCACATAGGCTTACTCTAATAGTCACATTATTATAATCAATGTGCTGAGACAATCAATGAAATGAGAAACTTATACTTAAACCTAACTATAGAAAAATGAAAAAGTGTATACAAAACACTGGAAAAGAGCTCTTAAAGGATGGAAATGAAATGTTTTGCAGAGCAGATAGGGCAAATATGAACATAAAATTATAGCTTGATACATCTCTGAATTTTTAATGGGACTCAGTATTTGACACAAAACATATGAAAATAAATAAGAGGCCCCCAGGAGCCTGAATTGCTCACCTGCTTAAATTTTGCTTTGTTTGTTTGTTTGTTGGGGTTTAACGCCCGAGCAGCAATATTTCAGCTATACTCAGGCGATGAACATGAAATGGATGACAAAATGAACATGAAATGATGATGAAATGAAAAATGGGACGGGACACAAGGACAATGAAGTTGAGAAACCTTGATTGCCACTGGAAAGAGGGAGAGGTGGGTAAGGTCGGGCAATTTAGCCTCCTCTGGCGGAGCCCTATGGTTCCTCCTCCAGGCAAATACCACAGTAGGTTTTTTTAACGTGCGAGGAACGTGGCATCCTTCCCAACACAGTGCACCACTATGGTTTGCAGTCAGGTTTTCCGTATTATAGCCTGACAAACCCAACATGTAACAAGCCAGGGGTACCCCATTCCACCACCTGGGGCACACAACCCAGTTGCTCTGTGGGCAGAGCACCCTAGCCCCCAGCTAGGGTTCTGAGCACTATTTAGTCACCTTTAACGACAAGCTTAGTGCTGCTGCAGGCCTATTCTTTTGACACCCGGACCTGCACAGGTCCTTAAATATTGCCTTTCAAGGGCAAAATATTCACAAGATGTTGTTCAACAATTTTGATTCAAGAAGATTTTGGTAGGATTTATCATAAGGATCATTTCAGAAATTGAAAGTTTCTTTCTATCTATCATAGCTTTCATGATATTAGCTAAAAACCATAAAAAAAACCCATCATTTTTCACCTTTCAAGGGCAATTACTCTTACAAGGAATTGACTGACAATTTTTATACCTGAAGACCTTTTCAAGCCTTATTATAAGGATCATTTCAGAAACTGAAATAATTTGGCTGAAGAAATACATTTGTATGTGCAAAAAAGTACTGTCTGACCCCTATGTTCTATTTTTAGTAACAGCAACCATGTTTTTCCATGGATAAAAAATCACCAGGGTCAGTAATATGCAGGATACCCAAAAGAACAATCATACCAAGATTGGTTCTTATTGGTCAAGTAGTGTCAGAGAAGATTTTTGAAGGAAATAACATTATAATTAGCAAAAAGACATTTTTCCAAGTCCAAGGGCCATAACTTCAGTAAAAGTCATTCAACTGTAACCAAAGTCAAACTTAATCTGTAGGGAAATAACATTGAAAATAGCAAAAAAAACGTCGAAAAAGGGCAAAAACTTCAACCTGGCTAAACAGATTAAAACGAAAAATTGACCACAGTTAGATCTCATCATGCTGAACTCTTTCACCAGTGTCAGAACTTGGCTAAATTACTCTCTGACCCCTACGTTCTATTTTTAGTAATAGTGTCCATGTTTTTCAACAGATTAAAAATCCCCAAATCAGTACTTTGCAGGATATCCCAAGGAACTTTCATACCAAGTTCAGTTCCAAGTGGTCAAGTAGTGTCAGAAGAGAACAGTTTTGAAAAATTTTTATCGACAACCGACAGCAAGTGATGGCAATAGTTCACATGGCCTTAGGCCAGGTGAGCTAAAGAGGAGCTTACGTATAAAAAAACAACAAAAAACAATTCCAAAAGTTTCATGATATTTGTTTGAAGTGTTTTAATTTATCGTGCAATTATTGAATATCCCCACTGTCCACAAACTCGAAAATGGTAACTTAGTCTACAGGTATATTATACCCATAATGTTGACTCACACAAATAGTTTCTACACTTAACATAAATGGTAGATATTGGTACATGTACTCCAACAGTACCTTGAAAAGACATGTTAAAAAATATGTACCTTTGTCTTGTAAAATTTTCATCACCATATCTTTGCCTGGTTTGTTTAATTCCAGTTTGCCATCACTGATGTCCTTCAATATGACCTTGCCCGTCTCAAAAGCCTGGTTCATTGTATTAAGGATAACTCCAACAGGACCAGTACTGACCCATCCTGTACAGTACATACCTACAAAACATATAATGGTTCACAGTAATCAATATGATGTATTCTTTTCATACTGCAAACATTATATCTTAGCAGTCAAAAGTATATGTACAAGTGATATACTGTCACTGACTGAATATAATTTTTTTTTGTGTCAGCACACACATTACAAAGAGTTGAAGGAAGTTCCTGCTTCAAATCAAAATCTTTGTGTTAAGTTCTTGGTTCATCTGAACATTTATGCCACGTCATCTTCAATAAAAGGATGTTTTTGTGTAACATCAGCTTTAATCTGATGTGCAGAGGTATAACTGTGTCCCGCTTTACTACATATCATTCTGCTAGTTCATGAACATAACTCATTACAAATCAGAGTAGGCAATTACAATGAACTGTATTAAACTGCATAAGAAGAAGGAAGAAGTATTGTGGCTTAGGTGTGTAAGTTTTGATTTAGCAAATAAACCCTGGGCACAGGAGGTTGGTTGCAATCCTTTATAAGGGTAATTTATTACAAACCTGTTTTTCCCAGAACTCTACTATCTTTGTTTGGTATAGTACCAGATCCAACATCAAATGGTATCTCTGGATCTATGACCACACTCTTATATCCTATACTTCTTAATACCTGAAATAACAAAATTACTCATGTCAATTAATCCAATGAAAAAAGTTACTTTTCAGGTCATTTATTCTAAAACCACTACATGTATGAAACAGATACATGTATGTTTCAAATCTCTTACAGTCACAATTCTGTAATTATGACAGTAATTCATAATGTCTGTTTGTAATCATCTTGAACTTGGTGATTTCTCCTCACCTTCTTTTCAAGGACACAGCACCTATAACAAAAGACTAAAATTCAAATCTTTTATTACTTTTAACTATCCCTTCTCATATTCTCCATCTTCCCTAGAGACACATTTACACATATACTCTACTTGGAAGCAATCCTTTCAAAGAAATGAGGCATCCTGAAAGTTCTATTGTTCTAATGTCTTTTTTTCTGAAAGACTATGTTACATGTTAATAAATGCAAATAAGATGTTCTGGCAGGTGTTCATTCCAATGGGGGTGGGTTTCACAGTAGCAGAGCAGTTGGGACAAACATGGATACAGCATTCGAACTTGATACTCTTAGTCTGAATTCACAAAGCATAAGTTTGTTTTATAGAATGAAAATGGCCAAAGATCTCCAAAAATTGAAATTAAACATTTACTTAATGTGGTTCAATATCCAGTCTGGATACAAAGACAAATTCATAAACTTTCTTCGAAATCAAACCAAGTGGAGTTTAGGACCCATTAGACAAGGGTTAGATTGTGCAGCAAATAATCTCTAGTATTCTTTTTTTGCATTCATATTTTATGTTTAACTAAAGACCTTTGGATCTCAATGTGAACCAAGAGTTTAGTTTCTTTATGAAATCAATCAAAATTTAATTTTTTTATTCAAACCAACTTGAAAACAGGGCCAAAAAAGCAAAAATCTAAATCTACAGCAAGATTCTGCATTCCATAAGAACATTATAGTACAAGACAAACACTACTGATATTGGTCAAGGAAGAGCAATAAATACAAAATTTAAAAAAAAAATTGTTTCCTTTGCAGCCACTAATATGGAAACCATATGGCCTAAACCATCAAAATCAATCCCATCCTTTCTTTTGTGGTATCAAACCTATTTGTACAATAACAGAGAGATCTATACATTTATATCCTACACTTGTTTTGGCCCCTTTACTGTCCCCATTTCCTAAAACCATTAGGACCATAACTTTCAAGATCTTTTAATTTAGGGTATGGGACTTAGTAGTTTAAATTCTTAAAGATTCATTCACTTATATTTAATCATGATGTTTCTAGACAAAATTTGACTACATATCCATAACATTACATATCATACAGTCAAATAAATATCACAAGTTGTTGCATACCAAGCCACAAGGAATATACACTGTTTCATCTGTAAGTACCGCACTTTGTTTCACTAGGTCATCACCCTATTTAAAAAAAATCATGGATTCAATAAAGATAAAATGGTTACAGTAACTTAAATATTACCTAAAATAACTATTAAATGAGTGGGGGTGTAAAACATTTTATTTGGTGGATTATTTTTTTACTTATAATAGATTATTTGCTAGGGCATCCCACAATTTAAATGAACCAAAAAAAAACAGGAACTGAATGAAGTCTCAAAAAAAAAAGCTCTCCTATTTTTTTAATTCAAATTCATATGATTCAATCTCATTCAGGGTTACTCAGAAAACAGGAATACAATATGCTACCTAGCAAAAAAGCTTAAATATGGTATAACACATCAAAATGATACTTCATGCATTACTTCATATCATTCTCATGAAGAAATGCTGAGATTTTTTAAGAAAACTGACAACCAACCCCAAACACTTCTTCAGTCATAATAAAATCTAAAAAAGCAAAATCATAAACAAAAGTGTACCAGCAAACAATGGGTCAATGTACAAACTAGCCGATAAATTCTAACACCTTAATTGTAAGCAAATAAATCAGGAGTTAGTTGTGTGACAAAGTCAAAACACTACAACCTAACAAAAAGAAACTGTTTATCATATTTTAAATCATTGCAATTAAGGGTTGCTGAAAATTTTGCAAGTAAAATTTATTGTACAGACATCCTAAACAAGAGGCTCCTAGGAGCCTGAATAGCTCACTTGGTTGAATTTTGCCTTTCAAAGGCAATAAATTGAACAAAAAGTTGTCCAACAATATTGACTCAAGAAGTCTTTGGTAGAATTTATCATAAGGATCATTTCAACAATTGAAAGTTTCTTTTAATCTATCATAGTTTTCAAGATATTGACTGAAAACTGTAAAAAAAAAAAAAAAAGAAGTAATTTTTCCCTTTCCAAGGGCAATAACTCTTACAAGGAATCATCCAACAACTTTTATCCCTGAAGACTATTGTAGTCCTAACAATAAGGATCATTTCAGCTAATGAAGAAATTTGCCTAAACCTAACAGTTTTGGAGATATATGCAAAAAACTACTGTCTAACCCCATGTTTTTCACAAATCAAAAATCACCACAACAGTTCTATGCAGGATACCCCAAGGAACATTCATACCAAGTTTGGTTCTAATTGGTCCAGTAGTTTTTGAGGAGAAGAGTTTTGTATAATTGTTAATAATGACAACAGACGCAAAGTGATGGCAATAGCTCACATGGCCTTTAGCCAGGTGAACTAAACAAATTTTGTGAAGATTTTACATTGATTAAAATTGTAAAATTATAACCTGCAGTTTGTTGATTCCCATTCTAAGACCAGTAACAGATATATCACCAAGGATTTCCAATGGACTCATACAAAACTTCAGGGACCATGACTTGCCAGCAGATCGCCATGACTTTAAATCTTTATCAGAAGGATCCATACAAGTTTTATACATCAATTCAGTCAGGCGTCTCCTGGGTCTGGGTAAATCTAGATATTAATACCAGCCATGTTGATATACAGAAATTATGCAGTGATATAAAGAGTGTTCCACATCAAAAATTTTCTACAGTAAGAATTACATAATTTCATTGTCTAAAATATGCATTGGTGTAGTTTACTTGTAAGACAGATTAACCTCAATCGTGATATGTGATGATTTTATCATAAGTACATCTCACTGCTTATTTTATCAATGTAATCAATAAAATAGAATAAGGAAAGTTATTATGTCAATGGTAGTAATGGATTACCTAAAAAAAAAAACAAAAAGACATATAAAAGTCAGGGATACTTTCTAAATTAACTTGGAAAATCAACAAAATACATATCAATGGTTGAAATTTAATATAAAAGTAGAAATATGTATCTCTGCATATCTTGTAAAAATAAATGATCAAATGTACAATTATTAATGTATAATCTTACCATTTATAAGCTTATCTATGCCAGTAAAATCTGTTTGAGAAAGAACTGGTTTACAGTCTGGTAACCTTATCATCTCTCTAAGTTCTTTTATTGTATATGCCACTTGTAAAGGACCTCTTCTACCAACCAAAACAACATGTTTGATTCTGCTTTTAGATAAGGCATCTAATGAATACTCAGAAATATCTGTTTTCTAATGGAAAAATATTCAGAGAAAGATGTCAAATTTATTGTCTCAGGTTTAGGAGATACATTTATTGTACTTAATAAAGTTTGGAGGTATCAATCATGGACTTAATTGTTACACTTACTTATTTTTAGTTTGAATATTAGGAATTGTCATTGATCAGTTACCATAGATTTATTACCCTTGGTGGCCTTTCAGAGCTTGTTTAAAGGTGTTTACACTGGTTGAAGACGTTATAGTGACCTCTGGAAGTATTTACTGTTTTGAAGTTAAATTTAAGTTCTATGCAGGTGCAATTGTTAAATTTCAACATATTCATTCTTTTTCCCATTCACTAGTGACAATGCATTTATACAGATAATAAAAGTATTAGTGGCCATCATATCATGATTGATGACAATGAATTTATAAATACAAACTAGTAATCTACAGTCCAGTCTAATGCAACTGTAAACAATATCTGAAAGTGGTTATTAAAATTTTTAAAATGGCAATTCATATACATTTTGTACATAACAAATTTACGGGCAACAATTATGGATTTATAACCCTATGTGTCATGATATTATCCCATAAAATTCATAGTTACAATTATGTAGCATTATAATAAAAAAAATATATTCCATAGAATGCCATGGTCAATTAACCATCCATTTATTTTTATCTGGCGCATTGTCATTACTAAATATTTTCAAATATTTTTCAAAAGAGGCATTACGACTGCTTACCCATATACTTAACACGTTTTAATAACACTTTTCAAGATCTTGTCCAAATTGTAAAACAATTAATGACAATGAAAACTTCAGAATTGTATTTCTCTTGAAATTGTCAGACTTAACATATTTCATATACAGTGCTATCTACTTGCCAAATGAGCAGATTTCCAAATACAGTAGTTATAGCTCAATGGTAAATTTACAGAAAAGCAACATAACTATCATTTAAAGAATCAAACTTTTTTCATTTCCTCTTACTTCATCCCTGGGAAGAAAAGTTTTTATTGTAAACAGGGACCCATAAACTGGCATACTTGGGCCATGTAAGGGAATTGTTAATACCAAGGGAGTATGAAATAAACTATTCTAAAATCAATAAAAAAAAAATCAACTTTTAGTAAAAAACAAAAATTAAGTGATGGATATTGTGGTATCTACAATTCAGGCATCTCAGCACTAGTCTAAGAGTAATCAAGGAAACCAAGATTTTAATGGAAATCAAAAGAATGTAATCCAGGGACAACAATCAGACACTTGTCTAAATGATACTAAATAATAAACTGAAAAAGTCCCTCCATGTTTATGTCAAGGGTCATATATATACCAATTGATACAAAATTTAGAGGAGTGGGAAAGAGAATCATAGCATGTGGATTAATGAAATTATACTCAGTGGTGTGACATCAAACAGATTTTAGCGCAGTATAGTATTTTCTTATATCCTTCAAATTATTCATACCTTCAGGAGGTCAATAGGCATCAGAAGAATTCGAGCTATATCTAAAGCAACATTCCCATGGCCAATGATAACAGCAGTTTCAGTGTCTAGGTTTACTTTTAACTGAAAAAAAAATATACTAAAATATTAACCTTAACACTTCATATCATGTAAGGACATCAACAACTAAATCACCAACTATAAAGTCTTACATGATGTATTTGAATCATATATTCAAAATTCATATCAAAATAGCCAGACCTTTTTAGCTGTAGCTTTTGTCCTATTAGTTGATGTTGAGTATAAGTTAAATTGCTGATATTTTGCCAAAATCAATTAAACAAAAACAATGAATTCCCTAGATAAGTCAAGGGTCAAGAACATTTCCTTTTTTATAAAATGTAACAGTAACAGTAAAAATTCAAGGTAAGTGTGTACACAACATATGCCAGACAATCAACTTCTAGTTTGTTTATTTATATTCCAAATAAGTTGTATTGTTCCCATGTGAGTTCATTGTTTTAATACTTTCCATTAAGTGTGAAGATGTAAACAAGTCAAGTGTAAAAGTAGCTCCTTCTGTAAATTTATTGCCAAAAATCTAATATAATCAAAGTCAACATTATAAAACACCTACATGTTTATCTTGTGGAAGACCATTATACCATCCTACAAATGTTCTTCCTGATATCACATTCTCCAAATTCTAAAAATAATGGTAAAGCAATAACAAATATTAAATGAAACGAATGAATTGTACATAACAAAACAACAATAAAAAGAGAATTCCTTATTTTTCGTTGAAGTTTTTTGTTTTTGTATTATAAGCTCAGACATTTTTTTCAAAACACAGCAATTACTCATTTTATCTAGCAAAAAGTACATGTACATTTAAATATCAACATGCATAAATATTTAAAATATGAATAAAAATCTCCTTATATGAAGTAGCTTTCCAAAAAAAGAGGTTTAGATTCAAATGGATTTTCACTTTCAATGAATTTGATACCATACATTATCCTTATATTTCTATAACTGACCTCTCCTGGTACTCCTAAAAGTCTGTCATTATCAGCACCATAGGACTATAGAAAAAAATGTGAACTAAGCAACAAAACAAAACAATAAATATATTAGTAGGATATGGTAATTATGGCAGATAGGAAGACGATATGGAACTGAGTAGAAGACCTTACAACTGATCATGTTGAAGCTGTCTATCAAATTTCAAATGTTCCCATGAAGGATTGAAAAAAAAATTGTTACTAAACTTTAATGAATAGATGTACAAACTTGCCAAGAGCTGTAAAATCGAATGCCCTGCAACCTAAAGGCTGATGTCATAAATTGAATGATGTTAATGATAGACAGACTGAACGACAGTAAGACAGAACCTTAAATTGTAGTTATTTAAAGGGACTATCTACCACATTTCATACAACAGAAACTGTCATTTTTTCTATGAAAATGTAAACTAGAAACCTGATTTTTTAAACAAATTCTAAACTCTTAAGGACTAAACCTGCATTAACTTTAAAAAAGTAAATGTAAGAAATCCAATAAATTAGTAAATCAAGAGAAAATTGTCTGCAGTTAAGAGCTTATTCAAATATGAAGTTGATTTTTTAACTTACTAGAACTACAGCTGAGTAGGCTTTCTGTAAGTCACTGACAGAGATATCTTTTCCTATTGTCACATTGCCTATAAATGAGCATCGATCTTTGGAAGCTGTCTGGGTAAATGTATTGATCACATTCTACAATGATAAACATTTCTTCCATAACATTGCATTTTTCCATGTAAGACAACCAACTAGTACCATCTTAAAAGAAGTCTGACAGACAGACAAAGGTTAATACCTTGAATAAAACTCCAAAAACAGGCTGTTTCCCAAAGCTAAATTATCTCAAAACCAATATCTCATGCAATATTCCCAAAAATCACAGTTTGCAACAGATTTTATGTTCCAAAATGGTTTATTTTCTTCCCAAACCCAACAAGAAGGGGGAACTTTTATAAAAGAGAAACAAAATCACAGACAGTGTACCCCTCTTCTTAGGAGTTAAGGTATAAAAAATCATATTCAATGTCATAATGTATCGAAGATTTTAATTATCTTAATATATGAATATATTTTTCCAAAGTAAATATTGTGAAAAACATAAGTTGGAATTTTTTGTCACTACATTGATAGTGTCATTAAAATACAACAACCTTTACTTCTGGATGATCAGGAGCCACTCCATACCGCACAAGTCCAAATGGAACAGGTAACTTTTCATAAATGTCTATTACAGCACTTGGATTTCCCTATCAAATATAAGTTGTGTATCAGGATTATACATGTACATGCTATGATATACAAGAATAAAGTCTTTATAACATTTTACAACTTCTGAATAGAATTCCTTTATCAATCAAGTATTAGATTGTCAATAAATTCAGTCCTGGCATGAAAAAAAAAAAACATGAGCAGTGCTCCAGGTCTCCCACCTCACAACAAAGGAAAATTTCATGTAAAATTATTGTGGAAAGAGTAATTGAAGTAGATTTAGATGATGTTAAGTCAATTTGACCTTGACCTTTGCACAATTGACCTCAAAATCAATTAGTCTCTTTTTTACCTCAGGAGCCTTTAACTGCCCAGGGTTGGTGAAATTCCATAATGCCATTCAATAATTATGCCCCAGAATCCAATTTTTGGCACAGAAAGTTTATTTCGTTAAGTCTGTGAGACCTTCACATTTGACCTACTGACCCAAAGTTAATGTCTTCCTCACCTCATAAGCCTTTTAAATGTCCAAGTTTGGTGAAATTCCATGAAGGCATTCAAAAGTTACGCTCAGGAAACAAATTTTTGGCTCCAAAATTCTATTTTGTTAAGTCTGTGTGACCTTGACCTTTGACCTACTGACCCTTAAAATTCATAGGTGTCTTCCTCACCTCTTAAGCCTTCAATGTCCAAGTATGGTGAAATTCTACTGACACACTCAAAAGTTATGCTCTAGAAACCAATTATGGATGGATGAAAGGACGGATAGAAAGCTGAATAAGACACTATATAATACCAATTCCTATTTTTAAAACTCCACTTACTTTTAATATTTGTTGTGCTGCATAAAACCCGGCAGGACCAGCCCCAACAATACATACTTTAGGATTACCAGTAGTTATTGGTCTTATGCGAGATTTAACAAAGCCTTTCAAGTGGTGTCTGCATAATCTTGGTAGAACAAGCAGCATTTCTTCAATTCAATTATTATGGTATTGACACTGAAAAGTGAAATCAACAGTAGATTAAACTCACAGAGTCTTGTCCATTTTAAGTATGATCAGCATTCAAAAGAATCAAGTTTTAGCAATAGAGAAAATATTTCCCATTTTAAAGTTTCATAAAGACAACTTTGTCATTAAGTGTTTATGAAAACAACTGCATATATCAAAATGAAATTAATATCTAATGAAAAAGAAAAATCAGCTGAATGACAATGACTACGTTTCATCTATGAAGGAAGATAAAATAATGTCTAAATGAAGATACCCATGTTTTAAGAAAGAAAAAAACACAAATTTTCATTATTCTCATTCTGAAACTTTTATACTCCATTTGAAGTATTTAACTAATTATCGAAGTACTCATATACTATGAAAATTAATATCAAATGAGAAACTTTGAGTAGTCTTTGTAAGAATCATGCAAATTCTGTAATATGTGATACACCCAAAAAAGTATATACATTTTTCAGTAGCTAATATTGTTCACTTCTTGCAATCGAAATTTCAGCCTTGTACATTTGCATATGATTTGCATAATTATGTATTACTAAACCACCTTATGTTGCAGATAGGTACCATAGAACCATTATTTCTAGCCTCATACAAGATCAAAATGTATCTCTAAAATACCATATGTATACATGTCTTCTATGGTGTTTTTTTTTCCTTGAATCAATAAGAGCAGGAAATTTGCATAAAAAGATGAAATGAACAGTTAGCATTGAACTTTCTATAATATAGCTGAGAAATGCCTAGTCTCCCAGTTGATTTGATTGAGAAACATTCAGGTCATCAAGGTTACGAAGTCACCCACTTTTAGAGCATATCACAACTTTGCTTGAGTTTGTACCATTTCAGACTCACTAGAAATTTGTCAATCTTAGTCAACTGACAAACTGTTGCATTACACAACAAAGTTCAAAACCTTTATTTAAAGTTGGTACCTATAAACATTACAGCACAAGCTCTAATCTTTTAAAACCAACACAATATAGTTCTAAAATGTCAAGTACATTACATTTTCCAAAAAGAAATACACTTTCTTTGCTAGTAATATACAAACATGCGATGTCAAAAGATGTGAAATGGAAAAGAACATGGATGTATATTATCACCCTCACACAGTCTCCCTTAAATTGACCTAAAAACTTGAAGTTTCAGCTCACTAATTTTTTTTAATTCTGAACCAATTCAATACATATATCTATGCCAGGGTTTATGGTAAAAATGAGAAAATCACTGATTGATTGCGAGTTAAACTTAGTAAAGCATTGAATTTGTCTGGAAAGCAAGCCAAAATCAGTGGCATAGAATATTTGATGATTAGGAACTTTGAAAACTTGAGTCTTTGATTATTTTTGTTATTAAGTTGCTTTATAGGTCTATATGATGAAATGTAAAATTAGTTATTCCAATCTGTCTGCGCTTAGGAGATAATCCACAATGAAAATCCAACAGTTTCTATTGTATTTTAGTGTCATTCAAAAAGTTAACTCCCTTAGTTTTGAATTCTACAGTATCTCCTCAGAACAAAGGTTATATGAAAACCCACATGTTAATTTCTGTTTACTATAACATTTTAAACAAAATATCAAAAATAAAAATATGAAGGCTTTTCAGACTTTCAGCATTCTTATCTGGAGTGCTACTTCTCACTAGATTCAAGTTGTGAATAGAGCTATGTATGAAAAACGTAAGTTAGGTACCAGTTAAAAGCAGGAGCATTTTCAATGCGTCATTGATTGCCCTTTAGGTTATGATGTCCTTACATTAAAATTATCACTGGTATTTATGAACTACCAAAGAGGACATTTACATGTTTTACAAATCTCTTGATTCTGGTGACTGCTTTTTCAATTCCCATCTTCAACCTTAATTAACTCAATGATTCTGACTGTTGTATCTTTTTTCTTCATAAGCAGTTAAAAAACATCAGTATCAAGAAAAGTGTGCACCACAGGCATTTTTTTGAAATAGAAAAAATATAACAAACATCCTTATAATTTTAGTATTAAAAAATTTAAAGAGTTAATCATCACAAAGAGTTGATGACTTCACATTCACATAACAAAACAAATTGTATCGCTTAATGTTTTATCCAATCAGAAAGGGTCTTACTTCTGAATTTGAAATACATAGAAGATAAAAGATACCATTTTTTCAAATACATAAATTTTATCACCTAATAATTAAGAATACTTAACCAATCTTGGGCAATTACTGATCTTTAATAAACTAATTGATTTTCAAAGGTAAGGTAATTTAGACACTGTTATTATATTTATTTATGAGAAATGAGAACACATACATCCCTCCCCAGTATTTTCATTAGAAATATTTTTCACTAATTTGTTCATATTATATACTCGCAAAGCAGGCCTGTACACAGGCACTATCAAACTCGTCGTTTTGATTCAACTGTGACTATTCAAGTCAACATTTTGTATGAAGTATTAACTTTGCACCCCTTTAGAAAAACTGATGTACCGGCCTGCAAAGAAAGCCGAATGGTAGAGAAATAAAAAAAAAATAGAAAGGGTCTGACATACCATGGGCCCAAAAAATTTCTACAAAAGAGTTTCCAGGTCTTGTCATCAGTTAAATGTCTCTGACCTAGATTTGATCTGACAAAGCAGCTATGAGGCTAAGTGGGTATATAAACTTTCTTTGGAAGTGTGTCAGGTTTCACCTTTTTCATGTTAATTTATGTAATTTTATATAATGTTGTACAGACAACCTGACTGCCTTGCCATCCTTGACGGTTATATGTTCTTTAGGTAGTACTATATGCATACCTGCCAACTTTCATTTGGGATTAAATGTTGTTTTATGTGTCCCAGCTAAAGCGAGTTTTCACAATTTTGACCATTTGTTCTGCAAACATGATTTTTCAGGTAAACTTTGTTTCAAAACCCGATTTTGTCAAAATTACCCAGAAAACTTCGAATTCAAACCCTTAAATTTGTTTCAGTCTTATTTCTTTGATTAGAAGGGTCATAAATGTGACAAAAGGTATTTAATTGCTGTCATGACAAGTAAAAAATCTCCAAGGAGCACTCAGCTGATCAGAGTTATAGATGATGATTGACAATTAGAAAATGAATCCCAATTGGATCTACCATTTCTTTGTGAACAGCCGATCATTTTCTAAAGATTAAGTTCTACTGCACAATTAATTTGACAAATACTGTCAATTTAACAAGTCTATTTGTAGAACCAAGGATGTACACAAATTTTAATTACACTTAAAATTGGACATGAATTATAAGCTGAACACTCATTCTCTTCAAATTTACTCTAAAAGATTAATGACAAGATATGCACAATGTATTCCATAATAGTAGAAATACATTTGTATGTAAATAAAATGTATTCTCATTCATTTTTTTTAGAATTTTAACTTCAGAATTTCAATTAGGTTAGGACTTGCAAACCACTTCTAACATTTCCATTACTTTACATGTTAAAAAAGTAATTTTCAAAGTTTCACTGCGAGTTCCCAAGACAAATGACATCTTCAAGTTGCATATCATTGGGAAGCTTGGAAAATAAGGCTTTCAAAATCATTATGCTAATGGTTGGATGACTGTAGAAATTCTCCACAAAATTTACTTGAAAAAATACTGAAAATCAACATTTTTACCTTTTCAGCTGACAGCATGGAGGCTAATTACTCACACGTAAACAAACTTCAATTTAATACATTGCATGCTGCACATTTTGTTCAAATGAAAAAGGCCCTTTAATACAAGAGTGGTTGTCTTATTTATACATTACTACAGTAAAATCCCTAGAGTTTGCAAAATATATCATGAAAAAGTCCATTCACACCATGGCCCACTTTAAAATTCCCATAGGGAATATCAAAACTTGGCAGGTATATATACAGTTAGGTCAATTCTGAAAATCTGGTCTTACTTAGTTGAAATATTGCTGTTTTGAGGTAGTCCACGCAGAAATTTTAAGTGTTTTTTTTTTTTTTTTTTTAAAAAGTACACATTTTTTCTAATCCTTGATTTGTGCAGGTTCAAGTAATTTGTAAGTATATTAGATATATTACATTTTATAAAATATCAGGCACTTAGAAACTATCACTGGATGAAAGCATGCATGGAGAAGGTGGAAAAAAGGTAAAAAAAACCTTTCTCGCAATTTTAGTTCCTAAAGTTCATATGAAATAAGGTATTTTTCCATTATAACAAGGGACTCTGACCTTTTTGAACTGATTTTTAGACGTGATTGTTATATTTTTCCCACAGTGGTCAGATTTTAAAGGTGTAAGGTTGTGATTATGCCAAAGTACTTTGACCTTGCCTAATTTTTTGCACATGTCCCAAGTCAGGAATTTCTAGCCTCTGTATGTCTTGCTTCGTTTTCTCCTTTTATTAGTTTATTTTTTAAGTTACTTGAGTATATAGGGGCTACTCTTTTTCGTTGTACCTGTGTATAATGATGTTTTGGGGCCAGCTGCAGTCTATCCTGTAATATGAGGATTTCCTCTTTGTCCATTCAAGACTAATGGGTGGCCTCGTTCTGACATTCTCATCCTGGTGGGGTTTGTTTCTTTGACATATCAAAGTTTTTCAACTGGCTTTAATCAAAGTGAAAGAGAAGAATATGAAAAAATCTTGACAGTTTAATAGTCTTTAGTTACAGTATACATGTACTTTTTTACAATTATATACTTGATATTTATCTATCTCATTTCAATTTGCATAATAATATTGTTACAATAGGGGAATTAAATGAGTGGAAAATATCAAGTGAATCTCAGGTGTTACTTTATTTTTGTACCTTCTGTAGAATTGAAAAAAATAACCCTGCAAAAGTCAGGTAAATTTTTGCAGGAAGTGTATATTAGAGGGGGAAGTCACTTGTATAAATTATCTATATAGAACACTGCCATTGCTATTTGGCTGTTTATTAGCCAATTTTCTAAATATTTCTCCACTGGATGGATTATGATGACTAAAATTAAAGATACAAGATTGGAGAATGGCAACATATATTTTTGTATTTATTTTAAACAAGGGCTCGGGAATATAAATATTTTCCATTTCAAAATGAGGTCTTTTTAGACAAATATCAAAAAAATTCACATTTTTAAAGGTTCATAAAGTATTATTTGTCACTGAATGTTTGTGAAAACTATTGATTTTATTAAAATGAAATTAGTATCAAATGAAAGAAAAAATCTTCAGAATGGCAATGGCTATTTTTAAAAAGTGTGCTTTAAATAATAACAAAATGACGACTAAATGAATGTACCTTCGTCTTGTGAAAAAAAAAAATACCAGAATTTCATTTCCCTATATCATACCCCAGTAAGCTGTTAATCATTGTGTCTTTCAGTTTATTTAACCATATGAATTTACTACCAATTAAAAGATTAAAGAAACTTCTTCAAAATGATAGAATTTTTATTACAGAATATCACAACCAGGATCAAGAGCACTTTCATCTTTGAATAATTCATTCAAAGGGTTTTTATTACTATGAAGTAGAAGTATTTATTTTTTTATTTGATAGTATGGTTGGATCTGTTTTGAACTATGCCTCAGAAATTTGGCAGTTTCATCAGGCCAACAATGTCAAAGTTATTTGTAATCATTTTTGTTGTAACGTTCTTAGATTAGGTAGAAATGTACCAACATCATTTTTATATGGCAAACTTGGCTACTTGCCAATAAGTATTTTACATAAATATATAATCATCAAATATTGGTTACACATTATATATGAAAACCTAAAATTGTATATGATGCTTATAAACTTCTATGTACTCATGCCTCTCATGCCAAAGTAAATAGGGCTTATTAAGGTTGGGATTTACTGTATAGCTGGATCAAGATAACATTAATGTTTCATTTGAATTTATCAAAAATCGTATTAATGATCAATATTACCAGAACTGGCACGCTAGTTCAGTAAACTGTGAAAAATTTGCCTTTTAGGTTACAGACCACCAATTCAACCAATGAGCATTTGGAACGTACGCAAAAATAGTCCTACGCAGAAATTACCCCTGTTCCTCATAGTGCTGTGAAAAAAGTTCTCATCTTATTTAAAAAAATTAAACAGTTTCTGAAAGGAAAAACATTTCTGTACAATTTATAGGTGCATTTTGCTTCTTGTGATGTGAAGCCTAATCTCCATAATGATTTCTATATATACCCCTATCTTGTGAAAACACTGGGATTTCCCATGCTATTTAGAGACCCTTCACTTCCGGTGACCAGTACTGCACTGCAAGTCTGCTAACCCCACATGCCATTCTGAGGATTGTGAGCTGACATATGTAGAATCATGCTGATATATAGTCCTCTGCAGGTTAAAATTAAGGTAAAGTCCAGAGAAGCCATTGAATATTGTGAAATTAGCATAGAAGCCTATGGGAAGTGGAATTAGTGGTTTCTAGCCTTTATAGCTCATGTAAAATTGACTGTTTTTGAAAATTATTTAGATTATGATTAAAATATTGTATTATTAACCAAATTGTGTGGTGGTATTTTGAAATTGTGTATTGAAACTGGTAGATATGAAAAATTGTCAATACTCCTAGATATAATATAATCTGTGAATGCTGTTATATGAATTGCTTAAAGATGAATATCATTTCATTCATGTCCTACATTAAGGTATTATTGTTCGTGGCCTAATACTCATTAACTTAAACATTTGTTACAAGCAAGATCATGCAGTATAACTAAAAAACTACATGTATGTCAGTATCTAAATGCAGCTTGGAAACTAAGGGCTCAAATTATTTGAAGCTTATTTCATTTTTTCACTATATTTAGATATAACTCAATCATATCATACTACACATTGTTTGTTCTCTGTCATATATCGTGTTATTTGCTATAGCATTGTTTTGCTGATGCAATAAAGTATTCATACATTAAAATGAGTTTGAAAAAATTACTTAACAGTTTGTTGACCAATTTCATCAATTGTCCCTATGGCATTTACTGATAATTTAATAAGTAATTATTGATTTTACAGGTAAATTTTAACGCTCATATTTTAGTGTTCTGAGAACATACCCTTCCTCAGCATTTTCATAACTTTGTCATTTCTCATCAATTTGTCAAATTAAAACTTATATAACTTAAATCAAGAATAATTTATCTTCCCCCAGAATGCATATGTCAAATATAAATCTTACAGCTTTTCAAGTTATTTCAGTTTTAAAACTGGGAGGCACTGTTATTTTTACACATTATATAATAATAATAATAATATTCTTTATTGGCACAAACACAATTACAATAATTGGCAAAGGCCCATATAATTGATATATAAAAGAGTAACATATATAGTAGCGGTATACATGTAAATAGAATATTAATCAATCAAATGTTATGAGAAGAGATATTTGTTATGAAATAAAATTTTTTCTGATAGAAAAAATAATATCTACAAAATTAGTGATAATCTTTAGTATAGTATACGAATCACTGAATATACATTATTTCAGTGTGTAGTAATTAATTGAATCAATATCTTTTTTGAGGATATTTGATAATTTGGACATAAATTGACTTCTAACTTTAGAGTATTTTTCACATTTTAGCAAAAAATGTAATTCATCTTCAACCTCCCCAGAGTTGCAAACTTTACATAATCTCTCGTTTGCAGAAATTGACAGATGACGGCCTTTTTCTATTTCCAAATTATGGCTACTGATTCTAATATTGCAAAGAGAGGATCTTTCTGATCTTTTTTGTAAAATATCAACAAAGCTTGCTCGTTTGTATCCAATGTGTATATTTCGATAAAATGTTAGTTTATTTGAATTTTGGATTTGGGAATGTTGCTCTTGTAAAAATTGATCGGTTATTCGTTGTTTTTTATTTGATAAAATAGGTTTAAAGCTACATTTTTGATAGATTATGTGTGAAAAACCAAGTTTATTGATAATAGAATACATTCTCTTTGTCCAAGTGTTATTGTTTTCTGTAGCTTGAAATATTTTGAAAGCCAAAGTGTTTTCTGAGGAAAGATGATGATTTAAAAATTTAACACAGGAAAACATAATTTTTGAGTGAAGTGGGAGTCATCCAAGTTCAGAACGACATGCAGCATTTGTAGCTTTTCAATGTACACCAAGAATTTCCTTGATGAATTTTAAATGAAATTTTTCTACAACTGAGTTATTAAAAGTACATGTATCAATATCTATACCCCAGACTTCACTACAGTACAAAAGAATGGGGCTAATTAAAGTATCAAACAGCTTTTCTAATAGATGACATGAATGATCTAGCCCTACTGACTTTTTTATCTTGAATAAAGCTTTTCTAGCCTTTTCCATCAGCAAAGATACAGCTAAATTAAATTTACCATTATAATGTAACATGACACCAAGATAACAATATTTTGGTACTGTTTGAATGATATCATTATTGTATGTAAACTCATTAATATAAGATCTACCATTTGAATTAAATACAATAACTTTAGATTTGGACACATTAACATATAATTTCCAATTACAGCAACATTCGTGAACAATATTTAAGTTAGTTTGTAAACCTTGTTTACTTTCAGATAATATAACTAAGTCATCAGCATATAAAAAACAATTTACTGATATATTCCCAATTTTTACAGGATTGCAATTATTTGATTTTAATACCATTACAATGTCATCTAAAAAAATATTAAATAATAAAGGACTCAAAACATCACCTTATTTTACACCACATTCTGATTTGAATGTGGAACTTAGTCCATTTGAAAATTTGATTCTATTTGTAGTATTATGATACATAGAAAATATTATTTGAAATAGTTTTGGAGGAACATTTGCTGATGCAAGTTTGTAAAAAAGACCAACCCGCCAAATGGTATCAAAAGCCTTACGTAGGTCAATAAAAGCAGCAAAAACTTTTCTTTTCTTGTTTTTATAGTGGTCAATAATGGATTTGATTGAAAATAGATGGTCAGCAGTTCTACTGTTTTCTCTTAAACCAATTTGGTTTTCACTTAGGAGAGATTTGCTGTTTGTAAATTCCAGCATAAATTATTCTATTAAACAGTTTTCCTAAATTAGAAGTTATAGAAATTCTCCTATAAAAGCTGAATTATTATTATCAGTTTTATTTAAGTTTTTGAAGAAATTTACAAATTCTTCTTTTGGTAAAGTATCATCGGAATCATGATTCAAGTTCAACCGATCTAGTTTATTTACTAGGTTCCAAAATGATTTTGGATCATTATCAATGCTATTATTCATTTCAGCATATAATTTCTATTTATATTGTTTTTCTTCATATTTACAAATCCTTCTATATTTTGACTTATAAGTATAATATGTTCTCCTGTAATATCCATTACTAGGATTTTTGTTAACAAGTTTCTCATAACATTTAACCAACTTCTTTAAATCTGCACATGATTGTGCATACCAAGGTTGTCTAGTAGGTTTTGTACCTTTTTTTCTTTCTGTTGGGTGACTGGTTGACATATTTAGCAGATTGCTTAGCACATTCTATTAATATAGAATTGAAAGAGTTAGTGATTTGGTCATAATCTTCAAATTCGGAACTCATATAATCCAAAAATTTACCTTTAAATTCATTATTATTGATTTTTTCATTAAATAAGCATTTAGCTTTCTTAGACCATATAAATTTACCAGGGAGGGCATCTAATTGAACAGTTCTATGGCACTGTGACAGATAATCTATAAAAAATGTACAACTAATTGGGTGATGATCAGAAAATGGTACCAGATCAAAAATGTCTAGATATCCAACAGAACTTTATATATACTTTGTTAGGAGTGATATAAAGTTCCTGTTTTTTTTATGGTATATAATTTTACTTAAACTCGATGAAATTTTTCATATCTAGGGGATGCAATGCCTTAAAATTCTTCTTGATACAATGATTTGTCTGAAGTCAGAGGGAAATTAGTGGTGAAATTGAGGCCATACCACAAGTTTCTATGTTAATCTAACTAGATGTAGACCATATGCATTTATATCTGTCTTTATTCTTTGTTGTTGTTGTTACATACTTTGTTTCTATCATTTGTGTTTTGACCATTTATTGTAAATGTGTTAGAACAAATAAAAATATTGATTATTAATAATTTGTCGAAAGGTAATTATGAACCTAAGCTACCATTTAAGTTCTACAAAACAGTGCACCTAATTGTAACTGAATAGTGCACCCTTATGTCCCTCTTACTTAAAACCTGTATCAAAATCTGACCTATCATAGGAAAAAATACATGTTAATCATCTTAATACTAATAATAGGTCTGCTCATGGACTTTAATAATACACTGTCACTACAGCTATTACAATCATTTTGAGTTGGGTTTATAAAAACGCATATATAATTATAACAGTCATTTTTTTTCTTGTCATGACTGAAAACAACAAAGACAAAAGGTAAGTTGGCACAGTGGTAAACAGATACAATAAAATTTCAGTGGAGTTACTGTACCGAACTGATCAGGATGAAACAAGGAGGTCATAGGTCAACTCAAGATTGTATTGTTTTCCACATTGCAAAATGTGGATTAAAATACAGAAAATATAAAATTACGATTGTATTATTTAGATTATAAATTATTAAAAATACGTCTTTGTTAAATACCTGCTTTTACTGCTACATTTTTTAATTTGAAGAACTATTTCAATTAACTGTAGTAAATTGCCGGAAGTTGAATTCATCCGCCCCACCCGGCATTAGGAGAAGCACAGTGCCCAGGAAAAGTTAGTAATGTATAATGATTAATTTTAGTCATCTTAACATAGTTCCATCGAGTCTTTCAGTTAAGTACATATATTTATTCGATGAACAATTAATTATGTACAAAATCTTTGTTTTCGGGTTGTGAGCATAATACTGGCCCCGTCATGGCTGCAGTGTCAATCTTGACTTCCTGCTTCATTTTTTGTCCACTGAGTAAATGATACAGTGAACATTAGGACAGATAATGATGGTTTGCCCCTCCCATAAAGACATCTTAATTCGTCGAACTAGTGTTAGCTATGTTTATGTATTTTGATGTTTTAATGCAGTTTATAGAGTGATACATAATTATGTCAATATGTGGAATTAAATTTAAAAATGCACTGTTTCTACAAGAACGTGTACATAAAGTATATATATATTTTATCACATTACATGTAACACTAATATGCCTGACTCCAGTTTTTCCTTTGTTTCATATGAAGGCAACTAAACAAAATAGTTCTAGACTTGAGAGGGTTTAATTTGTTAAAAATGCTTAGTCTTAGAACTGTCTGATAGAATACTTTAGAAATTAAACTTAGATTTTGGAAAGATTATTTTTCACTTGCCCATGGAATTATGAAATGTCAAGAAAGTTGTTCATGCTAATTAGCTTAGATCTGGTAACTATAAACCATTTATATAAAGATATCATGTTCAGATCTGATACATAATGTTGATAATTACAGATCTAAAAATATGGCTGAATCTGAAGCTGTTCATCCGCAGGAAGATGTTAAAGATGATGAAACAGATGCCCCAGGATACAAACCGCCAGAATTCAAACCTTTAGAGGACATGCTCAATCAAGATGCTGACGATGAAAGTCTTGTTAAATACAAACAGGCTTTACTTGGAGGGGGTGGAGATGCCACAGACCCTTGTATGTATTTATTAAAGTTGCATCAGATATGCTTTTTATCTGGTGGGCATAGCCTGGGAATTGCCAAAGAGTATCGTCCCTTTGCAGACTGGTTACCTGATAGCTACATGTAACTGATCTGCATAGGACACAAGGATGGCACTCCTGATATTTGAGCCCCTAGCAAGAAATTACACAGAGGAAGTCGATCATCCACCAAACTAATAATTTTAATCATCCCTGAGAGTCCTCAGCATTTGGACCACCTTAAAAGCTGCTCCAGGCACATTGATATAACAATTCGATTCTTGAAGCCCATTGCAATTAAAAAATGGCATTATTCATTTTGGTTATTTTAATAACTTAGTATAAATAGCTAGCTGTGGTTGGAACATACTGCAGTTTTTTCCCTGCCTTATCTCTGTTGTACCTGACATCCCACATTTTATACTATTTTGTACTATGTGGTAAATATGTGTTATCTGCTGAAATGTAAGTTCAATGTAAATATGATGTTATAATTTTAATATTATATGAAATGTATCATGTCCTCACAGACCCATTTATATGGATAATAGAAGTTCTTCAGAAAATTGAGTTGAAAAATCTCAAACTTTCTGTTACCAAAAATTCTTTTCATATTACTTCAGTGTACATGTAGATTTGTTAATAGGACATTAAAAACAGCAACTCGCTGTATTTTGAGCATTAGAGATTGTGAAAACCACAAATGGCAGAGTTGTTTAACACAAACAGTTATTACCATGTTCATCCATGTATAAAAATGTGTAAAATTTCCCATACCTTGCCATAGAAATAGTTAAATAAGATTTAGTTATGAAAATGTACTAATGATGTATTAACATTTGGTAGAAAACCAAAAAAAAAATCCAAAACAGAAAACCATGTAGAATTGAAAAGACTGATGTTGGCACATTCCCTGAAGTGCATTTGTGTTTCTTGTTTAGGGATTAAAATACAGCAGTGTCTAGGTTCCTTTGAACAAATGAGCTTTAGTATTTGCATATATCTGTATCATGTGTATACAGATCATAGATTTGGAAGAAAGTCCTTGATACACACAGGAGAATGCAGTAACGGTACTTAAGGTAGTTCTGATTTAACGTTAGACATGTTAGATGCCTTGCTGCTTCATAAACTTTAGTTGATATCGCATAAAAAATAAAAACAGTTATGAAGCCATAACATAATTTCTTTTTTTCTAACCCATTTTGTCAACTTGTGTTTGAAAATATTAGAAGCCCATCTTATGTTTTTTTATCTTTCTTACAGTTCCCAATGACCCAAGACGTGTCATTGTAACAGAATTGGCATTAATTGTACAAGATAGAGAAGATGTATGCTTAGACCTCACAGGTAAAGTTTTTAACAAGTTGTATGTGGAGAATTTGAGATCCTCTGTAATCCATATTACATGTACATTTAGATATTGTCAGTGGTAGACATGATTCAGGGTGCAGAAAAACCAACTTATATGTAACTATTGTCCTTTTTATATGCTGATCTGAAAACCATACATTCATCTATTATTTAAATCAACCTATCAAGAACAATGACTCTTGCAAAGTGCAAATTTCATTAACAATTTTTGATAAGTTTTCTCTCAAAAGTGCAAGAATTAAAAGACAAACAGTTAACTAGGATTAGTAATGTAGTCATACAAGGGTTTAGACATGCACGAATATTTGAATAGAAAGAACATTTATTTTTTAATATATGGAAAAGAAACCACTGGCTGGTGGTATTGGACTGTCTTACTATGTATTTACATGCAGGTCCGGGTGATAAAAGAATAGGCCTGCAGCAGCGCTAAGCTTGTCGTAAAAGGCGACTAAATAGTGCTCAGAAACCTAGCCGGGGGCTAGGCGCTCTGCCCACAGAGCAACTGGGATGTGTGCCTCAGGTGGTGGAATGGGGTAACCCTGGCGTGTTACATGCTGGGGTTGTCAGGCTATAATACTGAAAACCTGACCGCAAACCATAGTGGTGCACCGTGTTAGGAAAGATGCCACGTTAAAGAACCCTGCTGTGGTATTCGATAGGAGTAGGAACCTTCGCGCTCCGCCACAGGAGGCTAAATTGCCTGACCTTACCCATCCCCCCTTTTTCCAGTGGTAATCAAAATTTGTCGACCCTATTATCCTTGTGTCCCATCCTTTTTTTTCATTTCATGTTCATTTAATCATCCATTTCATGTTCATTGTCTGAATATAGCTGAAATATTGCTGCTCAGATGTTAAACCCCAACAAACAAAACAAACATACAGAATACAGAACCAGAATAAGAAAAATGAAAAAACTTGTACAACAGACCTGAATTGAACCGGTATAATTTTCTATTTTGAAATCAGAATAGCCAGAAAAATAATGTCAATAGCCAGTAATTTTTGCCTGCTTCTGTCTCTTAATGAAAACACTGATTAGTTACTTATTCTAATCATTACTTTATAGGAACAAGTATAGGTTATATTTTGGACAACCAATTCTAACACTATGAGCCAAATTATTAAATTGATATATATTTATACATTATGTACTGCTATTTTTCAGGTGATTTATCAAAGTTAAAAGAAAAAGTATTTACTATCAAAGAAGGAGCTCAGTATAAAATGAGAGTAAAATTTTATGTACAGAAGAAAGAACTGGTATCCGGATTAAAATATGTACAGAAAACATACCGAAAGGGAATCAAAGGTATAATAGTGTTTCATTATATTGTCTCATGTTTATTTTCCAGGAGACTTGTCCAAGCTGAAAGAACAAGTATTTATAATTAAAGAAGGCACACCTTATAAAATGGGAGTAAAATTTTATGTCCAGAAAGGGGAACTTGTGTCAGGTTTAAAATATGTTCAGAAAACCTACAGAAAAGGTGTTAAAGGTATATAGCATGTTGTCCCCACATGTATTCAGAAATGTTGTTTGCATGGTTTATGTTGTAGCAGCATGTATATTGTGCTTAACATTTGTAGAAGTCTGAATTGATTTGTCGGCATGATTTCAGCAGTTACATGTATACTTTTAAATTCTGTAATTATTGTTAATAATTTATGTTGCAAAATATCAGTGTTAATAAAGTAAAAAAAACTTAAGTTGGATTTTCTTAGTATCTTTATTGTAATAACTTGTTGAAAATTCACAATAGTAAATGCTTGCAATAGTTACTGAATTCTCATTTTTAGTTGTTGCCAATGTCCTCCGTCAAGATCTAATCAAGGGACATATGAATGGTCTGCTAACTATTGTCACAGTAACTTAGTAGATGCTTTCCTTTTGAGATGGCTTGTCAGATTACAGATTACTGGCTAATTTCATTAGGATGTATTGTAATGACGAAGTGCCATGTTCATACTATATTTTGTTTTTATTCCACAGCTTTTGTTGGAATAGTTACTTTAATATACTATTTTTAGCTCACCCGACTGAAGGCCATGTGAGCTATTGCCATCACTTGGTGTCCATCGTTGTCCATCGTCATTATCAATCTTTCAAAACTCTTCTCCTCTGACACTACTTGACCAATTGGAACCAAACTTGGTATGAATGTTTCTTGGGGTATCCTGCATGGAACTGACTAGGGGATTTTTGATCCATCAAAAATCATGGCTGCCTTTACTAAAAATAGAACATAGTGGTCAGAGTTGTTTTTTGCATATATCTCCAAAGCCATTTGGTTTAGCTAAATTTGTTGAGAAGAAAGTGTTCAGCATTATGATATCTATCTGCAGTCAAATTTTCGTTTTAATCTGTTAAGCCATGTTGGAGTTATTGCCCCTTTTCAATGTTTTTTTGCTGTTTTTTAATGTTATTTCTTTCAAAAATCTTCCCTTCTGACACTACTTGACCAATTGGAACCAAAGTTGGTATGAATGTTCCTTGGGGTATCCTGCATAGAACTGATGTGGATATTTTTGATCTGTCAGAAAAGATGGCTGCCATTACTAAAAATAGAACAGAGGTCAGACAGTTTTTCACATATATCTCCAAAAATGTTAGGTTAAGCCAAATTCTTTCAATAGCTGAAATGATCGTTATTATTAGGACTTCAAAAGTTTTCAGGTATAAAAGTTGTCAGACAAGTCCTTATAAGAGTTGCAACTTGAAAGGGGAGAAATGACATGTTTTTTTTTTACTCTTTTCTGCCAATATCTTGAAAACTATGATAGATAGAAAGAAACTTTCAATTTCTGAAATGATCCTTATGATAAGTCCTACCAAAGTGTTCATGAGTCAAAATTGTTGGACAACTTCTTGTTAATTTTATTGTCCATGAAAGGCAAAATTCAACCAGGTGAGTAATTCAGGCTACTTGTAGCCTCTTGTTTAGATTTTCTCCATAGCAGAAATCTCAGAAATATCTTTTCTGAAACAACTTGGTGTATTCCTTTCATAATTGGTAGAATGTGTTATAAATTGTAGAAGATGTTATCTTCACATTGATTAGGCTCAAATGTTTTTGGAATAATGGAGCTAAGAATATTTTCAAGATTCTTCATTAGACTTTTCTGAAACAGCTTATTGTATTTCTCTAATATTTGATAGGATGTGTTATGAACTGTAGATGATACCTCCATTTTTAATTGGCACAAATGTTTTGGGAGTAAAGAAATGGAACTATTTTCAAAATTTCTCTATAACAGACCTTGTGGGTGCATCTTTTCTAAAACTGTATTCCTTCCATATTTATTTAAATTTATTGTTATGAACTTTATTTTGATTTAATACAAATGTAGAAGTTATGGGACTGGGACTACTTTCAAATATCTCACAGAACTTGTTGATAGATCGCTTCTGAAATTTTTATGTGCATTCCGTCCATACTATGTAAGATGTATTTTCACAAATTTTTAGATGAGCTTACTATTCAACAAGTCTAGTTGGAATTATGTGAATTCTTATTTTTTTAAATATTTTTCAACAGAAAATGACCTTGTGGATGCATCTCCTTAGAAACTCTTGATGGTTTGCTTCTATATTTTGCACAATGGGATGTTGTGAAGTGTAGATGTGTAGACAACTTAAAATTACTTCAGGTTTTTAGTTGGGATATATGTCTGTTCGAAGCAATTCTGTAAGAGCTAAATCATCTGTCATTTTCAGTTTTTGTTGTAGCTTTTGTGTTATTTATTTCAAGTTCATTCGTTTTTACATCTGTTAGTGGAATTCAGTAGTTGTTACATTTATCACTGCATGAAGTTAACCCTTGCCAAAGTTTGATATTTTTTGTATAAGTACATGTACATATAACTTTGAATCTTTCTCAAGATAGCAAGCTTTAGTATAGTATTATCTAATGTTTAAAAATGCAGAATGATAGGATTATAGATATGAGCAAATAAGTTGATAGCATTCCAGAATTTGTGTCCTGCTTCAATTTCTACAACTACAGGTTATGTAGTATAGCAGTATAATAACATGTATGATTTTTTTTGGATAATTATTTTCCTGATTTTTGGTATATGGGGAAGTTGTGCTATTTGAAATACATTACATTTGCTATTGTTTCACACGTCAATATTTTTACATATGCACAAACCGAACAATATTGGCGACTTGCAGGTACTGGTACATGTTTTTGTTACCACAGCTGGATGGGAGAGAGCTAATTTTTATGTGCATTTTATTTTGATATTCTAGCGCAGAGAAAAATAATTCATGATACAATTGCATATTCACAATATGCTAATGATAAATGTATATAACCAATTTATGCTGTGTAAAGTAAAACTATGATGTTTTCTTTCAGTTGATACATCAAAATTTATGGTTGGCAGTTATGCTCCCAAATCTGATCCTCAAACATGGACCACCCCTATAGAAGATGCTCCCTCAGGAATGATTGCAAGGGGTGATTATAAAGTGGAAAGTTTATTTACTGATGATGATAACAATGAACACCTGAAATGGACATGGAAGTTTGAGATTAAGAAGGAGTGGGCATAACAAACCCTGGTTTCCAGCTCGTCATTTTTATCTCATACTATGTAGCTTTTACATTTTGTATATTTGTTTATATGCTCTTGTAACTTACAATGATCTGCCTGTTGAATGCCTGTGCTCTAAGTAAGTGCCTCTGTATAGAAGTCTTTAACTAGTCAACCAATATATATTAACAATAGAGCTAGAATGTAAATCAGCTTAGGTCAAATAAAAAAAAAATGTGTTTTATTCCAAGAGGTGACCAGAACCACACATATTTATTTATTTGGCCTCTGTGCTGTTACAAAGTAGCTTAACAATTGTAGCTTATTTTGCTGGATTTGAAATCATTACTATTAAATAGCAGGATGTAGTAAATGAAGTTGTAAAGGTTCAGTAATACTTGGATTTTCCCCCAAATTTTTGATTTAATTAGATCAATTTTTGAAACATCACCTAAATATCTTTTATCATGTCTTTATATATTTATGTGCCAAATGGTCAAAACCGCCCATGAACAAGAACTACAATATTTTTTTTTGTAATTTGAACATAATATACATCTTGTCTACTTAATAACTGCTGTTTCATCCATTTTCTAATGGATCTATTATTAATGTATTTGGTTTGTTTTGTTGGTTTTTGGTCGTGTCTTTATCATTACTGTATTGACAAGAAAAGCATAGTTCTCATTTGTATTTATCAAATTTGAAATCATGATGACAATAATGTAGAATTTTTAATGGAAAGCTTTTGTTAAGTCTATGTCAGTATTGTTGTCTTATATCAATTGAAGGTGGGTCATGTAGATGATGCACATTTAAAGCGCCCCTATTATAGTCAGAAATTTGATCATTACTTTTCCTGTGACCAAGAAAATCAAGTCGACATATTCTGTAATATTTTATCAGGCACATTCCATAATTAATATATTGATATCATTTTGTAGCCAGATAAAAGTCTTTTTTTTTTTTTTGAATTGATGACACCATTGTTAAAATGATGTATATCTTCAATGTATTTATGGTATGGTCACAAAGTCTGTTTTGCTTCTGTGGTAATTTGATGGACAAGACTGTTTTATGGACAACAACCAGAATTAAACGTTAACTGATTTTTCAAGCTTTAATGTATTTCTATGACCTGATGCATGTTAAATGTACCATATGTGTTATATCCAGCATTTATCTATTGTGCAATGTTCAATAAGAAGATGGATGCAGAAATGAATTTACCATTCATTGTGCTAATATGAAACTGTAATGTAGATCATTGCTAGTGCTCATGTGAATTTTTTTTAAGATAAGATCATTCTGTATTTGTTGAACTTGTAAAACATGGGAGATTTATATTTATCTCATGTTAAGTGTCTAATTTTTAGTGGCTTTAGGTACATGTACTTGTGTCCTGTACAAAATTGGGATTTTTAAAGTATGATGTTACATGTAGCAAATATTGATTTTTCTCTTTTCAAGAGGTTTCAAGAGTAACACAATTGATACATGCATTTGTTCTTAACATTAAATTCAATAATTTGACCATATTTTTTTTTAATTCTGATCAAAAGTTGTGCGCTAGAATGTTTGTTATGACCATTAATTTGCAATGTTTGTACATTTACAGATGAATTCTTGGTGCAATTCAGTATGGTATATTTCATTCTGTTATATTATGCTGGTGCTGTTTCTATGCAATCATCATTAAGTGCTGGACATAATGAGTTATGCCAAATAAATGGTGGTGTATCTATATATGAGTTTTAATCCCCATGTCCTAATGATTAAAATTGCACATTTATAAATTTTACCGAACTGACTTGCAAAGAACAAAATGATATGGTATAGTTGAAACAGGTTGAATGGTGCCCAAACACTCTTCTAAATATGTAGGAAATAGAATTCATAGATGTAATAATACTGAAGTCAACTTTGCACAGCCAAAATTTTCTGAGGGTATAAAATGCAAACATCATACTTGTGAAGGTACTTGTGTTAGTGGATATCAATTTTCATGGTTGGTCAGAATTTAGTTTGTGGAGGAATTTCATTGATTTAGGTAAAGCCTCTAAGTTTTCAATAAAAAATTCACATTTTGTTAGAAAACCAAAAAAAATGATACCCCATACAATAACTCATCCACATAGACCTACAACACCATATAGTTAATATTGGATGGCCAAATCAATTTGATGCATCCTGTTATTAAATATTGATTGGTACAAGTTACCTTGGACAAATAACACAGAAAATACAATGTAGAAGTCCAAGGAACTATTAGTAGCCTTAATTTAAAAAAATGCAGACATAAATAACAATGTAACTCCTGATGGATGTATTATTATCCCTGTTAGTCCATTCATATGTCTAGCTGTTCAAACAACAACTCTATCCAATTGATGACAAGAACTCTAAATGCATTTAGAAAACTTGATGTTTGTTTTCATAGAAGAAAGCTTTTTTAATTGTTACATGATTATTTTGTTTTTGGTTTCTAGGTTATGCTGGACTTTGAACAATGAGAAAACAGGGGAAAGGCATTTCTTTATTTGTAAATACCCAAGGCTAATTTGATACCATTTAAGAGTTAATAAAAAAAAATCAGTATTAAATGAACTCCAGTAATAACTACATGTACTACATATAATTTATTAGATTTAATCTTTTAACATTGAATTAGTATCTTATCAGAATTAAGGTTAATGGTTAACTGATTGTCCACTCTGTCATTCTGATAGATGGATTCCATGAAATATAAAGGTGGCATGTTTTAACAACAACAAAGTAATCTAATAAATTCCCTGAAATTGAATGCATTTTCTAAAAAGAGCAGTCACAATCATGATTTTTCTTATTACACATGGCAGTATTCTTATAGGCAACAAACTGATTAAAAAACTTAGAACAATAATTGGTCAATTTTTTTCTGACCATTCACTCCATGCCTTATACAGTTAACACATATCTAAAAAAAAAACCGCATTGTTTCAATCTAGTAATCCTAAATGAGAAAAAAACCTTACTAAATTTTTGTATCTTAATTGACCAGTACAAATTTATTGAAAATATAGAGTTTGTATGAAGGAAGTATTTCCTGTCAATTCAAAAATTCCTGTTCCTCTTGAGTATAAAATTAAAACAATTATAAACAGGAAAAGAGAATACTATATAACATGTGATATCCATAATTATATAGATATTTTTGTATGGATAATGATAACCATGTCTTTATCTAGGCCAAGTTACACCACATCATTCATAAATACAACTGTGCTACATGTACTCACAAGGAATAGGCTTTAACTAGTATTATAATGTGTCATATACATGTATGTCACCCTGCCAAGTACTATAGTGCAAACTATTAACTCCAAAGGTGACCGATCTGAATTGGAACTCGAGAGCCTCTAGCACAAGAAGCAAAGGATCTACCAAGTGTACTTTAATAACTACATTACATAACCCAAGGATGAATGCAATGAGCTTTCATGAAACTATCACAATTTTCCTGACAATTTTATAACTTAAACAACAGATTTAATATATGTTTTAAATGTTAAACCCTTCCATTCTGCTTAATAAACCATATGTTTACTTAAATACCACACTCCATTAGCTGCTATAAAGAAGTACACATAAACTCAGTTGATGGAGTACTTTATTAAACTCTGTTGATGGAGTACTCCTTTAACTCAGTTGTATATTGGTATTTAACTAAGTTGATTGAATACTTCTTAAACTTAGTTGGAGTACTCCTTTAACTTGACTGTTGGAGAACTTCTTATAACTCGTTTGTTGGAGTGCTTCTATAACTCAGTTGATGGAATAGCCTTAAACTCAGTTGGAGAACTCTTCAACTTGGTTTAGAGAGTCCATCAAATTTCATTCAATTCTATACCCTCCTTGTAATGATGTTAGCAATTTTGATGAGAGTTAAGACAAGACATTGCAATTTAATTTTCTACATTGTATGATAAAAATGTCATTGAAGTAATCGGTTTTCATAACATCTTTATGGCTCATTTAAATGAGTACACTGCTTTGGAAATCAGGTGCAACTGCATATAAAATAAAATTGTCAGGGATCAATAATGAGAATTTTTAACTGGCAAGTATTATTGGCTAATAAAACAGTCCTCTTTGGAGCAATGTGAGTATGAAAAAAAAAAAAAAAACTTGGGTAAAAATATCAACATTTTTTTCAATCAATGAGCATGATAACACACGGAAAATTAAACATGGATAGACAAACAAAATTGTGACCTTTCCCTGAAAATCTTGGTAAGTCATACATTCTGGTTTTCTGATAATTCAGCAGTATCTGGAAACAACAGAAACATATAAATAAACTAACAATACAATTCTTTTGAGATATTACAGTCTATTTCTCTCATAATGGTGCTTATTTATCTTTCTCTTACACAGTTCAATGTCTGTCATTACAATACAATTTGAAGAAGAATAAAAATATATGGTTTCTTTGATTTGGCCACTAAAGGCATCCATCATCTTGTTTTTCTATTGGTTGAACTATCAAAATATTTCTTACTGTCTTTGACAGACCAAAACTTCTCTCCATACTGTCAACATCACCACAAAAAAGTATGCCTTTGTACATCAATTCAGTGACAGAAATATTACCATACCAATCAAATAAAGGAAATACCTGTACATGTACGTGTCACATAGAAATGACCACAAGAAGGGCCATAGCAATATATTTAACAAACAACTTTAACTGTTACTTAAGAGTCAAAACAAAAAAAATACAATAAAATTAGCTGAAAATTTATTTTTTAAATTTTAATCTCAGTCAGGAATTTCCAGAGTCACTTTTTCAACCATTATAATGTATGGTTTTTCATTTTCTGGGAAAACATATCTTCCAATAGCACAAGATAGTAAATATGCTGCCCTAAAGTTAAAATGCAATCTTTTCTTAACAAAAAAATTAACACACAGTAGACCTGATATTGTCTATCACAACAAAACATAGTGTTCATAACCCAACTGATTTAACAACTACCGAATATTAAATGTATCATTAACCATTTTTGTCTTTTTTTTAATGGACAATTTGTATCATTAAAATATAATTTAATTTCAGAAATAACACACTTTCTGATTGGATAAAAATTTTGTTCATCACATAAAAGACCAAATTTTGTCATGTGTTTGTGACATCATCAAGCTTTTAATATGATTTAGCATCAAAATTCAATAAGTAAATCATGTTGTTTAGTATGTACCTGGTGATTGAGGTTATTTCTTCATAGACTGAAAAATATAACAGTCATTCCTTATTAATGTTACAAGAAGTTAACCACTTAGCTAGGTATTTAACTGATTCATGACATATTTAACATTTTACTATTTTATTAACAAAGTGCTAGGAAATTTGGCCCTTGTCCTTTTATACATGTTAACTTCATCTCTCATTAATATATATCAACAAAAATAAGAAACCAAGCAAAGGTGTGTTTATTATTTTGTTGAAATCAAATCACTAGAGATGATAAGAAGAGATATACAATTCTCACTCATTGTAACCAAAAGATGTTAATTCTAATATTATTAGTAAATGTAAAACACTACAATACAAATCTGTACCTCTTTTATCTACTACCAATACCTGATTTCTGAATAACTGAAGTGAATTAACATTGAAAATCATTAAATTGAGATCGTCACAATGTAAAAAACATGTACAATAACCCTTATCAAAATAATATATAAATCATTGCATATCAATCTTTATATAAACCAATCTATCACAATAACAACAATGCAACATATCAGCACTGATTCCCTGTTCAAAGTAAAT
Source organism: Perna viridis (assembly GCA_037379345.1). Lineage (NCBI taxonomy): Eukaryota > Metazoa > Mollusca > Bivalvia > Mytilida > Mytilidae > Perna > Perna viridis. Next base: position 22,840,059 of record CM074514.1, on the reverse strand, counting down.
GTCCCATCTCACTTTTCTCAGCTGACATCTCTACACTGATGCCAGTATGAAGAACTACACATCACCATTTATCTCCCCTGAATCACCGTTTTCTTCTCCTGTATCATGATTCATCTCCTCTGATTTATCACCATCTGTAACTTCCATATCATTAGATGCATCTGTAACATTGGATGTATCTACCATCTGTTCCTCAAATCTGAAAAACACCAAAGTCAAATGTTTAAATACAATTAATATTTTCTTTAAAATGAAGTTCTACTTGAACAGTTAGTCACATGAAAATGTTGGTGTGTTTTCTATAGCTGTTTGACAACTATTTGTTACAAGTATTATGGAATGTAAACTACTTTGTCCATAAGAATGCCCAGAATAGCTCCAAGGCAGTGACATAAATCATCCAATTCAAATAGAAAAAATGTTAATACCAATACTCCCACAAAAAATCTAGGTTATAGTAAACTGAAGACCAACAATCATGCATAATTCAATAAAATGAAATAACCATACTTTTGAAATCATAACATAGTGGTTCTTTATACAAGTACAGATAGTGATGAATAATGTATTTCAGTCATTTGGAATTTTTATCTGTTGTTGACAAAATGGATAAAAAATCTCTTTAACCAACATACCAACACGGAGTGTTTCCACCAAAAAAGTAATGTCTTATATAAAGTACAAACATACCCATTTATCAAATCTCTTTTCTATTGTTTAACAACTATTTGGGCCTTAATTCCTTAACAATAAGATCCATAACACCAAAAACTCATTCCAAACCTTCTTGTTATGGCAAGGAATATTTGGACACAATTTCAGAGAGAATCACATATCTATACTCATAATTTTATCCATAAATTCAAAAATGATCTGGGCAATAATCTTAAAAATCAATCTCAACCTCCTTTTGTGGTAAGGAAACTTATGGTACAATTACATAAAAGATCTTTACATTCATATTCATATTATTGTGTGGAAACTAATTGTCCAAGGACATTCACTCTGCCAACAACAACTGCACTGCTATAAAATTATTTGTACGAAAACAAGGGATGCAATGAAATAAGACCTTGTATGATTATGAACAACATTGGAGCCATGCATTTAAAAAATAAACCAAATTATGCAGCTGCATGCACAAGACCATTATAACTTAAAAATTTCATGTGAATACTTGATAAGGGATTCGCTGACGCAGACACAAAGCAGGCAGGTCTACCTAAATAAAAGGATCATTATGAATAACCATGGAAAGATAATGTTTAGATATTATACTACCATGGAACAACAGACTAATTATCCTATTAATTAGCATAAGACATAATGTGGTATACACAGCCAAATGTGCCACATACACAAGCAAATGTGCTGCACATGAGAATCATATGGTTTGTGTCATGATTATCATATAAATCGAGCACCATATGATAATCATATGTTTCGGTTTACATATGATATTCGCATGATTATCATATGATAACCATGTGATAATCATATGCACACCGAAACATATGATTATCATATGGTGTTTGATTTATATGATAATCATATGATTCTCATGTGTGGCACATTTGCCTGTGTAGTACAGTCACTCATGTCAGCTAACAGAAACAACAAAATATAACATTGTAGACTCAACTTAGAGCCTAGAAAATTAAAAAAAGTCTTTGGTAATTATTGAGCAACCCATGCTTATAAAAGTAAATGCTGCACAGAAAATGCCTCTGCACTGCAAGTTTCGAAAGCCTCCCTATACCACACCAACACTATATGCAAAATCTCCAGAAATTACAAAAGCTTATGTTATAAAATAAAATTTTCAAGTTTGAAACTTTCCTAAGAACTTCAATACACTTATATTGAAGATATTGTTAAGAAACCAAATGTCTATATAATGTATACAATGGCAACTGCTATAATATGACTAGAAGTAAATTTTGCATATTAAAGAACTCTAGAAAGTGAAGTCTTTATTCAAATCTCACTGAAATTGCACACAAAATAAACCATCCATACAAAATATAAGTAAAGGATTGGTTGAAGCCCCTAATTCCTAAACTGTTATGTGGTATAATTTCACAGAGATCGGCACACTAATTCTTGCAGAGATCAGGACACTAATTTTCAAATAAACTGTTTGAAAAGCAGCATTCTGACTCCTTTTTTCTTGACTGTTTGGGCCATACCTTCCAAAATTTTTCCTGACCTTCCAAAACCAATCCCAGGGGTTCTTTACTCAATTTATTGTCTGATTACCAAATGTCTTCTAAAGAAGATGACATCAACATTGCCATCAAATTATCACAATTCTTTCGCAGTTGCATTGAAAATGATATGCTATAAAGCAAAATGAGCCGCACATAATAGTCATATGAAGCACGATATGATTGGTATATGAATTGCGCATGATATGATTAACATGTTTTAGTTTATACATATGATCATCATGTAACATGATAATCATATACACATGATAATTATGTGTTTACAAAATGATATAACTGCATATGAGAATGAAGTGTAGATTGATGCACAAATGGACAGCTATAATACACCCATCAAATGATGAATGTATAAAAAGAAAAGTTAAGACAAGCATAAACCATTGAAGATTGCAAAATATTTGTAGTATCTTACCTCAAAAATTACTATAATTAGGTATTTCAATAACAAGTAATTAAAAACTAGTATACCCCTGTAAGTGTCCAACACTGACCAAAACTCATGTACTTAACAAAATTAGTATAATCTGAACTCAAGTCATTAACCAAATTACTGTAAGTATCCACCAACAACAAGAAATAAAATTATCAAATAAATTACAGAAAGTTTCTATCAGTGACCAGATCTCTAGTTATCAACTACTAGTAAATCATAGTAAGTTTCCATCAGTAACCAAAGCTCAAGTTACTTACCAAAAAACTGTAAGTGTAAATAAGTGACCAGAAGTAACAAGCAAATCACTGTTAGTGTCTATCGGTGACAAAACCTCAAGTAACCAAACAAATCATTGTTGGTGTCTATCGGTGACCAAACCTCAAGTAACAAAACAAATCACTGTTAGTGTCTATCGATGACCAAACCTCAAGAAATCTAGCAAATCACTGTTAGTGTCCATTGGTGTCCAGAACTTAAGTAACAAACACACCACTATCAAGTGCCCATTGGTGAGTGTAACTCAAGTAATCTAACAAATCAATGTTAGTGTCCATTGGTGAGTGTAATTCAAGTAAACTAACAAATCAATGTTAGTGTCCATTGGTGACCAGAACTCAAGTAACCTAACAAAACACAGTTAGTGTCCATTGGTGACCAGAACTCAAGTAACCTAACAAAACACAGTTAGTGTCCATTGGTGACCAGAACTCAAGTAACCTAACAAAACACTGTTAGTGTTCATTGGTGACCAAAACTCAAGTAACCTAACAAATCACTGTTAGTGTCCACTGGTGACCAGAACTCAAGTAACCTTACAAATCACAATTAGTGTCCATTGGTGACCAGAACTCAAGTCACCAGTCAAATCACTGTTAGTGTCAATCAATGAATGGAACTCAAGTCACCAATCAAATCACTGTTAGTGTCCATAAGTAACCAGAACTCAAGTTATCAACCAAATCACTGTTAGTGTCATCAGTGACCAGAACTCAAGTCACCAATCAAATCACTGTTAGTGTCCATCAGTGAATGGAACTCAAGTCACCAATCAAATCACTGTTAGAGACCAACAGTGAACAGATCTCAAGTCACTGATCAAATCACTGTTAGTGTCCATCAGTGACCAGAACTCAAGTTATAAATCAAAGTAACGCAAGTGCTATATGATATAAGGAAAAGTTGGAAAAAATATATCTTTTACATAAGCTTTGTTATATTTACTACATAAATAGTTACAATTCATCCTACTGCCAAAACCACAAAAATATTTAAACACAAAAATTGCTTTATAAAAGTTGTTTATAAGATATTTATGAAAAAAACAGAAATTAATTAGAGTATATAAAAAAACCTACATCAAGATCTGTTTCTACATGGTAATGGTCAATGGACAATGGACAACTCATATTTATAGTGTCATGATGAACAAACAGCAACTAATAAGCTAAAGACTCCAAATTGGTAAATGACTTAAGTAAATTAAGAGGGCCTTGAATTCTATCCGACCTTTCATCTTAAACCAGGCTGGAACTTTGTGGTTGTGAAAGTTGCAGATCTTAAGAATGAACTTGGTCTGAACAAAAGTTAATATGGTTATATTGGTTTGGAATGTCTTAATTTTACTACAGTAATTGTGGCTTGGGAAAGACTGTAAACAATATTTACAAACAATAGACTGATGGAACTGTAACCATTTAAATGCATGAAAATAATAGGCAAAAGCTTACTTCATTCAGAAAGCTTAAGACATCTACTTAAATGCTATTGCAAGTAACTACATAAAACAATGCTGTAATACAAGCTCTTAATTGCCACTTATAAAACAAGATGCAATCAAAATTAAAGCACTAAGACATTCAATAGCTGCAAATTCTCAGAAATACCATTCTAGGTACATTTATAACAAGATAAGTTTATATACTGCAAAACAATCCAAGATTATTTTGTAATTACATATAGACTACTTATAATATACAGTTAGTATAAAACATCGGATTTATAAATATAATGCATTTTAACAACATACATTTGACCATGTATACAAATTAATCCCCTTCAAAATAATATGCATCAAATAACGTATCCATATGTCATGCTTTCAATTCGAACAAAAACAATTTAGATAAAGAATACAAATATAATAAAACAAATCAACAAAATTAACAATTTACTTACACACAAATTTATAGCAAAATCAAACTAATTGCTCTACAAAGCACAGCAGAATGTGCTAATCCAGAACATTTTAGGGCAAGTTTGGGCACCATCTCCAGGTTGGCATATCTTTCAATTTACACCTTGACTAAGTTCTTCACTAATTATTGGTTTCTGTCAGAGTATGAATGTGATCACATCAGTATCTAAAATTATTTTGCAGTTCAGTTTTTTTTCCCGATTTCAGACAACTTGAACACTTTTATTTCACTGTTACCAAATAAAATAGATGACTAAAAGATAACTCTTGTTATTGATATAGAAGTTTTAAAAGCTTAAAATAGAAGCAATACAAACTATGTTGACAAATAAACAATTTTTTTAAAATATTTATAAAAAGTAATTAGCTTCGCTTATCCTGGATCTTAATTATACAATGGTAGGACTATAATCTCCAATAACAATACTAGCCTACTTTAAAATGTAAAAATCCTTGAATCAAAATTGCATTACAAATACATTTTTTATTAAAAAAAACTATTATCTATTTAACCATTACACTTATTTAAATGCTGTATTGGCTTCCAGAAATACACCAAAATGTACAAAAAAATAATAATCAATAATCATTCAATAACCTCAAAATCAAGAAGTTAGCTGTTCTTTAAACAGCATATGCAGAAGTTGCAATTTGCAACCATTACAAGCTTTTAAATTAAATAATGTAACAAACTTGTCCACCAAAATATTTTTAAACAGAATTGTGGCATTATTTTAATGATATCAATTTGAAACTTATGCCTCCTTGGGATTTCAATATCACTAGTATTTTATCAAAATATAATTCAGTTTTTGCTTCTTTATCATTTTGGAATGGAAATTGTGAATAATCATATTTTTTACTTTTGAACTTCATTTCCATTTCCATTGTCATTTACATTTATATATGACTTAATATATTTCACAAACAGAATGAAAAAACCCTAAAAAATGACATGATACTGAAAATTTCTACTAGTCCCTTATTAATGCCAAAGTATATATTTACAAACAATTAAATACAGGTATATAATATTATACATGTAATACTAAGCTGATTTCTAAAATTTCCTTAAGTTCATTGATTAAAATAATGACATTTAAAACAATTTCAAAATTTATAAAACTGTTTAAATTTTGGTCAAAGTCCCAATGGTACTAAAGTAAGATTTATGACCAAGTCTAAAATGTACCATGTCTAAAAATACAATGAAAAAAAACACCACACATTGTATAGTTTACCTGCTGAAATACTCAAATAGTTTTAGTGTTTACATAAAAAAAACTAACAATATTTAATGTTTCATCTCTCTCCAAAATCATTGTCCCTACTCAAAACATTGGTGAATAGACTAGATAACCAATAGCAGTAGATTTTAACCAACTAAATACATCTTAAATGTGAATGAACCTAATATATCCATACTTGAATCGTCTTTCCTTTAGCTTTCTCTGTCTTCTAAAATAATAGCTATTTATAAATGAAAGGCCTCAAATCTGTTGTTTATGGGTAAATTGCTGCTTCAAATATCTCATCTTATCCAAACACATCTTTCTTTCCTATTCAGCATTTTTATCTGTAATCTGTATTTCTCCTTTAACTAATGTTATAATCAAGACACTATCTAGATTAGGCCACAAATTTCTGGTATCAAAATAAGCAGAATTGCTCTCTGTATCACAATGGTGGTTTTTCAGCAATGTCAATATTTCCCATAAGTCCTCATTTGACGAAGATGAGAAGCTTAATTCAACTTCAGCCTCATCTATCACTTGATATAGACTATTTAGCCCTGTGCAGGTCCGGGTGTCAAAAGAATAGGCCAGCAGCAGCATTAAGCTTGTCGTAAAAGGCAACTTAATAGTGCTCAGAACCCTGGCCGGGAGCTAGAGCACTCTGCCCACAGAACAATAGGGATGTGTGCCCCAGGTGGTAGAATGGGGTACCCCTGGCATGCTACATGCTGGGGTCGTCAGGCCATAATACGGAAAATCTGACCACAAACCATAGTGGTGTACCGTGTTGGGAAAGTTGCCATGTTCCCTTCACGTTAAAGAACCCTTCTGTGGTACTCTCTTGGAGTAGGAACAATTGGGCTCCGCCACAGGAGGCTAAACTGCCCAACCCTACCCACCTCTCCCTATTTCAAGTGGCAATCAAAATTTGTTGACCAATGGTCCTTGTGTCCCAACCCATTTTCATTACATGATCATTTCATGTTCATTTTATCGTCCATTTCATGTTCATCGCCTGAATATAGCTGAAATATCACTGCTCAGGTGTTACAATCAATCAATCAATCATTTAGACTATTTAACATAATTCTATTCTCTGTTTATCAGTTTTTGAGCTGAAAACTGAAAAAAAAGAGTAAAATACAACTTAAGAGGACAATAAACACTACCTTCTTGTAGAAGAATGTAGACCCATAATGGTCTCTCACACACCTTTAATATGCACTGGAAATGTTTTGAAAATGCTTGTTTCATTCACACTTAAAAAATGTTGGGAATGAGTCCTGAAAATGTTTCAGCTAAAACATTTTTGCTGACTTGGTAAACATTTAACTAAAACTTATTGAAAATGTATCAGAAAAAGCATATCATATGACCCTGGCATTCTTCTCAAAACTAGAAATACTGTGAGCAAGCTCACAAAGAGAATACAGCACACTTCAAATGGACTTAAATATAAAACTCTTGTTGGATTATCTCCCTTTGGAGTCATCCAACAGTAATTATATTCCTTTATGCAAATCTACATATTATACTCAACCATCCTATAAAATTTCATCGAAATCCCTAGAGCAGTTTAGGAGAAGTTTTGATTACAAGGTTTTGATATATAAAACCCTGAATTTGGATTATCTCCCTTTGGAGTCCTCCGACAGTAATTATGTTTCTTCATGCACATCTACATATGATACCCAAATTTCCTATAAAATTTCACCAAAACCCCTTGAGTGTTTAAGGGGAAGTTGCGGTTATAAGAAATGTGGATGGACATATACACGGACAGATGGATAGACAGATGGGGTGATTTACCAAGTGGGTAAACTTACTCATCTGAAATGTGTTCACCAACATGTTTGTTATTTCAAAATGGCATTACTAGAGAATTGCCTGTACGATACATAGTCCCCAGCAAAAATTAAAATGAATGGATTATAACTGAATAAATTAATTAACCATCCAACAAGAATGTCAATTTAAATATACAAGTATTTCATCTGTTGTAGTTCATTTGATGCCTATTGTTTAATTAAAAAAAATCTTATTTATACTAGCATTAAAATTTTTTTTGGCTGACACATTTTCAATATCATACATATTCATTGAGAATTTTTTTTCTAAAGTTTCCTATACCCCCCCAAGCAAAATTTTCATCTAATATCCCCAAGTGTTTTTTGTACAAGTGTGATAAATTAAAAATTTGATCAGGAAAAAGCCACAGCCAAAAACAAATTAATAAGTCCATTAAAAGCATGTCATGTGATGGCTTGATTTTAATGACAAAAGCCTCACGTTTATAGCTACATGTCAAGCTAATAATACAACAAAATCACATGGTTTTTAAAAGTGTTTACATATACCTAGGTTATTCTTTTTACCTAAATACCCCTACAGTTATGATGGTAAATACAGCAAAAGCTTTACATTGAAGGTATATATGGGAAATATTTTTTTATCACAATTTTTTGGGTACATACTCTCAGAGTTCATATGATGTTAGAAATGTGTCCTACAACTCATCTTTTATTCTGAAGAAGATCTGCCTTTAAAACTTTTTCATAATACCATAGAATCAAAATTATCTATAATGAAAAAAAAAATATCAGACAATTCTGAAATTCAATGGGCCATACAAAAAATAACCCATTGGAACTGATCAACATGTTCAACTAATCTTAAACCTATCTCGGTACAATCATCTCAATATCTGCAAGAATATTTAAGACACATTAGAACTTTCATGAAAAGACCTTAATTCTCACCAAAAAAAAATAATTTCTAGGCTATTAAGACTAAAAATATAAGCCAACATGCATCTCGATTGACTGAAAAATGATGTTTACTATTACATGGCATTTTCATTATTCATCTTTTTTGGTTATTTCAATAACAAACAAGTTTAACAAGTATTGACACAGTTATTTCATTATTAGTATTTTGACCAACTAACTACTTATGTAATTTTCATTCATTAATATTCATAAATTAAAGTGTTCCAGCTAGAATATTCAAGCAAGAGAAGCACAGACAAGGAAAAAGCAGCACTTTCATATTATTTTCCAAATATATTTGGTGAAATAAAAATTTACAATATTGTATTTTACTTATTTTTAATTTTCTTTTGATGTAGATTAACAAGGCAAGAGACATAACTCTTGGAATCAGTGATAAGTTTGTATCATATTCAATTTCACCAAAGCCTTTCAAGCTTTCCTTTGAAACAGAATGAAATTAGTCCTAGTTAATTTGATCCTTCCACAAGACTGATGTAAAATGGTGAATATAAACGTGCCAATGATTTGTAAGAGTTGTGTCCCTTACACTAGGTCTACCTCCTTAAACTTCTGGTATTAAAGACAAATCAAAATCAAGAAGTTACTTTCCATTTTCTTTTGAAAAAACAGAGGGCATATAAAAAAAAAAGGATGAGTGCTGTGTCCTTCTATCACAGGCTAGCTGAGACACTGAAATATGCCAGAGTACTAATAGAAACCAAACCATCTATAATTTATCCCATAACAACAAGCAATGATATAAAAATACAGTTGTATACCTTAATATACTATGTTGGCAACAATAAAAAATCGTGGAATATTAAATTCATGCAGACTATGTTGGAATAAACTAACAACAGATACAGTAAAGGGGAAATAAAAAAATATAATTCAACAACATCAAGCTTGGTGTGTGTGTATACAGTATTAGCTTTTAACATCGTGAAGCAAAACAACATTTCTATGAAAATCCAACTGCCAACTTTATAGTGAAAAGTTCAATGTGTTACCGGTAATGTATCAACTATCAAATGACTGACAGAATGCAATTAATGAAGAGAAATTAAAGCTTTTCTGATGAAATTCTTGGCTACATTCCTATTCTAGTTCTTTCTAACTAAATAAAACATGTCTAGTATGAAAGTTATCTTTTATTTTTTTTTTCAAATTTTCATGAAAATCCTCCAAAATTTTAACTTAAAAATGCTTCTGTTTCTAGTTGCTCTCTTGAAAAACTGAATAGGAATATAGCAATTCATCAAACTAAGAAATAAGTGAAAAGGTGTCAAAAAACAATGTTTTTCAAAAGAGGAAAGAAATGTGCTGAGATATACTTCTTAATAAGGAAATATTGTGCCAAGCTAAAAAGTTGGTGTGCAAAAGGCTAAAGTTGACATATAGATTTCCATCAGTATATAAAGGGTTTACTAGCCAGAAAAAATGTTAGTAAAAACAATGTTAGTTTCTCCGACCAGTGCTACTCACATTGAAAATATAAGTAAAGAAATCTTTCCAAGATTTGGCATTTTGCCAACAGCACGAGTAGTGTGGTTGTGGTGGTATTGGGTATGTTTAAGAGACAATGGATTATCTCCCCCTGGTCTGTGACATGAGTTATTGTTCCTGAGTAGCTGCCATTGAGTATGCAACTGAGTAGTAGTTTTTCAAGTGGGTGAGTTCGAATTCCTTGGAGTAAAGCTAAATGTTGATAGACCAGTTATAACAAATAACATAATAAAAATTACAATTATATACCTTAAGTTAAAAACTTGTCCATAGAAAAACAGAAGAAAGTAAGAGAGTTTTATTATAGTTACTCCTGAATTTATTTTATACTTGACATACACATATTAAGAAACACAGATACAGTATAGTATAAGCTGTTTAACACTAAAAAAATCAGGTTTTTGGGAGAATGTGTATTTTCTGGTGATTTTTTTTTCATCCATCAGTTTTATAAACAACTGTACTGTTTTTATGAAACACTTGGTAGAAACTTACTCTCGATGGTCCTGGTCAACAGAATCTTCTTCTGGTCTTGTATCACTGTTAAATAAAGCATATGTCATTACATGGCATCCATGGCATCCAACATCAGTAACTTCACCAATGCTATATGACCAATTCAATCCAATGCTGAATATGAATTATGTTGCCACTTTTACTGTGATGAAAACAGAGGCCCTAGATTACCCCTTAAACTATAGTTCCTGAGAAAGTGTTAAGATAACAAGACAAAAGATTTTAAGCATAAAAATTAAAGGAATACTTTAAACAAACCTATTTGAAGATTGGTCTAGTTTGGTGGGTGACTTTGAGCTATCTACATTATTGTGTTCTGTTGATCCACTTCTTTCCAGGGATTTACTTCGTGATCTACTTTTTTCTCTAGACTGGTACCTCTTCTTTTCAGGAGTTCCACTTTTTTCTCTAGACTGGGACCTCTTCTTTTCAGGAGTTCCACTTTTTTCTCTAGACTGGGACCTCTTCTTTTCAGAAGTTCCACCTTTTTCTTTTTCTACAGACTTTGACCTCTGTGGAGAACCAGATCGCCTTGACGATTTTCTCCTAGGAGATCTGGAATTGGATTTTGATTTTGATTTATGTCTGAAAAGAAAAAAAAAACGTTTTTAGTAACGGAAAATTTAAAAACTTGGTCACAATATTTATCACTTACATTAAAAGACAATATTAAGACTAAATACATTGCATGAAACAAATCCACAGTTTTTTTTTTCACTAGAGAATTTAAAATTCCATAAATTGCTCTTACCTCAACGGCATTAAAAAACAGTAATTTAAATGTCTAATGTCAACAACCTTTAACATGATCTAATATAGAGCCTTGTGGTGCTAAACTTATTCTCCTATCAATTTAGAAACTGTATGGCATTCTGGGATTGCTATTGTTAGTGACGGTTTTGATTGATCAAGGTGTAGTTTACTAATAAGTTGCAACATTGTTTATGAGGACTGAATTGGTCCATTAACAAATGACATTTTATTCAGAATTTCATGATAGTTACTCTGTAGTTAAAAAGATATAGAAAACAATTTACCTTGACTTGCTACTTATGTCCTTTGACCTTTTCCTGTCCCTTGATCTTGATCTTGAGTGTGTCCTAATCAAATATTTTAAAAAAATTTAAATTTTAAATGGCAAACCAATAAAACAGTACAAAAATTGACAGAAATAGCCTGTCCAGTTTCTATCACACTTAATCTGGCTCTATACTTCATAAGCTTGAATTGCTCTTCTGAAATTGTATATAATAAGCAAGTAAATGACACATTGTGTTTTGTTGAGGATGACCATCTTTATTTCATATTATATTTACCAACAGGAGTCTTACAAAACTAACAAGAGTCTCCAAAGAGCCTGAATCACTCACCTGGTTAAATTTTTCCATTCAAGGGCAATAAATTTAACAAGATGTTGTCCAACAATTTTGACTCAAAAATACTTTGGCAGGACTTTTCATAAGGATCATTTCAGCAGCTGAAAGTTTCTTTCTATCTATTTATGTTCTTTGTTGTGTATGTCTGTTTTTCATATCTGGTCTTTGTCCCTGATTTGCATTCTTTTGATTACTGCGATAACCATAGTTCCCTTGATTATTCTATCATACGCTCCCGAAGGAAGCGTTTATGGTTGTATTATCAACTTGGTTCTGTATACTTATGGCAAGAAAAAGCATCAATATCCGGTTTGTGCCTGAATTTTCAGGAGCTGAAAAACAGCATAATGGCAGCTTCATTTGCGTATACTTGTAAATGTGTGATTGAGAGCCAAACCAGTCTCGAAAAATATTTGCTAGTTTCGATAATTAAATACAAATCGAATCATAGATTTTCCAAGATAGGGTTGGCATTAAAGTCTGCAGTATGGCGTCCAGATTTTTCCGAAAATTATATAATCAATATTACCCATAATTTTCGGGTCGTAGAAATTGTGAAAAAAAACACGAACCAAAACGAAAAGAAAATAATCAATAAAAGAAAGAATCAAAACGAATCAATTCGAGAAAATGAATCAAATCGTTATAAAAACATAATTTAACCATACAAAATGGAACAGAATGAAGCGAAACTAAATGCAACAAAAGAAATCTTTGAAGACATTTCGCAAATATAAGAACCATAATGTTAACCAGTGCCGGACAATTCGACCCAAAGACATTTCCGACCATGACAACCAATAATTCCTTATGAATGTCGGACATTTCGCCAAATAGATATATCAGACCACGACAATCAGTAAAATGCTTTAGGACAAATATATATCATTACAAAATTTGCCATACTTGAAGGTTATAAGTATAAAATATCAAATCAGAGCTGACAAAAATTATCAAAGTTGTTTTTAATTAATGTTTCTTCAGAAGCGTTAATAAGTTTCACCTTCAGTTTTCACCTATTAGTTTTCATGATGTTGACTAAAAACTGTAAAAAAAAATGTCTATTTTTCACATTTCAAGGGCAATAACTCATACAGAGAGTTGTCCGACACCTTTTATCCCTGAAGACTTTTGTAGGCCTTAAAATAAGGACCATTTCAGCAACTGAAAGAATTTAGCTAAACCTAAAGGTTTTGGAGATATAACATGCAAAAAACTATTGTCTAACCTATATGTTCTATTTTTAGTAATGACAGCCATGTTTTCACACAGATCATAAATCCCCATGTCAGTTCTATGCAGGATACCCAAAGGAACATTCATAGCAAGTTTGGTTCCAATTGGTCAAGTAGTTTCAGAGGAGAAGAGTTTTGAAAAATTGTAAACATCTGACGATGACTGACACCAAGTGATGGCAATAGCCCACAAGGCCTTCAGCCTGGTGAGCTGAAAATGGACAGGTACAACTCATCATGTCTGAGCATTTAAACTTGACAAATTCATTCATCAGAAAGTTTTGGTTCTGTAGAAAAAATACACTAAATGATATCTCGTTACAATGTTTTATCGTTAATATAAGGTCCAACTGCCCAGTAAAAAAACAAATAATATCAGTTTTTTTTAGCACAAATTAATAGATGGTCATATAACCTTTCTAGTATTTTATGTATGTGAGTCATTTCAAACTATTCTTGGTATGGAATAGACTGTTATCTTTCATGACTAGTATGATCGTACTACGCCTATATGAAATACCTTTTACGTTTACTGCTGGACTTTGATGCCCCTCTATCTCTAGATGAACTTCTTGACCTGAGAGAGAAAAGTTAACAAAAAAGTTACTTTAACATATTGAAAATTTAGAATAAAAAAGAAAAGAATGTATTTTGTTTGTCTACTTGGAAAACTGCAAAGTTTAGAAAAAAAAAGTCATTATGTTAGAACAACAGTTTTGTTTCTTGTCCTAGATTTTTGAATTCCTTAACAAAATGTTGTGTAACTCAAAAACCTTTCAAAGCAAAAATAAGCAAGTTAGGGAAAATGTAATAATCTAAAGTAAAATGGATATTAAATGAACCTGTGTCTTGATGTAGACCTTGACCTTTTGTCTGATCTCCTTCTTGATCCTGACCTTGACCTAGACCGTTGTCTTCTAGACCTTGACCTTGAACGTGATCTACTAAACGATCTAGATGATCTTGATGGTCTAAAAAGAAAAGAAAAAAACATTGTAAAATCACAGATTTTCAAAATAGAAAGGGGTCTTATAGTATAAATAAACAGTTTTGACATCAATCAAAAGAAACAATTCACCAAAGTTTGTGTGAACAATAGACAGACACAGGTGTACAATACATGTAATACGTTTCATCTTAAAAGACTAGTGTATAAAAATTAAGTCCCTACCAAGTATGCATGAATGTAAGTACCAATCCATATGAAAATAAAACCATGCAAATGGTAAAGTGACAAAAGGTGAAGAAAACCCCATCGATACAAATTAATATACATTATAATTCAACATTACTAATGCTATACGGTAGTTCATTTTGTTTACAAATCTGTATTTTTGAGAAAACCATACATTCATAACAAAACCAAATCAAAGCACCAAAGGTGCTGAAACTCAGAAGTCGCTTGGCGTGCAACCTGCACAATACGTTCCCGATGTTTATTTTTTAAGCAATGTGCTAGAGTGCCGGTCATGACATGGACCAAGGTTTGAGACTGTTTTGGTAACAAAAGAAAGATGTACACAAATATCATGATTATTGCATTTGTTTACGTTCTTGAGACCTTAAACTTGAAAAAAATGTAGCTGATGATGTTGAATGTGACGCTTCTTGATAAAATGATTTTGATTATAATACTATCCATGGAGCATAGTTAAAATCCAACACCACCTGAAGAGAGACAACTCCAATTAAATTGTATTGGCTTTTAACTAGACTGGTTCCCAATATTCAGTAGTCCCGGGAACCAGGATAGCTTTTAACTATCTTCTTTGAAATTACTACGCGGCCAAGCGGCAAAAAATAGTTTGGCATCTCAATTTACCAGTAAAGTATGATAAAAACAAAATAAAAATCTCAACTAACTAAAAATGTATACACAATCACATTCTTTTAAAAATACTTTTACCATATTTTCAAAAGTCAGAAATGATTTCCATTGCTCAAAAATTGCTCCTTTATTCACATAGTTATAACAGAAAAAGAACTGAGCAAAATAATGTTCAAAATAATAGACCTGTATACAGGTGGGGGTCTCCTCCTTCTGTCTCGTCTGTGTTCCTCGTATGGCACAGCATGCTCAACTCTTACTCTCCTTCCACATAATATTCTGAAAAAAATTTGAACAGACTACATGTCATGACAAATCTATCATTTTTTGCCTTTCAAGGGCAATTACTATAATAAAGAGTCGTCCAACAACTTGGATTTCCACAAACTTTAGTAGGCCTTATTACAATGATCATTTCAGCAATTAAAAGAGTAATCAAGGGAACCAAGGTTCTAAAGGTAATCAAAAGAATGTAATCCAGGGACAGAGACCAGACATGGAAAACAAACAAAGAACATGAAGTAACTAAAATAATACATACAAATTAACAAAAGTATATAAACAACTTGGACTCTACTAAAAACTGGGAGCATAGACCAGGTGCACCAGTAGGATAAATGTCTTGGCTTTTCTAAAAACACCCGCTGAGATGCTAAAAAAAAAGTCAAATCAGGGGTAGACGAAAGAGGAAAGGAAAACTATGACAAGTTGAACAAGTCAGTTTTCATGGTACAGATGGATACACTGTAAAGATCCACTAGTTCATGATGACAACCATAAGACTTCAATCTTGTAGCAAAATAACCCTGTTCAAGAAGCCTAATTGTAAGAAGTCTAGCATGATTCAAAAGTCTGTGTAATAACAGCAAGCTCTGGCATAATGAAGGAGTTGTGATATGAAAACTCCATACACATGTGCTGAAGGGATGTTGCGAAAGATGAAAGGAAAGTTGACAATTTTGAATGAAAAGTCATCATGTTTGTCGTAAAGTCAATAGTTTTCCTTTACCATTGATCTCTAAGTGTAGGTCAAGATATGAGGCTGACTGTACAGTCTGTAGTATCCTTTATCTCAAGTTCTTTGGGGTAGATGTGATGTAGAAAGTTTCTTTCTATCTATCATAATTTTTAAAAAATTGGCTCAAAACTGTAAAAAAAAAAAAAACATTTTTCACCTTTCATGGGCATTTAGTAACAAGGAGTCATCCAACAACTTTGACCTAATGCAGACTTTTAGAAATAAATACAGTTTGGCTAAACCTAACAGTTTTGGAAATATAGGCAAAAAACTTGTCTGATCTCTATGTTCTATTTTTAGTAATGGTAACAGATAAAAAAATCCCCACATCAGTTCTATGCTGAATACCCTAAAAAACATTCATAAAGTTTGGTTCTAATTGGTCAAGTAGTTTCAGAGGAAAAGAGTTTTGAAAGATTGTTAATGACGAAGGACAATGATGACAACAGACACCAAGTGATGGCAATAGCTCACATGGCCTTTGGTCAAGTGAGCTAAAAAGCGATGCCCCACACTCCTCAGGGACACAATGGTTTAGCCAAAACACCCAAAACTACCCTGGAAACATCTTTAAATCTAGGAAACACAGATGAAGCTCCTTCTCATGAGAGATTTGTCATCTGACACTAAGGGAACATCATGAATAAACAATGTTTCACTGTACTGCTAAGTAAATTTTTTATCAATCCTCCATAAAAACAGGCATGTGCATGAAAAAATATTATCAGGTAAACGTTGACATATCACACAAGTTGCTGCAGGTGTTTTCCCATGAAAAATTGGAATTTTTCAAAAAATTAATAATGGAAACATGTATATACACATTCCCAAAGTTTCAATATAATTGGTGAAAGTGTTTTTTGAGTTATTGTGCCAAAGCTGGAAACATCATCCACTTGTATATATATAAATTTCAATTACTCAAAAACACAATATTGGAATTTAAAAAAAAAGCTCACAGAAAGACATTTGTTACCATGAAAGGAATTTCTAAAAAATGCTTAAAGAAAGACTCAATGTTTGGTTGAAGCTGTTTAATATGATGTTGGCAATGATGGAATATACATTGTCACTCTTTAATTAGTTTACTTGGATAATTAAAGTTTGTTCTTCTCTTGTGTTTTAACAATTTATCATTCAAACAGTGAATATTCACAGAAATAACAAAACAGAAAATCTATAAGGAAGACAATATACTTGGTTATTATATAACATGTACCAGAATCCTGACTAACCATAAAATGAATGAGTAGTATTTTGATCATATCAGTTTGTAATAGTGCAGGTATAATGGGCTATCATACATTTGTAATTTATTACCTAATTATAAGGTTTTATCTTGTTTATTAAATATACACATATTTTTCTTTATTTTCAAAATTTACTCAGGACAGGACGATCTGTTGCACTGTCGATGTACTACTGCACAATGCAAAAGTCTCCTTGAGGAGTCTATTGCACTGACCCCATAATGACCTTTATCTAAGCCTTTTGATTGGTTGAACTTTTTTAAGCACTTCATTGAATTGGAATTTACACACAAAAAACTAGTGTGTAAAAACATAGATGTGACTCTCGTCTGCCAATTCGTAAACATGGAGCGGTCAATTTCCTATTCCTGGTCAAATGGTTGTCTCTTTGACAAATTCCCCATTTCCATTCTTTATTATATCTCATAGACAAATTAGGTAATAAAACGTTGGCCTCATGCAATAGAACACTTGATCATTCTCAGTACCTCAGGACAAATATTCTGGTCTATTGCATCCAACCCATTTAATAACTGTATAATATTCATTGGTACAGATGTCTATTGAACACTGATTAAAGTCCGTCTTACACATACTTAGATAAGTATACAGAGTTCACTTTAAGTTAATCTTTCACTTGAATGATGTAATATGTATCTACAAGTACTCTTAGAATTATCTTATCACAGTCTGTTCACTTTGCCACATTGTTTAGTTCAGTCATGTTACTACATTATAAAACAGTAACAGTATACATTGTAGTTTATTTCATTTCATAAAATTATTTTTAAAAGAACCAACAAAGTTTTATGAAATTCAATTCAGTACAAGTTTTAAGGAGTTGCACTAAAACCTTCTTCTTCCTTGGTAAGTTTCATGAAAATTCAAAGTTGAAAGGGCAACAACTCCTTCCAACTTCAGCAGATAAAAAATTACTGATAATATGCACAACTGCATATTATATCCTAACTACCAACAAAGTTTCAAGAAAATCAGATCATTACCAGTTTCAAGGAGTTGCACTTTTAAACTTTCTTCCTTGGTAAATTTTGTGAAATTTAAAAGTCGAAAAATGCATTACTCCTACAAACTTCAGCAGAACAAATATTATTGATGATATGCATAATTACACATATTTTTCTTTATTTTCAAAATTTACTCAGGACAGGACGATCTGTTGCACTGTCGATGTACTACTGCACAATGCAAAAGTCTCCTTGAGGAGTCTATTGCACTGACCCCATAATGACCTTTATCTAAGCCTTTTGATTGGTTGAACTTTTTTAAGCATTTCATTGAATTGGAATTTACACACAAAAAACTAGTGTATAAAAACATAGATGTGACTCTTGTCTGCCAATTCGTAAACATGGAGCGGTCAATTTCCTATTCCTGGTCAAATGGTTGTCTCTTTGACAAATTCCCCATTTCCATTCTTTATCATATCTCATAGACAAATTAGGTAATAAAACGTTGGCCTCATGCAATAGAACACTTGATCATTCTCAGTACCTCAGGACAAATATTCTGGTCTATTGCATCCAACCCATTTAATAACTGTATAATATTCATTGGTACAGATGTCTATTGAACACTGATTAAAGTCCTTCCAATATGATGATATGCATAATTACGTATTATATCCTAAAATGTATCTACCTACAAAGTTTCATGAAATTAGATTCAGAAGTATTCGAAAAGTTGCACTTTCAATCTGCTTCAGTTATTTATTTCTTAGACTTGCTACAAGTCCCTCTTTATTATATATATGCCAATGAAAAAAAAAGAAACTGTGCATTCCCTTTTATTCAAAACATTGTAGTAACAAAACTTCTAATGCCCATAAAATTGCAGACATTCACTTGAATTTTTTACACAATGCCAAAGTAATGGTGTAGATCATTTTTCAACAAAAATGTTTAAAAAATCCAATTTCTGAGATTAAAAAGAATAACACTTCTTTAACAAAACACTGAAAAAAGTTGATTTTATTGCAAAATTCATAGTGTAAACTCTCCACAGAAGGATGATCAAATCTTTTCATCAGAAATCATAATCACAATCAGATACATGTATTTAAAAGTGTACACTTTTTCCAAGATCAGATACGTGAATTCACGTTTTTCAGCACCTATCTTGTTTTGTTAAGAATTTTTTTTCCGATTCCTAATCATGAAAATTTTAATTAGGGTGTTTTGGAAAGAGAAATCAATGTGATTATTTTGAAAGGTGTGCACATTTTCTGTTTTTCCATTAGTATATGACACAAAATTAATGTACTTAACCTCTCTGATAATGCATCTACTAACTGCTCCCACAATAATTAGTAAATAATGCTTTCATAGATATAAACTTTTTCGTATATTCTTAAATATAAGTGAGGGACTTGTAGCAAGCCTACATGTACATGTTTCCTATAAACTCAAAGTTCAAAGGGGCATTCCTCCCACAAAATTCAGCAGATAAAAAAATCCTTATAAATTGCACATTTACGTATCGTGTCCTAATTCAAACTTCCTGCTAAGTTTCATAAAATTTGGTTGGGTAATTTCCAATAAGTTGCACTTATAAAGGTGTGGCCAACAGACAGACTGACAGGACAAAAACAATATGTCTCCAACCAAAGACATAATTGTAGATACATGTATTTTATTCCTGGAATAAGAAATGAATGCATCAACAGAATCAATCTTTTTTATCAAAGGATAGTATACTAGTAGTTTATCGGCCCTTTAACTTTACTGCTTCATGACTTCACAAGGAAGTTTACCCTTAAATCAATAATCAACAGATGATGCTTTAAAAAGAAAACAAAGAGAAATAAGGTAAAATATATGTACATTGTATTACAGTAAAAAAGATAAAAGCATTGAATTCAAGCTGTTGTACCTTAATCACAATGCTTTTATACAAGATCTGAACAATCTATAAACTTAAATTTATAAAATGTATAATAAATGGAGCTCATGTGTATTAGGACTATCAGGAAAATTTAAACTAAAGTCAGTGCTTGCCTTAAGCCACTAGCCCGAAGCCCAGGTCTAGTAAAAATTGATTTGGACTAGTGAAATATGAGTACATTTCTTGTTTTGGGCTTGTTGAATCTTATACAGTCCTCTATTATTTGAGCTAGTCATTGAGAATTTTGAAGGAAAAGATTGAAAGAAGTCTGAATGTGCCTTCGAAACAAACCAGTCAAAAACTTTAGAAAAAATAAAAAGTTTGACCCTATTTTTTAAAGCTTTTAGAGCAGGTTAGCAGAAACACAGGAATAATTCTCCTTTGCCTAAGTTGCCTAGATTTCCAACTACAAACTAACCTGCACAATAGGAATGTTCACAAAATGTGGAGTTCATTATTTAGTATGAATGGTCCTCAGTGATTATCCATGAATAGATGGTCACAAACCTTAGTTTTCAACATTATGAATGTTACCGTAATTTTTATACTAATTGTAACAGAACTCAATAATTTTTTAGCAACTTTTCACCCATTAACTATTGCAGATGTTTTAAAATATAAAAGTAGCTTTGTTTACCTTCCATGAAGTTTGTGGACACACTTCTCAGCATCATCTGCATATTTATATACTAAGAATGCAAATCCTGGTGGATTTCTGAAAAGCAAGACATATGATATATTGACAGAAAAGAAATGGTTTGATATCAGAGTACAGCAACCTACAAGTACAAATACACTGAAGAGAGTTTTATCGAGGGTATCTTAACTTGGGAAATGATCTGAGATCAGAATCTAAAAATGAAACAGAAAATTGGTTTTCCTGTTAACCTTTTAAGCTGGTTCCAAATTTTGAGTCAAAATTAGAAAATCTATCATTTCAACACAATCAGTAATTAGTCAGTAGGACAGCTAATGACTCTCTTATAAATCTGTCAAATGCAGAAGTTTAATTATTTTATCGTAAGGTTTGTAAGAAGAGGCCCAGGTTGTATCATCATAAATGTAGAAGCCTCACGTGATGCAAACAAAGTCAGGAACAAATATTTTTTTACTGATTCTGTTTTACACTTGAAGCTGATTATTTTTGCATAATTAGACTCTGCTTCATTCATGACATACATCATCAAATGTAACATGTTTTTTTTTTCTGTCAGTAATGTTTTTAGATTTAAGAGTAGCAACTAATTTTTCATCTTCTAAAGAAAATCTATTAATTTCTAAGGCATGTTAATTTCATGTATTGTTTTTTTTTTTGTAATGGAAAATTGTCCAAATTAAATTAATCATTTCTACATATTGTTGAAACTTAACAGTAAACAAGAATATTGAATCATTGAAGTAATAGTACTTGTATTAGGAGAAAAACACTGAAAACTCTTAAGTCCCTGTATTATCAGGATAAAAGAGACTTAATAATGCTGTTGCTGACACATTTAACTTGTTAGTGGTATTGTGTCATAAAACCAAGTTTCATTATTAAGAATGCATCATTACATATGTTTAATTAGCTGACACTATTTTGAAAGAGATATATTATACCATTCCCAATTACAAATGTATATCAGGAATACAATTTAGTGGATATCCTAGTCAATACAACAGGGCTAGACAGATTTTTATTTTTCTAGCCCTGAAAAAAAATACCTAGACCAACAACTGCAGTGACAGTTGTGAAGTGATCCAATTTAGATTTTGTGGGGTCTAGGGGCATGCCCCAGGAAAATTGTGCAAAAATCTTGCATTCTGAATACATTCTAAGAATGTTTAATATGGTTGAAATCAATCTGAAATGTGAAAAATTTGTATCATGAAAATAAAATAATAAAATAAAATAAGTTGACTTAGCAAATCCCTAGCCTTGGGCTACCAGACCTATAATAATTAAGAACATTGTTATTGCCTGTGTACATACATTGTATACACTTTCAAACTAAAACTTAGTCACAGGAATATCATGTGAAATTTACAGAACATTCTTCTTCCATGAAATGATTTTAAATTGCAATGTATCTCCACCTTATTAGCTTGTAAAATAGTTCACATGGCAACAACTTGTGGCTTAAAAACCTTCATAATTGTGCCTACAATGTCTAAAAATAAATTACACTGATGAGTTAACTTTGATATTTTACACAGCTATGAAGAACCAACTCTTCACCTCAGAAGAAATTATGTATTTCTGTACCCCAAGCATACCCTATGTTTGTCAAAGAGTAATCAAGGGAACCAAGGTTATAGTGGTAATCAAAAGAATGTAATCCAGGGACAAAGACCGGACATGGAAAACAGACATACCCAACAAAGAACATGAAGTAACTAAAATCATACATACAAAGTAACAAAAGCAAATGAGCAACTCGGACTCCACTAAAAACTGGGAGCATGGACCAGGTGCACCGGTAGGGTAAGCTCAGTAGAGATTATGTTTATTATTATGTATTTCATGCTGACTCTAAATAAAACTTATTTATTTATTTATAAAAAATATCAAATATAACATTTCGTTTAGTTTCTAAAGATGAGCTATTTATCATGTTTAAGTTCTCATAATGTACACTACTGTCAACACAAATTTTAATTTCTCCACTCTCCACAGTGGAGATATTTTGAGTGGAGTCAGTGTCTCCACTCTCCACAGTGGAGTCACCATTTCCAAAATTGTCTGTAATTAACTTCTCCTGTCTTTATGCCAAGATATATTTTATGGTTCTAGTAGTTTAATAACATTTCTGTAAAGGGTAAAAAAAATATTGAAAACTATTGAAATTTGGCAATTTTATCCTGGTTTCTACTTTGGTGGAGTCACAGTGGAGGACATGAGTAATTCCACTGTGAAGAGTGGAGAAATTAAAATTTTGGTTGATAGTAGTGTATGATATATACAGTTGAGGAAGTTTTAAACCAGGAAGGAGAATCTTAACATATACCAATTAATTGTCCATTTATTGAAAATTGTCAATTGAATTTTTATTTTCTTCCATGATCAAATTTCCACCGTAGATTGATACAAGAAATGCTATTTTACAAAAAAAAACGGATAGAATATACATACCTTGCAACCCACACGTCTAAAATAGGCCCAAAATTTTGGAATTCACGCTCAATTTCATACTTTCCAACACGACTACCTAGGTCGCCAACAAAAACACGATATCCTCCCCTGCTTGAATCGTATATTGCCATTTTTAAATTTATCTAATATGAAGACAAAACGTGTCTTCTTATCTGTGGCGTGAGGTGGGTTGCGGTTTATTGATGTTAGACTGGTACCTAAGAAATCTACCGACAGGGTACCTGTCTTTAAATTATTTAAAATTTAGATCCTGCATTTTCGAATCCCTACCAACACTCCCGGGTCGGCTAAAATTATTATTTTAATTTGACTTTTGAAAAACTCACAGAGGAAACAAGGAAAGCCCTATTCAAAGTGAAGAAAATTGTTGGGTTAAATAAACGTTGTAAACTACCTGAAAAATTATTTGATACACTGGTTTTGCCTATTATTGTAACATTGACCTGTATAATTACAGGTCATGATTGTAATGATGCAAATCCATATGAAAATCTTCATAAAAAATTATAAAACTGAAGTCCACTTTGTAGTATTTTATGGTGTTTATCGTACAGAACTTATCCGATTTCCAAATGTCAACTTTTTCATATCATATTATTTCAAGCAAACTCTATGCGTGTTAGTATAATTTATGATGCGACTATAGAGACAAACCCTTCTTGATGTGGATATCTCATTTTGTCTGTACGGTGTGTGTTAAGGCATTCCATGCGATAATTGAATGTCACTGGGTGAATTTTATGGTGTGTTTGTTTGTTTAATTGTTTTTTTTTTAGTTATTTTTTTACATTACATTAAATGCGGACGGTTTAGGCCTTATAAAATTAGTTAACCCCCAATGCAGATTTCATGCGCCTTTCCACAGTCATCGGGTGTTTTTCATTAATATGTCTTTGTGTCGTCATATTACTTTTTAGTTTATAATTATACTGCTTGTCCTTGAATGCTATCCATGCTAAACCGTGTGCTTTTAAAATATTTATAAGTGCGTGAACATTTGTTTTTATGTTATGTATCGGTGAAAAGCTCATGAGAGTTATATGTGTCAAGGATTTTTTTATAGTGGATTATCTAAATCAAACGAATCAAAATAAAGTTTTCCATGTCTATGTCTATGTCTAGTTTGATATTGTCATCGTTCTGTTCCGGTGGATTTTATTACTTTTGTTGTCGGGGCATTTCCGAGCTAACTTAAACGTATGTTTATACTAGTGATATATAAAGACCTTTTGGTGATCTCGAATTGTGGATGTAGGTTATACTCTGGTGCATTTGTTGCTTTTCACCATATCCTTTCTTTTTTCATTATATAAATGTAAAATTCTAATTTCAGTTTGTTGGACTGCATTAATGACAGATAAAAATTTTTAAAATATTACACAGTAAACCATTTACGTGAACGTATATGCTACATTTATTCTGTCTAGAAATAGATAACTGTTACTTAGTAAATTAAAAAAGGGAGCTTGCTTTTATCCTATTTCCACACAGCTTGTGCCATATCCCTCAAATCAACCAAAACCTCCTTTCATTATTAACAAACGTTGTTGTAAAAAAATTACTAAAACTTAAACAAATAGTCCATGGACTTTGAGGGTCCCCCTTATCATTATCAGTGTAAGCTTAAATTTGTACCCCACTGGGTCAAAAAGACAAGGTTTTTGTGATAGAAAAACAAATCAGGATCTGGTTTGGCAAAAAAAAAATCCAGGACAGACTAGAGCAAAAAACTAAAGACTCGTTCACCTGGCTCGATAAGCAAGTTCATTCTATTTTTGTAAAAGCGGTCACGTTTTTTCTTGGATAAAAATTCCTAACACTCGTACTTAAGCAGTAATCACATCAATTTTCACTAAATTCTGTCTAGTAGTTTCTGAGGAGATTTATTTAAAAGCAATAACATTAAAAATGGCAAAAATCATTGAAAAGGGGCAATTACCCCAACATGGCTTGACAGATTAACACAAAAAATTGACCATCCTGAGGAACATTCATTTCAAGTTTTGATTCTAACTGGTCCAGTAGTGTCAGAAGAGAAGATTTTTTAAAGAAATAAAATTAAAGATAACCAAAAAACGTTGAAAAAGGACAATAACTCCAACATGGCTTAACAGATTAAAACGAAAATATGATCATAGATAGATCTCATCATGGAAAATCAAGGGCCTTTAGATACTGACAGTTTAAACAAGTTGACATGAAAAACCAAGAGTCCATAGAAAATGATCACCACAGCTATGTATATTTGAAAACCGTGAGTCTATAGAAAATTACCATCACAAGTAGTCAAGATAACCAAGAGTATTTGGACAATTATCACCAAAGAAATAGACAGGGAAATTAAGATTCTACAGACGATGACTGTTACAACAAATAGACAGGAAAATCAAGAGACTATGTACAATGATCATAACAACTAGTAGACAGGAAAACCAAGAGTCTACAAACAATGATCATTACAACAAGTTGACAGGAAAACCCAGAGTCTATAGACAATTATCATTACAAGAAGTTGGCAGGAAAACCAAGAGTCTATAAACAATGATCATTACAACAAGTTGACAGGAAAACCAAGAGTCAATAGACAATGATCATTACAACAAGTTGACAGGAAAACCCAGTCTATAGACAATTATCATTACAAGAAGTTGGCAGGAAAACCAAGAGTCTATAAACAATGACCATTACAACAAGTTGACAGGAAAACCAAGAGTCAATAGAAAATGATCATTACAACAAGTTGACAGAAAACAAGTGTCAATAGATAATGGCCATCACATCACGAAGTCAGGAAAACCAAGTGTCTTAAAACAATGACCAGCACAAGATGTGTACGGGAAAACCAAGACTATAGCTAATGACCACCACAACAAGTTGATGGGGAAAAACAGTCCATAGATAAATGACCACCACATCAAATAGTGGGAAAGCCAAGTGTCTATTAATTACTACCACCACAACATGTGTACGGGAAAACCAAGAGAATAAAGTTAATGATTACCACAACAAATTGACAGGAAAAACAACAATCTAGAGAACATGACCACCACAACAAGGAAACCAAGATTTTATAGATAATGACTACCAAAACTTGACAGGAAATGAAAGGGTCTAAAGATACTGACCACCACAATAAGTTGACAGGAAAACGAAGAATCTATAGACATTGACCACCATTACAAGACATCAAGACAAGCAGGGATCTACACACAATGGCAACAACAACAAGTAGACAGGAAAACCTAGAGTCTAAAGATAATGACCACCACATCACGTAGTCAGGTAAACCAATGTCTATAGACAATGAACACCACAATAACGGAAGTCTATAGACAATTTAGACAGAAAAACTAAGTGTCTATATACACTGACTGCCACAACAAGATAGAGTAATTGTAATCAGGTACCATAATCAGTTGTGATTGATTACATTTTGTAAGTAATCACATGTAATCGATAATCGTTATACTACATTTTGTTTAAAGTAATCATAAGTAATCGATTACTGGGTGAAAAAGTGGTGTAATCATGATTACACTTTGATAACATTACTCTATTATTGTTAAGTAAATAAGGCTATTAATGAGTAATTTCCCTTTTTACATTATTTATCAATCTTAACATTTTAATTGATTTCAACAACTGAAAATTGAGATTGACTATTATACGTTTTATTTTATACTGGTTTATCACTCGAATTAGATTAGATTTTTATTCTTTTTGTCTTGTTTTCTGTTTCTTATTTACCGAAGAAAAATAAAGAATATACAATTCAAAATATTTTTTTAAAATACGTTTTCGTAATTATTTATTCGCAAAATCATCTATGGCATAATATTGACATAAAAATTGGTGAATGTACAGCATTTTGTCTTTCTTTGTTAATTATTTTGTCGTGGCTTGTTTCACTTTTTATGAAGAAATCAAATAAATGGAATTCCATACTTAAAACTATAATTATAATCATTTTTATCTTGCTTCAGAGAAACTAACTTGTTCCAATTAAACCTAAAATACATATACTATATTATACATTTTGTACCTGCGTAACACTTAAGTCTACTAATTAGAATGAAATACTCTTGGTCTACTCAGTTGTAATGGTCAATCGACAATCTTCAAAAACCGTTTTTACCACAGCCTTATAATTATGTATAAAAGAGTAACCAAAGAAACCAAGATTCTAGCGGTAATCAAAAGAATGTAATCCAGGGACAAAGACCAGACATAAAACACACACACACAACATGCAAAGAACATAAAAAAAAACAAAAACAATATATACAAACCAACAAAAGTAAATGAGCAACTCAGACCACTTAAAACTGGAACATGGACCAGGTGCGCCGGTAGGGTAAGCATCCTCTGTTTTTTTCTAGAAACACCAGGCGAGTTGCTAAAAAAAATCAAGTCCATGGTAGACGAAAGAGGAAAGGAAAACTATGACACATTGAACAAATCAATTTTAATGGTGCAGATGGATACACCGTAACGATCCACCAGTTCATGATGACAACCATAAAACTTTTGTAGTGATGACTTCAATCTTGTAGCAACATAACCCTGTTCCACATACCTAATTAAGAAGTCTAGAATATAAAATGTCTGCGTAGTTACGGTAAGCTCTGGAATAATGTACGAGTTGTGATATGAAAGCCCCATACGCAGGTGCTGATGGGACGTTGGGATAATACACGAATTATTTCGTCCTTAAAATTATATAAATCATTTTGCTAAATATTTCATTATATCACCCATGCCAAGGAAGTATTTTTTTTATTCATATGTGGAAATATCTGAAGTACTCATGTTATCATGATGTTATCAATCATTATTATTTTGATACGGAGTAATCACATATAATCGATTATATTGGAAAGTAATCATGTGTAATTGATTACCTTTGGAGGTAATCAGTCCCAACCCTGCTGCAAAAAGTAGCCAGGACCATATCGTTATACAACTGGTATTTTTTTTGTCACACACAAATATTCAGGGGCAAAATTTCCACTTCTGCTTCCTGAAAATAATTATTTTCTCCCTAAGCAAATACAACATTATTTCTCAGGAAGGTCTTCATGAAAATTTACTTTTTTTTTAGTTTCTAAAAAAATGCTTGCCACTGTGCTGATCATGGATAAATGTATTGTTTTCAGGCATATCAAACACTAACAATGCCTACCGGTAATCATATCTTTAAAATTTATATAATAAACCAAATTGCTACACGTAGTTACGTGTTCCCCACCACTACAAATAGTTGGATTGTAAAAGTTCCATAACCCCTGTAAAATTTGTAGAATCCAAATTGCATGCAATGCAAAAATTTGCATAAAATTGGTTAAGCGGTTTTCAAGGAGTTGCGTCCACAAAGTCAAGTGTGATAGACGGACACTGGTATTTTTAAATCTCCTTCCACATTAGGGCGAGGAGAAAAAGCATCCAACCTGATTAGAAGAACGAAGCTATAAACTGGTACTTCAAATTACATGTACATTTAGTTACAATGCACATCTAATATTGTTTTTTTTTTTTTTGCTATATATCCCGTTACAATCCCTAAACACCATTTATTCCAAGAGTGTTTTTCTATTTGGCATTATCAAAACCAACCTGAATTTTACATAAAGATGTAATCATCACGACTAATCAACATTATTTTTCCTGGTAATGGACCTGTGTATCCATTTTCTACAACATTCTAATTCAGAAAGTTTTGTGGATTCTGTCAACTTTTGAAAAATTCAAGTTGTTTCCTACATGTTAATTAGATAAGGATTCTGTTGAACATGTGCTCTGTGTTTTAACAGCCATATCTTTTTTTTTTGGTTGTGGGGGAGAGTGTGGGTGTTTAACTAGTTGTATATGTTCTGTTGGTTCAAGTTGGTAGGACAGTAGAGGATCTTTGTCTGCTAAATCTACAGGTAATTAAAAAACTGTCTTGAATAATATTTAGAATAGTTGGGGCAAGTATAGACACACCATTCAGACTTGATACAGATTTAAATTTTGATTACAATTAAACATCCAAACATCAGGAAAATACTTGTCTCTAGCCCGTTTTGACCCCTAATTCCTAATTGGTTCAAGTACATGTAACAACCCCCAAAATTAATCCCTGCTTCCTTAGGTGGTGCTGCATTTTGTGATACAATTTCTAAGAGATCCATTCCATTATTGTCAAGTAATTGTCCTTCAAAATGAAAATGATTGTTTCTGGCCTCTTTTTTACTCTGAATTCCTTGACCGTTCAAGTCACAACCCCCAAAGATTAATCCCATACTTCATTTGGTTGTGTGATACAATTTCAAACAGATCCATTAAAAGATAATCGTGTTACTGACCAAACATCAGGAAATTGCTTTCACTCAATCATTAATGCAAGTTATTTTTTATTTAGAGACTAAAAATATAACAAAATAAGAAAATAAAAAGCTGCCAGACATGTTCATAAATAATCACAACAAAATCATCACATCAGAAGGTGAAGGAATAAATTTCAAACACATAATAGTTCACTAACAATCAAAAACACAGAGCAACTGCTACAAGCAGGACTGAATATATATACTAATCTTTTCTCAAAACAATCAAAGGGAGATAATCCTTTGTTCTTAGAACTTTAACATTGTAATAATGTTTTAGAATGCACACAATTTATAGGAGTCCAAAAAACTGGAATTAAAAAAAAATGTTGTATTTGGTAGAGGTCTTCTCTTTACATATTTTTAAAAAGAAAGACATAATACCACCTCTAAGATATGAACTCAATTATCAAAAAAGGAGTATAAGGTATTTATGAAGTAGTGCACACATGAATGGTGCCACATGAAGTGGACATGAATCTCAGCATTGAAAAGTTATCTGAATGTAAATTCAGTCATTAAATTTGGACTAAGTATATCATTTGAATCCATATGAACCCTTTTATAATTTAAGTGTACTTAAAAGTGCTCTTTCTGCAATTCGGCATTCCTCAAAGCCTAGAGACAGTTATCTTCTTGAAAGATTAACACTGTTTGAAAGGTTAGCTCTAGTTTAGCTTTCATAACAATAAATAATAAATAAAAGGATTTCTACACTTAAGCTTAAGTCAAAGACCCACTTTTTTTTTAATTGACACATAAAATTTTAGAATAACCATAAGGCTAAATAGACATAGAAGCATGACCAACTGAATAAATTATCTAAACAACTCCTACAACTTGATAGTCAGAAGATGGTGATGGCTCCTTGTAAAATTCATTGTTCAGCACTATTTTTTCTTTTTGTAGATCTTTCAGATTGTTTAGTTCATGGTGATCATATGTTAAATTCTTGTAAAGAGGCACCTTAGCTTTGGTTCTATCCTTATCCAACTCAAACTCTGTGAGTCTTGGTGAGTAAAACCCACTATCACCAAGTGTCAAGTTTTCCGTCTCTTTAGATACCTCTTGAACCCTTTTATTGTGTATAACAGTGTCATAACTTTGTTCACTGCTGTCCACTATACCAATGTCATCAGATTTACTGGTAGTCAGATCAAGAGAGACTTCTGGACCTACAACTTTCTTCTGGGTCCCATCATTTTTCCCTACTGCCAGACTATTTAATTCTACATAATCACTATATGAAGGGGGAGCACATGTATTGATTTCAGCAACACAGACTATTTCATTTCTGTTAGCTTCACTCTGGTGCAGAGAATTTAACTGCATCTCCATACTTTTACGCAAATTATTAGACTTGACATTTTCATAGTCCATTAATTGGTTATAACAAAAGTTATTGTGATTCTCAGATAAGCCTATACAATTAACTCCACTGTCTCTTGACATGCCAATATTGCAATGTTTACGAGGTAATCTCCCTTGGTATTCATAACTTATGTCATTTTCTATTCTCTTGTAGTGTTTTGATCTTCTCTTTCTTGATCTATGGTCTTTGTCTGCATGATTAATTTCCTTTAGAATTGGACTAGAACTCATATCAACATATTCCCCTGCCATTCTTAGACCTAACCTGTCATTCTCTCTTGGTGTAGAACTATGTAATGGAGGAACCCTGACCTCATTTCTCTGTGTAGACTGATATTCTCTTTGAGCTTGTCTATGCAGCAAACCAACATCCATTGAGTGTCTATGAGATTTCTTATTATGAGATTTAGACCTCCTTGTTTTGACTTCTGGGTTTTTATGATGATGGGGTTCTTTAATAGGCCTAGAATTGGCCTCTGGTGGGATTTGTTGAAGACAATGTGGTTGCTGCACTGGCACTGACCTTTTGCACGGCTTGTAAGCTTCTATTTCATGATAAGTATGAGTTTTAGATTTATGCTTATGAGTTCTATTATGGCCACTACTTGATGTTGTAGGAAGAGTTGTAGGAGAGTGACTGTGATAAGGACACAAATCCTTCGTATTCTCCTGAATGTTCCTAAGAACCTTGTGACCTTGTGTGACTCTACCAGCCTGTTGTGATATCCAGTCTTTCGTACGTTTATGTTGGTCCTGATACCATTGCCATTCAGGGGGAGGAAACTGAGCAGAAAATGTTGCATATTCAATGTTTTGTTTAACAAGCTTTGTCTCTTTCCTAACTTTTGTTTCTTTGACAGGATTGGTCTCTGTAGACTCTTTTGGTAAAGGCTTATTTTCAATCCCCTTTTTCTTCCTACCAAATAGTTTGGACAGCAGGGATTTCTTTTCTCCTGCAAGCAAATGAAAAATATATAATCCTAACAATAAAAATAAATTAGCCCTCCTCCACCCACCATGAAAACTTTCAGGACTTTTATTATAATACTTTCAGGATTTTTTTATTAAAAATTATGTATCCCATACAGTTATATCAACCAAAGGGTCTTATTAGTTACCATACTCTTGAATTAAAACTGCAAATTCTTGTTTTGTCATATTTCTTATCGTAAAACTGTTCTGTATCAATAGAATATATAAAAAAATAGATTAGTGTCTATATGAAAACATATGTATCATTATTTATCAGAAATTACATCATCACTGAAAAATTCAATATGTTTCAGCGCTAATCTTCAAAACCATGAAACATACATGATGTTCAATCAATGTCTGTTCTATAAACCAATCCCAATATTGCAGCACAACTAGCCATAAAAAACTTTCAAAGAATTCAATTGATAGATGTCATGTACTGACATAGCATATTGCTACTGATATAAAAATTAATTAGAAATATGATAGATAACTTTCAGTATGCATCAACTGGTTACATAATACAGTAATTAATATCATGATGGAAAGCTACATGCAAATATTTAGTTATAGTCTAGATATATAGAGGTTACAGACCACCAATTGCATCATCAACTTTGGAACGTACGCAAAAAAAGTCCTACGCAAACAAAAAAATAGTCCCTTTGTCATGCTATTATACAAAATCTAGGAATCATTTTTACATAAATGGAACTTCTGCTGAAAGATAAATTCATTTTGATCATTTTGAGCCCAAATTTGCCTACTTTTGATAGATATAAGTTATTTTTTTGAAATGTAAACAAAGAGTGGCTAAATAAAGAAAATTGAGAATTCCAGTTACTATTTTTAGGGGTGGGTGAGTTCCGAATGACAGTGCTTCACTGCAAGTCTGCTAACCCCTTGTTTCCTCTTGACTGAGATACCCTGATACATGTAGGTTTCAGGTGATATATGGTTATGAGCAGGTTAAAGTTAAGGTAAATATTTGAGAAGCCTTTGAAAATGGTCAATTTAACATAGGGAGCAATGGGAAACTGAATTAGTGGTTTTTAGCCTTAACTGGGAAATTGCACGTGCAGCCTTGACATTAAAAATAACTTGTACCTTCTGAATTAGATTTTTCTTGAAATATCTTATGAAAATGGATCAAGACAAGTGGATTGAAGCTCAAAAAGAAAGACTTTTGGCCAATTCTGAGGCTCAAGGGGCTAAAGGATGCATTTTGTGTAAATTAGGGGGAGGGGGCAGAAGATATTCCACACTAACTGTAACTTTTCCCTGGAAAAGAGATAAAAAGACAATATATACTCATAGATTTGCATTTATGTTGTTTACCAAGAATTTTGAACTACCT
The DNA here is from genome assembly GCA_037379345.1 of Perna viridis. NCBI lineage: Eukaryota > Metazoa > Mollusca > Bivalvia > Mytilida > Mytilidae > Perna > Perna viridis. Next base: position 22,806,367 of record CM074514.1, on the reverse strand, counting down.
AAAAGCATGCAAGTATCACATAGATGTCATAATAGGAGGTGCATTAATGTGGAACATTTGTCCCTTGAGCCGGAGCAGGTCAACAAGGACCGTGAACACTGTCGCGGCCTTGTACCCACTCACTGTGCAAAACATTCTCCATATTATGATTGCATTTTATAGGGTAAAGGTAACATATCACACATTATTTCTGTACAACAAGTCTAAACATGTACTAATTATTTACACTATTTACATCACAGTAAGGGAGGTAACTACATCAGTTAACCACACAGGCATTGTACACTAAGTACTGGGCTTTGCCTTTGGCACTTTTGGGTCAGAAATACCCTTTCTATAATGAACCTGGTAGTTTTTTGTCGCATGTAAGTTATATTTCCTTTGACGTGTTCTAGACCTTAGACATTTTGTGCTCTTTAGCTTTTTATATTGTCTACCATATACTTCAGCTTTCTGATTTTGTTTCAGATGTTTGATAACAGATGACCCATGTGTAAGCTCAACACCAAGTATCTTTGTACGAAGTAAGGTTGAATTACCAAACTTGTGATTACTTAAGTGTACCGCAGTATGTACACGACCTGGGAAGTTTCTACTATGAGTGACTGTTTTAGGATTACACCTCTGCAGACTGCGATTGAACGCTTCACATTTTTGGGTCGAGGTAAGAAAACGTACTAAGTCAAGACTTTTAGGCCCTAAAAGTACCTTAATACAATTCTCTACCATGACTTCATCCTCATCATTCATATTTATAACCTCATTGTCAGGCAGAAAACCCTTTTTCCACTTATTAGAGGATAGACCAGCACACACATAAGAATGAATTTGGCATGCCGTACCGCATTCTCCATTATAACATTTTATAATTGCTTTGATAGCGGTTGGCATATGGTGTTTTATTTCAAAAAGTTCACCCTTGTGTGTTTCAAAAGCTTTGTTTAGTTCTGCAACGCAGCGAGTTTTTAAATCCATACTAAAACGGTGCTTAAGGTTTCTCTTATTAGGACCAGTAAACATGGATGGGCTGAATGTATACTTTTGCACAGCTCTTTTGATACCAATTGATAGATGTCTAACATCTTTAAGTACATGTACACTTGTTCTTTGAGCTTTTTCTACACCAGTAGCAGATTTGCTATCACCATCAGTAGTAATATGCCTAACTTGCAATGCATCATTCAACTGAATAGTGCATTTTCTAACATATACAGCCTCATTACCTATTGCATCATCTTCAGCCAAGTTAGCTGAACAGTACCCAGCATGGTCAGGACATGATACTTCAATACCCTTGTTTCGTAACCGAGATGCAACTCTGCATAGCTTATTACCAGTGAACACGCTAATAATTCTCTTAAGCGAGGAATTATTTTCAACTATAGTTTGGACAACTTGCGTACCACCTTGAAATGCAGTCACGTCACTATTATAAATGCGATTATTGAAGCGACCATCTGATTCAACATTCACATAAGTAGGGTTTGAGTGACCAACCATCTCATTTTCAGCTACAATATCTTCCCTTATTTCTTTCATATCACCTTCATTGTACCTAACAATTACAGTTCCAACCCTATTTGCAAGTTTTTGCATGCCAGATAGATTAGGAGGGATAATGTTACAAGTTATGCTTATATCCCTATAGCTCTTGCTTGATATGGGAGTTGTTTGTAACCCTGCCTGTAAAGCCATATTTAGAGTTGCTGCCTTTCTACCTGGCTTAGTAGTATTTACTTCATAATACAGTTTGTAGAACTGGCCTCTAAAACCACATTTGTTACATTTTAATCTCTCTTTCCATGCATAACCCCACTTTTTGGCTGCATTAGAGTCAAAATCTAAGTCACCGTCACAACCATTACTTTCAACTATATGCTCTTTTATTGTAGTATTCCACAGTATGCTTACAAGAGAGGGAATGTAATGTTTATATGTGTGGTTGTCTGGATCAGAGACATTTGGCTCAAGATATTCATCAAGTAACTCAGGACTTTTTGGCCGTGGCCGCAGCAGCATGGGAGTGCAAAGGGACTGGTCAGTGTCATGGATTTCCAGAACATTGTCACTACCTTGACTTACTCTAGATTCATAAACAGTATGAGGTAATCTCATAAGAGGCTCAGGGTCATTTTTGGGCTCATATTTAAGTTTCTTACCCTTATGAATAGGAGTATTTCCTTCCTGATATCCAAATTTTTTACCAATAAGTTTCCGCTTGCGGCTCATTTCCTGCCTTCACTCTTACTAAAACTGCTTTTAAATGAAATTTTTTGGCATGAAATACAAGAACAACTACTCTGTGTATTAAATAACTGCTAATTAAACAGGAAATTTATAATTATTTCAAATTGCAGACCACACCTGGCATCCCCCCCTGTGAAAGCCATAAAATGCCATTTATATGGGTATCTGATTAGAAATCTCTTGGGGGCATGTTATAAGGAATATATTATCTACCTGTGTTTTAAATTATTTAAAAGATAATGAAATTTCATATTTTATCCTTATTTTCAATATTTTTTATCCAAAAAGCATTTAATTTATGCCAAAAACTTAAAATTTTGGAAAAAAATTAGTTAATTTTCAAATTTTAATTAAATTTTACAGAATTTAAATTTTGCTATGGTCAAAAACAAGATGTTAATTACAACTTTAATATATACTGAACAGTCTAAATTGCAAAAAAAGTGAGTAAAAAGCCATTTTCAGTTCAAAAATGGGATGTAATGAACCCTACCACATATGACTATTTTCACTGTAAAATTACTGTTCAGGCCAATATAAGGTACCTTCATATTTTGAGCCATTTTTCGAAAAATCCTTAACGAAAATTTTTAAAACTTGAAATTTCATATCGCAAGTTCCGTACTATGTGGTAGATGCAATAAAAACAAGTTTGAAAGCAGAAAAGGTGTTCTTTAGGTTACAGACCACCAATTGCATCATCAACTTTGGAACGTACGCAAAAAAAGTCCTACGCAAACAAAAAAATAGTCCCTTTGTCATGCTATTATACAAAATCTAGGAATCATTTTTACATAAATGGAACTTCTGCTGAAAGATAAATTCATTTTGATCATTTTGAGCCCAAATTTGCCTACTTTTGATAGATATAAGTTATTTTTTTGAAATGTAAACAAAGAGTGGCTAAATAAAGAAAATTGAGAATTCCAGTTACTATTTTTAGGGGTGGGTGAGTTCCGAATGACAGTGCTTCACTGCAAGTCTGCTAACCCCTTGTTTCCTCTTGACTGAGATACCCTGATACATGTAGGTTTCAGGTGATATATGGTTATGAGCAGGTTAAAGTTAAGGTAAATATTTGAGAAGCCTTTGAAAATGGTCAATTTAACATAGGGAGCAATGGGAAACTGAATTAGTGGTTTTTAGCCTATAGATATAGCTGTTATCAGAGACCTTGTAACTCACAAGTTAGATACAGTGTACCTACATGGAGATAGACTTGATTGCTTGGTATTATAAGGGGTTGGTTTAGAAATTGTTCAAAATACATAAAATCTTCATTTTTTTTTTCTTTGCATGTTGTAGCTCTGTTTGTTAAAAATATCAATGAAATGTATAATTAAAGTAAGATTTACATAATTTAAACCACACTAGCCTGGTATACTATAACCAATTTATGGTTGAGTTAGCAATCTAGGGTAACTACTGGGATTATTAGGTTTATGATATAAATCACCAGTACCGTAAGATTCATAAAATCATTTACTTATTATTTAATGTTAGTATATTCATTTTTTTGCAAGTACTTGCATACTTAAAATTTTGAAATTAAACATGCATGTATTATAATAGCAAAGATACATTTTATATGCTGAACTGTGCATTTCAAATTCATCATAAAACAATGAAGATGGGGGACAAAAAATATTCCACGATAAGTACCTTCACTATCTGACTTGGTTCCAAATCCAATAATGAAACTCCCACATGTTATCTCTTTCTTATACATTTTCTTTCTTAATTACATGTACATAAGACTATAAAGACATTCCATTAAACTGATCTGGTTGTTAAAATTTGAATTTTGTGCCAATACAATCTCCAACTAAGGACCTTACTGACAACCAAATGTCATTGGTCAAAACCTTTAATTTCCTCCAATACAAGAGATTGTTACATCACTTGTCATAAGCAGGTGTGAGACAGGTGTACAACAGAAATTTATCTTTTTCTAAAGTCAGGTATCATGCTTGAACAATTTATTACATTTTTCATCCAAAAATATGATGACAAGACTTCAATAATTGAATATTCTTATATAAAATATTCAATAATTCAGATTTTTCTATCTTCACTTATCAATACATATTTATCATATAGGTAGTCAGACATATAAATAATGAGATTAACCAGGGAGTTCCTTTCATGTTATTTTGTACCCAAAAATTACATTAAATAACTAGTGTCTGTCACTTTCAATAACCAGACTGAGTTAATACTAAGAGCCTTTAAGTTAATTCCAATTCATTTAAATTTTCTTTCAATTTTTAAACACGTATAATTTGTATTTTCCATTACTGTTGGGAACTAAGTCCTCAAGCTCAGGTCTCAGCATGAAGTTTATTCAAATATGATGTAACATGAAACAAGTAAAACAAAATGTATAAGATATATAAAATTTTGTTATTCCTCTCTATAATCAACTGTTCTTCACAAACATATACTTTTAAAAGTACTGTAGCAACATGCATTGAAGAAGTGTTGAAAATTTTAAATTATTTATTATTCACTTTACTGTAATAACTGCAAATTAAAAAAAAACTACACAAAAGCACAGCTGAGAAGAACCCAGCAGTGAAATCCTAGTAGCTCGGCAGCCATGCTTTTCATGTAATCAACACACTTTTTTATTAAGATACCTTAAGGATTCATGTCACCAATTATTTTAACAATCCACAGTGGTTTCAGGAGAAAATTTTATAAAATACTCCAACATAAATTGTTCCAGAGGTTAACTGGTATTTTATAAGAAAGTTTACAACGACAGAAGCTAAGTGATGGAATAACTCACACAGACCTCTGGCTAAAAAAGAAATGAGCCAATGTATCCAGTGAGCATAAGATATTTTAAGTCAAGTTTTCGTGGAGAAACAGAAAAGTTCCCTTCGAATCTCTCATAAATGTGGTTCATTATATTCAGAAGCACAACTACTTTATCTTATTAATATTTAAAGACTGCCCATTATACACAGCATTATTTAAGTACATGCAAAGCAAGCATTTATTAAGATGACCTTCACAAGGGTAACATGTTTGTTTGGTTATTGAAGTAGACTGAATAAAATATCCATGACAATGAACTTGACAATCTCGAACACCTCCATTTTTACTCAATATCATTTTCTAAAGCTCTGTGAATTAGCTCTGTCTAATAAATCATCTTTAATGATAGTCAATAGCTAAATCTAACAGTGAAATTGATCCACACAAATACACATCTATTGAAAACAATTTCTAAAGCTCATCTTAGATGGTGCTAGTCAATAAAAAGACTATTTAAAGTTAAATATAACCTAAACCACGAAACATAATCCCTTCGATCCCAGTTCCCTTTTTTAGGGTAAAGTTTTAATACTAGTCATCTTAGATGTTAATCCTATGAAGTTATTAGCACCTATAGAATTGAAAAGATAAAGCACCTTTAACAAGGTTAATTTATTCAGCTGATTATTTTTTTTAATCCTACAAATGTTGCTGTACATGTCATGACAATTCTTAACTTGTAAGACCTGGATACGACATAGAATATGAAAATAAAATTTTCATTTCGACATGATAACCTGAAATTTACCGTTACCGGTATTTGTTAAAGGTTTAGTTTGTTTGCTCTAGCTTTTTTCCCGTAGTTTTATAGATAATTCTATTTCATGTTTAGTTTGCTTGATAATGTACATCTCAACTGTTTCCTGTATGATTCAAACTTTACCTTTTGCTTGTACTTTGTTAAGTTTGCTTTTTATAGAGTGAACATCTCTGTTTGTGAGACAGTCATCTTGAGCTCTTGAGGCCACATCTCTATGATTTCTCTCCTTATGTCTTCTAGCACTGTGACTTCTCCTTAACTGGGGTTCAGCAGTCTTCAGTTCTGGAGTTTTTGGTCTTTTATGATTGGCAATACTAACTTGGCAAGATATTGACCTACATGGTGGCATTGTCTGTGTTGTAGCAACAGTTGTCATGGTAGCACAAATAGGAGAAACATGCTGATCAGTTGGAGTTACATGTCCTGACACAGGTAGATACATTGGATTGTGTTGCAGTGGTATTTTCGGTGAGGGTAGGTTGACTGGAAGACGTAGGGTATCTGGTGTTACCACAAAGTATCCACTTCCTGTAAAATAAGACAAAACCTCTTACAGTTTTGATACATACCATTCATAACTAGATGGAACAAGTGAGGTTAACGCAATTACAAAATAACTAATAACATGTCCTTATAAATATTTACACACAATAAATAACTGGACTGCTTATTTTAACAAGTAGGTACAAATGTATAGATACTGGTATATACCACTGAAAAACCAAACATCTGAGCTTCATTCATCCCTGACTTCATGATTTTCAACAAACAGATCAATAAATCAGACATGAATCTCATTACAGGAGTTGAGAAGCAATAAAACCACTACTATACCAATTTACCCAAAATAAAACTCATACATGGATAGACAAGTTTTTTGTTAGTTTTATACTTTATTAAAAATAACAAAGTAAAGAAAATGCCTTCAGTGGTTCAGTTTTAAATGTATTTACTCCAAGTTTACAACAAGCATCTTTTATCAAAAATCCATTAACCATGAACAACAAATGGAAATGAAAATAACTATACTCAAATCCTAAAATAAAGCACAAAATCAGTACAAGAAAATGACATGGAGTCAGACACTGGCATATCTGGCACAGAGCCCCTAAAATACAATTTACATAACGTATATCCAAAAGAATTAAAATATTTGCTTTTACACTTTTTACACCTTCTTAATCCTCCCAAGCCTGAACTCCTGGATCAAAAAAATACCTACACTTTTTGTTTCTGTCTGTAACTACTTTCTTGGTTAAAAAGCTATCAATTTTTATTATAACATAAGTGATGCCTAAACCATATGCTTGAGCATAAAATGATGAGAAAAATATTCAAATTTGAATTTAATGTTTTGATCACAGAATACACCTAAAATAAAATGTTTGAGGAGGTCAAAAGTTCATAAAGTTTAATTCTAGTAAAAGGATAAATATAGGTCCCATATTTACCATTACTTTTTCTTTTAGAAAATTGTCATTAAATTGGCTTATAAAAAATCAAATCATGATATGCAAAAAAATTAATAAATACATGAGTTAAGATATCACATATTTTATAAAGGTATTATTAAACAGTATACTACAAACCTGTTTATTATAGTTTTCTTCATGAATTGAACGAAATCAGAAATTCTAAAATTTTAACTTGTGAAGCAGTGCTGTACAGTTTTGTACATGTTTAAATCTAGAGAATAGAGGAATTTCTAAATTCTGTTTACATTAGAGAAAACAGTTTGTTTATCTTAATTCTTCTAAAACAAAACATTACATATCAAACAGCAATAACTCTGACAAGAAATTTTCAGTGTTTATCTGAATAGATTTGTAAATTCTTTAGTTGTTATAATGTGAGTACATTATCTTGTAATTTAAACCATCACTTAGCTTCCCATTGATGTATTAGTAATTCCATTTAAATTAACCTTTTATTTACTATATAAGAGATCCAAAAGAAAATTTAAAATGTTGAATGGGAATTTCTATTATTGAATTAAAGTGCCTGCATCAATTACATGAAAAAATATTGTGGTAACTTATTATTGGCACAAAAGCTATCGATTTGTCAGTGTCACCTATGATATTTAACTAGACATATTTCGTGAGATTAACAAATTTCAAAGACTGACCCAAGTGCTCAGTGTTGAATACAGAACATATGCTGCTTGATCTCAAAATGAGATGAAACATATTGATTTCAGGTGCAGTACAAAGGGAACTTTCTCACCAGTAAAAGTCTCGGGTTAGCATTTATATTGTTGTCTTAATTTCAATTTTTTTTCTCTTATTTCAATAATCCTTGAGATGGAAATATAAGAAGGAAAATAATCATGGAATTCTATACATCAATTAAATTCCAAAAATATATTTGAAGATTTTCTCAATAACTTAGGAAAATTTCAATCAAAATTTAAATAGAATAAACATATGAAAAGGTTAAAAAAATGTATCTAAAACAATATGTTACTAAAATTCATACACAAATTTACAATGTTTAAACAAATAAAAAAGTGTGTCTAAGGGACATTTCCTTTCTAATGGCCATCAATCAAGACCATCTAAGAAAGAATCTTTTAATTCATTCATAATATATGCTGGATCACAATTCAATTTCATGGTTATGATACAAACTGAATGCTTGTGGTCTCATTAATTGTTAAATAAAACTTACCAGTGTGGAATATTTTTCTCTCTTGGATGAGACTGTGCAATGTTTCATACACAAGTTGGTTGCTAGGAAGCTGAGTACCTTGGTAACATTTTTTAAGCTGTGCTTGTATAATGTCCACAGTGGCTAAAATCTGTTTGTTGTTGAGGTCGAGAATAATTAAGCAGAGTATTTCTGGTAGGGGGATAAAGTGATTTTGTGGAACTTCCAGCATATTTATACTGCTTACATCACCTGAAAAAAAAGGAAGACATAATTAATGGAGTTCATTGACTGCTTTGTCTTCACTACCTATATTACAAGTACGAATCCAGGAATGCAGGGGATTGACACCCCTCCTTTTTATTGGAAAATTTGTCACTTCCATGTGTAAAAAATTGACAACAATTGGCAAATAATGGTCCTAGCACCCCACCTTTTCTTAGGGAACCCTGACTGGCAGCCCTCATTTTCAAAGTGTCTGGATCTGCTTAATTGGACTCTTGTTAGTTATAGAAGGCAGCCAAGTAACCAAATGCTAGATGAGCTTGAATGTGGCTAATTAAATTTTGAGGATGGCCTATTCAAATACATTGGCCACATCATTTGTCTCTGCCTTTAACAGTGTGGCTAACGCAAATTTTCTACTACAGCTAACACAGGGACTTCCTTTTATTTGAGGCCAGTTCTGATTCCTTCCTTCTTTGGATGTATTTCTAAATGGACCATATTGATACAATGACAAGATGAAACATACATGAGATATGATGGGATTTGTCTACAAGTACTTACTATATATGGTGTCTACATGTAACTGTAAACAATTCCTATTCTTATTTGCTTTGGCAATTTTTTTCTGTTATTTATGGTGTTCAATGTAAAAAAACCTAGCAAAAATGAGACTGAGTTTTCTTCAATTGACTTCAAATATAAAGAATGTAAATACACATTGTATCAACTGCCTTCAATGTTCAAATAAATTATATACTGGTATGACAAATCAAAAACACTGAAGAGCTTATAAATAGTATGCACCCTATCCAATACAATGCCATAAAATATAGTCATATGACATTTTTATATGATAACAAAGAAATACAAAGATATTTATTGAAGTAAATTACAATAATTGACACCATTTTTAGGTGAAATTACAGCTGACAAATGACTTGTAAAGGGACATGTTAGGATTACATAAGATTAAAGACAATATACATGCATATCTTTGTCTGTCCCAGAAGCTCATAGTAAGTTGTCATACCTTGTCATGCTTATTTAGTTGGCTTGAATGTGATGTGATTATTTTGTGTTCATGAAGCATTCTTTCATTAGTGAAATAGTAAGAAAATCGATCATAAAAATTACACAACAAAAAATACACATGTATTACAAATAATTGAAATCTATATACCGGTACATATTGTAGAAATTCATGTTCATGTACAGTGTACATGCAGTAGGCATTATGGTAACACAACTGTCGTTGTAATTACCTGTAACAGACTTAAAAAAACATATATCTGGTAATTTCATTTCTTAAATTTGAGGCGATTTAAAACAGTTTTGTGCATTGAATTTTTACTAAAATTCCATATACATGCATCAAGCATAGCATTTCCAAGATGTTCTAGTAACTAGCCAACGAAAAGTTTTATTTCATTTGAAGGTCAACAAATCTTGACATAAATATAGAAAGTATCTTCATGATAAACAACTAAAAACACAATGTCAGATGCTGATTTCAATATGATTTTAGAAAGTAATCAACAATCACAGCAACAACAAAAATATTTGGCAAAGTTACAAATAGGAATAATGGCTTTCAAGTGCCTAGAAGGTACAGAATATGTTCATCATGCATTAACATGAAAGCTTCCAAGATCCAGCCTAAGATAGGGCTCTAAAGCAATGTCTGGATTGACGCTGGTAAGTGCTATGTCAATGTATATTCAAGAAGATTAATGCAAGAATGTATATCAAGATAACTCTACAAATATACAACAATATGGGCCACATAAATATTAGCAAGACTGGGATAAGTGACTTGCATTTAGATCTATGCCAATAAATTTGACAGGAAATCTAAGGTGATTTAATATTATATTGATCATTCTTACATATCTTATGACTGTTTCTTATTCAATATCTGTTTTAATCCCTGTTTATACTTGAATGAAATACACAGAAAATCCAGGCTTTTAATTTTAAAAGATGACTTAGGCTCCAATTTGCCATAAATATCACCAGATTTTACAGTGAAAACCTTCTACATGTTTATTGATTTACCATTTGAATGGTAAAACTCACTAAACATATATCAGTAAGATGATGAAAAGGCTGAAATCCATAACCTACAAAATAACATCTATTTTCATTCTCCAGAATGTTTTTGAATGTTGAAGTTTAATGCACATAAATATGAGCAAAAAAACAACATAAAATCGATAGTTGGAAAGTTTCCACACGTCATCTGCTTTCGATATGAAACAAATCATTTAATGCGAGGAATTCTATTATCAAGTTTGAGTACAGAGTAAATTTCTTAATTGGAAGCAGTGCCCAACAAATTCTGTTATTTCACTTCATTACACATTTTATCAACAAGTTTTATCCCTTGTGAGTTATTGGAAGCAAATCAAATACCAGAAAACAATCTGCACAGAAAAAATAACTTATCTATACCATACAGATCTAAATGCTTTCTTTTTGTACAAAGCAGTATGTTACTAATTCATTGATTTACAAAACCTTACTTAGTCATAATTAATCTAAATTAAATATAGTTTCTTTTAAAAGGCTGTAAATCTGCCTTACTCATGCATTTCTTAATTATTGAACAAACCCTGAATTTACTGCAAGTGCAATTTTAGTTAAACTTAGATCACACTGTTATAATCATATAATTACCTGTATACAGTCCAGAGTGACAAAAACAGGTCATACATGTACTTGACATTCATGTGAAAAGGCTGAATTATAACAGAAATTGAGTGAAGTTGGTTATTTAGTAATTAAGACCCAGACTACAGGTGATAATGCTTTAAGTGACAGGTGACCAAAATGACAGGTGTGCAGTCAGATAATCCTTAAACTAGATAATAGATAAGTATATTAGAGACAGTTCATAACATGCTGGGTGATTTACTGGAAATCTTGTCCTTAATTGTCTGAACTCTTCAGGACTAACTATGATTGTCAAAACCTTACGGGATCAAAGGACATACATACTGTGTACACTGACAAGAACATCTATATTTAAATAAAAGAATGGGAAAGGGGTACATGAATATTATAACTGTAAAAAATGCTGTTGAACAGTTTTTCTTTGAATACACTTGGGTATATATCATTTACAGTTGAAAGCTAAGTTCAACAAAATATAAAACAGAAGCCATTCTTTTGAGGTGAATGACAGAAAATTCTGTGAGTAAAAATGCTACAGGGATTTCTTTAACATATCTAATAAGACTGAACATCGAAAACCTTATCTAACATGTATACATTCCAATACAATGAATATTATTGTAAACTTTAATTTTCAAACAGTCAAAGATGTTCTATTTGTATGCAATTACAAAGGTGAAATTTACACCTACCCTAAGGACAATACTATCAATATGATCAGATAAGTTATCTTACAGTGTAAACAAATAATCTAATATCAGGAAATGGAACATCCTTACCTCTTGGCTATTATTTTTACAAGGTGTTAATTCTTTAATCTAATTTTCATTGAAATGGATACCTTTTGTTCTTTTTATTTATGTTTATGGTTGAAAATTAAAACATCAAAGTGAATTGACATATGGCATATTTTTTTTACACTTGCAATAAAAATGTTAAACTGATAATTATATTTTACTAATTTCTTTCAACTTTATTTAAAACCATACTCATGAATTTACATAAAATGTATTATATTGTGCACATGTGTGTTTGTGTAAGCATTATGTTATAGTTTATTAACATTCTTCATATAAAATACAGTAATTTTGAATGTGAAGAAATGATGGATATTAAAGCTATGTAACAATATCACATATTCTTGTAAACATGCCCCAATTAGAATGACAATTTAGAGTAATTAAATAATTGAATTCAGAAACGCAGGGATCTTCTTTCTCTATCAATATAGCCCTTAAGTTAAGTAATGATACATGTACAGTACTTTGTACTTAAACCACAATACAATTCTAAAATTCTTCATTATTTTTTTTTGTATAATTTTTTTTTTAGACATGTACTTTTATATTTTTAAAATGACCAGCTGTCATTATTGAAATTAAAAAAAAACAAAAACAAAAAAGGGAAATTATTACTATTACCAAATGTATTTACCAATTTTCTCTATTTTGCAGTTGTGCGGGTCATTCAAAACTAATTTCTTTCAACTTTATTTAAAATCATACTCATGAATTTACATAAAATGTATTATATTGTGCACATGCGTGTTTGTGTAAGCATTATGTTATAGTTTATTAACATTCTTCATATAAAATACAGTAATTTTGAATGTGAAGAAATGATGGATATTAAAGCTATGTAACAATATCACATATTCTTGTAAACATGCCCCAATTAGAATGACAATTTAGAGTAATTAAATAATTGAATTCAGAAACACAGGGATCTTCTTTCTCTATCAATATAGCCCTTAAGTTAAGTAATGATACATGTACAGTACTTTGTACTTAAACCACAATACAATTCTAGAATTCTTCATTATTTTTTTTTGTATAATTTTTTTTTTAGACATGTACTTTTATATTTTTAAAATGACCAGCTGTCATTATTGAAATTAAAAAAAAACAAAAACAAAAAAGGGAAATTATTACTATTACCAAATGTATTTACCAATTTTCTCTATTTTGCAGTTGTGCGGGTCATTCAAAACTCGTCTTCCCCATGCCGTTCGAAGATTTTCCAAACAAATGTCACTACCTCCGAGTAAAACGGTACTTGGTTCTAAAAATCCTAAATACTGGAGACTTCTAATACTCTCGGATAACGCTGAGTTCCAGTAGCATGTGCTATTTCTCAACTGAAAATCGTCAAATATCTCCTTGCCATTCACGGCTTTACTATCACCGACAACAGACACGACCATTGCTAAACATTTTGAAGTGACGGGTGAAACCTGTTGCAAAATCTGCTTATTTTCTCGTCGACCTGCTGAATTTCCAGTCATATTGACAACTAAAGCCCTTTTCCCTACCCGCCACTACATTTAAACACAAGTAAACAAATACACGATGTTTTGTGTATACAGGTTATTAGTTACGCATCAACGGAGGACACCTGGCGGCAAGGTGCGCATCCAGGGAGATAATCTTAAACATTCTGCCGGAACGTTGTGCTCATTTAGGAACCGGTCAAAATCCATCGCCACATAAGACCAGTGCAAATAGCAGTAGGACAACTATTTAACATAATTCATTGTAATTGAAATAACTAAATGTATTCAAATAGAAATAGCTTGATATCAGTGCCTCAATTGTAAGATCTTTAATACACTGTATGTGTTAATATATTTTCAAATAAAAACTTTATAAGAAACCCATGATAGGACACTAACTTTTTTCTTTCCAAGTTGACATAGGACATCATTTTTCCCAAGTCAGATAGCCATAGGGATGCAACTTTTATTTAGGCTCGTTTTTTTTTTTTTTTTTTTTTTTTTTGCACCGGTCCTATGTGGCGATAAATTTTGACCGGTCCCTTAAAATGTATAAAATATATTTTAAATGAATGTAATTATGGTAATTACTGGTATGACAAATCCGTGTTAAGAAGTGTAAATCTGTCTAAAGATGTAAAGCAGTTTCTTCATGAAAAAAAATTGTTGAGGATTGGAAATCACATGATTCACATATAAGTGTGTAAATAGGCGGAATTTCTAAACCTGATTTTAGTTTTGAAAAAAAAAATACTGTGCAACCACCAGATTTGAATAATCCTATTAAATTTAGATGCGACAGTTACAAATAGCCAATTGAGGCTGGTAGATTTTTCAGTATCAATAGAGCTGAAAGAATTTGTGATCTTTGTAATACACAAGAAGTTGGGTTTAGGAGTTCCACTATATTTTTAACTGTAACTTTTAGTAAAATAAAGACACAAATTTATATAATAACAGAAATATTGTTAGTCTGTCAGATTTAATGAATAGTCACGATAAATATGTACATGTATTTGTCGGGTTGGCGAAATTTGGCAAAATTGTAATGTCTGTATTTAAATGATATATTAGATATATTACTCTTTCATCTGCATACAACTACTTCATGTGTATATATGTTAGTTCAAGCATTATTATTGTTTGTTAAATTAATTGTACTATTATGCCACATATGAGGCCAATCATTAGTGAAAATAAAAGTTGCAAGTTTCAAAGTTAAAAAAAACTAACTACCTTTCAAAAATAAGGGTGCTATATGGGGAAGCTCGCCTTCGATTCAGTAGTAATAGCAGTACGGGCGATTCAGTGGAGGATATAGTGTACATAGTGGTTTAACCTTTTTCTAGGGCAACCTTTCACCGGTGTTGTCTGCCCGTTAGGGGCGGATCCAGACACTTTGAAAAGGAGGCGTCTCAGCTGGGGTTCCTCAGAAATAGGGGATGCTAGGACAATTTTACTTATGAAAATGACAAACTTTCCAACGAAAAAGAGGTGCATGGGGTTGGCACCACATTTGATTTGAAAATTTGTCACTTTCATGTGTAAAAGTAATGACTAAGATTTAAAATTCAATTTAAAGAAATCACTGCGCGCGTGGATTATACGCCATCAAGCTGGTCAGGTCAAGAGGTGTTTGATCAACAATATGTTTGTCTATAGTGTGGTGGACGCTTTTGGCATTCCAAGGGGAACACATTGTGTTCCTCTTCTCGCTGACCCTTTCCTTCACTCTTACGAGGCTGACTTAATAGCTGATCGGATCCAAAGAAAGAAAAGTCGTTTAGCCAGATCCTTTGATCTCAGTTTCAGCTATATGGGTGACGTATTATCGTTTAACAATCCTAGTTTTGAGATTTTATACATCGCATCTACCCCAAAGAACTTTAGGTTAAATATACTACAGTTACTATGAAGTCAGCCTCATATCTTGACCTACACTTAGAGATCGATGACCAAACTTTTCGACAAACACGATGACTTTTCATTCCGTATTGTGAACTTTCATTTCATCTGTGGCAACATCCCTTCAGTACCTGCGCTTGGAGTTTTCATGTCACAACTTATACGTTATGCGAGAGCTCGTCGAAACTACACAGACTTTTTGTACCGCGCTAGACTTCTTGTAGTGAGGTTTCTGGAACAGGGTTATGTTGCTTCAAGATTGAAGTCATCACTACAGAAGTTGTATTGAACTCGTGGATCGAACTACGGTGTATACATGAGAACCGATTTGTTCAACGTGTCATAATTTTCCTTTCCTCTTTCGACTTCCCCGTTCTTGACTTTTTATGAGCAACTCGGCGGGTGTTCTAGAAAATCAGAGGACGCTTACCCTACCGGTGCACCTGGTCTATATGCTCCCAGTTTTTAGTGGAGTCTGAGTTGCTCATTTACGTTTGTTGCTTTGTAGATGTTATTTTATGTTCTTTGTTGTGTGTCTGTTTTCATTGTATGGTCTTAGTCCCTGGATTATATTCTCTTGATTTACGCTTGAATTTTGCTTCCCTTGATTACTCTTACTTACACATTCAAAGGTCGGAACAAAATCAGGTTAGAAAAAAAAAACAAAATATATGACAAACTACCTATATCATATGTTATCGTTTACATTATACATTTAATATTCTATGTAAGAAAAGAAGACAATAATGAAAGTTTTAATCAATTAAAAATGAACCTATAAATTCTATTCATACACGTGAGAACAAATTATATAGGCGAGCGCCAATTAAGAAAATAGCCATGGTTTGTCTGAAAATGCTCAATCCTTATTAAATAGTTATCTTAAAAACAGGAAGCAGTGTGTTAAATTGGTTCTATATGCAGTCTTTCCTTGGACATTTATGAAAGGTTCCACAGAGGTCAATTTTGGGACCGGTCCTTTTTAATATTTTTTATTAACGATATATTTCACTTTATTTAGAAAATCGACGTATATAATATATAACTGTGCTGATGACTATACGTTATCATATAGCAGCAATGATCTACAAGATATTGTAAACACTCTGGAGCAGGAGGGTAGTATTTTAATCAAATGGTTCTCAGACAATCATATGGAAGCCAATCCTAACAAGTTTCAGGCTATTGCAATTGGCAGTAAGACTCAAAAGGAGAACATTACTTTTAATTTAGATGGAAATGATATTCTATGTGAGGATGGGGTAAATTTGGTATTGAGTATATGGTAGGTTGTGACTATAAAATGGGGTTAAGAGCCGTAGTGTTTGGAAACAAATCTTATGCAGATGCTATGTATATTTTATTACTCAAACACCATAATACTATGGTACAGAGAACAAATTCAATACAATTCACGTAGATACATAATATGCATAAGGTAAGAAGTTGATTAGTGTACATATATTGGAAGGAATAACATTGAGTCACATTCATGATGAATTTCTATATACATAAATTTAGAGAACTACCCCGGAGACAACATCCAGAAGGTGGTGAGCTATTCATCAGAGCTTTAAATTTAATATTTGGTCTTTTAACTCATCCCCAAAATCTCCCGTTTTACATAAATGACATTTTCTATTTTCTCTACTTATATTTTGCCAACGCCCACCTTCAATGGGAAGGTCATTATTCAAGGTTCTAAATCTACAAAGACCAATAATATTTTTGTCATCTAAACTTCTGAAATAGTTTTCAATTCCAAAATCTTCTTTATACAATCTATAATTCAGAGGTTTATGTGAGTTTTTCACTTTTGAGTTCCACGACTGTTGAAATTGGTCTAAAAGGCTTTGCTTAATTGTCAAAAATATCCCAGATGCATTATGTTCGTGTTGTTCGTTCCAAACAAAAGACAAACTACACTCATCCAGTACTGATTTAATCTGTTTTACCCAGAATATTGTATCGCCGTTTTTTTAGACTAAAATTGGAGGTAGTTTTCAGTAACTAGTTTAAGACAAAAGTTAGTGACCCTCAGTTTAATTTTTAATTCCAATAGATATCTGCCTAGTTCCCCGTAAAGCGTAAAATATGGGGTTGACTTTTTGACATGCATTTGGGTCTTACAAAATTTTAGATGCACCCTTTCTATAACAGTATTATTTTCAATGCCCCAAACTTCGCAACCGTATAAGAGAGTAGGTTGTATAACTCGGTCAAATAAATCTAACTGGCATTCCAGAGATAAGTTGTGTAATCTGCATTTACGTAGAACATTGTACATGGCTCAATTTGCCTTTTTTACGTTTGCCTTTTTCGCTTTTGAAAAGCTACCTGTTCTTGACAACGATATTCCTAAATAATTGAAACTATCAACCGTATCAAGAGATGCATCATTGTACATTTTACTTAAAACTTAGTGTTTAAGACATCTTTCCTTTTGAAAAAAAAAAAACAAACAAACAACTTTACTTTTGCTAACACCAACTATAAGTTTCTACAGTGTGCAATAGTCATAAAGTGCATCAAGTTGTTTACGTAGATCGGATTCTGATTCTGATAGAAACACCGTGACGTCAGCATATAAAAAAAAATTAACAAATGAAAGAGTTCAGTTTCATTTTCTTCTGTTAGAAGATTCAGTCCATGAATGTTTCGATTCTTGAAAAAGTCTCCTAAATCATTGACATATATTAAGAGTATAGGTGACAAGTTTTTTCCTTGTCTGACACCTATGTTACAAGGAAAGAAATCGGAAAATATTCTGAACCTGAAAAAAAAAAAAAAAAAAAAAAAAAAACACACACAGACCCTTCTATAAGTTTACGTTATCTTCCCTGTATCAGTTTGATCCGATGGACCAGTGTAGCGAATAGAGTCGTCACATTCTGAGACGTTGTATAATATTGATTTGTTGTGACATGCATCATTAATTTGATCCTCTAGCTATCCTACATAATAACACCTAGACGAACTGTCCCGTACTACCATACATCGTGTACTAAGTTACAGCCCTAGATTAATCCTACGAGGAGGAATGACCCGGCCAGCGAAAGCTATATTTTTATATAGCCTAGCTGGCCGATGGTCTAGGGCGCTGGACTTAGTGCAGGCGGTGTTGCCATAGATGTCACAGCGGTAGGAGTTCGAGTCCCGCGGAGGGAACGACCAAAAATTTGCTTCGCAAATTTGACAGTTCTAAAATCGTTGGGAATTTTTCAGACCCTTCTATAAGTTTACGTTGTCTTCCCTGTATCAATTTGATCCGATGGAGCAGTGTAGCGAATAGAGTCGTCACATTCTGAGACGTTGTATAATATTGATTTGTTGTGACATGCATCATTAATTTGATCCTCTATCCTACATAATAACACCTAGATGAACTGTCCCGTACTACCATACATCGTGTACTAAGTTACAGCCCTAGACTATTCCTACGAGGAGGAATGATCCGGTCAGCGAAAGCTGTATTTTTATATAGCCTAGCTGGCCAAGTGGTCTAGGGCGCTGGACTTAGTGTAGGCGGTGTTGCCATAGATGTCACAGCGGTTCGAGTTCGAGTCCCGCGGAGGGAACGTCCAAAAATTTGCTTCGCAAATTTGACAGTTCTAACATCGTTGGAAATTTTTCAGACCCTTAAAACAATTACACCAGACACAATTAAAATGCAGACACTGTTTATATTCAGTTAATCTTTAAATTCCACAAGAATCCATACAAACAACGTTTCATAGCTGGATCTGCAAAATGTACCACCAAACCTCTTTCAAAACTTTTAACTTCTATACTCACAACTGTCAAAGAGGGTCTGCAGTCCTACCACAACACTTGTGACTCCCGTAGTGTTATTAATTCAATGTGGATCCTGAACAATTCGAAAGATCTTTTGGAGACAATCAGTTCAAAACTAATATCTGAATATAATAACATTGAAACATATGATTTTTCAACACTGTATACTTCTATTCCCCATACTCAGTTAAAATCCCGACTTAAAAACATTATACATCGTTGTTTTTTTTTCTTCCAAAAAAGATGGTACACCTAGATACAAATATATAGTTCTTGGTAGAGATTCCTCATACTTTGTAAGAAATAATTCCAAATCATCTTCCAAATATACAGAAGAAGATGTTTACAAAATGCTGGAATTTTTAATGGACAACATATTTGTCCAGTGTGGTGGACGTGTTTTTCAACAAACGGTCGGCATTCCAATGAAAACAAATTGTGTTCCTTTACTTGTTAACCTATTCCTTCACTCTTATGAGGCTGACTTTATAGCTGATCTGGTCCGAAAGAAAGAATATCGTTTGGCTAGATCCTTTAATATCAGTTTCCGCTATATAGATGACGTATTATCTTCAAACTATTCTAATTTCGGGGATTTGATACATCGCACCTACCCCAAAGAACTTGAGGTGAAGGATACTACAGACACTGTGAAGTCAGCCTCATATCTTGACCTACACTTAGAAATCGATGGTAAAGGAAAACTATTGACTAAACTTTACGACAAACATGATGACTTTTCATTTAAATTGTCAACTTTCCTTTCATCTGTGGCAACATCCCTTCAGCACCTGCGTATGGAGTGTTCATAGCACAACTCATACGTTATGCCAGAGCTTGTCGAAACTACGCAGACTTTTTGTATCGCGCTAGAACTCTAACAAATAGGCTTCTGGAACAGATTTATGTTGCTACAAGATTGAAGTCATCACTACAGAAGTTTTATGGTCGTCATCATGAACTCGTGGATCGTTATGGTGTATCCATCTGCACCATGAAAACTGATTTATTCAACAGGTCATAGTTTTTCTTTCCTCGTTTGTCTACCCCGGACTTGACTTTTTATGAGCAACTCGGCGGGTGTTTCTAAAAAAGCAGAGGACGCTTACCCTACCGGTGCACCTGGTCCATGCTCCCAGGTCCGAGTTGCTCATTTGCTTTTGTTACTTCGTATGTATGATTTTAGTTACTTTATGTTCTTTGTTGTGTATGTCTGTTTTCCATGCCTAGTCTTTGTCCCTGGATTACATTCTTTTGATTACCGCTATAACCTTGGTTCCCTTGATTATTCTTATAACAAAATGTCACTTTAATTAACTGGTAACACAAATTAACTCAATAACAGAAAGGAATGCATATGTATATTGATGTTCTATGTCTAATTATGTCGATAAATGAAGATGTTTCACCCCGAAAAAAGTTCGTCCTGTCAAGATTGTTGATATATCTCCAAATTAATTTAAAATATCTATACATCAAAATGACGCACAAATTAAAAGCTTTAAGAATACGATAAATATTTTTGACAGACTTATAATGAGTAAATTTCAAATATTTTATGTCTTGTAACCATACCCCCGTAAAAAAACTGCACAAATCACTTAAGAGAAAGAGTGTGTTTTGTCAAGATATTTCCCCTTTAACTTTCTTAAAATTAAATATTTTTTATCAAACTATATCGTTTAATACAGGCTTTACGAATATGTAAATCTTTGTTGACAGACATTTATCACTTAAAAAAACTTTGTTTGTTCCCACATCAAATACCAAATTGAAAATTACCTGATAAGAAAATTGCGATGAAAAGAGGGACATGTTGATGAATAAAGTTCATTTTTCATAAAATGTGTCATGTTTGTCAAATAATGTTTACTTATTCTTAAAGTTCATACTAATAGGTACATTTTGATATAAATATTATTTCATTTTGAGTCAGTTAAAGTGGAAAAATCTTGGCAGGACGGACTTGTTCTGTTACGCGATTTGTGTCGTTTTTATTACGGGGGTACGGTAAGAAAACATCAAATATATGGATTTTAATTCATGTCCTTCATGTCACAAATCCTTAACATATTCTCAAAGCTTAAATTTTTGCTATATTTTGATTTACGGTGTATATGTTTTTGAAACATGTTCAGAAATCAATTCAAAATCTTACAGGACGAAATTTTTTTTAACAGCAAAAGTTCGTCCTTCCAAGATTTTCGTTTTATTATTTGACATTTTCCAAAAAACTTTAAATCAGTTAAAAGCACTTTTATTCTTCTTTAGAAATCCTTTTAATTTTTTGAATGCCATTAAATAAAACAAAAGTAATATCCAAAAATGTATTGGAAAATGTCCGTCCTGTTTTTGGACCAACCCCTCGATCTTCCGGTGAAAAAATCACTGTAACAGTGTCGATCGTGTCGATTTTAAAAGAAACGTGTTTTAATTCATATATAACCTGTATAAATCACTGATTTAAGACTTTCAACAAAGAAAGATATTTGAATACTACGACTTTCAGGGTTAAGAAAGTATTTTACAAATTAATACTTGTAGAAATGTAAAAGAAAGATGTTAAAGCAATTTGAGCAAAGAAAGATACGTACAAACTGCAAGTTACAGTGCTGGAAAATGCATTTCACGAATTAACATTTAAACAATCGTCGATTAACAAAAAAAAGAAAACACAGAGAACAAATGAGCAAGACTAGTAACAAAGTTAAAAGATACGCATGAACATATTTATGGCGGATATCTCATTCCATACGTTAATACCTTTTCCCGCGTTTTTGTGTTTTGAAAAGCAGCAATATAAGGACGAATCAACCACGGTCTTAGGTTTTAAAAAAATATTTGAATATGTTTTTGCGACAAAAACATAAGTTTTTTATGTTCATATGGCGATAAAAAATGCGGGTCGTTTGATATGGAAACCTCCATTATTTTACAAAATTATGCGGTTTTTTTTTTTAAATTCTTGAGAACTTCTAGAAAGGTAACGTTAAAAAAATGATTTAACTTGGTTGAATAACAGTTTTGATATAATTTTGAAATATAGTTTCTACTTAAACGACATTTTTTTGCAGTAAAAAGTAAAAAAAAAATGACCACTTCCCATATTTACGACCAAGCAATTCTAAAAGAACGATTAAAGGCCTTTCCAAAGATATATAATAAAGCCGTGTGTTAGGTAGGTGCATTAAAAACCTCGAAATCCCTTGTTCGGTACACTCCTAAAAGTAAACATGCAATAACGACGTGATTGATAGGTTATACCGGGTCATCACTTATAGTACGTGTCCCTTACGTAGTAGAACTCCCGACCTGCGTAAGGATTAGTCTTTAAAGTGACTTCTCTCACGAGGTTTTATAGATGTGAAAACCAGTGATTTGGAACTATTTAAGACACGAAATGCTCATTTCTAAATTTCGTTTTTATAATACCACACAAAATTTGCGGTCGTATTTATAATGGTATATTAATATATTATAAACATCAATCCACTTGGAACACTAGCGTAACTCCGTACTTACTGACATAGTATCCAAACATTGTGTGCACAACATTACCTAAAACAGAACATACCTTTTAGAACTGCAGAAAGGACGATATCGTGGTGTGCCATTAAAGAGGCGACTTTGTAAAATGTGTAGCTGATAACCTTGGAGCCAATGAAGACAAAACATTTTATGTTGCAGTGTCCACGGTATTCAGGACAGCGAGAAACTATGCTTAGAAACTTTTAACTTCGCAATAACTGTGACATGTCTAATTCATCTGCAATTGATAAACTTAAACTTTTGCTAAATATCGACGTCTTTGTATCAAAATTTATTGATTACTTTGAAATTGTATAACACGGCCACTCCACCAAAGGAAGGCTGGTGTTGACTTTAGGCTTAGGCTTGAACTTTTTTTTAATTAGAAGCAAAAAACGGGCATGGATCAAGCATTTTTCTTATGTTCGGACAATATCTTGAATAAAAATGAATGGATTTCATATGAATTATTACAAGGTGCAATACCACCAAAGATCGACGACAGGGATTGATTTTTGTTTATTTTTTTTAAATTTCTGGATAAAAGTTTGAGTAAAAGGCCTAGGGAATGAATCGCTATGGAGTTGTACCACAAGTGCCATACCCACAAAGGGAGTTACGTTTTGATTGATTTTGGAGGTTCCAAAAACGAAAGTGACCGCTTCAATTCTGGGTAATTATAATTCAAAGCTGTATCGTTTGAATGGAGTACCCATACTTGCCCCAACTGTTCAAGGTTCGACCTCTGCGGTCGTATTAAACTGCGCCATGTGAAGCATTTGATTTCATATGGAGTAGTCGCCAAACTCTCTGGGTGCTTTCTCTCTCATGAAACCCTTTTACGTACCTTTTTATGTGTAGATAGCATTTTGTTTTAATTTTATCATTTTATGAAGAGACTTCGATCTTGCTTTTAATTTTCTCACATTGTTAAATGTTCTTGTCGTGATATAGCACTGGTCGCCGAAACGGCATTTAAAACACAACAATCAATCAATCAATCCATCAATCTCTCCTGAAGCTGCGTATTACATATTTTATAATCCCCGAGGACTTAAGAGCCGCAGCTGCGAAGTACTGAGAAAAAAAAACTTCTTTTTTTTCAAGTTCATTTGTAATGATATAAAGTAAAGCCTTTTAATTTACTTAAAGTAATTTTCTGTTAAAATCTCTCAACCAATTTTCAGACCATTTCAGTAGTTTTTTTTTTAAGATTCGAGCTCCGCGTATTTTGTATCATCAACTGATATCTGCGACGGACAACCAAAATGATTTACTATCGGCAAATAATCCTGCCAAGCTATCCAAATCATCGGCAATGTCATATACAGAGATTAAAGAAAAGTAAATATCCCAAGACCGAACCTTGGGGAACTCTTGCGTTCGCGTTGACGTATTTGATTCAAATAGCTCTGTAGCCATATGGGCACATGTTCATCGATTCCATACGATTTTAATTTTACTATTAGTTCCTTGTGTCATACCTTATCGAAGGCTTTGGGTATGTCACGGAACACAGTGCATTTATTATTATGTGATTCACAGATATTGTGGTAGATCTCAATGAGTTGGTGTACTGTACTGTGACAAGCCATGAAACCTGACTGAAACCGATACAACAGTGAATTAGAAACAAGAAAATTGTAAAGGTATTTGTGTGCTACTCTCTCAAATACCTCACCAGTGCGACTTAGAAGGGCAATAGGACGATAGTTCGAAAGAAGAGACTTATTTCCACTTGTCTTCCATAAGATGACGGTTTTGGTCCCTTTGACTCCTTGTTACCCGGTACTCAACAACAGAGAGAAATATTGAAATGCAAGCATGTACTTACAGAAGGATTCTGATGGGAAAATTCTAAATTGGTCCCTTGTCAACTCAAAAACAGCAAGAGACATATGAAATCTGATTGAAAAATATGCATGCAGGGATTTCCATAATTCCTGGTTCCTCCAACAAACAAAATTCAAAATCGGACAACTAATTTAAAAAAGTTTATTTTTAGGGTGTGACCCCATTTTGACACCAATGGATTGGGATTGCTATATTTGAAAACTGTGAAATATTCTCAACACTATATTTTGTAAGGAACAAATTTAAAAAGTTGTCAAAAATTGAATGAGAAATATACCTTCTATATAAATTTTAAATAAACATCTATTTTACCCCCTGTTGGCCCTTTCTTGTAGAACTTTTGAGTCTAAAAAACATCCATTTTTCATGAATGCAATCTCATTACACTAAATATTAAGATAAAAATATATAAAAATGAAACGTTTACATTGATTAAAAGTACAATTCACTTAAGTTTCCAGTGCATTGCTGAAAGGTTTTTGATTTTTAGTCCAAAAATTTTCGTAAGAAGTTCCATTACTACGAAAAATCGGGGGGAAATGTTAATCGAGACATATCCCGCCAAGTCGCTGTTACTCAAAATTTGATAGTGAATGCAAAATGGCATATGCATGAAAGATATCCATATAGAAAATTGGATGTATTATTGAGTTTAATGGTGTTAGGTTTATTGTTTACACATGTTGAAGACCTTTCGGTGATATCTGAAAGGATTTAGGTTATACTGTTGGATTCGTTACGTTTCACCATATCCATTCTTTTTTCTATGGAAGTGCTTTGTTAGTGACGCTAATCTGCAACTAGACACTAAATACATGTACATAGCTAAGTTGTTCATGTTAAACAGACCTAGTAAGAAATCCAAATAATGGGAGCAAATGCAGGAAACCAATACGTAATGCATGTAATGCATACCAAATATGATTGTAAAACGGAACACGAAAATTTTAATGTTGACGCTGGAAAAGCAATGTCTTACTTTCTATCGCAGGCCAGAAAAAAAATCGAAAATATCATCTAAATTTTATAAATCTAGTGGCAGAAGTTTTTAGTTATTATGCGAAGTGCAAATGATGGAAGTGTCACAGACAAACTGAACTTACACCAGCATACCTTACAACCAGTCTAAAAAGATGGGACTATATAAATCAACCATGGTCTACTGAACATGATACGGTACCTTGTAGAAAAAAAATCATAGATATATGCACTATACTCAAGTTATTACGACGACATCAAATATTCATGGAAAATACACTTTTCTATGCTTCTTTCTAATACCAAATTGCATTTCAATTTTCTGGCCATTACCCAGTGGTTTAGCCAAGATTTTGAAACCACTGGTCACTTCTCCCAAATTTTAATGAAAATCATATGAAAAATGACTAATTTTGTATCTTTTTGGGTTAAACTGATTAGTCAATGATTAAAAGTGACTAGCTCTAGCTAAATGCGTTACCTCCCATTGAAAATTCGCTAGTTCACCCTCAGAACTGAGAAATATCAGTCTGCTGTAGATGAAACTAATGACATTTGACCACATAATTATGAGAGAACCAAATATAGTGATTCTTGCCTCATCCTCACTAGACAAGGGTTTCAGTCCTGTCCCTCTCCAACAAGACCGGAACTCTTGGCTACTGAAAAAGATATTCTTGTCTAAGAACACAACTTGCTGAATACCAGAATTAAATACACTATAACAGAAATGATGAGTTTTAATATTTACAATTGATTATTTACATCTGTTAAACAGTGGATAAAATGGTCATTACATACATACTTTATGAAAATGCATTTCTTAATTCTTACACTATCCTACACTGTTTATAGAGAAATTTTCAAATGCTGCTTAAGAACTAACTTCAGTCTGGTTTTTATCACTGATATCTTCCCCTTATTATTCATGCAAAATACATGCTTACAAAGTGTTCAGAAAAGTACAACTGTTTCAAATAGATAAACTGCTGAATTATAAAAGAGCTGAGACAGGCAGTGAGCTTCAAGGGGCAAAGCTTGATATTACAAAAGTGTTTCTACTACATTTGAACACTGAATGTTGATTGTGATTAATTGTTTAACATAGTAAATCTATCTCTCCATTTAGAATACATTTTCAAGTCATCACACTAATAACATACGGATAGAACCTATATTTCAAGTTTTACAGTACTTCACATTTAAGTAACACTGTCTTTAAATAAATTTTTTTTAAAAATATTGTTAGTAACTGAAATGATAAAATACAGGCTACTGATAGAATATCTTTTATTTTGGCACCTAGTACTAAATGTAAATGTATTCACCAAAAAGCCATGTACCAGTACTTATCCCTACCACATACTATAATCTATATTTCAATTTTGTGATTATGGTGAATTACAAACATGACATGTGACAAAACATTAGTGGATTTCTCAATGTGATATGAATGCAATGATTAAGGGTTGAAATGGTTTTGTTTGCCACAACAGTAAATGAAAATTAGACACATGGTTTTAAAAGAAATTAAGACTTTTCTTTCAAATCATATTATTCTAAAACATAAATTTTCAGTAGTGTAAAATAGGAGAAATATGACTAAAACTTCCTCCTAAAAAATGAAGACTTGAATCATTGTTTTGTATAGTCCTGAAATACCTTGACTGAGTTTCAGAAAAAATATTTCGAATTAAAAATGTCCTAAAATTTGTGATATTTTTCCCAAATCTTAAATTTCGAGTGATCATTTACGTAGTTTTTCTAATAAAACTTATCAAAATTACACAAACAAAATTATTATTAAAGATCTTTAACTCATTATGCATAACAGTATCAATAAAAAATCCCTTAGTGTGCAGTAACAAAATGCTCACAAGTGGCTATAACAGACTCTCATTTTAAAATATTTAACGATACTCTTAAACAGACCTAAGCAGCCAACACAGGTCTAAAAAAGTTTTATTTTTACAACATACATTGCAATGTAATTAGTATATAAACCAAAGATTTGTGAAGAAAGCCAGCCTCTCGAAATTAATTTATTCTATACAGTCAATTACACAATTCATTCATTCTTGAAACACCACATACACCAGTCATACAAGTTAAATATATGTATATGATAAAAGATGAATCACACAGCAGCATAAAATATGTAATAAACCATTCATTGAAAGTATTGACATTCAAAAGCTTAAAACATCCATCAGCGATAAAAAAAAAATTAGAACATTCAACTCTCAAACATCAATATAAATTTAATCTACTCACTTTCTGTTAAGTTTTTAGAATGAGGTTAATATTACATGAGAGTTATTTGTTTCTGTACTGTTGATTATTGTAATAAGATAATTTTATAATGGGCATTTCGAACAGAAATTTCAGAATCTAAAACTTATAGTAGTCAATATTTACCAGAGAAGTAACTACCTTATGAATTTTACATGTTACAAGCAATTAATCATCTACACTTAACCCTTTCTCAATGAACCTGATTGTCACAAATACTTCATAAGGCATAATTTTCTTGGATGATCACAAAACTCCTTGAAAAATGGCCTCACATGAATAAATAATTATTCAGACTTTGCAAAATAAGATTTTTGATCTATCAGACCAAACCACAGCTTTTGACATTTTTCCCTAACAATGATAAGAAGAAAAAGAAAAATTTCTGCTGGATCAAATGATATTGTCTGACATTCATCATTGCTTTTGGTCAGATACATTTTGCAGGCCAAAATTTAAAACCAGGTTACATGTTTTGTATCAGATTATCTATTTTCACAAAGACGAGAGTACTTAATATACTACTATTGAATCCACATCAATACTGTGAACGAGTAAGAAGTGTAGCTACAACATAGTATTTTACACTTTTACATAGATCCTATCTCAGTATATGTAGTTGCTTTAAATCACAATAGTGAATTTCACTGACAAAAGAAAACAAGCATATCTATTGCAGCCCAGATAATTTAATATGGTTGTTTACAATGATCACATGTTTAATGTTTGTCTTTGATTATTTCAATGGTACAGCAAGGGTTTTCTTGCTGAAGAGATCTTAACAATGTTAACAATGAAAGCACTCACTTACATTTATAACTTAGCACACAATAATGATTCATTTAGACACAAATATATCACATTTCGCAGAGAAAAATTGGCACCATTGCTGTCCAACAATTTTGATTCAGCACTGTTACTTTCTGTTATGCCTTGATGAGCCTGTTCTTGCGGGCATATCACCATCTTTGGATGCACTACCTCGCCTCATTGCTGAATTAACACCTGTTAGACCTGCCTGCATTGGGGCTGTTGATATTCTTGTAGCATCCCTTTGGATATCAGCACCTGTAGGAATGCCTCGATGGAGACGTGTGCTAGTTCTTCTTTCTCGTTCCCTAGAGTATGGTCTGGGAGAGTCAGCTGTAAACAATAAAACAAAATAACTTCATCAACATATAAAAAATAGTAATCTGATAGTCTTGAACTAATTGAATACTAATTTACATATTAATTTTTTGTAGCTATTATGCAAACACAACATATTCTTTCATTGTGAGGAATTATTTTTTGTGGTACATTTTGCGCCATATAAATTAACAGAATATCATACGCATATGCATATTTAATTTTTTTATTAGGGTTTCTAGGCTATAATACTATGATCTACTTACTAAAGTGGTCTCAAATCTTATATATATATACTTTTTCTTGAAGGTGAGAATACTGTATACAGGATGATTTTCATGTGTTTTTGGCCAGAGAACAAAAATACCCAATTTACAAAAAATAAATAATTTAAAAAAAAAAAAAAAAAAAACAATTGCAAAAAAAACCCATACAAATATTCCAGTGAAGTTGAAGACTATAAGTAACATAGGAATTGAGAAATTTAAGTATGTATTAATACACCATCACAGAAAGTTACACAAATTTACATTTTATAAATTTGTTTTTTTGCTAGTGAATCATGATTTCATACCTGTGCATGCAGACAGTAATCACAGGTATTGACGTCAATTAAAAAATATTTAAATACAATGAGGGGAAAAAATTAAACAACAAAAATGTCGATCTGCCAAAACCACCCAATGATGTAAATAGAGATTATTGATCTAGATGAAACCTACTTCAAGATAAAATTAAACAAAGTCAATGCAGTTTTATGAATTTATTACCACTGTCTAGCTTATCTCTTTCAAAAACCATAAATATTGCACAAAATTAATACTAAATGTCCTAGCATAACACTTCCTCACAACAATTCTAAGATTCTCATACAAATGTTATCTTTACTCCACTCATTCATACCTCTCTCAATTGACCTTCAATGAGATTCAGATGGCAAAAAACAAAATGATCCTGATTTTAAATTGCTATAATAACCAACATGAGATGATGACACACACACTCATAATACTTTTCTTTCTCATACTCTATAACAAAAAAAAACCCATACTTTTCACAGTATTGTCAACTGTCACATATCATACATTTGGTGAAAATACGACCTTTTTAAACAAAGACTGGTCTACATCAGAACAGCACAATACCCAAAATATATTAACAACAAATGCAATAAATCAAATCATCAAAATTACAAATAAAGCAAAACTTTTATGGCCATCAATGTAAGACTTAAAAGAGATGAATAAATTTGTAGGCAAACATTCTGAACTTCAGAACTTAAAATTTTCTATTATTGCTAAAGAAAAATAGTTTTTAATGAAAGTCAAGGAATTTCTAACCATATGCAACTTTCCAGTCAAGCATCCAAGTCTTGAATTGGGGATTTAACAACATATCTGAATATCATGAATTTTCTATATAATTTGGAGTTGAAATCATAATAAATCTGTATGAGAGGTATTGTATTCCCAAGGACTTCAGTCCAATGAAAACTCTTTAAGGTGGATTATCTCAAGGAGTACCTCAGGAGGGGGCAACAGTTGTTTTATGAAACAAAACTACAGTATTCAAATACCAACCAAATTGTTTTGCCTACAGCTGACAACATTACATTAATATGTTTCTTGCATTAATAAAATAATAATCAAACCAAATAGAGCAGCAACATAAATGCTTTCTTTCGTAGCACCTTAATCATTCAGAAAAAAAAACTTGCAGCAGTTGCCACAAATTAAAGTCAAGCACTTTTTTCACAGTCACAAAACAATCTGATAAATGACAGACATCAATGATGAATTCAGACCACAATTTCTTATAATCTTCTCTCATACCTATTTATCACATTCACAACATTGTCTACCACAGTTATTTATTGCTTTGATGAATACATGGATTCATGATATTAAGAGGGTTTTTGTTTTAACTGTTGTGTTCTATTTGAGTCCTGAATAATCCGCCTTAATTTTGCACTGTCATTTCCCACTGGAATTGGTAGTCCTGAGCCTTTATAGCTTATCCGTCCACCAGAAGATGGTGTTGCAAGCCTTGTATCACCATCTGTAGCTTCAGCCCGACTTGTTGACAAAGATAAACGTGTGGGCATCCTGTCCCGTGTCCTAGGTGGCGCTGACCCACGGACATCTAAGATAGAGGAAAAGACAGAACTAGTCCCGACTTGTCAACCCAGGATAGAGAAGGATGAAACATGCAAAACCAAAAAAAGCCAAAATAAAAGAAAGCATGCTATGAAATGATGACTGAAATGAAAAGAAAAGATTACATGCTAATGAAACCAAGGACATCCTAATACCAAAATAAAGCCATGCATCACCAACCAAATCCAGTGGGAAATGCCACCTATTCTAACATCAAATCCAATCACACATGCTATGAGCCAGACATCTCAAGTCCAGTCAAAGACTAAATACTATCCATATATTTTTTTAACTTAAAGTATACTGATACATTTGCCTGGATTAAAGCACACAATCAGGAAATCTATCAAAAATATGACCACAACATCTTTGTGATTTTAAAAATACTGATGAACACCAGCAAATTCAAGAATAATTGAACATATAAAGACAAAATAAACCTGTTGAAATCCAGGATCATTACAGCACAAAACCAACACAAAATTCTTTAATAAAAATGGCTTGTAGAGTTACATAAATAGCCCAAATAAAGAACCATACCAGAAAATATAATTTCCACAAGTCAACTGGTCTTTAGCCTCTCATGTTCTCTCACTATAGTTTACACAGTAAATAATCTCATTTCTTTTTGCAATCATAGTGTCACTTTCAACATGTTTTAGTGGACTAAAACATAGGTTTTCTCTTCCTCACCATTTCAATTATACAACATGTCTATGGAAGTGTATTTTCATAGGTAAAGGGATGGAATTCCATAAAAATCATTTGAGCAAAATAAAATGCTAAATTTGACAGTAACTCCTCTGGCACACAGGTCAAAATATCTAAGCATTAACAGTTTGAGAAAATGAAAAAGAGAAGAATTCTTTTTTATACAAGATGTCTCCTGCAGGAGTATACAGAAAGGAGCAAAGATAAAGAGAATCTCATAAAAATATTTTTCTATACAATTTTTTTTCAGAGCATATTAACTGCATTCTAAGGGTCATTGTTACTAACATTTACATAAACTAGTTGCCTTTTAACTACCTTTTCCCAAAATAAATTTACAGGTAATGTTTCATGCAAATATCACAAGTAATTATTGTAAGAATGATCTAGTAACCAATGGATGTAGTATGAAATAAAAAAAGGACTGTTCCATTCATAAACTTGAAGGGAATATTATATTTAAAACATTTTAATTAAATATTATTCAGTTTACCAAAACATCTATATACTTGGTGCTTCCCAGAATAATGGAACAACCCTATTTTAGATGATGAAAGTCAAGTACATAACACTATTTGGTTTATTTTGCCACATGCAATCTATTGCTCATTTATTCGCTCTTTCATATACAAAACTACCTCTTACAGCAAGTAATATAATTAACTTCAGAGAATAGGAAGGGTCCTCTCTTGATAGAAATGCCTTTAATTGATGCCTTGGATAATTACTGTAACAATGCTTTAGTCTTTTTGTCATTAGTTTTGTTAACTACCTGAGGAAATTTATCTGGTTATGGTCATTCTATCAAGGGAAGGTCAATTCCATACTCTGAAGTTAACTCTCTTAACTGCTGTTATATCATTTTAATCATAACAAATCTTGAGAACTATTTTATTCAATTAGTACTATCTCTATATTTGCAAATTTACAGCTTTTAAAATTGACTATTTTGAGAAAATCAATTGAACTTTACAAAAAATAAAAAATAAAAAAGATGCAAAAAGAGTGAAAAGTATATTCTTCTATTTTCTCTTTTACTTACTGTTATATTCACCAGGTGGAGTAGCTGCTGGAACAGGCATAGGATCATTTCTCATTCGACTACCACCAGCTGTGCCATGTACTGGACGGGCAGAGGTACCAACTTTCCCCCTGTCAGAATCATCATTGTTACGACCACCCTATTAAAGATATAAGAATCTTAATGCCATAATGATTTCATTTAACGACACAAATTATACGACTGAAATTTTTGTTAAAAATTTGCCATCATTTAAAAATACACCAGTACTTCTGACCACCAATGAAACAAAACTTCACATTTTATGTTCAGTTATTTTCAGTTTTTAAGTTGAGTTCATTTCTGAACAAGCAAGTGTACAGTAGTATATAGTTTTAAGTTTTATGGAATATAAAAAGAGCCCACAAGCCAACATAATTTTGTAAGAAAATATTTAAGTTTTGGTGCTATTCCATATGATATTACTGTGTTAACATACTGATTTTTTTTCCTCTCACTAAATATATGAAGTCGTCATCAAGATAAATCCAACAAGACCACAATCTCAGCAACTAATGTCTAATTAAAATACAACCCAAGAGCAATATCTTACCCTTTATCACAAAGGACTCCCCAAAAACTATAAGAAATTGATGACAACTACATGGACGTTAACTAAGCTAAAGATTTTCATTCTGACATGGATGTCTGTCTAAAAAACAACTACTCACAAACTTTAACATGTTCCAATCAAACACATAATCATATGTAAATCCCTGACGATGAAACAAGTTACGGAAGAGTTGCCGTAGGTAGGAATAATCTGGTTTGTCATCAAACCGAAGAGATCTGCAGACATTCAGGTATGTGGCGAATTCAGCTGAAATATATCAAAAACATTTCCAAAATTAATAATCAAATTTTGAAACTGTTGTCTGACCCATGTTTAGTTTAAGCTGAAAGATAAGTTATTAAATTACCTTATTTAACTGATTGCCTTATTCTATTGCCTTTTTTAAAATTCCATACACAATACACATGCCTACTGAATATTTCCAAGCATATTTATACAGCCATGGTTCCTAAGACACATACAGATTCCCCTTCAGTAATGAGTGGTTTAAATTACTTAAATAAACAAAGTCTTTGGCATTCAAATAGAAAGTTGTTGAATTTTTCGTAAAACAAATTCCACCTTATAGCAAATTTTCAGGTGTGTTAAAATTTCAAGCCAATGTGATGAGTAGTTGCAGAGAAAACTGACAGAAAAATTGTCAAGGACAGAAACACAATGTACATGTAGCATGTCCAGCTAGTCTTTATACTTACAAGGAAAGCCTTTACACAATTCCTCTATAGGAGTAGACATTTTCTTTTCACTGATACGTTCATACTTCTGTCGCTTTGTAGCTGCCTTCAGGCCTTGCCATGGTAAACTTCCTCTCAAGAAATACATGAATACATATCCTAATGATTCCATGTCATCTCTTCTACTTTGTTCTGTAAGTAAGATATCAAGTAAAACTGAAAGGAACTGAATGCCTTCCAAATTGGTTTTATTTTAACCCTTTGGTAGAGTTTTGGACTTATGGTCACATTCCATATTTCCAAACTTCTTTTTACTGGTGAAATGTAAAATTACCTAATGAAAAATATTACTAAAGAGAAGACTTGTTGACTACATTCTTGGAACTCGCATTTTTAGATAAACTTTTCTAACTCCTGTGAATCTGATGGTAACTCATCAATAAAAACAGTTTTGAAATACTCCAGCCTGCAGGTATTAAATATTATTTGCAACTTTTTCACTATGTATATTAGCTACCAGTGGTGTTTAAAGAATAGTTTTTAAAAGTTATAATTTATATCTACAGTGTTGCATATATATGATGAAAGGACATTATTACCTATTCCTAAATGTGTGTTTATACTGGCATATCTAGCAGTTCCAGTGAGATTCTTGTTTTCCCTGTATGGAATATGTTGATGTGTCCTAGCATCCCTGTACTTTTTGGCAAGACCAAAGTCTATGATATACACAAGATTTCCTTTCTTTCCAAGTCCCATTAAAAAATTGTCAGGTTTCACATCTCTGTGTATGAAATTTTTGGAATGAATATATTCAATCCTACTGATCTGGAAAAAATATGTAAAATGAGACGGCATGTCATCATGTAGTGTGTGTCAAAATTTCTTTCAATTTGAAGCTACTATCTAAAAATCAAATCAAAAATGGCTCCATTTGAGAAAATAAAATTGTCAAAATCTTCAAAATCTATCAAATATTTGGTTACAAGTAAGTACTTTTATACACTTTTCCTAACAATTGTTTGAGACAGGATACAGAATTAACATTCTTCATTCCAGCTTATGATAATTGATGTTTCATCATTCATACTTCGTTATGAAATGTGCAAAGTCGCCGTGTGGTTTCTATGGGTAAACTTATATCAATATTAAAAATTCGGAAGAAAATACAAATCATTTAGTTTGATCTTTGTGTTATATATAATTTTTTCTGTTATAAATTTAGTAGGGGGGTGTGTAGAAGTATAGAAATAATATAACATGTAACAAAGTCTATCATTCAGTCAGCAGGCTGACTTCATTTTGTCAAAAATATTTAGTTACTTACATACATGTATGTAGCTTAAAATATGTGACATTTATCTCAATGAAAATGAACATATTAAAAAATGCTTGCCTATTGTGTGCATGCATGTACCATCATATAACACATATATTATAACTTAAAAAAAGTGTTTTTCTAAAGTAGCTTCAGCCCTGTATATACATAATGTATTCCACATTTCTTGCTTGTTATCAAACAGTTAACACATGTATATGTCCAGCAATATCATGAGGCTGCATGTGGCCTAGTCTCGAAACATACTTGGCCTTAACTCACAATCAGAAAAGGAGAACACATTAAACAGAAAGTAAATAGAATATGTGATTGAAACAGTGAAAGGGAGACACAGTGGTGGTGTCGAGGGGCAAATCCAGAAATTTCTTTTAAAAAAGCATGTTAAACCCAGAAATTAGTAAGAAAATGGGATTCCTGACTATCTTTAACTCAGTTATGTATATCAATAAATATTTTCAACTAAAACAGTGGTGTTCATCCGTCTATTACACCTGACATTGTGGCCACAACTCCTAAATCAAAGTGCTGATAGCACTGGCAGTTTTTGACTTGTGAAATTTGTAGCATGAAGTTAATACTGAACAAAATTTCAAAGATTATATGATGTTAAATAAGTAAAATAAATAGCAATTTTAAATACTATTGAGAACTGTCATTTTTTAATATGTATAAACTGAAAGTCAATCTATACTACTGATCCAACTTCACACACCATTTCAAATTTTGTTCCATTTCACCTATTTCCCAAATTTTAAATCTATCCAAAAGTTAATGTGCATTTACATTCAAAAGCTATATTAACAGAGTATTTATCCTACATAACAATTATGCTTTATAAAACCAATATCAGCTTTATAAGAAAATAATTTCCTTACTACAAGATTTTCAAAAAACTAGACACTTTTATCAATTTGAATTTTCCCGCCAATTATACTTTGTTAAAATCAATGCTCTTCACTTCCTGTTTATAAATGGTAAAATATTTTTAATGATAGGATGGACAATTTATTAGTGTGTTAAAATGAAATAAATTAACACAATTTATCCTTCCAGACACATAACTGCAAGAAATTAATTCCCTAAATGTAAATTTATTACTAAATATCCTTCAAGGACAAAAAGGAGTCCATCAAATCTTGAGTTGATATGAAGACTAGATCTTACTTTTATTTGCATATATAATAGATTATTGAGCTGATAAATTGCAAGAAACATACTTGTTACTTGTTATAAAAGAGGTATTAAATGATATAAAAGGAATTACATTTGGACTACATTTTTGTGTAGTGTTCAGAAATAGCAGGGAAGTACCAGAGATAGACCAGTGACATAAGGTATTTTGATCTTGAAGGACCAAAAACCCAAAAACCGCTCCAACATTTTTTTTTTCAAATTTTGTAGAATGGTTGTCACTATATGTTAACACCATTTTGATTTGATGAATTTGAAGGGGTTATGGGGCTTAATTGAAATTTGTACATGCTTCACTAAATGGGAACATTATGTACTTGTAGAAACTCTCGGAAACTGCTCACTTGATTGTTAAAATTTTGTAGGATTAATAGTCATAATATGTATTTGATCATATTGCACCACCATTTGGATTTGACAAGTTTTATAGGAGTTTTGGGACTCAACTGAATTTGTATATGGTACACCATGAAAACTTGTGAATGTAAGTCCTCAAAAAAATGTTCACTGGGTTTGGTTGAAATTTTGTAAAATTGCTAGTCACCATGTGTAGTTGATCATCTTGCACTGTGATTTTGAACAAGAACTTTGAGCAATAAAATCTTACCAACTGATCAGCCAGTAATAATACTGTTTTTAAGCTGAACTTCCGAGAACAGAAATTGAAGAGATCTTCTAGGCTAGGTCCTAGTAATTCCATAACCATAACATTGTAGTCTCCCTCTGCCCCACACCATTTTATAGTTGGAATTCCAACTGAAAAATAAGTCCGTACATGTATCATTCCTGATTACTTTGTTTTTTTGTACTTTTTACCTTTATTTAGATACATATTTTCTGTCTGTCTGAAAAAATCTCGCATTCTTTTTTTTCCTTCAAATTTCTAACTCTGAAACAGCAACTTACCTCCCCCTTGCATCATACGGTATATTTTGCTTTCTATATGAAGCTGAGGATGCTTTGTTTTCACACATTCTAATTTAATAGCGACCTCTTCTCCATTTGATATATCAGTACCTGAAAAGAATATCAAAACCAAATACATGTTGTTAATAATTCATTAAAAAGCACTGAATTAATTTCTTAGACTAGGTTTATTTCTTTCTAAAATTTTTGACAGCTTTTAACATTTTTTTATATTTTACTATTGATTTAGTTTGTTAAAGAACCATCGTGTGAAAGACAACCATCTGACCTCATTTTCCCCTTTCATTTGAATGTAAAATGATCTAGCAAATGCCAGTAGTTTTAACATTTGCAAGAGGGCTATTTCTGCTATTCCAACACACCCTTTTGTCTTCATGGTGGGTTAGTCTATGGGCATACATGATATTAACTTCTGCAAGGTAGTGCTTGGGGTAGAACAACAGAACTTTCCACATGCAAGTAATTATTGGGCATGCACAAACACTACTCTGCAGTAAGACAGAAGGTCTCAGGTCATAACTTTTATATATATCTTAGAGGAGCAACCATGTGCGAAATAACATTTATTTCTAGTCTCTGTAGGCAGCATACAACATTTATTAGCAACCATCTTAGGTAGCTGATCTTTCTATTGTCATTTTAGATCGTGTTTTTCCACTTGAGTGCATTAATCTTCGTTGGAAAAAATCATAACAACTGTCTTACAAGAACTAAACTGACAAAGACAAAATCATTTGCTAAAATTTATACTGTACTGTCAGTACTGAATACATTTCCAGATAAGTCTTTATATTATTCATCAAAAAATGACTCACCAAGATATATATCACCAAATGAACCACTGCCTATTTTCCTCCCAAGTCTATACTTGTTTCCAACTCTTAGTTCCATTCTAAAACAGACAAAAGTATCTGTTAACCAAGTCAACAAATGGCATACCAAAATGAAAACAAAAGATTTGACGTATCTACGATATATTTGATCTTAAACCTTCTACCAAATCTTACTTTCATCAGATATTGACAAAATCTCCTATTCAAATGGTTAAAAAATCTCTCTTCTTTAAATCAAACGAAGAAACGAAAGCCATTTCGAAGTATATTTAGGCAGATGGTTTCGATTTCTGTCGATATCCTCAAATTTATTCGTCCATTATTTACTAGGATATCGGTTGCCTGATGTAAGTGCGCATGATCAATCAATAATTCTTCCGGAGAAAACTCGGTTAACTCCCATCCGTTTCTAAAGTGAAAATGAAAGTAGAAAAGAACTAACTCATTGATCAGTTTGATGATTTTGTAATCACAAAGGCTAGCACTGTTAACGTTTAGTTAGCTGCAATATTTTATTAAAAAATATTCAGTAATAATATTTTTAGACCAGACTCACGGTAACTCGTCTCTGAAACTATAAAGAGTAATCAAGTCGCTTATTCAATCAAGGGAACCAAGATTCCAGCAGAAATCTGAAGAATGTAATCCAGGGACAAAGACCTGGCATGGAAAACAGTCAATCACGAAAAAGAACATTATGTAACTAAAATAATACATACTAAGTAACAAAAGTAAATAAGCAACTCAGACTCCACTGAAAACTGGGAGCATGGACCAAGTGCACCAGTAGGGCATCCTCTGCTTTTCTAGAAACACCTGCCGAGTTTCTCATAAATAGTCAAGCTCGGGGTAGACGAAAGAGGAAAGGAAAACTATGACCTGTTGAACAAATTCAGTTATCTTGCTGCAGATGGACACACCGTAGCGATTCATGAGTTCATGATGACGATCATAAAACTTATGTAGTGAAGTCATGAAAAATTATTGATACAATGAAAAGTAATGAGGGAACCAAGGTTTTAGTGGAAATCAAAATAATGCAATCCAGGGATAAAGACTAGACAGGGAAAGCAGACACACACAACAAAGAACATGACATAAGCAAAATAACACTTATTAACAAAATTAAATGAGCAACTCAGACTCAACTAAAAACTGGGAGCATTGACCAGGTGCATTGGTTGGGTAAGTCTCCTCTGCTTTTCTAAGAAACCCAGCAATTTGCTCATAAAAAGCACTGATAAAAAGTCACATCAAGGGTAGACGAAAGGAAAACTATGACACATTGAACAAATCTGTTCTCATAGTGCAGATGGATACACTGAATTGATTCACAAGTTCATGATGACGACCATTAAATTCTGTAGTGATGAATTCAAACTTGTAGCAATATAACCTTATAACCTTAAAGTCTGCTTAGTTACAGCAAGCTCTGGCATAATATATGAGCTCCATAAGCAGGTTCTGAGAGCACTGATCAAGTTACATCAAGGGTAGATGA
The DNA here is from genome assembly GCA_037379345.1 of Perna viridis. Lineage (NCBI taxonomy): Eukaryota > Metazoa > Mollusca > Bivalvia > Mytilida > Mytilidae > Perna > Perna viridis. Next base: position 22,766,269 of record CM074514.1, on the reverse strand, counting down.
AAGGGAAACTATTGACACATTGACATCAAGGGTAGATGAAAGGGAAACTATTGACACATTGAACAAATCTGTTCTCATAGTGCAGATGGATACACTGAGTTGATTCACAAGTTCAAGTTTTTTTTGGATAGATGTGATGCATAAAATCCCAACACTAGGATTGTTTACGATAATACATCATCTATATAGCGGAAACTGAGATCAAAGGATCTGGTGAAACAATGTTCTTATTTTAGATTAGATGAGCTTAAAGTCAGTGATTACAGTGAACATTATGATTGATGACAATTTTTTGGAGTAGTGTTTCAACAGACAGATGACCATGATTTGCATGAATTGTGTACCTCTGCATGCTGATGTTTTTATTAACTTCTAGGAGACAGACTTCATCCAAGTGAATAAAGGAGTTCAAGTTGGCACAGTCCTTAATTTCAGCTTCTGCTATGGAGATGATGTTTCTTCATTAAAAATCCTAGATTGTGGTGGCTTTTCTCATCTCATCAACTCAAAAGAGATTGACAGTAAAGAAACTACAGACACAATGAAATCCTAGCTTTCATCTTAAAATTATCCAAAGAGGAAAACTTTTAACTCAACTGCATGTTAAACGTGGCATCTCTGATTTCCTCATTGTCAACTATCTTTTCCTATGTTTCAACATCAATGTCACAGGCACTTGTGAACTTTCCCTTTACTACATTTGTACTATCCTAATTGATTTTTTTTCTATAATTGTGGTATTAGGCATTCTTTTGTGATATTTTTCAATAAATGGGCCCAAATACTGACTGAAACACAATTTTAATAAAAATTAACAAAACTGGAAGAAAATATTGGTTCGGGGGGGTGGTTGAAACCATCCTCCCCCAAGTGCCATTGATCGTGTCTCATCCAAAAACTCTTAGAAATAATAAATTCAAAATTTATTCCATTTGCTTTCATTGCAATGTCTCCAATCTTATGCCAAATGACTCAATAAATGCAAGTGAAGATGGAATTTACCTATTCCAGATAATTTGATTAATACCAGAAAGATATGCAATTACAGGTATCTTATTTCACCTTTTGAACTTTGTATTAAAATTAGGTGTCAGTTGGTCTGGCATTTTTAATATTAAATAACTTTAATAAATACTCTTATGTCTATACCAAGGTATAAAAAACAGTTACAAGTTAGGCCATCATAAAACAATTCCTAGATTCTCATCCAACATTTATCCAAATTAGGGGTGGGCAGGTAAATTTGATGTATTTTTTATCAATTTAAGTGAAAAATGCCATCAATCTGAAAGAAATTGATCTAAATTGGGAATAAAATCAAAATAAAATTTTTCAGGGGAAAGTGAACAAATTGGGTTGAGAGGGGATTAGAATCTTGGATATTTTTTTTAAATTTTGGCCTTAACAAAGAATAATGATCACTTGTTTATTATTTTATAATTTATATTATTTTACTTTGATATTATTATTTTTATATACATAATTTGTCATATTATATGTGTTGATCATAAGGCTTTTGTATCATATATGCTTCATCATTTGATTAGATAAATGGCAAGTTACAGAGGCTGACATGAAAAAGACAAAAGATAATTTTAACATTGAAGTTTGGTCCAAAATTAAGTATCACAAATTAAGTATTTATATCTTAATAAGTTATAATTCAAAGAATTTCTTAATTATTTTCTACAAAAAAAGAACTTGAAATTTAAATGTTCAGTATATGATTTTATCTTTTGAACAAGACATTCAACACATAATTTATAGTCCTGATTGAAATAGTCAAATCTCAAGCAGTATTGAGAAAATTTGGTAAACATTTCGAAGTTCCTAATAATTAGTAGTTACATGTAGTGTGAGGTAAGTGGTATGAGGATTTCCTCGTCATTCATTGAATAAATGGCCTTGGACTGACATTTTCATCCCGGTGGAGTTTTTGTCTCCTTGACATATACACCATACTTAAATTTGCTATACATGAAGGTTCTTAAGTTTGCACTCTTCGGACCCCTTCACTTAGATTACAAAGTCCCTTTATTGAATGATGTCTATTATTTTATTTATCAGTACTTGATTGTGTGTGTATTATCATCTATGTGCAGAATTTAAAGTATGAAAATCATTACATGTGGATAAATCTCCATTATACGTCACAGCTTTGGGAGATTTTATTCTTTTATCAGTGTCGTCATGACCTGATTGACCAATACAGAATACCCTTTTCCAATATGACAAATGACCTCCATCTGGTATCTCCTTTTCAGTAGACTTGACCCTAAAAGAGCAGCATGGTGGGTGTCTAGTTAAGATGTTTTGTTAAGATTTAACATTCTTTTGAACCTTCAATATTACTACTTCATTAAAACAGAGGCTCCCAGGAGTCAGAATTGCTCACCTGGTAAAATTTTTGCCTTTCAAGGGCAATAACTCTAACAAGTTGTCCAACAATTTTGACTCAAGGAAGATTTTGGTAGGACTTAAGGATCATTAAATCAATTGAAAGTTTAATTCTATCAATTATAGTTTTCGAGATATTGGCTGAACACTGCTAAAAACATAATTGTTTGGCTTTCAAGGGCAATAACTCTTAACAAGAAGTCTTCTGAAAACTTTGATTCCTACAAACTTTTGTAGGCCTTATCATAAGGATCATTTCCATCTGTAAGTTTCATTCTATCTTATCATAGTTTTCAAGATATTGGTTGAAAACTGTAAAAAAAAAAACATTTTACACCTTTCAAGGGGAATAACTCTTACATGGAATTGTCTGACAACTTTGAACTCTGGAAGATTATTTCAGCAATTGAAAGAATTTGCCAAAACCAAACATTTTTGGAGATATATGCGAAAAACTACTGTTTGACCCCTATGTTCTATTTTTAGTAACGGCAGCCATGTTTTTTGAAGGATAAAAAATCCCTAATTCAATTTTATGCAGGATATCCCAAGGAACATTCATACTAAATTTGGTTAAAATTGGTAGAGGAGTGTTGGAGAAGATTTTTGAAAAAGAAATAACATTAAAAATAGCAAAAAAACATCAAAAAAGGGCAATAACTCCAACATGGCTTAACAGATTAAAAAGAAAATTTAACCACAGATAGATCTCATCATACTGAACACTTTTATCCCAGCAGACTTTGGCTAAACTTAACGGTTTTGGATATATATGCGAAAAACTACTGTCTGACCCTTAAGTTCTATTTTCAGTAACAGTGGCCATGTTTTTTTTTATAGATAAAAAATTAAAAAAAAAAATTCCCACATCAGTTCTATGCAAGATACCAAAAGGAACATTCATACGTTCCAGTTGGTCAAGGAGTGTCAGAGGAGATGAGTTTTGAAAAATTGTTAACAATGGCAGATGACAACAGAAGATGAGGATGACAGATGCCAAGTGATGGCAATAGCTCACATGGCCTTCACATAGGTTCCTACACTCCCTTAACCAACTTTGGAACAGTTGTTCATAAACCGTGTTAAAAATTTTAAAAAATCCTTAAATATGGCAATGCATCCAAAATACCAACAATGCATATTATTTATTCTACAGTGAATTACTAATCTCAGTGCACTGGGGGTCCTGACTTTGACCCTTCCCCATATATAGCAAAACTTTGATTTTAAACTAATCTGGATCAACTGAAACAGATAACAAATTTTTACTATACAAAACTCTTCAAACAAAGACAAAAACATGTTCATTTTTTATTATTGTTTCAATTTTCTCAAACCTATTGCTGTAACATTTGATATTTTTCAAAGAAAAAGCGATAAATAGTTGAAGTCGGGATTTTCAATCCAATACAGTTTATAGACCAATGGTCATGTTGGATTTCTGAGCACTGAAGTTGAACTGAAACCTCCATTATACTTAATGCTAAGGTGGACTGCTGTGAATGTCAAGTATCAAGCATACTGTCAAAGTCTGGTGTACACACTAATCTGTGTTTAATATGTCCTAGTACACTCAATCTTCCACTGTTTTCAGATGTATGGATAGACACAACATCCTGTATAAAAGAAAATAGACAAGTTGTTGGAGTGTGTTGTGAATTCCTTTGCTTTAGTACTTACAAAATACCTTTGGTACTTTCTTTGTAAGAAACAATTCCAAATCATCATCCAAATATACGGAAGAAAGATGTTTACAAAATGCTGGAATTTTTAACAGACAACATATTTGTCCAGTGTGGTGGACATGTTTTTCAACAAACGGTTGGCATTCCAATGAGAACAAATTGTGCTCCTTTACTTGCTGACCTATTCCTTCATTCTTATGAGGCTGACTTTATAGCTGATCTGATCTGAAAGAAAGAATATCGCTTGGCTAGATCCTTTAATCTCAGTTTCCAATATATAGATGATGTATTATCTTTAAACAATCCTAATTTTGGGGATTTGATACATTGCATCTATCCCAAGGAACTTGAGATAAAGCATACTACAGACACTGTGAAGTCAGCTTCATATCTTGATCTACATTTAGAAATTGATGGTTAAGGAAAACTATTGACCCAACTTTATGACAAATGTGATGACTTTTCATTCAGAATTGTCAACTTTCCTTTCATCTGTGGGAACATCCCTTCAGCACCAGCGTATGGAGTGTTCATATCACAACTCATACATTATGCCAGAGCTTGCTGCAACTATGCAGACATTTTGTATCGTGCTAAAAACTCTAACAAATAGGCTTCTAGAACAGGGTTATGTTACTACAAGATTGAAGTCATCACTACAGAAGTTTTATGGTCGTCATCATGAACTCGTGGATCATTATGGTGTATCAATCTGCACTATGAAAACTGATTTATTCAACATGTCATAGTTTTCCTTTCCTCTTATGTCTATCCTGAACTTGACTTTTTATGAGGTGTTTCTAGAAAAGCAGAGGACACTTACCCTGCCTGTGCACCTGGTCCATGCTACCACTTTTTAGTGGAGTCCGAGTTGCTCATTTGCTTCTGTAACTTTTTATGTATGATTTTAGTTACTTTATGTTTTTTGTTGTGCATGTCTGTTTTCCATGTCTGGTCTTTGTCCCTGAATTACATTCTTTTGATTACTTCTATAACCTTGGTTCCCTTGATTACTAATTTTGTATAACATATACAGGTAGAATTTTTTCATCTTTACCATATTAGCCAGTTTAAAAATTGTTCAAACCTTTAATGTTTACGGTACTAAAAAGTTACTGCATCAACAAAACTCAATTATCAAAATCTGTGATCATAAACAAAAACCAAAAAACCAAAACATTGCTTTGAGTACTTCATGTCAAAACCTATGCAATATATTGATAAATTAAGCTTCATTCAAAATATTTAAATCCACCAATGTTCTGGTATAAACCAGACATGGCCCCTCATGTGACTAATACCCCCGCAGCCTGTTGAACCCTAAACATTTTGGGACCAATGTGGACATATGATTGGACAAAAATAAATGGTGGATAGAATAAGCCTTTTTGACACACACTTTGCTGCAATGTCTAAAACACCCAACTCCAAACAGCAATCAATACTACATTTTTGTTGACAACACAAAAACACAGTGTTCATTCTAAAAAAATGCAAAAGGGGGCCAGTGGCCTTCTTGACAGTTTTTTAGACAACAGGAGAGATTCAACCAACAAATTAGTTAGCCTCAGGTTTGTATACACTTTATGTATGTAGATGTTTATTTATTATGGCATTCTGCGGACTCCAATTGTTATTCACTTTGATGTTGCAGCTCCAATTAGAATCTTTCTGTTCTTATCGACATCATATCCTACATTGCCCAGGCCAGGTCAGCAGGGTCAGGGGAAACAATTGGTCTCCTGCAGCACTGCCAAAATTTTCATAACTATGAAATGGCCAAGGCCATTGGTGATTTGAACTGATAGAAATCCACATGCCACCCTTTTTGTGCATCACACATAAAATATTCACCCCAATGGCGCAAGAGCCCGGTCTGGAATGAACAATAAAAACAGAATACTCCTGACCTTTCTTTGTTTTGTTATTTTCAATTTTCTGAAAAATGTCTAAGTCCAAGTGTCATCATTTCCACAATTTTTTTTATCAAACTTAAATTCCTGACACTATGCACATCCCAATATGATAATTTACAACAGCTGTCATTTCTACAATTTTTGTCCAAACATAAATTCCTGACAACATGTACATCCCAAAATAATAATTTAACACCCCATTAAGTTTCATAATAATCCTGCAAGTTGTTGAGGACAAGTTGCGGACAACGCATGAGACCAAGTTTTGCTGAAAAAGTTCAAAAGCCATTATTTCAACAATTTTTGCCATACTTAAATTTCTGAAAGTACGAACATCTCCATGTGGTTATATTACATCCAACAAAGCTTCGTAACAATGCAGCAAGCTGCTTAAAAATAGTTCGGACAGAAGGCTGGACTGACAGACAAAGTAGGTGAAACCTATATACCCAATTAGGTGTGACAAAATCTAGGATTTCTTCCCCTTATGAGAGAAATACACATTTTCACATTTCCTGCTCCACTCTACTTTTGAAAGAATGAAATTTCTAATACTCATGGAAGAAATCCCACATCTTCAATGGGGGCTGGGATAGAAATTTATTAAGTCTTATGTTTTTTTTAAATGGTATCCATTTGCTACACACAGTTTTGTTTTCACATAAGAGTAAGGTTGATGGTGACCATAAATGTGTTTTTCACTCAAATCCAAAATACAACAAATATTTTCAATACACCTAAACATTTAATCCAAAGTTTCTTTATATCATCGTCAACTGCTTATAAGTGTAATTTTATAGTATTGCAAATAAAGGAATATTAGACTTAAAACTGAACTATTTATACTTCATTTATAAAACCATGGTCCTTTGGAATTTCTGCTGTAAAATACCTAAATATTCTTACATGTAGTCTGTTATTGAAACATTTTTTTCTTGTGGAGAAAAAAATATCACACATATGAGAATGGAAATGTACATATATTTATATTTTTAACTAAGAATAGTGATACTTTAATTGGATATTTATGTAATTCAATATTAGTTTACCACTGGACTGCCATATCAACAGTTTCCAACGTTACAGTTTTATAATGTAAAATCAAAGTGTCAAAGAGACCAGACATTAATGATACAACTTGATAATTACCTGTAAGAAATTGCACTTTGTTCCCATTGAAACATCCATAGTAACATTCCCTATAATCAGCTGAGCCTTCCCAGATTTTCTTATCACTAATCTGCCAACAGATCCCTCAGAAAAGTCTGTCATCATCTGAGTTGGTGCAGGTTTCACTTCTTCCTGAAACAGTTTTTTTTTCAGTATTAAAGAATATCGATTGTTTTTTTTTTTCTTTTTATCAGGAGCAGTAAACATGTATTTTGCTTAGTGAACATTTATAACACCAGTTGGAGAACATTCTATGGTACCTAAATCATAGTGTAGGGATTTTATTAACACACAAACCATTAGGAATATTTTCAGCCTTAATTGAGCCATATTTGTTCAAATAAAACAGGAACTATCAATGTAAACAAGCTCTTCATTGTTTCTCACTCTCCTAAAAATTGGAGAATAATAAAGGAATGACTGGCTAAGAAAGAAAAAAGTAAAGAGTACTTTTACATCATCATCATCTGTCTGTAATCTGTCAGTTGGCATTCCTGGGAGACAGTCAGGGAATTGAAAAAACAATAGTTCATCAGAGAAATCTACAAATAGAAAGACATAATCAAGATTTCAAATTAATTCAATGCTTCAAATACTAATTACTGCTGCTAAGGCATTTATCCTCAAATCTGACTTTACCTATGTCATTAAAACACTACCACTCAATTATTAAATATGCAGCCGGACTAATATATTAGTCGGGTTACATATTTGATAGTTGAAGCAAGCCTTTGTAAACTCTACTCTGTCAACCTTCAAAGCACTAATTTTAAAATTAACAAACCTGACTTAGTCATTGCCTCTAAGACTGTATCTTCATGTTTCCTGTCATCAACTTCTGTCATTTCTGTGTCGCCATCTGGGTCTTCTATAATTAAAGGTTCTATTTCAGTCATGCAGTTATATTTACCGGAATTCCTTCAGATGTAATTTAAAATAAGAACTTTTTGAATGTACAACAGATTGTTCATGTCTTCCCTCCTCCCTCATTCTCATTCCTGTTCTAGTCAAACAAAAGTTTGTTCTGCTTACAACTTTTTGTCTTTTGACCTGCTGTAAACATATTATTTTGTGCTATTTTTGCAGCGGACTGAAAAGTATGAAAAATAGTACCCAAATTGATCTTTTAACACCATGTACACTACCGGGTAATCAATTTTTTAAACCACAAAAATTTATACCAGCAAATAAGTTTGCTTGACAGAATCCATGAAAATTAGCAAATGCCAAAATAATAATGTTTCATAAAAGCCTGAACTCTTAATCAGATGGAATTAAACGATGTTGAACTTCATGTAGTCCTAAATATTGATCTGAAGTTCAAATTAAAGCACTTTTTCAGTGCTTCATGTCAAAAATGTACAACTGGTCAACATTTTACCCACCAACGAAACATCAAAAATGAAACATACTTTTAATTACATTTTCATATGTTTCTCTTATTTTACTTTTATTATATTTTAGATATACATACCAAATAAATAGGCAATACACAGTGATCAACAAAAGTATCCACTTAATAATTGTGGGCGTGACCAATGTTAATACCACAAAGGTGTGTTTTATTGATTCATGAAACATCACGTTTCAATGAGCATAGTGTATTTTAATGATAAGCACAGAAATTATCAACTACAAGAATTATACATGCCATTTCTTCTTTTTTTACATAGGTTCTTAGTCTATAGCATGAGCACTATGAGGAAATTTGTCTTGTACCTTGATTGACCTTCATGAAACAGTGACCTTTTAATTTACTTCAAGATCAAATCTGTGCTCTTTTTGACCAAGGCCTTAGACCTTGGGCAGTATGTGGTGTGCAGTTGCAGATTTAGGGACTTTTGCGCATTCCCCTTCCCATTAAAAAAATATCTAAAAAGAAAAGTAGTCCATTTTTGCATGAAATCTTGATTTTATACATATATCTGTTAGGAAAAATCCTTCAATTGAAAAAAAATGTATTTTTGTGCTTGAAATTGAAGTTTTCCCATTTATAAACTCTAAACACTTTGATCTTTCCTTCACTCAACTTATGTTTACATCCCCTTATTCTAATATCTTGGCTCCATCCCTGGTGTGTCACATACCTTGATAACCTTCATGTAACTTTCATATTTGACTAAAAGGTCAAATATGTGTTTTTTCTTGACAAAACTAACAAAACAAATAAAATTCTGCTTCTATTGACCACCATTAACCAACATATTGTGCTGTACTCCTAATATGTCACAGGCTGTAACTTAGTTTCTCAATATACAAAAAGAATTACACTACAGTAAGTCAGAAAATACCTTCTCAGCAAACATCTAACATGTCAGAGTATTATTGTTGATTTAGAGAATGAGAGGCATGTTGTTAATGTACTAAAAAGCTAGGACCTTTCACAATATTTTTTATTCTGTTCCCCTGATGTGTATTTTTGAATATGAAAAGTTTTTCTTTTACTTGGTAAACTAAATTGAAGAAAAGGAAAGAAGTTTTCAAAATAATATTGAAAATGGTTATACAAATCAAAAATACATATCAGGAATTTGTATCACATCTAAAATGATTTTAATAAAAGAATGACTGCTTTAAATAAAAAAATCATAGCCTATTTTAGTCATTAAAAGGAAATCTGACATTTCTAATTTCTATATGGGCTAATGCGAAGGCTTTCATATAATCACTAAAAGAGTGAGGACATTCCTGCTTTTCATATCTAGAGAACTGACATTGTTAATGCATACTAAAATTATCTCATTTAATTGAAAATCAATTAGTACATGTCTCCTAAAAAAGAATCAGGCAAAAATAAAAAAAATATAAACTGATCAAAAGATACATTTACCACAACATTACTTTGTCTCAACCTATCTGACAAAATTGATAAGTTATTAGGAAATTTGATATCTTGACAAAGTTATTCACCCCGAACTATTTATTAATTACATTTTTAATAATTTTACCAAAAAGATGTGGTAAATCTTGCTCTCAACTTGTTCAATTGACATAACAGTCAAAATGGTATGTTTTCCTTACTTTGTATCACCTACTGCCCGATTCTTACAGGGGCAATATTTAAGACAATACCTTTGATTTCTGCAGTTTGTTCACCTTTCTTTAAATTAATTTGAGATAAAGGAAGATGAACTGGTTCCATATACTGAATCTTTTTCTTTGTACCATCAATAAACTGAAAAAATACAACAGATAGTTTAAAGTATCAAGAGATTTCCTACAGTACATGCTGTAAGAGTTAGTATGTAACTCAATGATACAGCTAGAAAATTAGGATAGAAGAGCACAATCTTGGAAAAGAGAATCCTATAGCTTCTGCATTTAAGACATAACTAGTTTTCCTAAAATGATTAATCTTACTTAAAGTTGTCATGTAAGGTACACTTTATACAAAATTTGTGTAGTTTGACTAGATCTTGGTTCAATTAAGCATTTCTCTACCGGTGCATCTGATCCATGCTCCCAGGTTTTAGTGAAGTCTGACTTGCTCATTTACTTTTGTTACTGTGTGTGTATTGTTTTGGTTGTTTTGTGTTCTTTGTTGTGTGTGTCAGTTCAATGTCTGGTCTTTGTCCCTGGATTACCTTCTTTTGATTTCTCTACCGGTGCATCTGGTCCATGCTCCCAGTTTTTAGTGGAGTCCGAGTTGCTCATTTACTTTTGTTACTTTGTATGTATTATTTTAGTTACTTTATGTTCTTTGTTGTGATTGTCTGTTTTCCATGTCTGGTATTTGTCCCTGGAATACATTCTCTTGATTTCTGCTGGAGTCTTTGTTCTCTTGATTACTCTTTTATAGTAAACAGAACCAGATACAGTGGTTTTTAAGTAGCACTCCAGCTAAGGATCATGCAAAATGTGATTCATGGGTAAAAAGCCTACATATTTTTATTTTTGATATTTTGTTTGAAATGTCATAGTAAACAGAAATAAAAGTGTGGTTTTTCATATAACCTGTGCTCTTAGGAGATAAAAATTATATAGAATGCACTGTAGATTTCAAAATTAAGGGAGATAACTCTGTAAATGGCACTCAATACAATAGAATCTACCGTATTTTCAATGTCGATTATCTCCTAAGAGTAGGCAGACTTGAATGAATAATTACACATTTCATAGTATAGACCCATAAAACAATTTAATTACAAAAATAAAAATATGTAGCCTTTTTTGGGGTGTGTCACATTTTTCAGATTTTGCATGATTCTTACAAAGACAGCAATTTAAATAAAACAAATGGGGATATGTTATCATTTGCAGCTGATTGGCAGAGGGACACAACAAAAGGACATCCTTCTATTACGGGCTAGCTAGGACAGAAACTAATTATCTCTAATCTCTAATTGTTATTGAATATATAGAATGCACTGTAGAGTTCAAAATTAAGGGAGATAACTCTGTAAATGGCACTCAATACAATAGAATCTACCGTATTTTCAATGTCGATTATCTCCTAAGAGCAGGCAGACTTGAATGAATAATTACACATTTCATAGTATAGACCCATAAAACAATTTAATTACAAAAATAAAAATATGTAGCCTTTTTTGGGGTGTGTCACATTTTTCAGATTTTGCATGATTCTTACAAAGACAGCTATTTAAATAAAACAAATGGGGATATGTTATCATTTGCAGCTGATTGGCAGAGGGACACAACAAAAGGACATCCTTCTATTACGGGCTAGCTAGGACAGAAACTAATTATCTCTAATCTCTAATTGTTATTGAATATATAGAATGCACTGTAGATTTCAAAATTAAGGGAGATAACTCTGTAAATGGCACTCAATACAATAGAATCTACCGTATTTTCAATGTCGATTATCTCCTAAGAGTAGGCAGACTTGAATGAATAATTACACATTTCATAGTATAGACCAATAAAACAATTTAATTACAAAAATAAAAATATGTAGCCTTTTTTGGGGTGTGTCACATTTTTCAGATTTTGCATGAATCTTACAAAGACAGCTATTTAAATAAAACAAATGGGGATATGTTATCATTTGCAGCTGATTGGCAGAGGGACACAACAAAAGGACATCCTTCTATTACGGGTTAGCTAGGACAGAAACTAATTATCTCTAATCTCTAATTGTTATTGAATATATAAATATATATATATATATATATATATATATATATATATGATTTTTTTTAATAGAATTATGAGTTACAGATACAAAGTAAGTACACCCTAAGCATGATCAACTGACATACCAAGGAAGTCCAGTAGCTTGACATACACATGGAAAAATGCATAATAAACCCCATTACATACCATGCTGATATTAATTCATGTGCTTTAATTGGATAATTTTTTTTTTTCTTTTTGCAAGTAACCCAGCATTCTGCTTGTTTGAATGGAATACAATGTACTCTATAAAGTTAAAGTACATGTATCTGTCATACAACCAGTTTATAATTTTTATCTCACAGCTTACATTATTATTCAAAAATATGTTGATATAACATGTATATCAATAAACTTACATCATCCCTTAGTAGATAATCAAGTACTTCTGTGGAATCATCTTTCACTTCAGACTTTATGAATTTCTTTGTAGTTGTAGCAGTGGCTGACTTACTGCTAAATCTACCACCCAAAGATTCAGGGTCTCTAGCTGATGCTAGTATTAAATGAAAAAAAGCAAGAATGACATCTCTAACATGATTCGGATAGTTTAACTTAAGGAGGTAGACCTAGGGTAAGAGGAATATCTCTTGAAATCAGTGATATGCTTGTATCATATTAAATTTCACCAAAGCCTTTTATGCTTTCCTCTGAAACAGAATGAAATCAGTCTTGATATAAAATGGTGAATACATACATTCCAATGACTAAGAGTAAGAGTTGTGTCCCTTACCATAGGCCTACCTCCTTATTTAAACATCAAAATAAAGGGGTAAATGTACATTTATTAATACCCAGTTATTCAGTGAATATTTAGCATACCACACGAAGGCTTATAGTTATTTTTCAGGGTAAAAAGATGACTAAACCTGGACAAAAAGGATTTATGAGCTGTTACAACATGAAAGTGTCAAAATATCACCACAAACTATTATTTACAAATTTGGAGGTTTGCAGTGGGGTTTTTATCATATTGGCATATTGGCCACATGCATCAACAAACTAAATATTTTGTGAAAAGTTGTCCTGATACAAAAGACTTCCACAGTTGGAATATTTATGTTGTTGACCCATGTGGCCAATATCTTCTGCAAAGAATTACAAATTGCCCCTAATGGGACTAATACCCCAGCAGCCTGTTGAACCCTGTCCATTTGAGGACCAATGTGGACATACAATTCATACTGGACACAATTTTATGATGGACAACTATGCACTTTTGACACACAATTTACTGCCATTTCTAAAAACAAACACTCTACAAACAGCAATCAGTACTATTCTTTTTTGTAGACAACACAATAACAGAATATGACTGACTCCTTACAATATGTACATCTCCATATGGTGATCTAACATGCCACTGAGATTCGTAACAATCCTACATGTCGTTAAGACAGACCAAGAGACCAAGTTTTGCTGAAAAACGCCCGAGTCCAACAGCCATCATTTCTAGAATTTTTTTGCCAAACATAAATTCCTGGCAGTATGCACATTTTCAAGTGGTTATATTACATCCCACAAAATTTCACATCAATGCTGCAAGCTGCTTAGAAAATAGTATGGACATACAGGGTGAAGCTTAGTTCATGGGGGTATACAAATGTAATGAAATAAAAGCTTTGTTGGCAAGGTATGCACATATTTATTAATATATTAGGCAATATCCATGTTGACTTGACCAAGTTTATTTTCAGGACCGAATTTGATATAAACTGGACATACCCATTTCTGTAATATAAGGCCCTTAATTTTAAACTGTAAGAAAGATCAAATAAATAACTTTACAACAAAACATTATTCAATAGCTTGGCAAATGTATATGTTGGTTGGTTACAAGTTGTAGAGAAAACTTTGATATATAGATTCATCAAATATAAATAAAGACCTGCATCATCACAGCATGATATACCTGTCCCCTTTAAACTTGTCTCAACACCTATAGTGAATATTTATGATCCTCTAAATGATGATTTAGAGCACTGTTCAATTAGACCATTTCCCCATCATAATTGCTCCCAGCATGATATGATAGTTACAGATCTGACATGATATAGAATAATGATATACTGCACACCCAATTTTTATGAATAAAGTTGCATACTTCAAAAATGATATGATAGTTACAGATCTGACATGATATAGAACAATACTGAACACCCATTTTTTATGAATAAAGTTGCATACTTCAAAAATGTAATATTTACTCAAACTCAATATGAGATATTCCAATACTGATTAAAAAATACAGGTAGGGATTTTCTCAAGGAATCTGATGAACAAAATGAACAAAATGAAGTGAAGATAGAATATCTTTTGATAAGTCAACTGATCTTTTTTTAAAAAATAAGAAGTATCAATATCCTGATAAATTTAAACCTTTTTTTGTAAAACACACAATATCAATATGGTCTTTGTTTCATAAACATTCTCAAATTGGCATTTTCCTAAAATCCTTGAGTGCTTCTTCAAATCTTCATTTTCAACTGATTTGATTTGTCAAAATTTGAATTGAGGAAGGATTTGAGGAAAACTTCATCATGAGATTCTTTATGAAATTGAACCCAGTACAATTCAGAAAAAAAATACAATAATATCTCAGCATGTTTTTTTAAATAATTTTAATTATCAATAAACTGAATAAACTATTACTTACTTTTGGCTATACTTTTGCTTGACCCTTGATCTTCAAATATAGAATGAGTATGGATGACATTTCTGCCTTTATATTTTCTCTGACTGCTGTCTGCTGTTTTAGATGGAGTCTGTTTCTTCAAGTCTTTCTCTACTTTAGTTTTTACTTCACTCAAGCCTGCCCTACAATCATAACATTACTTTCTTCCATGTTGATGTTAATACATTCAATGCCTTTAAAAATCTACAAAATACTATTATCAACAATATTTCCTTATCATGATATTATATAGTTTTTTTACTTAAAAAAAAATGAATATTTTTCAAACATAAAAGAAAAATTAGTCTTAATAATGTTTGAATATGTTTCCTATGTTGATAAAGGGAATCAGATATGGTCTTTTATTGTAGCTATCTTACTTCGTCTGTTCTTCAAGCTTTACAAGTTTCTGTTCAGTTTTTCTCACTGGAATTTTAGGTGTAAAGACTTTCTTTGGGATTCCACCCAATGTAAGATCTCTTGGTCCTTTTATGGATGGTAATCTAAACATTTAAATAAACTTGATATTAATTTTCTGTCAGTAATTTTAATAAAAATCCATTTAAGAAAACAAAAATTGCATTAGTCAGTCATAAATTAAACAGATGGAAAGATCACTTACTGACTAACTTGCACAAAATAAAGTGAAAACAAATTGTTGACTCTGAACTTTTAGGAAGACTATGAAATAATCTATATGCTCAGTATCTTTTCTTAACATAAACTTGACATTACCTTGCACCTTTACCAAGTGGTGTACCTCTTCTATCAATCAATCCTCGAGGAAGATCTGGTGTATTTCTCCCATCTGCCATAATGTAATTCTGAAAAAAAAATGTTTCATGTAGAAATCATGTTGTTAGATAACTTATAAAGATTTATTCCTAAAATGAAAACATATAAAGTATTCAGTTGTTCAACTATGAAGGCTATGAAATTCACAAGAATCTGACAAAAAAGTATTAAACTTTCGAAATTCAACTGTAAAATCTCAAAGGAAATATCACACCTCACATGCAACCATTCTATGTTCAGAAAAGAGGGACAATTTTTTGTTTTCCAATTGTTAATTTTCCCTTTCAAGTGAAAGACATTCCTTTGGCTCCTCCATATGATCAGTTTTATGATGTATATACATGTATCTCTAAACTAGTGTGATATGCCCATGTTTGTAGCAATGTTTTTGACTTTAATGAATGAAATCTCTGTATTACCGGTAAATTGTTTAGTCAAGGTTTCGTTAAATTAGTTGACTTTTACTATATTCTTTCATAAATATGAAGACTTGATGCTGAAGTTTATTTGCAACTTAATCAAAAATGGGATTTCACATCCTAGTTTTCATGGTAATATAATAAATAAAGCTCGAAAGTTTAAGCAGAATCCTTTTAGTCTGAAAAAATATTTGAATAAATTTTTTCATAAGAGCTATCTTCACCGTATCATTGTTAAATCATTGAATTATGTTTTTATCGATTCTAATATTGACTATCTTGTTAATTAATTAAATATCAATTATCTTTATTACATTTGGTCCTACTTCCTACCTATACGATTTATCTTGGCATCTGCATGAAAACAGTGTTTTTCTTCGACAGTTTATTATATGTTTTCACTAAATCTTGTTGGACGTGTTTTCATTCATCCTTTGAGTAAACTAAGGTGTGCTTATCAGTTGCCTTTGGCTCTTCAACTAGCTTACAGAAACAGTCAGTACTCTTTTGAGGTAGATACAGCTTGTTGTATTGTGAAAAGGTGTTTGTATTTTGTATTGATTTTATTGTGGTGAGAAAATACAACAATAAAATGAACTATAAATATCTGTTGAATTTGGATTTAACTCTTATTTGAGATTGATACAGAATACAGTCACTTTAACAAATAGAAGAAAATATAACAAGCTGTACAAATGTATCTACCTCAAAAGAGTACTTGTTTTTTCGGTAACATGCCTGCCATTTCTTGAAAATCGCCATGAGGTATTTTAGGCAGGCCAACATATGAACAGACATTTTCATGACATATTTTGCCAACTGTAGGGATTTCACTGTAGTAAAGTATATATGAAACAATCACTCTAGTATGAAAGGGCCTTTTCAAGTTGAACAACACGTATGCAATGTAATAAATTGAAGTTTGTAGTCCCTTTTTGTAGTGGAAAATTTTGAAATTCTAAAAAATAATTGAGAAAACATTTTATTCACATACATATGTATTTCTACAATTTTAAAATGCATTGTGTTCATTTCCCCATCATTCTGAGGAGAGTGAGTGTTTATCTTATGCCAGAAGGAATAAGTATGAACCTTGGCAACTTTTTCTTTTCAATAAATATATACCACGAGGTTAAGTGTAAGAGGAAATGCATCAAATTTCCAAAATCAACACCATTTAAATTACTAACAAAACTTTTGGGAAATATACTGCACAGTGTTAAATTTACAGAAAATGTAAGTACTGTAAGGGAGGTAACTCATTTTGTATAAACTATTGTAATTACATTCGTGGTTGAATCATTTTAGACCTGTTAAATTGACAGTATTTGTCAAAATTAATTGTGCAGTAAAAATTAGTCTATAGAAAATGATTGCCCATTCATAAAATAGTGGTAGATCCAATCAGGATTCATTTTCTAATTGTAAATCATTATCAATAACTCTGAACAGTTGATTGCTCCTTGGAGATTATTTACCTGTCATAAAACATAACCATACCTGTTTAGACAGCAATAAACAATATCTGTCAGATTTATGTTTCTTCTAAAGAAAGAGATGAGACTGAAACATAAATTTAGGAGTTTGAATTCAGTTTTCTAGATAATTTTGATAAAGTTGGGTTTTGGGACAAGTTTGACCTGAAAAATTGTATTAGCAGGACAAATGGTCAAAATCATGAAAACCCTCTAAAATTGTGGAATTTGATAGGTATACTGTAAGCTAGTTCAAAATCCAAAAACAACTGATAAGCACACCTTGTTCACTTTAACATGTTATAAAAAGCCAAGATAAAAAGCAATGGTGTTCACATAGTGCATTAACACATTGGGGTTTAACCTGTATTTTGTGCAATTACAAATTTGGATTTTTTGTAACAAAGAAAAAGAACCTGCATGTGTGGATCATGCATCATCAAGGTCAGGTCAAGGGGTTTTTACTAACGTATTCAAATCAGCTCAACATTCTATACATGATATAATATTCTTTTATCCGTTTACCATTGTGATTTACTGTACACCCTAAAATCGATAACTGCATTCAAAATTAAAATTTAATTTTAACATTGATCTTCAACTTAGGATAAAATAAGCAGAACTGATTAATCGTTAGCTATGTACTAGGCATTCCTCACTTAAGTCAAACTAGAGGCTCAAGAGAGCCTGAATCACTCACCTGGTTAACCATTTGCTTATTTGAAAAACTTGAGGAATGAAACAGGCTTAGTTAAAATCAACTAAATTGTCAAATGTAGGAAATTTTTTTCATAGCATTTTCATGACCTGAACCAGAATTTTGCTATAGGCAGCAATTTTTGAATTTTTTTCAAAAACCTGTCTTATGACCCCTAAGTTCCATTTTTAGTACATGTGTATAGGCAGCCATATCTATTCACGGATTAAAAATCACAACAGTCATATTGAGCACAATACACTAAAGACCTACTATGCTCATTTTCATTCAATGATCTTAAATGGTTTTAGAGAAGAAGATTTTCAAAGTTGTACATGTGAAAAAAAAAACAACAAAAAAACTGTTTCAGGGGTCATAACTCCTACATTAGTTGACCAATCAATTTGAAAATTTTGGCATAGGTCTGTCTCATGATGATGAGCAATATTACCCAGCCAGAATTTGCTAAAGGCATTTGAGTCATTTGCAAAAACTGCCATCTGACCCCTATGTTATATTTTTAGTAATGGCGGCAATGTTTTTCCATGAATCAACCATCCCAACAGTCATTTTGTGCAAAACAACCTAAGGAACAATCATGCCAGGTTTAAAACCTGTCAGTCCAGTAGTTTCAGGGGAGCAGATTTTTTTTTAAATTTGTCCACGACGACGACGGACACCAAGTGATGGCATAAGCTTACTTGGCCTTTGGCCATGTGAGCTAATAATAATAAAATGTACACATAAAGAAGAACTTCGCCTTTGTACCGGAAGCAGGTTAAACAAAAACATTAATGGCAGCTGATGACCCTTGTCATTCATCCGTTCCTTATGTAGGATAGCATTTACAATAATAATAATTTGTTCAAAATTGAATAGAATATCCAGGTTACCTGTATAAAAACAAAACCTGTCCATCAACTGTCGTTTTGAATATTTATATTACATGTATATTTATATATTAATATTTTGACCACAGGAGTGGGGTTAACTAACTTTAATAATGTTACGTAGGATTCGTCTATCTTGAACTTTGACTATTAAATGCCGCCGGCATACTAGAAAATATGGAATAAAGTAACTTTATTAAGTGTTTCTTAATTCAATTGATCATACACTTGTCTGTGTGTCATTACCAACGGGATTTATTGAAGACTAGCTGCGAAACGTAGCTCTAACTATTTTTTTTGTATTTTCTTAACGTTAGATCACAAAATCAAAAAAAAAAGAAAAAGATCAAGAGCTACGATTTCGCAGCTAATTGAAGACATGTTCTATGCAAGTGGCTGTGGAGTGTGGACATAGACATCTACCTGTTCTTCTTAAAAGTCACTCTATAAAAGAGTTACTAAAACTCAAAACGTGTTAGTTACTCGAGAAGGAAAACTATATGATAAACACCTATAAGCTGTATGACGAAATTGGGCTGCAATGTTATGTTGTGTTCAACAAATCGAGGTAATTCAGGAAAGGGGAATGAAACAGTTCAAATCTTCAAAGTTAATTGACAAAATCTACTGTTACATTTATTTATACCATTGCAAAATATAGAGAAGGTTTTTTTTCTTTTAAATTATCAGCTGTATCATAAATATTTTACTTACCTATTTGACGCAAACGAAAATCTATAATTTTTGAAAGACACATTGTACATGTAGGTGGGATCCCGACATTGGGTCGACTTTTACTGTAGCTGTCATGTCAGCCCCCATGAAGAGTAATTTTTAGACTGACTGTTGGACATAATTATGGTATGCTCAGTAATCTATCGTATTTAGTCGTGTATTATCTTTAGAAACGTTGTTTTCCCTATTTTTAATTACTGCTATATTTTCAGATGTCTAGAATCAAAGTTACTGAACAAATTGTTCAAAGATGTTTTAAAAGATTCTATGGTAATCCACCGAGAGATGTGCTATCATTGCATGAAAGGGGAGTTTTCCAGAATGTTTTTCCAGAGGTTTAGTAAGTTGATTAAGATAAAGATGAATATTTCAGGGATCCCCTAATGGTATCTGGTTCCGTCCCCCAGTCCTAGTAGCGTGTTTGCCCAGAATGTTTCGCCCTTTGACAGTTGCAATCGGTTCCCCTGATGTTTAGGAGAGTTCGCCAATCTCATTAGTGATGTTATATTCACTAATTTGCATATCATTAAGTGTCAAATTGGTTGGCAAATGAATAAACAATTGAAAAGTTCATGATTAGAATCCCAATTTTCAAACTTTATGACTTTGTTACTTTATATCCAGTTTTGGTTCTGTGAAATGTTTCATATAGATAAAATAATTCATATTTTGTATGTGGATTTATAAATCTTTTACTTGAAAAATAAACTTGTAATGATATTTATTTTGGCAACCTCTATTTTCATATAAAGTTATAATTAAAATCTCATGCACATGAAGTCTAATTACCGAATATTTACTTAAAAATTAAAATGGATAAAAAGAATTTTATTTGCAATTTTGGGAAACCAAAAGAATTTTTCAGTTATCTTAAAAAATGAAAAAGTTATGTTGATTTAAAGTTGATGCCCCGTGCCACTCAATGAATTTTTTGCTGACCAAAAACAAATCACAGGTAAGTGATGACATCACCAAGAACTCTCCTATATTTTAAGAAAAAGTTTTTCTATTACTTGGTAAAACTGAAGAAAAGGAAATTAAGTTTTTAACACAATGTTGAAAATAATAAGACTGTTTCGAAGGAACATTGGATGTTGCATAATTTGCGGGTGCAAGGAGGCAGTTGTATCAAGTCCTTGGTGATAGTGAATTATAAATCATTCATAAACTTTAAATAATAAAAATCAATAAACGAACAAATCATGAAGTCATTTTATTATACAACCGCATAAAAAGTTCTGTTCATGTAAAGGTATGGTATTGTTGTCATCTTAGCCATAGACACTTGGTATTC
Organism: Perna viridis; assembly: GCA_037379345.1. Lineage (NCBI taxonomy): Eukaryota > Metazoa > Mollusca > Bivalvia > Mytilida > Mytilidae > Perna > Perna viridis. Next base: position 22,744,986 of record CM074514.1, on the reverse strand, counting down.
CGTGTAGTAACTTGAACATTAGTTGGTTGATCTTTATTGAATTTCATAACAAAGTTCCAAATCACAAAAGGAAGGTTGGTAAAAGTAAAAACATGAACAGGTACTAGTGGGCACTGATCCAGATTCATCCCTTACTATCTACCATTTCAAGTAATCTAAAGCCTACATTGCACATTTACATGTAGGTACACTGTTTAAGAAATCTTTTTCAGCTGTTAATGATCTATTTGTGTTCGGTCATAGTTGACCTGATTGCAAAGATTCATTATCTCACCACTTGTTTGCTATTACTTTACAATGAATAAAATATACACATCACAGGCACTTGCTTCAATCAAAGGCCTGTTACTATTTAATATGAATTTATTAATAGTAAGAGGCCATTAATAGAAACAAGTGACTGTGATATACAAACAAAAACTTAAAAAGATTAAATGAACATACACAACTCTGGTAGATTACAACACTACCACTAAATAGTTTTAAACAATCATGATTTGATCTGCCAGTTACACATATTTGAGCTTATGTGTCTATTAGTGTGTATTGTGCTATATATTTTTCAGTACATCTGATTTGATACGCCAGTTATCCAAGTCTATTAGTGTGTATTGTGCTATATATTTTTCAGTACATCTGATTTGATACGCCAGTTATCCAAGTCCATTAGTGTGTATTGTGGATTTGATCCAACAGCTGATAGTCTACACATTGGTAATTTGTTGGCTATAATTGGACTGATCCACTGTCAGAGGGGAGGTCATCAACCTCTATGTGTTGTAAGTTTTATCCGTCCTTAATTTATCTAGTATTTTTCCCAGTTTTATTTTAAATACTGTTGTTACCATTAATGAAAGGTTTTATGAGTGCAAGTCAAATTATGCAAAAATATTTAATTTCAACATCATAACAAATGAGGCTTGTTTGTTATGATTTTGAAATTAAATAACTTGAGTTAATATTGTGCAATATTAAACTTTTGACATTCATTATTAAACCTATAAATATCTACTCCAAGGAGTAGATAAAACAACCAAACTTAGAGAAACTCTTTATTATAACGGGTGGTATAAAGTGTTTTTGATGTTTTTTGTTAAAATAAGCCTTAAAACAAAAAAAAATGCTGAAATAATTAACATTAAAAGTTTTGAAAAAAGATGATTGATTAAGTTATTGATTTTCTGTTTATTGCAATAAAAAATTTTTTTAGGTTGGCGGAGCCACAGCTTTAATAGGAGATCCCAGTGGCAAAACCAAGGAAAGACAACCAATGTCACCATTTGATATAGAAAACAATACAATTGCTCTTACTGATCAACTAAATAAAATTTTTGCCAATCACGAAGAGTATATATGGAAACATCAACATAGAACACTCAAACCTGTTAAGTAAGTCTTAAAAATAAGTATTAATTAAATGTATGGGAAATTTATTGTCAAAGAACATCCGTACAAAAATTGTTTTGAACAAGCTTGATTCAAGTTTACAAAATTGATCATTAATGTATGGATATTGATAGGCTAAGCATTTTTCCTTACAGTTTGCAAATGTTGATAAAAATTCATATATTTTCAACAAGCAAATAGTATAAGATGTAATGTAAAAACATTTTCTTCACATAATTAGAACAAAATGCATAGAGAGATAATTTTCAGATATACATGTACATGCTTGCCAAAGTTTTATGAAAAAACGTCTAAATAAGGCGTTTTTACCTGTGTCACCAAAAGCAGGTTTAGTAACCACTCAAATTTGTCCATACCACTGTAACACTTTGAAGATACTTGTACCTACATTTTGTAATCTGCACCTCAAAAATTATGAAACAGTATTATTGAAACTTGGCATTATGTTTCTATACATATTGAAAATGTGCACCTCGTATTAAAGACGAATTTGATAAATCATTTCCTACTGTTTTAGTTTGTTGGACATAGCCATTTTTTGTCACTTTATGTTGTTTTACTTAATGTATTCTGCAACTTGAAAAGTATCGAACCAATATTATTAATTTTACAATACATATTTTCAGTACATGCTATCTTAAGTATGTACTTTAGGTAATTTGTAATCCACACTTCTTTTTTTTTACTCACTTTCATAGTTTATATGCATATATTGCAGAAATTTATTTGCTGAGAAAAATATGATGGCAAGACATATCCATACATGTTATCTGTCTTTTTTTTGTAAAGGAAATTTAAATAGAAAGTTTTAACAACATTTAGACTCAGTTAATTCTGAATATATAAAGGTGATTTGTGTGTTTTTTTAAACAATATTTTAAAGGTACACGCACGTGCACCCAACAACCTGCATTAAAAAAAAATCACCAACTGATAGTATTAGTTATGGTCTACCTGAAGAGTTCAAAGTGTTCTGCTATACAGCTAGGTTTTTTATCTGTTTGCTTCTCAAACAGCAGCATTCGAAAGTTCCATTTTAATTTGAATAATTAGTTTTTGAGATACATGTACACCTGTATAAACTTCATTCACATATTATAAACATTGTAATTTAGTGATGAATTTTCTTCTTTATAGGGTCTTAAACAATGCAGAATGGTACAGGAATGAAAGTGTACTTGATTTTCTGTCAAGGGTTGGTCGATCTTTTAGAATGGCAGAAATGCTCAGTAGAGAAAGGTATTGTTGATATTCCCAACTTAATCTCTACCTCTGACACTGTAACCTAATTTTTATATTGTAAACATTCTGTAAACAATAAATTGTCTATTAATTTTATTGCACAAAAAGGTTTTTTGTCATTTTTCTTGCATTTGAAAAAAATTTGATTGGAATGTACACCTTCAAATGCATATCACTACATTATCAATATGTAAAAAAATAATGGGTTGAAAATGATTGCATGGTAAACAAGATAATAAATAATGTGATGAACAACCCACATGAAATACATATACTATACGTAGTTGACATTAATCATAAAACTCCATTGATTCTCCTTTGAGTAACATAATATGACTACTTTGCTATTTCAGTGTGAAGTCTAGAATAGCTAGTGAAGAGGGAATGAATTTTACAGAGTTTACATACCAAATATTCCAGTCTTACGACTGGCTACAACTCTATAAAAAATATAATTGTATACTTCAGGTAATATTAGCAAGTAGTATGGATATATCAAACTTTCTATGACATTGTTTCTTCATTGTCTTTGTAAGTACAGGATCCTCCATTATTGAATGATACATTGCCAGGGTAGGAAACTCACTCAAATTCTAACCAGTCCTGATTACAATTTTTCAATATATTTACTATATGGCTATATATTTTTTTCCCCTTTGACACGTCACGAGGAGACATGGAAATGTGGGATGTCCATCTGCGTTTTCTGCACTTTTTGTTGTTATGGTTTTACCAAATAAGTTTTTTTGGTATGTGGCCTTATTATGAAGAGTTACAGATTAAGATCGACTTTGGTTACGGATGAATGACTTTTATGGAAGTTATGGCCCTTGGAATTTCAGTGAATTTACGGTTTTTTGCACTTTTTTTTGTAATGCTTTTACCAATTAATTTTATATTTTGTATGTAGTCTATGAGAAGTTACAGATTAAGTTCGACTTTGGTTACGGTTGAATGATTTTTACGGAACTTACGGCCCTTGGACATGGAAAATTTCAGTTAATTTACAGTTTTCCACACATTTATTTGCAATGCTTTTACCAGTTGAATTTATATTTATTATGTAGTCTAACTATGAAAAGTTGCAGGTTAAGTTCGACTTTGGTTGTGGTTGATTGATTTTTATGGAAGTTATGGCCTTGGACTCAGAAAATTTCAGTGAATTTTAAGTTTTCCTTTTTTTTTCGCGGGGGACATTGAAACGTTGTTCTTTTATTTTGTTATAATTAGCCAGTCCTGCCAAAAAAATAGCCAGTCAAGGGCTGGCAGGCAGGCAGGCTACTATTTCTAACTCTGAGTCATTGCCTAGTTCTTTTTTCAATATTAAGTGTGAATTTTATTTTTACTCAAATCTGTGATGGAAAAACTTGTAAAGCACCAATGTCAGAATGACAATACAGAGACATCCAAACCCAAGTACATGGCCAAATTGTGAAAACATACACAATGTTCTGAAAGACACATATCTGATCTTCTATGTCACAAGAAGAAACCCACATTACACAGCCAAATGTGCCTTACATGAATATCATATGGTTTGCAACATGTGATTATCATATAAATCAGGCATGACATGATATTCATACGTTTTAGTTTACTTATGATTATCACAGCATAGTTATCATATGATACTCATATGTTTTCAAGCAAAAGTTAACACACGAGAATCATGTGATAATAATATGACTATCATACATAAATTATGATTCTCATATGATTATCAAATTATTTTCATATGATTACCATATGATTATCATATGAATCAAGCACCATATGATTATCATATGTGGCACATTTGCCTGTGAACAATACAAGAAGTTGTTTTACAGATTGGTGGTAATGACCAACTAGGTAATATGGTGAGTGGCTATGAGTTCATACAAAGGTGTACAGGCAATAAAGTATTTGGTGAGTTCTTCAACTAATACCAAAATGTAGTACCATACTGCGTCAGTGAGCATGTATAAATGATGTTTGAATATGATAGGAACTTATTGTGATGACATAAGTCATGATTTATGGTTTGAGTTGAAGCCATACTCAATGGTTAGGAATGGCTTTTAATTTTCTTTGAAACTTTACAACTAACACGGCCAAACAAACCTATACATTGTATCATAATTTCTAACAAAGCAAGAACTGAAAATGAAGGGCAATAGATGTTTTGTCAGACAAACAATCCATCCCAAATATTTTATTTATAGTTAATTTCAGGCAATAAACGAATGTGCTATCAATTTATTGAAACCAACCATTCATATTTATTTTATGAGGAAGGGTCTTCAACAATAATATTTACGTCATTCAGGTGTAAGTTGTCAATTTCGTTTAGTCATTTTCTTTGAATTACATCAAGTTGAAACTTACTTGTATGATTTCAATATAGATCTATGTAGGCTGCAGAGCTATTTGAATAACTAAGTAGCCCTCATCTTATTGCATTGAATTCAGTACCAGTCTTTCTCAATTTTCTGGAACAAGATTATAGGAGTGTTCTTCCCCGGTATCAATATTATGTTCATTAATAGGTTTGACAGTTCCTTTGGTAACATCAACAACAGGTGATAAGTTAGGAAAGACAGCTGGTAATGCTTTATGGTTGGATCCTGAGAAAACATTTCCATTTGATTTATATCAGGTATGTATTTTTTTTCAATGGCTTGATTTTGTATGTGACACCTTTACTGGTTGATAAGGTACTTTGTGTTTATTTTCTTATTGACTATTGTTTTTTTTAAATTCAAATAGTGCTCCCAATACATATTCAACATCTTCACATTTGTTATATAATGGATTATGCATCTTACAAAATTATTTCATTATTTGTATTTAACACAAAATTTTAAATTTATAACAAACGTATCAATGTGTTGATCATCAATGTTTACCTAATTAATACCAATTACCTATCTCTCTTGCCCAAACAAACTAGAAAAACTGAGGGCAAAGTTCACTTGGTGGAACCACTGCCCCCTTCCCAGAAATCTTGTAAGTTACCTCATGAATCATTCAAACAAAATACAAGGCATCATGTAAAAGTTTCATTAAGGCAGTGGGACAATTGGAAGCACTTGCATAGGGAAATATCTAATTACAGGTGGTTGCTGATGCAGCCATTATGGTGGCATTTTTGACAAACATTTTGGGAATCACCTTTTTCCAAATTCCCAGACTGTTACTGCTTTGATAGTTGTAAATTGTGAGCAATTTTTTCCTTTGTAGTAAACTTGAAAAGAAATTTAAGATATTTGAAATACAATTGTAAGAAAATGTCACTTCTTTGAACCATTGCAATTTACCAGCTATTTTCCTTCACAAACAGAGAAAATGGGCATCATTTCTCTAGTGTCATTTAATATCATAATTACTATTACCTGTAGTATACAGTACTAGTTGAAAGATGAATAATCCAGTTTGTACTTTCAGTTCTTGTTTTACCTTAAAACCACAAGATTAATAAACATTTCCATACTTGATCAATTTCTATTTCAGTATTTTATAAATCTGCAAGATTCTGATGTGGAGAAATATCTAAGACTGTTTACGTTCATAAATGATGCTGATATTAGACATATAATGAGAAAACACAAGGTAGTAGTTTGAATGAGAAAGTCAATACAATGTAAACATGTACTAATAATCACAATTTTGTTTTTAGTAGTAGGTTAACTTCAGCTAATAGACTTCTTGAGTAGACAGGAATTCCAGTTTTGTCTACTGAAATGAACTTCAGACATCTGTGATAGCCCAGAGGGCTGATATCCATATCAACTTAAGAAATATCCAAAATGATTGCTGTCACAGGATTCATGTTTAATATATCAATTTATTGAAACCTATTTATAACAGAATATAGCGTGATGTTTTCCATATCACATTCATGTTCCATAGTGTTGCTACGATTTATGAAAAATTAACCTACTTAGCATCACATAAATACTGCACAAGTCAAATTTAAATGAAACACACTAGATCTACTAGTTCATTAACAGCAACCAATGTGTAAATTGTTTAATGATATCACAAAACAGCTCCCTAAAATTTGAATTGCATAAATCTGATGACATTGTAATCAAATATCAAAATGTTAATCTTGTCAAATGGCCCTGATGCTGTAACCATCTGTAGGCAGTTTTTAGTTGTTGGTGATTTAACTAATTCTTACTTAGACTTAAAAGTTCTCTTGTAGCTTGTTGCTACCATGTTTATTTTCAACTTGCAGGATATTACTTGTTTTTCATCAGAGAATTTGAAAAATCCAGTAATTCTTATTTGTCAACAAGTTTTAAAATATCCCATCCTTTGTTTTTACTATTATGCTTTATATGGTTTATATGGCCAATAATCTTCAAAACTGTATGAAGTATGAGATTAAGGAGGTATACATAGGTAAAGGGACATAACTCTTAAAATCAGTGATATGTTTGTATTATATTCAATTTCACAAAAGCATATCAATCTTTCATTTGAAACAGAATGAAATCAGTCCAAATTACTTTGATGCTTACATGAGATTGATGAAAAATGCTGAATACAAACGTTCCAATGACTTGTAAGAGTTATGTCCTTTACCCTAGGTCTACCTCCATCGTCTGAATATTGCTGAAATATTGCTGCTCGGACGTTAAACCCCAACAAACAAACAAACAAACAAGGTCTACCTCCTTAAGTGAACTGAATACTTATAAATACACTTACACTATGTATGCTAAAGACAAATTTTTTATTGTAGGATAATGAACACCAAAGACTTCCTCATAAGAAGTTGGCAGAACAAGTAACCCTGTTGGTCCACGGAGGTATTAATATTCACATTTAGATGACATCTCTCACTGGTCCACTGCAATAATATCATTAACTTTTTATTGGTGTTTTCTTTCTTCTGGTACCTTAAGTATCAGGATGATTCATGTTAAACAGATAGTTTAAATATCTATCTAGTTTAATAAAAGTTTTATAATTTTGATGCAAATAAGAAGTAATTACATTATTGTAAAGACCTTTCTTATACAGACATCCATATAGATATAGGCCTACTTAAATATCTAAATTTTGTTGATTCCATTTGCCTTTCTTGTATTTAGAATCTGGCTTGGCAGAGGCTAAAAGATGGACTGAAGCTTTCTTTGACAAGACAGGGAGTGCTTTGAGTACACTATCTAAAACAGAAATGAAATCATTATTCAAGAATGTTCCTTGTACTAAGATGATTCCAGATGCTGGCATCACATTATTGGAAGCATGTATGAAGTGTAAATGCTTCTCCAGAGAAGGTTCGTTGTATTCTTACATTCATTTAATAGTGCCCACAAAGATCAGATCATGTCGTATAGTATCAAATCTAGTATTGAATGTTATTTTCTCATAATTTGTCAACTTCTTCAAACTGTATCCATTCAAAACATTTCATTTGACTGCATTGCTTGCTTTGATCATAAACTTTCATCCACTTTTCCCCTAACTTAGGATATAATATTAATGCTTGGAATACTCAAATGTTAAAAAAAAAATGTAAAAACCAAAATTACTTGTAATTATGCATTATTTTTTTAACCGAAATTAGAACTGTTAGTTCATATTATTGTTCTTTTCATTTATATCTTAGAAAATTTCTTTGCATGATATGATCTTTGTATAGTCTTCTTGTGTTAATGTATGTTGTAGTTGATGCAGAAAGAGTGATATCCAATGGAGGTGTATATGTTAATTTTAGTCGTGTTTCACACCCTGAAACAGTTTTGTTACCAGGAACACATATTTTATCGAATAATGTTACATTATTGAGAATAGGTATGTATATATATATTCAAATGTATCACATTGTCTGTTTTACACATTCCAGATTTTAAATAGAAATACTGTGAGCAAGTCCCGCACTTCAAATGAAGTTAATCATTTAAAGTATAAACCTTAATTTCTGTTATTTTCTTTTGGAGTTCTCTGAAAATTATCATATTCCATCATGATGCTCAACCTTCCTACAAATCAATGGTTTAGGAGGAATTGCGCCTATGAAGTTTAAACAATTGGATTATCTCCCTTAGGAGTCCTTTAATAATAATCATATTCCTTCATGCATATCCACATTTTCTTTGAAACTGAATAAAAATCCCTTGAGCAGTTTAGGAGAAGATGCACTTCTAGTTTTTAAAACGTAAAACCTTTAAGTTGGATTATCTCCCTTTTAAGTCATCCAACAGTATTTCTGCTGATTGTGAATTGATTTTAAAGCCCACCATGATCACTCTTTTTGTGATAGATGGACATAGTGTTCATGAATCACTGTTTCATAAGAATTTTACATCTCTTTCCACTATTATAACTGCAGGTCAGAGCACTTTTCTGACATCACTTTTCTTTATTCTAATAATTTATAGTCCTGTATCTAGTTCTGTATCTTTTAACATAATACATGTATCATTATTTTTTTTTTATTTATTTTGTAGGAAAGAAGAATCATTACATCATTGAGTGGTTATTTCCCAGTTAACAGAACTACTTTGATATTCTAAATGAAAAGTTGTACATTGACAGACTTTCTTCTTTGCAAAATCTTATTTTAGAACAGTATCAATCTTGGTTTCAATTATTGCCTTTCTGAATTTTCCTAGTATTCTCTATCACTTTGATCTGAAACATGAAAAGAAAACAAATGTCCTGTGCACATGCAAAAATGACTATAGGTAATTTTTTGCAAGTGGTACTGAGGAAGAGTAGTAAAGGACAATGTTCTGGTATCTATGATATCAGGTCATGTTAATGATTTTCCCTGCATAAGAATCCTCAGTGTATGCCTCTATAGCAAGCAGGGAAAGAATTTTTTTTCAAGCTCTAACTAAACATCTCAACATGTATATTAAGTCCCTGGTGAGACTATGGTTACATTGCTTCTCCAGTTTGATGAGCTCCACGAATGTCTCCATTAGGGTAGAAGTGGTATGATGACTTCTTGCTAGAATTATTGCCCTTAAATGGTAAATTATTGATAGAAAGATATTTTCTTTGATGAAATCATCCTTTTGTTAAGGCATACAAAAGTCTACATTAGGTTGAATATGAATGATGACCCCTCTTTTCCCTTATAATTGTAATGTTATCTACAGGAATATCAGTTTACATAGCATCACCTCAAATCAAAGTAGCATTACATTACCATGATGCCAGAAGCTCTAGGGAAAACACTGAAATTATTCAATGATATCAAACTATAAAGCTCTTGTGGATTGATTTAGGGCTAGATATAGGACTAGAAATGGTGCAAAACAAGCATTTTTTTCCTTTTTTCCAAACTATTGTATAAATCTCTTTGAAATTGTACTACAATATACGAGGTCCAATACCACAAATAGACTTTTTTTTAAATTGATGGAGGGGGTTATTACCAAAACTGTTAAGGAATAAGGGATTTCAATAAAACTTAAAACTACATCAATTGAGTAGAGATCCCTGTGAAATTGTAGCAAAAGTTTATCTAACAACAAAATCAATAATCTAACTACAATGAAATTATCTCCCCCGAAGGGAGCGTAAATGGCTGTATAATCAACTGGATCCTACATACTCCAGCAATGCCGGAGGTTGTCTGGCAAGCTATTATCTGAGTTGGTGCCATCCTAACGTTGAGGTATGGAGGAACGGAATTCCAACCTCTTACATTGTAGGAGTATGTCCTACATATTCATGGGCAGAACAATGCATCAATATCCGGTTTGTGCATGTATAATGGCAGCTTTATTATCGTATAGTTGGTAAATGCGATTGAGGTCCACACCAGCCTAAGAAACATAAACCAACTTCGAAGATTAAATACGAATCAAATCAAAGCTTTTCCTAAGATAGAGATAGCCAACTCGTGGCGAAAATGACCTAATCAGCTTATCAATACAAGACATTTCGGACAATGACAACCCACAGTTCCTTACAGAAGTTGGACATTTCCGCCCATACACATTTCATGTGACAATAGGAGAATGCATTAGGACAACAAAAATAAATCATATATCACGACACATTTTACCACATTGGAAGTTAATCATAACAGGGCTGGCAGAAATTATGAAAGGATTTAGGTGTTTGGATTCATATGTTTTTTCGGGAACGTTTCACCTTCCTCATATTAATTATTGTCATTGATAGCATATTCAGGAATGTAGAAACTAAGTATTTTTTAACAAAAGATTTTTAGATATCCTCTACTTGCAATATTCGGACTAAAAACGTATTTTTTACATATATAACATTTTTTTTAATCCAAGGCCTCACCCTCAGTAATAGTTTTGGCGCTTAACTACATTATAGGCCACATGTAGATTCTTAAAACTGAAGCAAAATTGAATAACTATTTATTAAAAACGTAACTAAAATGTGGAAAGACTTAAGGCTGCACAGCACTATCACATACATTGTCCAGCAATACTATTATACTCTGTACATCCTTAATATATTATTTATTGACGTCTTTACGAAATTTCAATACAGTTTAAAATCACGAAATATTCGCAAGAAAACATTTGGTCTTATGTGCAAACGAACTTAGAACATATAATTTCAAGTTTTGTACCATATTTGCGTTTCTACTAAACTTTCTTAAATTCCTTTTATTTCGAAATCTGTATTCTCTATTCTATGAACGATGTCGTGTCGCCTCATCCTTTTCAGGGCATCTAACAAGTCAGCTTGTTTGGCCCTTGTATGGTGTCGTCGCCATCTTTTCAATGCATTGGAGGCCTTGTTTTCTAGGGGACCACGGGCGCCTTCAATGTTTATGTCACTTATGTCCTTTTCTATCGTTTGTGAGCCTCGTTTCGGATGGAATGGCAACTGTCTGTATAACACCATCCAATCGTTGTCGATGTATTCGCTGACGATATCACATGTCTTTGACAGTTTGTCTGAAACAGATAAAAAAAAATGGTTCAAAGTCTGAAAATGAATATAGTTCTTTTAAAATGCACTATAGGCTTGATTTTTTTTTAAACTTGAGTTGAGTCTTATCCTTCGACACGGTCAAATGTAAATCATAGGGAAGGGTTACTCCGTACGACCGTTTGACTTGAACTGAGTTTACTAAATGTAATACAAGTAATATATATGTTTAAAACTCGAAATTTCGCATACACATTATGAGAGTCTACGAACGTATCAAGCTGTGCCTGCGGAATATTATTTCACATCGCATGCCATATCCACCAACTCAGATCGATACGGGCCTCTGTTTGATACAAACATCAGTTTTATCACTTATCAACAACTGAACATGTTTCAATTGCACATATTTAATGTTCGCTTGTTAGCTGTCTGCGTTGACTTGACTACCTCATGAATCATGTATCACATAAGCAGAAAACCCCTTCATTTCACTGAATATATGATGATTATACATTTAAGTGTCTCGGACTTGATTAATCTAATGTTAGATACATATCCCGTATTAGTGGCTTGGAAAAACGGGTTAAAGGACTTGTATATATTGGGTAAGATTGGGTACAGTTGGGATGCTAGCTAGGCCTGTTCCGCTACTTCAAGCATTCAGCATTCAGTGCGGTTAATAAAAAAAATATCAGATTTGCCGGGTTTAGGTATGATAAAGCAGATGAACACCATTACGAAACATCAGGTTATAATGATTATACGGGTTAAAGTGTTAGTATGTCTTCAACATACATGTATTACAAACACAAACTAGTTTTCATTCATTCTTTAATATATTAACACAAAACAACCACTCCGCACATGAAACATTTCATTCCCTTGTACTTACATTTCTCTTCTTCAAACAATAGGATAGTTGATTAATTTTGTACAATAACATAAAATTATTTGTTTCTGGACCAAGGACACCATTATAAGATGTGTTCGACTATGTTAATCATTTATACAAATGGTGTAAAGTAAATACAATATATATTTGAACTCGATTAAGAAACACGGAGGTTACTCTCTAATCAGTGTTCATCTAAAGTTGCAAAAAATAAACAAGAAACCAATCAATTAAACTTGCATGCTAAGTCATTGGAAGGCAAGCAAGAAATGACGTCATTAATCGTCCCATCGCCTACCCATCAAATTATTACATCTCGAATTATTGTTTTCCTGAATCTATGAAATTATTTAAACTTTTGTGTTGATATCTAAAATCAGATTTCATAGTTAACCTGTCAATTGTTAAAACTTGTCATAATTGAGCCTCGTTTTCCAGCTGTCATTCTGCTATGTCATTTGTCGAGATTGTTTGTTTGTAGAAAATATGATATAAACAACTATTTACAAGACATCAGATAAGTGACAAAATCGTACCAACGCCTAACTTATATATAATTTAAGTGATATGTTGATGTTTGTTGAACTCTATCTTCACAGTCGAACAGAATTTAGCGATTAAAAAACGAAGCCACTCTAAATTGTAAAGCTAGGTATATATGTTATATAACAATATTTACTTTAACTAAGTTAGCTCGTGATTTTATTCATTTTTTTAAAAGAAGTAATAATTGAGACATGTTTGAAGTAGTTTCATTCAAAGACCTAACTTTTTATTTAATAGTCTCTCTCCAATGGTACAAGAAGCTCTATATTGTATGACATAAATACGTTTTGTGAAGTGCGTTGGATAATGCTTTACCAACCTCTTCCTTTCTTCTCCCCAATCGGCAGACTGAAAAAAATCTTTTCTGTGACATCATTGCTGGTTTTGAATCGATGAATTCGCCTTGCCAATTCAAGGGATCTTTCTACTTGGTCAAATTCCTCCTCTCTTTTCTCGCGGTCATTTTTTATACCTTCTAATTCCTTTTTCATTTCTTTGATTTCCCTCCCCATTTTCTTAACCAAATGCTGTTTTTGTAGCATCCATTCTAGTTTGTATTGAACAGCCGCTAGCTGCCTTTTTAGCGCAGGCATTTTTTCTTTAGCATAATGAATTTCGTCGGTAAGCATTTCGTATGTTTCTATGTAAGTCTCCGATGAATATTCGTGCTCCCTTTTCTTTAACTCTTTTTTCCTGTATTCTTTGAATTCCAGTTCGTTCTGTAAATCTATTGTAAGATTTTTTAGATGGTCTACTTCATCCCTCACGGACTCTTCTTTGTCTTTCCAGGTACCAACCTCACCTAGCACTTTATCGTATTCTATTTCTGATTGGCTTAGTTTGTAAGTCAGAGTATGATATTTAGTTTTAGCATCTCTAAGCAGTCGAACCTTCTCCTCTCTTTGTCGCTCTAGATCATCAATATCATTGCGGAGGAATACGGGATAGTTCTGGTCTGCTTGTATCCAGTTATTGGCTACCGACATCACCGCCCGGATGTTGGTGCAGCCATCAGCGAACAACAGTAATGCTGGTACATTTTCACATTCATTTTTTTGACAAAAAGCCAAGACCGGCGGTGCAAACTGAGAGTGATGTACCATAATTTCTTGATAGTTTTTCTGTAGCTTTTTAATATTGCTGATACTTTTGTTTATAGTGTCTATCCATATTTGAATTTGTTGTTGGTAGTGAGCGGCTGTTTCTAAGTAATAGTCAGTGTCAGGTTCATAGAAACTTACACAGTATTTTTCTAATAAAGATTTAATGTGCACACAGCTTTCTATTAGTTCAACAAATTTACTGGGCATATAAGACTGGATTTTTCCATAAAGCTCCTTTATCAATGTAATGTTATTAAGATCGCCTTTGTATTTGTCCGAGTCGGAGCCATCTTTGATCGCCTTTTCTAACGATGCTTTTGATGAAAAATCGCTTATATTGAGCATTCGTAGTACTCCTTTTAACCTCATGACATGTCTTTCCACCTCGTGTTGAAGGCTACGTCCTACTCCATAGTAACTCCGTTCCAAACGTGTCAGCTTTTTTGACAGACCTTTAATTTCCGTCGCTATTGAGTGTCTGAGTTTCGATAAACTTCGAGGAGGATTCGATTCCATTTGTGCAATTCCTTTTGGTTTCTGGCAAATTTTTGCCATGTCATCAAGTGGCATAAGGAATGCACTTTTGGCAGCTAATGTTGGCATACGACAATCGAGTATCGGACGAAGCTAAAAAGACAAAAAGAATATAAGTAAACTTAAAACAGGTCGCAAAAAAATACGCTAGAAAAAGAATAGATGCAATGACTTACTCAAGCTGGAAGTTAAAGGTTGTGAAAAATCTAATGAAAAGTTAGCAATGAATAAGTTGGAAATTCTAGTGATAAAGTGTCAGAAGAAAATATTTAAGGCTGGATAAACAGGCTAAAGTTTAATACCGGGTTGATAGGAACTTTTGCGAATTTCGACTTTTAATCTGATTATTTAAGATATCTTTTAGAAAAATAGTACAACATTGTAGAAGAAGTAAGAGCGATAGCTAAAGTCAGATTTGTATAAAATTCACAATTTATCACACAGAAAATAAACAAAGTTAGACTTAGAACCATAGCTTAAGTCATTAATCATTCAGAAATTTGATAACGCCAAAATTATCTCTACATTAAGAATACATGTGGTCAATAAAGGCTGAATTTAAGCCCCATACCTGTTGAAATTTAAACCAATTAAATCATTTTACAAATCAGTAAACTTATTGATATATCTAACATAAAATGTTAAATCTACAAAGATTTAGGCATGATGTGTTTTTTTTTCCGCTAACTGAGCTTTTATACCATTCGTTTGCGTCCAGTGGAGACATAAGACTTATTAAAGAAATCAATATTTCAGGGTTCTATAAAGTTTGTAAGCCGAAGATATGTATGGGTAACTATGGTTACAAATTCTTTGGATGGTTCTACTGATTCACGATTCTTTCGACAAAAGAGAGATTTAAAGCCATTAAAATTTCGAGGTTAGAATTTTCAACACTTGTTTATTTTTTTTTCTTTCGTTGGACTAAACAAAACTTTAATAAGAAGTTGAAACGCCAAAAGTGCTCAACCGGATTAGTCTCGTGAGAATAGAAATGATAACGAAATAATCAAGTCGTTAAAACCTGTTACTAGTAATATCTCGATAATTAATTGGAAGGAGTGAGTAACCAAAATATGATCACGAGTGCCGAAGAACGCCCAGATTTAACGAGTGTGCGGAACTAGTCCCTCGCACGAGTTAAATCTTACAGCGTTCTTGGCTTGAGTGGTCATATTTTGGTTATTCACGATAACCAATTGATTATCCTATTTATTATATAGATTTCCTCGATTATGCGTTGCTATTTTCAACATAAATTTCAAGTTTTGTGTACGTCGGATTGATTTCAAAGTTGTGACGTTTTTGGCGGGAGAAAGTCCGAGAGGGACATTTACCGAATTTGTTTCACAGTGTGAATTATCGAAATTCATTTCACTGGGAACATTCGATAAAACACTGCTTTCTATATAATAAATCGTTATAACGAGAATACTTAGACGCTACGTCAAAAACTGCCACCAACTTTAAAAGAAAAACAAACACCGAAAAAACTATTTCGGGTCTATCTACCTAGTTTAACCATTGGCTTTAAAGGTCAACGTATATTTCTAAAGAAATAGAAATAGAAAAAAAAACAATAAAACATTCTTAAAAAAGATTCATTATATCGTTACCTCACCATTGTCCCATGTCTAGGGAACCACACTTTGAACAAACCAAGAAAACATTATACAAAAATTAAGAACACGCAAAGAAGAAAACAAAAAATAAATGAGAAAAATACCCCCAAAAAATGAAATCGCCTACAGTAAATAAAATGTGAGATTTAGTGTGAAAGTGAACACTGTAAAAATCCACATTTGAAGTATATTTATCGTTTGGTACAGCAATATATATTTTATATATGTATCATACCGAATATTGCGATCGGGAACCAGTCTATACCGTGTGAAACGTCTTTATATTATTCAGGATGAAACTAATTGGTTTTCGTACATAAGTCAAACACACTTAATTCGCCAAAATGTTACATGAGCTTTTGTATACGAAAGGGTAATCAAGGGAACCAAGAATCTAACGTAAATCAAAGAACGTAATCCATAGAAAAATGCTTCCAATATTGAAAAAAAAAAAATTAAACTACATAAAAAGGGTTGCTCGGATTATTTTGAACGAGCAAAATATTATGACACCATCTGCTGTACTTTTGAACAGGTTAAAATGAATGCCATTGCCAGATTATTTTGTTCATAGAAAGGCAATTCTTGTTTTTAAATCAATAAATCAAATGGTTCCAGATTATTTAAATGTATTTAAATATGTTCACCAAGTTAGTTCATCAACAAGACAAAGTACCCAAAATTAATTACATGTTCCAAAATCAAAAACAGAGTATTATGAACGATCTATGTAACTATGTAACTAAATATGTTATCCTGTTTAAATTAAGGAGATTATTATTATTATTATTATTATTATTATTATTTATCCAGGGACCAAGACCAGACATAGAAAACAGACACACACAACAAAGAACATAAAATAACCAAAATAATACATACAAAATAATAACAGTAATCGAGCAACTCTGACTCAACTCAAAAACTGGGAGCATAGACCAGATGTACCGGTAGGGTAAGCGTCCTCTGATTTTCTAGAAACTCGCCGTCCAGGGTGGACGAAAGAGGAAAGGAAAACTATGACACGTTGAATATATCGGTTCTCGTGGTGCAGATGGATACACCGTATTCTTATTAACGATGCATTCTTTGACAAACAAATATGATAATGATCCAGTCAGTTTAGTGGCCACCTTTTGTTTTGAATCAATCGAAATGCCCCTGCCTGAATTTTATATATGTATATTTGTATATTTTCCGATTATAATTGTACCTATCGTAAGCTCTCGTGGAAGAGGAATTCAGTAGCCATTCTTAATGTAAATGTTTATACAATATAGAAAACGTCACTTAATTCCCAACGAAAGGTAAATATTTAAAACAAACAAAGTCAGTTTAATTCAACGAAGTTCTATAGCAACGAGTGTGCCAGTTTGGCAATAGGACAATTATATGATAACTGTGGTATCCATACTTAGAATTACCAAAAAATCTTTTCTAGGGTTTAATGGTATTTTCAATCTACTCAAGCCATAATGCGTATATTTACAATGAAAGATCAAAGGGTTTACTTTTATGTATTTAGTCCGAACTTACTCATTATATTTCACGTATTTTTAGAAATATGCTCTTAATGAAACGCACCATCGACTTCAACTCTTAATGACATTTTGACGTTTCTAATATTTCAGTGAAGCCACTATAAGTTCAATGGTTTGTATGGGACATGACAGTGAGAAGAAATGCACATTTGTTAAAGTTATTGAACAGGTTCCATCTATACTTTAGAATCAATGTCATGTCGTGGTCTCCGATATATCTGAACTATTCGTTACTCTATCAGAAGCCAATCAAAAAACACCAGCACACCCCTAGTTGCTGTCTCATAAATACGATTTGTTCTTGCGGTAAGGATGTTTGTCTGAACAGCGTTTTTTATTAAAGTAAAAAAAGCGCACGTTTGACATTGATTCAACCAACAGTATCGTTTACTGTGTTGTTAGGTTTGTAACGATTTTTTGATGTTTTAATTCTGAACTGCAGTTAAAGATAATGTGTTGCTATGAATGACACCGGAAGTCAATACTTATAATCAAAGAACTTCGAAATCAGCTGTTTGTTTCTCAATCATTAAACAGAACAGTGGCCATTTACTCAAATTAGTGTGGAAATATCGGTAAAAATTTGAAATAAATATTAGGAGAAAACTAACCCAGCTATTCAAAGTTATTGGCTATAACTTATTTTTTGTAAACTTGAGAACGGATAAGTAAAACATTATTTTGCAGATAAAACATATTAAGATATAAATTTGATCAAAATGTATATTTTATGTTTGATGGTACATTAAAGTCTTAAATTTATGAGGATGTGTCGACTCCTGCAAAGAAATACAATAAAACGAAAAGTAAAGGATTAGGGAAAACGTGCTACTTATGAAAAGTTATCAATGAAGATATTCAACCGAAGCCATTTTTCAGCGAAGTCGAGAGAATTTTAAAATAAACTACTTACATTCACTTGATTTTTTTTCCACTTTTCGCCAACAAAATTACACTATATTTCCTACTGTATTCCGAAATTTCTTTTTGTAACACATTAAACATATTTTAATTAGCAAAGAAATTCCTCAAAAATTAAGTAATTACTGACTTTATTTTACGTAATTTGATCTAACATAACTTGCAATATTCTGGCATTACCTGAAAACTATTGCCAGACAATGATAAATCAGAGATCTTTTTGCCAGTTACGATACAGTTTAAAAATTTAGTTTAATCGAAATATTGATACAGTTTCATATATGAAAAATTGAGGGACTTACTTTTAAGGTACCCATCCTGGCTGTTGACTTGGCCACCATTAAACTTTGTACCGGTCTAGCCAAAGATAAGTTAGGTGCCGAAGTGGCCACCAACATGTGATGTGTTGATTTGTGAACCATTATAACTTCATCAATCTCGTGTTAATTAGAACATCAACTATTCTCCGTGAATAGGATTTTATCCAATACATCAACAAGCCTTTTGTCAACCGCACAATATCTCAACGGTAACTAACATATCATCACCCAACAATCTTTTTATACCACAATCAATGACTGGTGGAACTTTAACAGTCGTGTTCAACTGTCTTTAAGTCAAGATTGATCTAGCCATATAAAAGTGTGCTGGGGGCGTTTTTAACCAAAACATTTAAAGAAAATTAAATATTGACACCCCGCGAATTACTTAATTTATTATACGGACGTTATAGGAAGGATTGAGTGATAAAATAAACCCTACATTTGTGAACATTTACACTTGGTTAGGTAATGTATGGAACCTATTACGGATTCACGCTAAATTAGTTTTACATATCTTGGGAATCGTCACTTCTAAATTAATTCTTTCTCAAAAGAAAGGTTTTAACGCTTTTTTATATAGATACAGCAACTGCAGTGTAGCTAGAACTAATATTAGAATAAAAACAACAACAGCAAACATAATCATAAACAAAAACAATAGTAACAAAACTACAGAAAAAAAAAACAAAGTAAAAAATAAACAATTAAAAACCCCAAAGACTTCCACAATAAAAAACAACCCATACAAAACATAACGTGTAACATTTACAATTTTCCAAAAACATGGTTTCAATTACTGATCTTTTCAGATTGAGAGTTAAAAAAAAGTAATTAAATCTTTAGCAAAGGTGACAATCTGATAAAAAAGTCACAACGACACCGAAGGACAAGGAAGAAATCCGTGGTTTAATTCACTTTGTGATTGATAGTGGTTAAAACTTGTAATTGTTAAGGTAGTATAATTTGATATGAAATAGACATAGCTAGGGCAAATAAAAGATTGGTCATGAAAAAGAAAACCAATGCTATCCAATTCCCATGCAACGTGTATACATGCAATATCCATTGAATTTAAACTATATTTTAAAAACATAATTCAAATACAGATAAATGCTCGCTTACTTTTGAATCACCGATTAATGTAACAAATACCGATATTTATGAAATATCAAAAAAATCTGGTATTTGCTAATTGGGTACGAACAAAACTGGAAGTCTAAATCTTGAAGAATGTCATCATACTAACCGTGGTCTGTTTTTTTTTTTATGTAAACGCAAATTTGTTTTGTGGTTAAATTAATTATTGAATAGAAAATCCATAGTCATACTTTTAAATGATTCCACGCTCGAAAGATTTTAAATTGTAGAATTGATTAAATAAATCATTGACAGAATGCAGAAGAAACTCAACTCACTTTCTATTAAACATGTCTGCCATGTAATGGTTTAATAGAGGAATATACAATGATGTTGAATTTGAATAAGATTCGGAGAGAAAACAAATTGAATGTCAATTTGCCACACGCACACAATGGATCACAATCCTAAAGTTATTGGAGCATACGAAAAGCTTACAGAGGTTGTTATGTCTGGGGAATACAATAAGCATGCTAGCAGTATTTAAATAGATGTCTTTATTGGGGATGCATTTCCAGTTCTTCTGATCGAATAACCTTATAATGTTATAATTCATATCCAGTATCCTTATTTACTAGCATTTATATTGTAAAAATGAAATTGGTAGGTGTCGAAGCTACAGGACACATATTTCTCTCTGTCTTCAATGCCTCTTATTCCGTCACAGGGGTTTGCGCCCATGATCAAATATGAAGACCGACAATATATAAACGTGTTTAGTAGCTACACATTTGATAGTGGGAGCCTGTACCCCTGTAGCTCCATATATGGTATTGGTCATGTATCCTGTTCCAATCGTCATCACGTTTAATTCCATTTTAAAAGCTTAAAAAAAAACGTTATTGTAGTGTACTCTTCGGGGAATCTAAAAGAGGTGGATGGAATGAACAAAAGTCTCACCCTAGCTGATCTGAATCCTAGTCTTTCTCGATCACCGTTTTTTTCGCCATCCTCATCTTCACTTTGGACAAGATTTGGATCCAGATTCTGAAAAGGTATAAACACTAATTCAACAGTTACCTGTTGTAACGAAAGGCCATTAAAATCGCGTAAAGACTAGTGTTATTCATTTCTGAAAGTGAAATTGAGGAATCCAAGGTTGGAATATTATGCGTCAGCACGAAAAATGTTGTAGTTGATACAGTCCATAAGAAAAAAAAAAACAGATGTAAATGACATCCCTTTATGATAAAAATGCTTCACAGGGTGTATATACACACACCATTCAAGCTTGATGCAGCTCTAGATTTTGGAGTTATACATTATAAGCACAAGTTTTTCTCATAGAATGAAGTTGTCAAAGAACCTGAAAATTTGCAATTACATAAGTATTGAGGCGAGTTACACAAAGTTTAAGGAATTAATTATTTCTGAGCCATAGTCTCTTAAACCAATCAAAGTCTCCGTTTGTGACGTGGAATCTTCTACAATAATTTCATAGCGAACCACAGACAGGAAAATGTTTAGGTTTTTGCACTTTGGTCACAAGTTTTTTCATGGTCTCAAGATCGTGACCCTCAAAATAAATCCGCAGACAGATTTTTATGATAATGTATAATTGTATAAGGATCCATACACTTATATTTGTTGTATAGTAGTAGTTAAGTTTTATAAACTTCTTGCCACTTTATACTATATCTTATGTCCGCGGCTTTTCCTCCTAGGGCTTAAGACGATTGACAAAATATCAACTTTTTTTTGTCTTTTATTTGATATTTTATAACGGTCATCTCGCGCTCAGTTGAAATACCTCGAGTAAAGCCTCGACAATTCCCTATTCTAAATTCTAGCCCTTGCATAGAAGGTCGCAGCATGTTTCCAAACCAGGCTACATTTATGTTTCTGGTACGAGCAATACTAGTCTGACGCGACTTCCTTGACCTTTCTTAGAAAAGTTAGTTGGCAAAAAATTTATTCTTAACATATCATATTTACCTGTAAAACTAAGGAATAATCCTTAACTTCCTTTAACTTCATTCTGTCAACTAAAGAATACGACCTCTCTGAAAACTATTCCTACAACTTCAGTTCTCTTTAAAGGCAATCATAAATAACAATACAACAGTTTTATACAAAATTCTTACTCACAATTAGGGTAGGTTCTATTGCCCTTTGATTAGTTTAACAAAACACTTGAACAAAAATCTTGTCATAATTCCCTAAATCCCTTCCATATTGTGCATGTAACTTTACACAGAATTAGGCATTATCAATACATATGCATGCTGCTTATGATTAAATTATTTGTATGACATTAGAAGATTAATCCTGATTTTTAAAGGAATGAACTTGGGTAAGTGTCAACGAGCTTTGTGGTGAAATTTTCTACTTGGTTTCTCCTTTAGTTGTCAAAATTGAAATCCCATGTCGTGGCACATACTTAAAGCATGCTGTGAATTGGTGACTTGTGCGTAATGAATTCCCAATGGAATGACAGCATATGGCATTATGTATCTTAATTCTAAACTTGATTAGAGAAATTTAAAATACGAAAGCATATTAGTGTACACAAATACAGCATCATTTGTATGACGATGTCAATAGACGACTTGGTTCACGAGTTAGTCATAATATTAACTATACACGATGAACTTATCTTTATAAGCAGCAGGGTTCACGTAGTAAATGATATGTTTGTAAAGAAGTGAAAACAAAAGCAGGTGAAGCCAAAACAAAAAATGATAACAAAACATGAAAATTGACTGACAAGTCTCGGGTACTCTGTCCGCCTCGAGTACGGAATTTCGTAGGTTTGACCCCCGGCCTAGTAACACCAATGACTTTATTAGTAGTCACTGCTTCCTCGCCAAGCGGCATGTAGAAAATAGAGTGACAATTTGTTGGCTCGGAGTCAAGATAATGTGTCCAAGATCCGTCTCAGTCTATCGGACTAGCTCAAAGCAGGGTCTATTCGATTAGTCAACATCATCTTGAAATGCGTGAAATATCTGCCATAGGACATTAAAACAATCAATCAATCGATCAATCGTTTGACAACAAATGGCAAATATAACTAAGACAACAAACTAAAAGAACAAATAGAAAACACTGATACACGTCAATATGCTTAAAGATGTTTTATAGTTTAGTTTTTCTGTCTATTTTCGCAATATGTTTTAAAGCATTTAAATTAAAATGCGTGCAGCATATGTACAATGCTACATTCTAGCACTTCAAGGTGTTTTTTACAATGATGAGAAAGTTACTTGCGTATATCACGTTTCAAGAAAATACTTTGAAAATGATCGTATTTCTTTAACAAAACAATGCATAGACACTAAATTTAAATTACAGACCCCACGTTAAACACATATTCCGCTTTAGCTGCAATCGTTTTTTTTTTCAGGATACATAACAAACTACACTAATACTAGAATGGCAGAAAATTGAATTAATCTAATTGTACTCTTTAACTATAGCATTCATTCTATTTTAAAGTTTCATTTTTGTTCCCTTCTTGGTAGCATTATCGATCTTCACGTCAACAAGATCCGAAAAAGAAAGTCAAAGGTTTAAAACAAATGAAAAATATACATCAGAGTAAATAAAATATTGTTTTATTTGGATAGCCACGTGGACTGAAGTATACCGTCAATAGTTAGACGATTGCCAACCTGAGGTTCCAGAAGTTGTGAAATCAAGGCTTTGCAGTCCGGCTGTATTTTCTTATCCACTTTAGGAGGATATTTCAATTTACCTCTAACTTGGTGTTGAATCATTTTGTTCATATTGCTATCATCAAATGGCATGGTACCAGATACCATGACATAAAGGAGGACTCCCAAACTCCATACATCATTCATTTTAGGATCGTAAGGTACCCCACGTAACACCTCCGGAGAACAATAAGACGGACTACCGCAGTATGTCTCACTCATACACTTTCCTTTGTGTGGATCACTCACTTCTAAAGGTCTGGCAAAACCAAAATCGCTAATAACTACTGACTTATCTTTCATGATTAGAATGTTTTCACATTTCAGGTCTCTGTGTGCAATATTTGTATCACGATGTAGATATTCAACGGCACTGACTATCTGTTTAAACATCCTTCTGGCGTCTTTATCAGAAACAGGTCCGTTTTCTCGTATATGGCACAAAAGGTCTCCTCTTTCAGCATAATCCAATATCATAAAAATCATATCACCAGTTTTGATGATTTTATGTGTATTCAGGATGTGTTTATGGTTCACTCTTTGAATAACATTCAGTTCTCTGGGTAAAAACTTATCTAAATAGTCTCTTGAAACTTTTTTGAGGTCTACTATTTTCACAGCCATTATTTTACCATCGTCGCTCCGTTCGCAAACGCGTACTTTTGCATATGTTCCCTCACCGATTTTTGGCCCAAGTCGATATCCGCGGTCGACCAGGGTATCAGCCAATTTAAGAAATTCCCGAGCAGTGGCCGAATCCCTACCGGACATAATCTATGATTTTCACACATCTAAGTAACCATTTTCTTCAGAATAGTAATCTCGTCTATCTTATCCCGTTGTATCTACTGTAGTTGTCACTGACGTTAACGTCACAAAGTTCTACGATCGTCACGCCACAAACCAATGGTCTAACTCACTGCACGAACTTTTGTAATCCAGTATCTATTAGGTAATATTAGAAACGGTTTTAGCGGAAAAAATCTAAGTCTAAATGAGCCAGAGAATAAGGTGCATACGAAATAACTTCCGTTTCAATACGGAGGACAATGAAAATGCATCTCCAGATTTTTACAAATATGGAGTACAATTATTCATAACCAAGACAGCGACCAACAGCAAATTCCAATAAAACACATTAAAAATCAAAATCAAAGCTGAACATGCAAATGAATGGCATTTATTTAGTTAACGTTAATTGTAAGATGGTCTAATAATTTATAAGCAAACTCCTTAGGAGGTCTATATTGATTTCAATAATTGATGATCTTTGTTAAATAATCCCAGAATCACGATATAAAAAACCCGAAACTAAAATGTTTATTTCCACTAAGTTTTATTTGCTTTGGGAGTAAAAAAAAACTAAGCAATTCGGAAACTAGCAACAAGGCACGAATAAACAAAAACAACAATAACGGAAGAACCAACGGTAAATGTGCTGTGCATAATCAAACGTAACAAGGTAGGAACAGCAACAATCCGACTTTTATTTCCCCAAGAAAGATGAAAGAAGTTATTTTATTTTGTATTCACGGTAATATCATAACCGCGGTTGTGTTCTTTTAGATAGATGTTTAATTTTAATATTCTATTGTCAACATCATTCAGCACAATACCAATGTAAACTTTAGACGAGAAAAAAATGCTAAGTCTCTCTAAAGCATGAGGAAAGCAGAGCCTGGTAGTTCTATGTTACCCGAACAATTTTGCACACCTTTGCTTTTGTTGCGAAGGTAGGACTACTCTAGAAATATTTTTGTATCTAGGAGACACAGATAATGCTCCTCCACATGAAAGATGTGCCTATTGAAGGTTTATACGTACAAAAAGGATTGGTTTCACCATCCTTATTCAAATCAAATACCATCGCTAAAATTCTGACGTATCACACTAGTAGCTGCGTTTCCAAATAAAAAAAAATGGAACTAAAGTTAATTAACTAATTGGAATTAAGTTAAAGGAAGTGTTCCACTTTAAATATATACACCTTACCAAAGTTCCATTTTAATTGGTGCAAGCTTTTGTCACTTATTGTGCAAAAACTTGACCCCCTATGTTATGAATAAATTCCTGTACCCCCCACCCCCCCAAAAAAAAAAACAAAAAACAAAAACAAAAAAAAAACGGAAAATTGGAATTTTTCAATAACATAAAATACTTCATCACTTTAGACATATAGGCTTTCCCATAATTTCATTTTAACTGTTGGAAGCGTTTTTGAGTTGTGAAAAAATGGAAAACACCTACCCTGTTTAAGAATACATTTCCATCACTCAAAAACGAAAAGTTTGAATTAAAAAAAATCAAAGGGAGCTTCGCACTATAGCTATATACACTTTCTCTTTCTCAAAGTTTCAATTTAATTTGTGCAAGTGTTTTTGAATTGTAGTGTGAAAACGTGGTGGGGGCATATGAGGGTAAACAATATGACATTGACCTTCAATTACCTAAGACCAATAGGATTTCAAATTGTAAGGAGGACAAAATATGCACTGATTCTGTTGGGTAAAGTTCTATCCTGTTAATCAAGGATGGCCATGGATCCTCTAATTCAAGGATGAACATGGATCCTGTTCATCACCAATGACCATGGATCCTGTTAATCCAGGTAAAAAAAGATGTAACCTTAAAAAAACTATGAACTTGTGACCTTTACATTTACCTTAAAGCCATAAAGATTCAGTGTTCTCAGGACTAAGCATGAAATAAGTTTGACAAAAAAAATCCCTTGAAAGATGTTGATTCTAAAGTGCATACAAGGATGTGTTCTTTACCTTAAAAAATCAGAAAATTTCAGATAACCCAAATGACTCAGTAAAAAGAAAAAAAATGCATGAACTGCTTTAAGAAGGACTTGACCTTACTTAGTCCACTTATGTCAATTTCCATAGGTTCCTATGCTAACTGCACCACATACAATGTGTGATGGAGCTTCTACCCAAGTTTAATCTGAAGAAGACTATATATCATCTAGTGCAGTATGTATACATTAATAGCCATGAAAATATCATGTATGAGGTTACTACTTCATAGTGTGACACTGACTTTTAGAAATCAATGTGCTAAAAAAATAGAACAGGAATTTTTCAGCATTTGCGGAGTGCAGCATGATACACCTTCAGTACGGTGAACTCTGCTCACTTGGGACCAATGTGAACAGAATACTAGTACATGTATTAGTTTTTGGCACACTTAAGCATAGGGACTTCTAGTTCTTTATGAACAAAACAACTGGTATGGACACAACATAGCACAAAATTGGAAATTCAAAAGGTGAAAACTTTGTTCTGTTTTAAGGGTACTAATAAAAAACTTTTGCCTACAATCTATATGACAAAAAATGTAAGAAATGTTATTCTGATAGAAAAACACAGGCAGAGACTGTCGTGTGGAAACCAATAAAAACTATTCAAAATTGGACCCCCAAAAGGTTGATTTTTATTTTTTGGGTGTGACCTATTATGGTGCCTTATAACTAGAAAACTTGATACCTAAAATCTGGTTTAAAAAACACAGACAGAGATTTTCATGACAAATCTAATTAATTCATTTTTTTCAAAATCAGACAAAAAAAAAAGAAACTTCATTTTCTGAGCCATGGCCACTTTGGCCCCTTATAACTGGAAAAGAAGAGATATCTGAAATCAGATCAAAAATAAAAAAGTTGATTTTTTTGGGGTGCAGCCCAATTTCATACCCCTTAAATGCCAAAACCGATCAAGTTTGTCACGTAATAACTTTCATAACAGAATTTCAAAACAAACACATTGACATCTACCGGTAAATCATCAAAATCAGATTAACAATAATTTTTTCTATCAATTCTAATGACAACATCTATTTCCCCCCTGAGGGTAGGGCAAAATCTTCCAAATTTTTTTTTCTGCCATAACCCAAGGAACTCTGTTTAAATTTCAAAAAGATAGGATAAGTTTGATTAAAGTTATTATAAAAAAAAACAAATGAACAGATTGGGCCTACAATGGCAAGGCCACTGCCGCCACCAACAACAGGATGATATCATTATTCAATAGAAAAAAATTGCAGTGGTATAAAAAGGGGGTCTACACACAGAACCCATATTTCTATTAATTCAGTAAGTTACAGTGACCATTTAATGTATAAATAAATAAAATATGATTCTCTGGTTATACATGTTTGATGCACATTTTTTACAGCAACATAAAACAAATGCACTAAAATTCGTGCAGGACTTTTTTGCTTACCTTCTAAAATTATATTGATTGAAGAGTAGTGTGAAACCTAAAGTTATATCTGTCTTTGGCTTAAACGACTAAAAGGGATAAAATACATATTTATTGCACTGAGTATCTCACAGAAATAAGTTACTACTTTAAATACAAAAAATGTATTAATACATGGTCAAATTCATTGATCATCTAATCCAAGAAGAAAATACTGTTGAAATGACTGGCACACAACCTCTTCACTTCCTCTGAAAAAAAAAACAACAACAAAGTTATAAATGTTAGCAGAGTTACTAAAAAAGAGGAGGTACAAGAATAAACTAGAAATATTGTAACCTCTCTCAAATCCACTGTTTCCATCTGGCCTAGGTAGGAACAGTGATGTTAAATTACAACCTCTAAATTGCTTAAATCGTCCTTTGCAATCATCCAAACTTGCTTAATTCAATCCCATTTACACATGTTATCCAACCTTTGAATAAAGTTTCATCAAAATCATTTAAAAGTTCCACTTACATGGAACGAAGACTGATGAAAAGGGAACCACTGGATGGACATAGTGAAACCAACATAAAGTTGCATGCATTATCTTGCTAGGTATACCCTACTCAGGAAGTTGATATTAGACAGCATCCTTCTCAACTGTTACAACACTGAATGCAGGAATGTAGTGGACAAATTACAAGAGCTGGTTTCAATGTATGCCCCATCAATATAAAGCCATACACCAAATTTGAAATCAATCCATTCATGCAGAGCCAAAATAATTGTGATGAAATTCAGACTGACTGATAGACAGACAAGGTGATTCTAAATACCACAAACTCGTTAGGTGAGGATATATACCCTCCCTTCAAATATAATTTGCAAGTTGTAAGGTATAAACTAGATATGTTATGACAGAATTCTTAAAAAAAGAAAGGATGATATTTTTTTTCTCTAAATGAAAATAAATGATAAAACTTAGTTGAAATGATGTTTAAAGATGTGAATGAGCAAGAAGATTTCTAGGTTAAGTTCAATAAAGGAAAAATGTATGTTCTCAGCTGGCACACACAATCTAATATCTCCCTTTATCACCCTTCATTACACTCCCCCAATATCAGTAATGCATACAAGAAAACTAAATGTCAGATAATTGATGAAAAAAAACTATACAGATGAATAATTCTTCATGAATCTTACCATTTATTTCAATTAGATTAGCATTTTTCTGGTTGATTACAACATAAAATTCTCTTTGGTCTGATCGTTTACCAACAACCCAATTGTCTGAAGCAGTTTTTACTATTGTTTCTCCATCTTCTCCATTTCTGCCAAAAAAAATATAAGACAAGTTGTCTAATACACCTCTCAATCAAATTTACATCATTGAACTGAAGAATTATACAAATTTCTTCACAACGAAAAATATCTATAACTGACCACTTGTAATGCGTCTATGGTTTTAGATAGTTATCTAATTCAGTGCTCCAGAATGGATTGTATCCCTTACTTTTTCTGCATAATTGAAAAGCTACTCTCTATATCATATATGTTTTATAGTTATAAGAAAAAATAAAAATGTAATTAAAGAACCTTGGTGAGCATGCTCACATACCCCACGTGTCCCAATGTTGAATACTAAAGTAAATTTCTTCATAACAGATATACAAGTAGAAGGATCCCGATAAAAAAGGACTAAAAGTGCTTTTTTAGGCTTTAGACCTTTATCTTCTAACTAACTTCTGTTACTCAGAATGGTAGTTTAAAACTCCAGACTGTGATTTCTTTGAGTTTTAGTTAATCCAAAGTAAATATCATTGTAGGGGAACAAAACGTATACTTGACCTATAACTTATCATGGTGAATTTATATACCAAAAATCATGTCATAATCTGCAAGCATTTAGAAAAAAAAAGCCAGAAAAACGGTTATTTCTGTGAATTTAGCCATTTCAAAGCCCAAAATATTGGTAAAAATCATTAGAGCAGAACCAACTACAGCCTTGTCCTGTAATTCATCATGATGAATTTAAATACTAAAAATCATGTCAATATCTGCAAGGGTTCTGAGAAAAAAAAGTCTGGAAAACTGTTATTTCTATAAATTTTATAAAGTTCAAGGCCTGTAATTTCGGTAAAAATCATCAGAGCGGAACAAAACATAAACATAACCTGCAACTTATTATGGTGAATTTATATACCAAAAAATCATGTTAATATCTGCAAGCATTTAGCAAAAAAGTCTGGAAAACGCTTTTTTCTGTGAATTTTGTTAAGTTCAGGGCCCGTAATTTCGGTAAAAATCATCAGAGCAGAATGAAACTTAAACTTTACCTATAACTAATCATGGTGACCTTTATATAAAAAATCATGTCAATATCTAGAAGCGTTTAGAAAATAAGTCCTGAAAACTGTTATTTCTGTGAATTTTCTTAAGTTCAAGGCCTGTAATTTCGATAAAAATCATTGTAGCCAATTGAAAGTTGATCTTGACCTGTAACTTATCATGGTGAACTTATATCCCAAAAATCATGTCAATATCTGCAAGCGTTTAGAAAAAAAGTCTAGAAAACTGAAGATGGACTGACGGACTGACAGACGGACGGATCAAAAACATTATACTCTTCGCAACTTCGTTGAGTGGGGTATCAAAATGTTAAATTTTAACAGAAACAAGCATTTTGAGAGTATTACAAAACCGTACATAGTCCCCTACCGGCTACAGACCCAAATACTATGTGCATCATCAAGTATGAATGACAGACTGAGGAAATGACCTTGATTTTAAAACTTTGGAAAAATCAGCAAAGCAGAATGATATTGAAACTTGATCTGTAACTGATCAAGGTAGACACACATACCAAAAATCAGCCCAATATCTGCAAGCATTTTAAAAAGAAGCGTGGAAAACTTAAATTATGGTTAATTCAAGGGCCATAACTTGGACAAAAATCAGCGGAGCAAAACGAAATGTGAACTTGATCTGTAACTTGTCAAGGTTCACTCATATACCAAAAATCAGCTCAAATATCTGCAAGCATTTAGAAAAAAGTATGGAAAACTTAAATTTTGGTAAAGGATGAGGGTACATAAGGCTCTGTAGCGCCTACAAGAAGAAATGAAATTATCTCCCTTTATTAAACTCAAAGTTGGCTCATTTTTTTTAAATTAAAAAAAATTATTTCATTTTTATTGTTAATAAAATAATAAGAAAAAAATTATTTCTGTTTATAAAAGAAACAAACAAAGTTGTATGCAAATTCAATCAGTATATGTTGAATAAAGTAAAAAACAACTACACCTTAGTGTTATGTTTTACACAATCTGTTAGACATATATTGTAACAAGATACAGAGGAAAACCTGGTGATACAAGTATGATGTATCAATTTTTCTCATCTGTTGTGTTGATCTGTGTGTGTGTGTTTATCAATTAAACACAATATGTTACCATATCATACGTGTAATGTTAATATTTCATAGTTTTGCATTCTAGAATTAGCCAGACAAATGTTTTATGTAGCGTTTTTTTTTGTCTGCACATGAATTGAGCTTTGAAGCTTCAAATTAAGGAGGCATATACATTAATTTATCTTCAGTGCCCGAAGTAATTAAAATTAAAGTCATCGAGTCTCAGAATATGTTCCGCTGAAAACAGAATCAACAGAGATGAGGCAAATATACAAATTACGTGCTACTGTTTCCTCCTCAACTACATGATAACACTGCATGAGTGACAATATATCATCATAACCAGTTAAATGTCACTAATCTTTCTCGTGCTTAACTACAGACAGACAGACAGACAGACAGACCCCTGAGCAATGTGTTAAAATTTTTCTGAGCTGAAACAAAATAAGCCTGTACATGCACAAATCATTTTTGATAAATTTATCAACACTTTTAGTTAAATCAACAATTTCTATAATATTTGCAAAGCTTTAAAATATATAAAAGAGAAAAATAAAAATGAAACATTTTTTTATTAGAATTAATGATTACAAATAATGCTAAATTAATGTTGGAAAGTTAGAAATAAATGCATCTATATAGGTATTAAATCTCCCGCTATCGGCCGTTTTTGGCTGGAGCCTCCTGACATTTCCTCATACATTCCATAATCTCCAACAATCTTGTCCGTCTCCTGGTGGGAGCTTAAATCCTGTCGCTTTTGAAATTTTCGGTATTCATCAGTCAAAATAATGGGGATGAAACTGGGAAGTTAAGAAGCCCAGATGTAACACACTTCAATTTCGTATAAAAATAACGGAGGGTCTCCTTTTGTAGAGTTTTCCGAACATTAACATCAATGTGAACCATATCTCCGCTAAAATGCATGAAAGCTTATGGATATTCATACCACAAGACATTAGATAGTTCACGGTCATGCTTATTTTACCTGACAACCTACATGTAAAAGGCATTGTCGCACCCCATCCAATCCACCACCTCTGACACGCCTGTTTTTTTCCTCTCAATATTTTCAAGAGGCGGATAACAAAATTTTGGAGACATGGAATGAATACAAACGTAACACAGGTTGCAGCTGACTAAAATAAAAGACAACTTCATTCACATAAAATAGAGACGCTATAAAATTTGCATTAAATATTCGAAAAGACTACAAAAAGCTGAACATCAGACAAAAATTCGCATGACATGCCGGACCGCACAGATCTCATATATGACCAGTTATAAAAAATACTAAAACTACATGTAGGCCATTAAACACAGATATTTACACATGAACATGAAGGAATTACATGTACATCCATGCTCCTCCTGAGCGGTGCATCAAAGTACTTCCTTAGGTAACACTTTTGATATAAATACAGGTATTTTAAGTGTTTACATGTTTTTTGGCGTAGGTGTACACTAAATATGAAAGAAATGTTGGAATATTGACTTTATATACTAGAAACTTAAGCAACAGGATTTTATACACACCAAGTTGCGTACAATTTACCAGCATTTTGTATAAATTAAATTTGCAATATTGAATACATATAAGGACATGTTTGATGTGTGCACATTTTAAATGTATATGTATTGAACATTTTTTCCTGGATAAAGAAAGCTGTGTTTGAAGAACTTTGTTATAAAGAACTGTGCTTAATCATTGCGATAGATAGATACCCAGAGCCTGGATCTTTTTACAGGCAAACAAAGCAAACAGTTTTTGATTTTTCTACTTTCAAATAAAAACAGGAGCGAGTAAAAAGTTTTATTCGCGCTTGATATTATAACAGTGTTTCCAACTTTGCCAGATCGCCTAAGGAATTAAAATGCGTTTCAGCATTTATCACAAACAAAATTATCTTTAGACAGCGTGTTACCTGTTTCTATACACTAATGCTTATAGAAGCTTATTTAAAGCCTCTCATGTTTGTACAACGTTCGACGCAAAAGTAAAATCATAATGTAGAACAATCTTTTTTCGATGAGATTTATACGGATATATGGGCAAAAAAGTATTGAAAACTATTGTATTCAAATATTAAATCCATAGAAAAAAATCCCACGCAAAGGACAGTAACGCTGTTCAAAGTATATGAATGCATTCACTTACATGCATGCATCTTCATAGCAGTGGCTATATCAAAATTCGACTTTATTTCATTCTTTGCATAAAGGTGAGAAAAAAGCTCTTTAATAAATACATCTACATCACTTGCTACAGTATAATTAGGATTTCAGTGTATATTACACGGGTGGCCAGGTGCTTAATCATGTGACAGTAAGGTAGGTCACATGATACATGTACAGGTAAAGTACGACTTAGTCATTTTAGAAGCGATTTTAAGCGTGATTTTTGATGGTTTTTTTTGTTAAATTCACATAGAGATCCAGCGTCAACCAAAAAGTCCTTTTTCCTGTAGAAAGAATTTTTAAATGCACACTTTCAGTTTCAATCTTTTTTTGGGTAACGCTGGATCTCACTATAAAATAAGAGGCAGAACAGTGAAAAAATGCTATTTTATTTAAAGAATAGCCTTCCAGGCAGTTTTTGTGCATTCCTTTCTGTATTGTTACTCTTTAAATCACAAACTGAATGCATAAAATTGAAAATTTACAATATGTATTACATTATTACTTAGTTTTCTTCCGAATTGAAGTTATTTTTTTTTACCAATTATTTCAGTAGGCAGAACAAGGCCTTATGGACCGTCATCCTTTTTCAAAGATCAAGGGCCATAACTCGAACAAGAATCAGTGAAGTGGAACGAAACGTACACTTGATCTGTAACTCATCAAGGTTAAATGACATACCAAAAATCCACTCAATATCAGCAAGCTTTTAAAAAAAAGTGGGGAAAAACTTCAATTTTTTTTTCTGGACTTATAGACGGAAGGACGGACAGATGGAGTGCAAATCTAAAGTCCCTTTCGGCTAAAGCCAGTAGTAGCCTAAAAAGCAATAACATTTAGAAAAGTCCTCAAACAACGTCCCTTCTGTTTAAACCACTGTAGCATGTACAATCCTTGCATCATAAAATATCAGGCTTAATGCCATTGATCAACCCGGTAGCATATGTCGCTACAATTGATCAACCCTGTAATATACCTTGCTATAACTAATCAACCCTGTAATATACCTTGCTGCAATTGATTAATCATGTAAGATATGTTGCTACAATTGATGAATCCTGTAACATACCTTACTACAATTGATCAACCCTGTAACATACTTTGTTCTAATCTCACTTATCAATATTGTAACATACCTTGAAAGTACTTATATTTTTTTGGATTGTTATATGCTGGTGCATTGGTTGCATTTCACTATATCCAGTCTTTTTTCCATTGTCATAACTAATCAATCTGGTAAAATACCTTGTCATAACTGACCACTCGGGTAAAATACCTTATCCTAACTGATCACTCTGGTTAAATACCTTGTCCTAACCGACCACTCTGGTAAAATACCTTGTCCTAACTGACCACTCTGGTAAAATACCTTGTCATAACTGATCTATTCTGTTACATACCTTGCCATATCAGAACTAATGTCACTGATTAATCTTAAGGTGTCCTGAGGAATGTTTACAGATGGCACTTTTTTATTCTCTGTGTGTACTGTTGTTTTCTGAGCTAAGTTCATGTGGTTAAAATAGATGTATCTGTAAGGTGGGTCACTGCTGAAAGTATATTGGTTTTTAATTTGTAAAATATCTAATAATGCTTATGAAAGTTCAAATCTAACTTTATTTTGTGTTTTTTATTTCAGTGAATGTTTAAAGTGTAATAAAATAGAAAAGTCAAGACACTATCGGCACTTATTAAATTCATAGTAGTTGTAGTTTATATAATATTATTTTTATGCCATTTAAAAATAAAAGGAACATGAACTTCTGTCAAAAGAGCTAGTTTCAATACACATATTACTTTTAAAATCAGTGTACAATTGCTGACTCATAGATTGAATCAATAATGCACAGACGATGCTAAAAGAGATTATCTTTTAAAAATGACCACTTCTACTTTTTGGCATAAATCAGGTCAGACTTAAGTATCAATACATATAAAATACGGACATTGCCAATGAACCTATATTGCAGAAAAACTCATGTAACTAAGGATGCTTTTTCAATCTACATATAATCTACGTATAGGCATTTCTGCATACAGATGTGTATTTTGGTGAAAGCCTTACATTCATCTCACACTCAAAATCAACCAAATCAAGAATGATATCTTTTACAAAGTGGCATTTCCATGTACAATCTATATAATTTTACATGCATGCATGAATCCTCTCCTGTCTGATATTTTTTTCATACTGCTACTCAGGTACTGTACCAAAATAACAACCATTTACAGTTACAACTGTTAAGTCTCATTTATTATAACCTTTAAAACATGGAGACCAAGCATAGAGCTAGATCACCACCATAATTGCCAATGAGTGCAATACACTCCTAGTGTTTGTAGCAATTCAAAGCAAAAGAATTAAAAAAAAACATTGAATGAACAAAAGAAGAAAAAACAGCAACAATGAAAAATAAAAATACAATAATGAAAAAGACCAGTTGATCTATTAAGTTAAACATTACAACACCAGTCTAAGGTCAACAAACACGATTCCAATCAATGGATGAGATCAGTTATTATGTCTAAGGTCAACAAACACGATTCCAATCAATGGATGAGATCAGCTGTTTTGTCTATGGGTCAACAAACACAACATTCAAAATAGGTTGAGACCAGTTGAGCTCTCTAGGGTAAAGAAACACAACTGAAATCATTTGCTGAGAAAAGCTGAATTCTCACAGTTAACAAACACAACCGCAATAATTGGATTAGACAAGCTGAATTCTCATGATTAAAAAACACAACCCCAATCATTGGATGAGACAGGTTGAACTCTCACGGTCAAGAAACACAACCTCAATGATTAGATGAGACAAGTTAAACTCTCACGGTTAATAAACACAACCCCAATAATTAGATGAGACAAGTTAAACTCTCACGGTTAACAAACACAACCCCAATAATTAGATGAGACCAGCTGTTTTGTCCATGGGTCAACAAACACAAACACCCAAAATAGTATGAAACCAGTTAAGCTCTTTAGGGTAAACAACACACAACCCCTATAATTGGATGAGACCAGATATTTTGTCCATGAGTCAACAAACACAACAACTAAAAAAGGTTAAGACCAGTTAAGCATTCTAGAGTAAACAAACACAATCCCAATCACTGGATGAGACCAGTTGAACTCTCTGGAGGCAACATCCACAATACATACCATTAGATGAGACCAGTTTAGCAAACACAAACCATATAAAAGGATGACTACAGTTGCTCTGTGTAGTGTCAACAAAATCTTTTTTTGACTTTATGGTGAAAAGGAATTCCAACCTCTTACGTAGGAGTAACACAGCCCCTGTACAGGACAAAATAATGTGTCCTTACAATTTGGGAATTTAAAAATGACACTTACTGAGACATGGTGCTTAGTAAAAAGCTTTAATTAATTATAGGCAATACATAGGTTATTCCCCTTGAATCAAAGGATTATCTTTAAATAAAATACAAATAAAAAGCATTTTTAAGCATGTTATATATGGTCACATTTACTTAATCATAAGCCTAATACATGCAAGTCAATCTGCTAACCAGCTAAATATATACAAACCTTTACATAATATAACCACTATGTTCAAAGCACATTTACATGAACATTGTTTACCTATTGGTTTCTTTAATCCTGAAAGGTTTAAATAATTGTTTGTGAATCTGATAATCTATAATTCTTGAACTAATATGTCGGGAAAATAATATTAAGCAAAAGTCTTGGACAAAAAAACTAAACCAAAACTTCATGAAGCAAGTATGATTCATTTTAATTTATCAGATGACTTTGACACAAGTTTTGCATTTCAATGTTTATCTTTTTTTATAAAAGTTTGAAGAACTTTGACACATGCCCACACAAAAATTACTGTACAATTTTTTCCAATAGATCCACCAAGCTCCACAAAAGGGCAATCATTCGTTCCTCTCTTACTAACTACTACAGACAGGCCTTTCTGACATTATTCATATCTAATGTGGTTTATCCATTAAATAATAGCACCTAAAACATTCACATTTACCCAACTTTGCAAGATATTGCAATTTCTGAGAGGGCTAGCTGCAACATCTAGAGTGAATTTCGGAGGTTAGACATAGTTTCAGACCTTGAAGGTCCACATGCATTTCTTCACTAATACTTTTTATTTTAGTTTGGACTTGAGAACCCATCTTGAAAAAGGAACCACTCATCAAAATTACTGGGATTCATCTCCTTCCTTATTGTAATATTATGTATGGGTAAGGTAACATCCATGAATATGATCAAATAAAACCAGTGAATGAAATTCATACCTAACAAAAAATGCATTAAGTCTCAAATTATTAACATCCAGTTTTGAGTTAGCTTTACAGTGGTAGGAGTCAAACTAGAGCTTGCCTTCATAAAATTACTATGTTCTAAGCATACTTCCAGCTCAGCAATTTACTTCATCAAAGCAATTTAAATACTAAATAACATACTTTTATTTTTCTAATTCTGTGAGGGCTGTTATGATGTCATCTGGATATCAAAACATGATGGAAATTTTTCAAGTGGTCTACAAATTACCAATTTATTTCCATTTATGAGCAGGCTTTGTCCATATATTAAAATGATGAAACACCTCATTAATTTATTTTTTCAAATTAAGTGAGCACATACAGATCTTGTACCATGTGACTTAACTTTCTAATAGCTTAAGTTTCTTTTTATTACATTTTCAACAACCAACAGACAATTCAGTTAGACAGCACTTTTCTCCTGACCACTAAAATCCGCTATTTTAAAATTGATTTACTGCCATACTGGTATGTGAGCAGATAAATTGGTTCAAATAGGCTTTGCACTTTGGTGCACAAGAACATTTTAAACTAGAAGAAACATGTGCATTGGACACCAATGCCATGCCATCCCTGAATTAAAAGGAAAATTAAACAGCAGGTGGATATGGCACAGAGCTAAAATTTTTACACACAAAATAATCAATCATACTGAGTTGGAGCAAAAGATTGAAAGTTTTCTAACACAATTCAAATTTGAATTTCAAATCATTTTGATGAAACAGGGGGTTGAGTCCAATACACTTAGTACAACCCATCAAACTGAGGCTGCACACAAAAATTCAAATTGTTCTTATGAGGTTTTTGATACTTTGTGCCAAAAAAATTACTGGACAGATGTACACCAGACTGTGAGAGAAATAAATGACCCTGATGACTAAAAGTGCAGACATAAAGATTTATGTGGATCATATGATACCTGTAAAAATGCAATTTGCACAAATGCATTATTTCTTCTAAAATACAAATAAACAGAGAATCTACAGAACGATATCTTACCTGGCACTGAGTCTTTTAGAGTACTGTTCACCAATATCTGATGCTAGTTGTGTTAACTGTGGTCCTAAGAAAGCATCTAATTTTTGGCAAAGGTCAAAGGTCAATGTTACAGACACTGAAATAGGAAAACAATAAATAATATATAAAATAATAAAAAAAAAAAAATAAATAAATAAAATAAAATAATAAAAAAAAGGTGTCCTCTGGTGCAAATATGGGATGCCTAGCCCATAACCAGATCTTTTACAAAAATTGTAAAAACCTAAATTCTGAACAACATGCATATCTCAATATAGTACACTGCATTTAAAAAAAGCTTTTGACTTGATTTCAACTTGACAGCATAGGATTTCACGAGAATCCAGCACAAAATATAACAGTTGCAGACAAGGGTTTTCAGACGGCTTACAATCTACAGATATATCGGTACCATCTGAAATTTTGTTTGCAATGGAATATGCAATGCATTTACACACCTACAGTAAACATATAGCTATTGTATTTTAAAGGTTTACAATAAAAATACTTCTCTGTCTAAGAATCAGGCAAAATGTGTAAAAGGTGAAGCACACAAAGAAAAAAAATGCACAAATTTTATTGTATCATCCAAGTATTTATACCTCATAACAGTTATCTCCAGAAATAAGTGTTTGTAAAGATTGCAATTTACTTGAAATGCACAATGGAAAAAAATTGCAAGACACTAGCGTTTTTTCCCTATATAAGCAGTAAAAAAATATCTACATCACAGATGTTTCAGGATAAATTTAAATAGCTGGTTGTTTTTTAGATGTATTTAATATATTTGAGGCAACAAGTAAGAGATGTGATCCACTGAGATAACTTACCATTAATTAACATACAAACACTGGCATTATGGGCTCTGTACACCAGTAAATAACATTCCTCATTTTCTTCTGATGTATTTAAATAGACTCTAGGTATTTTACCAAGATTCTGTTCATCTTTAATGTCTGGTGGTCCTGTTATAAATCTATGAACGAATACTAGTTATTAATAATTTTCTGTTGTAGTCTGAAGGGACTTGTTTTCAAAGGCATAGTTTTAATAGTTTGTAAAACTGTCATAACTTTATTGATTTTTGATCATGATAAATTAAAAAAAAAATTTAAACAAACATTGATCAACCATGAACAACCATAAACTTATAATAGTGTTTTGAAAAAAAAAACTAAAAAACTTAATAAACTTGAAAATCTTTATATTTAATTAATGACACTAGGATACAACTAAAATAAATAACTTTTAGTACTTGATAAAAACATCTGACTGTTGAGCTTAATAATTACAAAAACTAAAACTTAACGTGAAGATTCATTAAGTGAATGCCGCATAGCGGTAACTATGTGCCATCATAATGTCAAAGAAGAAAAACAGTACAAAACTGATTATTGATTGTACCGCACTGATCTCGTCTTTAGCTTCTCAGCTGTTAAAGTTCAACAAGGACCAGTTTATATCAGTTATTTTCTATTACAATTTTTTTTCATATTCTAATGTAGTATGATTGTGTGTTACTTCCATTTGTTAATTGTTTTGATATTGAATTTTTTTTCAAGATAAATTATCATTGAGGAGGGAATCCTTGAAACTTTCGACATACATGTATCATTATATTACGAGTTGATGTATCATTCTGTACAACATGAACTTTTTAAATTAACTTCCTGATTAGTTCAATCACTCTGACATACAATGAAACTTGTGTTATCCTGCAAACAAGTATTCAAGGATCCTGTATATTCCGACCTTCAGCGATCACCAATTTTCAAGCTGATACTGTCATGGTTTTCTCACCCAATATTGTGAGTAGACAGGTAGTTTATAGAATTTAATATTTTTGAAGAACTAAGGTAATGTCATGCTGAGAACTACTGAATAACATGGGGAGACATGGGTTCTATTAGTAGCGATTTTATGAAAATAAAACAAAACAGTTATTAACTTCGAACAAAGGTGATTATAAAAAGAAATTGTTTACTGCTCTCTGTAATAACTTACTCACAGAGATCACAAAACATGGCAATTCAACCAATACTTTACTGCACATGCATGTAATGCATGTATTATGATCAAACTAGATATTGAAATCAAGACATGTTTCCACATTCCTCATCCATAATGTAAGATAAGTGTTGTTCAGTCCAATTCCGCACTTTTGCACATAATTGTTTCTGGTAAGCATGAGACAAATGACAGATTGTTTATTGAATTGTGGTAGTTTATTTTTTTATTATTACATAACATGAAAATATGATCTTGGGTCCTAGGGAGGATAAAAAACAGAAGTGCCAGACATGCATTTCCTCCTTCGTTTGAAATCAAAACAATCAAGAACTTAGTGTCAAAAAGAGACCCCCTAGACTCAAACCCAACCTTATTTGCTGTATCCACTTGATATGATCTCTTTCGTTTTCAGTGTATTCTTTGCTTATAACAGATATTAGTTACAACCATTTAAAAAATGAGACAAGACAACCCTTTGTCTGGCTTTCATAATGTATACTGCCCTATGCCAGATCTGGAAACATACTTACTTTTCATAATATATACTGAATATGTATACCCTGGCTGAAAACACACTTTGCTTATTATATAATGCCTTATATTCAAACTGGAGGCACACTTACTTTTCATAATACCTGGTATACATTCTCCTTTACCCAAGCTGGAGACACAATTACTTTTCATAATACCTAGTATATACTCTCCTTCATCCAAGCTCGAGACACATTTACTTTTCATAATACATTGTATATCCATGTACTGCCATATACCCAAGCTGGAAACTCACTTGTAAACTTTTCATAATATATATACTGCCCTATAGCATATACCATATGATACATTTAGAAACAGATTTACCTTATAACAGAATAAATTAAATCCAATTAACAATGATTATTTCATCAGGAAGTGTCTAAACACTTCGAAATGCAAGAATTGATATAAGAAAATAAATTACATTTCTTTACACTTTTTGCCAAGAAATTCTGTAAACAAATAGAATAGGAATTACCAAAATCTAACCAAGGAAATACTGAAGGCATTAATTCATAATATTCAGATATCAAGCAGGAGTACAGGAGAACAAGTGATAATTAAGGAGGGACACAATTAATGGTCCATGTTAGTTTGCTAGAAATTTTATCACTCGAAAAAATAATCTAATTTGTTGAAAATTTATAAAGAAAAAGCAAGTAATATTTTATGGTAAATTAGTTAGACCACAAAGCACAAAGGTCAACATGTTTTAAAATCAGGGACTATATGAGCATAGTAATATAAAGCCATTGATAGAAATAATTTTAAATTTTTAAATTAAAATAATTTTTTTTGGCACCTATTTTGGCTCTAATTTCTGAAAATTGGTAAAAAAAATTAGCAGTTGGTGATTTTTCTGGTGACAGAATTTTGGAAGCCAGAGCTGCCCCTGCCTATACCCAAGCTGGAAACAAACTTACTTATTATAATGTATACTGCCTTATACTGAGGCCTGAGACACACTTACTTTTCATAATGTATACTACCCTATATCCAAAATGGAGACACACTTACTGCCTTGCAGCTGAGCAAGGAAAACACTTACTTTCCATAATGTATACTGCCCTGGACCCGAGCTGGGGAGAGGGTTGTGCTGCCTTGTAATTCTTGTTCTAAATGTGTAGGGAACAAACTGGTGGTTAGGTATCGGTACATGATTCTCATATCTTCTTGTTCTAAACCACTCCTGTCATACAAAAAATAAATCAAAACATGTCAATGCTAATGTTAAAGAATACTATATTCCTTCATAAGAAATTCATGGGCCATTACCCTTATAAAATAACCTGATATGTAAAGTAGGTCAACTTTAAAAAAGAATTGCAAAAATTAAAGTTGAGAAGGTTTATTTTGGCTGTTTTTCAAATGCTTTTTTTTCAAGATGTATTTATTTTCATAAATTTAACAATCAGTAATTACTAAAAAAAAAATAAGCACCCGCAAATATGCATATTAATTGTCAGTCACTGTAAGAATCAGACAGTGTGTGAAACATGGTATGAAAAAAATCATCATTTTGATAGTGTAATTTGACTATTTGCACCATCAGAATTAAGGAAAACAGACAAGAATTTTCCATATCATGCTGGACCTTTGAGTTACAATTTCATTGAAAAGCACTGAAAATGAACATTTCAAGGGCAGATAACTCTGTCAAAAACCTCATTTTTCTAAGATTCTGTTAAAAAATGTCTACGCAAAACCAGTAATGCAAAGATCAAATAATGGTCTTTTCAAATAGAGACAGTATCCTTGAGTTCAAGTTTCAGTGTTCTTAAAGATAAAAAG
Organism: Perna viridis; assembly: GCA_037379345.1. Lineage (NCBI taxonomy): Eukaryota > Metazoa > Mollusca > Bivalvia > Mytilida > Mytilidae > Perna > Perna viridis. The sequence goes on along the minus strand of CM074514.1, from coordinate 22,701,751 downwards.
ACTATTCTTAAATATTGTTTTTATCTACTTACCAGACAAGTTGGTCATTATATAAAAATGCTGTATATTTGACTGCTGAGAACTGAGCTTCTAATAAGTTAATAAAACATTGTACTCGAAGGAAGGTATTCTTGTCTAATGGCATGAAATGTATCCCACAGAACATCTCAAGTATATCACAAAACTGGGGTTTTAATGTTTGCAGATACTGAAAATTAACAAGTTCCATACATTCAAACTTGAACAATGTATGTGACAAATACTTAAAAATTTTATGAAAACAATCTGTCCAGGTAATACAGATACAATGTCCTTAAAATGCTATGGGTATAAATTCATAAATACAACCAGTAATATTACAGTATAGTTAGTCTAATTAAATGATCTTTATGGTAATTTGTAATGAACAAAGATTACAGGATTCTTGTGAAACATCAATGCATAATAAGTTGTGTGATGACTAAAAAAATTCAAAAAGTTTATGTTGGCTAAAATTAAAAAAAAAAAAGTTGTCTTTAAAATTTATGTCACAAGAAAAGATATGTTTAAGACTTTATTTTTCTCTGAGTACAAATTTAGAATTAATGTTTCATAATGAGTGAAAAGTGAAAATAGCAAAATATTAACTCATTATAAGGTTTTATCTTGTTTATTAAATATACACATATTTTTCTCTATTTTCAAAATTTATTCAGGACAGGGCGATCTATTGCATTGACCCCATAATGACCTTTATCTAAGCCTTTTGATTGGTTGAACTTTTTTTTAAGCGCTTCATTGAATTGGAATTTACACACAAAAAACTTGTGTGTAAAAACGTACATGTGACTCTCGTCTGCCAATTTGTAAACATGGAGCAGTCAATTTCCTATTCCTGGTTGAATGGTTGTCTCTTTGACATATTCCCCATTTCCATTCTTTATTATATCTCATAGACAAATTAGGTAATAAAAAGTTATTAAATGGGTTGGATGCTATAGACCTTTGGTACTGAGAATGATCAAGTGTTCTCTTGCACTCGGCCGTTGATCATTCTCAGTACCTCAGGACAAATATTCTGGTCTATTGCATCCAACCCATTTAATAACTGTATAATATTAACTCATTTAATTTAATTTTAACATCAAATGAAATGAGCCATGATGAGTTCGTTAAGATGTTGATTTAATAAAGGAAGTTGCTACTTTGTAATATTAAAGTTTTATGGGTTACAAAACCTTTTGTCTATGATTTCTTCAGAATATTTGACCATTTAACATCCACTATGGCTAAACCACCAAACCTAGAGAGTCATAGACAAATCATATTCAGACCACCTTATCTGATAAAGCAAAATAGTGAGATCTTACCCTGCTATAGAAATGTTCTAGTCTTTGTTTCAAGCACTGTACATCTCCATTCTTGGACAGGATGTACTCAAATGTTCCATTAAATAACTGAAGAAATGACAGCAAACAATAAGGTATTACAGTGATTCTGTTTAAAATGAAATTGATCATGAATACAAATATTTGCTAGATATTTATCATGTTATGATGAAACAACTTGATACTTTATTTTTTTTTCTAATCAACAATACATATAATTATGAATTTCTAGCAATGGTTGAATAAAAAAAACCAAAAATTAAAAAAAAAATTTGTGTCATGCCTCCTTTAAATGCAGCCACAGGCATGTGCAATTAAAATAAAAACAAAGGATTAATTTTGTCATAGGGGTAATGAAGCGTAGTTTATTATCTCATGATTTAAACATTTGGTAAACAGTCTTGGGGTTCATATGTTATTCAAATTATGTATGCCTAGCAATGTGGCATACCTGTTAACCCTCCCACATTCGGGGGAGACTCCACCAAAATCAATGAAAAATTAAGAACCTACCTCATGGTTTCTGCTTTAAATATTATATTTTCTGTGAAAAATACTAAATAATTGAATTTTTACATACAAAATTGGTTTTTACATACACTCCCACATAAGACAGTGTCAGTGGGGAGAAACTCCAACATGAACTGTTCATAAGGTTAATAGGTATGTATGTGGACATCAATATCAACAAATTTTTTATCATAATACTGGCACTTCATAATTTTTCACATAACATCAAAAGTTAAAACCTTCTCTACCTGAAACATCCGATAAGCTTGTTTAAGTAAGGCCTCAAAAACACAATCTTGTAGATCTTCTTCCTTGTATTCTACAATAGGTTGGCTATCTTTTGTTTTCTCTGTAAATGGTACACTTACAGTCTGAAAGTATATACAATGTAGTGCCTTTGTTAGTTCTTAAACCTCCTTTAAAGTAATCTTAGTGATCAATACAACTTTGATATTAATCTTATTTTCAAATTTTTGCAACTCTTATAATAATTCTTTTGCAAGTTTTTTTAAACATAGGTTAAATAAATTTGTTTTCCATAACATAATTAATCACCCTTTTTATGTAAGAGTAGCCATAAAACATATTCCCTCCTTCTCCAGGATGTACATGACTCTTTTAATCACCAGATAATGTTTTCCCTTCATTTAATATTTCTATAATTTTATAATTTTATAATTTAATCACCTACGGTCAATTCTTCATTTACATTATACTTCAACTTGAGATAGTTAACTATCATATTTGTGGTAATTCATATTTTGCAGAAAGCAGTATATCTCACTTGATCACTTATACTGTGAAAGTACTATTGTTTGTGGGGTACCAGTTAACATGGTTTTTGTGGGTAGGTCAAACCACGAAATTTGGTTCCCAATGAATAATAGATTCTCATTAATGTGTACACTGAAAACTTCAAAACCATGAATTCAAGAATCCATGAACTTGTGTTTCTCCCCTGATCCATGAAAATTGGTATCAACAAATTAATGTACTTTCACAGTATGTATAATATGATTAAGGCTTTGCCTTTGAGGAACAAAGCTATTTGTACTCAAATAAAAGAACAGGGTTCAAACGTCCCCATGTAAAAAAAGATGCATTTCAAACTTTAATTCACTGAAATTTTCTGTCCAAGGGCCATAACTTCTGTAAAAATCATTCAACCAAGTTCAAACAATGACCTCCTATTAAACTTTCACCATTTACCATTATAATCCAGAAATTTGTTTCAGGTTCAAGAAACAACTGTCTGGTCTTCTGTGTATGTAAACTTTGGCATGGCTTATCTGAGAATGTCCTGAAAATATTTTTCACAAATTTTAATCATTCTTCATTCTTTATCCTTTCTGATTTCAAGAATTAAAAGCCTTATTGACATACATATATTAATATGGACATAATTTAAATGTAGAAATTCTGTAATTAACAGAATTTACCAGCAAATTAAAGGAAATATTACAAAAAGTAATGAAGAGTGTACAAAAACAACCAGTATTTTAAGTTTGAAGTGAGTTTTATACCAATGTGTGTACACTGCTCATGCTCTCAGTTTCCAGAAAGTTAGAATTGTATATTCCATGTTCGATTTCTATATGTAAAGCTTTCTTGAAGTGCTTTCTGCTCTTTAATTGATAGACTCAAGCGGAAGAGGCAATTGGTCCTTCCATCAAGGGGCCCCTTCCTCTTATGCTCAAAAAGTTGGTTTATTGTAACTATATAGAAAAAACTGAAAATCAGGAGAGTGGGACCCTAAACTAATTGGCATCCCCATTCTTGAGGAGTTCTGGATCTGCCACTGCTTTTGCTATTCCTGTCTTGGTTTTCTTGACTTTAGACTTCAGACCTGTAAATGTTGTTCCTTTATTCAATGCTTAATTCAAATTATTTTATTCTTTAAAAAATATAAAAGTATGTACTGGTAGTTATATAATATTATCTATAAGATACTTACTCTGTAAACTTGCATATAGCTTCACATAATCCAATTTGTTTTATCTTTGTATCTATGTCTGTATTTTTTGGATAATAGTACATTATTTTTTTTTCTTCCTGTAAGTATATAAATATATGTATACTGAAATAAAGCAGTCTAAACTGAACCCTGAGTATACTAGAAACTTGCATTGTACAACTTTTGAATATATATTTCAATGAATGTTAAGGTATTTATAGCAGGAAAAAGAGTTAACTTCAGGGGATAATGTTGATCTTTCCTTGCTTGAATGACCATTACCTGGTGAAGTACATTGTACTTTAAGTGTTTTTAAAAATAGACAATCAAGAAGGAGATATAAATTGTCCCTTAAACCCATGTGTACAATGTTGATCCAAATACCTATGAAATAATAGAAAATTTTAATTCTTGTCAACAGTCCAATTAACTATCTAAGACAGCTCATTAGTTAATAGTTATTGAGTTGTAGAACAGCAAAGTACCTCCATAACCCTAAAATCCCATGAACCAATCTGCACTGAAATATGAGCAGATAACTCCAAATGGGGGTGCTTTAATGCATGAATTTTTTCTGTCTCATATGCCACAGAACATCATATAAAGTATCAATATTTTCATAACTTAAACGATTATTTCAAGTAAAATTGATGAAAGGAATGGTTGATTTTTGTTTTTTTTTTGGAGTGAATTTTTAAGACCGAAGACCACCAATGATCCCTTGAAGTTATCTATTTTATTAGATGCAGACTGTCTTTCCAAAATACAAAATGTTTATCCTCTATCAGCTGTGTGAGCAGAATATACTCATTGTGTCTCACTGAGTGTTTACAAGTGTATATGACTAAGGGAAGGGTTCTAATGACACCTATTTGTGTATTCTTTGTATTTTGCCAAATGCACTATATCTTAACAAGTTCTGTGTTACAGGGCTGCTCATTGACCCAAAGTAGTGCTCCTTTCAGTGCCAGAGGGCTGATGCATAGGCCCGTCAAACACTTGTTATTTCCTTGGTATCACAGTAGCAAGGCCTTTGTGACGAAGAAACATGACATTAAGAGGCAAAAAGGGGAGGGTCCATAAAGGAAAGTTTTGGTAGTTCATCAGTCATTTTATTATATATATTTTATTATTTACTTGGCTGAATGACTGGCAGGCTTAATGTCAACAAGTTTCTCTCTGATGCTGTTATATGTACTGGTTAGAATACAATTAACACATTTTATGGTAAAATATTATCTTTATGAAATACTTATATACATGTACCCCTTTAGGGCTAGTCAAGAAGTTACATGAATTCAATATACAGTGTACATTCATGAATTTAAATATGATCCTTGGCTGACATGAACCTCAATCAATTGTTTGTCTTTTAAGACTGCAATTGAGCCGTTATTCGATTTGTAGCAGTTGCTTGAAATAAATGTTTGATTTTTTATTTTTGACATATTTTTTCTATTATCACTTTTTCTATGGAACTGAAGGCCACATGTCTGGTCCTATTGCTTTCATCCAAAAAAAAAAAATAAAAAAAATAAAAGGGAGTTGTTTTGTTCTAGGCATGCCAAACTTGAACAGGAAGCTTATATTGGAGATCAACCAAAATCATTTACAATGTTTGCTCCATTTAATAAAGCTACACCAAATTTTGAAACAAACCCATCCATTGGGAGCCAAGATAATAATGGATGGATAAGGTGGTTCCAGTCTTGTTGAGTCAGGATTTAAAGTGATAAAATAAAATAAAAAATAACACCAATGATTACACAGATATCGGCCACTCTTTTTTTATCTTGAATTTTCAACTTATTATCTAAATTTTTTTAATTCAAAAAAGAATGGCCAATATAGAGTTCCAAACACAGATCATAACTTACTTCACTTCATTCGATAAGATTAACAATGTACGTCAATTCTATAAAAACATGACACAAATGAAGTGATAGCAATTAGAAATGATACGTTTTTTAACCATTGTACATTTATTTTTGTCAAACTTAACTGCCCCTAACCAAATAATCACACTTTTTGCTAAAACAAAAAAGTGAAGTGCTCGACCAAAAAAAAAAAAAATAAAAAAATGGTTAAATCTTTGGAAATTTAATCAATTGTAAGATAATGTAAATTTTAAAACCTGTCAAAAGCTTTCTTAATTTGCTAGCTATACCCCCTCCCCACAAAAAAAAAATTAAATAAAAAAATGGTGTGATGGGTAGGACTCGCCATGCATGTAACATATCTGTCTTCTAATGTTTTCTTTGCGCTAGAAGTCCTCTTATTCTGCATTACATGTGAATGTATGTACATTGCAGTAAAATTATGGCCATGGATGTCTGCAAAGGGAGATTTTTGATAGAAGTGGTCATATATTTTGAAGCTCATAAACCTTTCATTAAATGGAAAGCCAATTGGATGAAAACTAAATAAAATATTATTTTTACATGTATCAGGTGACAAGCATTGTAATGTTCATGAAATCATTTTGGTCTGATAGTACTCACTGCCCATATTATGTTATTTTAAAAATAATATATTAAATGTATAATATAATTTAAAAGTCTACTACAAATGTAGGTACAGTGAGGCAGCATCATTTTTTATTCATTTATTTTATTTCTTTCAAAAGATCCTTTCCTGTCGACAGTGTCATTTGCTTTTTGTTCATTTACGTTCACATTTCTTTTATTGATTTTTTAATGTTTAATGTTTAGCTTAGCTGCCCTGTAAATATTTTCAGACTTCCAATGAAGGGAAATTAAAAAAATGGTAATGGGAAACAAGTGCATGGTATTCATCCACCCTCTTGATGCCTCTTCTCCAAGACAGCATTGTAACGTCATACAATCATTGCACGACAAAACATCATAGAACACAACAGCTTGGAAAACATTTCTGAAAACATTTCTTCAGGAAAACTGGCGGTCAAAGGGTTAAAGTTGGACATCACATCAAGGATTTATATATTATATCTTTATTTGACTCCTTGGTCACACCAAGAAATAGAATATGTATACACATGTGAATGGATTAAAAAGATTACACTTAAATAACTTTTCAAATAAAGTTATCAGACATAAAGCTGAGTATTGTCTAGTTTCTGGCATTTACTAACAAACCTCTCCTTCTCTTGGTCCATACTCAGAGTTGAAGACAAAAAAGTTCAGCAAGCTGATTCCCCCTTTCACGGTCATCTCCGGAAAAAGTTGTGGTTCTACATTCGAGCAATATTTGGAAATTAAAACTTTTGAGCAAATACTACATCCAAAATCAATCGTGTAAAAGAGTTAAAGTGATAGCAGTCCAAACAAATTTACTTTCATATTAAGCCGGAAGTTCATATAAGATTTGTACTTTGTTGACTTCCGGTTACTTTCACTTTAACATTAATGGGTTGCGATACCTGTATTTCTACACGTTTATGTTCTGTCTGTCAGTTGTAAGATTCAAAACAGTAGGTGTATATACGATGAGTCTACATTTCTTTAGAAATGCTGGGTGTTTATACTTAGTTGATCTTTGTCCTAATTGAACTAGTGTTCCTTTACAATAGGATAGGTTAGGATATTTATCAATTATGGACTTTTTATGAAGTCAATGCATTATATATGGACTTGTTCAGATTATATTGACTGAGGACGAAGCCTGAGGCTAATATAATCTAACAGTAAATAACAGGACCATATAAATAAGGTATTGACTGAGTGAAAGTCCTTAATTTATATATTACATATGTAGATAATGTATTTTCTTTTTGTCTGCTTTGTCTGCGGCGCTTCTGATATCATTGGAAGGATTTATATCCAGATCTAAATTTAGAAGTATAGCATCAATATACATATGAATAGAAACACAGTGTTAAATATACATATTAATAGAAACATAGCATTAATATCTTTAAAAGTAGAAACAAATTGGCTTCATGTATATGGAATGTCCTTTGCATCATGTGATCATAATAATGAAGCAATGAACAAAGAAGTATGTTATACCATATGTAATGCAATAGAAGATCTTTCCAATCAAGAAGCCTCATGGGCTTTAGTTTTCAACAATCACTACAATTTTGTATTACAAAAAACACAAGACATATGTTACCATTTGCAGATTAAGACAATCTTAATTAGAACTAGCTCTTTGTTCACTGAATGTGGGAAACCAGTGAATGAACAACAAGAGCTAGTTTAAATTGTAGATTGAGATTAAGGTAAACCAACATCAGGGTCCAATTAAAGGCATTTATTTTAAGGGAGAGTCTAGATCTTACCATCTGTCATCTGAATAAAGACTTAGACCCCATTGGGCAACTCCATCTAATCAAAGTCTTGTAATGATCAATTATATTTCTGTATTTGTTTGTATTCTTAGAACAGAGACAATGCTGTCACAAATAGATCGACTGAGGAGTTACCTTGGGATGGGAATCCAGAAATTTCTTGGACTACAAGCATTTGAAATTGCTTATTTGGGGATGCTAGCTGTATTGCCTTGGATTGTTGTACAGCCACTTGTATACAGAACAATCTTGTCTATAGCTGCACTCATCATACTGAATGTTATCTACCAAAAACTTACTTTTAGAAAAGTCAATGTAGAGAATAAATTTGTATTTATTACTGGATGTGATTCAGGTATAACTTATTAAGATTTCAACTACTTTTGCTTTGCATAATTAATAAAACCTATACAAATTTTTTGTAAGTATTTGCTTCAATATTAACGTACATCTGTGCATGTGCCAATACTCTACCAGGAAATAGATGAATTATTAAGTCAACAAGTGCCATATTAGATTTGTTTGAAGAGGGAACAACGTCAATGTTCATAGAACCATTTAAATTTTGAAGGATGAAGAACGGAGACCAAACCTGGGAAACTGTTGAAAGGATGGCCGAAGACCATCACCAATGGAGATCCTTGTTGCTACCCTACATGCAAACAGGCATAACGGGCAATGATGATGATGATGATTAAGTAACAAGTGCCGTATTAGATTTATTTGAAGAAGGAATAACGTCAATATTCATAGAATCATTTAAATTTTATCAACACTACATTAATATGTGCAAATAAGATTTAACTATGAGATAATTTATAATCTTATGCTTTTTGATAACAAATTAATTACTGCAATGTTCTGATTTATAGGGTTTGGAAATGGTGCAGCCAGGCGACTTTGTGGTGAAGGCTTCTCAGTTCTTGCTGGATGTTTAAGTTTAGATAGTCCAGGTGCAAAGAAACTTAGATCTGAGTATCCTAAGGTGCAGTTGGTACAGTTAGACATAACAGATGACACCAGTGTAGAAAAGGCTGTAACTGATGTGACAAAAACTGTCAAAGATACAGGTTTATATTTTTCTGAGAATCAAATAACTAAAGATTAACCAACACCTGTTTTATATGTAATAATGTGTCTGAAGTTTAAGTATATACATGTACATAAACAATGTTGATACATACATCATATGCATCAACACTATTTATACCCTAGTCCAAGAGGAGTTAAGACAGTATTGTGATCCTTGTGTTCATTATTCACAGATTTGGTTTTCACTTAAAAGATAATATAGAATTTAAACAACCATTCAACCTAATGATGATAATTGTTTCAAACTTTACACAGGTCTTTGGACCAAAAACATGTAGCATATAATACTTTAATTTTGATTTTAGTGGTTTCCACTTTACCTTTGACTTACATTCCTTTTTGCCTCGAAAATTAGAAACTTCTGGGTTTAAAAACAAATTTTTGTGATAACCTGATAAACTGTCTTTATTTTTTTTTATTATATGCCAGTCTGATGTACAAGTATTATGGTATTATTCTGTGTTCATCTATATGTCAATCTGTCAATATGTCATTCTGTTCAGTCACAACTGGTTGGTGACTCAAAATTCATTCAAGGGGTTTGTTAATAATCCATGGGACAATGTGTGTTCATCATGAAAAGAAGCTACCTTTCATTTTGTTGATGTGCTAAAAAAAATTTGGTATGGAGTTCACACCACAAAAAGATGGATGAGCCTAGAATATAAAGCTGTAAGTGTTCAAAACAAAATCCAAACTTCTAATCTAAACAATGGTTTAGATACTGATTGCCATTAATTTATAAATAGAGGTGCTTTTTTACAATATTAAACAGGATTATGGGCCTTGATCAACAATGCTGGTGTGTATGGTGTTGGGGATGTAGAGTTCTCTCCCTTGGATGAGTACAGACGTCTTGCTGAAGTGAACTTGTTTGGGCTCGTTCGAGTGACCAAACAGTTTTTGCCATTAATTCGAAAATCAAAAGGTATTGTATGTTGAATCCAATAAAGAACAGTCTAAACTATACAGAAGATAAAAACAAGTTACTGGTTGTATTTTATCAATATCATTATTAATTTAACTACAATTATGCTTTACTGGTACAACTTTGGTGTAGTCAATACCCTCCTCAGAATAGTGGACACACTTGAGGTATGCTGACTGAGTTACCCCTATGTGTCTAGAGCTTACAGTTAGCCACTTGTAGATCATTTTGATTGACATAATAAAAAATATAAGATGAGATATTGTTGTGCTCCAAAAGAGCAAAAAAAACTTACATTATCTTTAAATGTATTGAAACAGCTCCCTTGGCTGAATTGGAACTATGGGTTGTATCTATAAAAAAAAACCAGAAAAACAGGTACATGTAGAAAAATACTGTAAATAATCTATGATTGAAAACATCCTATTAAGTTGAATGTGTTGAATTGTATTGATATCTTTCCTATATCTGAACAGGAAGGATAGTAAATGTGACAAGTAACAAAGGGAAGATAGGGATACCTTGTAACTCAGCATTCTGTATGACAAAGTATGGACAGGAAGGTTTTACTGACGCTCTCAGGATGGAGATGAGAAAGTTTGGTATAGATGTCATCACTGTGGAACCTGGTAACTTTACTGCTTCTACTTCAATGCTTACCAAAAATACGGTACGAATTATAACAGATGTTCTTACCTTACCACCTTTTTCAATTAATGGTAAATCCTTGTTAAATAAGTTGAGGCTTAGTTGAAAAAGATTAAAATGGAGTCCTATCATATTTTTTATATAGATAATTTTCTTATGGGTAATAATAGGAAGTCATAATTGGAAGTTCAGATGATATGAAACACTGCTTGCTATGAAACTGACACCATACAACTGGAAGCAAGGATACATAATTGGTAGTTTAATTGCAGAATCATCAATTTCAAAGTTCATTTCACATTGATTTTATAAAATATCAGCAAAAAATGTTTAAGACTATACATAAACTGCTTCAGCTAATTTTTCTATTAATATCTGGAGATAATTACTGAATAACAAAGGTATAACTTTTTATTTAATAATGAATGCTTCATCAGCATGTGAAAGCATTGACTGTTGCATATTTTTAATGAAGTGTGCTGCTGCAGTAAAAATTTGACATGTTCCTCTAATTTAATTTCATCAGTGTCAAAAGTGTCCATGATGGTGAACACCATTTTGATTATATTTTATTTATTTTTAGAAATGCAATACACAGCAGTAAATAAACATGGGCTTTGTTCTTATAAATACCAGTAACTAGAATGCTTTTCATTGACTCTTGAAACATCATGTGTAAAGCCAATTATAGAATGAGATTAGCATGTTTTAATGATATGCACAGTAAATGCAATTACTTATTTATATCAGGTAGGACAATATGAAGCAGAATTAAATAAGATGTGGCAGAGCAGTAACAAAGAAGTAAAGGACACATATGGAAAGCAGTACATTGATGGGATGTACAAGTCAGTTACAGATTACATGTCTAATTCCTCCAATACCATGGGTCCTGTTGTAGATAGTATAGAACTCGCTGTTGTATCTAAACATCCAAATACAAGATATCTGGTTGATGGCGGCAATGGATTTGTTGATCCGGATAATGTAAGTTTATCTGGTTGATGGGGGCAATGGATTTGTTGATCCGGATAATGTAAGTTTATCTGGTTCAATGAGAAAACAGAGACACCCATAGATGGAAAACAATGTTGTCTGGCATATTTTTTTTTATAATTTTGTTTGTTTGTTTGTTTTTTTTCATTTTTTTTACTAATTTTATGGTATATAGATGATACTGTACTCCCACTCACTGAGTTGGTGGTATATTGGAATCACCAATTTGTCCATCCTTCAGTTCAAATTTTGTTGCAATTATCTTGTCTCCGTGTCTTTGAATGAATGGATTGTACTCAAATTTCCTGTGTAGCATTATATAGATGGGGCATACATTGTACCTTGTAAGTAATTTTGATTGCTGTATGATATCAATTTCTTGTGTAATGGGACTTTGCCATTTTTCACTATATGAAATGATAGAGAAAATTTTTGTCGCAGAAATCTCAGTTCCCCATGGATCGATTTATTTCAAATTTGGTGTGTAGCTTTATAGTCATAAGTTTAAACTAACTGTAAAAGTGGAGGGTATCCCTTCAAGTTTTATCCTTCTTTTATCTAAGATATGGAGAAAATCTTCATTTATGTCCTCAAAATAGTTTAAAATTACTGACATTACAGACACGCCTTGAACTGCCTCTTATCTTGACCTTCATCATGAAATTGACAAAAAAGGAAAGTTGATGACTTTGATTTCCCCATAGCCAACTATCCTTTAATATGTTGTAATTTTCAAGCTGATACAGCATACAGGGTTATTGTCTTGCAGCTCATTCACTTTTCTAGATTCTGTGACTATTTATTTTTATTCTAGTTTAACCTCAGCAGCTTAAGCAGAAGCTATGTAAACAATGTGGCTCTATTAAGTCATCGTTCCTAAAGTTTTACAGTTTTCATCATGACCTCACTGACCCATTTGGGGTAACTATTTCTAATATGACAAAACTGATGTCTTCCCTCTTTCATTGAAATAATTTCTCAATAAGCAGCAGAGCAGGTTTCTTGCAAAAAGAAGAAATTGTGCATCCTTCTGGAGTACTTGAGTTCCCCCCGGTTTTCAATGAGATTCTTGCTGGTCATTTTTCTGTGTTCTTTTTTAGTTGAATTGTGTAGTACAATTTGTTCTTTTTCTGTTGTCCTGACATTGTTTTGTATAGGTGTAACTTATCCTTCTGGTGTACCTGACATTGTTTTGTTGAGGATTTTCCCCTTGTTTGTAACTTGTCACTTTGGTGTTTCTGACATTGTTTTGTTTAGGAATTTCCCTTGTTTGTAACTTCTCATTTTGGTGTTCCTGACATAATTTTGTTTAGGACTTACCACTTGTTTTAACTTGTCCTTTTGGTGTTCCTGACATTGTATTGTTCAAGAATTTCCCCTTGTTTGTAACTTGTCCTTTTGGTGTTCCTGACATTGTATTGTTCAAGAATTTCCCCTTGTTTGTAACTTGTCCTTTTGGTGATCATGACATTGTTTTCTTCAAGAATTTCCCCTTGTTTGTACCTTTAGTATTGCTACTCAGAAAAAAATACTGAGAACCTAAGAACTTTGTAAGAGTAATATTTTTTAGAAAGTAAAGCTTTTGATATCAATCATTCATACTTTTTAGTTACAAGATTATAAAATGTTGGGTTGTGATATAACCCTCAACACATCAAGTATTAAACCCAGTAATTATACTCCCACAAAGTTTGTGGAGTATAGAGGTTTTACCCTTTCTGTCTCTCCATCTGTCCTAACTTTTTATCAGCTTGCAGCACTGTTATCAAACTTTGTGGGATGTAATACATGTACAACCATTTGGAGATGTGCATACTATCAGGAATTAAAGTTTGCACAAAAATTGTAGAAATGATGGCTGTTGATCATAGGTATTTTTTAAAATAACTTGGTCTCATGTGCTGTCCACAACTCCTCTTTAACAACTGGCAGGATTGTTATGAAACTTAATTGGGTGTTAATTTACTGTGTGGAGATGTGCATATTTTCAGGAATTAATGTTAGGACAAACATTGTAGAAATGATGGCTGTTGGAACTTAGGCAATTTTTGGCAAAATTTGGTCTGATGCATTGTTGGCACTCCTCCGTAACAACTTGCAGGATTGTTATGAAACATGATAGAGTGTTTGATTACCATATGGAGATGTGCATATTGTCAGGAACTTATGATCGGACAACTATTGTAGAAAAAAATGGCTGTTGTAACTTAATCATTTTCAGCAAATTTTGGTATGATGTGTTGTCCACAAATCCTTCTTAAAACTTGTATGATTGTAATGCAACTCAATGGTTATCATTTGGAGATGTGCATATTATCAGGAATTAGTCATGTTGTGTTATTGTGTTGTCAGCAAAAATAGTACTGATTGCTGTTTGGAGTTTGGTGTTTAACAAATGGTAGCAAATTGTGAGTCAAAGGTGCAGTCTATCCACCATAAACATCGTGTCCAATATGAATTGTATGTCCCCATTGGTCTCTAAATGTACAGGGTTCAACAGGCTGTGGAGGGGTATTAGTCCCATTAGGGCCAATGTCTAGTTGTCCATGTGTTTTGTAGCAATTCTTTTTTAAATGATTTTCAACTTGTATATTTATATAATTTTTTTTGTTCTTGTTTTCAGCTACTGATTCGACTTGGTAATTTCCTACCAGAAGGCATTATATATTACTTCATAGATAAAGCATATAACTCGGGTAAACCCTTGCCAAAGGAGAAAACTGAATAGTTAGACATTGGACTTACTGAACTTATGTTGTAATGTGATTCTGTCTCTTATAATTTATTTCATTTTTAATAATTTATTAACCTATTTACCACTTATTGTAATTAGCAATATTTCTTATGTACATGTATTAAATGGTCATTTTTCTATTGGATTGTTCCTTTTATTTCAGCACATGATTTAACGTTAGTGTGTGTTTAAACCAATTAATCTTCCCATCACAAATTGTTGACACATTTTTTATATGAATAGGCGTATGAAACAACATTCAACATCAAAGCTGTTTTTATTTGGACCTAAGAAATGACATGGTGTAATGCATTTACAAAGAGCCAGGTTCTGTACACATTCTTTTAAAGACAATATGTACAAAAACATAACATTAACGAATCTGTAACAAACTATCTATACCATGTGACCTAAATATCACCTGTTGGAAATAATTATTGAATCTATAAATGAGATTCTTGTACATTGAATTATAAATCCTTATAAGATACTGGATTTTTGAAGGCAATAAAAAAAGTGATAAGCAGGACTCGCATTAATTTCAATTAAGTTTGTACATCAAAATGTATTTATTATAAAAAAAAAACTTTTCAGCTGTAACAAACAAGAAAACGTTATCACATTGTTTTTTCTATCATTATTTTATCTTATTTATGGAAAGGTATCTCTTTATCTGTACAACAGACCAAAATTCATTTCATTATCAAACTGACATATCAAGATCACATGGTACAAGCTACTGTATCAATACTGTATTGTGGTACATGATTTGTATTTTTTATATTACACTACCAAAGACTACAAGAATAAAAATTTGTCAGAAGGTATGAAATGATATATCATTAAAGGACCATGCCTTAACCAGGAAAAAAGTATGGTGTGCCATTTGTAACATATTGATGGGTTTATACTACTTTATGGAATGCAAAAACAATGCTGAAAATCTATACTCACAACAAAAGGCATAAAAATTCGTAGAAATCAGAAATAAAAAATAATTTGTCTACACTTATGGGATATCAATATTCATAACTACTTTAATATAGCTGTTTACATGTGTAAATGATAACATGACTAAGATTAGATGAGAAATTTTTCCAAAGTATTTTACAAAATAATGCTTATTACATTTTTCAAAATGGATTTCTGAGACATAATAAGGACATAAGCATAACACTATATCCATCATTCAACCAACTCTTAGATTGTTCACATGATCCATTGTAATTGTTTAAAATAATTGAACAGTCTACAAATGGAAAAGTTGTTGTCAATAAACCATCTGGTCATAATTACCAGGAAATATTGGGGAAACAATCATTTCCTTTTCTAACTGTAATTAAGAAAAATGATTAAAAAAAGAAATATGCTATTAAAATGAACTGCTTAAATAAGAGGAAAGTTGTTGAAGAATGGAAATTATTAATCTTATTGATTTAATTGAAAGGGAATGTGAAGAAAACAAGTAAAATGGTTAGGATAATCAGTAGCATAAAGCTATGGGATATAATCCGAATTGTAAAACAAGTATGAAAATTAAGAGAACAGAAAATGTTTGTATGGAGCCTAGAAAACTAAGGGAGAAAACTCATGTTAAGTAGCTGAGGTGACAGTGTGTAGTATGTAATTGCAAACATTATGTTTTAAAATCCAAACCAACATAAAGTTCCAAATCTTTCTAATTATAATATAACACGGACAACACGTGTAAAAAGAAATCACTGGGAAAACAAAGCTATAACGATACAAACTACTAACAAGGTTGATCACATGATAAGAATACTGTTAAACACTCATGGTACATATGTACAGGATCAACAATATTCAAATATTTGTACATATGTGTAAATAATATCTGTACATATATGTAATTAATGGAAGTTATTGTCATGTTAGTTCAGTTATTGTCATTTAATTCTATTTACACATTTTCAATGTTTCCCTTCTCCCTGAAAATGTCACTACCATGAAAACGTGACAAATGAAATGGGAGTTTCAAGTCTAAACAGAAAGAAACTATTTAATTTGTTTGGTTCATACCAACATTATTACTTAATCATGTTTGGAAAAAACTCTTATAAAGGAGCGATTTTAACTACTGCAAAGTGTCTGGAGTGCAAAAATAACTGCACTATTTCATTATTTGGCAAGTTAGTAACAAATATCAGCATCAAATGTATATACAACACTATCATATCTAGGGTTTAACACTGGTCAACGTATATGTCAGTCCACTCATGTCATGCAACAGAACTTTGATCTAGACAAAAACTAACATAACAATAATATATTAATTTAGAAAATATGTTCAATCTTCAATATACACACATCAAAATACAACAATTTTCAGACCAAATTCTTAAACTCTACTTTACAGAGAGATACACATGCAATAAGCTTACAAAAAGCATTTTATGTTATTTTTACTGTTGATTTTAAATTTCGCAAATATTCAAATATAATTTTGACAATTTCTTAATATACAGTAGTATCACATGAAGGAATTATAAAATTATAAACAGACAGGACATTCCGTCAATAAGCTTTATAGACCTAAATGTTTTCTATTGAACAGTGCAATCAAATCAAGACCCTTTTTTACTGTGAATTATTTGTCTTGGTTACTATATAACCATTAATTTAAAAAGTAGTACACTAGAATGGGGGAAAATAACTATCAATATACCAAAAATGTTCCAGAAATAGTGATAATTTACACACAATAATTTCTGAATTTACAGTCATCAAGTGACAGTCTCTTTAAGAATCAGGCAGTAGGTGAAACATGGTAGACAAAACCCACCATTTTGAAAACTTAAATTTGACTGTTAACATCATCAGAATCACGAAAAAAGGCAAGATTTTCCATATCACTTTGGTAAATTGAGATATAATTTCATTGAAATGCACTGAAAATGAACATTTCAAGGGCAGATGACTCAGTCAAAAACCTCATTCTTCTAACATAATCACTGAAAAATTCTTAGCAAATCAAATGATGCAGATTTCAAATAGAGAAAGTATCCTTGAGTGATATTATATTTTCAGATTGTTGGTTTTTTTTTACATGCATGTTTCTGATTTTTCCCATTTTGCCTGATTCTTACAAAAAATTACACTTATAATCATTTCACTGAAGTAAAAGCAAAAAATGAAGAAACAACAATAATCAAGGCACAAAGTGCACTTAGGGCATGAGCAACTTTTTATGACTAAACAATTAATTTATTAGAAAGGAAACAATATTAATTGGCACTTCTACCAGATTATGAAGAAAATCACATTTTTACATTTGACAACATGTGAATGTCTTTTCAATAAGCAAGTCAAAACAATTTAATCTAAATCTATTTATAAATGGTCCAAACCACAGGAGTTTATCACAGTTATTATATCGATACCTTTAAGTAGCATGCTCATATGTACAGACTGTTCCTGAATAAATTTTTTTAATTTTTAGCAAATTGATTTTAAGGTATATCAAATGACAATCACTATTCCTAACCTATTCATGCAAAGATACAGGTAAGGAATATCCAATAACGATAAAATATTAGTAACCAGTGTTTAAAATCATTAAATCTTACAAAAAAAAATCTATTCTACGAAAAAAATCATTCATTACTATGGCACAAAAATCTGTACACATCTATCGGAAGCTCAAAAAACAAATTGTTTATTTTACTAACATTGGACACATTAAATTATATATATTTGTATGCAAACATGCACTTCTTTAATCCTTCAAAAATCATTTTAACAAACTGTACAAAATTTAACTTATAAAGAAACTACTTTGAAGATCCTATCTCTACTAATGACCTAATTGAAAGACATGATAAGACCAGTAATGCCCAATCTGACCTAATAAGACCAACAGTGACTGAAGTTTTCTTCTATATTAATAAAAACATAACAAGTCTAAGGGCTGTTCACCAATGAAAAGTTTATAGATGTTAAAATCTCACACTGATAATCAATTTCAGATCAAGATCTGAAAAAAAAAAAAGAATTTTGTAGGAACATTATTTTTCAAGCTCATTTAATCATCATGAAAATAGCCAAAATAAGTACACTTCTAATATTAATAGGTCAACAGTATTTTTATTCATTCTGTTCTACATTAAATTTGAAGGTGTATCTAAAAAATATTAAAATACAAATCTGAAGTAAAAACTACTAGTAAATTAGTTTTAGTTTATCAACTTGGCACTACCTCCCCCTTAAAAGTCAGAACAGTAAGTAGTTCTCTAACTAAGAATCATGCAAATTCTGTAATATGTGATACACCAAAGAAAGACTACACATTTATATTTTTGTTATTAAGTTGCTATATATGTCTGTATGATGAAATGGATATAAATCATTCATTCAAATCTGTCTGCTCTTAGAAGATAATTCACATTGAAAACCCAATGGTTTCTATTATATTTTAATGTCATTTATAGAGTTATCTCCCTTAATTTTGAATTCTAAAATACATTCTCTATAATTTTTATCTCCTAATTAATTTCGTTTACTACAACATTTTAAACAAAATATCAAAATAAAAATATGTAGGCTTTCCAACTATAAATCACATTTTGCATGATTCTTATCTGGAGTGCAACTTAATTAGTAATAGATGCAGGCAATGAAGTTCTTTACATTAAAACAGAAACATGAAGATGTATAAAGAACATATGGAATGAGGGACTACGTAGGCAAAGTGGTAATACCAGTTTTGGGGAATGTTTTAGTAGCTAGAGTGAGCATTACTTAGCTGACAACCAACCATACAATATCTAGTCTACATCAAATTATCTGTAATCTTCATGACTTATAACAATATATCAAATTCAGAAAATGATAGGAATAAATTTCCCTACATGTAAGGAGATTAAGAAAAAAAGAAGAAATTAATAAAGCTGGTGAAGGTATTATGAGTAAGCAACTGAACCTAATACAATACCCACTGAATCAAAAACTGAAGTTCTTACTGTTGTATTGAAGCTGGCAGTTACTTTAAAGTCAAACTAATTGGGTAATTACTCACACAAATAGAGCACATGTACCAGGGTATAAAAACTCAACAAATTAAACAGACCACTAATATAAGGATAAAGCTTACAGATAACTTGTTACTACCCTACATTCCCTCATACATACGTGTTAACTAATTCTATAGAATGGTCGTATTTATGTGCCCTCTGATTGTGGTCATATGGCGACTCACAAAGTTTGGTTCATTTAAATTCATATCAATGGTCCCCAGACAACTTTTAAATCTGGTATGGCCACTTTGCAGAAAGTTACCATAACCCAAGAAAAATGACCTGTATCAATGATTGGTTCCAGTAGTCAATAGTAGTCTAACAAACAAATTTTTCATGGAACTCATCATAAAATATCCTCCAGCACCAATGCAATTTAAAGTTCTCATTGTGTCCCAAGCTGTTTAGAGTATTACATGTATAGTAGCTAATTTTAGGTAGGTAACACTTATGAAGTATTCTGCTTGTTAATACAGTGAAACTTCTCCAAACCGGCCACCACTGGGACAAAAACAAATGGCCGGTTTATAGGGGTGGCCGGTTTTGTGAAAAATAGCAATGCATTCTAAGAGCTGTCCCATTAATGTGTTCTATAACCCTACATATTGTCATTTTGTTGGTCAAGACTTGTTTAATGCAGATTCAAAACTTTTTGCCTTTTCCTACATTTCTAAGCTTGCATTTGTAAATGATTAGATTTTACAAACGGTACTGCCAATAAAATAATGTTCATGGTTTTGAAAGAATGTGTATTAAAGATCAAAGGGCTATTGATGGTAATTAATTATTTGTATTGTTTTTGTAAATTACCTATCAACAAAGTCTAATAATTTCACCCCTATGTTGTTTTAGCTTGGGCACAGGTCACATTAATTGACAGTTAAAAGATCGTCAAGATCGTACTACATGTATTAAATGACTCCAGTTGCCTGACGTATGTACACAACAATTAACACCAATCAGTGACAAAATGTAACGACTGGATTAAATTTGTTGTTTAAACTACTGTCCCCTTCAATTATCATCTGTCCACTGATGAAATGAAAACCAGTCAGTAAATGAATTATCAATTACTTAATATTACGTAGTCATTTACAGTTTTGTTGACACATTTATTGCATGTGAACAATAATCGGGCAGGTGGAATTGTGAGGTTGTTTTTATTTGAAATATGTAACTAAAACTGAAAAAAAATGACAGATGTACGGTATAAGGGGGTGGCCGGTCTATTGAAGACAAAACACATAGGTTTTAAGGTATATCGGCCGGGACTTTTGAAAACGGCTGGTTTGAAGGGAAGACCGCTTTTCTGAGGGTCTGGTTTGGAGAAGTTTCACTGTAGTTGATATGTATTTTAAAATACATGTACATATTACAAAGAGATAGTGCAAAAACTCAACTGACAATTCAAAATTGATACACTGTATTGCTTGAAAGGACAATACCCAATATTTTTTTTCAGGAAGATTGATATAAATTTCAATTTGAAAAATTTGATATCTATTAATTAAGAACAACAAAAATAACAATTTTTTCTGATATGCTTTCATATTCTTTACAACAATTATCTGGTCACAGAATTGTTGTATGACTTTTGCATTATTTGAAAGTGTTTGCTTGTCAAAAACATACTTCTTCACAGATGTGCAGGAAGCCACAAATGGTGCTTTATGTAATAGGTATAATCTACCTCAACTATTTGAGAAATCAAATAAGTTTTATGTCTGTTTAGCGTTTTTTTTTTTGTATCCTTCAAACTCACACTAAATACCAATGACAGTTATAAATAGGTTGACCTGGAACCAAACAATACAGGTCAAAGGTATTCCTGTTATATTATGATGGAATGCTCATAGAAAACATAAAGATGATGACATCATGAATAAATTAGTGATTAAGGGGAAAAGCTTGTTCACAAAAGTTTTGTTACAAAAGTAAAAAATCAAAATGCAACAATATGAACAATCCGATAAGTATGGACCCAAAACACATAACAAAACTTTTGTCAGCACTGGCGCACACCCACTCGATAAATATATATTTACAAATTGGACCACACAAAATACAGCTATCAAGGTACCTCAATAGGTTAAAATACTTGGAGAAAATAAGATTCTTTCCTGGCGAGGTTACTTATAAAAAAAAAAATTAATGTAAGTTCTAAGGGTATCTCATTCATAAGAAGGTAACTTGTGTCAAAAATTTAAGAGACATTTTGATATAAAAAAGAAATCTTCCAAATACAATGACCTTAAAGGTATGCTCGTAGCTGCATCAGAATAAATATAAAATTTGAACAATAAATACAATAAAATAACAAAAACATAGCACTGCAAGATAAGCTTAGGGAATCATCAAATTAACACTTCTCCCATTGCACTAAATTGGTCCAAAGCTGCAAAAAGCAACAATAAAATAAATTGTAAAATTGCAACCTACAAAACTGAGATTAGATTCTCCACATTTCACTAGTTAATGTTTGTTTCAGTCAGTTTCTCCCAGTTTAACCCACTTTGTATATCTGCATGAGTTAAATCTGTATCTTCAAATGTAAACAAATCCAAGACTTCATCTTGTGTTCTGGGAGTTAGAATAGGATCAGATGGGAACTGAATGGGAGCATTGGCACTGAGTGGGGTTAACCCAGTACTAGGCATAATCACATCCAACCAATCAGATACATCCATCTGCATGTTTATGTTCTGAGAATTTTCAAGGTCATTGATTCCAAGTGCAGCAATGTCAGGTTCTGAACCATGATTTGTTCCTTGTTTAGAATTATCACAAGGGGGAACATGTAAGAAGTCTTTTGATTGGTTATTTTTATCAAAGTCTGATGGCAGACATGTTCCATCATTTAAGTCTAACTGTGTAAAAGGAGAATCAGAAGTCCAATCCATTGAAGTCAAATCCTGATTCAACATTTCATTTATGTCTAAAATATCAGATGTACAAATATCTGATGTTGATGTCATAGCAACAGGAGTTTCTGGTTCTGTTTTGATTACAGAAACTGATGGACTACTGTTCAATAAAGAGGAAACTACATCACTAACACTTGTCGTTGTTGTTAAAGGCATCGACGATGCAAGTGTCATAGTAAACTGTGGGAAGTGTCCAATAGCACTTGATGATATTCCAACAAGAGAACTTGTGGCACTATTTAGTGTGGATGTAGATATGCTTTGTGGTGTGGTCTTTGGTGTGGGAGGGGGTTCCTGTGCAGCACTAGGAGGTAACTCTGAAAGAGAAATTACATTTAAACATAACACTGAAGAAACGCTTGTCACGTTAACAAGATAAGTTCATCATATATCCTGTTATTTTTTCAATGAAAAGTATCACAGAGCTTTTATACTCATTACCATTGTTTCATAGGCTATTTTTCATTTAATCAAGTATTATAGGCTTGAAATAAAGAGGGACTGTGTAAGACTAAGTATTTATGATAATTTAGCAACTAACTACTAGAAATGCTGTACAAAATTTACCATTCAATACAACCTACCCCCATTTCTAATAAGTATTTCTAAGACATCATCCATGGCTTGACTCTTTATGATAGGTGTACTAATGCTCTTTGTCATGGACTGTGTTGTTTGTGGTACACCAGGTTCAGTTTTCAGTACAAGTCCACTCTAAAAAAATATCAGCAATGCAATAAGTCAAGATGAATTTGAAAGTTGTGGTATCGTAATTCAAACATTTAAAAGCACAATATCATAGAATGTAATGGAAAAGATTAGAGAAAAACCCAGCAAACATAATATGATAAATATAAAACAAAAGTTGGCTCAGTAAAGCTTTAACATCATGCAATTATGGCACTGTCAGATCAGAATGATCATTTTGGCCCATCATAAAAATGTTACAAATATTTTATATAGAACCTAATACATCAGGAAGTGTTCATTTTTTTAATGACAGGCATGTGTGAAGGATTGACCAACATCGATATTGGCCTTTAATACAAGTGAGAATATTTAATGTTGGAACAAGTCCATGGTCATTAAATGAAAATATATATACATATGCTATATTACTGAAGTGCATAATCAATTAACCAAGTTTTCTATAATTTAGTCAAGGATACATGGTTCATGTGTAGATTATCTGTTGTCACAAGTTATTGACATAACTCAGATACCAACTTCCAAGACAAACAAATTACAGTCAATATTTAAGTGCTGTTCAATTGAGTTTGTTTGTTTGTTTGTCGGGGTTTAACGTCCGAGCAGCAATATTTCAGCTATATTCAGACGATGAACATGAAACGGATGATTAAATGAACATGAAATGAAAAAAAAAGGATGGGACACAAGGATAATAGGGTTGACAAATTTTGATTGCCACTGGAAAAAGGGGGGATGGGTAAGGTCGGGCAATTTAGCCTCCTGTGGCGGAGTGCAAAGGTTCCTACTCCTATCGAATACCACAGCAGGGTTCTTTAACGTGCGAGGAACATGGCATCTTTCCCAACACGGTGCACCACTATGGTTTGCGGTCAGGTTTTCCGTATTATAGCCTGACAACCCCAGCATGTAACACGCCAGGGGTACCCCATTCCACCACCTGGGGCACACATCCCAGTTGCTCTGTGGGCAGAGCGCCTAGCCCCCGGCTAGGTTTCTGAGCACTATTTAGTTGCCTTTTACGACAAGCTTAGCGCTGCTGCAGGCCTATTCTTTTAACACCCGGACCTGCACGGGGCCTGTTCAATTGAGAGTATTGTTCAATCTGTCAATCCTAGTTCCATCTACTAGTAGTCACCTCAGTAAAATCACTCTTTTGTTCAATCTGTCAATCCTAGTTTTATCTACTAGTAGTTCTCTCAGTAAAATCAATCTTTTGTTCTTTTGGTATGGCAATAAGTAATACCGAATCATGAGGTATGTCACTTGGTCAATACATATAAGTAATACCGAATCATGAGGTATGTCACTTGGTCAATACCAATAAGTAATACCGAATCACGAGGTATGTCACTTGGTCAATACAGATTGCATGCAAGTCTTTCTCTATTATGCAATATTGATCAAATTTTAGGCAAGGGTCAGTGGTTTACACAAAAGCTACTGGGACAACGATGTATTGGTCATCACCATGACCGGATTGATTGATATGGAGTATCTGTTTCCAATATGAGAACTCCATCAGTCATAGACAGATACTTCCCTTTTCATTGGACATGACCTTAAAAGAGCAACACAATGGGTGTTTTGAAAAAAGCAGGAACTGTGTATCCTTCCAGAGCACTAATTTTTGGTCTGGTTTGTGCTGTCTGTTTTTCTGTGTATATTTTGGTTTTTTTTTGTGTTTATTCTATTTGTTCTTTGTTTAGTTGTACATTTGAAGTTGCCATATTGTTTTATCTGCAGATCTTACCCTTTTTTTGTCTACAGATCTTACCCTTGTTTTGTCTAAAGATCTTACCCTTGTTTTGTCTACAGATCTTACCCTTGTTGGCAATTTTGCTATTGCTACTTCTATAGTTTTCATTAATGTTTACATTCAAAAGTTTTTGAAAATGTTCACTAGTTCATTGGGCTATATACAATAAAATCTCTTAAAAAACTCATTAATATTGTTCACATCACACAACATTGATGGGACTAACATGCTTGTAATAGGCATGTTTATCATATACTGTGAAAGTACCTTAATTCATGGATACCAATTTTCTTGGATTAGGAAAGAAATACATATCAGTTGATTTTTGAATTTGTGGTTTTGAGGTTTTACACATCAACAGAAATCTCATTTTTGCTGTGAACCAAATTTTGTGGTTGGCCTACACACAAAAAAACAGGAAAATTGGTTCCCCACAAGCAATAGTACTTTCATAGTATATACCTTCAAGTATACAAACCTGAGCAAGATTCTGCATATTTTTAACAGCTTCATCATATTTTGGAGGCTCTTTAGATGGTATAAAGAAAGGATTAGATTTTGCTCTGGCTATGCTTGTCTTCCCTTCAACTGGTGATGATGGTACAGATATAGCTCTGAAACAGTTGTTAACCATAATCATAAGATATTTCTGTTTAAAAATATTGTCCTTAAAACAGTTATCAACAGTAGTCATTCCTGATTAAAACTTTTTCTAGCTAAGAACATGATTTTAAAATTCATATTCAATATATTCCATATCTAGACTTTGTAAATTTCCTGTAGTAAATATGAGCATCTTAACACTTGTTAAATGTCAACTTTGTTCATTTACCTTTAAATTCAGCACATTTACTATCACGTACCTGTTACATTTATAATAAAAAAATAATAGTTTGTTATTATACAATTTCACAACATTCAAATATCAATACTTAAAGAAAAATAAATAACACAGAGGTGAAATCATCCCACAGTATGGTGAACTCAACCCACAGTGTGGTGAAATCATCCCATAGTATGGTGAACTCAACCCACAGTGTGGTGAAATAATACCACAGTATGGTGAACTCAACCCACAGTGTGGTGAAATAATCCCACAGTATGGTAAACTCAACCCACAGTGTGGTGAAATAATCCCACAGTATCATGAACTCAACCAACAGTATGGTGAAATCATCCCACAGTATGGTGAACTCAACACACAGTGTGGAGGATATTATGAGTCTCTTGAATCCACTTACTAAAAGGCAAGAGTATGTTGTACTTTTATTCATGAAGTTATTGTCTATTAGATACTTCCCCAATAACTTTGTCCTGCTATCATAGAGAACTTACCTCTGCTGTTGTACACTGGTAAGTCCATTAATTGGTTTCCCTGACTGGGTCTGCAGTGACTGTATGTTGATTAATGAAGACAGACTTGTAGTTGGATTCCCTAAATTTAGACTATGATGCAACACTTGATTTCCTAGTATATTTGGCATTGATACTTTTGGAGCCTGACCATTAACAGTATTAATGGTGCTAGCTGGAGGCTTTATTGATGCATTGACTGCCTTTAAGGCATCAGCTGTGGTCAGACGAGTAGCATTCTGTAATGCATTAAGAGGAATCTGTAGTATTGTAGTTCCTTCAGATGCAGCCTGAGAAACAGGTAAAGGCAATATCTGGGTTGGTGGATTGCCTATCACAGTACCAACAGCCTGTGGTGGAGATGTTGGTTGTATCATATTTGTTTTAGCTGTCAATGGAGGTGTTACAGTATTCTGTTGTGGTGATAAGGTAGAATTTACCACAACTGAAGGCGACACTTGTTGTTGTAACATCTGGGAGCTCACTGGCATAGGAGGTGAATTAGGTTGTTGCAACAAGTGTGTCTGTTGAATTTGATTCAACTGAGCAGTTTGCTGTTGAAGCTTGTTTAACTGCTGTTGCTGTTTTTGCAAATGTTGATGATGAATTTGTTGAAGTTTTAACCTCATCTGTGACTCTTCTAGCTGTCTCTGAAGTTCTGATATTTTATGTCTCTGTTGTTGTAACATCTCCTGGTTGAGAAGCTGTTCAGGTGATGCTGGCTCAACTATTTTATTTGTAACAGGGAGTTGAGGTACCTTTGGTGCGACCATCTGAATTGTATGAGGTTGTCCCTGATCCATGGGTGTCTGAATCAACTGAACTTGTTGTTGTGTAGGTGATGTTACAAGAGTTATAGTGGATGATGATGGAGATAAGTTACTCTGATTAAAACTCTGTTGAATGATATTAGATGGGTCTGGTGGCTGATCCACTTCCATAGCTATATCCAAAGGAGCAACTGATGGAGGCCTGGAGTTGTCTATGGCCATTGGTATAGAACCCTGACTAGCATTTATATTATTCTGTTGTTGTACATTCAATGAACTTGCCTGTGGTGAAGTCACCATTTCCATGATTTCTGGAGATAATGGCATGAAAGATTCCAAACTTCTTGGTGAAGTTGGAGAACTACTATTGTGCATTGAAATATCATCAGATTTGACAACAGGAAATTTTTTCACATTTACAACTGCCTGAACTGGTAACTTTGACAAAGCTGATATATTCTTTGAAGAACTGTTAATGTTTGGTATGATAGTATCAGCATATGGCTTCAGTCTCTCAATCAGTTGTGGTTTAGGTCCAGATACAGGCAAATTACGCTTCTTTAATTCTGCCTTCAGGTCTGCTACTTTCATATCCTCCAGATTAGAGAGTGGTTTATTTTGAATGATTTTTGTAGTTATTGGTTTGTTTGGGTTAAGCTGAACCTGCGGTTGACAAATTGGTGATGTTGATGTTTGCACAACCGCTGGTGGCATTATTTTAGTTTGAATATTAGGAGGTGCAGACACTGTTGTAATAATACTACCTTGTGACCCTAACAAACTTTGACTCGGTGGTGAGGTCATTGCCTGTGTCACTGCCAAACTTGGCATTTGTCCTTGTGATGTAGTCATAGACACTGGTGATGTCACTGTTATTGGAGAAGTTGAAGCTGTTGTAATGACAACACTTGGCACCGGTTTGTCAATTTTGTTAACAGTTATGTTGTTACTACCATTAAATTCCAACTGCCACTGCAGATATAACTGTTGTTGCTGAAGAAGAATATGATATGGTGTTTCTGATTTATCTTGTGTTGTTGCAGAAGACGTCGGATTTGTACTCTTCACAACATTTGGAGGTCCTTTATACTCATGGAATTTTATCACTTTAGATTTAGACTGAGGTTTTGGTCTATTTGATTTTTTAGGTCGAACTTTGGTCACAAAATTGTTTCCATTTTTCACTTGAGCAATTGAATAGTTTCCACCATTGTTTAACACATTGGGTGTGTTACTCAGAGTAAAAGTCTGTGTTGTCACTACTGGTAATTTAGCAACATTAGCTTGGAAATTAGAGGTATGGAAGAGTTTCTGCCCTTTGTTTAGATTTGGTGGACTTGGTGCTTGAGGTATGATGGGAGGACTACCAATGTCAGACAACCCTGATTCATCTCCGTGTGATGGTGATTGGGCAGGATCGCTAGTGTTACTGTCATCATCAAATATAAACATGTCATCATCTTTATTTGAAAATGGTAAGGAACCATCTAAAAATAGAAAAGCAGTCAAATCTTAACACCTATTAACATCAGGATTTTATGCAATACATTTAATATGCAAGAAATAAGAAGTAAATATTGTTGAAATGCAAAAACAATTATAAATACTGCACATGAAGCAATATAAAACTGAAGATTTCTTGAGTAACTAGCATTTTTACATAATGTAAGAGGTAGAATAATATGTACTTTATTTCATTATACTGTTTTGAGTGTGAAATAATACCTTATAAATATAGCTGAAAGTATATACAAATGAAAAGCTTCTCAACTTTTATACATGTATATCGTGTACTTTCATAATTTGTTATTCAAACTACATTTAAAGCCAAAATCCATGCTGTTATAATCAACAATAAAACAGGTCAATGAAGGGTCTCTGTGTCTTGTAAAGGGTCCACTTTTCAGAAAATTCTTATTTCACAGGTCGCTGTATATGTGTTATGTCTGTGTTTAGAAAGATGCTTATTGTCTTAAACAAACTTTGAAATAAAATATAAGCTACCTTGAATAGCCTCCATTAACTTTTCATCATCAGTTTTTAAAATGTTTCCTTTCATAAGGTCCAAAGGCCCCGGTCGGTGAATTAATTTGTCGTTAAGATCATCTACAAGCCGAGCACGCTTCAATAAACGTTGTCGCTCATGTAGAGATGGATCAATTTTGGTATCTGAAATAGGGAGGAGTAGATCATGCAATGTATATCAAAATACTGTTTGTCAAAACAAGCAAAATGGTCTGTTTTGCTTTGTGGTCAAGTATGTTAGATTGGTTAATAAAATGAGTCCTTCCTTACAGCCACATAATTAACTGATCCACCCAATGTTGTTTAAGCCAAGTTTAAATTTAATAATTGCATGTACAAGAAGATTCGGTATATACTGTATCGTACTGCAACCATATTCATTTTTTTATTTATTTTAATACTACTATTTTACAAGTGTACAGTTTTTAGTTCACCTATTGAAAATAACTGCAATGATATTTTTTTTTAATGTAGATATGCAATTGCTTATCGCTCCATTTCAGAATCTGATTGAAAAGAAAACAAGCAGTTCATGTTTTATATAGAATAGCTTGTAAATGATTGTGAACATCAACTAATAAGCAATTAACTCTGTAAAAGGACATTGACCCATCTTAATTAATACTGAACAGCATGTGTTTAATGGCTTCAGACAGAGAAACTCATGCTAACAGTAGGAACAGACATGCTTCAGAATCATTCTCCTCTTTCTTTGATGTAGTCTTTTAGATTGCAATACAAATCAAAAAGGATTGAATATGTAGAAAAATAAGTGCTCCTTTCAATTAATGCACAAATCAGGAAAAATATAGTTCATGCAGTAATAGATCTTTTCAAAACTATCAAAACTAACGATTAACAATGAAAACAAGTTGCTATCGAAATAATATATTATTATAATAGAGAAGTAGAGAATCCGTGAGAGAATCCATTCTTCAATCTTTATTAACATGTGTGTTCCATCACACAATCATTTACCCATTCTTATTCAATATTTAATTTTCAATTTCAATTTTAATTTTTCAAAAGACATGGAAGAAAACCTAGAGGCCCAAAAAGGACCTAAATTGATCGTGAGTGTGGAACTAATTTTTTCACCTTATGAATATTTGTTGTCAGGAATAAAAAAAAAAAATAATCAGAAATTGCAATATTTTCTCTATCTGCTGCAAAATAGTTCTATTTTTAACTTTCAAGGGCAGCTACTCCTACTGGGAGTCTTTTCATATGGTGACTCAGTTGAACCTTATATAGAGCTGATCACATGATCATTTCATTAATTAAAGATTTTTTCTATATGAATTGGTTAAAAAATGAAAAAAAAAGCAACATTATTTTTCACCTTTCATGGACTGTAACTCTAATAAGGAGTTCTACTTTCGACTCAATATTTTTGTGTGCCTTATTATAAGAATCATTCAATCAATTGAATGTTTCTTTGTATCTTTAAATGACTGCAGCGGTACAAATATGGACTTACCATTCAAGTTTGATGCAGCTCTGAATTCTGATAGCAATTGTATTTTTGACACAGGATAAAAACTTCATCAGAATCAAAGTGACCCCTTATTCTCAAACTGTTCAAGTCACAACCCCCCCCCCAAAAAAAAAAAATCAATCCAAGCCTTCCTTCTGTGGCATAATATCTTAATTTCAAAGAGATTAATTCACACAAACCAAATAGTTTAAATTTCTAGTGCATGCCAATCATGTCCGACAATCACAAAAACAATATTTGCCATAAAAAGTTATCTAGTCAACATGAAGAAAATTGAGTTTATAAAAAAAAAAGTACAGAAAATAGTTGTAATACCGAATTATTACAATAAATATGCAGGTGGAAATTAAATGGATGAATAAAAGGTAGATGGCTACTATGAAGTCATCCCAATGGATGACATTTTTAGATAGGGGATTCCGCCCGCTTGACTTGCGCAGATGGACTTACTCAGAATTTATGATGCCGAGTATTTATTTTTTAAAATCCCATTTTACTTTAAAAATTTTAAATTTGGTTGCTGCATTTCATAGAAACTCTTATTAAATATATAACCTTTGGTCTTGGGAAAGTATCTCTGGTGTTGAATTGTATTGTATCTTCAACTGGAGCAAGTACATTCAAGTAATACAAAGAAAATACTGAAATAAATATGCTTATGAGAATGGTTTCGTGGAGGGTCTGATTTCTGGCATCACACCTGAACCAGAACTTGTTTGCTGACATGAAAAAAACCATTAATTATTGTATGTTATTATTTGTAATTTATCAAAGGTTATAACTTAGTTAATATTATGACATATCTATATCATTTCTGGTAATATATATGATGTACATTGTACTTAACCAAGGTTTTACAGGTATGTAGGAGTCTCCCTGAAACTCAGATACCATTCTGTACTTGTTTCATTTGACTTTTTGAAGTCATAAATTGCATGCATTGTTGTGCTAGATATACCCCAATTATACAGCAGCAATCAAAACTGTTGACAATATATCCCCCATTTATAAGTCCCACAAAACAGAATGCTGATATTAGATGGCAACAAAATCATATGCCCCATCTACACTCACATACCATATTAAAAAGCGATCCATCCGTTGGGAGATGAGATAATTGTGATGAAATCTGCATGTATGGAATGACATTTAGTGGGAGTTTAATTAATAATTCAATCTAGCACTATAAGCAGACAGTGATGTTAAAGAAGGAAGAAGGTTCCGTAAATATAATGTAACATTTGAAATTCATAGAATATTATATTCATTACCACATTCAATGAATAACAGATCTGTGAGTCAGAGCTTTAGAGTGGTCAAATTTTTCTAGAAACTACCAACTGAAATGACATTATAATATATTTATGTAATTCCAACAGATATTTTAAAATACTGTTTGATAGAAATAAGTATCTTGCTCACTTGAAGTTAAGTATTCCAGTATTGAAATGGTTTAGAAATGTCTATCTATTTAGATTTTTAGCATCTGTTAATTAATAGGCTTACATCAAATGATAAATCGGAATAGCATGATGGCCTGATACTAATCAAAGACTGAGAAGTTTGGTTTGATTCCAAGGGTTACAGATGATGAATTCCTTGGCAATGTCCATATATCTATCTTACTATTATCATACAATAGACAGTGACACCTTAATGTTAACAGCATCTCAATCCTATTGCTTCTGGCTAAACAAGCAAGATATTAATCTGTGTCAAGGTTAAAGTTCAAGTTTGCTTCAATGTCAATGCCAATATCCAACCTAATTAAGTGGACCTGTGGTCGAGTTCATAAAAAGTCACCAGTGTAAAATTAGTCTTAAGTTATGAAGTCATAATAGAAATTAGATGTGATATCGTAACTTACAATCAATATTACACATCACTTTTTGTGAAATTGACTACTGAATCTGTGATATTCACCTCAACTGATAATACAGAGAAATATACACTGTCCTGCAGACATTTTCCCATTTAATTTATCTAGATATAAGCTCTATACTTAAATAAAACAAAGATGCATCTAATAATTTACTAATTTTATATCTTTTTTTTAACATTTCTGTTCAAAGACCAGATTAAAATTAGAATAAATCTACGTAAATAAACTTTTAGTCATGTAGCAAAGTGTAGAAAAGTAGAAATTCATTTGGCAGAATATCTGACCATACTGCTTTCAATTCATTTAAGTAATTGAAACTTTTTAAATAAACTTTGGCTTCTGGTTAACTTCAATGTACACTTTAATTAGACTCTTAGGAATAGGAATGCTTTACATCGAAATATTTAAAGCTTTTAGAATTCTTGATAAAACAAGAACAATCCTTCAGGTTTCTTGTACATATTGAAATGATTTTACTTATTACAAAAATGTTGATAAATCATTTATTATAAAAAAAATGCTAGTGATTTAAGGCGGTAAACCCAGGCTAAGGGACACAACTCTTACAAATCATTGCAATGCTTGTATTCAGCATTTTACATTGATCTCATGTAAGCATGAAAGTTACTTGGATTGATTTCATTCTGTTTCAAATGAAAGCTTGATAGGCTTTGATGAAATTAAATATGATACAAAACATCACTGATTTCAAGAGTTATGTCCTTTACCCTAGGTCTACCTCCTCAACTCTACTAGAGAAAACTGTAAAATGGTTGATAAAAAATGCAAACTAAGTCAACATGCTAATTTCAAAACTTTTATTCTTTAACTTAACAAGGGATGAACTCGAGACATGCTCAGCACACTCTTTAACTTGCATACCTTCTAATATATGTTGCTGAACAAGTTGTTGTCTGTCTGGTCTGTGTGAAATCTTATGTCGCAGCAAGTCACCAGTCTGAAAAATAGAAATGATTATAAAGTAAAACTGGGAAAAAATGAAACTGCTAACATTTGAATGTTATCGCTAGGTGTTTGAATCATCTGCAATTTCTAATAAAAAGGAAAGCCTTATTATATTATATTAGTGAAATGATCCATGTTCAATTAACCCATGGGCCATAAGAAAGAACTAGACAATGATACATCAAGAAATTCAAAATGTATACTATATATATGTAATGAAAACTGCAGTCATAGAAAAATAAACACCTTGTTCTGTACTATTTATCAATAGCCTGATATCCATATAAAAAAAATATATTACACATACTACATTATGGTGTTAAATGTTGGTAACTGTTTTCATTACTTGTGTAGATTATATTTCAGAAAACCCATTTTTCCAGTAGACTCCACTTTAATGTAACCAATGTAATGATGTTTATATTCTGCTGGATTTTGATAATTCACAGTTAACATAACCCAGAAATTGCTCATTTTTTTATTTCCTTACTTATTTTTAGTAACTTTTATTTATTTTCAGGACTTAATTGTTAAAGTTTCTGTTGGTTTATAACATGGTTTATATTATCGTCAAATTAATGAAACACTAATGTAAAATGTTTTGTATTGGAGTCTAATAGGTTCTATTTTGATTCTCTGCAAAGAAAACAGCTTCATTTAGAAGACTGATCAAGCTCATTACAACATCTTTAAAATATTAGATTGAAATCTAAATATTTGAAGTATTTCACATGGTTTTAATAATTATATTAATGGTGAAAAAAATCTTCACACATACGTCATGACAAAACTATACACTCACTGTACCATTATGATAATCCTTAATTGAATGATCATTCCCTTGATTAAGAAGCAAGAATATATTGGCATATGTTTTCAATCATAATTTGTACTAGTAATGTCTGCAGAAACCAGATGCCACAGGGGGTGGAAAGCAGTGGTTACAATATATTCAGATACTATCAAACATCTGATTTTTAATGTCCTGTTTTTCCAAACAGATGCACCCAAAATGCACTCAGTGTCAAAACTGACTCAAATTTAATGAAGTACATGAAGCAACACTTATCCTGTAGAAGATGATCAGTTTGTTTACATGTTGAACAAAACTCTATTCCACTGAAACATAAATATTTATTTCGAAACTACAATATCAGCAACTAAGACTGCAGAAAACACTATTGTGTTTTAATCTTTTGGAACAAAAACATAATCTTATGGAACAAAAATAAAATATTCAGTTATCTAAAGGGTCACATATTGGTACATGTGCCAGTACTAAACAGTTCTTCCTGAATTTTTCCTCATTAAATAAAACAGAAGGCCTGCCTATCATCAACAATAACTCCTCGTCAACCACATGCTATATACTGAAGTGTAAAATTCCTGCGGTAGTAAGCCTAGGGGGAATCCTTTATTATCACTGATATCCTGTTAAGTTCCCCTGGGTGTAAATCTAGGGAGATACTTCTTTACCACTAAAATCTAGAGAGGTTCCCCTGGGGGTAAGTCTAGGGAGGTATTTCTTTACTACAGATAACTGGTGATGTTCCCCTTTGGTAAGTCTTGGCAGGTACTCCTTTACCACTGACAACTGGTGATGTTCCCCAGGGGTAAGTCTTGGGAGGTACTTCTTTACCACTAATATCCAGTTAAGTTCCCCAGGGGTAAGTCTTGGGAGATACCACTGATAACTGGTGATGTACCCGTAGGGTAAGTCTTGGGAGGTACTTCTTTACCACTAATATCCAGTTAAGTTCCCCAGGGGTAAGTCTTGGGAGATACCACTGATAACTGGTGATGAACCCCTAGGGTAAGTCTTGGGAGGTATTTCTTTACCACTAATATCCAGTTAAGTTCCCCTGGGTGTAAAATTGAACAATGGGATAACAAATAACAACAGAACCAAAAATAGAATTGTGTTCTAAAATAGAGGGTTTCGTAAAATACCTCACCAATTTGTTTGGTAAGGTATAAAAACCATGAAACAAAGTAAGACTTAACCCTTATTTATTATAATGCGGTTCTAATATATAAATGAGTCTTGTAGAAGCAGAAAATGACAGTTCAATACTTAACTGTCAATTCTAAATTTTCATTAACTTAAATGCTGCATTTTCCAAAGTTTCTAAATTTCTGTTAAATTATCTCAATAGTTGAAGGTGCATAGCCATTACATTCCTGTTGTTGATAGAGCATGGATATAAGTATGCCTGACATGAAACATGCTTTACTGATTAAGATAAATACATAAGTTTCATCACCTCAGTGACAGATACCCTGAACAAACCAATAATCAGGTCTATGCCCATTAGACTATGGAATCAGCTGAAATGGCAAAACATAATGCCTGGAATGGCCAACATATGAGCAGATAATGCAGAACATATCCACTGACTGTGGAATGGCCAACATATGAGCAGATAATGCAGAACATATCCAATGACTCTGGAATGGCCAACATATGAGCAGATAATGCAGAACATATCCAATGACTCTGGAATGTCTGGTGTCCTATATATCACCTGACATTACACAATATACCCACAGACTATGGAATGACCACATACCAACTGACATTGCAGAGCATATTACCAGATACTGGAATGACCAGATATCACTTGACATTGCAGAGCATATTCACAGATTATGGAATGACCAGCATATCACCTAACATTACAAAGCATACCAACTGGTACTGGAATGAGATATCACCTGACAATCAATCAATTCTAATGAAGAGACACATCCAAACTGTGTTAACAGTCATATCACTTCTGAAACACTATATATGAAAACTTTATTCTAATA
This sequence comes from Perna viridis, assembly GCA_037379345.1. Taxonomy (NCBI): domain Eukaryota; kingdom Metazoa; phylum Mollusca; class Bivalvia; order Mytilida; family Mytilidae; genus Perna; species Perna viridis. Next base: position 22,665,520 of record CM074514.1, on the reverse strand, counting down.
GCAAGGGTGGTGTTTCATACAAAATACTGATTATTGCAAGGGTTGGAAATCATCCATATTATGATAAGCATTGTTTGTAATTAAATTACAAGGTAGATTTAAAGTCAGGATCTTGCTAATTATCTGTGAAACTTGTCTGGCAGTGATTTATCTGCAGGTCTCTAACTTGATGATTAATATAAGTGTACAATTGTCAAACAGTGGTACAATGAAGGTGGCAAAAAAAACAATCCAAACCTGTTTTTTTTTCTATATTTAGGACATAGAAAAGTAAAATAAATAAAAGAAAAGTCATGATTTGGGCAACAATCACTACTTTAAAAAGTACATTATCTAATGAAATTAAGGTAACAAAATTACTCATGCCTGAGGACAGGTAATACGAAGAAGGTACAACAAATGAACCTGATACAAGGTTACCTCAATGTCAGGAATTTATCAATTTATCACTGTTCCTGCTGCTAGAGAATTAATTATAAGATTTCTATTTTTAAAAGTTTATCAACTAAGATGAGTTCAGCTTTCAGCATCATCAGATGAAAACCTACAGTGGAGAACAATAATTAATCAGTGTTCCAAACAATGAAAAACATTCCAATTACTAGAGAAAATAATGCAATGAAAACAAGCAAGTAGACACTGGTGATTATGACTTGCACTAGTATACCTACTCTTCAATGATAAAAACATATGGCCATATCCCTGATCAAACTGTTTCAGTAGCCCTGGAATGTCAAGATCTTAACATGGAATTTTTACCATCAATTAGACAAGAAATAAAAATATAAAGAAGAGCAGCAAAGAGGACATCAGAATAAAAGAGGAAATTAGCCAGCACATGGTGTGTATAACAGTTTTATGTTGCACTTTATTATCAAAGTCATATAACTTCCTTAGATAATTTATGTATTCGACAGTTGTCTACTCCAAGATAGCAAAGTTTCTGCACAGGTTTCTTAAGATATTTGAGTATCAATTATTCTTCACAAAGAACAATACTTATATATTACACAACTGACAACATTTACATCAGAGATACAAGTCAAGGCCATTATAAATGAATAACCAAACCTAGGACTACATTTAAATGTAATATATGTACAGCGTATGAATAAGACTCAGATTTTGAATGTATAACAAGAAAAACTGAACATTCTTGCTCTAAGTCCACAACTGCTCAATGTTTTCTGATTGGTCAAGTAAATCAGGCGATCACAAATATCATTTAAACTATAATTGTTGAGTAATCAAAGCCAACCTTCAGCTGTTATTTTAACCCTATCATAATTGCATTGAATAGTTAAGTAAGGGAAATGGTCAAAATGCATTTAATGCTAAAATCCATATATTACTTGGAATTAGAAAGTGATTTAACAAGAGAGGTGTTCAAGACTCCTGCTCCCTTTATGTTGGGGTTTGATAAAAACCATGATTCGCTAAAAAAAAAAACCAATTCAGATCATAACATAAAATAGAAGGTGCACATCTTCAATATTTATTCTGCAAATGTTTCATTAAATTCTATTCAGTGGTGTAGAGTTGCACATAAGAGATCGATGGTATATCCAATAGTAATCAAAGGCAAAGTCCATATTTTATTATGGTACTAGCCCCCTTCCACATAAAAAAAACAACAACAAAAACAAAACAAAACATTCAGATCAAAAACTTACATAGGTGCACACAACTTTTGCAAGCAGGAGGAATAAAAGCATCTTTTAAGGAATAACATTTGATCTACTGATTGCAGAATAAACAGAATTAATTTTCTTGTCAGTAAAGATTGACTCTTTTACATCCAATAAAGCAGACAAATTTAAGTGAACAAAATTTCTGATCTTCAAAATCTTAATTTGATTTTTTTTCATTAGCAAGCTTCATTGTATTAAGCAAAAAGAAATCCTGTCTGAAAATATATTGAAACTTAGGACCCATTTAAATTATTAACAACTATTACATTTATCAGTATTCCAAGTCTACATCAACATAGAAATCATCAAAGGAAAAGTTGATGTCAAATCTCAACACACTTTCAATTCTAAGTTCAACTATAAGTACATCTGATAATTAAAGAGGGGAGAAAATGATTTTAGATGAAAGACAGAAGAGTTAACAGATAGACTGCCATTTCAATCAAGACAATATTAGAGAGAACTAACTGTCTTATAACAACCTGTATGTGGGTGTTTATGATGTATAAACAATTACCATAGAACTCAGAGTGTGCCAACATTCCTCCTCAGCTCAAGGACAGAACTAATCCACTGATCTGATGGAGATTATTCCACAATGATGATCAAATGTAATACTTATCTGCATGAAACAATGCTTCATAAATTCCCTGTTGGAGAGATATTGTCTTGTCTATCAGTTGGGATATGCTTATGCCAAACTTGAAAAAAGTTCAGATAAAAATACTTTTCATCAATTTTAAATACCTGTTGGATGAATTGAAAGGAATTCCAGAAATATTAAGAATTTTGTACAATCAAAAAATAGGTTAAAAAAACCATATAAAAGTAAAGCATTTACTTCATCTGTCCAACTGTTTCAACAGAACATACAGTTTAAATAATAAAGTTTAGTATTTGTTAATTTGGTACTAATTCAGGGATCTGACCAACAGTGAGTTCATGTACAGTTTAAATTGTAAGAATATGGTACTCATTAGAAGATCTGACTAACAGTGAGTCCTTGTATAGTTTAGGTGGTCAAAAATCAGCGTTTTAATTTAATACTAATTAAGGCATCTGACCAACATCGAGTCCCCTAAAACAAATAATTGCCTGTCATGGCCGACATATTATGATTTGATTTTCCACATGATTTGTTTTAATTTCCCAATATAATCTGACAGTATGTAATAGTTATAACAGAGGAAGCAGCGGAGGACTAAACACGGTTTATTTCTTATCTAACTATTTACTGAGCATCAAACATAACTTAATCAGAAATGATATAAGATGAACAAAATATACCATCTGGTTTCCTCATCTAGACTGTCTGTTATATTTTCTGCAAATGTAACTTAGCAAAAATAAATGAAAAAGTAGCATATAAGTAACAGCAAAGAAGCTGGAAAATTTCCAAACCACTGGCAGAACTGTTTCAGATGATGGAGTAATAAATAGTGCACATATAAAAAAAACTACAGAAAATAATTAGTTTTACTCAAAAAAAGATCCTATATGACCTTGTAAACGACCAAGGTCAATGGCCAATATATTAGTTCCATTCAAATTCTCAGTAAATCATCTTACAGGAACATCATTTTCATCAAGAGTGTAAATTTGTTTAATTAAAGTGCTTGAAAGATCTTCAGTTTTGTTGCCAAAAACATAACAACATCCAACTTATCTAAATGGTAGTACTAGTCAAGTGCCACTCACGGTCAGCCGATCAGCTGTAGTTGTGTTCAGCATTTGAACCATACATTACCTTACATATCTATCTATGACTGATTTTCTGAATGAATGATAGAACATTACTCCACTTATGATTAACTGGTCAGTTGATAGATATAAACTATTCTATAGTTCAAGAATTAAGACAGTCACTCAATCTTCCGAAAACAAAACCATCAAGGAAAAAACAAGTCATTTTTGTTTTGTTTTTGTTGTTTATTTTTGCTGACAAAACTAATTTGTTATACAAAAACATTGATAACCATCATATAAATGTAGGTGTTCTTTCTAAATATCCATAACAACAGAGACATTTTTGAAAGACCAAATTCCTCAAAGTATAAAGGACTTTATTCTAATTCTTTCTCATATATTTTAAGTACATGAACCCTTAAATGAATATCCAACATGTAGTTGTTTCATAGTAGAAAAAAAACATTCACTTTATTTAAAGACTTGTTTTAATAGTTTGGTATTGTGCATTTCGGACAACAGTCGACTATTGTAAAGTATGCACTAGTCTACATACTTAAATGTTTCTTCATGTGAACTCATTAATTTCACAGGAAGTTTTAACAATAATCATAAGTTCAAGATAATTTTTCTGTTTTTTTTTTCATAATCTAAAAAATTCAATGCAGAACCTAACAGATAATACTGAGGGATTCTTTAAATATCACAACCATTCTTCTAACTAATCTTCCATAAAATATTCCAAAAATACCTATCATTGACATCTCTATTTTTAATTTCTACAAATTATTAGCTAGTTGTTTTTGCCTGATATCTGACAAAACCAAGATATGCTCACTTCTTACATCAGACAGAACATCTAAAGCTTTCTACACATAATTCTATTCAAGTTGTAGACAATTTATACTTATATTAAAGGGAGGGGCTTAAATAGTTTCATCGACTAATGCTGTGAATTCATACCCACAGATTATCAATATCTGACATAGTTCAAATTATATAAATATGACAGAACTTTGGAAAAGGAAGAATTCATAATTGTTCAACTTCGGCTTATATAATACCCTAAGTAATGTCCAAAGTAAAAAAACTAACAGTTTAACAGAAAAACCAAAAGTTTCAAGTTCAATATACAACATTAGTAAGGAAAAGCCAAAAATCATTTCACTTAGCCATTGCTTCAAACCTAAGTTGGCTTTCAAAAAAATAAAGTCTGTTACTGTACAGTAAAAAATAACAATCAAGTAAATGAATTACATGTAATGCAATTGCAAGCCATAAGCATCTGCTGATGAACATGTAGACTGCCAGAGTGATGTGGAATAAGTCCAAATTACTCCATAAATATTCACCTCATTCAGGTTCTGTCAAGTATATCTCATACATGTACATGGAGCTTCAAAATTGTGATAGAAGTTGGATACAATTATCACATTTACAATGATCAATTATATATGCAAAACTTTCTGCAATGCTTTTATTAAGGTTAGAGTATAAGTTAGTGTTATGGTAAGATATAAAACATGTATAAATCAGTAACTGCTTTTCAGACTTTTGATATTCAAAATTTAAATGACACTTATATTTTTTGTTTGATAATCTCAATTGTATTTTCTATATAATATAAACTGTGAATCCTAAGATTTCAAATCAAATTTATAGCTTTTTCAAAATAATATTTTTTATTTTAATTTCTTTGAGAAATGATAAGAGAACATACAATGTATAACAATGTAACCTTCTAAACAAAAGTTCATGAACAAGTTTTCAATCAACAAGAATAAAAGTACTGTTCATTGTGAATGGGCCAAAAATAGTTTATTATAGAATTGTTAATACACCAATAAACCAAGCCTTTCATTCAGTCTCAGACAAGTTTCATGGAAATGACCATAGTCAAGTAAATGGGAATTCATCATTTCCATGAACTTTTTTAACTTTTATATGATCTTCATAGCTTACATCTTTGAAAAACAAGCCCATGTACTTGGCAGTAAACAAAGTCTATCAGATTAATGATATCAATACTTAACTATGTGATAACTACTTTATTAACACACTTTGACTATAATATTTTCACTGCATAAAAAACCTGCACCCTTTGAGTAGGCATAGTTACCATGACAATATGAACGTAAACATCTCTCTGACGTACAACATCCAATGACATCAAGCAAGCCTCCGCTGACTTTATTGAATAGGAGATTACTAAGCCTGACAGTATCTAATAGATAACTGCCAGAAAAAGCATTCATCAGCAGAATTGTAAAGGGACAATAAGTTCCAGCTGTTACTAAATGATACATTATGTTGGCTTCTTCATCAGTCAACAAGTTGTTTGCTTAAGAACTTTTTGAGCAGTTATTCGAAAACAAGTTTGACTATAAATAGTACTGTAGAAACTAGTAGAAAATAATCATAAAATGGTGAAAATGAAATATGGAACCCACTTTCCTAAACTTTTAATTCCCTTTCCAGTTATATTCCATTGTTACAGATTGCACTCATACAATGAATCATGTCAAAACCAAATAATCTGTAATTCTGTCTAAACCAGACAATTTTAATGTCCCTTCGTATTTCAAACCTGTGTTAACAAAGCCTTTGTTTAGACAGGTTTCATTGTAGTACTAACAACACTCAGGTATGAGAACAACTTTGGCAAAAAGGGTAGATAAACAATCAATCAGTCAACTGAATAAAACTTATACTGATAACAATGACAATGTATCTATTTTAGTTGCCCTGAATATAAATAGTATGATATTTGATATAGCAGTCTTTTACCTTTCTGCACTTACCTTAGCTCTTTCTAAAGATTTTCTTTGCTCTGCAAAAGCTGGAGGGGTTTTCAAAGCTTTAAAAATAGAACAATTCTAAGTGTTAGGAACTATTTTTCTGAAATGAATCTTTATTGCTTTACTAAGCATCTGAAATTAATTTGAGAGTGAAAGAACATATTTTGTAAAGACATCTGAAATCTTAGTGTAATTAGAACTAGTCTGATCAATTTGAAAGCTCTAACATTTTGTGAATCATTTGGCAACTTTCAGTTATTTATCTGTTTAATTAGATCTATAAATTAAATTCTTTTAGAAAATAAATATTTTTGTCATTCTTTTAGAGTTTTAATTTCAAGTTTCAAATGAAATACAAAATTAAAACAAATCACCCTTTTAATGATTTAAATAAAGATAGAAACACAGAAATACATAAGTTCAAGAATTTTTAAGATGAACAATTATTGCTTTGTTTTTACTTTTTCAGTCCTCACAAATAAAAAGTACAACCCCAAAAATGGCTACAGATTTCATCTAACAGCAGTTTAAATGCAATTCTGTCGCCACCTCACCAGAATCAAATAAAATTTACATTTGGCTACTGATACTTATTGAGTGTTCACCTTCAGCTTCAAGGTGCAAAGTGACAATTTCCTGACTAGTGTTTAAAGAGTAATCAAGGGAACCAAGATTCTGGTGGAAATCAAAAGCATGTAATACAGGGACAAAGACCAGACATGGAAAACAGACAAACACAACAAAGAACATAAAGTAACTAAAATAACACAGAGCAACAAAAGCAAATAAGCAACTCAGACTCCACTTAAAACTGGGAGCATGGACCAGGTGCACTGGTAGGGTAAGCATCCTCTGCTTTTCTAGAAGAACCTGCAGAGTTGCTAATAAAAAGTTCACTTTTACACTTCAGAACATATCTACCAACCTGATACTTAATGCTCAGTGTTCATAAGTTGTACTTGGGGCAGGTTGTCTGGTGAAATTTTATATTTGGTAAGTTGAAATTGAAAGTTACTTGCCTATCAGGCAAAATGAATATAAAAATTTCACACACTTCTGCTATAATCACATTCTTACATGAAATCATGAGTTAATACATACGTGGATATATTCCTTGGTCAACCAGCTCATTAACAGACCTCCTCATCATCAGCTTCCGTTTTAATGCTGAAAATACAGATAATACTCCACAGTCAAACAGAAAAGTTGCTTCACAATTGACAACAATGAACATGTAGGGAAAATCTGAATTTACTTTTCTTTATGAAGGAATTAACCTATTAAGTAGGTAATTAATGATTCACTAGTTATAGGTCTTCTCTCTTATATTCCCACCCTACAAAAAATGAAAATTCAGTCATTTAATTTTTTTTGTATAAATATAATATATTTCCATTAAAGATTTGTATAGTTATGGGATATAATACATTCTTCATTCTACCAGAAATTTCATACTTTGGAGTTTATTTCAGAGTGAAGTGCTTAATTTAGACATGAGAACAATCAATTACACTGTTTTGTCCTATTTCCCAAACCACACAGCAAGTTGGGTACAAAGATTCATCTATGGAAAATTGTCAGTAAAGTAAGGACCAGAAGAATTTACTTGGGAGAGAAGGATGATATATTATTGCCAACATACTTTTACTCATTAGCCTATATGAATGTCAACAGAATCAAAGTAAATAAACAGTTTGCATTACTGTGCAAGTAAGCATGTAATCAGACATTATATTACCAATGGTTATGATGACATTCTAACAAGTGCATGAGTGCTTGCATTTCTCCAACAGGCTCAGTTCCCAAAAAACCAAAAATAATGTTGAGAAAATCTGTAAAATTCCTGCCAGGAACTCTTTTCTAAACCATTCTGTAGGTGAGTTTTATCCATGTAGTTTTTGGAACCGTTTAATTCTTGTACTTAACCTACTGCTTCAAATTGATGATATTGTGTTTTTATTCTGTCTTGACGAATTCCACTGACAGAGAGGTGGTAAAACAAATCCATTGACAAAGGTTTATACAACAATTTTCTTGGCAGAGAGTTGATCAGACAGTTCCATTGACAGAAGTGATAAATAAATTGACAGAGTTCAATTAGGGTGCAGATTAATAATTTCTGACATGGGGGACTCACTACAGTGATTTCTCGATTTCCTACATAACCAACAAAAATTTAAGGTAGAGGACTTCAGGTTGAGCATGGGCATTACTGGCATTTCATTCAATGCCACTGTCCCTTCTGTAGTCAACAAATTACTGATGTATAAGTAACTGTTATACAAGACGGATACATACATTCTTTATTTTTGTCCATGCTCTGTTGAAGTGACAATTCCTCTAGAGATGATTGAGGACTGACTGGTTTCTCTTCCTCCCCCTCCTGTTTAGATGATGCCCCTTCAGCTGCAGCAGCTTTTGCTTTCTCTGCTTCCATCCTACAGTCTTTACAATAAAATTTGTGGATGTACTGTATAGCCTCCTGATCTAGGTGTGCTCCGCCCCCATACAGGGGCGACCAGCTAGAACTACTGCTAGAGTCTGAAAAGATATTAAAATTACATTGATATAATTAAATATAATATGCTATTAATTACTGTACCAATTATAATATTCAGTGATCATCATGTATGTTTTACAAGATTTCTTACCTATGATAGAAAAATGACAGAACTAAGATTGAACATGTATCTTAATCTATAGGTACCATTTGAGCCTGATAATGCCAATCTATAGGAACCCACATTAACAAGACTTACAGTTAAGCATTGACTCTCAACCCTTGAAGTCCAGTTGTATTCTCTGAGTCATATATTTACAACATGTGCATGTATGACATTGTAGGAAGAAAATAGAGTTCCAACAATATTATCACTTAATGATGAAACATAATTCACAACAAGAATAAAGGTGTCAAGTAGTAGTCAACTATATATAGCATATACAACATGAACTACTGGAACCAAGCTTCTTAACCAGAGCACATTGTTTTGTATAAAGCTATTAATTTTCTGAACATTTCTGACATTATTTAGCAATTTTGATTGTTTGATTTCTGATTTTCTTTATTGAGCATCTTTTTGAAGTTGATAGGCAAATAAGTTCCAGAAGAACATAAAATTTCTAATATTATCATATAGCACAATAATAAAAAGACAAATGGATAGTAAAGACTGAAGTAATATGTTTCTTTAATGAGATAACATGCTAAAGATACAGGTAGGCAATTTTAACAGGCAATAACCTTTGTGTACTGAAACCAATGGTTAAATTTTAGCACTTGAGTGAAATCAGTAATATTTTAATTCTTATTTCATGCTTTTCCAAATTCTTTTGGAATTTTAATTCTATATCCATTAAACATTTGGAAAAGTTAGCATTCATAAAACAGTATCTGAGAAACTATTTTTTTTTTCATTTCAAAGCATTTTTACTTAGAAAACTGTGAAAGCCAGACACCAAACAAACCATTCATGTCATTATAATTGACCAGAAAATGCAGTAAGATGAACTATGAAACCTAAGATATACCAGACACCACAAATCCTGACATTTTCTACCATAAATTAATACCCTTCAATCAAAACATAGAAAAACAGATCTGAATTTAAAGCTTTACTATGATGAGAACCAGTCTTCAAAGTGAGTTGGAAGCTTCATAGTAAATTCTTACACAAACAACAAATGGTTTTATGAAAACAGGTTGCCAACTTCAGTGAAATCTGGAAAAACCTACTGCCAAAAACACTGCTAGAATACCATGACACAAGTTTGTTTCTGAATCATTTGATATTTCCTGACAACTCTTGAACAATAATCATTTGAAATAAGTCGTGTCTACAATTGCAACTGTTATTTTTTGTTGTTCATATGATACAAAGTGAAAAATAACATTTAGTTTTAATTGCATCACAATCTTGCCAAAACCAAATTCTTCAACACAACATAAAACCCACAAAGTTACACAAGATAGAGCTTCAAATTAGAACACAAGCAATAAAATTGGCACTATACTTTAAACATGACATACTTGGTCCCTATAAATTTGATTCTTGAAAAGGTAAAGCAAACTCAAGAATCAGCAATTTCTTTTCAGGCTCAAACATATTTTAATTACTTAATGCAAGTGTCATAAAAACATACAATTGTAAACTAGAATTTACCATGTTCCTCAAAGGATGCAGCAATATTAACATATGGTTATAAGGATGTTTCATGTAAAAGCAACCTAACTTACAAATGAAAATAAATCTGAGCTTTATCCAAATGGTATTCCTAAACTGAGTGAGTAAAACCAGGTCTAAACAATATCAAGGAGTTCAACTTAATGCAGGAAATAACCTCCTAATTTTTATAGAACTGTAATTCATTGTTTGTATTGTTGTGTTTCCTTATACTAACACTCAGGAAGTTTATTGTTGAAATAAAGAAAATTAAAAATCTATATTTGTAAACATTATTTTAAACCTTATATTCAGTTGTAAAAAAAGTATTTTTCAAGTCACCTACATATGATATGGTACTTTTGAAGATGGATATCTAGATAAGGGATTGTACATGTATTACTACCAAACATCAACAGGATAACCTCTTTGACCAGTGGGGTTGTTACAATATAAATATCATGTAAAGTGTAATCTAGTGTAAGTAATCCTGTAATAAGACTTTGAAGAAGGTACTATCTCTAATATGATTAACAGACAAAGCACATTCACTTGTGGATACCAATATTCATGATAAAAATACAGGGCTATATTTCTTCTTACTCCATGATGATAGTTTTTGACTGTCTGTACAACTTGCAAAATTCTGCAAATCTTTCCTCTGCTATGCAGTTTTGAGTGTACTTTTATTATAGTTTTATTTAATGTTTGTTATTGTTATGCATCTGCTTTTGAGGTTATCATAGTACATTAAAGCATAGAATCTTCCACACAATACTACTTTTAATAATGCCATGGCGACATTAGGTATTTGGGCTTTATGTTTTTTTCTCTCTAAATATACACAGTAGATATGCATGACAAAACACTATACATAATGTTTAAGGCATAAATAGGTAAAACTGAAATCAGTATTCACATAAGCTAGTATTGTAATTACTGACCTTCTAACACTTTTGATAGCAACATATTTCTGTAATAGTTTTCAGGTATCAGTCCTGGTTATATTTTCCCCTTGACTTCTAGAGTAAACTCACATTTTTAAGATTTTTTTTTTAAAGTTTAAAAATTGATTCAATTAAACTTTTACTTATGAAGCACTGATAAGTCCATGAAGTTTGTGGAGAAAGTACTCTTTGAACTATGAATAGCAATTTTTCAACTTTCACTTTCAGTTAGCACACATTAAAACTAACTTTTCAGAAGCACATTTCTATGTTGTCATGTTAGATTTTCTGATAAAAAAAAAATTTGTAACGCAATAGTATGAAGTTTGTTCTATACAACAAGCCATAGTTCCTATTTTTTGGCCAAAACATAAGTTTATAAAGAGACAATAAAAAGCACTAGAAATACAAACGAAGACCCTAAAGAATTGATTTTTTAATCATAAATAAGAATGCTTAAGGAAAGACTAACACAGAAAACAAGAGATATACCTGGCATGTACATTGCAATTAAGTGATTTTGTAGATCCACAACCCATCAATTATTTTATTTCTAAAGTTCTTTTTTTATAGTTCTGGACAGTCAGTGAATATGAGTTAAGGTGTGAAATCCCCTATGGTATATATATTGTGTACTTTTAAGATAATAAATCTCTGGGTCCCTTTTAGCACCTATAACCAATATATAAACATATGTAAGAAGAACCATCATTAATGTAAATAATGTTTTCCTCAGTAATAAGGACTGACCAACTTAGCTTATGCTTCGTCAACATCTTTCATTATCAATAATTACAACAGAATAAACACACTATAATACATGTAGACAATTGTTACATCATGTGATAACATGCCAGGGATAGTAAAAGGGCAGTTCCAACACATATATACATACATATGTAGAGTAGTCATCCCATCCATTTAACTGGATGTAACAAACAAACTAAAAGTACAATATTAAAAAGAAACTGTCACAATGAGTCAGATTTATTCTACACACCAGTACTTATATTTAGGCATACTTTTCTTCAGATTATCAGAAGCAATGGTGACCAATGTATATTAGTAACATAAACATTTAGTTTCATAGTGTTCTAAACAAATTTTCACCTAGTTTTTGACTAGTTTTTCTCTCAGAAGATAATCGTTTGTAACAAAGCAATGAATAAGACATTAAGATGCTTTAAGATGAATACTAAAGTAACTTTGTACTTCATTATTCCACGAACCTTTACAGAATAAGTAAGGCAGTCAGGAAATGTTCTGTGGTTAATCAAAGCTTTGATTTTTTTGAAATACCTTACTAATCAATTCAAAGGAGGACCTACTCAGACAATCCCAAAGACGGCAATACATAGAAGCAGTTGTAATCATCACTATACATAAACCAGTAAGTTGTCCCACTCTCTCTGTGGAGTCAAATATATCATCTTATAGTACCTTTTACTGGGGAAAACCAATAGAAATGACAGAAGTCATCCTCATTATCGACAATCTATTGAACCTCACCAAAAAAAACTGAGGTAAGAACAGCTGTAGAAAGTATTGCTGACTCACTCAGAACCACAAAACTAACTATTAGATTTTGACCACAGACAGGATGCTGCTGATTTTAATTTTCATATCAGATGTTCAAAAAATATTGCCTCTAACAGCTGTTCAGAAGAGATAAAAATGTCTGCCCATTGGTTATTGTTGATGTGATTTTTCGGCTACCCATGCATAAAAAAACTTACAGAGTATTGACCTTAAACCTGCATTGGCAGACAAAAAAGCCTTGAAAAATATGATTGAGGGGAATAACCTCCACACCAACACTGATTTGTAGGCTAATCTAAAAAAGTTCACATTTAACATGTGAGCATGTAAACATTTAAATAATTGTTAATGAAAAGGAAATTGATATGTAATAAAAAATAAACTGCTTGAACATGATGATATAATAAACCCATTTTAGAACCAGTTGTTTTGGAGTGACATAAATACACCCATAGCAAATGTTGAACCCATAACAAAATAACTCTGTATGTAAGCTTGACAGGTCTCTTATTTTTGATAATGATGACCTTCATTAAATGATTAACACAGAAATGGTTTCTGACATAATGTAATTACATTAATAAAACTAGAATAAAGTCATGGTGATATTTCTCTGAACTTTTCTATGTCCAAGGTACATTATAAGGTCAATAAAGAAATGGTGATCTGTAACATTAAGTTTCCACAACATACCAAAAAATACCCAACTTCTGTAGGTGTTTTTGTTTAAGATAAAAAAAATCTGTACTTTTGGGTACAAACAAATTTCCACAGAAAAATGAAAACAACAAAATACAAATCAAACTTACTCTGAACACCATATATGAGGACTTAGAAACCACCTTTCATAATTAAATTAACATAGGTTTATTATTATTTGGAAGGTTCAATTACAATAGTTCATCTAATAAGCTTTACATTTGCCCTATCATAAAAAAAAACATTTCAAAACTCCCTATTAGATTTGAGTACATGTAGTGGGAGAGTACACCAGAAAGTTTTCCTTTCAGTTTCTGATAGGAAGTATATAGTGTAAAAGTTTTGTCTAACACTGAACTGTTTACAATCAGATACTGCACTGATGGAACTCCAGAGATTGGAATTTTATGCTTTTCTTATCTCTAAACACATATTTTCATTATGTAAATATAGGAAAAATGACTAACATTTGTTCTACAGAAAATACTAATCAGTCATGGTTAATTGAAATGTCAGTTAATTTATTCAACCATCTGTGAAGTTCAATTTTATTTGATGAACCTTATAATTTAATCCCATGTTTTATTAACCTTTAAATTTTATGTCTGTCTTAACAAAAACATACAGGAAGGCTTCAGGCAAAACACTAATAGGGGTTAATCTTAGGATAAAATTAGATAAATAAATAGAAAAATGTATCCCTAGCAATCAAAATGTATTGGTTAATGAGGGTCCATTAATGATTATTAACAAGAAGTGGTTGTAAACTCATGATGCACCATTAAGAACTAAGAGTGTTTTTGTTGATCACATAGCATTAGTACCTATATAACAAATCTTACTAATTAAGAAACAACTATTTTGATGTTAAAAAACATATAACTTATTAATACAATATTATGGGTGATGTGAAGTCAAAAAATATTATGTTTTAAACCAATCTATGGAAGGAAAAATTCTGATGTCTTACATGCACTGTTGTTATTTAGCAATATTTATCAACCAAGAAAATATAGTTGGTTGCTACATATAATATTATTTGTGTAAAAAATTCTAACTATTGTAAAATAAATGGGCACTTCAAATTGGAACTAAATACTTATGAAGGGGAAGTTAACATTAAGATATTGTTATAACTGTACAAGTATGAAATAGACTCACCAACTGTACTTGTGTTTTGAACAAGGCAAGCCATATCCAAAAAAACCAAGAATACTGCCACTATGTTTTGCTAAATCAGCTGTTTATTGTCATAATACACACAGTAAAATTAGAATCATTAGAAATGTCATTCTGTCACAGACTGATGTGAATTTCACAAATATGAAGTTCCTTAATCCCTGGGGGTGTAAGAAGGGCCCCTGTGGTGTTCCATTAAGGATTACCAAACCCCTATCAGCTGATACAAGTCTGGTAATGAACTTCAATCATAACATCCTGCAACAGGATCAGTCCACTCTGCAAGGAGGGGAGTAACGTATGATAAGATAAAAGCTCATCATATACATCCCCAACATGTGCAGTTCATTAATATCCTTGTCATGTTAAAAATACAGTAATGTAGATTTTTTATGTGTATGTTTGACAGTGTTGATAATTATATAAATTAATTAAAAAATTAATCAAACCAAAAATCTGATGTAAAGTTTGATTGAAAGACAATTTATTTGTGATGGAAAGATGGATAAAAAATAAGAAAGTTCGAACTTTTTTCTTAGTTTTCAAAATAAAATACTACTTGTTGAACGTGAATGTTGTTGGACCTGTGATTTACTTCACCTTTAAATCTGACCGCTTTCAAGTTAACAGCACACTGAAATATAGCTGAAATAAGGTATTTTTCAAAATTGGAATTATTCTGGATTTAAGAAAAGAAGTAGAAAAAAATAAAGACTAAGCTAAACTACAGATTATTTTCTACATAATTTCTGAATTCCAACATAATTCCTAATCAAATGACTACCTTGTTTTATAATGTTAAAAAATAATCAATGCAATATGTTGTAGTTATTGTATAAGTTTTTACCAGTTTTATTACATTTTAGCTAAATCTCATTTTATATTTATTTAATATCATTGAATATGTCTACATTAACAACATGCTGTATTTTTTTGCTATAACATTACAACAACTATTTTAAAATAAAATACTTGGGAGGTCACAGTTTGATATGACTGAAGAAGTTGAATCTGAATAGAAACACAACTATTGATATAGCTCTGAATTCGGATTGTGATTAATCAAGATGAAGCTGGTCAAAAATTATATATATATAGACTCAATACGGGAAGTATGAAGGCATCAGATTGTCCATGTACTCAGTAAACATTATGTGCTTTTTAAAGTGTTAAATTTAATTTATGTTAATCCTTAATTTTGTGATATAGAGCATTGTAATTTAATGAAAATCCAAATACTAGTACTAAAGATAGCATGTGAAAATCATAAAAAAATGTTTGTTTTTGGTACACTGTCCCCCAAATCCTTAAAGTCATAACCTAAAATATCCATGCCAACATTCTTTTCCCCAGAATGAAACAATGTGGTACATAGAGATCAATACACTTTTTCCAAAATTATTGTTAAGTAAACAGAAAAATCTTTGTTTTAAGGGATTATGGTAATAACCTTCAAAATCAATTCCAGCCTGACTTTCAAGGAATGGAACCTTCTGGTACAGTTTCATAGAGATCCATACATTTTAACACAAGTCATTGAGTGGAAACAAGAAAAAAAAATTTTTCATCCCTTATTCCTTAGTGGTTGAAGTCATAATGCCTAGTACAATTTCATAGACATCCATTGAGTTTTTATGAAGTTATTTTGCTAACTTAATGTCTTTGGATGGATGACAAAGAGAATCATAGCATTTTATAACAACACTCACGAATAGGTATGGTGTATATGTCAAAGAGACAACAACCCCACTAGGATGAAAATATCAGCCCAAGGCCACCCATTGGTCTTCAATGAACAGTGAGAAATCCTTGACAGGACAAGCTGCAGCTGGCCCCAAAACATCATTATACTACACAGGTACAGCGAAAGAGTTGCTCCAATATACTCAAGTAACATAAAAAATTAACTAAATGTGAAAACTAAACACAACATTCTGAGGCCAGAAATTTCTGACTTGGGGACAGGTGCAAAAAAATGGTGGGGTTAAAGTACTTTGGTGTGATCACAACCCTACCCCTTCAAAATCTGGCCACTGTGGAAGAAATATGACACAATTTAACACATCTAAAAATCAGTTCAAAAAGGTCTGAGTCCCTTGTTATAATGGAAAAATAGAAACTGAAAATAAATTACACAACTGTACAAAGGACTAAGGACTATTAATAGTTAATTGACATGCCAGCTCCATGTATGTATTTTCTTAACTGGTTCAGGTCATATGGAATCTGTGTATTAATTAGTTATTGGATGAAATTCATAGAAAAACTTCAAAAAAAGAAAGCAATGGAGGATCAAAGCGGTTTTATGATGCCTTTTTTAATTATTCTCTATGCTAACTCCACAGAGTAATCAGTTCAGGGCGAACACTGCTTAGATGCATTAACAAGAATCTAATTACCAAGTAAAAACAAACACTATTGGTGTATTAAGGGTAGTCACTGTGTCACACTTTCATATGACCTTGCAAATGAATATGATCTGATTAGAACAGTTGGTTTATGCAATAGATGGTATCATTCTACAAAACATGAAATATCTATTTTTGAGTCATGTCAGCAAATACCTAAAAATTCTCTATAAAATGTACAGTTATAAAGTTTTAAGTATGCAGTCAAGTAATCAAACAGACAGTAAAAGAGTAATCAAGGGAACCAAGGTTATAGTGGTAATCAAAAGAATGTAATCCAGGGACAAAGACCAGACATGGAAAACAGACATACACAACAAAGAACATAAAGTAACTAAAATCATACATACAAAGTAACAAAAGTAAATGAGCAACTTGGACTCCACTAGAAACTAGGAGCATGGACCAGATGCACCAGTAGGGTAAGCGTCCTCTGCTTTTCTAGAAACACCCGCCGAGTTGCTCATAAAAAGTCAAGTCCGGGGTAGACAAACAAGGGAAGGAAAACTATGACCCGTTGAATAAATCAGTTTTCATGGTGCTGATGGATACACCATAACGATCCACGATCCACGAGTTCATGACAACGACCATAAAACTTCTGTAGTGATTACTTCAATCTTGTAGCAACATAACCCTGTTCCAGAAGCCTATTTGTTAGAGTTCTATAAAATAATAACATCCTCCATTTTGTCTTAGTTCAGGGGTTGTCCTATAGTGTATGGCATATTAAGTGTTCAATGATACAGTAAGACAATCCATAGTACATGAAATCCTGCTTTGTGTGATAATGCATGGGTACTTTGCAGAGATTAACATTCCGTAGAGTGTAAGTTCAGCCAAAATTTGGAGAAACTACTGAAAAATCATAAAGATAAACACCTTCCTATGATGCACTATAATTTAGATGTAAGGTCAGTATGACATCGACAAATTTCCACATTTCACTTTAACTTTCCGAAAAAGTGGCCTTAGTATGAGTTGAGAAAAAGTTTGAGATGGGTCTACATCTATCTTCTAGTTTCAATAGACAAGCAACCTCTAAATCCTCTTTGAACAATGTCACATGTACCAAAAAGTGGCCTTAGTATGAGTTGAGAAAAAGTTTGAGATGGGTCTACATCTATCTTCTAGTTTCAATAGACAAGCAACCTCTAAATCTTCTTTGAACAATGTCACATGTACCAAAAAGTGGCCTTAGTATGAGTTGAGAAAAAGTTTGAGATGGGTCTACATCTATCTTCTAGTTTCAATAGACAAGCAACCTCTAAATCTTCTTTGAACAATGTCACATGTACCAAAAAGTGGCCTTAGTATGAGTTGAGAAAAAGTTTGAGATGGGTCTACATCTATCTTCTAGTTTCAATAGACAAGCAACCTCTAAATCTTCTTTGAACAATGTCACATGTACCAAAAAGTGGCTTTAGTATGAGTTGAGAAAAAGTTTGAGATGGGTCTACATCTATCTTCTAGTTTCAATAGACAAGCAACCTCTAAATCTTCTTTGAACAATGTCACATGTACCAAAAAGTGGCCTTAGTATGAGTTGAGAAAAAGTTTGAGATGGGTCTACATCTATCTTCTAGTTTCAATAGGCAAGCAACCTCTAAATCTTCTTTGAACAATGTCACATGTACCAAAAAGTGGCCTTAGTATGAGTTGAGAAAAAGTTTGAGATGGGTCTACATCTATCTTCTAGTTTCAATAGACAAGCAACCTCTAAATCTTCTTTGAACAATGTCACATGTACCAAAAAGTGGCCTTAGTATGAGTTGAGAAAAAGTTTGAGATGGGTCTACATCTATCTTCTAGTTTCAATAGACAAGCAACCTCTAAATCTTCTTTGAACAATGTCACATGTACCAAAAAGTGGCCTTAGTATGAGTTGAGAAAAAGTTTGAGATGGGTCTACATCTATCTTCTAGTTTCAATAGACAAGCAACCTCTAAATCTTCTTTGAACAATGTCACATGTACCAAAAAGAGTTAAAATGACAATATATTAACCTTGCATAATCTTTATCTGTGACCTGATTCCCTGCCAGTGATACAGGACACAGTTTCTAGTAAGTTATTGAACAAAAACAAACGGGGAACTGATGAAGCAACATCAATATACTAAAACAACATCATTATACTGACAAATGTCAGGATATTTTGAGTGATGTATAAAAGTACAGAATAAACCTTTGTTAAAGCCTCATCTTACACCTCTGTTTCATTGCACTGAAGAGATTGTAGTAACCTTTGATTTTTCAGTTCAATTTTCTTAAGTATTCACCTTAATTTTGTAAGTTGCATTGCAAAGGGATAATCCCTTACTGTGGTTCTTAAGAAATTTAAATTGTATAGTGATCATGGTGATAATAAACACTAGTTATTTAGTTCCACAATGTACTAAAATATATATATTAGAACTGTCAAATTTGCAAAGCAAATTTTTGGTTGTTCCCTCAACGGCACTCGAACTCATACTGCTCTGAAATCTATGGCAACACCGTCTACACGTAGTCCAGTGCCTTAGACCACTCGGCCAGCTAGGCTATAAAATATAGCTTTCCCTGGCCCCATCATTCCTCCTCTTAGGATTAATCTAGGTCTGTAACTATATATATTTGAACTTCATAATGAGTTTATACAGATGACAACCGCTTAGGCACCATAAAGGAAATTCTAGTAAAAAATCCATTATATGGAGTATGTACTTTAACCATGCAGATTTACTAAACATTCCAAACTTGAAGCAGCTGGTTTAGTATAGAAATGAACGAGCAGACAGCTGAGACCATATCAGTGAAATTCTTGATAATTTTTATGAAGATGATAACATACTGATGGATGAGCAAACTATTAATAAAGCTAGAGAATAGTTGTGGACAGATAACTACCATTCCTCTGATTCATACAATAATGTACTCACAAAACAAGACAAGAATATACAGGAAAAAAAACAACATAATATAACTATCAAATCATGATATGTACTTATACTCACACAGTCATCATCATCAACAACAAGACAGCAAACCCACATTAAACAAACCCATGTCACAATCAGATTTGTACCATTCAATACAATCAACAAGGAAATATTCTATTAATAGAACCAATAAACAATTGTACGTGTTGTGACTAAACTGAAGTTAAAAATATAATTAAACTAATTACTATATGTCTTCATTTCTTAATCCTAGTTAAAGTATATATATATATGCTAAATTCAGAAAGCAGTTACAAGCAGAAGACGCTTACCCTACCGGTGCATCTGGTCCATGCTCCCAGTTTTTAGTGGCGTCCGAGTTGCTCATTTGCTTTTGTTACTTTGTATGTATGATTTTAGTTACTGTATGTTCTTTGTTGTGTATGTCTGTTTTCCATGTCGGGTCTTTGTCCCTGGATTACATTCTTTTGATAACCGCTATAACCTTGGTTCCCTTGATTACTCTTACACTTTCTTCTGGGATCTTGTTTTGTTCTTACTTAAAACTGTTTCCAAATGAAATAATCATACAGACCCAAGTTCAGTAAAAACTACCAGAACTTGTCATAGAAAACTTGTTAAGAAAATGGACACTTTCTTACAAAACAAAATAATCGGGTGACATTGAGTGAATCATTGAAAACAATGAAAACAAAATTTCCCTATTTATTCATACATCATGATAGAAATCAAGGACATGACACTAAAATAAATTAAGAAGTATTGCATTTACTGTGAAACTAAGTGGGTGTAATTTGAAAGTAAGGATATTAAAGGGTCTAACAAAAAGCAACAATATGAATGTTCTCCTAATTTACCTATTCCTTCACCTACTGTAAAATCTGCAGGAATTCTCAAATATCAACAAAAAAATAATTTTATTTTCGAACTACAGCATCATAATGCAATGATTGTAATGCAGACAATATTATATATAACACTGCTTTTGCAATAACAAACCAATGTTTTCAGATGGCAATAGTATAACATCTTCGAGTTATTGCTATATTATGAGAAACAAGGGTAAAAGGTGCCAGGTCATTGTCCACAGAACTATGCTTTATAGCATTCATCTATCAATATCATACTCTTGATCCTCTAGAGCAGGTAAGAGAGATCGTTAACCTCTAAAAAGCACATTGCAACAAATCATTTTTACATAAACTAAGAGTACATTTCCGACTGCATTAAAAAAAAAACTGAGCAAAAAGTAAACTTGTGGTACAAAAGCTACACATGTATTGTTTATAACATATACTATTTGCTACATTTTATTATGTAATAATAATTTTCTATTGATGCCTTAGTTTAAAGACTCTAACTGATCTTCACAGCTATGTACAGTCATCAGCAACTCAATACTCAATCTACAGATATATATAAGCAAAAAAATACTGTCTTCACAGCTATGCATAGTAGCCCCTACTAAATTTCTACAATAACTGAAGAAACAGTTTTTGTAGGGTTATAATATTGCAGATATTTGTTTAATTTTTTTGTTTTTATTACGAACTAATTTTAAAAGGGGCTATTGTTTAATGATTTTACCAATTTAATAAAATGCCAACAAAATGATGGTTAATTTTTGTTAGAATAAGTTCTTATCCACATAAATAAATAAAATTGAACTAAAAATCTGCTTTTCAATGTGTACATTAGCTCCTTACAAAATTTGTACACCTAAGTACTACAGCATCATAATGTAATCCCAATGTACAGTAGTCCCCTACTACACTTCAGAGTTATGTACATGGTAAATCCAATCCTCATCATATTATCTCCACAGTTATATACACAGTAATCTAGTACACAATCAGGTAAAATTGTTTTGACATTTAAGATATATTTTGTGTTGTTCTAACAATTAATTTAATTGGTCAAAAGTGTGCCTCTTCCATATCTACAGACAGTCTTATCTTCTTACTTGTTATTTTAATAGATTAACAAATTAGATTCTGTAATGCTGAGACACTTTTATTGAGATATGTGTTGTAATATAAATGCTTCAGTATATTTTCCACACTTTTCAAACATTATCGTCCAGATCAATATGTTTAGAACAGACTACAAGTACAATGTTGAAATCAATTAAAATGGAAAGTATTTGGCATCATTAATGTACTGAGTATTGAAGATTATGTCTTGACATTTCATTGTAGGCAAAGAATTTTTTTCAAGCAGCTAGTTTTATACAAAGAAAAATGTGTGTCAAAAACAATTATCTTAACATCAAATTTTGTTTTATAAATTTTACTCTTAATGTTTCTTCTATTATGTCACTTATTTCCATACACACAGCAGAAAGATTCTGCTAAAATAAAATGCTTCCCAAGACATTGCCTGATACATCTGCAGAAGGATCCCTGAACAGTTGGGGCATATGTGAACACACCACTCAAACTTTATACAGCTTTGAATTTTGATTGTGAGAAGACATTTGACACAGGATAACAACTAGACCAGGATAGATGAGGCCCCTTTTGGGCCTTAATTCCTAAATGGTTAAAATAACAGCATCCAAAATAAGCCCCAGCCTTTCTTTAGACGTATGGCACTTGGTGTTGCAATTTTAAAGAGATGCATTCCTTTTTAGCTTTATTGAAGTTATCATCCAGACATCTAGACAATGCTTGTTTCCGGTCCCTTTATGACCCTTAATTCCTAACTGGTGACCACCTCAAAAAAATCAATCTAAGCCTTCCTTTGATGATAAAGCACCTTGCGGTATAATTTCAAAGAGATCCTTCCATTCTAGAAAATGCATGTTTATGGCATAACACAAGTCAGTCTTCATGTTTCTTAAACAATTCTAGTACAGTGTAATACCGAGTTCACTAAATTTTTACCAATTAAGATACTTTATTCACCAATAAAAATTGGAGAGACAATACTTTCTGTATCATAAATATTGGTTGCCAAGCAAGTATGAAACGTCAAGTAAAGGACACATAAGCCAAACTTGTTCACAAAGACAGAACAAAATATATTTCTGGACAGGTAATAGACTCAAATCAGTATCCAATGCAATAATATGTACCTGACAATATGGCTGACATAAGTTATGACCAGTGCTGCTATCATTCATTAGACAAGCTGTTAATTTGTATAGACAGTAAATGGTGATGGCCTTGTATCCACATTACATGAATATTTTCATTTCAGATTTAATTAGACTGGTAGCCATTACTAGATTAACTAATTAGATAATGCACTGTGAGGACAGCATGGTTTCATGTCTGATACTTAACCATCCATTTCCGTAAAGTAGTAAAATACCAATCTACTAAATGTATACTGATAATACACTTCATAGTACTGTTCTAGGTGGAACTACATGTATCACACATTGATGTATTCCAGAACCAAAGATGGTTTTTAAGACTGCTTTACAATTAAAAATTGACAGAGAGGATAAAAAATATTTTACAAAGTAGTAATTTCTATCTGTATTAAGTTAGTTCAAGAGTTATATATCTTTTTTTTTTAATTTTGACAAAGCAAGAAGAGCTTTCATAGTCTTATCTCCATCAGAAGTCTGATATCCTAAGTTACTCCATGATGAAAAAAATACTGATATTTTTTTTTACAATGGCCTGATACTATGGGAGAAATAAACAATTTAAACTGAATATGATAACTGATTTCTGGAAAATTCAAAGTACAGTAAGACCTGTCTAAACAGAACCTTGAATGAACTGGGAACCTGTCTGAACCAGATTCCTACTGAGATCCCTTTATATCAATTGCAAAGCAAAATGAACCTTTACAAATTGAACACCTTCCTAAATCAAATAAATCCTGCAATCCCAAAGGAGTTCTGTAGAAAGGTTTCCCTGTAAAGATAATTTGGCTTCAGGAGCCAGACATATCATTTACTAACCTTTGGATCTGATCAGTTTGTTAAAATTCATAATGAAAGTAGAACTATCATACAGAAAAAACAAAACAAAAATTATGATGATTTGTAAATTATTATTTATCTTGTCTGTAATTCACTTATACAAGTAACTAAATATAAAAAAGTTATTAACTTTGTGCAGGAAAAACAAGGTAAAACAATCAAAGGAAAATTGGATCAATTCTAAGATTACCGGGTACCATTGTTTTATACTGAAACCATTGTACATTAATCAGTATATTGGCTATTAATTAATTAATTACCAAAACACTTCAACAGGAAGAGAGAAATAGTATAATTAATTGGAAGGAGTGAATAACAAAAATATAATCACGAGTGCCGAAGAGCGCCTAGATCCAACGAGTGTGCGGAACTTGTTCCATGCACTAGTTAAATCTAAATGCATTCTTGGCATGAGTGATCATATTTTGGTTATTCACCATAACCAATTACTTATCCTATTTATTATATAGATATTCTCCATTATTCGTTGCTACTTTCAACATAAATTTCAAATTTTGTAAACGGCGGATTAATATCAAAGTTGTGACGTTTTGGTCGGAGAAAGTCTGAGAGTGAAATTACCGAATTTATTTCACAGTGTGAATTATCAAAATTTATTATAGTGGCAATGTTTGATAAAACACTGTCATCCATATACATGTTAATGTAAAATGTTTTGATTAAACCTATACATAACTCATTATAGGATAAAACAATGCTTTTTTTTCGAAATTTATCAATGTGTTAAATTGTAGAATTGGACCATTCGCTCACAAAAAAAATCCAAAGAAAAAAGTGTAACTGATAAGCATACTCTTTCAAAATAGTTGTTTTGAAAATGAATGAATAAGCAGATAATACCACTTCATGCCTTTAATTGACTCTAATTTGTCAAGGAAATGGCATCCATGTTTGTTTACAATATGTAAATGGAATTTACACTGTCACTGCATGAAAAACACATGTGCTAATCAAATCTTATACAACATAGATATTCATAATTTTAAACACAAGCTCTCTTGATGGAAAAAAACCATGAAAGGAATGTTGGAGTCCATCATTTCAAGATCACTTGTTTCAGTCAATTTTGATAGTTGGACATTTATATTGATAACATAAGCAATGGAACCAGTATTACAAGTCCTACATTTCTTCCCAATTAATTCTAGAAGAGAAGAATCTAAAATGACTTATAAACCCAGAAGGATATTTAAAATATATAATCCTCCTCAACTGTAGAATTTTTTTCACATCATGTCAAGACTTAAACTCAAATCCATTACTAAAAGAAGTGAGCAAGCAGTCCATAGAGTTCTTAAGAATTCAGACTAAGGGTTAAAGGTCAATTCAAAGACATATGGTCTCTTAAGTAAACAAGATTCAAATAAAATTTGAAGAAAAGACTCAGAAAGACTAAATATTTTTAACCGTTTAGAGTTTACATGTTTTCCCCTAGAGAGGTGATTTTAGATCACACAGAAGTATATACAGCCAAGACTTACCAACACTAACTTGAGGCAAAGAAACTGCTGCAGCTATTTCTGAAAATAACAATAAAATAACAATGTAATTTTCTATCAAGATACCTGTGTAAACAGTAATTATGTAAGAAATCGTGACTTGGCCAATATTGCTCATTCAGTCACAACTGTTCTAGATAGCCTAGGTTCTGAGGTTGGAATTTCTATGAGTATAGAAAAACTGCACCCTTAAGCTGTATATACTCTTATGTCAATGACAGGTTGCTCAATAAAGACTGGTGCAATGGATTCAAATGATGAAAGAAACCTTAGAGCAGAAGTGACTCTTTGCAGGCAACACCTTCAGATTTGTTTTCAGCAGTATGCATTCCTTCGAAAAAGATTATTCCCTTCCAATTTGTTTTTTCATAATATTATAAAACTGATTAAAGACATGATGCAATATTTAAAAAGCTCTGTGAGAAAGTGACTTCTGAAGTCACATAAAAAAGCAGATGTCAGACAACAGATTTTTTTTATAATTACATTTCAATAGGTACAGGTGAGAACAACCTTTCAGGAACATCTACCTAAGTACATAGTGAGTAGAACCCTAAACAAAATTCTAGATACCTGAAGGTACAGTTGAGTACAACCCTTCAAATTTCTTTCCATCCATTTTCATCTAGTACATGTAAAAAGGTTTTAAGTTTTTGAACATTTAAATTAAGAGAAATATGTTATCCTTCCATCTTTGAAAGACAATTATCGAAAGATTAAAGTCCAAACAGTAGAGTTTTGTACCAAAAGTATGTGTTTGAATAACTAAAAACAAGCATTAAAAAAATACAAGCCTTTAAGAACAGATCTGAAGTTCTTTACTAACAAAAGACT
Source organism: Perna viridis (assembly GCA_037379345.1). Taxonomy (NCBI): domain Eukaryota; kingdom Metazoa; phylum Mollusca; class Bivalvia; order Mytilida; family Mytilidae; genus Perna; species Perna viridis. The sequence continues at coordinate 22,639,176 of CM074514.1, read as the reverse complement.
GTTATTCTAAAAGAAAATCTATACTGTTCTTAACTTTTTGCAACATCATGAAACAGACATTATTCCTATAATAAACAGAAAAGATTAAAAGATTATAGGAAACAAGCACCTGCATATAGTAATTAACTTACCTATCATTTCCATCGTAAGGGTTTTGTAATCATTACCCCGTTAATCCAAAATAAATGGAGGAACTTATATCACTTCCATGTTTTTTTCTTTCCTCAAACCCCCATCATGACTGGGAGATAAGATAGAGTGAGCACTCATCACTATATAAATAGCTACACATTAATTCCTTACTGCATGCTCAAGCTAGGAAGGATTTATCAATGTTGATATCTTACCAACTTGTATTTAACATTCTCTTTACTTTTTCTGTTTTTTTCATAATAATTTACATCATACTGATTATAAAGAGTGGAAAAGGACTGATGAACCTTATTCTAATGAGTTATGCCTATTTTTAGATCTAAAATATAAATAAAGAAAAAAAAATACACATTTCAAAAACAAATTGTTTATGTGAATTATCAGATCATTAATGTCAAATTATCTCTAGATTTCAAACTAGATAGGAAGTGAAATGTGTGTTTCTGTGTAAAGGAATATACAGAGGAATACATTAAACTAAGACATCCTGATATACTTGGATAAAAAGATGCTGCTGTATGACAGTGTGTGAATACCACAGATAATATTTTGTTACATATGACCTTAATAAAATGCTTTACTGGATGCAAGTTGGTATGACCATAGAGGTTGAGCCAAGAACAGTTAGTGCAATTCTATACACAACATTCCAATTTGATACAGCTCTAAATGAGGAGCGTGATTGAATTTTTAGCACACCATAATTTCTGACCTGATTGAAATTAAAAATAAACGATTAATGCTGATTTTTGTCTTGTTTTAACCCCTTATTCCTACATCATGTCAGGGCCAAAACTCTGATACATCAATCAAAACATTTCATGATTTAGATTCTTGTAGTAGAATTTCATTGAAATCAATACACTTTTTCACAAGTTGATGTCCAAAAACATGAAAACTGCTTTTCATGGCCCCAATTCCTATATTGTTGTGTAATTTGTTGAAAATGCCAACCGATTGTTGATCATAATCAGTTAAGGTCAACCAACCAATTATCAATTAAAATCGGTTTACTATTTATATATTACCTGTACTAAAAAGGAACCAAAATTTAGCATTTCAAGTTTACAATTTCACAAATAAAAGTACTTTTAAATTTGAATATTATTTATTATTATTAAAATCTAAGTAGGAGATCACTGCTTGTAAATTGAATTGAAGTCTCTTATATAACAAGCCAAGTAATAAGTGAATAGACTTAAGGTTTGTATTCTCTTTATTAACCTTTCTGTCAAGTCAGTTGTAAACACATTTGTTGAAATATTTGACTATTTCAAGATATTACTTTTTGGTTTTCTTTTCTGAGGTTATCATGACGAGTTATGAATTTATAGTGTTCCTTGCCAAAATTATTGCTCTTGGAATAATTAATAGTTTCCTTGACTTTATTCAGATAATAACAGATATTGAGACACAATAAATGGTCCTAATGATGAGTTTCACATAAAGTAAGTATGGTTAAAGTAATTGACAACTTCTTTTCCTAAAATGGGCATTTGACTTATCAAACTCTCACCAGTATGGGACTTTCAATTGTACTGACCGTCTGACACTAAGCATTCTGTTGAATTTTTATATAATTTTTGTGGATGTATTGTAGGTTGTATTGGGTCCATTTAACATAGTTCACTCACTAATATAGGTCACTATGTACTACTTTATGTACATTATATTGAAGACAGATAGAACATATTGTGTCTAGCTTGTAGTTATATGTTTGTAAAGGTAATGTCATGAGAGTGAAAATTATGAAAAATATCTTAAGGTATAGTCTTTAAGTTTTTCTACATGTTGGGATTATTAAAGAAAATATATACTGTGTGTAAAAAGATTGATTTAAGGATGACCAGTGACTTTGCTGTATACATCCAATTATAATCAATTATGAATATCTCAATCGATTAATCACATCTAGATGGTCAACCAACAGATTTGAGACTTTTATCAATCATTGGTACACCACTAGTTGTGACCATTAACAACAGAACAGCTGCTACATTCTTTTTATGGAATCAACCTTACTGAAAATTATAGTTTAGATCTATGGACTAATATTCACTGATATTGAAGGAAAAACACGTGTCTATTGAAATGACAACAAAGAAAGCACCATAAAAAAATTTTAGTTTTTAATTTTGGAAGCAATGACGGAATCTAGGGTCAACAAAAAAAAATTCTTGTGCTAGGTATACGCAACTCATACAGTAAGTTGATACTGAACAGCACCTAAAATCGATTAACTATATTATATAAAATGCCTTAATAAGACCACAAAGGTTGCCCCTGATCAGTTGGGCCAAGTATGAACACACCATTCAAAGTTGATACAGCTTTGAATTTTGATTAAAACTTTTTAGCTCATTATTCCTAAATGGTTGAAGTCGAAACCTCTAAAATCAAATCTTTCCTTCTTTTGGTGGTATGGCACTTATGGTACAATTTCAAAGCCTTTCCTTCCCTTTTACTCAAATTATTACCCAGAAATCAGGGGAAAAAAAACCTTTGTTTCTGGCCCTTTATTCCTACTTGACTCAAGTCACAACCCAAAAAATCCACCCCAGTCTTTAATTTGTGATATGACATCTTGTAGTAAAATTTATATCAGATCCATTCATTTTTACTCAAGTTATTGTCCAAACATAAGAAAAAGGCTTGTTTCTGGCCGATTCCAAAAAAAGTTAGTCTTAACCCCCAAAATCAATCCCAGCCCTCCTTCCATGGTATAGCACCTTGTTATACAATATCAAAGCAATCCATGCACTAAAATTCATTAATTTATCGTCTGGACATCAGAAAAAAAGCATGTTTCTGGCTCCCAATTTCTAAAATTTTAAAGTCATTACCCCAAAATCAATACCAGCCTAACAACTGTGGTATAAAATATTGTGGAACAACATCACAAACATTAAGCTTTTACTGGAGTTATCTAGTTAAATTCTACGAAATTCTTGTTTTTGGCCTCTAATTCTAAAACAGTATGGGCCATAACCCCAAAAATTAAATCCAGCTTTCCTTTTGTGGTATGGACCTTTGTTATGAAATTTTATAACGATCAACCATCTAATAATGACAGCCCCATACCATTATACAACTGGAAATTTCTTGTGGTTGTACAACAACACATCAAATTAGAAACTGATTCATCCTGGATTGGAAACCAAAATAATTATGACGAAACTCTGACAGATGGAATGATGGGTGGACAAAGTGATCTAAATGTACAACCAACTAGTTAAGTAGGGGTACAAAATAGGTTTAAAGTTTTAAATGATTTGGTAACAAGAAACACAGAATTTTTTACTTTAAGCCTAACCAGAAATTCTGAAGATTGATGATCTAACTGGCAATGTAATGTAATGATTTTTTCAACCATAAAATGTTATTTAGTACAGTTGGTTACTCCAGTATTTATTACCTGAGTAATAATTACTTATAACCTATTAAAATTTTACCTAACTAGATATGTTGGAGCAAGGGCGAATGTCTAACTCAAAACTGTAATGGAATTTATGAACTATACAATCAAGCAAAATAAATCTGCTATTTCTGACTTGAAAATAATTGACACAGCATTGGTTTCCGTCACAGCACTGGAAATTATCCTTTAATGCCATCAATCAACTTGTACAGTACATTAATAAAATGCTTCGGATAATGCAGCTTGATACAACCACAGTGCTTAACCCCAGGACAGATAGAAAAAATATAAAAACAACATTTGAACTTGATTCAGCTCTTTTTTTATTGTGGTTTGACAAGAATTATGACCAGAATCAAAACAGTCACAGGACTTTTAAAATGTAGTTAGATATAAGAATAAAATGCTTCATGGAGCGCATCTAGATACCCAAAGTCTGAACCCTGTACAGTTGGGGAAAACAAATGGACACAACATTTAAACCAGATGCATCTCTTTAGTTTTGTTCAACACAGGCAAAGACTTACACCAGAACTGTAGTGGTCAAATAACCAAAATACTTACAATAAGACTTATAAAAGGTAACATGGGTTAACAATATGCACAAAAATGTGAAATCCCCACTTAATATGCCTATCCTTCTAAACAAAACATATTATAGTAGATCAATGCCCATCTGTCAATCAAACTTCATGACAACTCCATAAACAATTTCACCAAACACAGCATGATATGACCCCAGCCAGTTGAACTCTATCCACACAGGCAAGTGTGGAAACAATATTAAGTCTTTGACATAGTTAAACATACGGACTTACAGTTCAATATGAACACAACACTGCAGATATGGATACAAATATTGCAAAATATTTTGAAATTTAATTTAAGTTTTCTGGGTGCTTTCATGGACCATTTTGGACACCTTTATCTCAAAAACAGTGAATGATAGAGTAAATTTGTAGCATAAATCTGTAAGCCCTAGTAAAGATGAACAATTTGCAACAAAAAAAAAATCCAGAAAATCAGATGAAAAATTGGATAAAAATTAATATGGTCTTTCAAAAAAAAGAAGTTTTCAACCCTTTTGGCTCCTTGTAACTTAATGCAGACATGGACTTTTAAAAATTTCACCAGAACTGAAGAGGTCACTTTTTGGCCCTTGTTCCTTATAGGTTCCAGTAAAAGCCTACAAGTTCAATCCCAAACTTCTTGTGGGGATATGGCACCTTGTGGTACAATTTCAAAGTGCTTCATTCCCTTTCACTCAAGTTATCAACCAGAAATCTGAAATAAAAATACTTGTTCCTGGCTCATTTGTGGCTCCTATTCTTACTTGGCTCAAGTCACATCCCTAAAAATAAATCAGTCTTCCTTTTGTGGTATTGCATCTTGTAGTAAAATTTATATGACATACTTTTGCTTTTAATCAAGTTATCATATGAACTTAAGGAGATTGCATGTTTCTGGACCCCGTTTCTATAAAATTCAAAATCAAACTAGGTATAAGATTCCCGATTCTAACACAGTTGGGGCCATAGCCCCCAAATTCAACCCCAGTCTTCCCTTGACGGTATGGCACCTTGAACTACAATTTCAAAGATATTAGTTCACTAAAATTCAAGTTACTGGCTGGCCATCCAGAAAATGCATGTTTCTGGCTCCAGTCTTTACCACACGATTAATCCAAATCTGACAATTGCTGTATAGAGTATTGTGGAACAATATCATAGACATTCCTATGTTTTTATTGGAGTTGTAAAGTTAATTACGTGTTATATCACCCATTTTGGCCGCTAATTTTAAAACATTAAGTGCCATAACCCTCAATACCAACCTTTCTTTTGTGTTTTGGAACCTTGTAATAAAATTTTTATAAAGATCTACCAACTTGTGCTCAAATTTTTGCAGGAAAACCAAGTGTCTAGGGATGATGATGACAACAGTGTGATACCAATACACAACTGCATATTATTATATGTTGAATTTGGTGACTTGACCCCTGTGGTCTAAAAATAGCAATGCAGTCGTATTTACACTTGATCTACATAGTGGACACAATTTTTAGAGTAGATACCCTTAGGATGCTGTTGACCAAGTTTAGTAATAATCCACTGAGTAGTTTCAGAGGAGAAGATTTTAATGAAAAGTTAAAGATAGATGACAATGATGACCGATGCCAAGTGACGACAAAAGCTCATATGGCCATTAAGACCAGGTGAGATAAAAATAGAAAAAAAACGTCAAAAAGGACAATAACTTCAACACAGACCTCATCATGCTGAACACATTTACCAGGTCAGATTTTGGCTAAACCTAATCATTAAGAGATATATACAAATAAACAATATTACTGCAGCCAGTTGAACTCTGTTCACTTGGGACAAGTGTGGACACAATATTAGTTTTTGAGACACTTAAACATCACGACTTACAGTTCATTATGGACACAACTCATTTGGATACAATATTGCACAATATTTTTAAATTCAATTTAAGAACACAGTTCTTCTTCAGGGTGCTTTCAAGAATCACATTTAACCTCACTACCTCAAAAACTGTATATTTGTTATGCATACTTCAAAAACGTCATGTAAAGGCAGGGGATTTCATAAGGATTCCAATAAAAAAATTACATAAATAAAAAAAGTCTATTTTTGGGGGCTTGGCCCTGTTTTGCCCAAAATATCTCGAAAACCATAAGAGATATCTGAAATCTGATTGAAAAATACAGGAAGTGATTTCTTGAGGAATCTGATTGATTAAAAAAATTTCAACATCAGACCAGAAACATAAATGTTTACCATTTTAGGACGTGACCCCACTTTGGCTTCCCATAAACTGACAATACTAAATGCTACCTTCTACATCAAATTTAAATGAACACCTATTTTTCCCATTACTGCTCTTTTTTTGCAGAAAGGGATGGGCCAGTGCCCTATTTTACATAACAATCTTCCTCAAGCAGCAAGTAACAATACATCAAAATGTCAGGAGTTTTGGTCAACTACAACTGAAGTTTTTGCACAAAAAAACCGAAAAATTTCACAATGACGACAATGCCATCAACATCATAACATTATACGCCTGCAATTTTTTTGCAGTCTCACTGATCAATTGAAAAACTAAAAAAATATTTTGGTTGAGAGAAAAAAATAAAGCTTTTCATTTTTCTTCCAGCTTCATATTTTTACAGTGACAGAAACCGGTGCAGTTTAAGTACTACACCATGATAAAAACAAAGTGATGTGTCAAAATCATTAGAAATACAAATGTAGTATTCATGCATGTATCTTGTCCTACTATTTTTGGATGTATCCATCTACTCTATGAAGAACATTTCATTTAATTTGTTATCTATGAGAGACAACTCCAAACATAATACAAATAAATCTATAAGTACAGTGTTGAAGAGAATATTGATAACTGAAAATGACAATTCCTCTATGCCACCCAGTAAAATTACCTTTGTCAAGGTCATGATATAGGTACTTTATACATCACAATTGACACATAACCTAACTGTAAATACCTACTACTAGTACACTGCTAATTTTCTTGTAAAGTTTTGTTTGCATTTTTGTTTGTTTTTGTTTTTGTTTGTTTGTTTGTATGAGACTTTCAAATTGAGAACTAGAGAAGGGTGATGAGTGAAGGAATATGACAATAAATGCAAATAAAGTGCTTCATAGAGCACAGTAAGATAATCCCAAAAATCAAAAGCAACCTTCCTTTCATGACTTGTTACAAATAGTTTTACAGATTAACTAAATGATAATCACACTAACGCACAAAAACCAAATGTCTATAGAAAACAATGATGGGAACAGTGCCTTTATAGGACCACAAATTTTTTGCAGTTATATGAAAACAGTTGGGACAAAAATGTACATTACATATCTTGATACAGCTCTTTATTTTGATTGTAATTTAAATTAAATGCTTGACAAGATTCTGATCATAATTGAAGGGGCAAAAAAAGTCTAAATTTTAAATTAGACATATGAAATCAGCAATTAATACTAAGTTGAAAAACATTGTTATCATTGAAACCTTTTCCTAAGAGTAATGGTTATTATCTAAAAAATCAATCAAAACCTTTCTTTACTGTTACGGATTTCACAGAGATCCAAATGATATTCCTACTGTTTTTAGGAAGGGTCTGGGGCCAGTGCAATAATAAATACTTGTAAGTCTGAAAACTGTGACTTATGAAAATAATCTATCATCATACACTACACTCAGTGAATTTTGTTTCTCTAACACTGAAGTCGGACGTTTAAATCCGTGTTAGTCGGTGAAACACGGTGTCAGTCGGATTATCGTCCCTGACAATATGGACATCCATACCCAAGCTCCTAGGTGACCGATCTCCAAAATTCATTTGGGACTCCAGAAAATCACAACAAAAGAGTCTGAAGGACATGTGAAAATTCTTAATCCAATCGCCGAAATCGATACTGGTTGATTTGTCCAGCTTTAATCCAAGGCGTCAGTACAATAAAACAGTGGTTGAGACGATTAGCATGTGGTATTAAAGATTGACAAATATAACGTGAAAATCGTAAAAAATAGATATTTATCATTGATACATACTTCATGACTGTCCTGTATTGAGTAATAATAATTGATTGCAGTCCATGTGATGACCAGACACACATTGGAGACATTGTAAACAATGAGTTCATTTAAACTTCTAAAAATAAACAACAAAATATGCGCGAAGTTTGTCAAGGGATTATTATTATAAGGGAGTAAACATCGGTCGGCATCAATGGAAGTTCGAAACCGTTTAACAAAATTCATAATTGAAATAAAGATATATGTAGGTTGCATTTGTAACATACTTTCTCAGAGTTATCTCGAAGCATTTTAGCAGCATAAAAACAACTGACTGAGGACGCTGTCTCGTCCTCGTTTGGATGTCTTGTAACTTATATAATTATTACTGACAATGTTCCAGTCCTGATTAAGGGCTTCTACTATAAAATTCTCATGTACAAATTATTGTGGGACCTGTAATTAGTTTCTTTATTTCTAGAAAAGTCGTTCAATTATGAAAACTATCAGGAACTAAAAACGTCACCAGACTGTTTTTACAAGTTCATCACCCAGATCAAATTACAAAAATCAATACTTTCAAAGTGTTTTATTTATATTTATAAATAATAATTATCAATTTACAAATGCAAAATTAAAATTTCAAAAGATTGCATTATTACTTGATAAAAATACGAAGTCATATTTCTACATGATATTTCCCACCCATTGGCCGTAGCTGTAAATAAAAAAAACAACACATCTACAAATGATAAACATGTACAAAATATAAAAAATAGATGATGCCGAATTTATAATGACATGACCAATCTTTTTATCTTAACTGCTCCAAATTACCTGAGAAACAGAAACATAATATACATGGTATCTCACAAAGAAGTCCCCGTTATGCCTCGTAGAATTTTACGACTATTCCAATGTATTGAAGTACACAGGGTCACTTCTGGGTGACTTACATTGTACAATACACTCAGAGTGGAATGGTTCTCTAATACTTAAGTCCGACCTGAGTGAAACTCGGTGTTACAACAACAGAGTGAGTATTTAACACCCAGATTGCACCTTGTCAACACTGACTGACTGTTTGTATATTGTAATAGTCGCAGAATTCAATGAGACATAATGCGGGATTCATTACAAGATACCATGTATATTCTGTTTCTGTTTCTCAGGTAATTCGGAACACTCCAGTTAGGATAAATATTTAGTCATACCATTATAAAATCTTTACATTCTATTTTATTTTTTGTAAATGTTTATCAATTGTTGATGTGTTATTTTTTACTTACAGCTACATCCAAAGAGTGGGAGATATCAAGGAGTTAAATATAGAAGGACTGGAATCTCATGCACTTTTACATAATATGTTAATAAATATGCTGCATGGGGTGATGAACACGTGAGATTACCCATGATGCAATTCATTGATGCTGATTATGCCCTGTTAATGGCGGACATTTCAACTGCTTTAAAGATTCATCACTATAAATGTAAGTATTCTGACCCAAATTGTTTAAAAAAGAATTAAAACATCCCACCTCAAGTTGTCCCAGACTATTTCAATGTTTTCTTTTTATCAATATCTCAATTTGAGACCTTAATCTCATATCAAATTTTCCACCTGGTACCACCTTTAAGGGCAGTCTTCCCTCCTCATTTTAAATTCAAACTCCTTCTGCCAAACCTTATCAATCATCATAAAATTAATTTAAAATTGATCAGAAATGGTCCCAGGGTGTATGGAAGTTTTATAGCTGTAGCTTTCCATGCTATAGTTATATGAACATTTTTATATGCCTTTTTTTGATTCCTGATCAAAAATGGTCCAAAGGTGTATATAAGGAGTTTAACAGTCGTAGCCTTCCTTTCTTTCATGATATAAACCATTTTATTTGACCTAATTTTGACCTCATACTATTGTTTGAAAAAAGGCTCATTTTTGGCCAATTCAGCCCTTTATCCTAATCCCCAAAATATCAATCCCAGTCTGACCTTTGAATGGATCATAGAGCTTATCTTTGAGTTACATTGTCAAATTTCATGAAACGATTTTTTTGGTCCCTTAAAGACCCTGTTCCAAAATGATTACTATAAACCTCAAAAATAAATACCAACCTTTTTTTGTATGCAGCATTGTCTTAAAATCTGATTAAATCCACCAACTTATATCTATGGCATGCACTTGTTCTGAAAATGCCATGCTACAGTGGGACCCATGATATATTTGGAATAGAGTATAATGTTCATTCTCATGTGAGGCCCTTAACAGGCCTTCAGACCACAACTGTGGTCGATTTTCGATTGCTATATGAGCAGCACATGGACTTATTTGGCGTGGCTTGTGTGTGTGTAAATTACTGCCGAGTTTCCATGATTTATTTCTTAAACACAGCATATGTTTATTGGTAACTTTTGATATTGGCTTGTTATTTAATGTAAAAGTAATTTATGACTTACCTAAAAAGTACAGAAGTCATGTTTGTAGATTCTTCAGTTTTTGTGCTGTAGAATTGGGTCTGAAATAGAATTAAACATATTTATTTCACTTCAACCACTTTGACATGAACAGATAGACATCTACCGGGTAAACTCTAAACCATACATGTCTACAGATCTAGTAGGATCAATGTGATTTAGACCATTTAACTAAGTATTTTTTTCATTGTCAATATTGTGATTCCTTGGGTTACATGTATCAAGGTTTTGTTATAATGATTTATTTCATATGGTTTTATAATATAAACAAAATTTTAAGACTTTACGTGCAAGTCATTACTTAAATCAAAATTTTACTTCAGAATTAATTGCATTCATTATAGATTTTATGTAAATATTGCAGTTTAGGTGGAATTACTAAGCTAAATATATATGCAATATTCAAATGAGGATACCATATAAAAAAGAAGCCCTACTTAAATCAAAGATATTATTCAACATTTTAAATCATACACATTATTTAACTTGTTAAATCATGACATTACTACAAGCAACTGAACATGCAATGGCATTATGCTTTATACAGCTGACTGAGATAAAATTGTTCTGTCCTTGTTGTGACCTTCTACAGACATCTTCCAATTAACTCATGTGATTATCATGATGTGATCACTATCCATATAAAGGCAATTTCAACAAGTGTAAATGGAATCCATCCTTCTGTATTTTCTGAAGAAATTTTCTCTGTTGATATGAGTGAAATTCCCCCACAAAACTTAATCTAGTACAAGAAAATCTCTATGAATGCAATTTTTATTGCTGCCATGGTATTCTTGATCCAGAAGGGGCAAGACTAAACTTCTAATAATTTTAGAGTTATTACTAGATATCCTAATTTGTGCTAAAAGTATTTATGTATTCATGGACATCAGGTTGAAATCACTGGTAATTTTTGTGTTTTAAATCCATTACTTCATCATTTGTGAACTCAATCATAATTATCAATATACATGTATGTGAATATTTCCAATGTTTAACAACAATTCTGGATTGAATATGACCATTATCATTTCTGATAAATACAATATTACACAGTTTGCACATAGGAAATGCAGTACTCAAAACATAAAATTGACTTTGTCTCAGTGCCAGTAGCAGTTATCAATGAAAACTGAAATTTCTTGACATTAACTTTTTTCTATCATTTTTAATATTGAATGGATTGTTTATCTATTCCTAGGATCATAGATGTTTTTGAAGATAGGAGAGGTGAGTATAAGTAACAAGAGGCTCCTAGGAGGCTGAATCACTCACCTGATAAAATTTTTGCCTTTCAATGGCAATAACTAACAAGAAGTTGTCTGACAATTTTGATTCAATGAAGACATTGGTAGGACTTGTTATAAGGATTATTTCATCAATTGAAAGTTTGTTTCTATCTATTATAGATTTCCAGATATTGGCTTACAACTGCTAAAAACATAGTTTTTTGCCTTTCAAGTGCAATTACTCTAACAATGAGTCGCCCAACAACTTAAATCCCCACATCAGTTCTATGCAGAAAATCCTCAGGAATTTTAATACTAAGTTCGGTTCTAATTGGTAGGTTCAGAGGAGGAAATTTTTGAACGAAAAACATTAAAAATAGGGCAAAAAAACATTGAAAAGGGGCAATCACTACAACATGGCTAAACAGACTAAAATGACAATTTGATCACAAATAGATCTCATTATGCTAAACACTTTTACGGTTACCCTAGAAAGAATTGGCTAAAACTGATGGTTTTGGAGATATAGGCAAAAAACTTCTGTCTGACCCCTTTGTTCTGTTTTCAGTAATAGTAGCCATGTTTTTCAATGGATCCCCACATCAGTTCTATGCAGGATATCCAAGGAACATTCATACCAAGTTTGGCTCTAATTGTCTACTAGTGTCAGAGGAGAAGAGTTCTGAAAAATTAATGATGGACACCAAGTGATGGCAATAGCTCACATGGCCTTTGTATGTTTCATGATTTTATTGGCAATAGAGTACGCCTACATTAAAATGACATCACAATGAATCCTACTCGCACAAAAGCAGTTTAAATTACTTTGATAAATAGAAGAAATTTACCTCTGACATATTAACTACAACTGCCAGAGATGGTCCATTTTTATGCAGGTGGTCAAAATAATCAGTGCTGTCAATTAATACTAAAGATTTCTGAAGAATAAACTGTAATCAATAGTTAAACAGAAGATTAACTTAACACACCTTTACAAATTCTGTTAAAATTTCAGCTTGTTTCCTGATTTTTATATCCTTCAAAATGTTAGTGTGCATTTACATTCAATAACTATATTAACAGTATATTTATCATACACTGTAATTAAACTTAAAAATAAAAACAATTTCAGCTATGAATAAAAAAATAATTTCCTAGATGAACACAAGATTTAAAAAAAATTAGACACTTTTCATCGATTTGAATTTTCACACCAATTTTAATTTGTTAAAATCACTGTTATTCACTTCTTGTTTTTTTTTAATTGATAAAATGATAATGATAATAGAATTGAGATTTTTACAAATTAATGTGTTAAATGGAACATGCTCAATACATTCAATACTTCTTGACAATTTACTGTAAGAACAAAATTTCCTAAATGCAAATCTATTACTTAATACATTTTCATGGCCAAAAGGAGTCCTTGGAATCTTCAGTGACCTTAATTTTATTTACAGAAATATTAGAATATCATGCAGCTAAATAATTGCCAGAAACATATTAACTGGATATAAAAGTGGTATTGAATGATATTAAAGGAATTACATTTTGACTGTATTTCTGCATAATGTTCAGAAATAGTAGGACAGTTCCATTGATAAACAAGCGACATAAGGTACATAAAAACCCAAAAACCTAAATAGCCTGAGTGAAGGTCTGTATAGGTCAAGGTAATAACCTCATTTCCAAAAGAATGGAGAATTGGGCACTTAATGGTAACATACATTTGACCATGTGCTCGACCATTTTCGGTATGGAATATGGTGCAAAGGCATTTTGTAGAAGGCGCACCACTATTTCCAGCCAATTTTTATCAGTTTTCCAAGAAAAAGAAGCAAGCCCTGTGGTTAAATGTTTTAGTGAGTTTCTTACCTAGCTCATAAGTTTTCAAAAAAGTTATATGCTCCTGAATTACAGGTAGCTCAATGGTAGAGAAGTATGGAAAAAATAAAAAATTTAATGATCAGATATATTGAGGGCCCAATAAAAAATGCAGTAAGATGGTGGAAAAAAAGGTTTCAGGCATGCAAATTTTCTTCAACTTCAGAATTTTCATATCAACCCAAACTTGACTGAGACTTATCTAAAACTTTAAGTGGAATTAACTTCATTTTATTCTAGAGGTGTTTCACATGTCTCACATAATTCAACAGTGACAACACACAACAGAAGTCCAAACACATCACAGGAACCTGCATTGCAAGTACTTGTGTCCTGTAGTTCTGTGCAATGCGATCAGAGTGTTATAGAGGCTGCATTTTTTCTGAACAGAAGCAGCTAGGAATTGGAAGTATATAAATGAGATGCCTTGAGTTGTGCATAAACTGATCAATTCAACATAGCGAATTGGTGTTTATCAATATCATACAAAATGATGTCTGAGACGGGTACATCATTATGACACTTTTCTTAAGCAATGACAAATGATGTAACTTAGCGACTTGCATCAAATGTACAAATATGGTTGGCTATTTCTTTGATAAGTGACAGGAATACGGAAATAATTGGTATTTTTGACATATACCTCTTACATCGAACTTCCGGAAATAGAATCAGTCTTCCGCCATTGAAGAAGCCCCGGATGTTGTAAATTTTATAAATAGAAAAGTACTTGTTTTTCATTTTTGTCAACAAAACGATACAGTATGGAGTATTTGTATAATGCACGAACTAATTTTCTTTGTCAAGAGTAAAATGCGCTGTTCAAATAAAGATAAATCGGTTTATAAAATTAACAAATAAGTCTCAATGCGCATGTCAATTTCAAGTCACTTCCGGAATGGAGCTGAGATGAGATGAAGCCGGTTGATTACTTGATTATTTCAGACATTCCTACTGATCTTAGAAAAAAGTGTTGCAAAAATGCATTACATGCTCCTTTTGCTCGTTACTTAACATGTCTTTCATTTTGAAAAAAAATATTTTAAAGGTAACTGGAATTGCCTTGTTCGTGTTATTTGTAAATATAAAACTACATGTAACAGAGATTAATTTTGATTATTAAAAACATTTTGATAAAAGCAACATTTCTCTGACTCAGTCTGAGTGCTTATAATTAAAACTGTAACAGGATGAAGTTAAATGTGAATATACTATAATTCCTATAACTTGCGCTTATGCCAGTTATGGCTATGCTTCTAGTTTAAAAATTCAGACAATCATTTCTTAACAGCATACATGGACTTAATTTTCAAAATATGTCACTTCCAACAAAACAGATTTGAGCTGTTCATATTTCAGAGTATCTACATGTACATACATATATTTATATCATGTCCCTGATGCTCCCTATGATTAGACTTCTTTTGAAACGCTCGAGAAGAAGCTTCATATCCAAATTTAGTCTCCAAGCTGCTTAAACGACTTTCACACTTAAAACTTAGTGTTAGCAGCACTCTGCAAGGTCAATCCATTACTCTGTACTTAACCAAGTCTTCTGGTGACAGCTCACAACCTTAAATCCCAAACCTTCGCATGATTTCCTTTGACTCTGCCCTACTCCTCTTTTTTCTTGAGATTAGTTTGTGAGTTGTGCCATGTATGAAGTTAGATTTTTGAGGCACCAGTAAATAGCTTATATTTCATGACCTTCCTGGTGAAATTTTGCTTGACACACCTACCCTCCTTGAGTTTAACTTGAGTTCTGAACCATTAGGATCCATTTCAATATTTCTAGTTATCACTGCTTCTTAGTTAGGTTCCAGAATCATTTGTCTGTATGCTAATGTCATATTCAAAAATTACCTTTTTAGCTCACCTGTATAAACTGAAATAGTTATATACTTAAAAAAATGATAGCATTAGTTTTGTTCACCCATTAGAATAGTTTGAAAAAGTTTATTAACTTTCAGAAGGTTTCAATGAGTATTTTTCATTTTAAAATTGAAGTTTTTATAAAAGGATATAAAAGTTGCAGGACAACGAAAATCTGCAAAATGGCCTATCAAAAAATATCTAACGTTTTGTTTGACTTGAGTCAGAAACTTTACATTACATTTTTACAAAACAATATTATTTACATAAAAACAATGCTATGAAGCAAAAAGTATCTCAAATTTAATAAACTTTCCTCTTGCCCTGGATAAATATTGTGACAGGTGAGACTAAGGTAATGCATTTCTAGTGTTGGTGAGTGGTGGCCATTTTAAGATTTTTAATTTTAAGTTTCCTGAAAAGGTCATTTAACATAAATCACCTGTACTAGGTATTTGGTATGAAGTTGCATTACTATCACTTCTTCACAGTTCCATATCTCTTGCATGCATATGCCAGGGATCGATTTTTCCATTTTTTACCACTTCCTGAAAAAGCAAGTGCTGATTTTTTTTCTACTTGCTAAAATAAAGGGTCACTTGCTGAATTTTTTATATGTAATTAAGCAATTTAAACAGCTAAAATACAATCAAAATACAATTAACAGCTAAGTATAGCCAGAAGGGACAGTATTTGGCCTCTTTGTTTTTGTCCATTATACCCCCACATTCACAGTCTATTATTTGAAATACTTGTCACAGTTCCATATATGCAAACAATAAACTACAACAGAGGAATCTGTCCACTTTGAGGTATCCAATGGTTTTATGGGTATAATAAATTCGCCATAATATATGAAATCAATAACAATGTCACCATCAATCAACTTTAAATAATACCATCCATGTGTAATAGGCAGTGTTCTAGGATTCCACTTTACCACCACCTGAGGCAAGTGCAATTTTGGTATGTGAAAGTTGTTTATTATACCCCACTTACCCTTGCGTAAGTAGAAAACTCAGTTTTTTTTAAATGACTTATTTAGTTTGGCAAAGCAAACTTCAAGTGTTGGAAAGTCAATCTTCATTTAAATTTTCCTGTGTTAACCTTAAATTTTGAAAAAAAAAATCCTAGTACACTGAACCGGCAAGACATATCTCTGTGATAACAGTTTATTATTGAAGTAAATGCTGAACTGACTTCCATGTTTTACCGTAAATGCCAATACCAATGAATTTTCTATTTAATAAAAGATTTGTTTTGGATTAATTCCTGGTAATATATATGTTTTCACACTAAAATATCCTTTAAAAAGTGCAAAATAAGTAAGAGTTTTCAGAAATTTGAGTTTATTTACTTCATTGGGGAACTGGAAAAAAAATATTCAATTTTTTTCAAATTTTTCCTCTTAATACTTGCTTAAATCTTTTGTTACTTTGTTAGATTTACAGTTATTACTTCAAGCTGGGTTTATGAACCATGGAAATGTATATTTTTAACCTAAAAGTCACTTTTTCAACTAATTTTTTTTCGAAAATGGTTGAAAATATGATATTTATTAAAGAATTTTTATTCTGCATCCATGACTTTAAAGAGTTAATGACAGTTTGGAACACTTATGAGAAAAAAGATATTTTTCCTTGCATTTCAGTTACAGACCACTAGTGGGACTTTCCACAAGATCTAATGCTAATTTCACTTAGTTCAATGTGTTGTAGAGAGTCTACCTTAAGTTTATCTTGAAGAATGCTATATATCTCCTTAATGCTGCTTGTATATACTATAAGCTCCGAGTATTAAGATTGGGGTTTACTACCTTGCAGGAATTCTGTACAATTCACAAAAAAGTGGGTCATCATACAAAACTCATAAATAATATTAAATCAGTAAGTTACATTGACTATTTTAGGTAAAAATGAAAAGATTATGAATTTCTGCTAAAAACAGATTGATTTTTACAGATTTTATGTATGCTTTTTCTACAGTGACATGGCAATATGTGGTATTTTATTTACTAAGTATTTATACAGGACTACAAATTTCATGTAAAATGTGTCCTGTCTTATTTAATCAAGTTGAAGTAAAATTTAGTTTTCATAAGCCTTAAGATAATTATCTTTAATATTTTTGTCCCCTTTTTTGCACTCCGTCCATCCGTTTGTCAGTCTGTCAGTCCGTCAGTCACACTTGGTTTTCCAGACTTTTTTTTGTAATGCCTCATCCAATTGATTTCATATTTGGTATATAGTCTTATCATGACAAGTTATAAGTTAAGTTTGAATGACGTTATGGTTGAATGATTTTTACAGATGTTATGGCCCTTGGACATAGAAAATTTCATGAAATTTTATGTTTTCCAGACTTTTTTTTGTAATGCCTCATCCAATTGATTTCATATTTTGTATATAGTCTTATCATGACAAGTTACAAGTTAAGGTTGAATGACATTATGGTTGAACGATTTTTACAGAAGTTATGGCCCTTGGACATAGAAAATTTCATGAATTTTTATGTTTTCTAGACTTTTTTTTATAATGCCTCATCCAATTGATTTCATATTTTGTATATAGTCTTATCATGACAAGTTACAAGTTAAGATCGAATATTACGGTTGAATGATTTTTACAGAAGTTGTGTCCCTTGGACATAGAAAATTTCATAAAATTTTGTTTTCCAGACATCTCTTTGTAATGCCTCATTCAATTGATTTCATATTTGTTAGCTAGTCTTATCATGACAAGTTAAAAATTGAATTAAAATATTATTGCGGCAAAATGGTTTATATGGAACTTATGGCCCTTTGACATAGAAAAAACATAAAATTTTATGTTTCATCATTTTGATGCAAATTGCTGCCGTCATTCTAGAGTTATTTGCCCTTTAATTCATAATAACGAAGTTTTTTTTAACTTTGCTGGTGATAGAAAGAGAATGTCTTTATGCAGCTTTCTGTAATGCAAAAATGTTATTATCTACTGTAAATGAAGCTCAGGTTTGATTTTGATGGAATTTGCTTTTGCTGTTCAAGAGTTATTTTTTCTTGATTGTTAAAAAATAACGCCATCCATTGTTAGTTCACATATATAAAAAAAATCTCATGAAGGCAATGAGTTCAAAGGGGACACTGTATTGCATCAGCAATACTGTCAGAATGCTTGTTTTTTGTTAACACAAGTAAAAAAGGAATTTGACATTTGCCAGGCGATACTGAGTTTTGGATAGTCCAGCTTTCATTTACATATTTGCAACTTCCTGTTTGTTACATTAATTACTGACAAGATTTGTTTATTTCACGTCATACTATTTTATTTTTTACTTTACTACATTTTCAGAATTAGCTTAAAAAAAGATGTCACATAATCTTGAGGGAGGAGATAGCATTTCTGCTAAAAAGCCAGTAAAGAAAACCCCAAATGATTTCATTTTTGGCAAAGTTATTGGCGAAGGATCATATTCTACGGTATGTACTGTTTATTTTTAAAATAATTATTCATTCATTCTTATTAGCCGTTATCCATGCATTTTCATGATGTACATTTTACTAACAATATTTTTATCACTCAAATTTTGCATGAGTTATGTCCCTTTTAACTGTTTCTGGGGATTGGTTGCTCAAAAGATTTATCAGCTGGATAAAGATTATCCACCAGATAAGTCTAGTACAATCTGTGAAGTTGTTCAGTGGATAAATATCTATCCAGCAGATGGAGTTTTGAACAATGGGGCCCAGATGTACATTTCTAAAGCATTTTGTCATCACAACTTCTCTCAATTAAAGAAAATTTCATGGAACTTTGTTTGTAGTCAGAATAAAATTCATTGTGGTGCATATTACCAGGTACTTTTTATCCCTCCAATTTCGAGTCCCTAAAAAACTTGTTGTAAAATCTCCTCTCACCAAATTGTTTTTATTTGTTACATCAATGTATGAAAATCTCCAACCTTAAACATGTTCTTTCAGTGTTGTGGCATTTGATATGTTTTTTCATTTATGTGAAAAAAAAATTCAAGAAATTATCAAACATTCAAAAGGTTTCATTTATACTAAATAAGCTAACAAACAGGAAAACATAGATCTGAGAAATAGCCTATTTTATAACATTGTAAAGAAGGAGTTTTCTACTCAACTAAATTGATTAATATGTTATTAACCTTTTTTAAATTTTTGTAAAGCTAGCCTAGTTATAACTTATATTTAATTATTAAAAGTGAAGATTAATCTATTAATTTTTTGTAGGTGTATCTTGCCAAAGAAGTTGAAACAGGAACAGAATTTGCAAGTGAGTGATTAGGTTTCTTTTCAATAGCAATGCTTCATATTATTTTAATATTGACTCATCAGTACATGTATATATACAATATATAATAATGTCTTCTATGTCTTGTGTCTCTGTATTAAATGAATTAGATAACTTGTAAATAAATAATGTCTTCTATGTCTTGTGTCTCTGTATTAAATGAATTAGATAACCTGTAAATAAATTCACATTAAGGTTTTTGAAAGATTTATTGTAATTGATTATTACCAGATCTATCTTCTAATGTTGAACACTAATGATCCTGTAGCTATTCTTCAGTAGATAACTGGATTTTTATTTTAGAAAACCATATTTTTCCTTTCCAGAATTATAATTTTTCTTGCAATTGTTTGATTCCTGCAGAATCAGTTGTTATTTTTGTTTTTTATATAGTTAAAGTGCTAGAGAAGAGGCATATAATGAGGGAAAAGAAATCAGAATATGTGATGAGAGAGAAAGAAGTATTGATGAAGATGAATCATCCCTTTATTATACGGCTCTATTTCACATTTCAGGATGTAGATAGGCTTTGTATCCTTTTCTTTTCCTGGACCTGACTTATTATCAATGCATACAAACAAAAGGGAGATAAATCCTTAAAGGTCTATCTATTTTGATTATTAAAAACATCTTGATAAAAGCAACATATGCCTAAACTGGACTAACAAATAGTTAAATGAATGAAGTGCACTTGGGCAGTTTGAAGTTGTACTTTATCATTCTGTGAACAAGAGAATTACAGCTAATTGAAAAAGTCCAGTTCTAATTTCAATACAATTTTATATAGGCTAGTGAGTTATTTAAATAGCTCTCTAGGTAGAAATCTATCCTACATTATACCAATGTGTCCTACTTCACTACTTCAGAACACCTGTATGATCTTTTGGACACTGCATTTCAAGTTTGAATAGCTGTCAATTATGATGACCATAACCTCTATATAATTCCATCCACCAGTATGTTTATGTAGCTTGTACTCAATACACAAGTGATTTACTTGTTTCTGATTGGATAACACTGTTCATTTTATTTAAATATTTATGGCAGGACGTCCTACCTGCGTTGTAGTAGGTAGTAAGATTTAAATAGCTAGTTAATTGACTTGGCTGAAGGATTAATTCTTTAGCCAGATCAGTTTGTCGCTGGCTTGTCACCAAGTAGTCTAGGGTTTGATCCTCAGTGGCGGAGTATAATATTGTGAAACAAATCATGCTCTCCCGTTACATTTGGTGCTCAACTAAAAAAAAACACTGGGTTTGATTAGCTATTGAGCTAGTGTTAGAGTCATTTGTGGTGCGAAGACTGTTAAGATAGGGGAAATGTGGCAGGACTGCCTATCTGCCTCGTAGTAGGCATTGAGATTTAAATAGCTA
The DNA here is from genome assembly GCA_037379345.1 of Perna viridis. Taxonomy (NCBI): domain Eukaryota; kingdom Metazoa; phylum Mollusca; class Bivalvia; order Mytilida; family Mytilidae; genus Perna; species Perna viridis. Next base: position 22,617,917 of record CM074514.1, on the reverse strand, counting down.
ATTAATTGACTTGACCAAAGGAGTAATTCTATAGCGGAATAGGTTTGTCGCCCGGCCTAGGATTCAATCCTCGGTGGTGGAGTATAATTTTGTGAGACAAATCATGTTCTACCATTACATATTCATACACCAAGCCTATTTTTAGCTTCAATCACTTAATTGAACTGAATGCTGAAACTTTTTTTAAAAGGAGTATGATGCTCATACATTATTAAACTGAGATTTTTTCTAGCTGAAGTAGTTTTAAGAGCTCAAAGTTATGGTAACATTCATTACACTTTTGCAGAATAGTTATGTTTTTACAATTTGCTATAGCAATGCATGCACCAGTCCTTCTAAGGACCTTCTTAATATTAAACAAAGTGATTGTAACAATGATTTAATTGGCTTCATTGAGTTGTATTTACTGGACCTTTAGAGGTAAAGCTCATCATAATTGATGGCAATTTAAATTTACAGCGAGTTGAAAGGACCAGTTTCAATTTCAGTACAAATCTTGGTAGGCTACTAGGTAGTTTAAATAGCTCTCTAGGTGGAAATCTGCCCTACATTATACAAATGTGTCATACTTAACTACCACAGAACACCTGTGTGATTTTTTGGACACTGCCTTTTAAATTTGAATAGCTGTCAATTATGATGAGCTTAACCTCTAAATGTCAAGTAAATTCAACTCACTGAGGCCATTTAAATCATTGTTCAATTTTCTATACTGGTACATTTTCAAGTTCACATTTTAGGGCATCTTATATACACAGTCACTGTAAAGAAAAAAAAATAAAAATGATACTAGTATTTACAGTCACTTTGGTCATTTTGATATGTTAAGCCATGTTGGGAGTTATTGCCCTTTTTCGACGTTTTTTTTTGGCTATTTTGAATAATATTTCTTTCAAAAATCTTGTCCTCTGACACCACTTGACCAATTGGAACCAAACTTTGTATGAATGTTCTTTTGGGTATCTTGCACAGAAGCTATGTTTAGATTTTTGATTAGTCAAAAAACGTGGCCGCTGTTACTGAAAAAAAAGCATAGAGGTCAGACTATAGTTTTGCTATTATATATCGCCAAAATCATTAGGTTTAGCCAAATTCTGATATGGTAAAAGTGTTCAGCATGATGAGATCTATTTGTGGTCAAATATCCATTTTAATCTGTGAAGCCATTTAGGAGTTATTGCCCTTTTTTGACGTTTTTTTTGTGTGCTATTTTTAATGTTGTTTCTGTCAAAAATCTTCTCAGACACTACTTGACCAATTGGAACCAAACTTGGTATGAATGTTCCTTTGCACAACAGTTATGTTTGGATTTTTGATCCGTCAAAAAACATGGCCACTGTTACTAAAAATAGAACATGGGGTCAAACTGTAGTTTTTTAAAATATATTTCCAAAACTGTTAGGTTTGGCCAAATTCTGTTAGGGTTAAAGTGTTCAGCATGATGAGATCTTTCTGTGTCCAAATTTTCATTTTTTATCTGTTAAGCCATGTAGTGATTCTTGTGATAAGTCCTACCAAAATTTTCTTGAGTCTAAATTGTTAGACAACTTCTTGTTAAATTTAGTGCCATTGAAAGACAAAATTAAACCATGTGAGCGATTCAGGCTCCTGGGAGCCTCTTGTTTCTCCTGATTTAACTTGTTATTCATTCCTTGACACAAGATGTAAGATTTTGTATTGAACTATGCAGAACGTGGAGAGCTTCTAGATTACTTGCATAAATTGTCTTCCTTTGATTTACCATGTACAAGATGGTATTCAGCAGAAATAGTTAATGCTTTGGAGTACATGCACAGTTTAAAAATAATTCATAGGTAAGTCTTTCAGTGAACTCCTCTGTTTTATTATATGACTGCAAAAAAAATTGCAAGTATATAATGGTATGAGGCTGTTGTCTGCAGGGATGTTGTCAGTAGACACTTGGTTTTCACTCTAATATTGGTTGATCTTTATACATTTAATATAATTTAACTGTATAATGCCAGTAAAATCATATTGATGTCTATGAAAGTGGTCTACAGTATCCTATCTCATGAAAGTCAGACTGGGATTGATTTTGGGTTAAGACTTGAACCTTTTAGGAATTAAGGGCCAAAGAAGGGGATCAGAGACGAGCATTTTCCTTATGTCTTTATAATTAGTTAATGGATCTTTTTGAAATAATTGTACCACAATGTGCCATACCACCAAAGAAAGACTGATTGATTTTAGAAGTTGTGACTTGAACCCATTTGTAAATAGGTCCAGAAACAAGCATTTTCCTTATTTTTGGAAAATAACTTAGTGAAAGTGAATGGATCTCTTTTTAATTTTACTACATTAAAAGAAAGACCAGGATTTATTTTGGGAGGTTTGACTTGAGCTTAGTAAAAGAGAGGGACATGAAGCAAATACTTTTTGTGTGATTTTTAGATTACAACTTTAGTGAAAGGGAATGACTTTCTTTGCAATTGTACTAGGATGTCAAACCCCCTAAGGAAGGTTGGGATTGATTTTGGAGGTTTTGACTTAATCCATTTAGGAATAAGGGGCTGAAAAGAGGCCCAATTCATTCCTGATTGAATTCTTATCTTGTGTCAAATGTCTAATCACGATCAAAATTTCAAGCTGCATCAAGTTGGAATGGCTTATCCATACTAGCCTCAATTGTTCAGGGTTCAACCCAGTTGTAGTATAAAGCTGTACCATGTGAAGGAAAAGCATAAGCTACCGTATATACTCGAGTACATGTATAAGTTGAGCCGTCTATAAGTCGGCCCCCTCTTCAGCCCGAAATTTTTGGAACCTAGCCATGACCCGCTTATAAGTCTGACTGATTTCTGACAGCTGCATCACCAACATTCCTTAATTACAATGAGTATACATGTCTGTTTTGATAACTTAACAGTTAATATTGAAATAAATAATTTGAGTGAGTGAGTGAGTGAGGGGGTTTTTAACATCCTTGACTACACTGTCGGGTCTCGGTCTGACAGATGAATAATTCCAAGCCAGAATTTGAACAGGATTGAACAGCTATTTTCGGTCGTTCATGCATGTATGAACGGATCTCGGAGCTCCCAAACTCAATGAACAGCCAAAGGCCATCCTTATAATTCTATCCGACAGTCAAAGTTACCCTCTGAGAGCCTCAGTCAGTTAGTTATATTGATACATGTTTATGTTTACGCTTCAATACACATGCATTCCTTTGCACACGTATGGAAGCGTGAACAGAAATACAACAAGAAAGAAGGAAAATTACAAGGATTTGTCAAGGGTTCAGTCAGACTCAGTTATAAGTTTCTTTCCCCAAGCTGAAAATTACTCTCTGTAAACAAACTTGACTGGTAGTCATTGTGCATGTAATAAACTATTCTTACGGCTATATTATGCCGTTCAGTTCGTTGTCACCCTCTTTCGAACTATATGGCCGCTATATTGGTTTCAAGTTGACTGGCGTTCATGCATGTATGAACTTTCTGGCAACGATGTTCTCGACCAATCAGAAATGGCTATAAGCATGAAAAATCTCATGATTAGAATTATTAGATCATGTTTCTATTGCACCTTTGGGTTTTGGCTATACAAGTGTACACCGGTGAAAATCAATACACAAATGGATAAGTTTGGAATACTTATAAAGTCAGTATTGTGGCAAAATAAAGGCTAACAGTAGATATTCTTTTACTGCATCATATTTTAGCTGTAAAAGTTAGAAGATGGAGATAGTGTTCATAATACTGACGATTACATTTTAACATAGGGGCAAACGGCGCCAGTTACTGGCTGTTCAATGTTGATGACACACTCATTTCAAATATCAAGCTTTTGACATTTTTGAGCTTTATAGTCGAGATCTCGTTGATAAGCTGGAACCTTCCCAGCAGTTAAAAATTTAGTCTTATAGACAAGTATATACAGTATATTGAAACTACCTTGTCCTTCTGTCCACCCATTACTTAGTTCTGTAACATAATACTCAGCTACTATTGGAGAGAATGTTTAGATATTTGGTAACTTTTGCATGATGACTTGTACAATGCTCCCCATTTCAGGTTTGTTGCTTATCTACTTCCTGTAAATCTTGATGTGTAATGGAAATTTTCATAGCAGATTTCTCAGCTTCTATTGGAGGTAATGCTTTGATGTTTGGTACATTGCCTTGGCATGATGATTTGTACAGTCACTGTGTTGACCCTTTCTGGGTTAGTCACTTATCAACTTCCTGTTTACTACACAACTTATTTTATTAACTATTTAGGTAATTACATAACAGATCACTTGTCTCCTTTTGGAATTTGGTATATTGCTTTTGCATGGTAACGTTTACCATGCCTCCCTTTTCCAAGTTTGTCTCCTTTCTACATCCTGTATTCTGTAGATGGTTGAGTGGGGGTAGAGATTGCGCCAGGTTGAAAAAAATATGTGGGTACAAAACACAAGCCTGAAGTTCATTTGCGTCCATGGGAAGAAATTTAGTGTGCAATATTATTTTGTCAAAACAAGTGTGATTTGATGAATAGTAAGTGTTCATATACAAAGTGCCAATGATTGACATTGTTAACAATCAATTCTGTCTCAGATTAAAAAAAAAAAGAATTTGAATTGTTCAAAACAGTTAATAAAGTTCAATTTCTAGGATGTGTATTGATTTTTACTGATATTTGATTGGATGCTATTAATAAATATTGGGATAATAGAATTAATCATTGATAGATTGTGTCTATTTCCATTGGACTGCTCCCTGATTAAATATTGTTTTAATTCTAAAGCTTACATTCTCTGATTATTTGAGTAAATAATTATAAATAACTCGTCACTTTTTGTGATGCTGCTCTCATTGATTCTAGTGTAGAGATGGGTAAGCATGTGTGCTAAAAAATAACCGGGTTGTTTCAAAAGTGATTTTGGTGTGACTGCTTCTGAAGTGCAAAATTTCAAGTTGGTACAATAATAATTAATAATAGACTACAGAAACAAACAATTAAGATTGAAAAAAAAGGGAAATTTTAATACATATTTGCAGGTGTTGACCCTGCTTGTAAAAAAACCCAATGAACTGTGTTAATGCAAATTCTGGTAGGGGTATTCTTAGCATGACATTGTGTGCAAGATTTTATTCTATTTTCTAGATCATTCCAACAGTATAAGGTCTTTGTTTACATTAATTGTGTTCGAATAATTAATGTACGACATTCTTGTATGAAATTAAATAACTTAGCGTAACAGTGTAAAAATAGTCAGTTAATTTCAGGTTTGATGTGTTTTATGATAGAATAATTTCTACTTTTGCAATTAAATATATTTTTAGAGATTTAAAGCCAGAAAATATTCTTTTGAATGAAAATATGCATATACAGATAACAGATTTTGGAAGTGCAAAAATTCTAAAAGGAGAAGAGGAATCAAAACCAGAAGAAGGTATGTATCAACTACTTACCGAGTTAGACATGTTCTATATGATAAATCTTCTTTATATGAATAATAAGTATCTTAGGGGTAGTGTTGATATTTTGAACTTACTTAAGTTAGAGGCATCTCCCTAATAAGGGACCTGCCACTAAAAGTGATGGTTGCCCTATAGTGATCACTTTGTCTGTCTGTTACAAATTGAGTCTGGGCTGTAACTTTTTTGTCTTTCAATGTAGGCTTTTGATATTTTGCATGTGAGTAGATGATGTGTTGCATACCATGGATATTGGCCTATGACCTTGAACTTTGACCTCAAGGTCAAATCCTGTTTTTCATTGATAAACTTGTGTCCAGGCTGTAGCTTAAATGTCATATGATGTTGCTTGTGGGTAGATCAGGTAAAGATGAAGTGTTGCAAGAAAACAAATTGACAATATATTTGAGTACTGATAAAAAAACATCAAAATGTTCATTGAAGAACTGTTTCTTTCTTAGAGGGACACACTCAAAGGCGGAAGAATTCTTTTGTTGGAACAGCTCAGTATGTTTCCCCAGAAGTTTTAACCAGTAAGCAAGTCTGCAGTAGGTATGTAATGTACACTGTTCCTATTAATATCAGATGAGAACTATTATCAAGCCTGTATATGTATTAAATAATCATGCGTCACTTAATTAGTGGATGGTATATTGGAATCACCTTTGTCTGTCCATCTGAGTTTTGTCACAATTATCTCCACACCAAGTGGAAAGATTGATTTCAAATTTGGTATAAGGCTTAATATAGATGGGGCATACATTGTAAGTGATTTTGGGCATGACTACTCATGTCACTTCATGTTAATTCTACTATAGTATATTAATATTGTGTATGATATTACTGTATTTGATTTAAACACTATTCCAGCAATAAAGGCCCGTGAATTAAAAGTCTGTTTTTTTTTCTTAAAATTTCGAGTCATAGGCTAGTTGTAGGAAAATGTTATTAACATTAATTTCAGGCTTATAAGTTGTTGTGATTGTAATGTATCATTGAGAACTTTCTGATTTCAGTTCAGACTTGTGGGCACTTGGTTGTATTATATACCAATTATTATCAGGACTGCCACCTTTTAGAGGAGGGTACGTATACAGTTAAATGGTATTAGATTAAGTTCATTTACTGGCAAGATTTTTTTCTTTTATCAAATCTGAACAAGTGCTTGTTTGTGCATTTAAAATACTCATGATTAATGTTTTAAATATGGTACTAATGGTAAAGAATCATACAAAAGAATTGGTTACTCTTTTAAGTAAAGTCGGATATTATGGACCAACTTGCCCTTATTCCCACTATGTAACCAAATTGTCAGAAAATAATTGCAAAATTTTTATTTATATTAACTAATTTTTACTATATGCTCATCTTTGGTGGATATACTATAGGTTACCAATTTCGACAATATTTGTCTTCTTGGAATGAACTTTCCTTTCATTTTTTGTTGTTTTCAATTTTTGTTTGTTTCAGAGCTCTATAAGCACAGAAAAATTAAGACTGGCTTATCATGTGCTTTAGAGCAATATGTCTATTTTATGTTGAAGACAGAAAGATGGGCTTAAACCTTTCATCACATCTTGTCTTTATGTTTTCAGTCATGAGTTTCAAATATTCCAAAAAATCCAGAAATTAGAGTATGAGTTTCCAGAAGGATTTGATCCAGTTGCTAGAGATTTAGTAGAAAAGTTATTGGTAAGTTGAAGAAATCATTCCCATTCCTTTATTAAAGAAAAGTCTACATGAACACTTATATTTTTCTGTAATTATTTTGAACCTTTTACCTTACTCTAGACCAAAGGCCCATGTGAGCTTTTGCCAGCGCTGATTACTGTGAAAGTACTTTAATTGGTGGATACCATTTTTTGTAGATTAGGGAAGATACACAATGGATTCTTGAATCCATGGTTTTGAGGATTTCACTATACACGTCAATGTAAATCTCCTTTTTGTTGGGAACCAATTTCCGTGGTCTTCTTTGCCATTTGATAAGTTAACCACTTTCGCTAGATGCAATTAGATTTGTTATTAAAGAAATGACCCTTACAGCACATGCACAGATTAAGGTTACCAGAAGTCACATGCATACAAATTTATCTAGGTCGATTTTTTTTTTTGCAAGACAATAAATATATAGACACCTATTTTATGTATTTAATGCATTTTATGTGTGGATATCAAATGAAATTATACAGGAAAAGTACAATTTAGTAGAAATAATTCAAAGTTAAGGTATATTTCAACAGAAACAAAAATTTACAATGACGACAGCTCAAGCAGCTTTAAAGAGAAATAAATTCCATAGAAAGCATTGAAATTCATTAAAAAAGTGAGGTAATTCTTTCATTTTGTGCCTAATTTGGTTTTTTTTTTTTATGGGAACTGTAAAATCATTTTCTGAGCCATCCATTGTAAGTTTAAAAAAAAATCTTTGTGTTATTGGACATGTATATGATATAACATTACATAGGAACAAAAAAATATGTGGGATAAAATTTACCATGTGCCATCCATATCATTGGAACTGCCTCGTTTCTAAATGGACAGTCTCTTTGTTACTTTGTATATATGATTTTAGTTACTTTATGTTCTTTTTTGTGTATGTCTGTTTTCCATGTCTGATCTTTGTCCCTGGATTACATTCTTTTGATTACCCCTATAACCTTGGTTCCCTTGATTACTCTTAAGAAGTGCACTATTTTTTTGAAATTTTACTAGGTTTTGGAACCATCAGAAAGACTTGGTTGTGAAGAACTAGGGGGTATGGAGAAACTAAAGACTCATCCATTTTTTGAAGGCATAACATGGGAAAATTTATCAGAACAAAAACCTCCAGAGATATTACCGTATTTACCTGCCACTAAAGATAATCCTGATCAGTTATGGAGTCGGGTATGTTGTTTGTTATTATGTGTCTGAACTTGTCCCGATACAAAGTACCACTATTATATGGCAACAAGTCACTGAAAAGGCAATATTGTATTGTATAAGGTTTTCCTTTTTGGCTTAGTTATTGGTCCAAGACTAGTCATATTGGACTGGGGCACAATATTTTTTTTTTCAAAAGGCTACTAGGTTAGAGAAAATTGGTCTGGGCTGTTAAAGGAAATAAAAGCATTGTACTTTTTTGGTAAAGATCAAGTCCAATTGTAGTTTAGAGTAATATAAATCCAACCTTTTTTGGGTCATTTACTGACTATTCTTTAAATTTTCACCTGTACATTGAATTAGAAGATTTTAATTAGTTTATTTCTTATTTCTTTTCAGCCAGGCTTTGATGATAAAAGAATTGTAGAATTAATAACAAATAATGTAAATATGTAAGTATTGCAATATTTAGCAGCATTATATACCATGTTTTCAAAATTCTGAGGTGCTTATGGATTTTGTCCCCTGCCACTTCCTTTCTGCCTGATTCTTTCACACAAGTTTATTTCACTTTTGTGAATTATGAATTAATGTGAATTGTCAAAAATGATTACAATTCATTGTATAGTAAAGAAGATATTGTGTGAAAGTTTAGAGATGCAGTCTAGATTTCCCAAGATAATTATTGACGGACATTGACATGTATTTGCAAAACATATGCAATGACCTCGTTCTTTATTAGAATTAGAAATGTTTGTGTTATTGTCCATCATCATTTCAAATTGTTATAGTGGTTAACTTTTCTTCGAAATATGAAAATATTCCTTAATAAATAAATTTTCAATAAAGCTTTTGTTCAGTTTTTACATGTAAATGTAATACCATCTTTTATTTTGTTCTTTTTGTTTGCAAATGGTATGTAATTGTTTTTTTAGTTTAAATACATGAATGGAATCAATATGATCATGCTTAAGTTAAAATTACCTGTATATTTATATCAATTAATTTTGTAAGTATGGGTACTTGAATACTCATTAACATTCCTGTTAAAAGTAGACATTTGCAATGGAAAGGGACTTCTTAATTATGTATCTTTATTGTAGGCCTTATGACAAAGACCCTTATTTCGAAATTAACACTTTTTTTACAGAAGTTTGTCAGAGGATGAAAGAAAGAAAAAACTAGATGATCAGGAGAAAAATAATGTTTATCATAATTTAGTAGAAGGCAATCTCATACTTAAACAGGGTCTAGTAGATAAAAGAAAGGTGAGTTTTTGTTAAATGACGATACAGGCAATTAGTTTGACCCTTGTTTACATTGAAATATTATAAGTTTAAGTGACTTGTTTGTTTTACTTATGTTTTTTTACTTACAGACACGCCATGCATTCTACAAATAATTTTAAAGTTTTTCTTAACCCTTTACTTAAAAAAACCTAACCACTGAAACAAAATCAAATCTTATTGCAAAAAAAACTCCAGTGTAAATGGCTATTGTTGACAACTATGTCGCTCAAATTGATAAATTCCTGTAAATATTAACAATGGGTGTTCCTTGTTCTTGTAAGCACTATTTTGATTGGTCTTTATAAATCTTGGTCGTAAACTTTACTGATAATTGACAAGTAGTATAATGCTTATGTTCCTTTCAAGTAATAGTGCTTGTGTTTCCTTACAATATATGTAAGGTTCTTTCTTTTCTGATACTTTATAAATGTGAAAAGGTCCCTTGTTAACGTTATCAGGGATCGAAACTTTCTCAGATAGACTGGCCTGGAACTCATATATTGCTGAACGATTTTGTAACTTTTTGACATTTATGAGCATTTCCATACCCCACTCAACAAAGTTGCGAAGGGTATAATGTTTTTGACCCATCCGTCAGTCCATCATCAGTTTTCCAGACTTTTTATGTAAACATTTGCAGATATTGACATGATTTTTGGTATATAACTTCACCATGGTAAGTTACAGGTCAAGTTTAAGTTTCATTTAGCTCTGATGATTTTTACTGAAATTATGGACCTTGAACTTAGCAAAATACACAAAAATAACAGTTTTCCAGACTTTTTTCCTATACACTTGCAGATATTGACATGATTTTTGGTATATAAATTCACCATCATATGTTACTGGTTAAGGTTTCGTTTTGCTCTGATGATTTTTAACGAAATTATGGGCCTTGAACTTAGCAAAATTCACAAAAAAATAAGTATTCTGGACTTTTTTCTAAATGCTTGCAGATATTGACATGATTTTTGGGATATAACTTCTCCATGATAAGTTACAGGTCAAGTTTAACTTTCGTTCCGCTCAGATGATTTTTACCGAAATTACGGCCTTGAACTTAGCAAAATTCACAGAAATAACAGTTTTCCTGACCTTTTTTCTAACATTTGCAGATATTGACATGATTTTTAGTACAGAAATTCAACATGATAAGTTACAGGACAAGTTTGTAGTTAGTTCCGCTCCAATGATTTTTACCAAAATTACGGACCTTGAACTTGGCTAAATTCACAGAAATAACTGTTTTCAGACTTTTTTTTCTAAACACTTGCAGATTATGACATGATTTTTGGTATATAAGTTCACCATGATAAGTTACAGGTCAAGTGTACGTTTTGTTCCACTATGATAATATTTACTTTGGATTAACTAAAACTCAAAAGAAATCACAGTCTGGAGTTTGAAACCACCATTCTGAGTAACAGAATTTAGTTTGAAGATAAAGGTCTAAAGCCTAAAAAACACTCTTATTCCCTTTTTTATTGTGGTCCTTGTACATGTATTTCTCTTACAAAGAAATTTACTTGAGTATCCAACATGGGGACGCGTGGGGTATGTGAGCGCGCTGCATATTATTCTAGGGAAGTAACTTTAAATGTTGTCATTAAGTTTATTTGTTTTTTTTAATGAAGTATAATTTTAATGTGAGTTTTATTACTCTTACTCAATTGCGTGTCAATTCAGTTGCTCTGAAGTACAAAATTGTAAACATGTTAAGTGATGGCACCAAAGTGAAAAATGAGTGATGAATTGGTCATAACTACGACTGGTAATTAATATGAAATCATAATCTGGTATTTTTAATTACAAACAAAAGTTGTTACCTTTTGAATCTATTTCCAGTTTTTTTTATACGTAGGTCACACATTTTTATAGTCTTACTTTGTGCCACATGCAATAATATGTGTTACAACGTACCATACATGGGCATAAATTTGCATATAAAAATTCTTGATCTGATAAAGAACTTCTTGTTTATATATCTTAAAAGTTTAATTAAAGGTATATATTCATATTGGGATAAAACACTTACGGGTAATTTTATGTGACATAGCCATATTCCTAAATGGATTAAAGGCACTGATCAATTATCTTCGAACACCGGGTTGATTGACAGCTTTCAATTTATAGACATGTTTACTTCAAATTACAAATGAATTTAATCAATATTGTTATGTTGCCATTTGTATTGTTGATAATTTCCTGATTGGTCCCACCCACTCATGAAACGGTATCTCTGATTGGTTGGTTTTCCTGGAATGAAGATTGTTTAAGTTATGAATGAAGCAGTGAAGCAAAATTGTATACACTTGAGTTATTATTGCAGTAATAGTTATACTGGACATAGACTTAAGAAACACCTTTTTTTTTTCATTATTTACTAAGCAGAAAGATAAGCATATCACAAAGACATGACAAGCTGAATGTCTCTATTTCAGTTCAGCAGAAGTGTAACCTATTCTCAAAATCATTGGCAACTTTTGGCAAGATTACACTGGTGCAAATCAGCTTATAGAATGGTGAAAATTGGTCAAGTAAGCAGGCGGGCAGGGAAAATATTTTTGTAACATTTTTCTCAGCAACTATAAATCACAGCCACTAGAAATTTGGTAGGCAGCTTCAGTATGGGGTCCAATATTGTAGGATACAATATCAGGTCTGTCACACTTCTTCTTGTTTTCAGCAACCAGGCCATTTCTGTCTTCGACCCATGTTGCCTGTAATAAAGAGGTTACAGTGCTAATGATTATGATGATTGTGTCAATTTTCTAGGGTTTATTTGCAAGAAGAAGAATGTTGTTGTTAACAGAGGGACCACATCTATATTATGTTGATCCAGCTACAAAAGTTTTGAAAGGACAGATTCCATGGTAAGCCTTTTTTATACTTTTACTATGTCATTTATTTCATGTTTTGACCAAAAGAAGGAAATAACCCAAAACACTATAACAGGGGTCTTTACATTCTCTTTATATTTTTTTTAAAGAAAATGTCTGCAGATTAAAACAAGTTAAATGGTCTTATGATGTCCTTCAAATCAACCTTACAATAATTCTAACGAGTTGTCGTATCGATACTTATAATTTATGTCCATACTTAAGTAGAACATGATACTTCCGTAAAAAAAAATTTTTTAAATATTTTTATGTAATAGATTTTTTCATTGGTATGACATGATATTTTTATTGTTGTTTTTTTTTTCTTAGGTCAAAAGAATTGAGACCAGAGGCAAAGAACTTTAAAACATTTTTTATCCATACAGTAAGTTAGGATGCATGTAGTTCTTTGAAATAGTGTTTAGAATACAAATATGATTCAGAAAATTGAAAATCAATAAAATTGATGATGTACTTTCCAAATCTAAACTATATAAAAGGTTAAATTTACATGAAAAATAAATGCCAACAATCTTAAGTGTTTTACATAGTCACACTTTTCTACTAAGAAGCCATGAAACGCATAGTCTAATGGTCAATGCAACTGGCTTAATACATGTACAAACAACCAGAATCAGGAAAGCAGCTTTTCTAAGCATTCACTCTTCAGTCAAAACATCCTCTTAGCCAAACTAAAAAAACTGCTTGTTGAATTTAATGAACTTTATAGGACATTTGGGTACTATGTTGAATTGTTTCTCTGTGTATGAAGAATATTTATACCCCCTGCAAACAAAGATGATCCAGCTTTGGTATTTGCATGTCCAAAGTACAATAGAAGACTTTTGTTCACAGTATTTCTCAGTATTTCTAGTTGGCTTGTTTAAAAAATTTATATGCCCATTTTTTGTGAAAAAATTTAGTGAGGCAAATGTGTTGCGTTGCAAATTCCATTTGAAATGAAGTGTTGGTACATATAAAGGGAGCTTTAAAAAGTTTTTTCTTGTGTTGTAGTGTGAGAATGAATGCCTAGCAAAGTGTCTGATATTCTCTTTCAGCCTAATCGTACATATTATTTAGAAGACAAGAAACTAGGATCTCAAGAATGGGTTCAAAAGGTGACAGAAGTATGGAAAAGATACTATGGTGACAATAAACAAATTGATGGATCAAAAAATGGATAGCAATACTTGATGTATAGTATATTTATCAGCGATCATTCTGCCAGCATTAATATAGTGTTCATAGAGAATCCATCAGTTGTCATTTGCTTATTTAATATTTCATTTTATCATTGATTCATCTACCTGAATTTAAATGAGAAACTTTATAGTGATGTGTTCTGTATTTCTTAGCTTGAATAGACATGGTTAAAGTATATTATGATATGGGGGAGTTGTGAGTGGAATGAGATAAAAAAAAGTTAGTGGTCTGAATGTGTAACTCATAATGCTGAACTTTCCTGTTAGACACAATTCCTTCTTACAAAAAACTAGGACTTCACTGCTATATTTATCAACAGACCATTTTGTATGGCACCATTGAATTCTATCCATGTCTGAAACAGCATAATAGTATAAGAACATTGCTTCATTGTAATGCTTCTGCTTGTTAGAATGTGATACTTGTGTCAATTTGTTACTGTCTTTTAAACCATGCTGCTATACTCTACAGATCTTATCTACTAAGAAGCTATTAGACTTGTAGTCTATGGTCTTACTCAAATTAAGGGTTACATCTCCTTAGTCATCAGATTTATGTGTATGTTTATATGTATTTGAAATAGAAAATTAGCCAATCAAACATGTTACAGTACAAAAATTAGCCAATGAAAATGCTGGATTTTTTTAATCTTGTGTAAGCTTTTCATTTCATACCAATTGTTTATGTTGTTATTTAATGCACGATGAAATTGGAAACATTACTGGTAAACAATCTTTTGCTTTTAAGTGAAATTTCAATAAGATCACACAGTTTGATATTAGCCTAAAGAAACTATATATGCAATTCAAACCCTCAATTTTGTATCTTTATATTGGTACATGTATATGAAGTATTGAGCTGTAACTGGTCACAGTTTTTAATACCATTGTATGTGTATGACTATTAGATGATTACTATTACTGTTATTATAAATTATTGTATGTACTATTTGTTTGTTTCATCGATTTAATGGAATGTATATTAAACCATGGTGCAGCAATATTCTGTGATAATAAAACATAATTTCCAGCAAATTACTGAGTGCAGTTTGTTTTACAAGTGTTTTACAAAGCTTTGCTCCTGTTTAAACATGATTTTATATTTAATATATTAATTCTAAGAAAAAATGATACAAGTTAAAGATAAAGGGTTTATACAGTTTGTGTATTCTCTGTGAGAGTGATACATGTTTTGAATAAGATTCTGTTTGATTGTAACTGTTAGAAGAGTAAAGTAAAATATATGTATAGCAAGTAAAAGAATTCATCTGCAACCAAGACTGGTTCACTGCCTCATAATGCCCTCATTTAGGAGAGGCAAAATGATTCAAATTTCAGTAATTATCTGGTGATTTTGGTCATTTGTTGTCCAATTTATTCAGATCAATACTGAGGTTTTAATTATGAAGAAAAAAAGTTGACTGTTCTTCATTTTCTACATTAAGCAGCTATCCAATCTGTTTGATGTGCATATTATATCCCTGCCTTAAATGTCTGATGTGCAAATTATATCCTTGGCCAATATGTCTGATGTGCAAATTATATCCTTCGCCAATATGTCTGATGTGTAATTATATCCTTGGCCAATATGTCTGATGTGCAAATTATATTCTTCGCCAATATGTCTGATGTGTAATTATATCCCTGCCCAATATGTCTAAGAATCTAAGGGCAACAGTAACAAGTACTATCTTTTAAAAAGATAGCTGACGCAGTAAAAATTTTTTTACTTATAATTTTCGTCAGGAAATAACGCACAGGACACAATTTTAATTTCCTTTTTCGATCTCCACTAAGTTATCAATATTTGGCCAATCTAGAA
Organism: Perna viridis; assembly: GCA_037379345.1. NCBI lineage: Eukaryota > Metazoa > Mollusca > Bivalvia > Mytilida > Mytilidae > Perna > Perna viridis. The sequence continues at coordinate 22,602,432 of CM074514.1, read as the reverse complement.
ACAAAATTTTGATCAGGTGACTTGCGTTTCCATGGAAGAATGTCTTTAAGGTCAAAGGGCAAAAAGTGAAACTATACCGACTGTGTCGGAAAAAGAAACTACCAGTATATGTATCAGTATTGATTTTGAATGTTGCAGCTAATGTATACATGTAGATGTAATCAGCTGTCTGTTTAGTGATAATATGAGGAATCCAAATGAAAAAAATTACAAGTAAACGTTTTTGTCGTTTTAAGCTCACCTGGCCTTAAGGCTATGAGAACTATTGTCATCACATAAACTTTTTCAGACATCTTCTCAGAAACTACATGTACTTGGCCAATTGAAACGAAACTTGACATGATCGTTCCATAGGATATCCTGCACTGGTATATTAGTATAGCATTGTCGTCTTCCGTGTTGTTAGTGGTGGCAGCGTCATGTCCGTAGATACTTGGTTTTTGTGCAATAACTTGAGAATTAGACGGTTGATCTTTTATAACAAGATTACAAACCACAATAGAAGAATGATATTGATTTTTGGTTATAGCCCCAAACATTTTTGAATTGGGTACCAATAAGAGGCCTAAATCAAGTATTTCATAGAATTCAACTCTGTAACTCCTGTATAAGCTTAGGAATGTCTATGATATTTTCCACAGTATTCTATACTATAATGGTCAGACTTTGATTTTGGGGGTAAAGACTTGGACTTTAGAAATTAGGGGCAAGAAAACTAATTTATGTTTGGTCCTATTTCGAATTGTTTTTATTGGATTCCTTTTGAAAATCCCTGCCTGCAATTTTCAATGAGATTTTAGATATCTTTAAGGTTTTAGAGTAATAAGGGGTCAAAGGGACCACACCTCAAAAAATTGTTGATAGCAAAGCAACCATACAGCCTGCATATGACCATATTAGGCCCAAATAAAAAAAATCTTGGATCCTTATCCTCTCCCAACCCATTTTTTTTCACCCTGACTGAAAAAAAATTATTTTGATTTTTTTCCCAATTTAGGTCAATTTCTTTCAAATTGACAGCATTTTCACTTAAAAAAAAAATAATAAAATTTGCCCCCCTAATTTTGAAAAAAGTGTTAGATGACAATTAAGAAATTTTTTTTTATAATTGCATTATCAGTCTATAGTTGTGGCTTACTTATGCTGCTTAGAAAAGCCGCTTCCCTGATTCTGGTTGTTTGTATTAAGCCAGTTGCATTGTCAGTTGAAATGAATTCCTGCATTTTTGACATATACATGTAAATATAGCCTAGCCTTGCTGTGCGAGTGGTCTAGGGCGCTGGACTTTGTGCAAGCAGTGTTGCCATAGATGTCACAGCGGTATGAGTTTGAGTCTCAAGGAGAGAATGACCAAAAATTTACATTATCTTCCCTGTATCAATATAATGCAAACTTATAGAAGGGTCTGGAAAACTCCAAACGATGTCAGAACTGTCAAATTTGCGATGCAAATTTTTGGCCATTCCCTCCGCGGGACTAACTCGCACTGCTGTGACATCTATGGCAACATCGTCTGCACAAGGTCTAGCGCCCTAGACCACTCAACCAGCTAGGCTATATAAAAATATAGCTTTTGCTGGCCAGGTCATTCCTCCTCGTAGGATTAATCTAGGACTGTAACTTAGTACATGATGTATGGTAGTACGGGACAGTTCATCTAGGTGTTATTATTTAGGATAGAGGATCAAATTAATAATGAATTGTTCCAGATTCACATTTGCAAGTGTATTCAATACAATATAAGGTTGAGTGCTTTAAGTAGACACACCAACAATACTACTCAACTAGCATTTTGAGAGTATAGAATGCAAACTTCATTCATAATTTGTGAAAGAAAAAGAGCAAAAAGCTGAGTTTTGTAATTCCAAGGACCATTACTCAGCGGAAAAATGAAATAACTGGAAAAATATTTTAATTTTTTAAGGTTGTCATGTTAAAGCGATTCACAAATATCTATTGAACATCTGCTAGCATGATGAAACTGATTTGCCCGACTGAAAGCATCTCCTTAAACTGCATCTGAAGCGAAATATATTTTCAGAGTGGTATTCTGATGTAATGCACTCTATTACAGACCTGTGGGTGTAGTATGCTACAAACCCTGTATTCTAACACTATAGTGCCTTGTGCTATGTAACAGGGCAGGCAAAGATAAAGAGCAATTCAAATTATTGGTTCTGTAAATTTATTTGTTATAACAAATATAAAAATGTATAGACTCAGTCAACAATTTATAAATAGGATGGAATCAAAAGTCAATAAATAATGTCATAATTTTTTAACACCAGTTGAAGCACAATTCAACATTAAATGCTTGAATTTGAGGAAATCCTTCATTCTAATCTAGGTGAATGGCACATCAAAGTTGATGTTTTAGTTACATGTGAAATCTCAATCAAAAAACAAATTTCAATGTCTTGAATTCAAAATAGAATATTCTGATTTCCAATAGTCATATTTCTTCCAAAAATGCTTATTTCAAGTCAATTACTTATTCTTTCTTGCCGTCATCTTTTTCCTAAAAATAGAAGAAATACAATACATATAAATTTTGAAGACTAAAGAAAGTGAACTTAGCAAGCATATATACCCTCACATTCCTAATTATTTAAAGCATTCTTCATGTAAATACCTGTAAATACCTGAAAGGTAATATGAAACATACCTTGACTGTTATTTGTGGTACTGGTAAATACAAGTTAGTGTTAAAATTTGAAAAGTACTTTATCATTAAAACTAAAAGAGTGACTAAAAGGAAGGAGGACATAATGCCAAAATAAATGAAGGAACAATCATGACAATCACTATATTTGACTCTTGTCAGGCAGCAGTATGAAAAATAATCCACCTCATTAATTCATCTTATACAATGAAATATCATAGCTGTTGCATCTGTTACATCTTCGATGCTTGGATCAGATATTGTTCTTTAAAACAGGTTGATACAGTGACAGCATCAACTTGAGGACTAAAAACAATTATAATTATGTGTAGGAATGGACAAGTTAAGTAGCTGTCTTTGTAAGAATCATGCAAAATCTGAAAAATGTGATGCACCCTAAAAAAGGCTACATATTTTTATTTTTGTAATTAAGTTGTTTTATGGGCCTATGCTATAAAATGTGTAATTATTCATTCAAATCTGCCTGCTCTTAGAAGATAACCAACATTGAAAATCCAGTAAATTCTTTTGTATTTGAGCGTCATTTACAGAGTTATCTCCCTTAATTTTGAAATCTACAGTGCATTCTATATAATTTTTATCTCCTAAGAGCACGGGTTATATGAAAAACCACATGTTTGTTTCTGTTTACTATGACATTTCAAACAAAATATCAAAAATAAAAATATGTAGGCTTTTTACCCATAAATCACATTTTGCATGATCCTTAGCTGGAGTGCTACTTCTAAGTTCTTTTTATTGAATATGATTTTCTTAAAAAGTGATCTGGATGTCCATGCATCTTTCTTCAGTTATATTTTGTATCCTCTCTGCTGAAACCTCATTATGGTATTGAATGATTTTTATGGAACTCTCCAGGAAGGATCATATTAGGTAATTTATATACTTAAATTTGTAAAACTGAGATTTTCCTAAAATCCTTCAGTTTTTCCTTTAATTTCAAATTACAAGCTAGCTTATAGAAAGGATAGTCTTACTGTTCCTAATATTTATATGTAGTAGTTAACCTGTCAGAAAATTAAACTGAGTCCTTTTAAACTACCTAACTAAAATATTCTTTTAATATATGAATAAATGGCATTGTAGAAACGCATTTGTTCTATATTCTTTGAAATTAATTTTAACCTATTGGAAGACTTACAGGTTGTCCATTTGTTTTTTCTTCTCCCTCTTCCTCCTGAATAGGTGATTGCTGAAATAAAGTGAGTAATGTATTAAAACACTGATAAACTTAACAAAATCAGGTATAAGTAAGGAACTAACAGCAGATTGTTATCTTTCTTCTGGAAACAAGGATAAAAGTACATCATACCTACTACACTGAGCATTCCTTTCTGTCATCTTACAAAATCATAGACATATATATTTTCAATGAACTTGTAATGCTTAAAATGATGTAAAAACAGTATGTTTAAATTATTTTAAAAGACTTTTCGACATAAAAAAATTATAAGATAAGATTACTACCATTATTTGTATAAAATGGGAACTTTAGTTTTTTTAATATTATAAGAAAAAAATTGGTGACCAACAATTTTCTTTTTTAAATATGAAAGAATGTCAGTTTAGTGTTCTTCATATGAATTTAAAAGAAACTATATCTATCAGTTTTTATATAGTGAAATATATCAAAATAGTGAAATTCCCAGCAGGAATCCATATAAAAATTGCCATATTACGGCTTAATTTTCTTGACTATGGTGACTTATATTTTTTACAATAAAAGTCTAAAGTATGTTCATTCAGGGTCATCTCCTACAAAAACTAGGAGTATTTATCTGTTAGAAATATTAACAGGCTGAAAACATTAGATTCTTCATAAACTCACTTTTCCTTTGTCTGCCTTATCCATATCTCCTTTATTAGCTTGTCTTCTTTCATGTAACTTTTTCTCTTCTTCAATGATTTTGTAAAATTCTTGTTCAGCTTTGGTGTATAGGTCTTCTTCTTTGTACTCTTCGTCCTTTTCTTCCTCCTATTACAAAACACAAGTTAGAGCGTAAATGAAAGAAAATAGTTTATACATTTTATTAAGTCAGACCTGATTTTATGCAGTCAATTAACAAAACAGAAATTGGAATAATTGGAATTAAATATCCAGTAAAAATGAAATTATAACAGTTAATTTTGCATTTGAAAAAGTAGAATTCTGCTTTTCAGCGGAAGAAAATAAGGTTCATAAAGGGAAACATAGTCTCATAGGCCTTAAAACGCAGGCCATGAATAGCGATATAGGTCTGGTAAGAGTATACATTTAGGCAATAGTATCTATGATTTTAATTATTTTTCAATCAATTAAAAAGAATACAATTTTAACTTATCCTTTTTAAAGTAGCCTTTCTTGCATGGTAATGCTTTTGAAAGTTTTAGTAGGGAAAGTACCTTGTCTTTGTCAGCTGAACTCTTTGATCTTTCTTTCAACTTCATTTCTCTGTGTCTAGCATCAAGAATCTTTTCTCGTCTTGTTTCCCTCTCAAACATCTACAATGATATTGGAAAAAAAATAAAGAACATCTTACATGAAGTAAAATAAAAAGTTCAAATAAAATTACATTTCACCATTAACCTATTATATCATTCATCTCATGTGGTGTGTGAGATTTTAATATCAACATAAAGTATATGCCACTGCCTTTGAGAAATAGACAAGAACACAACTACATACCATATTTAAATACTTACTGCAGTAACTAAATTCTTTTCATTTCTTTGTAGTGTGTATAAACTGTCTGATAACTCTAACAGTGTTGTTGTTCCTGTGTGTGAACCACATGCTACCAGTCTACCATGCTCCTGTACACGTATACTATGGAGAGGCTCATCACAAACCTAAACACAAACAAGTCAATGCTGCTGTTATAATGTCATTCAAAAAAAGATAATAAAACAGCAAAATGAAACAGATTTAAAAAAAATAAATAAGTATGGCTAGTACAATAATGATAAAAAGTTTTAATAATTTTGAGATTGTCTGGTAAAAAACTTGTGTTAATAGAATAACTTTCCCAAAATAAATGTCCCACCCTATAAATTAGACCTAAATCGAGAGGAGGCAATAAAAGTTGACCTGTAAGCTGAGTGTTGGATCATTCTGTTTAAAGATAATATCCCAGACATCGAGTGTACCATCCATCTTGGTAATAAAGAACACAGAGGGCCTGAGAGGACTCCAACATCCATCTGTAAGGTATGATTGATACTGTCTGTAAAAGAAAAAGTGAAGAAAATCACATTATCTGTCAGACAGGGCATAATTACATTATAGACAGGGTATAATCAAAGCAATATATTCAACTGCAAATTCTACAAATGGCATAAATACATGTATCAAGGAAAATTTTCTGGTGATTACTAACTATATTTGATTATTCTGAATTGTCTATATCATTAAAGATATTCTTACTTTGTCCACATGATAGAGGATTCTCTAATATCTTCTGACCAGATCTAAAAATAAATATATGATCAAAAATATTATGAAATATATCTTACCAAGTTCAAATAACTCTATTTCTGTTTTATATATATAAATATAAATAAAATGCTTCACATAGGATTTTAAACACAAGAGATCCTTAATAAATATGTTCACATGTAATTTGTTTCCATTTAGGATGTCTATGAAGAAAAATAAAAGATTTCTTTTACATTTGCCTGTAATAATCTTAACTAGAAACTCAAGTCAACTTTATCCATAAGTAAAACTTGCCCTTGCTTTCCAATCTCCAACACTAAGGAAGTTTTTAGGAAAGAATGGATTACGTTGTAATGAGTATACAGGCCCTAAATGTCCATTATATTGTGCTACGATCTTCTCTGCTGGTGTTTTGGCTTTTCTGTTACATGACATTATAGTTCCTTGTTCACATCCCACCATGAATTTTGTTGGCTAAAAAAAGAGATTATTTTTTGATAACATAGACATGCAAAAATAACAAATATTGGGTTTTGAAGGTGTACAAAATTAAACTATCCTAGGTCTACTGATTATCTACAGAGATTTTTTTAAATGAAAGAAAACCAAAAAAATGTAGAGGATAATATTCCCTAGAATACCATATGCTTTCAACACATTCAGGAAAAAAGTTCTACTATTAATAATATAAATGAAATAACTGTGTACTCCAATAATGTTGATGTATTCAATACAATACCATTGTGGGTTCATATTCTAATGACATAGCTCCCATTGCTTTTGTAGGATCTTGTTTCTTTGTTGGGTCAAGGTAGAGTTTTTCTGTAGGTTCTCCCATTTTCCGGATGTCCCACCATAAAACCTGACCATCTGATGAAGCAGAGAAACATTCTGTTCCAGTTTTTGATTGGATCCAGATAGTTTTATAAGCTGGATCTCTGTGACTTTGTTCTATTGGTGATAACTCTACTGGTTGTGAACCCTTTCTTGTGTCCCAATAAGCTGAAATGTACTCGATGAAATTAATGATGGAGTTCAATCTCTTTTGGTATATATATAGTTTATTTAATAACAATTTAGAGAAGAAACATTTCATTCTACCATGGACTTGACTTTTTATGAGCAACTTGGAGGGTGTTTCTAGAAAAGAAGAGGACGCTTACCTTACCAGTGCACTTGGTCCATGCTCCGTTTTTAGTGGAGTCCAAGTTGCTCATTTACTTTTGTTACTTTGTATGTATTATTTCAGTTACTTTATGTTCTTTGTCATGTTTGTCTGTTTTCCATGTCTGGTCTTTACTCCTGGATTACATACTTTTGATTTCCACTAGAATCTTGGTTCCCTAAATTATTCTTTCTAGCTTTACAATTTTAGCACATTTATTTATTTACTGTATAAAAAAAGCAAGAAACCATTGGTAATGGTGCCAAGTATCTAAACATAAATTATACAGTTATTGTTGTATATGGTAATGTTGTATTTTAGTTGTGATTGTGTTCTTTCTGTCTTGAAAATATTAACGATACAAAAACTTTGCAAAAAAAAAATGAACAAACAAAAAATTGTAATTAAGTTATGTGAAGCTTTTATTATTTTAATAGCTTGAAGTTCTAGTTTTTTAAGTTTTAATAGTCGAAACCATTGACTTTACAATTAATTGATACATGCATTCTTTGTTACAACAGAACTTACCTATCTGACCATTGTAGCAACCACCAAGGAGAATGTGAGAATCTTTTGGATTGTATTCAAGACATACTAATGGAGAAACTGGTTTTAACACCATTTCTGGTTTGTTTGGATTTTCTGAAATAGGAGAAAGGGGTCTTGTGTAAAATTATTACACTTTGCAAACTTACTGTCATTACTGTAAAAACAGTAAAAGTCATGACAGACTACTATTGTGTTAAGGTACAACTGCATAATACAACACTTAACAAATATGCACAGTACAGCCCATAGTACTATAAATGTAAGACACACAATTTCCATTATAAACAGCCATGAATTTTACTAAATGCACAGTAATTATATCACTAAACTCATTTTTGACAATAAAAATATGTTAGCTAAATTGAGTTAAATAGTTTTTTGATACAAGTTACTAACTATTGATAAAAAAAAAAATATTCAATAAATTTCGCCTTCATTTTTTAATGTGATCATGTTTGATTTATCTCTAGTACTAGTTATGACATTTTCCAAACATTACTTATCACTAAACTTAAAACATTCTGATCTCCCATGTCAAATAAAATTAAAGTTTCTGTCAATTTTCTTACCAACATCCCAAATGTAAGATTCCATGCTGGTGTCAGGTGTAGATCCCTGGAATTCTAAGTTACAATATGCTACAGCCAGTTTCTTTGGTCCATCAGGGAACCATGAAATGTGTGTTGCTGTTCTCTTTATTTCATTTGGATCTCTGAAAGCATACATAAGGTTTTTTTTTAATTAAAGTTTCATTACAGCAAAATACAATAAAATTTTCAATCATAAAAGGTAGGTTTGTATGAGTTTCACTATATTTAGTACCGAAAAAAAATATAATTAACAATAATTTTAGGAATGGGAATTTCAAATTACTGTTCACATTACTTCTTACATTATCAGTCTCTATAGTGATACATGTAGTTTCATGAAAATTTAGTTCTTACCAGCTAATAAAAGTTAAGTCTCCTGGTACAATGAGTGTGTCAACATCTATCAAACTATATAACTGTTTTTGTGCATTAAAATATACATTCTACTTCTAATTTAATTCATGTCATCATTGATCAAGATAAATGCTCCATGTCCCGTCTCCCCATTTTTCTTACCAATAACTTTAACCTTTTGATCAACTTATATCAAAATCTTCAATCCTTAAAATTTACTTTCAATTCTATGACAATGTGGACGAAACAAAATTTCCTAGGGATGACAGAAAGCTGAATTATATATATATCTTACCTAAATACATTTATTGTCTTTGCTGATGGGGTTTCATCAACCAAATCAAAATCAGCATCTCCAAAATATTCTTCATATATGTCAATTGCATTATTTTGTTTGATTCTACTTTCCATGATCTATAATGAGAAGAAAAGTTATTTCCATAGACATCTTAAATTGCTTTGTTGAACTCAGAATTCTTAATAACACAAATACTTTTCACTGATTTATATAATTTTGCTGAAACTATCACATTAAAGAATTTCAAAATAGCTCAATCAAAATTGAACAAAAGAAAAAGAAACATACAAAAAGCAAAGGTCACTTACAGTTCCCAGCTGTTGAATGGTGTTAATGTACATTTCATCTTTTTCTACTTTCTTTCTGTATCTTGTAACTTGTTCTACTTCAGCAGGATTTACATCTTTTGGCCAGCCTCCTTCTGTGTGGTTTATTCCCCTTGACCCAGTTTCAAATCTTTCTGTATTAACCTTAAAATCAAAATTGACCATCATAGCTAAATATGTCAATATATGTCTTCAGGCAGAAAACTATGATAGACTGACTGCATTTTTCTTAAACCAGTTTTGGATGTTCACTTAATAAAACCCTGACAAATATGCATAGGTGATTATATTACATTATGAAACTTTGTCATAAAACAAACCAGATTAATTATTAATTCTGGGTCTAACTGTTATTAGGAACAAGTGTTTAAAATAAAAGTGGAAATTATATGATACCTGAGATAGTAAAGGAAAATATTTCTGATAAAAAAAAATTGAACAAACCTCATGTTCTGACATTTCCTGGACACATTGTAAACCAATGTCTACTGGGTTTCTTTCAATATATTCTTGAGCTATTGATGGGTTTGGTGCAATGTCTACATGTAATTCTGCAGGTCTGTCAGAAAAGTTACACTGTCGTCCGAATTCGGACCTTTTCTTCGTATACACATACTGTATCTCCATTTTGTTCTACCAGTTACTGTGTAAAAATAACAAACACATATTAAATGAAATAATAAAAAAAACTACAATACATGTTCTAATGTATTATTAACTTATAGAGAAATTGTCCTAAAGAAATAAACAATGATAATTCATGCATTTGCCAAACTAGATGTTTATTAGGAAACAACAAAAAAATTGGGTATGGAAATTTACTTGCAGGTAAAACTATTCTGTAACCAATACTATCACTCTTCACTTTTAATTATTTCAAAATTAAAATACTTCCACTAGATTTTTTTTACATTTCTTTTCAAGTTTCAAGATATAAATCCACAAACTGTGCTCTCATATAATAAATCATCATCCTATTTAATTGAGAAATGAAATTTTAGTGAGCACAATGGCAACAATGGTGTGTGTGTTTCATGAAAGTAGCATTTTTATATCTATACCAACACATACTCAACTTGCATATTATCAGTGATCACTTATATACAAAAATCAAGTCAGTTATTGTAGTGATTGACAGTTGTATAAACATTGACATCTGTAGCAAGGTTTAGGCTACTTTGACTTTTCAAAGGTACCAGAGTTATAGTGCATATTTCTATTCAATCAGTCCTTGGTATTTTGATACAGTATCTAATCAGTCGCTGGAATTTTTTATCATAGTCTTCCAATGACAGTTTAGATTATTATTTATGCTGTCATTCAGTAAGATGGTTTCATGTTTTGCTTGTGAGGGATGGAGTTGTTAGTTCTCAAATAACATTTTACTTAGTTGATAATGATAATGCACCACTACTTCATAATTTATTACATAAAGCTGGTGTCTCAACCAAAAAATATATGTACACATTCTGGGTCTCACCATAGTTTTTGCAAAACAAAAATTGAAATTGTGCATCATTACATGTTCTTGTAACACTGGGGACCAGGGATATTGTGGCAACAGAGTGGATATTGCTGTCTCTGTTGACGCTCCATCCCTACCAACGGCAGCAGATTTTTAATAATGAAGTAACATCACATTTCTAGCAACTTATGTTCTATTACTAAATTTATTTGTTATCAAATTATTACTGGGGAAATGCAATCAAATTGCAATTAGAATATTCGAAATGCACACTACGTGGAAAGTATCCTGATATGGCTTGGAAACGGTGCTTTTGTCAGTTTGGAATGTTGATAGTTGCATTGCCATTGGGTTGTAAAATATTCAAATGGTTCGGGTTTTAAAAAGTTGCTAGTGTGCATTCAGCTTCTATATTGTACTCTTGGTGTTATAATTGAATGTTAAATTTCACTCGTTACCTCTATTTGCTGTTGATCACTTTATTTTGTCATGTGTTTACTCCTCTGTTCTTTCCAGGAGCCAGAAAACTGTTGTCATTAGTTACTTGAAAGCTGACATGCTCGAACGTAACTTCCGCTTCATTCGAAAATGCTATAAAAAATAGATTTATAGTTGCGATTCAAATATCGAAAATTCAAATTTTATATTAAAAATATAATGATGCCATTAATTCTACAGTATTTGTCAAATAAACAATTGAATATTTTTTTATGATTCCCTTCTTATTTTCTTGTTCATGTTTCTTCATATCGTTTGTACATGAAAACTCAGTGTGTTCGTTCCAGCAATGTATTAGATTTCGAAAAGTCGAGATCACTTGTCAACAAATATGGCGCTGTCCAGTGTCGAAAACTTGTATTTTCAGGCTAGGTATTTTATACTATGACAGCAAATTTCCCTTTCCGAAAATACAAACTTTCTTGCAAATTTTCTCAAAAGACATAACATTTAGAGATGACACTTTCTATTATCGAAAACTTTATACTAAAGTCTAAACATCATATGATCAAGTCAGGTAACCTAAATCCTCTTTGCAGTCGTGCAATATATTCCCTTTCAACAAAGTTAATTGTATCGCTATTAACATAAAATTAATCATAATGAATGAAACTTTTATTGTTTTCCTCATCTGGGAAGAAGGGGGCAAAGAGATTCCGGTGTCTGAGTACATGTATGTACTATATTATATATCATATATTATTGGCCTGCATACATGAAGTCACTCTTGTCATTTTGCTCCGAATGACCCCAGAGTTGTCTCCAAGTAACCTTTTGATGTCATTGAATCGATGTAATTTCAAATTGTGACATCATTAATCTTTAAGTTGAAGGAGAATTCAGTATGAAAACTACAGGAAAATGTATTATTTTTGTCAATGGTGTTGACGAATTTCACAGGAATGGGAATTTGGCACTTCATCTTTATTTAGCAGCAACGATTAGTGGGGGACATGGCTATGCATTTTCGTTGGATTGACAATGGAAATCCCTGGTACAGTCAGTATTGGAATATCTCTCACTGCTTTTGAATAACAAGGGGTCAAGAGCCCAAAAACATCATTTATAGAAAGACTATTTTCAAAATTTTTCATTTGATTCTAATGATTTTTTGGAAAATTGTTCTGCTTAATGAGGGCTTTCAAGATATTGTACAGTAGTTGTGTCCATAATGAACTGTATTAAGTCCTTACCTTATGTTAAAGTGTTCACACTTGCTCCAAGTGAACAAAGTTTGACTGGCTTCAGTTATACAATGCTACACTTGGCAAAGCCTTATACACATGTTATTTATATATTTTGTCTGGTGTGAAAATAAAGGGTCTTACACAGGCTGCACAGCATTCAGCATTAACTTATTTTTAACACTGCTGCATGCATATACATGTATGTCAGACAAAGTTGGTGAAAAAAAACAAGTCACATAGTATTTGCTTAATTGATTTAGCTAAAAAGAGAGATTTTAATTGTAAGAACACTGAAATATTTAAGATATTTAATGTATCAACTATTATTTGAATAAAGAACAAAAAAAAATAATGAATAATGACAAAAAAAATTATAAATTTTTATCGACTAGTATTGACCAGCATCAACCACTTTGGGAGTATTGACCAGGATGTTTAAAACTATTGGTAAAAACCAGGTGGTTTAACCTTGATGTTAGAAATATCATCCCATGTTCTAATTTTTACCACTATATATATCAGGGTTTTTTTCCACAATTTTGAAAGCTTTTGTCACTTTCCCATGAGAAAATGAGGAGCATTTTAATGGTATATTTTTTAAAGTAGTATTTGCATCTGACATGATATTTCATTATCATCTGCTATTTACAACACTGTGTAAAGACATGAAATAAAACTTAAATGTACATTGCATATGAATAAAGCACATTTTTTTTCCACTATCATGCAAGCATGTTTTCGAGACAATCCCTTACCTAAGAATTAATTAAAAAAAACTCTCCAGCCTTTAAGAATTATCAACAATAGAAATCCCTTTACACTCATATACTTTAATCCGGGACATATACATCCGTGGCTTAATTTTAAATGTCTTTAATAATAATATAAAAAATATGCTGTTTTCTACAAGGCCACCCTTTGTAGAAACACAAAAATATATCTATCTTAGTGTAGATATAGATATGAACTGCCTTAACATGCTTCAGTACTACATGCATTGGACAGATATAAATATTTTCAAATAGGTATTTCCCCTGTGGTACCTCATTAGATCTATTTTTAGCACAATATCAACTGTGCTTTTGGGATCAGGACCATGCAAGTTAATGACAAATTTATTTCATAATTTCACAGTTATATTAAGTATTGGTCCAGGGGAGTTCATCGATTTGATAAATGATATTTTCAAGATTGTAAATATTGCCGACATGCAACTACAAAATACAAAAGTGTAGTGACCAAATTACCCACATTTGGTTTACACAGCCTCTCAATTGCAAGTTTGATGTATAAAAATAAATGATAAATAACTTTTATGTCATTTTTGATACAAAGTTAACGAGAAGTAAAGGAATTTTTCCAACAGAAATTTTTACCAGCATTACTTTATAGACCTTAAAGTCACACTTCAGTGGTCAAGAGATCAATATTTACCCCAAGTGCCTGATTAGTGTAATTGGTGAATTAGGTTATTGTTAACACAAAATACTGACACAAATTGTCCCTTACCCCACTCAACCAATGTTGGGCTTACAGTTCTTAATGTTTTTTTTTGTACTTTCAAAGAATTCAGGTGATGAAATGAGACAAGATTATTTTCGTCAGTCTGAAAAGTCTTTTGTCAATGACGAAAATGATGAGTGCTAGAAAAATCACTGCTATATAGCAATGTCTTATACATTTACTTACATAGTTCTGTAGCATAAACCAAGGATTTTATGTTTATGCATGTTTTCATCAAATATTTTTATTATTTGTTTGTACTCAAATTTCAAGGTTTTAGGTGACAAATAAATAATTGGGATTGATTTTTCATATGATAGGGACATAACTTTTTATAAGTTTAAACTGGTTTGGACCTGGCTTGTCAATAAACTGCTAGAAATCTTTTGTGTAATTTATATTCAGTTTCTTTATTTCCATTGTAATGCTGACTCAGACCTTCTTGAACTGACTTTTAGGTGTGTTTAATTGTGTAATACTTTTCCCACAGTGGCCAAATTTAAAAGGGGAGAGTTGAGATCATACTAAAGTTCTTTATCTGGCCACATTTTTTGCACCTGTCCCAAGTCAGAAATTTCTTGCCTCTGTATGTCTTGTTTCGTTTTCACCTTTATTTTTTATGTTCCTTGAGTATATAGGGGCAACTCTTTCACTGTACCTGTGTATAATGATGTTTTATGGCCAGCTGCAGCCTGCCCTGTGGAGTGAGGATTTCTCTCATTCATTGAAGACCAGTGGGAGGCCTTGGACTGACATTTTCATCCTGGTGGGGTTGTTTTCTCTTTGAAATATACACCATACCTATTCTCGTTATATTTCTAAAAGTTACTTATAATGTTTGTTTGCATGTTTCAGGGCTAGCTGGTTGAAAGAAGCCATACTATTTTATGTGTATACTAAACTTGAACGGGTAATATAGTTTTTGTCATGGTATTATAACCATGTTTTCTGAACAAACAAATGTTCACAGAAACAAAACCTCCTGTGTAGGTCCAAGTGTCAAAAGAATAGGCCAACAGTAGGGCTAAGCTTGTCGTAAAAGGCAACTTAATACTGTTGAAACCTGGCTGGGGGCTAGGGCGCTCTGCCCAGAGCAACTGGGTTGTGTGCCTCAGGTGGTGGAATTGGGTACCCCCGGCATGTTACATGCTGGGGTCGTCATGTCATAATATGGAAAACCTGACTGCATATCATAGTGGTGCAATGTGTTGGGAAAGATGGCACATTCCTTGCACGTTGGAGAACCCTTCTATGGTGTTCTCTCATACTGGGAACCATTGGGCTCCGCCACAGGAGGCTAAATTGCCCAACCCTACCCACCTCTCCCTATTTCCAGTGGCAATCAAAATTTGTCAACCCCATTAACCTTATCTTCTTTCCCATTTTCCAATTCATCATCATTTCATGTTCATCACCTGGATATAGCTGAAATATTGCTGCCCGGCCGTTTAACCCCAACAATCAATCAATTACATGTATTCAGAAACAAAGCAAAAATTTGATGCAGGTTTTCAGTTGAGAGAAGGAGGAGAATGGGATCAAAAACAGTATATATATATACTTTTTTATATCTATATACTTGATATTTATCAATGTCATTTCAATTTGCATAATATTACAGAGATACATCTCAAGAGGAAATTGACAAAATATGTGATGGTATATTGGAGACTTTATATGATCCAGAAAAAGCAAATGAGTGTATGACACAACTCAGAAAGTTATATCTTATTATTCATGCATCATCATCACAACCATAGTAAGTATTATTAAGTTTTAGTTGTTTGTGGTATGTAAATATGTTGAATAATGTTACTGTTGACAATATGGCAAACCTAGGGGTGAATCACATTGTGTTAAAAGCAAATGAATTATTTCTTAACAGGTATACCCATTTAGGCATATTATGGGTTAATTTGGGATTTTTTTAGTATTTGTTGTGCTAATAAATGGTTTTGTATTTTTAACGTCATCATGAACTCATGGATCATTACGGTGTATCCATGAAAACTGATTTGTTCAGGGTGTCATAGTTTTCCTTTCCTCTTTCATCTACCCTGGACTTGACTTTTTTATGAGCAACTCGGCAGGTGTTTCTAGAAAAGCAGAGGTGCTTATCCTACCGATGCACCTGGTCCATGCTCCCAGTTTTTAGTGGAGTCTGAGTTGCTCATTTGCTTTTGTTACTTTGTATGTATGATTTTAGTTACTTTATGTTCTTTGTTGTGTATGTCTGTATTCCATGTCTGGTTTTGGTCCCTGGATTACATTCTTTTGATTACTGCTATAACCTTGGTTCCTTTGATTACTCTTTAACAAAATATTAAGATATTCTTTTCTGAACTCCTTTGCAATAAGTCTTTTGAAAACATCCAATAAGCCAGGAGAAGTCCACTTTACTTGTACATGTCTGTATGCTCCACAGTTATTATAGAAGAGAAACCCCTCATAATAATATATAGAAATTTGTTGTTATCAATAAATACTAATTACTACAGTTAATATCATTGCACAAATTACATTTCTGTAAAACTCTCTTGCTGATTTTTTTAAAACTTTAAATTCTATTCCCAATTATAGACTATTAGTACCAGTACATGTATATCTTTTCCCTTGTATAAAGTTATGTTTTCCCTGTATGCTTTTTTTTTCTGTTTTCAGCTTGGCTAAAAATCTAATAAGAACAATGGTCAATATGGTAGAATCAATGGACCCTGGTAAAACCAAGGAATGTTTGTTGTGTCAGAAAATACTGTCTGAAATACTACCATGTGACACGAAGGATTTGGGCATTGAAACACAGAATGATCCTAAACTTGCTGCTAACCGAGCATTGATTTATTTTTTTCAGGTGAACTTTCATACAATACTTTAATTAGCAATGAAAGAAACATCTCATGAACAAGTGGACACTATAGCATCTGCAGTTCACACTTCACACAATAAATGTTTCTTTCTATTGATGTGAGTCTCTTTTCCATTTTATGAATTTCAGATTTATGTTTTTGAGATTTTGGACTTTATTCATACAAAGTTGGCAAATCCTTTGTTTTACTGTAACTCAAAAACTCTTCCTGCAATTCCATAAATTTTTTGATGAATTGTTTATTTATATTGGTGAAAGTTCCCTTTTTTTTTTTTTTTTTTAATTTTCTTTGTTAAGCTATAAGATATTCATAAAAGAGTTGGATTTCTCATATTTGGGCAATGTTTTGAAAGTGCTTCAAGCAAATTTCCTGAAACTTTTTAATAATTGTTTACATCTATAAATGTACGCTCCCTTTTGATTTTTACCTCAGAATATACATTTTTAAATTATGGGACTTTATTCTTACAAATATGGAACAATTTCTGTTTTGATACCATTAATCAAAGACACTTTCACCAATTCCTAAGGAATTGTGAATTATTTATCTCCGATGATTGAAGCTTCATTTAGGTTTTTATTTATCATACTCTCCAGAAGAAATTTTGGGGTATGTAGAAATCTAATTGTCTGTCCCTTTGTTTGTCTGTCCATGTAATATTTTATAAGTATTACTGCAAGTACATTTTGATTTTATTTTACCACTTCCACTTGTGTCATTATCCTGTGTCAAACATTAAATCACAATCAAAACTCAGAGCTTTATAAGGTTTGAGTGTTTTGTCCTTAGTTGCCCCAAATGTTTATGGTCGACCTCTGTCGGAGTATCTATGTGTTCCCCCACCCACTTGACATTTTATTAACTCTACTTATTGATCATAAATTATATCATAAAAATAAAATAAACTAATTAACTCAATGATTAGTACAATAATATTCTTGAACCCATTTAAAAAAAAACTTCATAGGATTATCTTATTTAATTTCAAAGTAACTTTTTGTACTTTACAGGGAAACAAGGATGGATGTTGGACAGATTTAATACCAAAAATAGAAAAGTGAGTATTGTCTCTAATAGTTAATAAATGTCATGTATACACAATTCTTTATAAGTATTTCCCCATATGATACAGACTTCTAAATATACCCAGCATAACATTTTCCTCCCAGAACAAATTTTACAGAGTGTAAAATGCTTTTAAGCCATCTGTCAGTCAGTCCTACTCTTGTAATCATTTCTTTTCTTTAAACACAATAATTTGATTGGTTAAATTATCTTGTTTACTTTTTGTAATTAATCTTACTTGATTTAAAACATTTTATTCATTTTGATTCTCTTTTGTAGAGAAGTATATGAATTGAGTTGTTTTAACTTGTTAATTTTATGTCTGTACAGTAAACTATACCCTTTCTATTCAGTTACTCTTTGTCTAAAAACTATGCTGTGTCAAATATTTAATAAACGTCAAACTCATTTTCTGAATATAGCTGAAATATTGCTGCTCGGAAGTTAAACCCCAACAAACAAACAAACAAACATTTTGTGTAATGTGTAGATGTAATGACTATACTTGCTCTCAATGTTCAGGATTTAACATGTGGGGTTGTTTCAGGCTGTGCCTGCAAAACATTATATTTATCGGTAAAAGTACATTTCTTAAATGAGTAGATAAACCCAGTCTGAAATATTTTAAGTGTTGTAGTTAGCAAAGTGAAGTGTATTTTTATTCAAGTCAAAATGTAATAAATATGCTTTTTAAAAAATATTTTAACCAAATATGGAATTAACATGTTTTTTTTTTAACCAGATGGCTGTCCTCTCAAAGCATTGACTTTAACATGCAGAGCAAACTGTTATTTTTTCTGATAGCCATTTCCCAAACTTTTACATGTATAGAAATTAATATTGGTAAGTTGCTTATGAATCTTTGAAATACAAGTTATGTATTATGATACCATAAAAGGTATGCAATACTACCATATCTTCTTGTCATAATTCAAATAGATTGCTCTTAGATCTTTGCTGATGATAACCATCAGAATATACTTTATAAAGAAAAAGGGTATGATATGAGAAAGATGCAGGATGGTTTAATTATACCCAATATATATTTGAGGGTGATTCTTTTCCCAAGGTGATTGGGTTATACTTACTTCTCCATGTTTGAGGGGGTGATTTTTCCAGGGCGATTTAGTTATACCCACATCATATTTGAGGGTGATTCGTTCATACTCACTTCATGTTTGGGGATGATTTGTTAATACACACTTAATGTTTAAGGGTGATTTTCTTCAAGATGGTCTGGTATACCTATATCTCTACGTATATTTGATGTTTTCTTTTCCAGGACATGTGGAATATGTGAATTCTTATCTATGTGATGTATTGTCAAAAGCCAGTATGAAACAAGCTCCAAATCCATACACAATTAATCCTTTTAAAAAAGAGCAGACTCTAGTTACAGAAATAGATGGTACTCCAAGTAGAAATTTTTTTACTGTTCTTAATATAGGTATGTAGGAAGTCTTTTTTTTATTTAAAGGAGACATGACATAAAATCTTTATTTGTCATTTTTTTTTGTTTAATAGGTTTGGAATACTGATTAAATATGAAGGCACTACCTCTTTGAGTTTTAAGTGTAAGTGTTTGTAAGAATCAGGCAAAATGGGAAAAATCAGAAACATGCATGTTATAACTTCTCCAATCTGATGATGATACATCACTCTAGGATGCTTTATCTATTTGAAAAGAGTTATTTGATCTCTCCATTGCTGGATTAGCTCTGAAATTTTTCAATAGAATGTAAGAAAAATGAGCTATCTGCTTTTGAAATATTCATTTTCAGTGCATTTCAATGAAATTATAACTCAGCACCAGCATGGTATGGTAAATATTGTCTTTATTCCTTGATTTGGTTGTTGTAAATAGTCAAATTACCCTATCAGAATGGTGGGTTTTTTTCATACCACATTTCATCTGCTGCCTGATTCTTACAGAGACTGACACTTAAACAACATTTGATTGAACATAATGTGGTTACCCAAGTGGTACAAATTTTGATTAGCCATGTGGACATATGTTGTCTTGGTCCTCAATTTTCAGATTGGTTGATTCTAATGCATAGGTCTATCTGTATAACTGGTATTGCATGTATTCTTCAATGGTGAGCTGAGATATTGAAATTCTCAGTTTTCCTAGCTACTGTAGTTCTTAATAAAATTAACATTTTTACCACCAATCCAAAAAAAATTTCATTTGTCCTTATAATCCAGGACTTCAGTTCAGTAAACAAAAACGAATAACCAGATTATCTGATTTTTAAAAAAATAAAGCACTGCCAAATTGACATAAATGCACGAAATACACATGTGCTAACTAAAATTTGATGAAATGTTCACAAGAGCTGTACAAAAAGCTGTCTACTTCAGAAATTAAGTGGATTCCTGCGGTACAATAGTCTTGAAAATATTTGGGACATAAAAGTGGATGTCCAGGATCTGAATTATTACATTGCCATGAAAACACACACATATTAGAGGGGGTAGTGCACCATTTGTTGTTTTCAAGTTGAAAATAGAAATTGGATATTTTACATTTAATGGTAAAGAATGGTTAAATAAAATTACAAAATTTGGTTTGTGGTGTACTAATTTTTGCCCTTTTCACAATGGACAGACTCCAATATTGATATTTAACACTATTAAACATACTGTGAACAATGGATACCCATGGATATGAGAACAATGATACCCATGGATATGAGAACAATGATACCCATGGATATGAGAACAATGATACCCATGGATATGAGAACAATGATACCCATGGATATGTTAACAATGATACCCATGGATATGAGAACAATGATACCCATGGATATGTGAACAATGATACCCATGGATATGTGAACAATGATACCCATGGATATGAGAACAGTGATACCCATGGATATGTGAACAATGATACCCATGGATATGAGAACAATGATACCCATGGATATGTTAACAATGATACCCATGGATATGAGAACAATGATACCCATGGATATGAGAACAATGATACCCATGGATATGAGAACAATGATACCCATGGATATGTTAACAATGATACCCATGGATATGAGAACAATGATACCCATGGATATGTTAACAATGATACCCATGGATATGAGAACAATGATACCCATGGATATGTGAACAATGATACCCATGGATATGTTAACAATGATACCCATGGATATGAGAACAATGATACCCATGGATATGTTCATTTAACAGAATCTGCTGAAATTAGCAACATTGAATAGAAATAGTATGTTTACAGTATATGGTCTTGATATTTACCGATGTATTATTTAATTGAATTAAGATTAATACCTATTAACGTGCAGAATGCAACCAAAACTTGAAATAACCCTTTTGTTTTGCTTTATTTAATTAAAATGGTATCTTACTTTCATGGTTTAACTTCTTTATTTAATAAAAATGCCTTACTTTTTAGGACAATACTACACAGAGGACCAAATGATGAATATTCATAGTTTTTCTACATTATATAAATGGATTTCTAACTGCCATGGAGGAATCAGTGGGAGTGAGTCAAAGATTTTCCACAACTTGGTGGAGAAAACAATTGACTACTGCTTCAGGATTCTTGACCAGTGTGATAGAAGTTAGTATTTTTTGGGAGTAATCTTGTAGGATATATTTGGGAGTATATATTTGGTTTCTGATATACATTCCAACAAACAAAATATAATCAGATTTGATTGATTACAAGTTGTTTGTATGTTGGGAATATTAACAATCTGCCATCCTGAGATAAAGTTGAAGTAGTAAATTTACATGCCATTGAATAAGTGTTAATAAGCAGGTGACTTTATCTTTCAGTTAATGTCTCTCATATGCCATATCGTATGTAGCATTTTTTTACCTTTTTTCCTATTTCAGAACCCAAAGTGCTTACCGATGTTGATCTTCAGAATTGTGTAAGTTAATTTTACTGATATATCAGGGCCCTTACTTGACATACGTATGAGGCTCGGACCCACAGGAAAATGTAAGGCTATTCCATAAATTCGTTTATCAAAGTTTTTGTCAAGTCAATTGAATGTTATTGACTTTATAAAGCATCGGAAAATTGCAACATCACAGCAACTTCAGAATAATGTGATGTCACCAAAAAAGTTATATTTAGTCAGTAATCATTTATCACTTGTAAATATACAGTTAGTTTATTTTGAATTTCAAATAGAGTGGTTGCAATATAAATAATGAAATACATGTATGTTTTACCTATATCCTATATGAAGTACATTTATTCTAGTTTTAAGTGTTGTGCTTACTTTTTAAATTTCTAACCATAATTTTGAAAATAAATAAGATTTTTTGTTCTCACAAGAAAGTCATGGTGACATTTCACTATTAAACTTCTCATTGTTATATCTGACTACAGTGAATTATTAGAAAATTATTTACAAAATGTAACTGTATTTTAGTGTTTGTTAGAAACAATCAGATTGTTAGACCTAGTGTGTAAGATTGATAATGGACATGTAGCCAGAGTTTACCAAGAAATAAGACGACAATACAACAGACTTACACAGGACCTGAGTAAAACTAGATTACTACTACCTGTTCTACAGTTCTTTCTTAATCACAGTATGTTTACATATTCCTTACGCATGTAAACATTGTTTTGTATGATTACTTTTGTATTAAAAATTGTATGATAAACACTTGTATGATTTTAAATATGTATGGTTCATAGTATTATTTTACCCCACAATGTGTAGTGGCCAGATATCATGTGGTAACACTTACTTAAGAATTTTTTTAAGAATGATCAATAAATTACAAATGTACATGTACTGTATTAAGACTCTTTTCATTTGATTGGTAAAACTATATATAATGAGATATTCAAGTTCTTATTCTAGTAACTCATTATCTGTTGTTTCAGGCAGGACAGTTGCTCATGACCCTCATGATTTATTACGTCATTTTTTCCATAAATGCTTGACATGGAGCTATAAAGACACTGCCATTGCTTTTGACTCTGTGATGTTTATCTTAGACAACTTAGAGACATTATGTGAAGAAACCAGTATCCTCAGTAATCACTTCCCTAATATATTTAAGGTTAGAGTATAAGCAACCAGTGCCTTCAGTTAACAATTTACTAATATATTCTAGGTTGGAATAATAAAAAAATTAATATCCTCAGCAAGGGTCCGGAAACGGTCAAAAATGCAGGTCATTAACCGACAAATCTTGCAAATGACCTACAACCATGGTCAAATATCGAACATAAAAAATTGTCAACCCTTATAAATTACAGTCTGCTTGATTTTATTAGCATCCTGTCTACCTGTCTCCTAACTGTTTATTGGAAATTAATTGACAGGTGTGTGTCAATTTTAGCTGATGTGCAGCCACCTGTGATAGTGATTTACCTGTAACTGATTAGTTGATTACATAATTGAATTAACGGTACACATGTAGCCCCATTGCGTCTACGAATTAATTGAAATAACTCAGAGAATTTTCATACATTTATTACTTGATTTATTAAGAAAAAGATTGACAAGTCCATCATTTTCCTGTTGATCTTTCAGGGGTAAGGAAAAAACATGGTACTGAAACTACAAATCATTCATAGTTTGTAATTATTAATTTATCAATTGAATCTTTTTAATACAGATGTCAAAAGACCATTTAAAGAAATATACAAAATGTATTCACGATTTTCTTTTATAAATAATCAACATTTTTTATCATCACTTGGAAGTTTTCAGCTGTTTGCCTATGTGATGAAAGAGTCGGAGAGATACTATGTTTTGTTTACATGTTAGAATGTCCACGTGTGGTCAAAACCAAATTCATTTACTCATTCTGATATTTTGTAAAAGACAGAGTATGTGATGAAATAACACAGTTTCCAATATTTATCTTAAAATAACTACGCAAAAAAGTTTTTTTTAAGTTTATTTTCAATCAGAGCATGTAAAAGACTGACACAAATGTCTGCTGAAGTTTAATAAAATGACTGGCATGGGCTGTCCAAATTTCCGGACCCTTGCTTAGGATATTTAGTTTAAAAATTGTATCCTATATGTGCATAGTCCAAACAAAATGGTTGCCATAGCTACGAAAAGAACATTGCTTTACTTTGTTTATATCTTTAAAAAAAATCCCTCAGTAATCAATCCCCTAATATATTGAAGGTTAGAATATAAAAAACATTATCCTCAGTAATCACTTCCCTAATATATTTTAGAATAAAAAAAAAGTTTTCTAAGCATCAACTTCCCTAAATTGCTTATACAATGTATGTTTTAAGGTTAGAAGATAAAAAAATAGGTATTCTCAAAAATCACTTTATTAATATATTTAAGGTTATAATATAAGAAACCAATATCCCCAGTAATCACTTCCATAACATATTCAATGTTAGATATGAGTAACAGCAGTATCCAGAGTAATCATTTCCCTAACATATCCAAGATTATAATACTTGTATGAGAAACCAGTATCCAGAGAAATTTTTTCCCTAACATATTCAAATTTATAATAGAGATAAGCTACGTGAAAGCAATCATAAAAAAAATACACCAAATGCTGATGAAATATTTATACAGAAAATAGGTACTACAGTTTAACAATTACTCCCAAATTTCAGTATTATTGGTGTAAATATTCAAAAGAAAGATCAAGGGATTGTATTTTAGTATCGAACATTTCTACTAATGGAAACACAAACAAAAAATTAAAGGTTGCTTGTATTTATATCAAATACATGTACATGGCAATGGTAGTTTTAATGGTGTAATTATATTATTGTAGATATTAGCATGGAATCCTAGATCCTTTATATCAGAGTTTTGCGAGATTGTACCAGCAGTTATGTCCCCTACATCTTCTGTGGAGGTATGTATTAATAACTGCTCTGAGCTAGTAAAAATATTGTATTGAAGGAGGAAAATGGTTTAAAATATCATTAAAAAATTGTCCATATTGCATGTACTTTTAAGTAACTGTCTTTATAAAAATCAGGCAGGAGGTGATTCATGCATGTCAAAAACCCACCAACTTTACTATTATTACTTGTTCAGAAACATCTATAGACCACATAACAAATCTTAGTTTTTCATTTGGTTGTTGCACTTATGGGATAAAAATTATGTAGATTGTACATGAAATTGGCATTTTGCAAGAGTTATTGTTCTTAATTTTGTTTGATTTGGTTGATTTTATTGGGAGATAAATGTATGTTTTCTCAAAAGTGCAGATCTGAATATAAAAATAATTGTTATGTGAAAATAAAGCATATGTAGGCTGAAAAAGCATTGTTTGTTTGGTGGGTTTTTCTACACCATGAATCATTTTACTATAGGCAGTGTCTGAATTTTATGTGGACTGGTACTAAAAAAACATGTACATGTAATTGCATTTATTTAAGATGCACTACCATTGCATTCACTCATACATAAATTTGATCCACCCTTATTTATTGAAATTCAAAATGAAATTTGAGGGTTTGGTTGACATAATGGTTACACAAAGAAGAACATTTATGTAAAGACACATTGATTTATATTTGTGGCAAAATGTAAATTGATAAAATATTAAGTTTTTCAATATCTATTTTAATACAAATTTTGCAAAATTCTGTTGACCTTTCTTGAAGGTATGGTCCTTGAGAGTGTCATTTTTGATGTTTTTATCAGTTTTTGCCTATTATTTAGAGAATGAAAGTGGATTGATGATTAATGTAATTTTATAAAATGTTAGTTGTTTCAATATCTACTTTTGGTAGAAATTTCAGAAAAATCTGAGTTATGGGCCCAGAAAGTGTCATTTTGACCATTTTCTAAGTTTTTCGCTTATTTGTATTAAAACATTAACAGATTAATGATTAATGTAAATTGTAAAAAATATCAATTGTGTAAAGATCTATCATGGGAAAAATCTGTTGCATTTTTTAATGATTTTTGTGCATTTTTAGCCTGTTATTAGGTTAACAAAAGTAGAATGATTATTATTTTTTTTCACAAAAATGTTCAGTATCATGATTTCTGTGCAAATTTGGTCAAAAGTGTTCGACCATTTTTTGTTTTTGTATGTATTCAACTTGTTAAATGTATTTTACCAGGTGAGTGGTTCAGGCTCTTGAGAGCCTCTTGAATACATGTATTCAAATTTTGTACTTTTTCATTTTGTAGGTGTTCCATATCTTGGTAGATTTACCATGTGTAACTGTATGCCTTGATATAATGGAGAATTGTAACACAGATGACATCAGTATAGTGCCAGAAACAGAACCTAATAATTCTATGGAAGCTTATCAACATCCATTCTATAGACCCATGTTTCTTTTCTTTACAAGAGGTGAAGGTGGGAAGGGAGAAACCATTAACAGGTTTGTAGTAGGCGAACACCTGATTAATTAATACAATATCTCAGACAACATTTATTATCTTTTTTTGTTTTTGTTAATCATATGGTATGTTGATGTTTGGGGGAATAGGGTTATAAAATCATGACAAATCATTGAAGACATTAATGAACATAAATACTGATTTCTGGAGAACAGATTAGAATAAGCTTTACCATCAGTATACATGTAACTTGAGTAAGGTGTATCAGCAGTCAGCAGGTATTATCACCAGGATTCTTTTGTTTTCAAACAATGGCTTGACATGAATGCAATTAGTTTGTCATTTAACGCCACAAGGAATGATGCACAAGTAGATTACTTAATAAGAATCCTTTGAACAATACAAATTTCATGTCTCATTATTCATCATTATGTTTGAGACGACTACTTTCCTAAACCCTTAAAGATATCCCTTAAGTTACATTGGGTAGAAAAGAAAAAGAATTAAAAATGTTACACTTGTTATGTTATTTAAATTTATCCATAATTACCAATGTGTTTCTGTCTAAAAACAGTCTAATCCTCATAGGAATCTGATTCATATTTATTGTGTTACAGATTGGGAGCATTTCACAAGATGTTAGAGGATTATTGTAGACATCCACGTGTTGTAGTTTGTTCTCAAGTTGTACCAGCACTTCTTAGGTAACATTTCTTGAATTGTTTAGAAGAATTACCGTCATTATTGCTTTAGCTTTATATAACAACACAAAGCAAAACCACAGTTTTGGCATCATAGGGTTTCTATAATTCATAAGTGTTGAACTAATGTACTAAGGCCAAACAGATTTATATAAAGGAATCAGTTTGTGGGATACCAATTATCATAGTTTTCTTAGTCCAGATAAATGATAATGTGTAGTGCTTCATTTTAAGAAATACAAATATAAATCATTTAATCAGGAAAATTCAAATACTTGAAATAATAGAAAAAAGAAAAGAACTGCCTTAAGAATTTAAATACCAACACTTTAAATACTGTTACTACCTTTTATTCCAAAACTCAAAGAGTAGGTAATAGTGGAATCACCTTGTTGGTCTGTCATTCCATCTGTCAATCCGAATTCTGTCACAATTATCTCAGCTGTGAATGGATTAATTACAAATTTGCTATGTAACTTTTTTTATGATAAGGCATACGCTGTAAGTTACTGTCTGATATCAACTTCCTTTACAAGTGGAGTATACCTAGCATGACAAACCATGCAAAGTAATGTTAAGATAAAATATTAAAATATTATTGTTATACAAGGATCTGGTTTGATGTGATACTAGAGGAAGCATCCACAGAATTTGTTTCCCAGCTGTTACCTGTTTTAATAGAAAGGTCTGGACTGCTCTTCAATATTCCTGAATATAAAGCCGATGTGAAAAGGTAGGGAAGGTAACATGCATTAACTAAGAGAATTTTCTCCATTTTTTTTAGTCACTTCAGATTTTGTTGTCAATTTTACTTGCATTGGCAAAGGCAGAAGCAGGTCTAGGAGTTGGGTTGCTCAGTCGGTCTGAAACACTTCAGCTTGTCATCGCAACTTGTCTCAAACTATTTTACAGAAATTCCTTATGTTATGTAGCAAGAACACCATATTTAGTTATGCATATTATCAGGAAATTTTTATTCTCTAATTTTTGGAGTTATGTCCCTTTGGACTTAGAAATTTACCATAAATCATCATGAATCAGCTTGTCATCACAACTCCTCTAAAACTACCCAATAGTATTTCATTAAGCTTGGTATATAGCAAGAACACCATATGTAGTTGTGCATATTATCAGGAAATTTTGATTCTGTAATTTTCATGGGAGTTATGCCCCTTTTAACTTTAACCGAAAATCATTGCCATTTGTTGTGCATATTATTAGAAAATTTTGATTCTCTTTCTTTTTCTTTCATCACATTTTTATTAGCAGCTATAAATCACAGCTGCAGTGAGAAGCAGGTCCATACATTGATTGTTCCAAGTTGTTAGAATTTAAAGAATAACTTTATAGTGATCATTGAAATCTTTTTGGACCCTAATGTAGTCATTTTTGCATGGTTTTAGCTTTAATGGTACAGTAATCAAAGGAACAAAGATTCCAGCAGAAATCAAAAGAATATAATCTTTTCATATGAAAGCTCTAATGTGCCAAGAAAACTGTTAACACATTTCAAATTTTCTTGTAGGAAATATCAATGGTACTGCAATGTTATATGCCTGATTTTTTTTGTTTTCTAACAATATGCTTTATTTAACTTTACAGAATTATTTCTCAGAATTTTGTGAAGTTACTTAAGAAACACCCTACAATCCTATTGGACCAACAGACAGAAATATTGGACTTTGTTATGACTCCATCTAACATAACTGGAAGAGATGATTTCTTTGCCAATATGGTATAGTAATGTTTATTATAAAAGTTAGTTTATCAATACATGTATTTTTAATCTTGTTAACAATATAATGAGAATATGTTTGGTGAATATGTCAAGGAAACAACAACCCCACTGAGTTAAAATGTCAGCCCCAAGGCCCTCCATTGTTCTTCAATGAACTAGGGAAATCCTCACACCACAGGGCAGGCTGCAGCTGGCCCCAAAACATCATTATACACAGGTACAGCGAAAGAGTTGCCACTATATATCAATACACAGGTACAGCGAAAGAGTTGCCCCTATATACTCAAATAACATAAAATTAAACTAAAGGTGAAAATGAAACAAGACATACAGAGGCCAGATATTCCTAACATAGGGCAGGCACAAAAAATGTGGCAAGATTAAAGTATTTTGGCTTGATCACAACCCTCCTCTTTCAAAATCTGGCCACTGTGAAAAAAATATTACACAATTAAACACACCGAAAAATCAGTTCAGATTGTTACAGAAATTGAATATAAATTACACAAATATAAAAACTAAGGACTACTAGTTGTTAACTGACATGCCAGCTCCAGACCAGTTTAAACCTACAAAAAGTTATGCCCCCATCACATAAAAAATCGATTGTCTGATTTTTACTTCATTTGGCATCTATGTCAAAGAATGAAAAATCCTGTTTTAATCAATATCAGGGTGTACAAGAATATACACTGTGCTACAAACAGTTGAATGTACCATGTTACTTTTTCTTAACATTCTAGTCAATGGAAAGAAAATCTGTTTGTATATTCGTCAATAAAACTTTCTTTTTTATTTCGAAATTCATAACAGCCATTTTTTCAATATCTCAAGCTACAAGTATTAGTATTCAGTACCATTCTGTTATATTTGTATACTCTACAATCATTCTGCTTCAAAATTGTAATAAAATAAATCATGAATAAAGCTCAGAACTTTTGCAATATGCAAGGCTGTACCTAGCTTTTTCTCTAGCTTGAGGCATGTTTTTGTGAAATCAATACACTGTTATTATCTTTAAAGTACATTAAAAGTACATGGAAAAAAAGGATGTTCTAAGCCGGAAAACATTACAAGAATGACCTATTCCTGGCACTTCAAAATAATGTTGTTTGTAACTTCATTACAAACAGTTATTTTCAGTCAATGTCTATGTAGCACTTGCAAACATTTTGACCCCTGAAACAGAATAATTGTAGTACAAATCTGACTGTACATGTATTTGTATTGCGTTATTCCTTTTCCTTTATGATATTGAATAACATACCAGTGTATTTATTACTTTGACAGATATGGGGTATTGGAGAATACTGCTCTATTACCCATGATGAGAGATGTACAGCAGAGAACATTAGGAGGTTTTTTGAGGTTTTAGAAGCATTAACATATGAAATGTCTGGAATGTTAACATCATCTACATCATCACCAACATCTCTAGCTAAAATCACATGTATGCTGATGTCAACATTGGCTAAGGTACATATATTTATAATGACTGCTCATGTTTTTTTTTTATTTTATTTTACACAACTGCAATTGTATTGTTAATACATTGTATGAAAATATAATAGAGAAAAAATTTCAGAATGTCTAGATGTACTTTACTTCTGATGAAAATCTATTTGCCCAAGCCTTCAATTCTGACTCAAAAGCATTATACATCGTTGTTTACCAAAAAAAAAATGGTACGCATAGATACAAATATATAGTTCTTGGTAGAGATTCCTCATACTTTGTAAAAGAACAATTATAAATTGTCTTCCAAATATACAGAAGAAGATGTTTTCAAAATGCTTGAATTTTTTATTGACAACATATTTGTCCAGTGTGGTGGATGTGTTTTTCAACAAACAGTTGGCATTCAAATGGGAACAATTTGTGCTCCTCTACTTGCTGACCTATTCCATCAGTCTTATGTGGCTGACTTTATGGCTGATCTGATCCGAAAGAACATCATTTGGCTAGATCTTTTGATCTCAGTTTCCACTATATAGATGATGTATTATCATTAAACAATCCTAGTTTCGAGGATTTGATACATCGCATCCGCCCCAGGGAACTTGAAATAAGGGATACTACAGACACTGTGAAGTCAGCCTCATAAACGTGATGACTTTTCATTCAGAATTGCCTTTCATCTGTGGCAACATCCCTTCAGCACCTGCATATGGAATTTTCATATCACAACTCATATGTTATGCCAGAACTTGCGGGAACTACACAGACTTTTTGTATCTCGCTAGACCTCTTACAATTAGGCTTCTGGAACAGGGTTATATTGCTACAAGACTGAAGTCATCACTACAGAAGTTTTATGGTCATCATCATGAACTCATGAATCGTTATGGTATATCCATCTGCACCATGAAAACTGATTTGTTCAACGTGTTATAGTTTTCCTTTCCTCTTTCCTCTACCTTGGATTTGACTTTTTATGAGCAACTTGGCGGGTGTTTCTAGAAAAGCAGTTTTTAGTGAAGTCCGAGTTGCTCATTTACTTTTGTTACTTTGTTTGTATGATTTTAGTTACTTTATGTTTTTTGTCATATTTGTCTGTTTTCCATGTCTGGTCTTTGTCCCTGGATTACATTGTTTTGATTTCTGCTAGAATCTTGGTTCCCTTGATTACTCTTTCAAGTATCAGCAGGAGTGATGTAAGTATAGATGACAATATAAACCTTTTGTTTGAATGGTCAAATTATATGACCACATGATTTCAAATTCTTCAGGTGAGTGATTCTAGAGCCTCTAGTTAAGTCTTACTGTTGTCCATACATAGTAAGGTCCACTAATTTTCTTGCAAAAATCTGAGGAAGCCCCATGCAAATGACCTGGTTTTGTATGCAGCTTCACAGTTATATATTAATGATTTGGTTTTTATCCAGTTTCCCAAACTTAATTTTCTTTGTAAATAAATGAATGCATTTATTTGTGTACCTTGTAGCTATCAACAAGATGTCAGGACCTGATACCAAGGGCCATACTTTGTTGTACCAAGGTTGCCAGGCAACAAGAACAAGGCTACCTTGATACAGACTCACAGGAAACGATCATTAACAGGGCACAAGAATTAACCAATATCCTTAAAGTACCCAAGTATGATTTTTATCATGTTTAGTCATTACTTTTTACATGAATATTGAAGGGCAGAAATTTGTTCAATATGAACATTCATTCAGTCAGTGTATTCAGATCTTATATGTAATACACATTGTATACATTATGTATATGTACAATCATGTACATGATATGTACTGATATGTACACCATGTATTACCAAGAGACATATAATGTTGAGTAGTGATACACAATATATTAAAAGTGATACAGATACACAATACACAAAATTGTTCTTACACTCTACTGTATGTAATAAGTTGATCTAACATTTAACATTCCCATTAACTCAACACCACAAAAAAAAACCATACAGTTTACAATAAGACAGGTAGTTTATTAGAATAGTTCTAAATGTCACACCAACATCATAATCCCAACATTTTGGGAGTTGTCATATTTCCTGTAATTCATTGATTTTAAGGTCGTGAAAAGTAGTTCTGACTAACATCTTGTATCACATTTATTGAAGGACAACATTTTGTATCACCTAGGTTGTATCAAGCCATGTTTTTTTTTTTCTAATTTTGACAGTGCAGAAACAAGTTATATGGCAGATATTGTATCACTTTTTTTTTCACACAAAAAATGACTTTTTTTTATCTCTTTGTAGTTTTGCTTCTAGTGCATTGAATCCAGTAACAGAAGTCTATACTGGAAGGTAGGTGGATGAAATAAAGAATTTATAAGATATTTAATGATGCATATAACACAACTAAATATCCTACCTAAAACAATTAAGACATAGTTAAGAGTTGCCAATTATGAGAATTGTAATCTTGCTAACTATTGATTTCCTGACGTCCCAATTGATCATTTAACAACAATCAGCAGATAAATCCTATCAAAATTATAGGTCACAATACAAGAAGCCTAGTGATCCTGCTAGAAAATTAGGTTAGAGGGGCAAAATCTACAAAAAAAAGACACATGAGCACATTAAACCAAAATTATCAGGGTACAGCTTATGTTTTTCTTAAAAATCAGAGTGATATGCTATGTAATTTGACTATTTCCACTGTTCAAGTGGGGGCTCTATTTTGATCGTTTTATCTGTCCATTACTTACACTTTTCTGCGACAGATCCGGGGTCGTGCTGGGCTTCACCAATGTTGCAATTTGCGATTTTTTATTTTGTCTGGCGATGAAAATAACCAGTTGGCGATTTTCTTGGTGCCTAGGTTTTGTATATTAAAATTGACAGGAGGTTTATCAGCAACGGATATTCTCTCTAATTAAACAATTGTGTTGACACCTGGTCAGAGTTAATTGACCATGACCAATTTACCACTGAAGACAATTAAAGGTAATTAGACCAAGCGACCGTGACTGACAATATCCTTATGGATGGTGTCAGTCAAATGTAAATATATTATTGAGCCAATCACAACTCTTGTCATCTGGTCAAAGGTAAACACAATTATGGCCATGTGCACGTGACTACATACACCTACAAGCTTCACAGCCCTGTGATACATTCAGAAAAAGACTTTAATACCTAAAAACAGAATAAATTAAATCCAATTAACAATGATTATCTCATCAGGAAGTGTCTAAACACTTCGAAATGAAAGAATTGACAAAAGAAAATGGATGACATTTGTTTACACTTTGTCATGCGACTTTTTTGCCGGGAAAATCAGTAAACAAATTGAATGGGGATTCCCAAAATCTTATTAAGGAAATACTACTCAGATATCAAAATAACTAAACAGGGACACAATTAATGGTCCATAGTGCAAAATGTAGTTTGCTAGAAATTTTATCACTTGAAAAAAAGAATCAAATTTGTTAAAAATATTAAAAAATCAAATTATATTGTAAGATAAATTAGACCATAAAGGACAAAGGTGAACATATTATAAAATCAGGGACTATATTAGAGTAATTGTATAAAGTCCTTGGTAGAAATAAAATACCTGTTTTTGGAGTAATAATATTATTTTATGCATATGAAAGTGACAGACTAGAGCTAAAAACCTGCTTTATACATGCATCAAGAGTGAATCTTGGTACATGCATGTATGTCATGAATACTGAGAAGTTATTTTGATGAATTGACAAAGATAATTCATCAGTAGACTTAATACTATAATATTTTTGGCACCCTTTGGCTCTAATGTCTGAAAATTGGCGACAAAAAATGGCAGCTGGCAATTTTTGTGGCGACAGAATTTTGGAAGCCAGAGCAGCTCCTGCAGATTTTCAGCAACTACATATAAGAAATAAAATTTTGCTGTACACTTGTTTCAAGGAGTAATCTTTCAACAGCTGCACTAACAGAATGCTTTGATATTTGATATATTGCTTTTGCATTATGACCGGTGCTGTATCCCCCTTTCCAGGTTCCTTGCTTATCTATTTCCTGTTTACCATACGACTTTTTTAGGTGATGCATTATGAAAATTTTTATACAAGATTTTTCAAATTTTATTGAAGAAAAAGGGAAAATATTTGGTACAGTGCTTTTGCATGATAACTTGTTCCATGTCTTACCTTTATAGGCTTGGCAGAAATGGTTGAGTATGGTATTATAAGCATGTAGTAGGGTACAAATCTTCTATAAAAATTTTTAGTTCATTTTTAGTAGCCCTTACTCTTTTTAGAAAAATCTCTGTTTTTTATCAACAGATGGCACCAGGACAGTACAAGTCTTCCAACCATTTTACGTGGCATGTATCAGATAATTAGCACTGATTAAGATAAATATTAATGGTAGTTAGCTGCAGAAGTTGAAGGATGATGCAGGACATATTTCAGTGCCATTCAAAACAATGACTGGGATAGTGCAATAATACTGTTTGTTATTAAAGTTTATATTTTTTGTTTCTTTTATTTATTCAGCAAGAAAAATCCAGGTAGGTCTCCATTTCATGAATAAAAATCAAGAATGTGTCAATATGATACCTGATGTCCAGATCAGCACAATGTTTGAAGCATAACATGTCATACTTGTGTATATTTATTAGAAAACACAATGAAATTAAATTTTCATCCAGATAAGAGGCTGCTAGGAGCCTGAATCGCTCATCTGGTTAAATTTTTCAAGGGCAATAACTCTTACATGGAGTCGTCAGACAACTTTGATCCCTTGGAAACTTTGATAATGATCATTTCAGCAATTATTTCTGTATTGAAAGAATTAGGCTTAACAGATTATAACGAAAATTTTACCACAGATAGATCTCATCATGCTACACACTTTACCCTATGTCAGAATTTGGCTAAACCTAACTGTTTTGAAGATACATGCAAAATACTCCTGTCTGACCCCTATGTTCTATTCTCGTAACAGTGGCCATGTTTGTTGACAGATCATTAAACTAAACATAACTTGTGCATGATACCCCAAGGGACATTCATACCAAGTTTGGTTCCAATTGGTCAAGTAGTGTCAGGCAAGAGTTTTTGAAAAATTATTCTCGACGATGACGATGGATGCCAAGTGAGCTAAAAAACTTCATCTGAGATAGGACAAATAAAGTATGATAGTGGGATGTGTTATAGACATCAAAAGCACTTCAAATGACTTCTGTTGAAAAGAGCAGGGTTCATTTTTATGAGCATGAACCTATCTAATCAATTCAAAATCATTTTTGATGCACCTGCTTATGTTCTTAGGTACTGACCCTCTTTATACTGAGAGGGGAGGGCTGGGATTATTTTGAAAAAAAAAGTAATTATTCCAAATCTGAGCTAAACAATTTGTTTTACTCAGCCTTGCATGGAAAAAAATATGAAAAAAACTCTACATGAGGTTCCACTATAAAGATAGGTCACTGCAGATAACTTAATGACAATTTGTTGAAATAAAGCTTAACTGAGACACAAGCAAATCCAACAATATTTTTCCTGTAAAAAGTATATATTTTTCAAAACTGTACATTATGGAGATACAAGAAAAAAAGACGGATTTTATTTTCTATTTTGTCATGAAAATATTTAGCCATGGTAACGTAATAAAAATATTTTATCAGTTTTCACAACAAATTTTGAGTGCTTTCCCAAAATTAGTTGTCAAAAAATAGGTCTTCTAAAATATCAGGCACTGTAAAACTGCCAGAAAAAGGAAGTGGGCATGGTATTATTGTAAAAACAAATAAAAAGTGTACCCTTTTCTGGTCATTTGTTCATGATTTGAATTCTTAAAGTTCATCCGAAATTTTTGCATTTTTGAAAAACAGCCATTTAGTGCAGGGAAGAGAAACCAATCCGGTGAGGACCCAAATCTTTCCGTATAGATTAATGCATGCATTTCACACCTCTGTACCTTCACAAGTATTGCATCTATTTATGTATGAATGCTCTACTACCCACAATCAATATTTCCACCAAGTTTCACCTTTTATTTTTAAGTTTTACAAAATTCTGTATGAAATGGTGCACCTCAATCCTATTTGTATAGTGCAACCTAAAATCCCAGTTCACAACCTCCCGACCCCCTACCAAGAAGAAAATGGTCTGCATCTTACATCCTCGTTATACTGAATCCTCTCAGCCCAAAAAATCATTCTGGAAGAAGGCAAAAATCAATTTTTATGGAAATATTTTATATCAGATAGAATAGGACTTCAACTGATGAAAGATAGTTCTACATAACAGTGGCTGCATCTAGAATCAGTAATAAAATAACATGTCACATATATATAGCCACATTATATTTGTTCAAATCTGCTTTTTCAAGGAGAATTACAACCCTCTATTGGCGACAACAGTTAAATTTAATATTGATAAATTGTCATTGCTAAGGATCAATTACTCATCATTACATCTAATAAGTATGTTATAGGGCAAATTGGAATCCAGTAGGATCTGGAATCCTCCTAGGACAAAACGGAATTCCAATTTGTCCTAGTTGATATTGGAATACTGATTTGAACTGGTTTAAATCCTGTACAAATCAGTATTCCAATTTTTACTAGGAAAAATTGAGGTATTCCAATTTGCACTACGGGATTAAGGATCCTACTAAATTTCTAGAAGGATCTAGAATCATACTAGAAATTTAAGTTAGTAGGATTCTGGATTGTCCTGGCATTTAAAACTATCAAATTTGTTTGCACACTAAATTCAAACTACATTTAATAATATTTTATTAAAACGAGCTACAATATGCGATCAAATTAAAACCATAAAAACACAACATCAAGACACTTAAAGATCAATGTGTGTTTAACTCTTGACAAGACAAACTTCTCCCTGTAATATTTATGTGGCAAATTATCTTTATATTCCGCTAGCTTTTCATAAAACAATCTTTTATGGTC
Source organism: Perna viridis (assembly GCA_037379345.1). Lineage (NCBI taxonomy): Eukaryota > Metazoa > Mollusca > Bivalvia > Mytilida > Mytilidae > Perna > Perna viridis. The sequence continues at coordinate 22,565,329 of CM074514.1, read as the reverse complement.
TTCCATGTCATCACTTTCCATTTAATGATAATAAATTACCACAATTTTAAACAGAATTCAAAGAATTAAAAGTCAGGGCACAGGAATTAACTAATTCGGGTTCAATAAAATATCTTCCATTCCTTTTTTAATAAAAGATGATTAGACAATTATTTTATCATTATGTAACACCAACACACTTTCAGTTTTTTTCTTCATTTACATGTATTATAACTTTTTAATACATGTACATTCATTTAAGTCAGGACGATCTGGAATCCTCCTAGGGAAAATCGGGATATCTCAGTTTGTCCTAGTAGTAATTGAAATTCAAATATGTACTGGATTTAAACCGTGCAAATCAGAATTCCAATTTCTATTGGACAAATTGGAATTCCGATTTGCCCAAGGCGGATTCCAGATCATCCTGGATTCCAATTTGCCCAATAACATATATATATGATTATCAAAAAGATGAAGATATATGGTTATCATCAACAGGCAAAAAACTATCATCAATGCCATTGTAAATTATGACGATTAACATTATCACAGAGTATCACAGCTACATATCATCAATACATCACATACAAAAATAAACAGCATTCATTTGTATGAACTCTCAGGAAATTACTAAATAGTAACAGGACAAGGAAGATATTAAAAGAATGTGTCACATATATAATTAATCTTTACAGAAAAAAAGTATTGTCAACTATTTCAACAACAGCATTGCTCATAGGTAATATCCACATTGCCTTGAATTTTAGGATATTTTAAAATACTGTAAACCATGAAATTTTTGCACATTTTTCCAGTTTACAGTAGTAGCTAACAATAGGTACTATGACACTGATTACAGTATACCCTGTATATGTGTTGAACAAAAAACCTTTCAATCTAGTTAAAATAATTCTATTTGTAATTAAGAAAAAAACTTTAAAAGGTTCATCTACCTTAATAATCAAATGGCTCTTGAATAATTTCATGAAAATCTCTCAAGGCACTGTGTTGAAATGTTAAGCAATCAAATCTACCATTAGTGGACTTCACCTTATCCAATTTAATTTCCTTCTTCCAAGTATAAAGAGCAAAGCAAGTATACTGTAAACCATCTCATTTTTGTGAGTGATTTATTTTTCCTTATTTTGCTAACAAGAAAAAAAAATAAGTATTAAAGTCTCTTTACAAAAGGATACATCTTTGAGCAAGTGTTTGAGGCAAAGTTAAATAGCAATGAAATTGGATTGGCATCCTCTCTTGTGAAAATAAGCACTTATGAACATAAATTGGTAATAGAGTGGTTCAATTACAACCAGATGTTGTAAATGTATTGTCATATTAATATGAAGCGGATATCAGATTTTATTCTATTTTTTTTTTACAATAACCAATAACGTACTGGTACTAGTATAATGGAACCAAAATCTATACATAATTGTACCTAAACTTAAATGTCATAAAATATCAAAGCTGTCTATATATACTGCAGAAACAATAGAAAAACAGAAGGAAATCAGAAGTAAATCAAAATAGGGAAAACTTAACCATTAAATATTTAAACCAAGCATAAATTTTAGTGAGATGAAAACTGAGCAAATCCTTTATATAGTTTAAAAATTTGTACTACTGGAACCAATGACAAGAAGCACAATTAAAAAAAAAAAATGTATTACCTTCCCAATTATATCTAATAAAATATTAAACCAAACCCTGGTTTTAAGCATAAGTTATAATATTAAGGAGGTAGACCATGAGTAAGGGACACAACTCTTACATATCATTGGAATGCTCGTATTCAGCATTTTATATCAATCTCAAGTAAGCATCAAAGTATCTTGGACTGATTTCCTTCTGTTTCAAAGGACAGCTTGGTAGGTTTTGGTGAAATTTAATATGATGCAAACATATCACTGATTTCAAGAGTTATTTCCCTTACCCTAGGTCTACATCCTTAATTGATCAAAAAGATAGAACAATGAAGAATATGATGAAAGCATGAACAACATTTCAACACAGCAATAAAATATGTATGTAAACTGTTCCACTCAATTATAAAGAGTATTGACATGTGAAGTGCATTAAAAGCATTTTGTTCACCCCCACCCAAAATGAATGTGGGGAAATAATATTAGTAGATTTATGGTTGATTACAAGAATCATTAACTTGTAAGTTATGATTTCAATTGTGTTATCATAACATGCAACTAAATTTACACTTTAGACCTTTTTGAAAAATCTACCCCTAGAATATATAAAAATGTAGAGCAAAATCACAGTTCATACTTTCTATTATCTTAAAAATTGTAAAGTTGACCAGAAACAGCACAACATGAAAAGTCTTATATTCACATTTTCATTTAGCTAATTATGAATGCTTACAAAAAAAAAAATGAAATTTTAGTATCTCCAACTAATAGTCCACCACGGACCTACACTATAACTTTGGTACATATTACTTTTTTTTCTTAAAACAGATAACCTGCATAACAATATGAAAAGTAATGATAACATTTGTGACTTCTGAAGCCTGTTGCATCAGTACAATCTTTCAAACTTATATAACTAACACATTCTAACCATTTGCACATTCCCAGTTGTTCTCATGTATAGTTTTTAGATAAATAAAATAATGTAAGAATAGCTAAGAAAAAACAAAATTATCCACTTCTCCAACATCTGAGCAGCTTTCACTGTTCATGCTATATGTTATCTTGTATTTTAATCTGATCTTCTCCTACAAAAAATGTCAATTTATTATAAGTATCCACAAAAATTCAATTGTTGGTTGCTACTTTGGAAAATAGTTATATAAACACTTTATTTAATCTCTGAATAGTAAGAACTTCTCATATACATTTTTCTACATACTATTAAATTCCTGCTGTCAACAATTCAATAACCTGTCCTAATATTTTATTGTTGCAAGGCTAACATAACATTGTGTAAAGCCACAGAGATGGACACATCATAAATTACAGGAATGTTCAAGAATAAAGTTTAAAAAAATAAGAAAGAAAAAGAGGCAATAAATCCTTAATTACTCACCTCCTATATAATTAGTCACATTATTTTTAGGTATTACTTGGGCACAAATGCAGATTTGATGCCAAGTCAAAGTAAGCTATTTTGAAAAAATTCTCAAAAAATTATTTTTTTTAAAAACTTTTGGGTTGTGGGTCCTTACATTAATATGAATGTACCTGAAAACAGTCAGAAACATAATGTTTAAAGTACTATGAACATATGCATACTTTATTCAAAATAGTTCCAATGAATTTCAAATGATTTTCATATGAATTTCGCAAACAAGATTTTTTATGGAGTTCTCATGAAGCTGAAGCCTTACATGAATTTCTCATAAAATTAAATATAGTGTTCATAGTGCTTTTAACAATCTGTTACTGAAGTCCATCAGATAAATAGTTACATGTATCAACCTCCAGAAATCTCATATTAAATTTTCATAAAATATAATCTACACTTTTCTGAACAATTTATCAAAATAGCCTATCTTGCCCAATCACATCTTAGTAACAGAAATGGCCATAATATGAAGTAGATATTAAGTAGAAAAGAATCATAATGATAAAATCCATACAAGTAACAAGGAAAAGTGCAATTCTACCGAAGGATTCAAATTTAAAATCCCCAATCTTGCAAAGCTATGGTAATTATTTCCTTTTCTGTATTAATGACTTCATGTTTAATAGTTATCTATAAATGTAGCTTTAAAAATGCAACAAATATTTGGAAGAAAAATATACAAAGAATCAGCAGCATAATGTAAAAATTATTAGACTGAGCGATTAATTTATATTAACAGCAAAGGTGAAGATCAATATGTACATTTTGAATGATATAGAAATTGAATCAAAATCAGAAAAGACAGGAAACTCCTTTGTTACAAATTCATTCAAAAGGGGAAAGTTGAAAACAGGAAGTTGAATTTTTATTTTGCATTTAGTGCATATGTGTTAAGGTAGCATTGTTAAGCCCTTTAAATGTTTTACAAATGACCAATGCGGTGCCATAGCATTATACACGAGACATATACTTATACTAGCAAATCCTGATTACTATATCAACTCACCTGAGGATACTAGTAAAAATAGACAACAATGAAGAAAAAATAACAAACAAATGCTAACTTTTTGTGTTTGTTACATGCACAAAATTTGTTTGAAAAACCCTTGGGGCGGGGGGACCTGATACACTGGTGCATCGGTGCATCACAATCTTTTAAGTTACGATCTGGAAATCAATACTGCGGTAATTTTTTTACGATTCAGTGTAGTGTAGTGGATAAAGGCTAGTCATTACCTCCTGACTTGACTATGTGTCAATTTTTTCGTAATTTGTTAAAATGTAAATGTAATAACACAAACAGGACATGTCTGTAAAAATAGTGATATGAATCAGATCATCTGCCAATAATCATGATATGTATGGATTGAGGCAGAGTGGAATTGTTTCACCTCTAAAAACAATCCACACAGTACAAAGAGGCAACAACTTTCATTATAGAAAGTTCATGTTATAATCTACATGTGAACCGAAGTTTCCATGATACTGTTGCTTAACTGTAAATCAAAATCTAATGGGTGATAAATAGGAGAAACATGCATTAACACTTGACACCAAACACTGAAAGGCACAAAAAAATAAATTATTTTAAAACTGAAAAAGTTGATTGACTTGACATGAAAGTGTATACTTACATTTTGAGGATTTGCTAACAACATAACTTGTGTAATTGCTGAGGGAGGTAATATAGGATTAAAGGCAGGTAAATCTGTGGCAGATGGTGGCTGTAGTTTCACTTTCATTGCCTACAAATACATGTACATGTAGATTGTAATATAGGATTAAAGGCAGGTAAACTTGTGGCAGATGGTGGCTGTAGTTTCACTCTGATTGCCTACAAATACATTTCATAAAAATATATTAAGACATAAAATTGTGCCTGTTGTCTTGCTATGTTTACCCCCACTTGTACATTAACTTGATATCTGACAGCAACCAAAATTGTTTATAATAAATGCCACATTGTAATAAAGCCACATACCAAATTTTAAATCAATCCATCCATTCAAAGCCAAGATAATTGCAATGAATTTCAGACATACAGACAAGGTTATTGCAATATTGAGTGGGGTATAATTAAACTCAACAGAAGAGGAGTAGCCTTGATAGAACTTCTATCTATGAAGAAATTATACTAGAATATGTGTAGAAATGTTTCTTCCATACATAATTTAAAGTGCTGTCTTGACAGATCTTAATTGAGGGCTTGATGTGTATTCAATAGGCTTTGAAAAATACATGTTAAAAAACTTATCTGTAAGTAAAATAGGGCAATAAATTCACAAAAAAGGCCATTGTAAAATACAGTCAGACCTTTCTTAATGACCACCAGTATTCAGCAATAACCTATCTTAACAAACTATGATTAAAATATAACCTGAAATCTGTCTAAACCATATCCTTTTTGGACTTAAAAATTTGTTTGGTTTATGTATGTATGTGGTTTACCAAGGTTAAAAATACAGTCACATTCATACGAAAGGACTTTTAAAAGTGTCTGGTTAAGGCAGTTTTTCAAACTTTTCAGGATATTACAGTAAATAATAACTGCATTTAAAACCATATTCTCCCTCACTATGTTCATCCAAATATAAAATAATTCTATACTAGAGCTAAATGATAACTAAAAACTGAATTAGGCATGCTACTTTCTATAATCCATTTTGACCTACCAATATTTGTCAATATTACATACCTTGGGCACTGCTGCTTGAAATGTAAAGTTTTTTACAGGACTTGTATTTGTACTCATCACTGATACAACCATTACACGTGTATCTTCTCTTGGTCGATTTTTTGCTACGTGTATAACAATTTTTAACCCACTTTTATCATATGCATTGATAGGTGGAGAAGTACCTACAAAAGCAAATTAAGTACCTAATTAATTTAGTTAAGTTCTATTTTCTGTGAGATCATACTTTTCAGTAAATATGACAGTTCAGCATTGCCTGGTATTAAGATCCACAGACCACATTATACTTAACCACATTTACAATGTATAAGTATTTAAAATAATTGAGATTTTGTGCTTCAGACCCTAATGACCCAGCCTCGGACATATTGTGAAAGTACTACTGTTCATGGGGTTCCAACTTTTGTGGTTTTCGTGGGTAGGCCAAACCGCGAAATTTGGTTCCCAAAAGGAGATTTCCATTTATGTGTATACTGAAAACCTCAAAACCACAAATTCAGAAATCCACAAACTTGTAACACAGTAAGCAGAAGTTTAAAAGAGGAGTTTTGGATTCTGCAATTTAGAACACTGAGAACATAAGGAATTAACAACTAGGAAGGTTCAAAGTATAAGTATCATAACTCTTATTTTATCATATTTACAAAATATTTAATACAGTTCAAGATAAAACATTTTAAATTTAAATGCAAACTTTTGATAGGAAAGAAAAAAAGAAGAAAACTTAATTTTTATTTTATTGAATATTACCTGGTTCAACTGATTCTAAGGCTACAAACACATCAGTTAAAGGTTGCACTTCTAACTGTTTGGGTGTTACCAAAGGTTGTTTAGGGGGTGTGGCTACAGCTGGCTGGGCAGGAGATGCAAGTATATCCGACAGGTTGGCAGGAGAACCTGATATAACAGTTGTAGATGCAGTGACAGTTGTCTGAGATGTAGTAAAAGGACTGACTGTAGCTAACAATGGTCCATCGGTAGGCTTGGTAGCCATTTGATTCAATGTTTTTTTCTCGGGAGTGTTACTTCTGAAACAAATAAAAAAAAAGAGTATTACATGATGGATTTCCTCACTTGAAATGGCAAAATCAATTCAAACTAAAGATACCAAATTATAACCAATTTATAGCCATTCTGTCATTATTATTAATGTTTACGTTGACAACTACAATGCATCATTAATAGATTCTACAAATATAATTGCCTGTTCTCAATCTACTGGATTTAGTAAAAAATTCATCAATCATAAACATCTTGTTAGTTTATTCATATGGCATGCAAAATATAAAAGAGCTACTACTGCAAATTGTAATCCATGTAAAACAGAGCATGCAATTCAAGTTTTATGACAGACAAGAAGCTCCTAAGAGCCTTAATCAGGCACCTGGATCACTTAAGCCTTTTAAAGGCAATAACACTAACAAGAAGTGATCCACAACTTTCAACCCAATGGAGAATTTGAAAGGCCTTATTTTAAAGATTTTTTTAAGATATTGACAAAGTAAAACAATTTTGAAACTAAATACTGTAAGTAAGATGGTGACATGAAATTCATCTTTATCAGAATAGTGGTTTAAGAGTACAATATTTTTTTATAAGTTAAGATGACCAGTGATGGATGCCAAATGATGGCATAAAAATCTAATTTAATTATAGAATAACTATGGTTTTTCACCCCTTTTTTTCAATTATATTAAAAATGTTGACATTTAAACTTGACTTACAGTACAGGTTTAACAGGTAAATTTTGTTGCATCAGAGATTGACCTAAGAGATCTATATCATCCAGTGCAGATGACACTTTGGTTGTTGTTTGACTCTGTTGTCCAGTGGCTGTACTTTGTGTCCCTGGCACACCTGCAATATGTAGATTATGAATTATACATGTACCACAGGATGGTTTATTTTTCATACCAATCAATCTTCCATACCATTTACTTTGCTTAAGAAATCAATTTCTTTCTTTCTTAAATTTTCAATAGCATTACAGTGAATTTCATCTTCTTTTCATGTTGAATCATTCAATCTTTAGTTTTGTATTAACATTTTTCTTGCTGCAGTATTGCAGGTACATCCCCATCACAATGCCTAGTGTGAGAAATAAGATAACATTAAACCTTGAGTCGATGGAGATAAACACAATAAGACTGGTGTTTGATGATCAGATTTTCCTACCTATATAGCTCTAACCTTGAGATCTTGGTTAAGAATGTGAGAAAAAAGGATTTTCAAAGATGGGGCTATATACATTCCAGTATAGCTCCAGCCTTGAGATGCTGGTTTAGAATATGAGAAGGCTGGTGTTCTAGCCAAATTATGATTAAAATACTTCCTTGTAGCCAAAAATTCGATAGATTTCGAAAATTTTTATAATGATTTTCTTGAATGGGAGCCATTTTTTAAAATTGTTATTGAAAAAGATAACTCTGGTCAAAATATCCCTAAAAGTGGGAGTACAGTCCAGATCAAGGGCAATGTCTGAAAAAGAGAGGGCGATTTCACTTTGCTTTTGATGTCATCTGAGGGCAAAGTGAGCAACACTAGGGGGACTATTTCGCCCAAATCACCTAGTAGCACGAGCACTGGGCAGAGAGAATACTGATGTTCTAGGATGACAATTACCTACCTGTAAAGCTCCAGCCTTGAGATGTTGATTGTGGCTGTGAGAATACTTGACTGTTGTAAAGTGGTTGCTGTAGTCTTGGCTGTGTTGGTTGTGATGAGCTAAACTGATTTAATGGCTGAGATTGGAATGTTCCTCCTGGGACTGATGGCACAGAAAATTGGTTGGATGTCTGCACACCAACTTGAGGCACCTGGACCTATAACATGTACAATATAGATCATAATATATAACTATGAATTGATCTATCTTATCCTCCCCATGTTTGTAAATTGTTGAAACTCGAAGGGTATATACTAAACTAGACTCCTCTTACCAATAGAGTATTATCTGAACTTCATCATTTTTTTCTAGCACAGTTTTTCGCTTTTCACCTTTGACCTTAAGGATACTCTTCTATGGAAACGTATGTCACCTGATCGCAATTCTGTTTCCCGATTGGCCAAATACTGGTAACTTAGTGGCGTTTGAAAAATCTGTATTGAAAATTTGAAATTGCCTGCCATGTGTTATTTTCTTGAAAGGAATGTAGAAACTTAGTAGTTAAAAGAACAAAATTTTTCTGCATTGGCTATCAATTTTAAAAGATAGTAATTGTTTCTACTTATATAGAAATAAATCAAAATGAAACTTGATCATTCTTTCATGGCATTGTGAGTGAAATTGTAAGTCCTTATCATAATACGGTTTGACAACATGATTTATTAGTGAAATCAACCAATAGTCTAACAATGAAGTTGTCAAGTTAAACATATAAAGATTGCCAGCAGCAGTTAACCAGTTTTTAGAGATTTTATTGTAAAACTTAATAAAAGATACATTTTAAAGTTGCATGCTATACTATATGTTGAGAAACTACCAGTGCTGAGTGCATTTGTTATTGAAGATTTGTCTTATTTTCCTGATAATTACTGTTAAAGTTGCATATAATCCATATTTGTCAAAAATAAGTTTTGTTAGGTTAGGGTTAAATAAGTGTGCAGAATATATACCAATGTACAAATAATTGCTATGCAAAGAGATTAGATTTTGAATAAAGTAATGTTGTAAACAGTAAATTCAAACACATGTAAGTTGACCAAGAATTGCAAAAATAGTGTACCCATAATTCACAAACTATGACAATATGATAAAATTATGATAAATAAAACACACAACTACTTATGAATTTACAGTATTAAATCAAATATTCCTTATTGGAATGAGTTCATGCAGTGAAACTTTTCTGCTGTCCACTACCAAAGCATTTCAACATCATTATTTACTATATCCTTTAGTACACATATAGAGACGTATCTTGTTCTTCAGAAGTATGCATTGGATTGGCAAAATTTACAATCCAAAACTTGCATTTAATAAAATTGACTCATATTTCAAAACTGTTTTGGAACATAAAAAATTAACTATAAGAACTAATTTCTTTATTTGTATGCAATTACATACAGAATAACCAGTTTTGAAGTCAAAACAGAAAATACCATGGAGAGCCAATGTAATGTTCTGTTGAGATGTACGAAACTAATATTATTCTGTTTATCGTTAACATCACAGTCCATTTAACTTAAATATTTCACTGGAAATTGCATTTAATTTTAAGTATCATGGCAGTAGTCTGAGATAGAAAATATTATGCAGTAAGAAAAATAATAAAAAATGATTAAAGTTGCAGAAAATTGAAAATATGTTACTAGACAAAACCTGTGAAAAATTAGCTACCCTCAAACATTGATATGTTTACTGTATACAGTAATGTGGTATTGAGAAATAACACACTTCACTATTAAAATACCAAAATGTGTGTTAAATCTTTTAATGTCTTGAACTTTTTTTGCACTAACAAAACATGCAACTAATTTCTCAAATAACAACACTCTTTATTACCATGCATACCGGCCTTCGAAAAAATCTGTAAAATTTATTGGCCTAAAAAGATATCAAATAAAGAACCATACCTTAAGTCCAAGCAGTGCTGCATGGAGATAAACATAAAAAGAAGGAGGTAGCGTTGGATTGGGCATGTTTTGCGAAAAGGAGAAGATATCACTAAGATTGCGCTATGGCAACCTGCAAGGGAATGAAAAGAGGATGCCCAAAAGAGACATGGTGAAGGATGGGCGAACAGGAGATGAAAGATATAGGGAAGACCTGGAGGGAAATAGAGAAGAAAGCAAAGGACAGGCATTTGTGGTGTCGGCTGGTTGAGGCCTTATGTGCTGATGGGCACAAAGAGGATAGATAGATTATTACCATGCTAGGCTTGCTGGCAGCAGAAAAAATGTCATCTAAATCTCCTAGTAGTGAATTGTTGGTTGCATTCTCTGTTTTACTGTCACCTAAACCTAAAATAATAAGAAATACATCACAATTGAAAATAATTTACTGACTATTAACAGACAAAAAACCCAACTTTATATATTTTTAATCAAAACTTTATATAAAACTTTATACATGTTCCCATTGTATGGCCATGTCATCAACTGATTATCAATTTATTGTAAAATATGTTCAGATAGAAAACAAGGAGATAATTCATTTTATTGACATGTAAAGCATTGTTTACAATGTGCCATTTAAATTTCCAATGTGCCAAAACCTATGCGACGGTCCCAATCTCATATTAGCATTCAAACAAAATTATCTTGGTAATTTAAGATATGTTACCTTACAAATTAGTTGTTTATTGTCAAAATGAAAATGAACAAGAAGCAAATGATAAACATTATCTTGTTTCATAATGATGAATCTGTTGAAATAAAATTTTATTTTTAAAATATGAGTTCAGAAATGGAGAACTTATTTTGTTACTGTAAAGTACATGAAAAACTTCAAAGGAAGGAGAGGTAAAAATTCGAAAATGGAAAAGTTTTTGATAAATTTTAAAACAAATGAATTTGGCTAGTTGAATTTCTGTTTGGCTAGCAAGATCAAAATTCCACTAGCCAGAATGGCAAGTTGGAAAAAAAATGGTTTCCCACACAGTAATTGTATTTCATAAAATCATTAACAAAAAATATAACTAAGGTCAAAAACTGTATGTATGTATAAACTAAGAAGCTATAAAATAAGGGAAATGTAAATACAAGAAGAAATCCTGAGGTCCCTTTTCGAAAAAAAAATTCAGAATACAGATACTTTGGATTCATACAAAACAAGGAGATTTCAGCATTAACAGCTGATTGTATCAGATGGCTACATTTGCTCCTTGGAAAAAATCCATTACAGTACATCAACTAATGTCAGAATACTACTGAATAGTAGACATTGTGAAACATTAAGAAGGTAATCTAATTAAAATTAGACCTATTAATTGTTCCATCAAGTCAATGTGTGTGGGATCTAACAATATTCCATTCAGATGACCTTTTCAGAAACTTCCTTTTGAGTTATGCTTTCCAAATCATGACAGATGAAATCTGATTGGCTAATCAAAAAGGTCATCAGAACAGAAAGTAGAATGGAGGGTTGTCCTACATGCAATGATTGAATGAACAATTGATAGGTCTAATTTTAATTAGAATGTTAAGAAGGTAGAGTGCATTACCTAGTGCTAGTAACTGTTCGTCCAACATATCTGTAGATTGTGATGTGTCAGGTGCTTGTTTGGTGGTAGGTGTGGAGGAATCATTGAGGTCAAGGAGGGAGGAGAGGTTTCCTGCACCAGCTGTAATCAAATATACATAAATTAATCAAAACATACTAACCAAGTGCAGCTTACAAAGGCAAAAACATTATTAAAATATTTTACTAACATAAATATAACCGTAACTACAAAAAAAAGTTATCCTGGTGATAGCAGATACCCTGCATTCTAAATTTTTTGACTGGAAAAAGGGCAACAACACTTGAATTGTAAATGTAATATACACTATAGTCAAACTGTATCTGCTCACAAGGTCCAAGGGATTGTGTTTCAGTTTAAACAGATTAATTATCACCAAGAAACATAAAGTGTGTGGACAGACAAAAAGACAGAATGACATAAGGATCATTGAATAACACTACCTTGCTGAACAGAGGAATAAAAATAAATTATAGAAAAGAGATTTTGTGAAAAAATCCTTGTTTTCAAAAGAGTTTTGCTAGGGAAAACAGTCTCTATTTAGAGGTAAACACAAAACGAATTATTGATCAAACCAAATATGTATAAAACAAAATCTAAAATCTTTCAAAAAATTTCCCATTAAGCTTTAAGCTTTATTTAAATTTATAAAGAGCACCTCCCCCAAGTAGAAAGACTAATATATAATAAGGGTATAATAACACAGCATCCCACTATATTTAGATGACAAAGTCAACTAGAATTTCAGTATTAGGTTCTACAATACATAAAAGTGTATAAAGGAATAAGCGTGTTTTATTAAGCCATTTGCTCTTGTTAATTAAGATTGTGATATATATGGTGTGAGACTTACCTCTCAAGAATGCTAATTGATAGATTGTTTTAAAAATTAAGTGTAAAACAAAAATGTATAGTAAACAATCTTAAAAATCAACAAAATTCAGTTTGATAATCTGTCTTAGTACTAGGTACTATCCAATTAAAAATGTGTATTCCAAAATCCGAAAATTATTTAATCTAAAGTTTTACAAAATTTCATAATGACCAAGTTCAAAGAATGGTACTTATCACAAACCGTAAGGGACATTCTAAAATGAAGTGTTGCAGTGAGGACAGAGTTTAAATTTTAATCTTTATAAATAGTTTGCATAATATTAGCAGTGTATTGAGTAATGAATTAAAATGTACCTACCAAGATTGGATTCATCACTAGTATTTCCTTCTACTATTTTCTTGAAATTAGACAAAACTCTCATTACATCATCATTAGTCGAGAGTATATCAGCTGCAAAAAAAATTAGAATTAATTAATAATAGCACATATAAGTTGGGCCTAATTTGTTAGATATTCTACTAATGAAAAACATTAACATTTAGGGTATTTTACATGACCATCATAAATTAATAGAGTTTTTCTATACAAATATAAACAAGAGACTATGTAGTCAGAAAGTTAAGTAATAATAATTAGGAAGTTGGCTTCTGTCAAACAGGATTTGACATTGAAACTACTATATCATTTAACTTTATGTAGTTCATGATTGCCTTTGATTAATCATACACTTAAGGACTGTTAAAAATTTGTGTGTTTATGATCTGTAAAATCTTTTCAAATTCCTTCAAATTAAGCTCCATATTTTTCTCATGTTGATGTAAGAAGTGTAAAATTACCTATTCCTGTATTATCTTTTTCGTCAACATCACTGGCAAGTCGGAACAGGTTTGGACGCAATTTTTCCAAAGTGTCAAATAACTCCTACAAAATGCAACAAATTACAATTTCCTTCCCAATCTTACAGTTGAAATGAAAAAAAATAAAAATCAAGTCATGAATTCGTAATATATTAAACATACATGCATGGTTGTTTCTGAAAGTTCATTAAAGTTAAAAGGTACTTGTATTTTGAGTAAAAAAAAAAGAACGTATGCAGTAGTGTAATTACAACAAACCTTCATCATGTCTCTATCTGACTGAGAACTTGAATCTTTATTGTAATGTGCTAACATCTCATTCAATAACTTCACATTGTTATTGATTTCCTGAAGTTGGTTTATACGTCTAGAGATTTTATCTGTCCGCTCGGTGTCCTAAAAATAATGACATGCATCACTAGTGTTCAACTGATGATAGTTATATTTTTACTTTCATTCCAAGGAAAACTAGTAAAATAATCACATGCATCCCTAGTTTCCAACTGATTGTGACGTTTTTTTTTTGTTCCAAGATGGCTGAGAGAAAAACTAGTGCCCAGTAAGTTTAATTTTACTTAAAAATTCTCTTTGAGTTCATTATGTGCAAACGTTATACAATAAGTAAATCTTTGCTTGCAAAAAAAAAGAAAAGAAAATAATACAGCCATTTGTTTTATCTTGCCCATGTGTATTCATTTACCATTCGGCTAAGAAATGCATAATGTAGACAATAGCTGAAATTGTCAGCTTGGACATATGTTTTGATTACCTTTGAAAGGTTTCTATTGAGAGTAATAAATTTCTGAAGATTGCTAATTCTAGAAGAAGGACTGCTTTTACTACAATCAATTAAGGGGTCTGAGCGATCAATGCAGACGGTCATCAGTGTTGATAGTTCGGCCAAGTGTGATAATGAGATGAAGAATTTTCTCCGATGTATGTCGGGGATACATAAAGGGTTTATCTTTAAAATTAATAGTTTTTACGTTGGATAACGATTTTGATATTAGTTCACTGAAAAAAGGAACCCCATATTTTCAAAAAGTAGAATATCCAATAACTCTGAAGTAGAGTTCAATATGATGCGTAAATAACAATATTTTTTAGAAACAAACTACTTTGTCCAATGGAAATATTTTAGGGCCTAATGACAATCTAAGCTTACCAAGGTAACAAGTCAACAAAAAAACTAACGAAAAATCCATAAATATGCTTTGGCAGTTCACAAGTGGTCTCTGAGTAGATGTTGACTCCCTCGAATACGTTAATTTTCGACCAATCTAAGGTCTGTAAAAATGTGTTGAAATGATGTATGGGTGTATTATACGCACCCCCATGTTCTGAAATTAGTTTCCTGGGGGAAAAAGTGTGCACAATACACACCAAAATACGATATGCTTGAATGGGCTTTAATTTAATGTTGAAAAATAAAACATGAATGATGATACATGTAGTAACAAGACTACTGTGTAACTTCAACCCTTCAATCTTAATACTATCATTCAGGCTGTTTTTTACAGCTAGTTTTATACAAATCCAGCTAGGCTAGTGAGTAACTTAAACATTTCTCTAGGTAGAAATCTGCCCTATATTATACTAATATGTCCTACTTTACTACCACATAACACCTGTGTGATATTTTGGACACTGTCTTTTAATTTTGCATAGCTATCATTAAGATGCCCTTAATCTTTAAATTTGCCATCCACCCTCATAACTGACAGCTATTCAAACTTAAAAGTCAGTGTCCAAAAGATCACACAAGTACTCTGTGGTAGTTTAAGTAGGACACGTTGGTACAATGTAGGGCAGATTTCTACCTAAAGAACTATTTAAATTACTCACTAGCCTAATTTCACTAATTTCACTGACTTCAGTGACTCAGCTAGGGATCTAACCAACAACCTTCTGCACTCACACTACCAGGAGACCACAGAGACAGTTTTATTCAATGAACTTTGTTTGCTCAAAAAGAACTAAACAACCAGAAAGCTTGTTACAAATCAAACTAAAGTATAAGCATTTATATCTATACCTGTTTCACCATATTCTTTATCAACCTGTTTGCAGCCTGTAAGTCCTGTGGATTTTTGCTCTTTAATAACTTTTGCAATAACTGAAATGTAGGTACACAATTTTAAGCAGTATGCTTACATTAATGTGCTTTAATATGTAAAAGACCACTAAGCACAGTTCAATGCTATTATAAGGCTTTAATGTATTTCCATTTTAATTTCTTCTCATTCATTTTGATATACCGACAGTTTTTGTTTGCATTTTTTACTTAAGTAATAATTTGTATTTTTGATTCACCTCTCTACTTCAATGACATTCCACTGTGATTGTTTTTCTACACACTATTTTTGTAAAAAGAACTAATTCATCCATCTGGAAATTTGCTACCACTCTTATCAGACATTTTGATTTGTTTTAACATTAAACTGTGATATGAACATACATTTGACTTTTCATCATCATCAAAAATAGGATTTTTTTCTCTTGGAGCAGGAGGAGGAAATGTGTCCAACATCTATAAAAACAAACAAAAGAGAAAATATTACAATATCAGCATCACCGATATATTATAGTCACTTCATATATGTGTGTATTTAGATAAAAAGATAGGTCATCAGACAAAAGCTGTTCCTCTAATAATTTAATGAGCAATTGAAAATAATTACTATAAACATGTGAACTTGTATCCTATAGACATCCCAATGTAATACATCCTCTCAATGTATATGATAAAAATGAGAAATTGAATATCACCCACCTTATCCAGGTGTACAGGATCCTCTTTCACAATACCCTGTTGTTTCAACATTTTATATGCATCAGTTATCTTAGTTTCATGTGGGAGCCCTTTACACCAACTGTAAATTAACTCTATGCATTTCCTTTTTACTTTCTCTGTTGTGTTTTTGCCATAATACTGAAACATATATAATAAAATATTTAACATGCTTCGGTTTTGACAGCATATACTAGCAGAATTGAAAGTACATATCTTTTAACCTTTCTTTACATTAATTTCCTACTAACATCAAGTGTAGTTTCCATAAAATCTAATTTCTGATATTAATATATTAATATTCATTGTAGAAGTTGAACACGTATCTTCACTTCTAAATAAAGAGACTTGAATATGTATGTCAATTTTTCTTCATTAGCATGAATCAAAATCATTTTTTATATCAAATACATGTATGTTAAATGTCCATAGTAGTTTATCACTACAAATTAAAACTAGAAATACTGTGAGCAAGCTGAAAAAGAGAAAACCCTCACTTCAAATGCATTTAAATGTATTGACAGTACATTCAACTTTCTCCATTTGGAGTTTCCCAACAGCAAGTATATTCATCATGCACATCTACATATGATGCCCAACTTTCCTATAAATTATCATCAAAGTATCTTAAGGGGTTCAGGAAGAGTTGAGCTTTTGAGATTTTAACATGCAAAATCCTTGAGTTGGATTATCTCCCTTTGGAGTCTCCCTACACTAACTATATTCCTTCATGCACATTTACATATGATACTCAACCTTCCTATAAAATTTCATCAAAATCCCTTCAGCAATAAAGGGGGTAAAACTAAATATAGTGTGGTTAATGTTCACTAAATTGATACACTCCCTCTCTCCCATTTGATAACATGGCCAGCACTCCACAACTGCCTAATTTTGGTCTTGTATTCTGATGCTTTGTAAAATTTATCACTTTAAAACATGTCTAGCATCTGTCAATCTATATACCTAGAAATAGCTCAAGCCAAGGCCTCTAGAATGAGTAATAATTTTCTGGAAAAATTTACCCACAACAAATAGGGTTACTGTAGAAACCATGCAAAACTATGCAAAAATTTGCAAAAAGGTACTAAAACCAGGTTTAAAAATGTCAAGTTTCCCGCAAAATATCTTAAATTCTTATTTCATGCCCTGAAACTGTCAAAACTTTTTCTTTGGAAAACCCTTCCTCATATGGGCATCGCCGCTTAGATTTTTAGCTATTTCACTTTGTAATCCACTTATCAAATTTAGCATGGTTAAAAATTGACTTACTTTCACTTTCACAATATACTCAAATTGCCATTGAAAACAGCCCCTTCAACATTGAAAATAAATGAAACATTGCAATGTACTTTTAAAAGTCACCTTCTTGAGAAAATGTTTTATTTACAATAAAACCTTCATTTTTAATCACTGCAGCAACCACCAGTTTCCATTAATGTCATTTTTCATCCCAAGCCAAAAAAGTGAAACTAAATTAAACTGTGGTGTGCTGGCATTCACCTTTTGACCTCAATAGTGATTTGGATAAAAATTCATAAATGGTACAGACCATGTTTTGCTCTGTGAAACCCCATATTAATTTGGATCAAAATCTTAAGGAATAGAAGGACAGACAGACACCCATATCACTATATACCCCCACTTGCTATAATGATGTTCTTTGGTTTATTTTGGGTTAAAAACAAGAAAAAGACAATTCAGAGCAACAGTTCATCTTTCTGTCATCTTTAGAAGAACCTCCAGGAATGTTAAATAAAGTAATTAACTGTTAGTCAGTAAATAAAAAAAATAACCTATGTAGAGCTTTAAAAATAAAGAAACCTGTCAAGAACAAGGTAAGGAATGGAAGAACAACAACTGACAAATAATTTTATAAAATAAAGCAGGCTTATTTTACAGAAAGTAACATCATAACTTTTAATTCACAGGCTATTTTGATTTCACTGTACTGGCAAGAAAATTTGATACAAATGATTTAGATACAATTTAGAAACCTTTAAAAATGATTAGATTATAGGTAATTACCTATGTTCTGACACTTGCCCAGTATGGTTACACAGAAAATTTTAGCAACATAGTCTAATTATTTTCATGATTGTCTTTGGGAGGAATCCAAATAAAGGTTTCTTTTTTCTTCAGTTTAGTATGATATATAGGACTAGCAAGTAATACATACGGTAGGTACTTTTTAATCTGTAGATGGTTGAAAAGGTGGTGAAAGATATTTGTGCCACTCAGCAAGACAAGTTATAAAGCAAAATGGGTATTGTTTCTAGTACTATATACATAAAACATATTCTAAGATCTTTCTTAAACGTGACTGAATTATCAATAACTTACCTTTGGTGAAACCACTTTAATAAGTTCATTAAGAAACCTGAATTTCCCAATTTCTTGGTGAAACTTTTTACCACAGTTCTTCACACAACCTTCAAGGGTCTAAAATAGACATATTACAAAACTGGTTTGATGATGCAAAAATAAGCTGAACAAAAATAAATGCAGCACTTGTCCCATTTTGACCAACTTTTGTATAAATGTACATTAGTCGATGCATTTTTCATCAAGACATCAATCCCATGAAAAACCAAGTGTATATGGAAGACTATGCAGATTACTAAGATGTCAATCAGAAAGACACCAACAGTGTCATAGCCCAATCCAATTATTAATCAGAAGTTTTTCTTTTTTCAACAGAGACATTATCAACAAAAGGACACATGGGTCGCGCTGGGCTTCGCCAATGTGGCAATTTGCAATTTTTTATTTTATCTGGCAACAAAAATAGCCAGTTGGCGATTTTCTTGGCACTTAACTTTTGTATATTAAAATTTACAGGAAGTTTATCAGCAACGAATATTCTCTCTAATTAAACAATTGTGTTGACACCCGGTCAGAGTGTGACCAATTTACGACTGAAGGCAATTAAAGGTAATTAGACCAAACGACTGTGACTGACAATATCCTCCTGGGAGGTGTCAATCAAATGTAAATATATCATTGAGCCAATCAAAACTCTCATCATCTGGTCAAAGGTAAACACAATTAAGGCAATATGCACGTGGCTACATGCAAGTTTCACAGCCCTGTTTAACCATGTAATACATTCAGAAACAGACATACCTAATAACAGAATAAATTAAATTCAATTAACAATGATTATTTCATCAGGAAGTGTCTAAATACTTTGAAATGAAAGAATTGATAAAAGAAAATGGATGACATTTGTTTACACTTTTGTCATGTGACTTTTTTTGTGGGAAAATCGGTAAATAGAATGGGGATACCAAATTCTAATTAAGGAAATGCTATTCAGATAACAAGATAATTAAACAGGGACACAATTAATGGTCCATGGTACAAAATGTAGTTTGATAGAAATTTTATCACTTGAAGAAAAGAAATAAGTTTGTTAAAAATGTAAAAAAAAAAATTATATTGTATTAGATAAATTAGACCATAAAGGACAAAGGTGAACATGTTTTAAAATCAAGGACTATATGAGATAGTAAGATAAAGTCTTTGATAGAAGTAAAATACTTGTTTCTGGAGTAGTACTTCATTATTTTATGCATATGAAAGTGACAGATTAGAGCTAAAATCCTGCTTTATACATGCTTCAAGAGTGAATCATGGGTACATGTATGTCATGAATGGAGAGGTTATTTTGATGAATAAACAAAGACAATTCATCAGTGAACTTAATACTGTCTTTTTTTTTTAAAAGTATAATTTTTTTTTCAATCCTTTGACTCTTTATTTCTGACAACTGGTGACGAAAAATGGCAGCAGAATTTTGGAAGCCAGAGCAGCCCCTGGAACAACTGTCCAAGAAAATTTTAAATGTACCGTTAAGGCATACAGAGCCTCCCTTTCTTGCGGTGATTGTATTTTGTGTGCTAGGAGTTTTACTGCTATCTGAGATCCTTCAAGTTCATAGTTGACTCGATCACAGAATGCCAAGATGTTTTCCCAGTCTTCATCTCTGTTGGCAGGATTGGTAGCTTTGTCTTAAATATAAAATTTAAAGATTTAGTTTAGGAACAGAATACATGTAGCATTACACTCAAAATGTAATCTAACATGTTACTTTTTCATCTTGGAATGGAGAGTCCAATTACTCAGGTTATCAAAGACACACTTTCTTAGTAGTCTGAATATTTATAAATGTAAAAAAAAACAAAACAGGAATACAAATGATGCAACATTAAAATTCCAATTATATCATCTAACAGGGAAATTAAGTTTTATTTTCATGTTACAATGTATATTCTATTCAATATAGGTATACATATCTCTAATATGACAAAGACAACATTTAATTAAAATGATATTATGTACATGTCCATGTTATACATGTATATATTCATGATTTCTAATTATTTAAAACCATTTGAAAATCTTAAATTAAGTACCAGATAATAAAATCATTCATCATGCTACATGTTACGATGTATTAATACTTTATTCTTACAATCACCCTAACTTTAGTTATTATATCTGAAATGGGGAAATTTCCCTCTACAGAGGAATCTTTTTATCCTGTATTAATGGATGGATAGTTCTGGATATATTTTAAAGTGAGCCTTACTCATTATCAAATATTCAATGTTCTTGTATCTTACTTAATTTTTTTAAAGATTCTAAAGAAATTGGAGGCCCCAAAGAATTAACTTTTTTCCAATTATTGATTTATGCAATAATTATTCACACAATTTTAATGAGTGCAATCTGTAGGTTTGTATATAACTTCTTAAAAGCAGTTTCCAAGAAAAGAGAAAATATCCCTCTACAGAGGTATAAATTTCCCCCTTTGAAGAAACACCAGAAGGGTAGGCTCCCAATACAGGTACCAGTATACATAAAACATCATGGGGACTGTTTCCAGGCAATTTAAGACATAATAACATCTGTCAATGATTGACATTGTCACTGATTTACCTTAATTACATAGCTCATATTAGGCTCTTTTTATAAAAAGGATTTTTTTTGTCACTCAAATATAAAAAGAGTAACCTTTCCAGCTATATAATCACAGCCACATGCACCGAAGGACAGGATATAGTTTTTTTTTAACATTTTTTTTTAATTAAATTCGTCATTTTTATTTACATTGAAAACAAACGAAAATGGATGCCAAAGTGATTCCAAAAATTGGAACATTGTTTAATAGCTGAAAGGTGTTATACTGTGAAACCTTAACAACATGAACAAGTCTGACAAAATTGAAGAGAATGTAAAAAATGTCATGCAAGACCTTCTGTGGTTCCTTCAAAACTAGAGATATGTCATTTTTCAGCTAGAGATTTGGTTTGAAAACTGGGGGGTTATTTTTCCGTTTTTTTTCCTGCAGCGTAATAAGTAAATTCCATGTGAAGTTTATGGAAAACCTCATGCTTGAAGTTTGTTTCCTTTAAAAACTATGCTGAATATTCTAGAATTACATTGTCTATCTTTTTCTTGATTTGAATATCATTTGTAGTATTAATTAATTTAAAATTACATTGTTTCATTGACATCAAAAGGTTATTCAGTGACAAATCTTCGGTAATTCGGAGCAAAATTACAAGTGTGAATTCAAGTATACTTTTTTTTCATTATAATCATTTAAAGTAAAGTTGTTATTGTAGATTAAGTAAAGACATGATCTTGTTCCTTATAGCATGTTGAAATGAGATTTCAGTTGGTTGCAAATCTCTTGTTTATTATGTCTCTGACTGTAGTGGTGTACAAATACTACAAATGATATTCAAATCAAGAAAAAGATAGACAACGTAATTCTAGGATGAGATTTCAGTTGGTTGCAAATCTCTTGTTTATTATGTCTCTGATTGTAGTTATGTACAAATACTACAAATCAAATGTAGCTGCCTGCTGCATGACGATTTACTTGAGTTTTTCAGGGTAGTTCAAATGCATGCAGTGACAGTACTCGATAATGGGCAATATATATAGTACAGTCGATTATTAGATTTGTTGATTACTAAACAAAGAGGTGTAAGTATGCTGAAAGGAGCTGAGATATTTTACTTAGTAGGGTTTCTAGTGTTCGATCTTCTTCCGCCATATTGTCTGCGTACAAAGTAACATGACTTCCGTTTCAAATAAATCGTCTGCTAAGAATGGTTTAAATTATAGATGTGAATTCGGTCTCGGTGCAATATATGTGCATGTATCAAAATAATACTATACATGTAGTCTTTTGCTCCATTGATTGCTTCTGTAATAACAGGGGGTTTTCAACGATGTAGCCACTTTGCATTTTGTTCTTTGGTATCATGTTTTTGTAGTGTATTCTCAACTCTATTTTGAATGCATATTTCGTGCACTTAATACAAACTATTTACTCTGTAGTTGGAAAACACAACTGAATATCGTGGAAAACTGCCCTTCAGAAGATGGAGTTAAAATCAAAGGCGGTAAGACTGTAAACGACAAAAAGAAACACAACCAATTCAAAATTTATGATGAGAAACTTCAAGAACAAAACATGGGAAATAGAACATTCAGGAATTGAGAGAACCTCCGACGGGCGGCGTAACATCAACAAGAGGATAGCTACAATACACACTCCTTCTTTGGAACTGGTCTGCATCGCATGTAGTGACTTAATTAACCCATTACTATCACACAAACTTTGAAAACTATGTGTCATTATATCCTAAAGATATGTGCCTATGGAATGAAGGTTTTGGAGATTAGTAGACCTAGACGAGGAAGGCTTAATTACAAAGGAATCAAAACATTGCTGCTTCGTGTTTACTACGCGAAGAAGCTTAGGAAGATATCGCCCACATATTGCTTCACTGCAAAGGAACTGGCGGTGTTCGAACAATCGTCCTTGAGATATATCTGGATGACATGTAGTGAAACTTAGACTGTTGTTCAATTGAAGCACTCTGTAAAATTGAATACGAGTCTATCCTTGAACTGGATAGCTATTGCAGAAACCGATGTTCACGTTGAACGTATCCGAATGTTCAAAATAAGTAGCAATAGAAGTGTCATATGTAAGTGAGCAGTCTGACAAGTGCAACGAGTGAAGTCCAGAAATAATTAAAGGGTTACAGCACTTCGCCGTTTATAAGGGTTCATTTAAGTGTCATATCGTTATAAAATTTTCTTTCGACTAGATAGAAATTAAATAGTCAAGGAACTACAGTAATGATACTTCTTTCAGTCAAATTGATAGATATAAAGATAGTTGTATACCTACAATATACTTTTCCTATATCCTGTGGTATAACATATTTTATCTTTTATTAAGGATCCACCTTCAGTGGAATAACGAATTTTTACCTTTTATAAGAAGAAAAATAGAATCTGGATATACTGTATTGGGAGCTGTAAATATTGATTTTTTTTCTTATAAAGGCTCTGACTGCAGATTTGATATTAAATTAATGCCTAACACGCTTCATAGAGGGTGGGTGTTCTAAAGAAAGAAATAAAAAAATGATAGGATTTAAATGGATTATCTACACAGCTGATATATGTCAGCAGCCAGATAAGAGACAATATTTTCAAAAGTTTGATACATAATGTAATAGCACTTGCACGTTCTTAATTAAAAATAGTGTAGCTCATACAGTTTTTATTGAGGTATATATTCTGAAAAGCACATTCGTTCAAACATAGTCTGACGGATTTATCAATTCCATTTGATAGATTTATTTGTAAACAATGTGATTTTCAAATCATTGTCTATTCTCTGAACCTTGTTTTGACAAATACAGATATTCAACCCTTAATTGCATCCCTACGAAAAAACTAATTCATTTTTTCAGTATTGCACTACATCAAATCTTACGTATTGAGTACTTGACGTTACTTCTTCAAATCCAGTGCACTGGAATTGTATTGACCGATTATTTTTAATGCTATTGCTGGTAGTTTCGATGGTATTGTCGTTCTTAAATTAACTTGCTTTCAGTTATTGCGATCAGCGTTTTTCAATTAAATATCTCATTTTGTCTATACATATATGTAAAGGTATTCCATTAAAAGATTTTGATGTATTACTGCATTAGTGAATTTTATGGTGTGTTTGTTGTTTCTGTTCATCTTTGACCTTACATTATAGGGGGATGGTTGGGACAGGGACTGTAGTTAAGGCCATATAAAACTAGTTTATCTCCACCGCAGACATGCGCCTGTCAACATTCAGGATATTAAATGTGTCTTTGTGTCGTTATTTCTTTTTTTCAGTTTATACTTCGTCCTGTTACCATGGATTTTATTACTTTTGTTGTCGGGGCCTTGCAGATCTTACTTAAAGCGGTGTTCAGTTACACTTGTTGAAGACCGTTTGATGATCTCTGTTAGTATAAGGATATACGATGGTGCATTTGTTGGGATTCACCATACTGGTTCCCTTTTCTACATGTTGACCAGTTGTATCCCCAGTATCTATTTGATTGTTGGAAGTTCTTATAACGATATGTGAATTGGTCATTATATATTTCCATAGACCTGTAATTAAATTAATTAATATGTATTTTTATAGTCCAAGTCCACAGTTTTCTATAAATTTATACAAAAAATTTATATTATAAATATACACTTGCGTTGTATAAATTCGCCGGAAGAAATTTCTTCGTCAAGTTTTTATAATTTTATCACAATTTTCATTTGTGTCACATGATTTGATATAAATCAAACAATGATCTTAATTAAAAATTTGTGCACAGATCTACAGGCAGCTGAGCGGATACAGAATAAACTCACAAAGTTATTTATTCATAAAGCTACAACATTCGGGTAACGCTTACGGTCACACTTCTGCCTGTTAGGTTAATCCTAACTTGTTAAAATTTCCCGCGAAAAAGTCAGACGAGCGTGTGAGAGATGTAAAGCTGCCAAGGAACATGTAAATAGACAGATGTTTAGAGACTAAATTCCAAAACGAAATAGGCGGTCGCTGTGACAGTACTTAAAGGGACACAGGTATTTTTTTCTTAACCAAGGCAAATGGTGGATCGGAGATTTACGAAGTGGGACCCCCCCGGGTGCAAATTTCTTGCCGAATAGTTTTCCCTTTTTTAAAAGAAACATTTTTTTTATTCTACAATGTTTAAAACTTTCAACTGATGAACGGATTCATAAAGCTTACATTCACGCCAAGTAAAGTTATACTAATATCATATGTTAACCTAGTCTGTATTTGACTATTTTTATTTCCTCTGACCCTGCAATCATCCTCTTTTTTAATTTGGACATTTATTTGTTTGGTTGGGGTCAGAACAATATGCCATACAAAAAATTGGAAATTCAACAGTGCCGCGGAGTACTGCCATTCTACCGCTTCAAACGACTTTCAAGTTGATATTGTGCATATCACACCTTATTCAATTCTGGAATAATTTTTCTGTATGCTGATACACCATATTTGCAAAAAAAGGACATTTTTATTGAAGGTTTGGTAATTTTTTATGAGAGACCTTGCTTTGTTGTCATGATACATGTGAAGTAGTGCGAGACGAGAGAAAGTAAAGCTTGTTACTTTTGGAATGGAATGGTAGCAGACATGTAATTTTTCACTGTAATTATGAAATATTCAGTTGAATTCAGGTTTTCAAAATCGTGTCTGCAATGTTCAGAAAGAAAAGCAACAAGCTCCGCCTACTCTTGTCTCATGCTAATTAATTGCCTCCATTGATTTTAACTAGTAAGATGACTCAATACTATCAGATGGGAACAATTCCTGAAATTAGGGTTAATCCCCATTTGTGATGCAGCCCCTCGTATGGTTGTTTTTTACCCATTATAAAATTGGCAAGTTTGGAAATCCTTCGATTATCTTCTTACTTGATTACTGTTCAAATCCTGGTTCCCTTGATTTCTCCTTCACAGGCTTAATTGTATAGAAATGCCCTTTGACTCTATTTTTCCATGTTTTTCCTTACTTCATGATATATAGTTGATTTGGTTCATTGTTTTACCATGACAAATTGCAGATAAGGTTCTTAATTTGTTCTGGTCCATTGATTCTTTTGCTGTGTTATGTCTTCTGATCCTTCAGAATGTCCATTGTACACATTAATTACTCATCATCATTTCATCAATATTGTCTGATAAATGAACAGAAAGTGAAGAACAGTAGTGTGAAGCAGGTAAATTTGTAAAAAGTATTATTTTGGAGATTGGAAATAATTTTCGTCAGCTTAAGTTGGTTTTATCTGTGTACAATTACAATGTAGGAATACAAACTCTCAGTGTTGTATGATTTTTCAGAAATTCAGGATTCCTCGAAAAAAAATCCATATAAAATCAACTTTTACACAGTCAATGATTGCTTTCATAACAAAACAAATCCTTACAGCATATGAAGTATTCAACTTGCCACGGGAAAGTGTAACTAAGTACCTGACTAATTTCCTGACCCAAATTTCACTTGCCCCCGGGTAATGGGAAATAGGAATCCTAGAGCACTGAACTCTGTTGAAATACATGTAGTTTTTGAGTGTAATTGCAAATCAATTTTTGTACAGGTATAAAAATTAGTGAAAAATATGAAATGAAACATGTAAATGTTTGTGCAGTTGGATACCATTTAACTACTGATTATATCTCTGAAATCAGAGGTATAGCCTAAAAAAATCGTGCTTCCGGTAATCAGCCGACTTATTTTTAACCCCTGGACCCTTACTTTTTATTGTGTCAGTGAAGGCACGAGACCACAATTAATTTTCAAGTGCATTTCAATATACACATTTGAGCAGATTAAAAAAATTCCAACGTCACAAACTGAATAAAGCATCTCTGGCCTAAAGATATGTACAAACAGGATTTTATGTATAAATTGTAGAAAATTTTACCATCATTTTCTGAAATTAATATATATATAACTCGGAGATGGGGTAAACATGACAAATGAACTGAGTTAAAAGTCCTAAATTTTAACCTCCTTCCACTGAACCAAATCACAACTTTTAGTCAGAATTGATTAATGAAAAAAAATCCCATGTAATTTTAACCTATTTCTACCAATTAGAGGCAAAACTTCAGCAAATAACTTTTCTGTAAAAATATGAAAAAATGTGGAAGTTACCTACTACCAAAGTTGGAACTATATTCGTACATGTATACAACGAAAACCAAGGGGAATTAATTGTAAATGTGCTCACTTTAAATAAAAACTGCACTCATGTCAAGATGAACCTTTTTTTACTTCAAGTACAAAGTTTCATCATGATTAGTTGAAAAATATATAAGTTATAGCAAATTTAGTATCAGTGGTACATTGCATGACTCGCATGTCCAATGGTTGAAGGAAATAAGGCCCCTCTAAAATGTACATTTTTTTTTTAAATGCATTATTTTTGTGATTATTTACATTTGTTGCATCATATTATGTATATTTGATGCAATGAAGTTCAGTTTACTCAAGTTCCAGCTGCTTTAAGGCCAGAAATTGGGTTCTTATACATGCGGCCGTGGTCAATGCACTTTTAGACCATGTATGGGGTGCACATATGAAAACTCATTTTATGATGCTGACAATGACTTAAATTGATCAACTTCAAACATAAAGTGGTCTACACATATCAAATGTACATTGAAAACAATAAGAAGTGGTTTCAAAGCTAAAACTGTCACTCCAGATCAATTTAAACCAGACCTGTATAGATCTTGTTCAAGTGCGATTGTGTCTGATATTCAAAGTTAGCCTTTATTTGGGTTTTGAATGATAAAAAAAACTGAAACAAATGTAAAATAATGTAAGGTTCTAAGCTTATCAGGTACATAAGCAGACAGCTGTATTTTTCCAGTTTTTCTACAAAAAATTTAATTTTTGAAACCTTATAGTGTATGCGATACTCTAAAATTAGGTGTTTTTGAGACATCACAAGCTATATACATGTAGTGACTTACACTAGATGCATGAATATCAATGGAATGCATATATGAGGTTTTTTTCACATTATTTATATTATTTACTAGCAAATACAAAAGATTGAGACCAATAA
Source organism: Perna viridis (assembly GCA_037379345.1). Taxonomy (NCBI): domain Eukaryota; kingdom Metazoa; phylum Mollusca; class Bivalvia; order Mytilida; family Mytilidae; genus Perna; species Perna viridis. Next base: position 22,536,931 of record CM074514.1, on the reverse strand, counting down.
AACACATATCTGTGATTTTATAGATTCTAAGACGAGGCTGTGAAAACCCTTGATTTTGCCATATTTCATTGACTGGGTTCATAAAAATTACACTAAATTGTCAGATTTCTGCCTAAACCTTGTTCATAAAGTATGTTTTTTGTTGATTTGATGTTCCTAGTATATAATTAGAGGAGAAAAACTCAAAGCAGTACAATATTTTCCCCACTGGTCTATATTTCATACCTAGCACCCTAGCAAATGTGCAATTTCAATGGAAAATCCCATAGCAACCATATTTTTTATTTTAATTTCAGGAAATAGAGAATAAAGGGCCAAAATCTTCATATTTCATGTAGATTTACTGAATTCTTGAAAATAAACACCAAATTATCCCCTGCAAACACTAGCAAATAAAATTTCTGATACCCAGGCAACCTCTTTATTAGGCACGAGACCACAATTAATTTTCAAGTACATTTCAATATACACATTTGAGCAGATTTAAAAAATTCCACCGTCGCAAACTGAATAAAACTTCTCTGGCCTAAAGATATGTACAAACAGGATTTTATATATAAATTGTAGAAAATTTTATCATCATTTTCTGAAATTAATACATATAACTCAGAGATGGGGTAAACATGACAAATGAACTGAGTTAAAAGTCCTAAATTTTAACCTTCTTCCACTGAACCAAATCACAACTTTTAGTCAGAATTGATTAATGAAAAAAAAATCCCATGTAATTTTAACCTATTTTCTACCAATTAGAGGCAAAACTTAAGCAAATAAGTTTCCAGTAAAATTATGAAAAAATGTGGAAGATACCTACTACCTAAGTTGGAACTATATTTGTATACAACGAAAACCAAGGGGAATTAATTGTGTTTTCGTACCTGAAAATTTAATTTTAAAAAATTTGGAAATCTGTCGTTTTCCATCATCGATTCTACCTTTTATTGATTTTAAACTATCTGCATTGTAGAGGTCAATTGCCACCTTCAAAATATGTATAAAAATGTACCTATATCTGAGAAAACTTATATATTTAGACAGTATGAAGACTACAATGTACATCATGTTTTATGCAAGAAATTCTGCATTAGTTAATGATATACATCCATAAATTTTATTCCAAAGAAAAAGAGAAAAACTACTGACCCTAATTTTGAAGGGGACGTTACAGGAAAACATATTTTCTTTTTTTAGGCTCAAAGATTGACATTCAGTGGAAATATAAAAGAAAAAAAATTCTTAACTTCAATTATTTACTATTACAGTCAGTTTATTTTATATCATAGTTATTTGAAATTCTGTCTATGCTACTATTTTCATAAGGATCAAAAACTCTTCAGTGCTAACAGCACTTTGATTTGCCATGCTTGTTGATATACATTTGATATGTTTATTACCATGACATTCAGATTGTGTTCTAGACTGTTGGTTTTTTGGTTTTTGATCCTTCAGGATCAAAATACCTTATGCCACCGGTCAATCACTGGAACTCCCCTACTATTTCTGAACACTACACAAAAATATGGTCCAAATGTTTACATCATTCAATATCTCTCTTATAACAAGTAAATATGTTTCTTGCAGTTTATCTGCTCAAAAATATTCTGTTATTTATGTAAATAAAATTAAGATCTAGTCTTCATATCAACTTAACATTCGAGTGACTCCTTTTTGGCCTTGAAAGATATTTAGTGATGCATTTACATAAGGGAATTTATTTCTTTGCAGTAATGTGTCTGGAAGGATAAAATGTGTTAAATATTTTCATTTTAACACACTTATAGATATAGATATATCCTATCATTATTATTTTACCATTTATAAACCGGAAGTAAATGGCAGTAAAGTAAAATTGGCGGCAAATTCAAATTGATAAAAGTGTCTAGATTTAGAAAATTTTGTGTTAAGGAAATTATTTTCTTCAGCTGAAATTGGTTTTATTTAAGTATAATTATAATGTAGGATGAATACTATGTTAATAGAGTTTTTGAATGTAAATGCACATTAACTTTTGGATATGTTTAAAGTTGGGGAAAAGGTGAAATAGAACAAAAAATTGTAAGTGTGTATGAAGTTGGATCAGTAGTATAGATTGACTTTCACTTTATACATATTTAAAAAGGACAGTTCATAATAGTATTTTAAATGCAATATACGATCACAATTTCATTTAACATATAATCTTTGAAATTTTATTCATGCTACAATTTTCACAAGAATCAAAAACTGCCAGTGCTATCAGTACTTTGATTTTGTTGAGTTATAACCCTTGAACATAAAAAATTAATGCTTAAACTGAATTTTGTCAGCACTTGCTTTGTTTACTTAATTATTTATGAAGTTTTCATCCTATTCTCATCAACCGAATTTTTCTTCTGGATTGGGAACTTTGTATTGCCATACTCATAGAATACTTTTAGTTCATGAAATAATAAAGTTTAGGAAGGTTGAGTATCATATGTTGATGTGCATGAAGGAATATAAATACTGTTGGAAAATTCCAAGGGGAGATAATCCAAATTATTGGTTTTATTTGTTGCAACCTAGTAGACACAACTCCTCCTTAACACCTCGTGGGATTTTGATGAAATTTTATAAGAAGGTTGGGCATTGTATGTAAATATGCATAAATGAATAAAATTACTGTTAGATGGCTTCAAAAGGCCATGGGACATGAACTTGTGATAAAAAAAAATTTGACATTGTGATTTGTTGTGAATCATTTTCTGTAAAACCTGATTTGAAGAAAGCGACGCTTCTGATGTTTTTCTCCTGACACCATTGGTGATGTGGTAGGCAGACATCACTAAAATTTTGCTTTGACATATGTTGAATGTCAAGTAGCCAAAATATTCCAAAGGAATCACGAAGAGAAAGGTTTTATACTCGTGAAAGTTGAATATTGCGAGTCGGTAATCCATCTAAAAGGTTAAACATATTTAATACTCCTAAACCATTTAGTAGATTTTGATGAAACTAAATAAAAAGATTGGTACTATATGTACAGTTAGATATCGTGCATGAAGCAAGAAGGTCATTATCAGAGCACACAATTTTTGTTGATGTTTTAGGTGAGCAATGGAGCACAACTAGAGCATCTTCCTAGTTATTGTAGTGCTCTTTTTGTTGAACCAACAAGAGTTAATATTCTATGCAACACATTGTGTACAGTATCGCTTTGTATGTCTTTTTTAATTTTCAGATTGTATAAAGATGGCTGAGAAGAGAAAGTCATTATCAGAAAGGTTTGGTGGAATCCATTCATCAGGTATTGGCAATGTTTCCAGTAATAAAGAGTTTGTAAGAATTTTAAATCAAAAACCAAGGGAAGAGGAATCAATCAAAAGACAACATAACAACGATAGTAAAAGCAGTCTGACAGTGCATTTGAAAATTAATCGTCAAAGAAAGGATTCAAGCTATGTGAATCGACCTAATAAACCTCTACGTATAGAATGCCATGACAGACCATCAGAAATAGCAGAGCATTTCTCCAGAAAGAACAGGATAGAAAATAAAGACAGTAGGACAAATTATTATTGTAAAGGAAGACAAATTGCATTGAAAGAAAACTTCATTAATGGTAAACCAAGGTATATGAACATCCCCTCAACATTATATCAAGACCCAAGTGCTGCACATAGGAAGACAGGGCTACTTCAACATCCTGATCAATTTGACTTTAAGAACCAGAATTGTAAAACTTTCCAAAATGCACAATCAGGAAGACCCCCATTGCTTGGGGATTTTCCTAATGTTAGGGATCCAAGGTCAAAGACTCTTGCCTCCAATTCATCTGAGCTTGGCACAAGGAACTATGGTGCTGATCTTCCATGGCAAAATGAATTTAATTCCAGTTATGCATGTCCCTCTGTGAATCCCGAATTTTGTGATGGTAGTAATAAAACACATAGCTTAAATGGCTCTAAAAAACAGTGTACAGGAGATATTTATTCTCGACAAACAAATAATGAGCAAAAAAGTCCAGGTCCCAATAGAAATTGTTCATTGAATATTGAGTCGATGGAATCCTATGACAGAAATTCTGGAGGACCAAATGGGTATTCTAATAATTCTTGTGTAAATAGATGGGAGAATCACTTGAATGAGAACCAAATTAAAGCCTTTGATGACCATTCCTTTAAGAGATATGATAAATCTTTCCCACAGAACACTAGTCCTAAAATTTCAAAGGAGCCTAGACACTTGATCAGTTCAAATTCCTACAAACACCCTGATAGCAATCAAGGACTTTACTTCAATCATTTCAACTATAATCCCAACAAAAATGAAGCAGGTCAGTGCAAGTTCTATGGTTTGAATAATAACATTGTTACAACACCAGCAAAGCCCCAAACAGAGACTGATTCTGAATGGAAAAATGGAACTGTTAGTCCAGCTTTTAGTTCTGATAGTTCATCTATGTCATTAGATTCTATTACTCATTCTGCAAATATTGTGACTGAAACAAGTTTAGAGAAGAAACCTAAAGGGTTCTATTATGATATGTCAAAGGAAGTGTTTAGTGAAGTTGAGAACTTGAAAAAGATTTTTCTTGAAGATTGTGAAAATTTGAAGCAGTCAGATCAAGATGAGAAAACCGTTGAGATAATAAAGAATACACTTCAAAATGAGCTTACACAGTGTATATCTAATAAGATCCAGAGTGACCTTACTCAATGTATATCAGCACTGAAAGATTCTACAGAAAATATGAAAAAGAAAGCTTCAAATGTAAGCCAGATAGGGCAAGAAAATAAGGTAGGAACTCAGCAAAATGAAGAAAAAGATGTTCCCATGAGTGAAATGAAGTTTGAAGGTCGTACATTATTGAAAGGAGGTGTTAAACCTAGACACATTCCTAAAATGATGGTAGAGCATCCAGAACTTGGTCCTCCTACTGATCGCAGAATTGTTTATCTGACTAGTAGAAATTTGCTTGATTTGCCTTTACCGAAGTGGGCCTCTGATGTACTTGGAAAAAATGTTTTGGAAAAGGACATTTCTGGAGGAATAAACCAAGAAAGAATTGTTCAGTACAAATCTAAAGACTTGAAAGATAGTTTGAAAATACTTCAAGCACAAGAACCAGAACAAAGAAGTATTGAGAAGCAGGCCATTGCCAACAATAGTAGCGAGATTGTATGTGCCAGTAAGAGGAAGAATGGTGGACTGAAGGTTAATGATGAAGTCAGTAAGTCAAGTAAGGTCATAACAAACCCAGTTGAACAGCCCTCTGATAGAAAGAAAGGGAAAACTGATACTAAAGCAAAAATTAATATTACTATTGGAGGGGCATTACATGAACTTGCATGTCATGCAAATGACAAGATGGCTATAAATAAAACTCAGAATTCATCCAGTAATGAAAAAAGATATAGAAACAGAAGTCGTTCCCGTGATAATGCAAAATCCAGAGAATTTGAAAGGTCACGAAACAGATCAAGGTCTAGGGACAGGCGTTATTGGAAAGATAAACAACAAATTCATAAACGCTTTGAACATACTGGTTATAGATCCAGGTCAAGAGAAGTTCGTAATCGCTCTCCTGTTAGAAGTAAACAGAATGGATCTAATTTCATGCAAAAGAATTGTGGAAGCATGATGTCTTCCATAATGAATTGGCACTATAATAAGTCTGGGGAGAAGCGTAGGGATATGTTTGATTCTGACAGAAATGGTTTCAGAGGAGAAAGTGATGACTTCAGTTTTATCGAGAACAGATAGAAAGAGCAAATTGATTCTTTTAATTTTCAAGGTTGTAATATTTCCTTCAGAGTAAGGACTTGTATTTTAATGGCTTCCTTTATCATGAATATGTGCCTGTTTTACTTTTGACTTGAATTATTTTGTGTTTGTAAATTTACATCGCCAAAAGTTTGTTGGAGCTAATGGGGATTTATTTTTTAAAAGTAAGTCATGGGCTATGCATCACAATGACTGTGGGAAACTTTTTTTTTTGTTTTTTTCTTCACAACTTTCCATACTGGCTAATGGAATATTGATCTTGCTAGCCAAATAGAAATTCAACTAGTCATATTTTTTTTGTTTTTTTGTCTGTACTATCATCTGTTTTCTCTTGGATTTGACTATCTCCTGCCTTTCTTTTTCTTTCTTTAACTACATGTATCTTTTCATTTGTTTCAAAATTTATCAAAAACTTTTCCATTTTTCGAATATTCCCTCCCGTTGAGGTTTTTCAAGTACTTAAAGTACTCCATTTCTGAACTCGTATTTTAAAAATAAAATTTTATTTCAACAGATTCATCATGAAACAAGAAAATGTTTATCATTTGCTTCTTGTTCAATTTTATTTTGACAATAAACAACTAATTTGCAAGGTAACATTTCAATTGACTACTAATTAGAGATCGAGACGGTCGCGTAGGTTTTGGCACATCACGTTTACCGGAAATTAAAATGGCAGATTGTAAAAAATGTTTTTCAAGTCAATAAAATTGTGCAAAATTCACTTGACATATTCAAGCTAAACTTCTTAATAGGTAGGTAACATATTTTTTATGTATGATATTAAGGGATATTTAACTAAATAAGCTGTTGGCTGGTTAACTTTCCTTGGAACTCGCCAATCAAATGATGGTTGCCAAATTACATATTGACTCGTATTTGGTGAGTTTCCCACACTGCAATGACTTAAGTTTGATCATTTTTTTTCTTTTTAACTCAGTTTTGTGTCCTTTGGTTTTATTAAACTCATTTTGTGTATTTATAGAAAAAAATTCTTTGTATACTTATAATCAGTCCTGGCTAATTATGAATGATGTTACATTATTGAATTAACAAGAATACATGTACATGTAGCTACATGTATTTTAGTGTAGTTGAAGTACATTGTAAATGTGACAATGAAAACACATCTTCATGGTCATTTAAATTGACACCTTCACTAAACCAATGATCAGGAGTTTTTTACCTTTATAGGGAAAAAGTGATGAATTTCAGATCAAAGGAAAATTCTAGTTTCATTGGGTTAAAACTCTTAATCTTATGTGACTGATTCTATCAATGTACTGTAACCTTTATTCCTTTCAAATATTAAGACACTTTTGATCATGTTAGTACATTTTTGTATAATGTGCTCCTCAAGTTTTAACACTAAATATAAATGCATGTCACTACAAATTTCCTTAAAACATTTAGTACAGTTCAATATTAAAATTCATGACTACTATCAATCACAGTGCTGAAGATTTTGTTTCATTTTTCTGGATTTAATTCTGACTATGGACATGATTTAAAAATCTTTTTTTATCTTTAATATTGATATAAAATAAAAATGACATACACATGTACTTGTCTGCAAATAGTATTTTTTTTCCATCAAGCCATTTAAGGAAAAAAATCTCCCTTTAAGTAATTTATTGCTTTAGTGAAAGTGTTAATTTTTTCACAACCACAAATATATTTTTTTTTCAGATTCTACATCCATTGGATATACATTTTGTACTTTACAGCCAAAAAACTGATTTATGTTGCCATATACATGTACATCCACTGTAATTTTTGTAGGCCCATATGTCTGTATGTAGCCAACAGTCTGGCATGCTAATTTTGCCTTTGTTCAATATCATACCAGTAAATCATTCCTCCCATAAATTTTGATTCTTCATCTAAAATCTTCACAAATTTAATTTGAAATAAGATATGTAGGAATGTACTGTTTTTTCTTTACTTTACTTTCAATCTAATGCCAATTTTCTGTTTACAAAGGATATGGTATGAATTGAAGGTTTCTGTCTGTTGTATTTTCCTGTTCATCAGATAAACTTTGGGAAAGAAAGTGTATGAAACTACGTACGGAGCTTCAGCATGATGCATTATATTTGTTGTGAATGAGAATTATTTTTGTTATTTATAAACTTCTTGTTTCCTCAAATGTTTATAAGTTGTAAGTAAGTACATTGTTATTTATAGTTATTGATCAGTGTTTTTGTAAGTTTTGATATTTTGCTTTCTATTTATTTTGGTTTAACTTTCTATGTTTTATGTCTCCTTTGTGAAACTCCGCATGCCCGTGCTATTTTTAATTTACATAGCTATCATAAAGATTTCAAGCTTGATTTTGTGCAATTTGCTTTCTGTGATTTTTTTAACATGTTAGTTTTATTTAAGGTAATGTCCCAAAATCAATATCCTGCCACTTTTACTTGTATTTTTATGTGAAATTTCATTTTGTATGTTTTTAGGAGTCTGTGTAAACGTTTAATATACATGTAGGTAGCGGTTGACGAATGCGTTCTGTTATACATGTACATTTGTTACAGTAACAGGTATTGACTACGCTGATAAAGAGAAAAGGTTGTGAAACAAACTTCATTTTGGTGCTTAATCTGCTTTGAACTTTGTGAGATCCTTTAAATATTTGTTTGTGTTTTATACATATGTTGAACATCACATTTTAGTGCAGTTACAAAACAATGATACTGTAAATAAAAGTTGATTACATCTGCTAGAGTGTTCTTATCTGTATAGGTTCATTCAGACATGTTTAGTGGGATTGTTTTTTTAACCCAGATTTTACAGTTATGTTTCTTTTTTACTGTAAGATTTTACTTTCAATTTCACCGATAACCTTTTTTTATATATTCTGTGCATTATCTATATCTTTCATACGTGTTGTTATGGCCAAGAAGTAAACAAAATAAAAGAAATGCTGATGAATTTGGACGATTGTTTAATTTCAAATAATTAGTAGCGAAAAATTTGTGATCTTGTAGCATTTTAATGGCAACATTGATCAACTCTGATTTTGGTAATAAGTTTGTCTAGTATATTATCAATTATAAATGGTAATAACTCACTCATGGAGCTATTACACAAATTCGAAAGAACTCACGGTAAAGAAGGCCTGCCACATTTTACTGTACATGGTTAAGTTTTTAAGATATCTGGCAAATGTGTAGTTCTGGTCCAGTGTTACAATATGTTTTCACAAATGAATGACGATCCAAATTTTATTGAATATTGTTTCAAAATATTTGACAAAAATTCTTTGCTAAGAATAGCCTATACATGGGTTGGCATTGAAATTACAAGTCCAAATTTAACTCAGCAGAGCAACTTAATGGTATAACATGTTTAGTAACTCGCACTCAAATATTTTTATGTCTAGAAAATAACCTCACTCAGACAAGAAGTTGACATTGACAGCACCCAAAATTGCTTACAATATCATAAGTCATGCACCAAATTGAAATCAGTCCATCTATTGGAAGCCGAAATTTGGTGATGAAAATTTTCACTCATTCCATATAATGAAAAATGGCTAAGTCCCACAAAACAGGACATCCATCAGGAGCCAAAATATGAATTTGGACGGACAAGGGAATTCCAATTTACCACCCACTTGGCAAAGTAGTCAAACAAAATTTTTTAAATCTTAAACTGGTTCACACTTCCTTGAATACAATGTGAAATGAAGGAAAACTGTCTCTATTCACTAGAACTAGGGAATAGATGCTTCATTTTCTCTTGCTGTAGAAAAGTTGTGTGTTGGAGAGTTGACAGATACACTATTGCTAAATGGAATCTCTTAAATATGAGAGTTATTTGAGAAAGTTGTCATCTTTACACAAGACCACTTGTGATAAAAATTGATTTTTTAATCTTAAATATGGACTTAAAGAAAACTGAGTGATTGAAACATACAGTTTGGAAGTCACCTTTTAAAAGACCACAAAATAATTACTGTTGTATAATGGTGTCATTTAGACAAAATGGTTTCCAGTCGATAGCTGAATGGATCTTTATAAAGTTACACAAGGTGCTATACCACAGAAAGGAGGCTGGGATTGATAAGTGAGATTCACTTGTACTGCTTAGGAATTAGGTGTTAGAAAAAAGCACATTCATGATATCTGAATAATAACGACTAAAATGAATAGAAATTTATGAAATTGTACCATGAAGTGGCATACCTTCAAAGAAAGGCTACAATTGATTTTGGAGGTTGTAACTGGAACCATTTATGAAGAAAAGGCTATTCAGTTCTGATTGAATTCTTATTCTGTGTCAAATATTTATAATCAATACCCAGAGCTGTATAAAGCATGACTGGTGTGTCCATACTTGCCACAACTATTTAAGTTCTATCTCTGCAGTTGTATTACATGTATTAAGCTATGTCCAGCAAAGCATTGGACTATTTTATCAGTATAAAATTTACCTGGATCTATTGTGTTCATTGACATTTAATACAACAGTTATTTTTTTAATAAGGATGCAAGAAAGCTGAAAGCTTTGACAATAACTGGTATGATTGCATCTATTTTGTTGGTGGTTGTAATATCACCAACTTTGGCTGGTTTCCTCATTTATGTCAAAATTAAATCTATGCATGTAAATTAATTTATTTCTAAAAAAAAAGTATTATGAAGGTTTATGACAGAAAAGTTGGGTTTTTTTTGTTGGAAATATTATATAGATAAGTTGGTCCAGCTTCTGCTACTCATTATCTAAAATAAAAATAAAAAGTCAGTACATTTACATGTTATAATAATCGCCCACATGCTTAAAATATAATTTTTATAATATCCTACATAATAATGACTGAAAATGTAACATTAACAAACCATGTTTCCCACAAACAAATCAATATAAGTGCTTAAAACCAAAACAATCCCAATTCTAACAGATATGTAAGGGTTGATGGCACATGATGGTTTCTTAATTGTAATTAAGGTTGCTTGCTTAAAATGTTCACATAAAAGGATTAAAATAATAGCTAACATCCATCAAATAATCGACCACTAATTAAACTTTTATATCCCATTAAATTTGTCGTGCATGCTTTGTAAATATCTGAATTATCTCCCTCTGAAAAAAATGTTTCTAAATGTGTTTTCTTAGAAAGAGCAGAAAGACTTAAGTCTGAAAAAGGCAACATCTAGTTGAACAAATCACACTAAATAATGTGCTTTCAAAAGGCTTTCTCTGTATAAAAAAAATTAAAACCTTTTGCAAAGAATATGCAAATGAGTTGTCCCCTCAACTTTTGAATTTTATAGTACTGAATGCTTGTGATACAAAATGCTCACCAGTAATGCCTATGATTATCCTAGACCTACATCTAAAGACATCATAACAACAAATCCTATAATTGCTCCCCAGGAAGCTAGCTTGCCATGTCCACTGTAATGAGAAGTGCTAAAATGAACATATTTGATTCAAGAAATAAATAAAGGTGCATTAGCTGCCAAATTTGTTCAGTTTTGATTCTACTGAAATTTGCTGATTCAATGGCAAAAGTTTGTAGTAATGCTATTGAAGCAATAAATGTCGATAATACCTACAGAATATTGTGAAAACGTTTTTTTTATTCAGAGAAGATCGATAGCGCTGATCTAATTATTTTTCACCATTATTTCTGAAGGTGGCCAACAGGACATTAACCTGGTCAAAAATACTTTAATCTTGTTGAAAAATAACAATAACGGATACACAGGTAAGCACATATCTTCTTTTCATTTCATTTCATTTATTTCTTGATTAGTTTTCAAATACATAATGACCCATATTTGAGCTACATTATATTATAATATATAAATTTCCAAAGGATCTTTGCGTTATATTTTAACTTTTTTCTTTTACGGCTGGAGTCTGTCTTCCTTGTTGTTGAATAACCACTTTCGCTTTGCAATCAGATTTATTATAGAAGCGACCTTTACAGCACATGCACGGATTAAGGTCACCAGAAGTCACATGCATACGAATTTATCTAGGTCAATTCTTGTCTTGCAAGACAATAAATATATAGACACCTATTTCATGTATTTAATGCATTTTATTTGTATATTTACATTTATTTATATACAGGAAAAGTACAATTTAGTAGAAATAGTAAGAAGTTAAAGTGTATTTAAACAGAAACAAAAAATTACGAAAATGACAGCTAATGCAGCTTTAATAAAGTAATTTGCTTTATAATCTCCATTATCAATTAATCCAAGAGTCATGTTAAGTAAACCAAATTCAAACAAAGTATGTTACTTTTTTAGCGGGGGTTGTAGCAATCAACCTGTCTGTTCATCTGTCCACATTTCTTGTATATGAAACTCCTTAACAATTGAAGGGATTTTGATAACTTTGAACAAAAGCTGGGCATCATAATCATGAAGTAATATAACTATTGTCTGAAGACTCAAAAATGGCGGACTGATATAAAATAATAACAAAAAGGTTATAAAGCCTACAAAATTGTGGAAAGAACACTTATCTCACAAGCATTATTTTCAAAAAAGAAAAAAAATCAATTCTACATATTTTGCTTGATATTAGTACAAAAAAAAATAGTTTAAAAAAACTTACCCTGGTATATTTCTTTTGAAAAGTTTCAGTTTTCATCTGCCACATAATACCCAGTAATATTTACTTGTTGAAAGTATAAATTTCTATAAAAAAGAAATGTAAAATGTCCATCGAAGACTTGGAACTGTCATGCTTACCATGTTTGAGCTTCTGGAATTATATCATCTACTACAACATAAATCATAGCACCAGCAGCAAAGGCTAATGCATATGGCAATAAAGGTTCTGCTATAACAACAGCTAAAGCTCCAAATAATCCTGCTATAGGTTCTACCATACCACTTAACTGTCCATACCTACAAAGGGAAGACTGTTAACCTTTACTGGTTAAAATGGATTTAAATTGTTCAGTTCACAAGTACGTTAACCATAACTTAGCGATTTACTGGTAACATACTAGTTAAAATGGATTTAAGTTAAGTTCTCAAGTACTGACTAATCATACACAAATGATAAGGACTGAGCTTCAGCTATGTCATATACAAAACATGTAAATGTATAGGGTCTGAAACATGAATGGAATCAAAATGATTCTAATGGAAATAACATGTAATTCAGAAGTGATTGTTAATGCAGGCATAGAGCCGATGTTCTAGTAAGTTTTGCATGTTTGTTGAGACATCTATAACAAATTGACAATGAATCATCAACAAAGTCATGATTGAGGACAAATAGCTCTGTCAAAGCAAAAAACCATATTATGCTAATTACATGTATATAATGATATGTTACAAGCAATGATTGTTTCTTGTACAATTCAATTACGCCTATCATTTATGATACATATATTTTAAGAATTCTTATGGAGACTATGCAGTAATATATACATGTAGGTGGGAAATTATACTTCTGCATCTTTCTAAATGGTAAAAATATGAATATTGGATAATGAACATAATTTTAAACATTTTAAAGCTTTTTTTATACAATAAAAGGATTTTTGTATGAATAATATGGAATGTTCATGCAGTGACCCTGTACAAAACAATATACATGTATTATCAAATTTAATTGCTTCATTCCCCTGAAACAAAATACATTATCATTTACTTACCAAAAACTTTTTAATGTCGACATACCCGCTCCTCTAAGGGGTAAACTAACAGCTAAACCTTCAGGAAAATTCTGTATACCTATTCCTATGGCCAAATTTCTATGCAGAGGGAATAAAGTGAGTTATTAACATATATAATATATTTGATTACAAGGAGTCATTTAGGCATAAAGAAAATGTATTCAGTGTAAAATGCAACAAAAACTTTGTTTATAAAAGTGAAGTTTAACATCTAAAATATGTATGATCATGGATTGTATACAAAGCAAAGGCTGATTGAAAATCTGAATCTGAAAAGTTTTAGTTGATTATACAGAAAATCACAGGAGATTACTGATGCAGGCCCCTTTTTAGCCAGTCAGGGGATACCCTTTTTGAAAATATTGGGTTGACCTTCTCCACTCATAAAGAACCATATAGGACACACCAAGTAATCCAGATGGAAATGTAAAATAGGAAGTGCACAGTAGCATCTTCGTATTAAGAATTTGTTTCAAAGAATTCCATTTAGATGGATAAACAGATGAACAGCATGATCACCATCTTGTTTTTAATGGGGGCTATAATTATTACTTAGACTCTGAAGCAGATGACAATAAGGGAGTATGGCAATAAACAATTACATGTATGTTTATGATAAATTCTGTTATCTTAAATTCTATCAATAATGAAAAGAAATAACAACATTGTTGGTTTTGTGTTTACTTTTTCTGATATAACAGTTCAATTTTAAAAAAAATACATACCTTGCTTTTTCAAAAGTTGCTGATGGAGTTCTTCCTACTGCCCCAAAACCTACACCAACGGCTAAACCCTCTGAAAACACAAATGTACGGTAAATTAAAGCTGTCAAAGAAATATCACTTTGTATCATATATTTAGATTAACATATACCTGTTTTTTGTATATGCATTATTAAGGATTGTTCATACCCCATATCACACCCCTCCCCGGAACACACTTGAAGTATAGTTAAAATATATGATATAATGAACATGACATGTCAAGATCTGTATCACATGTGGTATCAACATTCGACCTTTACCACCATATGGGCACTGGTTTGATACCACATGTGACACAGAGTTTAATATGTACTATTCTGTATATTCTGTATAGTGCTAAATGATATAAGGATTTTGAGTATTGAAGAGATACTGATCAATCTGATCATTTTAGCAACCATTTGATTTCCCAAATGTTGAGATCCTAACCAGTAGGGCAAGTATGGACACTTTATTAGGCTTAATACAATATAATATATGTATAAGCATTCTGCAAAGTCACATGACCAGTGGTGGACCCAGGAGGAGAGTGCAGGGGGTTGGTACCCCCCATTTTATTAGAAAATTTGTCATTTTCATGTGTAAAATTGACAATAAAAGGCAAATAATGTCCTAGTACCCCACTTTTTCTGAAGAACCCTGACTGACACCCATCCTTTTCAACATGTCTGGATCCATCCCTGCATGACAATTGTAATTTTTACCTGGAATGTTATGAACTGTGATAGCTATAATAAGTAATAGTATTCTTTTCCAGCTTATATCTTTTGGAGATGATACATCTTCAGGTATAGTATCTTGTTCCTTGGATTGTTGAACACTTTGTGTTGTTTTTCTTCTCTGTGGACCATTACCATTATCAGATCTTGAATATGCTAAAAACATATGACAGAAAAAGTTACCAATCTCAAACTGACTATAAATGTAGGCATATAGTAAAGTAAATCTGTTCGATACATTGTAAAAATAACCTACCCTGGAATATAGTTTTTATACACTGCCACACAAAGTGGCAAGTATTATGTGATACCCTCTGAATACATACATAGTTGCTTGTCCGTCCATCCGTCCCCTGACAGTTTGCATATGATTAGTTTAGAAGGATCTTGTTCGAACTTTTTACAGTTATTGAGTATTATAAACTACAGTTTAAAATTAAATTGAATATCAGTTTGATTGGATTATTTACTTAAAAGTTACGTTCATTTTAAGTTGTTTCCCCCCCCCCAAAAAAAAAGAAGAAAAAAAAGAAAAAAAGAATTAATGGTTGTTCTTTTTCTTAGAATATTTATGAATTGTGAAAGTTAGTAGACTAGATCACATTTTATTTTTGTTTTTTTCTTTGCCAATTTTCTTCAAATGAACAATAGAGTTATCTTTTTAGGAATATGAATAGGTGGAATTTTTTCCAAATTAATTAGAGTTATCCTACTTGGAATGCTGATAAATGGTGAGCATTAATTTGAGATTATGGAGTGTAGATAAAGTTTCAGTTTAGTTTGATATGTTGTTCCTATGTGATGATTTGTGATTTAGCAAGTGTCCATGGATATTTAAAAGTACAAGACGAAATAAATGTATTGTTTATATGTACATATAATGTAAAAAGTAAGATGATAGAACCCCCTTTAAAAAACAAACAATAAGTTCATATGAAGTCTTACAATATGTATGTTCCTGTGTTACTAGATTAATTTCTACTGATGATCCATCCTTCTGATGTTTATACTCTGTGTCTACAGATAAAATAGCATTAGTGCCTCCTCCTCCCTATATAAATACAAAATTAAATGGTCAGAATATTAAACTTGTATATCTATTGCTAAGATGTTGATACCTGACTACTCAAAGACACTGAAAATATTTTAACATGAGACAATGGCTGGCAAAAAAAAATACAAATATAAGGGAGGTAACTGTAAATTTTCAACCCAAATTGCACACAATATACAACTCATATAAATTTGAAATAAAAAATGACAAGCGGGTGAAAGTAGCCTCTCTCAATATTAACTTATGGATAGCAGATAATTATATTTTAAATTTATTGAAAATTTAATCTGTTAAAAATGTCAGTTGGTAAAAACTGCATGCTACATATCTGTACTGATTGTGATTTTTTCAAGTTGCAGTATAATTAAACATATATAGATATACATCCACAGAAAAAATAAACTGACCATATTTGTTGTGTGGGGAATAATAAATTGACCATATTCATACTGGTACTATAATTTGATACTTAGATATAGAGATCAGTGTATTGCAATGTCTTGTTCCCATTCAAACGCGAAGACCTCCATCAGTCAAGAATTTGTATTTACAGTCCAGTTAACACAAGATAATAATTATTAATATCTGAACTATTATACAGCCAAAAATTTTCTATTAGATCAGGCTGATGAAAGTTGAATGTTTATACATGTATCACTATGAAACTTGACAAGTCAACAAACATTTGAATGCATTCTTTTATGACTTCTAACCCAAAAATTCTGGCAAAATCCAAGACTGTATGAGTACTCACAATGTAAGGCATTAAGATGTCTGCACCATACACAAACACAGCCCCAAGAACGAAACCTATTGAAACAGGTATAAAGGCCCATTCTCCTTTACTACCATAAAGACCAGATATTTCTGCCAACTCTATTGCTGGGGCCAGCAATGACCAATAGGAAGCTGCGGTCATAACCTAAAATACAGTTCCAATCTAGAAATCCTGGAGAAATAGTCCACAGACTGTCCATCTTTATAGGTCCACTTTTAATGGCTTGTAAAAAAATTGTTTATACATACATTGAATATCAAAATCAAGTGTAAAAGGGGGGGCATTAATCCCTGTTGTGGGACAATAAGGGAAGTCATTTGATTCTGAGGGAGGGCCTGGCATTTTTTTGGGGGACAGTATATTTATTTGAAAAAACTTGCAAATTACTTCTGAATGCTATATAGACAACTTTCATGTTCTTCATTTACTTTGAATCTGGTGGAAACTGTTACAAATTAAAAACATTTCTCTGCAGTAATCGATTAAAGTATTAATTTTCTAGGCTCCAATTGCAAAGTATGCATGTTGACCCCCACCTAACTGCTATATAAAGAAAAAACTTTTCCAGAAAGTAATAAGTGAATATGAAAGTTGTCTATGATGTTGCCTCCCTCAACACGCATGCATTCAAAACTAGCCTAAATCAACCATTTTACTTTTTAAAGAATTCCCTTTAAAATGGAGAACATGTAACTCAATGGAACATATGCAAATTACCACAGACTGACAGGACAAATTACACCCATATAGCACACGGGCTTGTTCTCACTATCAAATATGTAGCCTTACTTGTGTACATTGTATAACACAAAAAGGGTGATCCCAGATATGGGGGTACCTCGCTTCAATTCATTTTTCCCCAATAAAATCGAACATATACATATTACTACTGGTATTTACTGCCCTGCAACCACTTGCTTAACAAAAGTTAAATCTATTAAATAAACACAGGTATCACCACCAAATATTTCTTATTATATCTAAACAAGAAATTGTACATTTCAAACTCCATATTTCTACTATTGCTTGGACCAAGAGTGAAACTACTGTGACCTTGGCACTGGGTTTAGCACTAGGAGTACAAATTTTCCTTTGCTTTCAACTGTCATCATAGATCTATGTTTGTCTAGTGCTGTGGATTTTATTGGGAAAAAATGAGTTGAAGCGAGGTACCTTCAAATCAGGAATCACCTGTTCAGTGTTACATGTATATACTAGTCGGGCTGCATATTTAATAGTGGGAGCAAGCCTCTGTGCATGTAGTGAATGATGAAACAGTAAAAATAATTTATTAACACCTACCCCAGCAGCAAATCCTAAACTTGCATCCAAGACTTTCCTCTGTAATAAAACATTGACTCTTTACAAATAAAATTCAGATGAATTGCATGGCTCTAGAAATCCCATTTCCTGTCACTCATGGCAAGTGAATTCAGATCTGGGAAACTATATACAGTACATTTAATTATGCAGATTTTCAGGGGGTATTTATAGAAGCATGCTAAACTTTCCTATCAAAGGCAAACCATTACAGTCGGGTTAAACCATCAATTAAGGACAAATACAATGCACATTCAATTACATTTTGAATCTTATCCTATATGAAAGGAAAGGATGTTATATTCAGTGCTACAGCTAGAAATAATTGAAATGGGCAGGGTGTCAGTGGAGGAGAAGGCACTTCTAAAGTTTGAGAAGGGCATTTTTTGGCAATGTAGTTTTTCTTGTTGTTATTGTTTGTTTCAACAATTAGAACTTGAGGCTTTTTTCCACATTTGCTCTTACTCATTTTGTACTTTTGGAATTGATGCATTGTTCATTGCTTGTAGACAGTCAAGATACATATACCATAATATCATAATTATCTACAAAAGTCAGAAAATATTTGCCAATCCTTTGGACTTTGAACTTTTGATTCAATGCATTTTTTACTGCATACCATGATGTAAAGTGTTTCAGAAAATAACAATGGTAACACATAATCAAGATTTCCAAAATAATCTCTTATGTTAATGAATAGTATTTCCCAGAATGATAATAAGCTCAACGTTTGGGAAATATACTGTACTGTTGAAAAAAAAAAGAAGAAAATTAAAAGGGAGGTAACTGAAAATTTGATAAACAAACATGTAATTTTATAATTGTTTACACATGTAGTTCAACACAATTTAGACCGGTTAAATTGACAGCGTTTGTCACAATAAATCTTCAGTAGAAATTAATTATTACTAAACCAAATGATTGGGTGTCCATAAAATTGGACTATTTTCTACTTGGCAATCATAATCATGTATATAACCCTAATCAGTGGATTGCTTCTTGATGATTATGATGATTATTTACTGGTCATACAAAAATTTTCCTTACCAGTTAGGACAGCAATTAACACTTTTTGTCAGATTTATGACTCTTTTAATCATAATAAAACAAACAAAAAATACATCAAAAAGATTTATATACATGTATGTATTGATCAGAAGGCATAAAGATTATAGGTAAAATAGCAGGATAACTTGGACAACATATTATTTGTCCATGCATGATATATCGAAAAACTATATGCAACAAATATCTTTCCTTTGTAACAATAGGATAAAAAATGATAACATGATATCTTTGTGTAAAATGTTCATGTGGCAGATGTTCAATTAACACCTGTCACACTGAACTTCTGAAGAGAAGACGACCATATTTCTTTTAGAACGCTATTTCACTCATTTAAACTACCTGGCTGCTGCTAAAGGCAAAAACTAAACCAGCTCCAAGAGCAGTCAATCCCCAAGTAAACAATGTTCCCAGTAAAGCTTGTATAACTGCATTTTGTCCAGCTATCATGTTGATGTGTTTACATGCATAGAATGTTCATACCTCTCAAATGAAGAGTTCTTTAATATTTTGTCTGAAGACCACAATAATATTAATACCAAAACGTACTATCAATAGACGTTCTTTTGATTGATAACCAGTATAAATGTAAACAAAAAAACCTGTCAATTTATCCTATTTCTAACAGTTACACTGTGTGTCAATCAAAAGAACATTTAGTGCATGTGGTACAATACAGTTCTAGAGGAAAGGCATAAAATTATAACATGAAAAACTGTGAACATGGTGAGCAAAAATCTCAAAATGAGTATTAACCCCTCCATACCCCATAAAACCATATAGGAAATCCCATAAGAGATTAAATGCATCCAGACATAAAAACAAAATAGGAGGTGCACAATGGCATCATGTAGTAAAGAATATGTGAAAGTTTCATCAAATTTCAGAGGAGATAGTTATCTTGGTCGTTCAATTACAAAGTCAGGAGTTAAACCAAAAATCATTCAGAATGAAAAAACAAAATAGGAGTTGCACAATGGCATCATGTAACAAAGAATCAGTGAAGTTTCAGCAAATTCCAATCAGGGATTTCAGAGGAGTTGTGGATTAGAACCGGACACACACTCAGTGATCACTAAATACCTCATACTTTTGAAGTGGGGGATGTAAAAATTTTAAAAACCATACTAGACAAATTGTGTCAAATTTAACTTTATCTCAATCTGGCTATCAAAAGTTTGTAAATATCAACTTTCTGCACATAGGGTATATTAGCTGCTTCAAAGGTTTACACGTCTGCCAGACTCAGTACTTAACCCCACCCCTTTATGCAAATCAGCATAGTACAACAGAAACAACTTTTGAAATGAGTAGTGCTCAAGTCTTTTGAATTTTTTTCATGTCCTGTACAACAGAGCCTATAAATCAGCAAAATAAATATGCAGTGAATCAGGAAGTGATTACAGCTTATACTGTGAAAGTATTACTGTTCGTGGGGTACCAATTTTTTGTTTTTGTAGGTAGGCCAAACCACGAAATTTGGTTCCCAACAAAAAGGTGAATTCCATTGATGTGTATACTGAAAAACCTTAAAACCACGACTTCAGAAATCCACAAACTTGTGTTTCTTCCTTTATCCATGGTATCCATGAATTAAAGTACTTTCACAGTAGCTCTGCGGAGAAGATTGCGTAAATATATGACCAATATATATTTATTAAAGAAGCTATTGAAGAGATTTTAAACTAGAGGCTCTAAAAAGACTGAATTACTCAGCTGACTTGATGAAACACATTCTAATCTTGTTAAAGTGGCCATATTTTTTCTTGGATAAAAGTTCCTAATGCTCATACATAAGGAACAGTCATATCAACTTTCATTGAATTCTGTCCAGTAGTTTCTGAGTAGAAGATTTTTTATTAAAGTTATAATATTAAAAATAGCAAAAAAAAACTATCAAAAAAGGTCAACGACTCCAATATGGCTAAACAGATTCGCAAAAAAATTTAACCACAAAAAGATCTCGTCATGCTGAACACTTTTCCTCAGTCAGAATTTGGCTAAACCTAACAGTTTAGGAGATACATACAAAGCAACTGCTGTTGGTTAATTATATTCTATTTTCAGTAGTGATGACCATGTTTCTTGATGGATCAAAATCCTCACATCCTTTCTAGACAGAATATCCTAGGGAACATTCAAACAAAGTTTGGTTTTAGTCTGAGAAAAAAAAAGAGTTTTGAAAAATTGTTAACTGCAACAACAGACGACGACGATGGGTGCCAAGTGTTGGCAATAGCTCATATGGACTGGTGACCTAAAAAGGAACTTGATTTAAAATAATTCAAAGACAGAACCACAGAATTGCTCAAAGAAAAGTAAAGACTGAATATCCAAGTAAGTAAACACTGTCTTTGAACTTGTTTTATGACTGCATGAAATCAATATGAATAAGAAATAAAAGATGTCTTTATCTGAAGATGCATTATTAAAATGTGTAAATGGATATAATATGATATGTCTATAGATTGTAGAAATCAGTTTTGGAATTATGTGTTGTAAATAATTGTCAAAAAATGAAAACTGTTATTAAAATATTTTTTACCAGCCAAATATGATGAACTAGATATAACATGTATTTTGATTTAAAAAAAAATATGTTCTAAAGCTACAAATTTGATGTCAAAACTAGGCAAGCTATGAATTTAAACTCATTAGGTTGGCTGATCTCCTGAAAAAAAACATTAAGCAAAAAATAAATATTTTTTCATGCACATCTACATATAATGCCTAACCTTTCTTTGAAAATTCAAGAAAATACATGGAGTGGTTCAGAAGATGCACTAGTAACATTGCAGACATGCAACATAAATTACCTTCCTTCATGCACTACTACGTTGCATATAATTCACATAAAGTCTCAACTAATCCATTTGGCTTTTCAGGTGTCATGACAATAAGATTCAAATATTTGTCACCGCATTGATTATTTTGATTATTTATATCAAAATACTAATTGGAATTTGAGTTTCATTTTATAATTCATCTTCAATTCATTTCGTCATTTCATTCATCATGATGTACTTTCATATATGACAAAGGACACTGCATGACGACATATAATAGATTTGCCTATGACGATTGTTTCGCGCGATAATTGCACGAGCACTGCATGTCAATTTCACTGTTAAGGATATATAAACTTTCTATTGTACAAACAAAATTTAGTCCACATATTTATTCGGTCGATTAATGTCGCCGTTCAGGTATGTTTTGATAAATCGTTTCTTTTCATAGGAATTTAGATAAATTTGGTATATTATTTCTAAAACACTTTTATTCTAAAAGTACAATTATAGAGAACAATATTTATTTCAATATTGATTTGAATAATTTAATAAGAAGTAAATTTACCTTTAAAAGTACTTTTCTTTTAATAATGCAAGATATTTTGAATTGTGCCGAAATTTCATAATTATTCATTTAATTTCAAACGTGCTAATCTTTATGAGATTTATAACGAAGATTTTATCAAAAACGTTTATTGCCCCATCTGTCAAGTAGTGCTATTGCTATTGATTTTTAACAGTGTCCTGTGTGTCACAAATTGTATTTGTGAATCATTATTTCTTTCAGATAAATAAATATATTTGTCATTATATGGACTCAGCAGTTATATGGCCATTATATAATAATTGTGGACTTGATTTACTGCGACATATGCTATACCATTAAGTTGTTTTATCTCCCCTTACAAGCAACATATAATGCCTCATCTTTGTAAATTTCATTTAACAATCCATTGAGTGGTTTAGGAGTTATACACAGAAAAAAAAGTTGGATTACTTAACATTGCAGGTATACAACAGTTAGGGGAAATACTGTGTGCATGCTCACTAAGACAACAACTCTGCTTCAAGTGGAATAAAATCATGTTTATCATATGATGCCTAACTATCATTTAAAATTTCATGCAAACCCATTAAGTAGTTAAGGAGTAGTTGCACTCACAAGATATTTGGATGGACAAACAGACAGACAGGCCCATAACTTTGTTTGCAGGGTTATAATTTCTGACTTTGTTGGATTATCTTCCATTATATCTTGCATGTACAAGTACAATATGGAAATATGTTATGATATGCTTTATGTTTTTTTTGTGTGTAAAAAATAATGTGTTTAAGTAAATAAAGAGTTAAGTCACACACTGAAGTCTTACACCATTGATGCTGCAATAATTAACATCATTGAATTTTGTTTTAAAAACATATAAAATGTTTCAAAACATTTTAATAAAAAAAATGCAAAATAATAAAGCTGCCAAAAATGTTTACATACACTATAATAACCTAAAACAGAGAAAGGATGGTAATAATTAAATCCAAACTGAACAGGTGGGTAAACACTAGAAGTTAATTTCATATATATATATGATCTTGTTGGCATTATATTTGCAGAAAAGAAAAAACACTACTTCAGGGAGCAACTATTCCATTTTTATGGGTGGGGGGGTTGCTAGGATCAAATTTTCTATCCTGCCTCTTTATTTAAAAAAAAATTAAGGTCCTGCTTTTTTGTTTCTTCAGCGCTAAGCACAGAATTTATTTTTTTAATACAACCAAAATATATTAGGGCAATAGTGGATCCTGCCTAATGGTATGTCTGGCTTTTTATTTACTGAAAATTTCAATCCTGCCTTTTTATTTCAAATTTGATCCAAGCTTCCACATAAAAATCAAATAGTAGTTCCCTTATATCAAAACATAGATATATGTAGGTTTAAAAAAAATTAATCAGTTTGGAAACAATACATTTTTGTAACATAAGCTACGTACAATTCAACTATTTCTTTAGTTAAGTTTTTATCTTCATATAATCTATACATTTTACAACAGAAGTACAATGATATATAAATAAGGTACATTTCTAACATTCTGGTACTTTTCAGACATTTAGTAAACAAACAAATTTCTAATTATTAAATTCTCTATGTGAAACGACACTCACTAACCTGAACAATACATCTAAAAAAACAACCAACAGTAATCTCATTTACTACATCAACAAAAAGAGAGAAAAAAAATAACATAACATCTTTCCAGTAGTATAACAAAGTAGTTATCAGCATATACTTAGCATTTAAAAATAATAAGCACTGAATCAACTGTTCTCAATATGGTTAACAAAAACTAGAGTCAATGTACTACTAAATCAGAGCAAGTTCACATTAAATATGTAGTTTTGATATCATATCAGTAGTGCAAGTGGTTAATGTCACACATTTACATCCATGGTTCCCAGCCCACATACATTCTTCCTAGAAAAACCAGTTTAAGTTTGCATTACATAAGTGGTTTTGATATTACATCAGTAGTGTCAGTAATTAATGTCACACATTTACATCCATGGTTCCCACCCTGCATAAGTTCTTCCTAGAATGTTCGGGTCGGTGGCTTGATCTATGAGTGCTGCTACCTGTTGTTCCACAGTTAAACCAGTGTCTGGAAGCAGTGCCCTCATATTGTCAGTATGATCACCAAGAGCAACATTTTCAAATGCTTTAAATGCCTTCATAAAAGGTTGATTCCTTTTTTCACCCATTTTCAACTCATCTCTACAAGTGAAACAAAAACAGATATGATGAATACTGTGAAAGTTCCTTAATTCGTGGATACAAATTTTTGTGGATTAAGGAAGAAACACAAGTTTGTGAATTCTTGAATTCATGGTTTTGTGGTTTTCAATATACACATCAATGGATATCTCCTTTGTGTTGGGAACAAAATTTGTGGTTTGACATAGAAACCAAGAAAATTGGTACCCCACGAACAATAGTAATTTCATAGTATATGATGTAGAGTTGATTTTTATTAGTTCAGTGAAGCCATAATGAGGCTAAATTTGGAAATACCTGTCAATAGATCAAACCTGATTACAAATAGAATACTTTATATGTATTTCTTATAAACCAAATATAAGCAAGGCAAAAATTTAAGTTCACTTTGTCTCTTTTTAAAGTAAATTGTGGTATAAATTCAAAGGCATTGCATATATGTGGCTAGTATTAATCTGAATCTAATGTGCAAAAAGAACACCTCATAAATGAATTTAATTTCATGTCTTCATTTATTTAACTGATGTAAGAAATACTAAAACCACACCTAGTTATTAGTCTTGGATTGTGTCCTTTCATCTTCCGAAGAGCATATTTAACTTTTTGTTTTGGAAACCATGAAATGTCTTCTTCAGTTTCTTCAATATCTAAAACAATAAAACAAATCAAGTTTACCACAAAAGTTTTAATAAAAATATTTACATGTGTATCTCACTCTCATCACAATTCCAATACCTTTTTGTCAGAAAATAAAATGCTTAGTAGGGTGCAGCTTGATACAACAACATAGGTTGAACCCTAAACAGTTGGGCAAGTATGAACACACAACTCAAATTTGATACAACATTTTATTCAATATTCTGTGATCAGACATTTGACACAAGATATATATTTGACCTTTCTGGCCTTTTATTATTATATGGTTCCAGTCACAACCTCCAAAATAAATCCAAACCATAATTTGGGGGTATGGTACTTAGTGGTAGAATTTTAAAGAGATTTACCCTCTTAATACAAGTTAATGTTCAGATATCAACAATTCTTGTTCCTGACCCCTTTGTGGCCCCTAATTCTTAACAACCCCCAGAAGCAATCCCCGTCTCCTAGGTATGACACTTGTGGCCGATTTAAAAGAGACCTATTCACAATTACTCAGGTTATTGACTGGACATCAGGAAAATCTTTGTTTCTGGCCCCATTTCGTCCCTTATTCCCAAGTCATAGCCAAAAAATTAACCAACGCCTTCCTTTGGTGGTATGCATATTGCAGTACAATTTTGAAAAAAAAATTCAGTTACTTAGTCAAGTTACTGTCTGGACATCAGGAAAATTCTTGTTTCTGGCCCCTTTTTGGCCCCTCATTCCTAAACTGTTCAAGTGTAAACCTCCAATAGCAATCACAGCCTGACCTTAGTGGTATACCGCAGCAGAATATTGTGGAGCAATATCTTCGACATCCACATGCTTTACAGGAGTTATAAAGCAAAATTCTATGAAATGCTTGTTTTGCCCCTTACTTGGCCAAAATTTTCAAAATGGTAAGGGAAAAAAACCAAAAATCAACAAGAAATCTGTGAGCAATGGCTAACTAGTAATATCCCAACTTTCAATCACAATATAAGGAACATAAACAAAGTCCTCTTAAACAGGAAGTTGTTGTCAAAAATCTTTTTTTTCTGGACATGAATCTCACCATAAAAAGAATGTGTTAAAACTTGAAGCCACTGTGATGAGTAGTCGCAGAGAAAATTACGAGGAAAATTTCAACTTGCAAAAACAAAGTCCTCAGTAAACAGGAAGTGTTGATGAATTTTTCTGAAAATGGATCCCACCCTACGGCATACATACAGCAAGAAGGTGTTAAAATTTCAAGCACTTATGATGAGTAGTTGCTGAGAAAAATGCAACAGAAAAAAAATGTTACAGAAACATGGATACAAAGAAACACAGACAAGGGTAAAACAGTATACCCCAAATCCTTTGGAGTGGGGTTATAATAAAAACTCTCCTTTTGTTGTTTGAAATCATGGTATAAAATTTTATTAAGCTCAATCAAGTTATATTCAAGCTATTGCACAAAAGATGACAATGACAGTGTCATACCATTATGCTACGCAATTGTTTTCAAAAATGATATAAAAAATATGTATTATAAATTTTCATGCATTAAATCATATCAACTTAAACTTCATAGGTTAATAAGATTTTATTCAAGAAACGTACCTCCAATAGATTCTTCACCCATTGCTTGCTTCTGTTTTTCTGCATTCAACTAAAATAATCGTTAATATATGAGTCATGTATACTGTTGGATTTTTCTATGACTAAAAAATAAAACAGTTGAACTGTTTAAATAAAGACCATGACAAATGTCAACAATAAACTAAAAGTGTTCATCCATCAGTAAATTCAGAAATTATCACATACATGTATCTATTGATATTTACAATTTGTTATTGGTTAGAAATCAAATAAAAAAATAGCATTTATCAGTATGGATCGTAACAGTAAGAAAGCATGTTACATCAGTATTGCAAAAATTAGAAAACACATTTTTTTTAAATTATAAAGAATGACAAAATCACAATAAATTTACACATTAATTTTTAAGTATATTTACCAGCCAATCAAGTGAAGGTTCTTTAATGAATATATCCATTGTATTAAGTAGAAGGTCATAATCTTCTTTTAGAGCCCTTAATGTATGAATCATAGTACTCTCCATAAGACCTTTTTCCTGTAAGGGCATCATCAAGTTACGAATCTGTCGTGTTAATCTGAATGGCATCAGCTCAGGTATAGGTAAGAACTGGAAATATAATTGCAGTTTAACGTACAATGTATCATTGGGAACCAAAAACTATTTCTCAAGCAAAAAAAAAAGGCCATATCTCTGAATGAACACCACTATATATCTGTGTATCATTGTTTACAGAAGGTTAAGACACTGACAAATGGACCATTATATACTCAAAACTCTTGAAAATAAAAGCTGTAATATGGCCATACCTGTGTAGCTGATCCAAAAGCATGACCAAAATCAATGCCAACCACCTGTCCAGTGTTGAGGTCTATCATTGTGTTAGATAAGTGACGATCTCCTATACCCAGTATGTACTGACATATACACATAACAGAATATGTCACAGCACAATTCACACGCAAAACATGGAATGCTTCTGAGGATGTACTCATCTGCTGGAAAGACCTCCTGTTATTATAAAATTAAGTAAATAGTACTATATCATGCATATTGTTGTCAGTTATCAATAAAACAGTTGGGGCAAGTATGGAAACACTTTAAAAACTTGATAACAGTTTTGAATTTTGATTATGATTAGTTATTTGTCACAGGATAAAAATTTGGCAGAATTGAAGAGGTCACTTTTTGGACCCTTTATTCCTAAATGTTTCTGAAAAGGGAGACCTGGTACAAGTCATAATGCAAAAATAATATATCAAATATCTAAGCATTATCTCCTATAGAAGCTGAGAAATCTGTTAAGAAAACTGTAACAGACGGACAGATTGATTGGTGGCCAATGTGATTGCAATACTGTGAAAGTACTGTAATTCGTGGACACCAAAGTTTGTGGGTTCTTGAATTCAAGGTTTTGAGGTTTTCAGTATACACATCAATGGGATCCTCCTTTTCATTGGGAACAAAATTTGTGGTTTGGCCTACCCACGAAAACCCTGAAAATTGGAACCTAACAAACAACAGTACTTTCACAGTATAACAAAATTACAAACACACCAAAAACAAACTCAATAATACATCCAATTATCTCCATGGAATAATTGATTTGTAATTGAAATATCATTCTTCATATATTTTAAACATGCTTTTCCATCCAATAAAACCAAACCTCATTAGATCCCATGGTACTCTGCTTTCTTTGTTTCTAAACTCTCTGATTGTCTCAGTCTTTGTATATTTTAAGTACATCTGACAATACTGCAAGGCCAAATTATTGGTCTTGGCAACTTTATTCAACCACTCTAGTTGTAGGGCAAATGGTCCAGTTCTTTAAATAAAGTCAGAAAATAAGTAAAAATAAATAATATCAGTCCTCCAAAGAGGTTTTAAGACACATGAAGATTCTTAGTGAAATAAAAAAAAAACTGAATATGCACACATACATACAGATCTACTCAATCAAGGATGTGAAACATATAATAATTAATTCAATAGTTTTGATTATGTATGCAGTAATATAGACCAGAAATATTCAACATGATTATCAAAATATATTATACTTATGTCACCAATTTTCGAGTACATGATTTTCATGTTAGAATATTTGCTTCTACCTTTATAAACGCTTCTCTGGTTCTAGAAATAAATAATTTAAGAGAAAACGAGCTGAATTTAAAGAAATTTCAGCCAGTTTTAATTATTGAATGTTACCCACACTAGGGCAAGGTCAAAATTATGTTTCAAGTATTGAATCACCTATTTTTGCAAATTGTTTTACTGGAACGATAACCATCATATTAAATTCTCGGAAATTGTCACATAAGATGATCAAGTCCACAAATGACAAGAAAATGACTAAAAACACAAAATTGTCCTATGAAGAAAACCATACATCAAAGAACCCATTAACATTTTTAGAATATCAAATAACTAAAAAAATCGGTCTAGTTCAGCCTCCTCATGGGACAAAAGTAGCATGACAGTAAATAAAAAAAGCATTCTTAGAAATGCTTTTCATACCAAATCAATTTTTTGGGGAAACTCAAATTAATTGTCTTATTATGGATAGTGATCACATGACAGTAACATGAATTCATTGAACGATGTCTATAGAAGGGCACAACTTCAAAACATTTTTCACTAAAGTAACATGTCTGAAATATCTTGAATTTGAAAACAAATGGGCATTAGTGGAAGGAAATAAAAATAGAAGGTATTATTTATTTACAATTAACTTACCACTTTTCTGCCCACCATGACCAGTAGCCCTACACATGTTTAGCAGAAGGTTAATATAAGAAGATGTGTGCTCCAGTAAGCCAAATCGAAAGCGACGATGATCAGCAATTAACAAATGCAAACACTCCGCGAAAATAGCTGACTCGCCGAAACAGGTGACGAGACCATACTTACTTTTTATCATCAATATTTTCTCTCTCTGTCAAACTGCCTCGTAAAAATTCTTTCAGAGGAATTGTATGCTTAACCCATTCTATAAGGCCAACTCTACAAATTAAATGATAAAAATAAACTGTTTGCACTTTATTTAAATATTGTTATTATATGTACTGTAATCTAGAATAAAATATTTTGAGGAGAGCAGAGGTCAAGTCAGGACACAACATTCAAACTTGATACAACTCCTAATGGGATAGTGATCAAATGTTTCACAGAGCATGGGTTTCTGACGGAGAATAAAAGTGGTCAAATAACTTGATCTTTCCCTTTTTTTAAAATGAAGTCCATTAACTCTGAAACTGAACATCAAATTTTTCTCAAACTAAAGTAAATAGATCATAAGACCATCATAACAAACAGTTTAGGATAAAAGGGATGATATTTCATTCCCTTTTGTTTACTTTCTGTTTTTAGATAGTCCCCTTGTTCCCATCATATGGTGTTTACACATCACAATTGTTTCAATTTGCTCGTATTTGTAACAATGTTTCAGATTTTAAGATTTGAAAGATATCTTTATGTAACCTAGAAATTACTGTATCAAGGTTTTTAATGTCACAAACTTGTAAAAACATTCACAAATTTTTTTCAACTGATACAAGGAATCTCCCACTCTATATTTCATGGTAGTATTCTTCACAAAGCATGGAAAGCTCAATACTCAACCCAATAAGTTTACTGAATGCTTGAATAGGCTTATTTGTAAGAGATATATTTTTATGATATTGTTGTCATATCATTAAAGATAGCATTTTTGGTATCAACATTGATTTGCTCAAATGGACTTTACATAGAAACTATAACACTATATTTAAGAGCAGTTTTCGGCATGACAAATGATGTGTCCTTATTGTATGACTTATGTTCTGTGGTTCTGAACCATGCATGGGAAAAATTGAAA
The DNA here is from genome assembly GCA_037379345.1 of Perna viridis. Lineage (NCBI taxonomy): Eukaryota > Metazoa > Mollusca > Bivalvia > Mytilida > Mytilidae > Perna > Perna viridis. The sequence goes on along the minus strand of CM074514.1, from coordinate 22,506,219 downwards.
CTGATATTACTTTTAGTAGTAAAGCTGCTCTGGAGCTGGTATGTCAGTTTACAGCTAGTAGTCCTTTGTTTGTGCATTTGTGTAATGTAAAATCAGTTTCTTTATTTCTGTTTAAACAAGGGACTTGGATCTTTATGAACTGATTTTCAGGAGTATTAAATGTGTAATATTTTTTCCAGAGTGGAAAGATTTAATAAGGGTAGGGTCGTGATCATGCAAAAGTACTGTAATCCTGCCACATTTTTTGTCCCAAGCCAGGAATTTCTGGCCTCTGTATGTACTGTTGTTTTTACTTTCAGTTTACTTTTAAGTTGCTGGAATGTAATATGGGGCAACCATTTCACTGTACCCGTGTAAATATTGTTTTGAGGCCAGCTGCAGCCACTCTGTGGTGTGAGGGTTTCCTTGTCATTTATTGAAGACCCATGGGTGGCCTTGAGCTGGCATTTTTCATCCCAGTGGGGTTGTTGTCTCTGATATATTCACCATATCCATTTTCGTTACAATTGTGTTAAGTTTGAAATATACTGACAATGGCATTCTAAAGTTACGGGGGGTTTACCATGGTCACACAGCCAACAATATTACCATATCAATAAATTACCACAAATTTTTAGCTGTTGTTTACTTTTTTGTAAATGCCGAAAACACTTAAAAGCATGTAACCTTTTATACAGAAATGCCATTGAAATGTAAAATCATGTAAGCAAAACAACAAATTTCATTCTACTGATGGTTGTCATATGGAAGACCTGCTGTGCTCTAAGATTAAATTTCATTTATAACTGATGCGGATGCCATAGGGATGACCTGGTCTGTTCTAAGGTTAAGTGGAATGGCTACTAACCTGCTTTTCACTGGGATGACTTGGTAAGGTTAAGTTTACAATGTCTACTGACCTTGTTGTCATAGGGATGACCTGGTATGTTCTAAGGTTAAGTAGAATGGCTACTAACCTGCTTTTCACTTGGATGACTTGGTAAGGTTAAGTTTACAATGTCTACTGACCTTGTTGTCATAGGGATGACCTGGTATGTTCTAAGGTTAAGTTTTCTATGTCTACAGACTGGATTCTTCTCAAACACCAGATTCATCAGTGTGAAAAGTTGTTCTATCCTCTGATCTTGTCTAAGATCCTCTCCACCCTTTACTAGGTAGTGATATTCCTTCTCATCATTTCCTCTGATCGTAATACGCTTTGGTTTTCTGATGGAGCTCATTACTAGAACCTTTAAGGAAAAACAATGTTCTTAAAGAAACTAACTTGTCCTACTTCAGGATGTGTGAAGGCCATAACGACATCTTTTACAAAAATTGTTGAATTTCTTGACTACACGAAGATCTACACCTCCATTTACTCATCTAATAACAGAACTAGAGGCTCTAAAGAGCCTGAATTGCTCACCTTGATTGATAAGCAACATTAATTTTTTTTAATTTTTTTTTTTTAATTAAAAGCAGCCATGTTTTTTCTTGGAAAAAAATTCCTAACGCATTACATAAAAACAATCAATTCAATTTTCGATGAATTGTGTCCAGTAAATTTTTATAAGTAATTACATTTAAAAAAAGCTAAAAATGTCATAAAAGGGCAATAAACCAATAGGGCTAAACAGATTCACACAAAATTTGACCCTAGATAGATCTCATCATGCTGAACTCTTTTATCCATTGAGAATTTCACTAAACATAACAGTTATGAAGATATATGCGAAAAACTTCTGTCTGATCCCTATGTTCTATTTTTAGTAACAGCATCCATGTTTTTTCGACAGATCAAAAATCTCCAAATAATTGCTATGCAGAATACACCATGGAACATTCATACCAAGTTTTGTTCTAATTGGTCTTGTAGTGTCAAAAGAAATGATTTTTAAAAGTAAGAACATTAAAATAAGCAAAAAGAAAATGTCAAAAAAAGGCAACAACTCCAACATAGCTAGGCAGATTTAAATGAAAATTTGACTACAGATTAAACTCATCATGCTGAACACCTTTAGCCACATCAAAATTTTGCTTTACTAAATGGTTTTGGGTATATATGCGAAATATTTCTGTCTGACCCCTATATTCTATTTTTAATAATGATGGTCATGTTTTTCAAAGGATAAAAAAAAACCATTACAGTTCTGTGCAGAATACCTAAGAAACATTCCTACCATGTTTGATTTTAAATGGTGAAGTAGTTTTATAAAAGAAGAGTTTTGAAAAATTGTTAACAACAAATGCTATGTGACGGCAATAGCTCACATGTTTCATGAAAATCCAGTGATATACATGCAGCATAGATGTTAACCCCTTTTTGATACAATCAGTAAAAAAGAAGTATCTGTAATATGGCATTTTTATCAGCAATCATCATAAAAGTTGAAGTTAACATCTCAAATTTGTTTTGGATGATAATGTCTTATGTTCACAACTCATATACAATAAGATTTGTCTTAACCAAGATTGATAACATTCGTGAAACGTGAACATACTGCACAATCCAAATCCATTATTTCAATAGTCTCTGCGAAGAGTATAAACAATCAAAATAAGTTTTCTTAACCCCATGACCTTGACAATGATCAAAGAAGATGGAGACAGAAGTTTGAAAGGGAACAAAAATGATGTACATACCCTCTGATCAAATCCTACCACTTTGACATGATATTCAGGCATGGGTTTACTGTCGCCATCATACTGACCTGAAACAGATAATAATAACAAGTCTTATTAATACATGTACTTCTAAACTGATATTGTGAAAAATGGGGAAAAAAACAGAAAGAACAATTGTATGATTTTCTTATGATTTTTATAAGAACCTAACACAATAAGAAATTATACATAAAGTTGAATCCATCTCCAAGACCAAATATACAAACCTGGTATTTCAAGTCGTCTCCCTTGTGTACTGGCACTGAAATCAGCTAACCACTCACAATAGTCTCCAAGAGATTTAGGTGGTATCAGTTCTTTCTTTTTATTTAAACCTTTTACTTCTCCTTCCATCTCACTGAATATCTTTTGGAATGACACTTGAAATTCCTAAAATAATAAATCGAAAAAAGGGCAACACTTGAAATTCCTAAAATAATAAATCAAAAAGGGCGACACTTGAAATTCCTAAAATAATAAATAAAAAAAAGGGTGACACTTGAAACTCCTAAAATAATTAATCGAAAAAAGGGGCGAAACTTGAAATTCCTAAAATAATAAATCAGAAAAAAGGGGCAACACTTGAAATTCCTAAAATAAAAAATCAGAAAAAAGGGGGCATCTAATTGGACATTAAACATGTTAAACAATACCAGCCACATTACCAAAAATTGTTCTGGATAAAAAAACAACTTAAAAAGGCCATAACTTTTGTGTAAATAATCCTATTAAACTGATATTTGAATTTGATCTGCATTTTACTCAATAACTATACAAAGTTTGAAAAATATCCTTCATCTTAATTTATGATCTGTAAACAGTCCGGGGACAGATGGATGAACTGATACTTTTTGAAAGTTATCACATAATACTTTGCCACTTTGTGTAGGGGAGTATAAAAATTAACATAAAATCAACAAGTTCAAGTGTACAATAAGAATACCTAAAAATTAAATAATCATCAAAGTTTTATTAGTTTTTATTTTAATAAAATTAAACAGCCATCATACTATTGTAACCCATAATGATACAATACTATATTTTTACTGTTCCATAAAAAATCAATTGCATTCCATAAATTGTCTGATATACAAATAGCCTACCTTTAAAGACATTGATGCTAATTTCTGACCATCTCTACCAAATAGTTTCTCTACATCCTTTTTGAATTTCTGAAGAAAGAAATTTGCAGCATTTTTTAACTTTATGTAATTAACATATCATATAAACTGTTTTAATTGTCCCATAAATACATTACAATCTTGTCATCATCATACTGAAGATAGTTTATAAATTAATTACCCAAATGCTCTGAACCCCTGATCCCTATCTCCAATGACATGTTAAAACTTCTAGAAGTAGATATTTTCAGGGGACCAACATAAAAGATTTTATCATAATAATACATGACTTATTTTCAATACACATGCTGTGTACTTTCTGTTTTCAGCTCTTTTGTTTATCATGTCACTAATAAAAGTTGAAAGAACCAGACAGACATGACATTAACTTGCATGCTGTGTGCAAGATAAACCCTTACTCAAACAATTATCTGAGATTTGACAGCAACCAAAACTGCTTACAACAAATGCCCTATCTCTATAAAGCCAGATACCAAACTGAAATCAATATGTGCCATGGCTGACACGATTTTTGAGATTATTCAATAAAGTGAAAAATGGGGAAGTTCAACAAAACAAGAAGATGATACTGGACAGCAAACAGAATTACTTACAACATGCCCAGTCTAAATAAACCCACATAACCAAACTGAAATCAATCACCCTTATCCATTGAGATAATTGCAAGAAAACTCAGACAGACGGACAGACAGACAATTCCAATACACCACCCATTCATTAAGTGAGGGTATAATATGCTGCATGTCAGTTTTTGATAGCAACAGAAATGGCAGCATGAATAATACTCACTTGACCAAACTTCCTGATGTAGCTACCAGTTTCTACAACAGATTGTTGAGACAGCTGAGTTGACCCCTGACTGGAATCTACAGACTGTCTAGATGATACAACAGTATGGTCAAATATCAGTTTATACATGTTAGTAAATTCAGCTATTATCTGTTTTTTGTTCTCCTTTCTGGCAAGCCTCATTTTAGTATCCTCATACCAGTCCTGTAAAAATTACAACACAGGAGTTATATTCTACAGTTCTGAACATTTAGATGGCAGTTGCTGCTCTGGCTATTGATCATATAATGAGTAAAAAGACTCTTACAACTTAACTGTTTTATTCTTAACCTACTTTGATTGAAATGAAGCAGCCAAAAACTGACAAAACATTACATACCATAGTAATTAATTAAATTCAGCCATAAAGATATATAACATATTTAGTGAATGTATTTTATAATTGTGAGTCTCAGTTCCTTTTTGGTGTAAACTCTTTCAGTTTTACCAGTAAGATGGGTAATCATTCTCACAGGTATTTATCCAATGTTTTTTTCCTGTCATTAATGAATGAATTTTATCACAGGTAAATTCTGTTTGCTTTTTTTTTAACCTATACAATACTGATTAACAATTACCTTGAAGAGTTGGTCAGGTTGTGAGAACTGTTCTAAAGCATTTACAAACTTTGATACCAAGGGATCATTTAACAGATTCTCTATCCTACATGAATTAACAGAAAAAGGATGGGTTTAATTTCAACACAGACAACACCATGCATGACATATTCCATTGTCTTATAAAATGATACAGTAAACTTAACTAGAGTCTGTAATTACTCACAGGATTGATAACATATGTGAGATGAAAGTAAAAGTTGACAAAATCATAAGTATATGTATACATATATACAACAAAAACCCTGACAAGTGAGGCTACAAATTTTTACAATGCCATTTAAGAGCAGCTAATAACTAATGAAAAGAGGGAAACAAACCTTTGTACCACAGCCTTATTTTTCTTGTCCTGTGGAGATGTCCCAAACTTGTAGCCTTCACTGCTTAGTTTAAATGGATATGTTGCTGCCTGTACAAAAAAATAAACAGATTTATAGGACAGGAAAAGGATAAGGTTGCCTCCATTGTTGTGCCAGTTAAGTTAGAATGCATAGACAACACAATGAATTGTGCAAAGAGGAGTAAGATTGTTACACATACTTCTTTTAAAGAATGGTGCATCAGATTGTTTTTGAGAATTTATCCAAACATGAAATTAATGATATTTATTATAGTATAACAAATACTCCTTGCAATACATGTATAATACCACCGACTTATGTTAATGAGTAAGGGATTTTGATCTATAATTGCTGTTGTACAATAATCATTGAAGTATTTCATTATGCAAACATTTGTATTCCTTTTTTCGACAAATAGAGTTTACATCAGCATACCTGTGGATAAGATTTAGCTATTTCTATTATGATGTTATGAATAGCCTCTGCCTCAGGTTTATCTAACAGAGCCACCATCTGACTGATCCACATGATGAACATCCAGCATGGCACTTCTTCACACTGTAACACATCAACATTATTACAGAAAGTTTCCAAAGCTGTTAACTGTTTTAATACTTGAAAAAATTTTGAAATCAATGTAAAAATAGGAGATATGGTATGGTTGCAAATGAGACAGTCATCAAAAAGCCAAGCGATGAACAATTAACTTCTGCAGGTCACCACACAGTCTTTAATGATGTGCAAAACCCATGCCATAAAGCAAGCTGTAAAAGGACCCAAAATAAATGAAATGAAACGTCTCATAAAAAAACCCAAAAAATTAATTTAATCTATAGAGAAACATAAAACAAATCACAATAAACATAAAAAAAGGACAACCACTGAACTACATGCTCCTGGTTTGGGAAAGTACTTGGAGGGTTTAACATGTTTGTGAGCTTAAAGTTTCACTTTCAGCTAACTGTAAAAATAGTAGGTAAAATAACTGTACTACTATTAGATAATATCAACCTTGCCTAGAAATTACAAATTAACCCATAAATCTTATAATGAAGCAATTATTTACTTCAAAAAAAGACCTATAAAATGTACCAATTACTGATAAAACAGTTTAAGGACAGTCTTGTGTAGAATTTGGAAAATGATTCTGATTCACCAGAACTTTTGCAAACCAAAAATTTGTAAAATAATTTTTAAATTCACGAGTTTATCACCTTTTCTTTAAACTTGTTTGTGGTATTTGGATTCATTTCCACCAGCTGTAGCAGCCTAGGGAATCTCTGTCTGGCCTCTTTACAGTTCAGCTTCATGGCATTCAGTAAACAAACTATCACTGTAGATATGAAGGCATCATGATCTGTACCTGACAAAACCAGATCCTCTGAAAGAAAGACAAAACATAACATCCAGTCAGAATTGGAAAAAACCTGATTTACTGTATCAAGAAACATCAAAATACCTATAAGTTTTTTTTATTTAATGTATAGTGTAAGAACAGATAAACAGATGTGCCATGAAAAGCTCAATCACAGACATTGTCAAACATCACTAACATATCTCTACTGTTAATGTAACATTCTCATGACATTGTATTCAGTTTTCCCAATACAAGTTGAACCAAACAGTCTCCTTTTCCATGACAGCAAAGTACTAACCCAACCAGCCCACTATTTCCCTTCAAGGATGAATGGACAGAGGTATACCATATTACATCCATCAAACATTCTAATATTAATAAGAATTAGAATAATTGTGATTTTTGACCAGGCACTTTTAAAGTAAAACCAAAATTAGAAAAGTATGCCCTTCTCCTCACCTCAGTAGCCACATACTTAAAATATAAACAAAGTTGTCACACAAGAAGTTGATGTTGCTTCTGTCTGAAATGGAATTCTACGATACCTATATAAAGTTTCTGCAAAGATATCTACTGGGTATGATATCTAGTAGCTGTTGAGAAATTTGTGGACAGAGAAATGGACACCATGATCACTCTTTACCTCCTACAAAGTAGGGCATAATAACAATAATAATGCTTATAAAATTATGATTTGGTTTACATCCAAACAATAATTTGTGTTGTGGAATTTGAATAAAAAAATAATTAATCTATCATAAGAAGTTTTTATAAGGTAAGTTTTCTCATCAAAGGTCTGAATGTACATGTATCAATGATCTGACTAACCATCTTCTTCCTGTCTGAGAAAGGTATCACAATACTTGGCTACCATCAGGTAAGCATCCTCTATCCCATAATTACAATTTGATGTTGAAGGATCATCATATGCCAATGATTTCTTTATTTGAAGGTAGCCTTCATGCACTAATTCTTGGGCAATCTGAAACATAAGTATTGCATAATTTCAGCTTGAATTTACACTAGTAACAATGCCAGTTAAAAAATACACAAAAAAACTAAAAATGACTCGGGCGAAAATAGAATAGACAAGGGATATATAACATACTGGAAAAAAAAAACCCCAAAAAAAACAACAAAATTTATCTTATAGTTTTACATACATATTGTAGGTATCTTGAACATTGTTATACACAATCTATAAGTATCCAATCAAACTAATACCAATTGAAAATGAATACATACAACTTATAGAAAATAGAACATGACATAACTTCTCCTGCCTATAATACACACCTCAGCAAGCTTTGTCTTTCCAGATAAATCTTTCAATTTTTCTTGATTTCTCTCATTTAAGTCTCTGAGATCTCTCAGGTTTAATACTGCATTTGCCAGTAATTGATATGACAGTCCATTCAACACATGGTGCCGTCTACAAAGACCAGCATGTTCTTTCAAAACACCACTTTTCTCATATCTTCCTGCAAAATTACTCGGCATTTTAAAATAAGTCTTTCAAAAATAACAATTTTACTTGCAAATACCAGGGCTGAATTACATAGCCTGTAAAGGCTGACAAACATTTTTTTGGGTACTGTTGTCTCAACTATATGCAAGATAAGAAAGGATGATGCAGAATACATTTAGCAAAGTGATGAGGACAACTTTTATATACAAACAAATCCTCATTTTATACAGAAAATATAACATGTTCAATACATTTAGAGGAAATATAATTTAATTAGTTTGATTTTCCACTATAAAATGAATAGGCAATGATTGCACGACATACAGGGAAACATGCCTAAACTGAACAATATTACCAAGTGTTCACCTTTAGATCGTCGTCAATTTTGCTCCTGTAATTCCTTAAGCAGAAGTTAAGATTATTCTCAAAAGTAAGAACGTCATATAAGGATAGTTAACATTAGGAAAAGCAGAATCACAACAACAGGTGTTAGGTTTACCAAGGTTAATATATAACGAGAATGGAAATGGTGAATATGACAAAGAGGCAACAACCCCAAAGGGATGAAAATGTCAGCTCAAGGCCACTCATGGGTCTTCAATGATCCACAAGGAAACCCTCACACCACAGGGCAGACTTAAACAACATTATACAAATACATTTAAAGCGGTATTATGAGCTTAAACAATGTCTAGTTTAGACAAGTTTTAAGGTAGTGTTTTTTATAATAAAGAGCTGCACTTTAAGCGCATGATACGTCTGTTGCCCTTTTAACTTGTCCTTATGCTTTTCATGAATTTATATGATCACTTGAAATATTGTGAGCCTTGTCATATACCCTCCCCCCAAAAAAGAAGTAAATAAAAAATGCACGAAAAATTTGGCCCTATCCAGGCTACCTCAAGTTTAACTACGTTTGTTGTCTTGATTTTTCACCCGTACATTTCTATCTTGTTTAAAACACACTTTTCTGAAAAGGTTACCATATATCTTCTTCATTTATTAGTCGATCATCATAACAAATGGTCTGTTTCCTTGGCCGTTTCCAGCTTTTTAAAACTTCATAACACGGAAAGGTAAAATTTGACATGTATACAAATTGGATGGGAGCTTACTTCAATAGATATGAACAATTCACCAAAGTTTCATTAAAGTTAGTGAAAGTGTTTTTTGAGTAATTGTGCAAAAACTTGAAAATCACCCTTTTTTAAGAATAAAAAATCATAACATGGAAACGAAAAATCTGAAATTTACAAAAAAAATTGAAAAGGAGCTTATGTCAATAGATATGAACAATTTACCAAAGTTTTATCATAGATGAGGAAAGTGTTTTTGAGTTATTGTGTGAAAAGTTGAAAATCCCCCTTTTTTAAGGAAAAAAATTCATAACTCGGAAATGAAAAATCTGAAATTATAAAAATCAAAAGGGAGCTTACATCAACAGATATAAACAATGCACTAAAGTTACATAAAAGTAGGTGAAAGAGTAATCAAGGGAACCAAGGTTATAGCAGTAATCAAAAGAATGTAATCCAGGGACAAAGACCAGACATGGAAAACAGACATACACAACAAAGAACATAAAGTAACTAAAATCATACATACAAAGTAACAAAAGCAAATGAGCAACTCAGACTCCTCTAAAAACTGGGAGCATGGACCACGTGCACCGGTAGGGTAAGCATCCTCTGCTTTTCTAGAAACACTCGCCGAGTTGCTCATAAAAAGTCAAGTCCGGGGTAGACAAACGAGGATAGGAAAACAATGACCCATTGAATAAATCAGTTTTCATGGTGCAGATGGATACACCGTAACGATCCACAAGTTCATGACAACCATAAAACTTCTGTAGTGATGACTTCAATCTTGTAGCAACATAACCCTGTTCCAGAAGCCTATTTGTTATAGTTCTAGCGTGATACAAAGTGTGCATAATTTTGGCAAGTTCTGGCATAATGTATGAGTTGTGATATGAACACTCCATACACAGGTGCCGAAGGGATGTTGCCACAGATGAAAGGAAAGTTGACAATTCTGAATGAAAAGTCATCATGTTTGTCGTAAAATTTGGTCAGTAGTTTTCCTTTACCATCGATTTCTAAGTGTAGGTCAAGATATGAAGCTGACTTCACAGTGTCTTTTTGAGTTATTGTCCAAAAACTTGAAAATCCCCCTTTTTTAAGGAAAAAAATTCATAACATGGAAACAAAAAATCTGAAATTCATAAAAATACAAAGGGAGCTTACATCAATAAATATGAACAATTCACCAAAGTTTCATTAAAGTTGGTGAAAGCGTTTTTGGAAGATGATTCATGCATGTCAAAAACCTACCAAATTAACTTTCACTTCTTATTCAGAACCAGTTACAGACCACATAACCAGTCATAGTTTTTCATTTGGGTGATGTGCTTTTTAGGTAAAATGTATATAAATTGTACATGAAATTGACACTTTGCGAGAGTTAACATCCTTGAATTTGTTTAATTTGGTTGATTTGAGTGGGAGATAAATGTATGATTTTCTCAAAAGGACAGATCTGAATTTGGAAAGGACAATTGCTATGTAAAAATATAGCATATGTAAATTGAAAAAGCATTGTTTGTTTGGTGAGTTTTTCTTCACCATGAATCACTTTAATATGGGCACTGTCTGAACTTTATATGGACTGGTACATGAGATTTTTCATGATTCAGATTAGACAGGTTTCATTGTGTTTCAGTATACCTAAAAGGTCTCCAGAGGAGAGGATACTATTGAATGTATCATCAGACCACTCAGTACTACGTAAAGCCTTGGCCTGATGGGTCATGGTGTATAGATGACTCCATTCTATCATATGTATACCATCTAATTCCTTACATTGCTGCAAAGAAAAGGATATATACCTATAAAGATCATCACATCATTTAATGAAATTTTGACTTCACTACCTACTGATAGGTATTGAAAAGTGTTATAAAATTAAATGTTTTTGGTAATTAAATATTAGAGTTGAATTTTTGAATTGTTTTCAATTTTTTACCCAGTTAAGGAAAATAACTTACATAGGGACAGTTTACAATCAAAGAAACAATAGTGTATTGAATCAGGAGAAAAGGATTGTTTTGATTCTACTGAATCTAATTACTTATATCGTTTGGTAAAGATTTGATTGCTTTCTGAGACAACTGATATTTTACATTATGATGAACTACACCACATTTTGTGAAAATATTTTACAATTTTCTAAAGACTGGATTAACAAAACTATTTATAAGTGTATCATGATCCATAAATACATTTGTTTACAATTGGGCTCAATATAGCAGTTACTACTAGCATAAAGCACCATATATATATTATATAGGAACATGTTCTTTTATACCTTTCTCGTCTCTGATAGAATATTTAATGACAGCCTGAAATTATTCTGGGACATTGAACTTTCAGCCATCAATAACCTCAGTTTGACCTTGGATGAAAGAAATCTGTCTTCCTCATCTGTTTCCATGGATACATTACTGTTCTGCATGGTGGAGAGTTTCTGTGATAAGTGATCCAAGTACATGTTTCTGAAATATACATGATGGTAATAGAAACAAAATGTTCCATGCACACAGCTTGATACAACCAAAGAGATCAATCCTGAACAGCTGAGTAAGCATGAACACAATATAAAAGTTTGTAGTAATAACAAAATTGGAAAAGATGTACATATATAAAAATTCAAACCAATCTTTTAATCAATGGGTAATGTTAATGAACTCTAATTCATTGCTTTAAGCTATCATCCACTCTCAGCTATAATTTGGGAGCTATTTATCAATGTAATTTAACAATCTATGAATTCTTTCAACATTAAAACAATAATCAATTGTGGTGGTAGGTACCACAATAGTTTATTTATCAATAAGTTATATTATCATTAAAGATATCAAACTATTTCAGTGCAATGTAAAACAGTTAATACTAAATGCTAGGGACTAAGTCAACTTATTAAATCAGTCTTTATTTTGACAAACGGTACCTATTGGTAACAATATCATCCCATATATCAACTGAGTCCAGTATCAGATGTGGATTTCTCTTCTCCCACTTCTTCATTAGTAGGTCTGATGCCAGATTGTTATTAAAATTCCCTACAAAACATAAAAAGTTGTGGAGGAAATGCAATAGTGGTGTTCCATACAGTTAGTTCAGTTCTTCATTACTTTTTCATGGCATTCAACTTTTTCTTCCTTCCTTTCTCCAAGTATTTCTATTTTCAAAGTAAATTAACTTATATGCAAAAAGGAAGAAATGACAGGAAAACTTATTCTCTAAATGAATGTTTTCCAGCTGAGACAAGATAGTGAAATGAATTTGTACTTTACTTCACTCCATTTAACCTCAAAAGGGAATCCTTGATTAACTTTTTTTACACATCAAAACTTAGAATGGATTAAATTTGCCCTAGTCTGTACCTTTTGAAATGGTAAAGAGATGAAAAAAGTTGAAGAGTTTCTTGTCGTCATTTCGTTGAAAATCTATTTTTCTAGTTTTAAAAACTCAGTTGTTTGTATTTTTTATACTAAACAGATACTTACCTTCAGTGGATATAAAATTGAGAAATTCTAACAGCTCTACCAAAGGTTGAAGGCTCTGTAACCGTAAGGATCTACTGGATGCAATCAATACATCAGTGCTACACCACTCCTAAAGAACCAAAGTATACATTACTGTAATTCAACACTATTCTGAATGGCTTAAAATTAAATTGATACAACTGAAAATCACAGGCAGCAACTGAAGTATACAAGATGCTCCACTCTATGTCATGCAAAGAATTCCCCACTTAACTTATCTGTCAAATTAAGTTGCATGATAAACAAAAAGAAGATAAGCAAAAAACAGAAAAAGGAGACATGACAAAAGTCATGATGCAAAAGGAATATAAATGTACTAAATATCTAAGCATTTCCTATAATAGAAGCAAGGAAATCTGTTACAGAAAGGTATAACATACATATGGATGCACAGACAAACAAAAATTTGAGTTTGAGTAAAAAAAAAAAAAAAATCAATTTTCTGAAAAAAAAAAAAATAGTAAGTCAACTTTCAGTTTTTTTTTATCTATAGATTAGTAATATATATATATCAAGAGAAAACTTGCCTGTAGAAATTTATCCTGAGCCAATTTAGCATAGTGTCTAGCTCTGTCATAATCTTGTTGCCAGGTATACATCAAAGCCAGGTAATCACAGTAACGATTCTTTAAAATATCAATATCATCTGATCAGACAAGTAATAAAACTAAGGGTAATTTCTTTTTTCAAACATAGCAGACAAACAAATTTTACTTTTAAGTCTTTATAAATATTAGACACGAAGTGAATTATGCATATCAAAAGCCCAAAGAATTCTCTTACATTTCTACTTCAAAATCAGTAACAGACAACACCAAAAGTCTTAGTTTTTCATTTGTTTGTTGCAGCTTTGAGATAAAAAATGAAACAGATAGTACATGAAATTGGTAATTAGCAAGAGTCTTGATTTGTTTGATTATTGGAAGTTAAATCTGTGGTTTTCTCCAAAAGACAAGAGTTGTATGCAGATAAGACAATAGTTACATTATACACATACTACCTGCAACTGAGGGTGGTATACTGGATTACCACAAGAAGGAAGAATACCGCCCGAGACATAGTCTCGGGTGATATTCTTTCCTGAGTGTCGTGATCCAGTGTACCACCCTCAACTGCAGGCAGTATGTGTTATATTATACTGAATATCTTTTTAACCAGTATACCACCCTTCTATTGATCAACAAATATCAAAAGATCCATTGACTTAATATTTCTCATTGTGAAGTGTTTTTATTTTCCTCTGCAAAACCATCCTTTGGTGTCCTTGTCTGCTATAAGTTCATTAATTGTATCTTCATTAATCTCAGCAAAAGCCATTATAACTGTCAACTGGTATTTTTGCTTTGGACGGAAATTAAAAAATGTACAGTAATACCGGACTGCGCAAGGGTAAGGACAAGATACATTTCCGGTCGGAGCAGATGGTATACTCGAAGGAAGGGTGGTATCCTTTTATCCAATCAAAATTCTAGAATTTAATATGAAGTATAATATAAAAATATGGCACATGCAGATTAAAAAAAAGTATTGTTTATTCAGTGGCTTCTTTCTCCACCAAGAATCACCTCTACCACTGGCAGTATTTTAGTTTTTTATAGTAGTATTGTAATACACATCAGCTTTTTGTAGCTGTCATACATCTTATCTGCATTTCATCTATGCGACTTTCAGTTAAGTTGATATATCAAACCTTCATTTCCAATTAAATACTGAAGTCATCAAATAAGAAGGCCTGTTAACACAGAAGAATTAAATCAATACCTCAAGTAAAGACATCTGTTCTGGACTTTTCATGGCTGAATCTACAAAATCTAATAGAGACTGCTGTTCTTCATCACCATGTAGCATCAACTTGACTTTACTTCTCATTATATATGGAAGGTAATGTTCCTACAAGGAAAAAAAAAAGAAGAAATGTAATTTTCTATCAAAATAAAGATATTTGTAGCTAAGCAAGATTGCCATGTGTAGCTATGTGCCCACAACCACCGCTGCAAAAATTGAATAGTAAAAGCCCCATAAACACTGTAATATTTGCTTAACCATAATGGAAGCACAATATGATCAACTACAGATCGTGACTAATTATCCTACAAAATTTGATTTGCATCCACAAATGTTTCTATAGTGTGATTTATTCCATTTCGTCCATGGGTGGACATAGGGCGACTACAGTTTCTCTCCATTCGCTTCGGTTTTGGGCGATGGTGTTACAATTCTTCCACGTTAGTCCTACTCTCTTCAGTTCAGAGTTCAAACCCCTCCTCCAGGTGTTCTTTGGTCTTCCTCTTTTTCTTTGCCCTTGGGGATTCCAATCTAAAGCTTGCTTTGTAGTGTTTTTATTGTTCTTCCTTAAAGTATGACCAATCCATTTCCATTTTCGGGTTCGAATGGTGTTTTCTATTGATTGTTGTTTTGTTCTTTGCCAGAGTTTCTTGTTTGTTATTTTTTCTGGCCATCTGATATTCAGTATATTTCTTAGGCACTTGTTAACAAAGACTTGTATAGATTTCATGGTGTTTTCTGTTTCTCTCCAGGTCTCGCAACTATATAACAGGACAGACTTAACATTGCTGTTGAAAATTTTGATCTTAGTAGTCGTTCTCAGTGTTCTACTTTTCCATACTGGCTTTAGAATGGAAAAAGCCTGTAATGCTTTCATCTTTCTGGCTTGTACATCTTCGTCAGTGCCTCCAGTTGTACTCATGACACTTCCAAGGTACGTAAATTTATCTACATTCTCTATCTGTTGGTTATTTACCAATATTGGATCCATCTGGTTTTGTTGGATTCTCATGGCTTTGGTTTTGGCTGTGTTGATATATAATCCTGTTCTTTTAGCTGTTTCTTCGAGATGGTTGACCTGGTGTTGGGAATCTTGAAGACGATGCGATAGTGTGCATATGTCGTCTGCAAATTCGAGGTCTTCTAGACGAGATGTTAGTGTCCATTGTATACCATGAGGGTCGTTGTAAGCTGTTGTTGCTATCCAGTCGATGACTATGAGAAAGAGAAGGGGAGAGAGAATGCATCCTTGCCTTACGCCAGTTGTTACAGGGAAAGGATCCGTCAATGTACCAGCATGTATGACCTGACAAGAGAATTCTTCATACAGTAACTTAATCATGGAAATAATCTTTGGAGGAATCCCATAGTGTCCTAGAATGTTCCACAAGAACTGATGATCTATGCTGTCAAATGCTTTCTGGAAGTCAATAAAGTTTAGATATAGGGATGACTGCCATTTGATCGTTTGGTCAATAATTATTCTAAGTGTTGCAATCTGGTCGACACATGATCGTTCTTGTCTAAATCCAGCTTGTTCATCTCTCAGCTTGCTATCAATCTCTTCTTTCATTCTTTGTAAGATTATACTGCATAGGATTTTACTAGGAATGGACAAAAGAGTTATTCCTCTCCAGTTGTTGCAATTGGATTTGTCCCCCTTTTTAGGTAGTTTTACCAAGAGTCCCTTTTGCCAGTCTTTTGGAATTTTTTCTTTTTCCCATATCTGGTTTAATAGCCCAAGAAGATATTGAATGGTAGTGTCATTCATGGACTTGAGGGCTTCTGGTGGTATGCCATCGATTCCCGCTGCTTTCCCATTCTTAAGATGTTTTAGGGCTTTTCTTACTTCATTTTCGGTAATTTTGTCAGTCTCTATGCTAAGTGTTGGACCTTCTTCAAGTATTGGTGGATTTGTTGGTGGTGGTCTGTTCAATACCTCACTAAAGTGTTCTTTCCATCTGTCAAGCTGATCTTCTAGCTTTGTGAGGGTATTGTTGTTTTTATCTTTGACTGGTAAATTTTCATTTTGAGAGATCTTTCCACTGAGTTGTCTTGTGATGTTGTGATGTCTATAGTGTAGTATGTACAAATTCAACAGTCCCATAACTCCTGTAAAATTTGTCAAATCAAAATGGCCATGCAGTATGATCAACTTCATATGGTGACTATCAATCAGTTTCTGAGGAGTTGTGTCCACAATATGTGACAGATGGAAGCATGGACACAAGTATTTCTATGTTCCTTTCCATGCTGATGTAGGGAACAAAAGTATCAATAATTGACTGATTATAGTTAAAAGTGCTATGGCAGATATTTCATGCATTTCAGTACTAGAACATAAGGCCAATCAAACAGACCCTGCTTTGTACTAGTCAGACACATTAAGCCAGATCTTTATTATACTAGCCACAGAAGCATCAACAGGCAGGAAGGCATGCCATCCCACTTAGAAACATTATTTTGACTCATAGCCAACCATTCATCAATACCTTGTGCTTGGTGGAGAAGCAGTGACTACCAATTCTAAAGTCTGTAGCATGATTTGGTTTGGGATCTTTATCATGACAGAGCACAGACGCATCAGGTGGCAGGAAGCACACAACCTCCCATACAACAGGGTAGCATGCCCCTGAGATGGTTGAAATACCAAAGGAAAATAAGGCATTTAATGAGAGATTTTATTATACTATGACATGTTATTGGACAAAAGTATGCACATTGAAAAACATAATAAATAAGGGGGCGGTGGCAAAATATCACTATTACACCCCCTAAAAAAACAACCAATGGAATCTGAAAACTTGGACTGCATTTTTTCAGTCCTGCAAAATAGTGTAAAATTTAACCAGTTCTCAGATTATCAAATCAGGAACAAACAGCAGAGGAGGAACCAGGAAAGGGAAGAAATCATGCAAAAGCAATATACCAAATATCTAAACATAAAAACTGAGAAATCTGTTACAGTAATAGTACAGACGGACGGATATGGTAATTGCAATATAGCCCAAAATCTTTACTTACTGTTATAGTGGGGGAATACTAACTAAACAGTACAGGTATGTTTTTGTTTTGTTATGTTTTTTTGGTTTTTGTATTAGAATTGAACAATGAACAAAATGAAGTGAAATTAGTACATCAAGAACAATACTCCCTTCTCAGTAATGTCTGACATGAAAAATTTACTAACCAGATAATAAGCACTCTCTCCGAAATTGAACAAAATAAAAAAAACAAGTATACCATGTAGGATAGCCAATCAAGAAAAGCATGTCATTTTAAAGGACTAACCTGATAGAATGTGTCCTCCCATACTTTTGACAGATTTCCCTCTTCAACAGCTAAATCTGTCACATTCTCTAAATCCTTCCATTGAGTAAGATTGTTCAAACACTGTAACATAATAAATAATGCTATGTTATCTACATATATTGCATAAATATGTCTATGACAGAAAATCCCAAGCCATTTTTTTTAAATATAAGAAACTGAAAGAAATGATATAATAATAGGTAAGCATATACCATAAAATTGTTTCCTAAAATCCAGCTCTCTTTGCAAAATATTAAAGTTTAGAAAAAAAGAAGAAAAAAATACAAATGAAGCAAATTGAATTTTTATTACCTTTCTTTTATTTTTTTATTTAAAAGGTATGGTTGATTTTTGTAATTTACTAAAGTAAAGGGACAGTCTCAATGAACATTTATCATTTCTAGTTTCTGATTCCTTTACTCAATTTATTGCTCTGAAAAGGGAAATAATCAGTTCTGAAGATCGAAGGGAAATCACCATACAGCAATAATACACAATATCAGTGACAATACAACATGTGTATATGATTTTACCTGCATCCTACAATCATCCCATAGATCCATCTCAGCATCCAATGGTTTCTGTCCTGGCCACTCAGTCTCAGACAAAGCCTGTAGGTGAACACATTATACTTTTCAGTATTGATTAGAATCAAGCCAAACACAATGGCAAACTAGATACTGATGAGTTGATTGCATAAAACAACTAGAAATTGGTGATACCTCTGCTTCTCTCTAAAGAAACTATATAGGAAACCAAATAAGGGATTTAAGGCATACAGATGGAAACACAAAATGAAGGTATACAATGGCATCAGGTGATGAAGAATTTGTGAAAGTTACATCAAATTCCATTCAGCGATTTTGGAGAAGTTGCAGATTAAATGATTGTGAATGGTTTGCAACAACAAACTTCAAAAGTCATTCAGATGGAAAAACAAAATAGGAAGTGTGCAATGGTGTTATGTATAAATACAGAATCTGAAAGTTTCATCAAATTCTGTACTAAATATCAAGAACTTTTGTCTATCCATATATCTAATATCAAGACATAAAGTTATAGCTGAAACACAAATTAAGTGTCACCTCTAAAGGCTAACCACTATTTTTGTGGTAGGTCCTACTAATTTATGGTTCCAAGGGATGGTCTTCTTAAATGCCAGACAATGGTAATAGACACTAATTACTAGTAATATCATACATTATTTTAATAAAATACTGGTTACTCTTTGCATAACTTGACAGTAATAAGCAATGAATATCATGCACCGCTGAAGCTGAAAACAATGGTACACACAATGTTTCATATTTATCATACCTCTTCATAGTATGTTCTGGCTTTATGATAATCACATCTAGATTCAGCCTCTACTGCCTTTTTAGTAATTTCCTGTGTTCCTATCTTTCCAGTAAATATACCAAGTAACACATCATATTCATCTACAGACTTATACAACCTGTAAATAATTTTATTAATTAATCTAATAGCTAGCCTAAAAGCATTTACTTATAGTTTTTTTTGTCATTTGATATAACCTTAGAGATACAATAATACACATGTATATGTATGAGAGGTTGGAACTACTTTTCATGGAAAAGAAGGAACAAAAGCAGTGTTTCAGGTTCCATATATCACATTAGAAGTTCTATTTCGCAAAGTATTTGTGACCTTGACTTTTGACCTACTGATCCCTACATCAAAAATTGTCTTTTTAATACTTAAATCTAAACCTGAAGTTGCATTGGTATCAATGAATGCTAACAGAAGTTATGCATTGGAAACAATTTTTTCATCTGAAAAATTCAAAACTGTTCTTAATGCTAAGTATACATTTTGCATTGATTTACACATACCTTGCCAGCTCTATCCATGTTGCCACATCTTTAGATATTGTCATTCCGTCATTCCGGCCCCTTTTGGTAGTTCTGGCCTCTTCTCCACCTTGGATTATCAACTGATCTTCCAAAACAACTATACCTGATTGAATAAAGAAAGAGTGTTTTAAGTTATTAGTGCTTTCCATACACCAATTTCAATAGTAGTTTTGAAAAGGAAACTCCATGCAAATGGTCAAATATATGAATTGGTCTGATAAAGTAAGCTTAATGCAAAATTCATTGTAATAAAATGAGTTTTTGATAGAAAATGAACAATTAAAATTATTTGAAAATAATTTTTATGATCTTATAGAGTTATATCATGGAGCCCTGTTTACCTAGTGGTTGTATGTTACTTATAACAGCACAGGAACCTATGTTACCAATGTCAACTGTCAGTTTGTTTCTAAGGTCAAATAAAATATCCTACAAAATAAACAAACAGATATATACCTGACCTGACACTATGACCCATCTTCGTAAACATTTGTGTACTATTAACTGACACTATTCCTATGTAAAAAAGTGGATCCTGACAATAGTGTCACACACTTTAATTGCGGACAGAATAAGAATATTGCCTTTCTTTTTGCTATATCATTTTTTAGTTTGTGGATATACATTTTTTAGTTTGTGGATATACATTTGTCAATACATGTTTAAATTGTTATACATATTTGTGTTTTGTGTTTTATTTAAATAAACAGTTACATATCTTGATACATACAACATTATTTTAAAGTAAAAAATCCTAATGGTCCTTGTGACCGAATTCCATCAACTGATATTTTTCACATTTTATAACTAAGTAGTTAATATACACAAATATTGACCAGAACTAAATAGATATGTAAAGAGAAATAGCTGTAGAATACATATGTAAAATATTAACCAAAACACAGCTGATGAATGGTGGAAAGTAGCTAGTAGATGTAGATAATATTGTGTCAATGCTTGAATTAATCTGTTTGATGCTATCATGAATCTCTCTCTCAGCTTTTACTTCATCCATCTTGTTAAATATAGCCTTGAATATTTCACTGAATAATAGCTTAGCAACTGTACTGTCTCTCTGTACGAGGGAAAAAAGAAGGCATCATTGAAAGAATTGACAAGCAAGATTAATAATAAAAAGCTTACATCTCTAATTAATTCCAACTGCAAGAATATTCTTTTATGAAAAAGTTTCTGTAAGTAGTCATTTTTTTGTTTATGGGAAGACTGTCTGTATTCAATTACTTTCCATCATTAATTTATGAAGCAAACTTACCCATTTATTTTGTTAATTTTGATACATACACAGGCAAAATTATATCCCCTGAATTTCACTTGAATTGAGCTAATAAAATTGTGACAGTTATCCGAAATTCATATGAATCCATTTCTTTTTTCAAACTGCTTACACTACAAGAACCTTTATTTGGTAATTAGTTCATTACCAAAATGACAGTTGACATATACTTATACCCTGTTGTTTTATACTTACCTGAGCTATAGCTTGTAATGGAGCAATGATATAGGAGTATTTAATCTGTATGTCAGGTAAATCACCAATACGATATCTCCTGTACATTGTTACTTGGCTTTCCCTTCTGGTCTTCTGTTCTGCTCTTACCATCTAGAAAATATGATGCTAGGTAAGTATGCTACATAGAAAGAATCTTTGATAGTTTTTTAAGACTTAAAAATTTTTAAAATGTAAAACATCTATAATTACTACTAACACTTTTCATTATTGCACAAGTGGTATATACAGGCAATAATACAAATTATGGTAAACTTAGTAATTTAACATAATAATTATATAAATGTGAAGCAAGAGTAACAGTCTAGCAAGCGTTATTAAAGTCAATGAATGATGAATCATCATTAACATGAAGTTACACATGTTAAGTATACTCATAATGATTCCATACCATAAAAAATGGCAAAGTTCCACAAAACAGGAAGTTCACATCAGACAGCAACCTAAATTGCTTACATTTGGTAGACCACATCTATATAAAGCCATGTATCATATTTGAACTCAATCCATGTACTGAGAGTCAAGGTAATTGGGATGCAATTCAGACAGATGGGATGACTTAAGATAGATTAGGGGATTCAAATATACCACCAAATCTTTAAGTAGGGGTAAAATGTTTTATATCAAAAATAAAATGTATCACTAAGAATGAGGAAATTACTCACATCTCTCATTTGTTGCTTTCTGACATTCTGCTTAGCAAAGAAAATTTTAGATTTTTCCTGATCTCTTTTAAATCTTCTTTTCAATCTGAAGAACTCACTCTTATCAGCATCATCTTCCTCTAAATATAAATAATGATTTTCATGAAAATTCAACAATAATCCAGCTGTCAAATTAGAAGTCATCTCAAAATACGGACATCATTGTTACTGTTACAATTACAACTTATTGTAAAGCCAATGCATTTCTATACTAGATCAAAAAGAAACAATTAACTACTACCTAAGTCCTCAAAAACATTGATTTGATCATTTTTGCAAAATTGCTTGGATTTAATGATGGAATTTTGACAACCTTGTATGGGTAGGTTTATTTTAAAATAAGACAATACCCTTTCTAATCAATTACCTGCATTGAAGATTGATAGTAATTGACCATGAAGATATCTAACCAAAGGACATATTTTTAAAAGACATACCATTTGCTTTCTCCTTCTTTACTTGAGTTCCTGGTCTTGCCTTTCCAAATCCTGACTTTGGTTTGAGAGGTCGCTGAACCCTTGCTGCCATATCTGCTGTCCCCACACTAAACATTAGTGAGCTAGTTGTTTCAGTTCCAACAGAACTATAGTCAGTAAAGGTATCCAGACTACTCTGAGTCAACCAGTTAAATGGGGCTCTTGATGCTAATTTAATAATGAAAATCTACCATTTACTTAATAGCTAACAAATATATACCCGCTTTTTTACATTTTAACCCTAAATGTAGTGTTATTTATTCAAAATTCAAATCAACAATCTGAGAAAAAAAAAAAAAAACAAAAAAAAAACAATAAATTAAGCTCAGGGTAGTATAATGTACCTTCCCAGTACTTGTCAATTTATCTTTATGTTTTTTCTGTTTAAACATTTTTTATAACATGTCTATTTAAATGTATAACATTAGAAACAACTCACCATCTTGTGTGGCAGAGAACTGAGCATCCTGTTGAGTGGCTCTGATGTTACTTCCCATACTATCATCTATATCCATTTCAGATTGTGTGGCTAGAGTACTAGCAAACATAGGAGTCATAGTAGCATGCCTATGTCGCCAGGAGGACTTCACATTCAAATCCTGCAAATACCAAAAAGTAAAAAATAAAAAATAAAGAAAGAAAGATTTAAAATTCAGAATGACATTACATTTTTCAACTTCAAAAATGCTTTGAAAATGCTTTGAAAATGATTTGGAGATCCCATTAACATGTCATAATAACTGCTCTTTACCTGGAACTTGCAATCCTCTAATGGAAGCTCAAATATTTCTCTTTGATAATCTGGACTCTTTGAAGTCATTTCAAGAACCAAATTGGTGGCATAACTAAGGAAAAACTGTTCTGTATTTGGAGAATACATTGCTTCTAACATAGCCACCAATCTGTCAACTGTATGACCTGGCAATCTGGTTTCAGAGCTCCAGAAATTTTGTACTAATAATCTGAAATACACATAGTACAAAAGTCAAACATTCAAGAGATATGCCTAAGAATTATGTTCACTACTTGAAAGTCATGATACTTAAAATAATGAACATAGCAGAAAAAAATTCATTTAATACTGGAAGCAAGTATCTTCACCAATTTCTTTCTGTTTTAACATGTAATCCAAAGTCAGAGGAATTAAGAAAGTTGACAAATTTAACACACTGGTGTGAATCTGTTACCTGCATTGAAGATCTTCATCTCCTAACCCATGTAACAATCCATCTTTAGTTTGACGAAGGATTTCAAGGGCATCAACATCTTCTTCTTCCCTAAAACAGCACAGAACATAAACTATAAGCTCCTTTAGTTGCAGCTTAAAAACAACAGTTTTTTTTCAAAGAAACTTTTATATTATTTACAGCTTGTATAGCAGACATTTACATGTTTTAAGCATTGGGGGCCATCTTACATGATTTAGCAGAATAACAGATGGATTGTAGGCTTACATCCTATGACAGATAATTCATGCAATGCAGGACACGAACATTTGAAAAACGAAACTATTGCAACACACTAAGCCAGATTTTTAATGTAATAGTTCATAGAACAGACAGTCCTAAGTAGACATGTCAACCTACTCAGATACATCATTTTGACATCAAGTCAACCAGTCTTCTCTCTATCTCCTATGTTATGTGCTTTAAAGAGATGCATGCTGCAAATTACATGTATAAAGGCTGCGGTTTGACTTCTAATCTGAAATCTTATCCTAACCATCCCCTATAGAGATAAGAATTCAACCATAAGGCCACCGGGGCAGTTATCAGCATGACTGAGACAATTTTCAAAGAAAATATGGATGCAAAGTGATGGCAACAGCTCACATTTCCTATATGAACTAAAAAAATTTAAAAATTCAACTTTCATATCATACTACTCCTTAAAGAGATTATTTGAACACAAAGGTTGAACAACACTGAAGTTCTTTTTTTTTTCAAATCTACACCAGCAAAGTATTATGTCAGCTTATACAAGACTTTAGATAACTCAGGTATGACTTGCTTTGGGTAAGTTATTCCATTAAATAAAGTTAGAAAATTGAGCTGTTTGATTAATGAGTTTAATTAAAGCAGATAAGGTTTGGTATATTGTGTATTACCTGTAATTATGGTATATTGTGTATTACCTGTAATTACGGTATATTGTGTATTACCTGTAATTATGGTATATTGTGTATTACCTGTAATTATGGTATATTGTGTATTACCTGTAATTATCAACCACCCACATCATGATATCATACATGACATTTCTACATGCAGCACTTGGATGTGATGAGAATGCTGTAATAGCTGTATAAATCTGATTCATCTCAGCCGACTTTAGCTTGACCATTATGGCTTTCACTATCTTCAGAGCTGTTAACTGTGTGTTCTCATCCCTGTTGTACATAGAAAACAAGATACTGTGAAAGTTCTTTAATTCATGGATACCAATTTTCATGGATCTGGGAAGAAACACAAGTTGTTGGATTCTTGAATTCTTTGTTTTTAAGTTTTCAGAATACACATCAATAGGAATCTACTATCTGTTGGGAACCAAATTTTGTGGCTTGACCTACCCAAGAAAACCAGGAAAATTGGTATCCATGAACAAAAGTACTTTCACAGTAGGTATAATACCAATAACCCTGGTACTATTACTTTTTTAATGTATTTGATAAACAATGTTGATATTCTACACTGGTGTTAATCTATTTATGACTTGCTAGAGTTGCAAAAGTCAAATCATCCTTTTTAAATAGTCACATAGACAACAAGACTGCAGTGACTTAACATTGAACTGATAAATGGATGAGGCTTAGAACTAATGGAAAACTGTCCAAATGTGCCAGCATTTTCACCAATTCAATCCAAATTTAAATATCCAAGATTTTTTCCTAGTCAATACACTGTTAGTGTCTTAAAATAGAAAAGAAAAAAAATTATGCAAGAATAAAAACGTTTTTTTTTTGTTTTTTTTTTTTGTGGATGACATTCTGTAACTTTAAAACAAGGTAAAATTTGTGACATAACAACAGAAAGTCATAATCATTCAGTGACCCTAGATCTCCAGGATATATACAGTCTGTGCATTACAACTGCTCCAAAAGAGTGCTTTTTATATACATGTACATGTACGTACATTGTATTATTTCTTACAGAATTCAACTGAAGGATTATACAGAGGGTTACCATTATCATCATATCTCACACAAACAAGAGTATATATACACTGATGCCTCAGGAGACGATGACTTAAATTTTTTTGGTAGTAATCTTAAAAATATACATAGAGTTATAACAAAACAGCTATCAATAAATACATCTGAAATATCATCATAATAAAGGTATTATTACCTATGTGTTAAATAAGAGACTAATCCTTTACTTTTGAGTTCAATGAAGACATTTTCTATAATATCAATTCTGGATAACACAACATCTAAACACAAGCTCCTGAAATCTCCTCTTAAATTTGGCATCATAAACAGAAATCTGTTGATAAATCTGAAATCAAACATGTTTTATTAGTTAACTTCCTACAAAACACTATCATGAATCGTGAATGATTGTCACACAACACAAATCACAATGATTGTCACACAACACAAATCACAACAACATCTTGATTTAATGGATTCTAAACTACACAAGAAATGTGGACAGGTGGACAGAGTGATTTCTATAAACCCCCAAAACTTTGTTTGCAGGGGTATAAAAATGTACAAAAGAATCCAAAAATAAATCAGTAATAGTAAAACTCAGACCTACTATGGCAATTGACAACAAGGAGTTACTTCCACTGACCAAATCAAAAAACCAATTATATATTCTTCCATTACCATACACCAACTTATTGAGCCATTAGTTTTTGCTTGCATCATGAGCAAGAATAAAAACAAAGAAAATAAATCCCTGCAAATAAGTCTTTTCATTATAGGATTTATCAAATGTTTTATTGTATCACATACCTATCAGCAATGGGAGGATAATGTTTATGCATCTTGTGAACACAGATAATAAAATTATCAGGTTTCGCCACCTGTATGTTCAGCAATGATTTGGTAACATAGTCATGTATAGAGCCTTCAGTTTCTCTGTCCTTCTCAGCCAAATGTTTCAGTGACATTCCTATAACCTCAGCTGTAGCACTGTATACTGCCTTATAATGGTTACTCATCTGATGAGTTATCACTCCAAAATACCTGAAGTCAATTAAAATGGTCATAAGTTTTTCAAGCATTTAATTAAGAAATAATTTGTTTAAGTCATTTTATATTGTTACTCTACCATGAGTTAGCCTTTAAATGGGGATAGCAATATCATTGAATGTAAGGAAATAAAGCAACTAAATAAAACTTCATCTCCTGTGAGCATGTGCATGAAATCCAATTTTGGTCAAACCCAAGTGTGGAGGCTAAGTGCTTAGTGGAGATATGAAGGAAAGGTAGAATTTATATCCACAATATTTGTACATGCCATGTATACTTTCGGAAACAAAATTAGTCCTATCTCAAAGTCTTACATACACTTGACATTCTGGTATTTTCATTTTTACAATTAAAGAGATTATTTTGATCAAAATTTACTGTGATAACAAAGAGTAGAGATTAAACATAACAATACATATCATGGTTTAATTAAAGAACCTTAATGAGCACTCTCACAATACCACACATACCCATATATGGACTCTTTTAAAAAGACCCTAGACCGTATACCAGAAAAAAGCAATCCATTATACTTGACGTCACATACAGCACATTTTTGATTTGAAGCTCTATATTTTAAACTGTGGGGACTTACCGCTAGAGTTGTCTCTCTTTTATTTAATCTCAAGATAGTTCGCATATATGCATGACATGATAGTTCCAACGAGTCGTTCATTGGCTGAAATTGTGCGTAACAAATCCTTACGGGAAAGTCCTATACTAATATCCGCCATGTTGGTTTCTACAGGACCATTTGTTTACAAACGAAGTTCGTAAGTTCCCATCGAAGTCCGGTGACAATCGTCTGCTTGATCAACTTCTCAGAGTTGTACGATGTTCGCGTAGAATAAATCCGAGATATCCGAATTAGTGCCAAATGCATTCTGGGTTCTTTGGTCTTTGGACAAACCATTTAAACGTAAACAACATCTCCTAGCAACTCGATCACTGTAAACATGGCCGACGTTTGACTGTGTAAATATTGGGACAGACAATTAAAATCTCACCGAATTTAACGATTCAATGTTTAGGGAGAAGCTGTTCGGCTAAACGAATGAGCAAGTCATTTAAGACAATTTAAACGACGGTAGGTGTCAATAAAGTCATAGAAAATATTTTTAATTAAATTTTAACAGTATCTTATTTATGTGACGCCGAGTATAATAGGTTTCAATGACAAAAAAGCTACTCAGGTAACAAGCCTAACTCAATAATTTATATTTAATTTCTAATTAATTAATAGTTAATGCAGACCTCTCTCTGTCTACAGGAGCTGTAGGACCATAGGGAGGTAGTTGACAGGACAGTATAACTCCTAGAACCTGGATACCTCTTCCCTCATTGTCTCCTCCTTTTAATAACTCATACACAGAACTGAAATAAGATAACATGAAAATTCATAGACAGAACTGAAAACATTATAACATGAAAATTCATAGACAGAGATCAAAATAAAACATTAGAGCTCATACACAGGCTCAAAAATATAACATGACATATATTGAACTGAAAATAAAACATTACAATCCATGCAGTATCGCTTTATCCAAAATATAATAGTTCAACTCATGCAAGCCTCATGAACTGGGTTTCCTATTACATTGATTAACTGTATCTTAACTTACATTAGCAGATTATTTCAAACACTTCTGGATAATGTAATTAATTGAACCTGTGGATTATGCTATGTATAAGTTCTGTTTTTTTCAACATGTAATCTCACTGAAACAACAACCAACAGGAAGACTAGTACTACCAGTTCAACACATTATACTGACCCTGTTTCTGTAATCAATAGTAAACCCTGATTTAACAAGAAACCTATATAGAGTAAAATATTCACTACCAAAAACCCTAAATGCATAGCTCCTACTTGTGAGGTATCTCCACTCTGTCCTGCCAGCACTATAATGTTGTTTTAAGTAAATCCAGGTTACTTACATGTAACATATCTCCACTTTGACCTTTCAGCACTGTAAGGTTGTCTTCAGTAAATCCAGGTTACTTACATGTAAGGTATCTCCACTCTGACCTTCCAGCACTGTAAGGTTGTCTTCAATAAGACCAGGTTACTTACATGTATGGTATCTCCACTCTGACCTTCCAGCACTGTAAGGTTGTCTTCAGTAAATCCAGGTTACTTACTTGTAAGGTATCTCCACTCTGACCTTCCAGCACTGTAAGGTTGTCTTCAGTAAAACCAGGTTACTTACTTGTAAGGTATCTCCACTCTGTCCTTCCAGCACTGTAAGGTTGTCTTTAATAAGTCAAGGTTACTCTTGAACACTTGTCTAGTCTCATGGAAGATGTTTTTGATGAGGAAATCAACAACTCTGGAAGCCATGGCCTTCTCTTCTGGTGTATCCTGTCATCATAATTTGTATCATTTTTTTAAATTTTTTGCTTTTCTTTATTGGAAGAGGAGCTATGACATTAACTCTGACAATTTGCTAAAATTAACCTTATATTAAAAGTATTTACACTAAACCAACTTACTTTTGCAGGCAATTTACTTAGGCTACCTTTAAGAGAAAAAAAAAAACACCACAAAAATAGATTGCCACATGTAAAAACCCTTCATTATGTAATATATGATAGACAGTATGTTAGTCACAAAAAGCAGTGACAATGAATTGACATCCTGAAGTGCAAAAAAGATGGTTGACAGTTTAGCATAGTAATATGATAATTTTACATAAAATATACCACAGCAATTTCATTACAAAGTATTGTAACAAATAATGAAATGGTCATATCAACTAATGAGCCTTTCAAATAAAAAAATGCTCCACATGGTAAAGCTTGATGATTCCAGAGGTAAGATAGGGATAAAATGTATACAAAATTCAATCCATATAGCTCTGAATATAGATTAAAATGTAATAAATAAGAGAGCAAAGGTTGACATAAAATGAATATGGTTTATGAACTTAAATTAAAACCAGACATTCACCTCTTGTGTTCAAATATCAAATTTGTAAATGCATGTACATGGACCTCAATGTGGATTAATTTGATGAAAAAAATTTAATTCAAATAATTTTACAATTTTATTTTATCATTAGATACTTGATGAAATTAAACATTTAAACCTTAACACAGATTAACTTGTTAATGAGCCTATCCTTAAAATACACGTTTAGATTCAGCATACCAAAGAATCCTAAGACATCAATTTTCTTTGACATCAAATATTTAATCAGTAACCTTGAATATAGAACCAATTTGGAAAACCTGATCAAAAATTCAAACCTGAATATACAATTTGATTCAGCATATTAAAGATCCCAAGTTCACAACTTTATATAAAACCAAATTGTGATTGGACAACAAATAAATAGTAACAGAGTCATACAAAGTACAAAGACCACAATTTTTTGGGGGGGAATCTTCTTTTAACATACCTGAGGAATAGCAACTTTATTCCATGACAACATAGTAACCATGACATCTACATGGAAAACATTGATACCACTGTCTCCATAGCAACCTCCTAGTAACAGCTGACACAAGGGACGTAACCAGTGTCTTGCAAATGGCTTGAATATCTAAGAAAAAAAAACATTTTACTTTTGAATACAACTTTTTTGAGGATACACTACAACAGATAAAAGTTTTTTTTTAATCAAGAATTTACTTCATGAACTCATGGTGATATAGAACAACTTTGAAGCTTTAAGCAATATTCATGATGTCATCATCAAATCACTTACAGAAGATGTGTTGATGATCAGTTTTGTGAGATAAAGTTTAACATTTCTGACTGTCCTGGGATTTTTCAGTTTGTCCATCATATTCTTCATCCATTGTGGCAATTCAGGTTCTACTCCCTGTCAATAATGAGAACAGTAATTTTATTTTTACAAGTTGGTGCACAAAACACCAACAACTAAGCGAGAATTATCTCATTCTAATAAATGCAGAGGCTTTTAAATAGAGATGCCTGTCATAATGAAGTCTTAATACCAAAATGAAGATTTTTTTAATTCACGTAAGATGTCAATAGACAAGCAAACCTGTTTTTATATTTTCAAAATTTCTTGAAATACTTGCCCAACTTACATTGTAAAGACACTTTCACACATACATAACAAGAAATATATAACCTGTAGGCGAGGTGAATATAACATTTTCAAGGGTTGATTAATTATAATATCAAAGTATTAATTGCTTTTTGACAAGAAACTATACTTACCTATTTTTAAGTTAAAACCATGCACTGTTAAATTCTGCATGACCACTATTGATATATATTTTAGTGTAAAAGTGCAAGACGAAAGATTTGTATTCAAGAAAATTTGAACTATTGTCAAGATTTAACATGACCTAAAGGTAGCTTTTAGACCAAATCAGAAAACAAAAAAACATCTATTCATGTAATAAAATAACTTACAACTTCTACTTTAGGTATAACATTGGACTGTTGCATGTGTTTCAGAAGAGCTATACTAGGAGCCATGCACTCGTGTTGGTTCAGTTCATCCATATCTAACTCAACATAGTCCTCCTCTATAACTACTCCTTTGTCCTGAAGTCATATTAAACTGCCTTAGATAATGTATTATCTAGAATCGGCCTATAATAATGTGTAATGAAGTGAAAAAAAATTAGCCTTTAATTATGTCCTCTTTCTTTTAAATTTTAATCATATGTTTAAAACAAAGCTAATTAGAACTAGAGGCTCCAAGGAGCCTGAATTGCTCACCTGGTTCAATTTTGTCTTTCAAGGGCAGAAAATTTAAGAAGAATTTCTATCATAGTTTTCAAGATATTAGCTGAAAAATGTTAAAAAAACTGTCATTTTTCCCTTTTCAAGGGCAATAACTCTTACAAGGAATCGTCGGACAACTTTTATCTCTGAAGACTTTTAAGTCCTAATAATATGGATCATTTCAGCTATGGGAAGAATTTGGCTGAACCTAATGGTTTTGGAAATATATCCGAAAAACTACTGTCTGACCCCTATGTTCTATTTTTAGTAATGGCAGTCATGTTTTTCAACAGATCAAAAATCCCCACAACAATTCTATGCAGGATACCCAAAGGAAAATTCATATCCAAGTTTGATTCAAATTGGTCATGCTGTGTCAGAGGAGGAGAGTTTTAAAAAATTAACGAAGACAACAACGAATGACAAGTGATGGCAATAGCTCACATGGCCTTCAGCCAGGTGAGCTAAAAATAGAAAGTTCAAATTGATACTGGAGTCTTACTGACCTTATTGCCAAAGAAGTAGATGCTAATTAACTTCCGAAAAATTAAAGACAAGGCAAGAAAGAGAATATTTCATAGTTCTTATTCTTCAACCATTCTACTAATATCAATTAAACCCTAACTTCTGACCTTGATGAACTAGGATCTTGTAAGATAAAATCTCCTACATTCTGCTGTTTAACTGCATGAGTGATGGATTTAATCTATATGACCATGGACATTAAACTCCAATTTTACTTATTTAATTAAAGTATTCACTTCGCCTAGCTGGTATTTACCTTGAGCTCCTCCAGTTCAACGAAGTAAGAGGTCAAAATGCTATGACGGTATGTTTACAAGTGATTGAAGTTTAAAAAATGTTTGGTACAGCCTGATATTTTCCATTGATATTATAACTCATTTGTTTATCACTTTATGTGAAGTAATTGCACAATTTTTGTGTATATAAATCAATACAAACCTCCTCTTCCTCATCCTTAGGATCTGAAGATTTCTTTACTAATGTAGGTTTTCTGCCCTTTTCTCTGTCAGACAGAAACTAAACAAAAAAGAGTAAGAAGAATACCAATAAGATTCCTGACCATTATGTCAGCTTTAAAGAACTAAAACTCCAATATTATTAAAATCTTGAATGCCAGACATCCACCTATTAAAAATCTAAAAGTTCTATAGAAACCATGGGTTTTGTAAAGAAATGTCCTGGACCATATGTAGTCCCATCTCAAAGTCCCCTTTCAGGATCAGATGTAATAGGCTATGGGACTCTTTTTTCAACCCTTGATTTCTCATGTGAGCATATTTTAACTATAGAGAATTAATTCA
Source organism: Perna viridis (assembly GCA_037379345.1). Classification (NCBI taxonomy): domain Eukaryota; kingdom Metazoa; phylum Mollusca; class Bivalvia; order Mytilida; family Mytilidae; genus Perna; species Perna viridis. The sequence goes on along the minus strand of CM074514.1, from coordinate 22,473,301 downwards.
ATTAGATAAAGCTTACATAAAGTCATACACCAAAACAAATCTGAACATTTATTGAAATTTCTTTCACAAAATTTTGACCCATACCTGAGAAGATCCAGAAGCTGAGAAGTCATATGGATTCAGATCCTCATTTAAGCTACTATCTCCAAGGTACATTGATGCCAGATTATATGATGATGAGTATTCCATACCCTCTTCTCCATTTTCCTCCTTCCTTGCCTTCACTTCATTTCTGATGGCCACAAACCTCTTCTTCCTTTCATATGGTGCCTATATTGTTTAAAAGTCAATTCATTACAAGCACTTATATGGAGTATAGGCATTGCCTAAAAGAGAGCGTGGCAATCCCTATTTTTCAATGAGTATTAGGTTTGACTGTAAATGTAACATGCAGAACAGAACAGAACATGCATGAACAGCACTTAGTCAACAGAGATTGCTGAATATTCATAATGTTCTGAAATAAAATTTATCATTAAAATAAATAATTTTAAAAATAAATAATATATTAATGTGTGTTTTGAACTGTAAATGCATTTTTTCTTGTACCTGAAATTCTAAAATTTTCATTTTGTTTGTCTTTGGAACTGAGTTTGTTGATGAAAGTAAAAAGGGGTGGCATTGATTACAATGTGACATTCTCATAAAAAGAACAGTGTATGGACTTTCAATCCTCTTATAATATTTAAGTTAATACAGATAAGGTATTTTTGGCATGATGGTTTTTTTAGATGTCCACGACATCATTCAAGTTTTCAAAATTATTAATGGGGACAATTACTTTTAGTTTGCATTCTCTCCCCAACATGTCACTTCTGGACAATGAATTTTTGTTCTCACCATTCTCCAACCTGCATGTTGCTGTAGAGCTCTCTGCTCATGCTTAAACTGTGCTCACTAATAATACATGCTAGATAAGCACAATATTTAACACTCAGCCTACATGATTATTGTCTTGAATATAATCATTCACATTTTCACATGAATGAAAAAATGTTTACAAGTCAATGCTAGTCATTCTAGAAATTATTAAAGTCCTATTTATAGATTTCAGAAAACAAATCAGTTCCAATCTTTTGAGTTTGAAATCTACATCAATTTTACCAATTGATGGTTTTGATCTTTTCGAAGTTAATAAGAGAAACTACATAAACAATATCCACAATTAAATAAATAATTGCCTTCTCTGATAGACCATGTTACAAATGAATGCACAATCACAAAAAAAATATACATGTAACTTAAGTTATATCCATCTTTAGACCTGAACTTACTTTTATTTCTGTTGGAAAGACATAATCTCGGTCTTTGTCTACCAGATTGTCAAACAGGAATTGTCTCTAAGAAAGGTACAAACATATTATAATGAATGCAAATCTATCCACACAATATTTTAATAGATAAACAAATCCTACAAGACATTGCTAAAATGAGACTTTCGTTGTTTATTAAAGAATGATCAAAGCAAAACATCAGTTTCTCCCACTCTAAGCCAGTGATAAAAAATGCATGTGACTTGTTAACCACCATATGGTGATTAAAGTTCTTCAATTTTAAATTTTTCAAGCTCCTTCTGCCTAGTCTAAATTAAAACAATTTTCTCCACTCTGTATGATACCAGCCCTTCTTCCTAGTCTAAATTAAAACTATTTTCTCCACACTCTATGGCACCACTCCAAGTGGAGAAGTAATTTGAAACAAATCTTACTGAAGAAGAACAATATGAAAATATTCTAACATAACCCAGTCAATTAAAGTTCTGTATGATAAAGATTTGAAAAGTATAAAGCCCAACAGCATATATCAAGTACTGTGAAAGTATCATTGTTCTTAGGGAACCAATTTTCGTGGTTTTCATGGGATCATTAAACCGCAAAATTTAGTTCCCAAAGAAAAGGAAATAAACCATACATTTGTATGATGGAGCTGTCAAATCCAGAAATTCAAGAATCAAGATTTTCCCCTAAACAACTAAAATTGGAACCCACTGGTGTAATCATACAATGAAACAATGTGAAAAATACATATCCTCCTAACATTTTCAAAGTATATATATTTATACAGCTAATACAAACCTTAGCCTCATTTTCACCGAATAAGAACACAGCATAAAACTTAGCATCTGTCTGTGTACAGGATACTACTGATACTAACAAGTTGTAGGCTGCACAATGATACTCCCTCCTGAGGTCTAGTAAAGTTGCCTCCCCTGTCATGTCTTCACTCTTGGCCTCATGGGCACACCTTAATTACAAAAATGGTCAAGAGTGTTAGAATGGCAAAGGTTTTTTTTGTTTTTTTTTTTTTTATTTTAAATTTTTTATTTTAAATTAAAAAAAATTATCAGTGCATTTAGAATTTTATGTATTTTAATAATGACATATTCCTGTTGAATTGTCGTAAATCTTTTAATAACATAAAAATAATGTATGATAAAAAAAATTAAAGTTGGTGATTGTCTAGTGCTAGTTCTACTTCATACCTCATAATAATCTGGGTCATTTCTTTACCAGTATCAACCTTAACATCTTTTACTTCACAAAACCTCCTGTTTATTTCTGAAGTTTTATTAAATACTTGGTCTTTAGACATTCTAGAATATAACACTTCAAACATTTGGAAACAGCATAATCTAGAGATTAACCAGCTTTCCATTTCTTTTGTCTAAAAAAGTAAAACAATAAAATTATACCGAAGGCCCTCCATGTCAACCTCTGCATTGAGAGATTGTCTATCATCCTCCAATTCAGGAGATGAGGGAATTAAAACTTCCAATATCATTTGATGCAGAAAATATATCAATTTAAAAATATCCTGATCATAAACAAATTTCAAAATCTTCCAATCTGAGTTTCAAGATTTATCACACCATCTAAGAATTATCATTGTTCCAAAACTGACTAATGTTCACTCAAACATATCCATAAAGTTCTTTATAAAGTATGTTATTCAAAAAATAAACCATCACAATAGCTTCTAAGTCAGGACCAAAAAATGTTTCACTTTGTATATTGTTTAAATGCCTGTTTCAAAATGGAAATGATAGAATGAGATAATCATAAAAAAAAGATTCAATAAACCTAAGTACATATTGTACATGTACATGAATTAGAAAACATTTCATTATCCAGCCCCGTGCAGGTATGGATGTTAAAAGAATAGGCTGCAGCAGCGCTAAGCTTGTCATAAAAGGCGACTAAACAGTGCTCAGAACCCTAGCCAGGGGCTAGGGTGCTCTGCCCACAGAGCAACTGGGATGTGTGCCCCAGGTGGTTGAATGGGGTACCCCTGGCGTGTTACATGCTGGGGTTGTCAGGCTATAATACGGAAAAACCTGACTGCAAACCATAGTGGTGCACCGTGTTGGGAAAGATGCCACCTTCCTGGCATGTTCAAGAACCCTACTGTGGTATTCTCCCGGAGTGGGAACCATAGGGCTCCGCCACAGGAGGCTAAATTGCCCGACCCTACTCACCTCTCCCTATTTCCAGTGGCAATCAAAAATTATTGACCCCATTGTCCTTGTGTCCCATCCATTTTTCATTTCATCATCATTTCATGCTTATTTGATCATCAATTTCATGTTCATCGTCTGAATATAGCTGAAATATTGCTGCTCGGACATTAAACCCCAACAAACAAACAAACAAACTTCATTATCCATGCAAGAATATTACCTTTGGCTTAGCCTCTACAATATTCCTGAGATTAACCATGTGACCCATTAGGAACTGTGTAAGTGTAGTACGTTGTACCAACCGTAACATGGTTACCAGAACCTTGTCTACGGTGGCCCGTCTTATATCTCCAGGGTAACGATCTTCCTGAGAGAATATCTGGTATGGTACATCTAATGCTGCCTTCTGTTTGTCTCCTGGTAATCTATAAATAAAAAAATATACAAGATCCTTAACACAGCATTCAATAAGTTCATACGACAATTTTTGTATTGAAATTCAGTAGCAGTCTTTATAAAATTAGACAGGAGATGATTCATGCAAGTCAAGAATCCACTGTAGTCCCACTTATGTCTTATTCAGAAATAGTTACTGACCACATGACAGTATTAACTTTACATTCTTTTGCTATCAAAATTATGAAGATTGTACAAGGAATTGGCACTTTGCAAGATTTGGTTGAATTAAGTAGAAGATGAATGTTTGGTTTACTCCAAAATACAGAACAGAGTGGAGAAAGAACTACAGTAACATTAAATTATGACAATGTGTTTGCTCAGTCAGTATTTATGCAGGATATCAGCTCTTCCATTGGAAGTGCCTGAACTTTATATAGATTGGTATTTAATTTATTTTTTTCACCCACAGACAGTTTAATAGAGACAGCTATTAGATTAGAGACATGAAAATCTCAAGCTATTTATTAAGAAACATACTAAGTACAAATAATTCAAATATTTCATTAATTACCTTCATGTACTTACCTTTTTATGAACTTATTAAGGGAGGCAAGTATCTTGTCTTCGTATGCATGATTTTTCTCCCTACAGAGAATACTGATGAGAACTTCTAGTAGCATAAGACTGCCTGATAGCTCCAAGGCACCTAGTATCTATAACATAACATTAGTTCCTTTGATCACAAATAATTTGAAACAATATTTTCATCTGTAACAGAAATTACATCTGAATTTGTAAGTCAAGAGTTAGTCAACATTTATGTACACACAGAATTAGAAGTACATATTAAACAAAATATTATCCAATACATTATATTTAATTGTAATTAATTTCAATTTCAGACCAAGTTCATTGTAATTAATCAGTTCCATTTGTTTTAACTATAATAATATATTTTTCTATGTTGAAGGCCTTTATGTTGTGAGTTTCTAGATACCTGACAAAGTTATGTTGAAAAAACTCCTCTCACAACTTAATCTATCGTAAAATAACTCATTTTATATCTAACAACACTTTGTACCTTTGTTTCATGACAAAACTTCTTTAAAAAATTAATATGCAAACAACAATCATCAACAACTATATCAGATACTGTGATAGTTCTTATATTCATGGGTATCAAATTTCATGGTTATGGGGAAAAGCACAAGATCGCAGGTTCTTGAATTAATGGTTTTGATGATCCTGTCATTCAATTTAAAGAAAATTATCCTTTACATTGGGAATCAAATTTAGTTGTTTACCTTACCCTATGAATAATAGTACTTTTACAGTATTTCATCCTGAAGACTATACCCACCCTGTCTAGAGCTGCAGCATATGCCTGATACTGAGGACTTTCTTTCTCAAATTCTGTACTTTTCAAAGGAAAATTATCAGCTATCAGTCTGTCAAGACTAGATCTGAAATTTCAGTTCATTCATATAAATGGCATTGTTTCAATTGGTAAAAATAATACTAAGTATATGACAAGACAATTTATTTTGTTTGTTTGTTTGTTGGGGTTTAACGTCCGAGCAGCAATATTTCAGCTATATTCAGACGATGAACATGAAATGGATGATAAAATGAACATGAAATGAAAAAAAAAGGATGGGACACAAGGATAATAGGGTCGACAAACTTCGATTGCCACGGGAAAAAGGGGGTGGGTGGGTAAGGTCGGGCAATTTAGCCTCCTGTGGCGGAGCACAAAGGTTCCTACTCCTATCGAATACCACAGCAGGGTTCTTTAACGTGCGAGGAACGTGGCATCTTTCCCAACACGGGGCACCACTATGGTTTGTGGTCAGGTTTTCCGTATTATAGCCTGACAACCCCAGCATGCAACATGCCAGGGGTAACCCAATCCACCACCTGGGGCACACATCCCAGTTGCTCTGTGGGCAGAGCACCTAGCCCCGGCTAGGTTTCTGAGCACTATTTAGTCGCCTTATACGACAAGCTTAGCACTGCTGGACAAAACAATTTAACTTACATATGTAAAGGTATTGATATTTCTTATAAATAAAAGTTAATATATACCAACATATATATTGTAAACTTACTTCAGCTTCTTCTCATGTGGGTTTGGTAGCAAGGCAAAGAAAGCCAGTAGTTCCAACACTCTGCACTGAAATAGTCAAGATGCTAATAACTATTCACATATTCAGATTAATGCAAGACTTTGTGACAAAAAAAATAGAAAATCAGCCATGTGCACCATATACATTACAGATACCAGCTCCCCATTCAATAACATGCACCTTTTGACTTCCAAATTAATTAAAATCAAAATCTAAATTAGGAAGTGCACAATGGGAATATGTAATAAAGATGATGGGGAATATGTAATAAAGATGCTGGGGAACATGTAATAAAGATGCTGGGAAAGTTTCATTAAATTTCATTTAGTAGTGTAGAAGGTTTTACAGAGATAATTACCCAATATCAAGGAACAATAAAGACCATGTTTAGCTTATGTAAGATATAAGACCTTAATACATTCTGATCAAAGTTTAAAATAGGTGCACATACTCAATATTTAAATACTTTTCTGTCTAAGAATCAGGCAAAATGTGTGTAAGGTGTGGCACATGAAGAAAAAACAAAAAACATAAAAAAAACACATAGATTTTTTTGCATTATCCAAGTATATATACCTCATAACCTCCATAAATATCCATCAAAATGTTTGCCTTTTCAGTGTCCGAAGCAGAATTTGTTGTCAACATAGACACCACTGTACATTTTAAAGCAACTTGTGCCAGTTTCATCATAGACTTGCTTCATTTTACATAGACTTGGGTCTGTAGGTCTGCTGCTAATTTCTTTCACTGCCTTTTATGATTTGAAAGGTCAAATTTAGTTGAAATACTAAAACTACATTTGACCTTTCAAATCATAAAAAGGCAGTGAAATACGGAGATTTTAAGATGGCAGCTGAGCAGTTAACACACTAAAATTCTGCTCCTCAATTTTTGCAAAATTCTGTGTTAATAATGTGTGATATGACTTAAAAGTTATACCTTCAGATGGGATTTTACTTGGGAATTCCAATAGTGTCATTTTCTGGAGACAAATTTAAATGGAAAATGAGGAAAATAGACATTTAGTGCATATTTTGCAGTGTTTTATTACAAACAAAGGATTATTTCAACACACTATTATGGCCTCAGGACTTTCTAACAACTCTAAAAACAGAAACTTAAGGGCAAAACAGAGGGCAAAGGAAAAACTGTTCAACAATTGCTTGCAGCCAAAGTAGATAAACCTGTAAGTAATCTGTAAGAGAACTTTTTCTGAAGTGTCATCTGATTCAAATACTAGCCTTGATATATCTAGTATTACAATGTATTAACTTTCAAAAAGACCTTGAGGAAATTAAGTTTAGCCTAAGGGATCTTACAACTAAAGATGATCTAAATGAAGTGACAAAAGACCTTGTCAAACAATCAGACTTGGAAAATTTTGTAAATGATATAGTAAAGAAACTTTTTAGTAAATTTGAATCTTCACTTGAAAAGAAATTGAATGACAAATTAGCAAAATTTCAAAATGAAGTGCAAGAAAAAATGGAAGCCCTTACTATAGAAAATGAAAACTTGAAAAAGAATAATGAAATGAATATATCTTGTGTGTCAAAATTGAAACATGAAATGGCAAAAACACAAAAGATAGCAAAGGAAAACAGCATCAGTAGTAACTATAACGAACAATATTCAAGGAAAAACAATATCAAAGTATATAATTTACCAAAGAAAGAAAAACAAAACCTTTGTCAGGATTTTATTAAGATGATTAAAGATGACCTGAAAGTGGAACTTGACGAAAGAGACGTAGTAGCGATTCATAGGCTACCAGGCGATCAAGAACCCAGACCCGTTATTGTTAGACTCTTCAATTCAGATGTGAAAAGAAGCTTGATGCGTGTCAGACAAGACCTTAAAAATACAGTGAAATTTGTTGATGATGTTACTAGAAGAAATATGGGCTTGATCCACAGACTTGAAGAAACTGGGCATTTTGAATCTGTATGGTATTTTAATTGTGGTATTTATGGAAGGACTCCGCGTGGACTACAGCTGAAATTTGGATTATATGATGATATTGAGTACAGAGGCAAGGGAAGTAACTTAAATTTTATTGTTTACATTACAAATGTTCCGTTCAAATTTTGTTGACTTTATTTTCTCTTTTTGCAAAGATTGAATTGAGTATTTTCAATTCAACATGCTCGCCATTTTGAGACTTATTTATTTTTTATCCTATCTGTTTTGTATCATTAAAGAAACTTACTTTTTGAGTATTTTTAAAATATTAATTTTTTTCATATTTTGCTACAACCACCTGGTGATTTTTCTTATAGATGGTTATAAATGTTGGTTTACTGATCTATTAATATATATTTTAATATGGGATCTGTGAAAATATTAACACTGAATTGCCAAGGGCTAGGTGACCCTGGCAAGAGAAGAGATGTTCTTAATTTTCTTAAAGTTAAAAACTATAATTTGTACTGCTTACAGGACACACACTTTGTAACTGAAAGTGAATCTACTATTAGATCTGTTTGGGGGTATGAGTGTTTTTTCTCATCCCTAACTTCTAATTCACGAGGTGTAGCTATTTTAGTAAATAATAATGTAGAATTTAAAATATGGAAAGAAAAAAAGATCGAAATGGTAACTTTTTAGCCTTAGATATAAGTATTAATGGTACCAGACTTACATTATTGTCATTATATGGTCCAAATCAAGATATACCAGGATTTTGTGATAATATTATGTCAATTATTGAAGATTTTGGAAATGAAAATTATGTGATTTGTGGTGATATTAATCTTGTTTTGAATCCAACATATTAATAATCAAAATGAAGGTTTTAGAAATTATACATCAGTGGAATCTTGTAGATCCATTCAGGGAGATATATCCAAATATGAGACGTTATACTTGGAGAAAAAGAACTCCTTTAAAGCAATCTAGGTTAGATTTCTTTTTGATACCAGATTCTATGCTTATACATTTAAAAACATGTAAAATTGAACCAAGCTATAGGTCTGATCACTCAATGGTTACTTTAGAATTAGAATTTAATACTTATGTGAGAGGTAAAGGCCTATGGAAGTTCAACAACTCCTTATTTTACAACTCAGAATATATTAATTGTGTTAAAGAAAAAATTATGGATGTTAAAAAACAGTATTGTGCTCCAGTATATAATATGGAAAATTTACATATGATAGAGGATTAAAATATACAGTTGACAATTAATAGTCAGCTATTTTTAGAAACCTTATTATTTGAAGTAAGAGGTAAAACTATCTCTTATGCTAGTTATAAGAAAAAACAAAAGAATAATTTAGAATCTGAACTTTTAAAAGAAATTGAAAAACTGGAGTCACAATCAATTATTAATTTTTTAGAGTTAGATAATAAAAAGACTGAATTGGAAGCTCTCAGGAAAGAAAAAATGAGGGGTAAATTAATTAGATCAAGGGCTAAATGAATAGAAGAAGGAGAAAAACCAACAAAGTATTTTTGTGGACTTGAGTCTAGAAATTTTTCTAATAAGATTATACCTAAAATAGAAAAGGAAGATGGCACTATTGTAACAGATCAATTTGATATACTGACAGAAAAAAAATTTTTTTATAAAGAATTATATCGTTCTCGAGATGATCCGTTGAATACTTATAACCTAACTGATCTTGAAAATGATCTACAGGATTTGAGTTTCAATAGATTATCTGAGGATGAAAAGAATTCTTTAGAAGGGGAGATATCTATCACAGAAGCCAGTGAGGTTTTGAAAAATATAAAGAATGACAAATCACCTGGCTCTGATGGTTTTTCTACAGAATTCTTTAAATTTTTCTGGAGAGACTTACATGTTAATGTTTTAAATTCACTAAATTATGGGGCAATGATGGGAGAGTTATCAGTTACACAGAAACAAGGTATTATTACTTGTCTTCCTAAAGACAATAAGCCAAGACACTTTTTAAAGAACTGGTGTCCTATTTCTCTACTAAATACAGTATATAAAATTGGTTCAGGGGTTATTGCTAGAAGAATTAGAAAAGTTTTAGACAAATTGATAGACTTAGATCAAACTGGGTTTATAAATGGTCGGTTTATAGGAGATAATATCAGATTGATTTATGATATTTTGCAATATACCGAAGAAAAAGATATACCTGGTTTGTTATTGTTAATAGATTTTGAGAAAGCGTTTGACTCTATGTCATGGAGCTTTCTATTAAATGTTTTAAGTTTCTTTAATTTTGGAGACTCTATTATACAGTGGGTCAAAGTATTTTACAAAAACATTAACTCTGCCATTATACAGGGTGGGAACTTATCTGATTTTTTTCAAATCGGTAGAGGATGTAGACAGGGGGATCCTTTGTCTCCCTACCTCTTCATTCTGTGTGCGGAAATACTTGCTATAAGAATTCAGGGTAACAAAAATATTTCTGGTATTCAGGTTTTTGAAGTAGATCATAAACTGTCTCAATATGCTGATGACACATCATTGATATTGGACGGATCTGAGAAATCTTTAAATGCAGCTATGCAAGAGCTAGATTGGTATGCAAACATATCTGGGCTTTAATTTTAATAAAACCCAGGTTGTTTGGATGGGCAGCAAAAAGTATAGCGAAGATGTGCTTTGCCCTGAAAGACATTTGTCTTGGGGAGCAACAACTTTCAAATTACTAGGTATATATTTTGATGTAAATTTTGTTAATATGATAGATATGAACTATGATGAAAAGTTGGTTAAGATTAAAAGTCTAATTAACACATGGTCGAAGAGAAATTTGACTGTCATTGGTAAAATATCAGTTGTTAAAACTCTGATATTACCAATTCTTAACCATCTTATATTAACATTACCACGTCCAAAAAGTGTGGTCACAAATAAAATAAATGGCCTTATTTACTCGTATATTTGGAATTCACCTACAGGCAGGGTAAAAAGGGAGATTTTACAAAAAAATCATGCTGAATGTGGACTGAAAATGATAAATATTGCATGTTTTATGGATGCTTTAAAATCCACCTGGGTTAGAAAAGTTTTCAATTCTGAGAGTAAATGGCTTAATATATTATATTCTACTGTTGATAGAGAAAAACTTTTAAAATGTGGGAATGGATATGCAGTGTCAGTAAAATGTAAAAAATATGTTTTGGAAAGATGTATTTAATGCTTGGAACAGTATTATTGAAAAAGATAAAGATGATAGCTGGGAATTTTTTGTTACTAGTCCCTTGTGGTGGAATAAAAATATTATTGTTGGTAATAAACCTGTATTTTATGACGATTTTTTTCAAAAAGGTATTATCTTTGTAAATGATATTTTGAAAGAAGATGGATGCTTTTTGTCTAATTTAGAACTTCAGCAGAAATTTGCTATTAATATTGATACTATGAATTATAATAGTTTAATACTGCACTAAGACAGACAAAAGATCTTTTGTGTAGAATGATAATAATGTTGTATGTCCATTCTGTCCAAATTATATTAAACTGTTTATGAAGAGTAAAAAAGGCACAAAAGATATGTATTCAGTGTTGATAAAAAATAATTGTGTGCCTTGTGGACAACAAAAATGGGGGGAAATATTGGATATTAATGATCAAGAATGGAAGGATATTTTTAACCTTCCATTTTTAGTGACAAAAAACACTTAACTCCAATGGTTACAATTTAGAATAAATCATTACATAATTGCAACAAATACATATCTTTTTAGAATACAAATTACAGATACTGCAAATTATACTTTTTTGTGATGAAGAGGTTGAGACTATAGAACATTTATTTTGGAACTGTGAAAAAGTTCAGAATTTTATCCTGGAAATTGATTTTTGGCTTATATTGAATGATATCAGCATCCCCTTTACTAAAAAGAATTTTTTGTTGGGAGATACTTCTAGAGGCAGAAGAAGTCTAGTTTTTAATCTTTTCTTTCTCAAAATTAAACAATTCATATACAATTGTAAATGTTTTAGAAAACAGTTATCTTTACAAGCATTTAAAAACATTGTCAAAGATTTATATAACATAGAAAAATCTATTGCTGTCAGAAATAACAAACTAGAGCAATTTATTAAATTGTGGAATATTTTCACTGTTATATTATGAAAACTTATTTATATATACTTATTTCATTCTAAATGATGAAACAATAAATAACATATGTACAATGGCCAACAGATAGATTAAGAAATTTACAGGGAAACAAAAAAATCTATTTTTTTTTTTTTTTTATTATTAATTTTTTTTTTTTTTTTTCATGTAGTTTTTTAATTTTGTCCCAAATCCCAATTATCTAATTTTTTTTTCAATTAAACAAACTGCTTTCAAATCTGTATGTTTGTTAATAAATTACATATTTATTGCTCTAGACTTATCTATCTGTGGTTTTTTTCTTTGATATTCTGTTGTGATGTGTGTAAATATTATTATTGAAAATCATGTATGTACTAACAAATACTAACATCTGTGTATATTTTGATATCATTGCTACTAATGTTAATGAACCGGGATAAGGTACCGGTACTCGATGTTTTCAAACTAACAAATGTACAGTTTTCAATAAAATAGATAAAAAAAAAAAAAAATTGTTGAAATACACTATAGAAAAATGGTGGGAAGATTTTCCCACACTTTTTCCTTATATAAGCAGTCAAAAAATATCTATGTCACAGATGCTTCAGGATAAATTTAAATAGCTTTTAAGTTTTCTAGATGTATTAAATATATTTGAGTAAAAAAAGAATAAATTGAGTAAAATGATGTGCCACCCACTGCCTGATTCTTATACAAAATGTTCTTTTTTAATTAAGATACTTTAAAAGTACCCCTATGGTAAGGGAAGGAAAGACAAACACCCTTATCACTATATACATGTTGGGAGTTTAATATTAGACCTTTTAACTTGTACATCCTATGAACATTGAAATATCCAAAATCATTCATAAAGCAATAGTCTTTTAAGATACTGACAAAGCCAACGCATGAAAATGGGTATGTCACTCGAAAATGGTCATTTTTGTCCATTTCTGGTCATTATTTGCTACCTGTGGGGTTCAACGGGAACAAATCAGGAACCAAAGCACATTCATCCTACAGCCTGAAGACCATGGAGGATACTGAAGCCAAATAAAGTGTGTTACAGTCACAAGTGGGGGTCAGGATCCCCCTGAAGGGTCATTCGTGTGAAAAAAATGAGGATTTTTTCCAATTTTTGGCCTCTGTTTGTCCATAAACCGGAAGTAGTCAATACAAGGGGTTGCCATCATAATGGTGGTTACAGAAATCATTCTCATTTAGTTTCCTGGCAAATAAAGTACTACAGATTAATTCTGCTCTGGCGAGGGTTTCAGAAATGAACCCTACCCCCAAAAAATCTCATTTTTTTCGACAGCGGAAACTCATAACCTCTTCTTTTAACTTTCAAGTTATTATTTATTAACAAACTCTATATCAGATAGCCTCATTTTAAAGCACAGTTATGCTGCTTGCAGATGGACACAAACTGCACTTTCCTAAACTCAGATTTACACTGCCAGAACCGATAAAGTGGAACATGGTCCAATCCTGAACAGGTCTGGGTGTAGCACGACAAGGGTTATTGAGAAGTTATTGTACCTTGAAGTCAAGTTGTGTTCTGTTGTCTGTTAACAACATCTGATACATCATAAAAACCTCATGAAATGATTTATGTGTAGGGTCAGATGCCACCTGAAATAAAAAAAGTTTTAATGGCGGTCATTAATGTGTTTTTTTCTTCTGTTTTATTACTTTTTCATTTGATTGTGAAGAAAAGTCATCATTTTGTTACTAGAACTAGAACTAGAGCTATGTGAATAAGATAAGTAAAATAAATAATTATGTTCCTATTCAGTAAAATAAAACATAAAGGCACCAGTTTGATATAAAGTACATTTTTAATAAACACCTGCGCTAAGAGCGCAAGATACGCCCGTCCGCAAGAATAGCTGATGGTATAAATTTTGAAAACAATAACCTGATTTCTGATTACCAAAAAATTAGTCAGTATATATAGTGAGCAAAGTTTTTTCTTCAGTTATTCAAAAAGTATAAATGATCTTACAACTGTATGACATGATGAAAGTATACAATAGCATTTAAAAGGGATTCTTTGTTTTTGAACTAAATAAAACTATAATAAACTACAGAATTGAAATCTGGACAAATAATTCATTATGTAATAATATTATTATGTGGTAAGACATACAGTTAATAGTACAATTCCTTCTACTTCTACTGTAAGGAAGTCCATTTTGCCTTGTGGTCAGAATAATAAGTTTCTAGGGTACCACTCTGATAATTGTCAGTATTCATAAAAATCAAATCTATTGTAGAATTGAAGTTGTTTGTTGGTCCCAATATAATACAGCTTTTCAAAACTGTAAGTAAGCAGCAAACTTATGCCGTGGTAATTACATCAGATTTGACAAAAATATAGATTTTTAAGTGCATAAAGTTCCGCAACTCTGGAGCGACAAATAAAATATTCTTCAAAATCGAAAGGGAGCTTTCTTCCGTTAATATTAATATTGTGCTAAAATTTCATTGGAATCCGTAAAAGCAAATTTGAGTTATCGCGCGACGTGTGGACAGATGGATGGCACGACGGACAACGGTATACCATAATACGTCCCGTCTATATAGACGGGCATATAAAAATAGTTCAATTTGATCTGTAAAGAACAAACTGAATTAGATATACTATGAACAAGCTCCCAAAGAGAATACCCCCATTTCAAATGGAAAACCTTTAATTCACCTCCTTTTGGAGTCATCCAACAGTAATTACATTCCTTCATGCACATCTACATATTATTCCCAACATTCTTATAAAATACCAATTAATATAGAGTATCTCCCTTTGAAGTCCTTTGACAGTAATGATGTTCCTTCTTGCTTATCAACATGATAAATTATGATGCAAAACCTTCCAATAAAATTGCATAAAAATCCCTTGAGTGGTGAAAGAGAAGGTTTTAACATTGAAAACTCTATAATTTGGATTATCTCCCTTTAGACTCTGCCAACAGTATTTATATTCCTTCATTCACATCTATATACATGATACTCAACTTTCCTATACAATTTCATTAAAATCCCTTGAGTGGTTTAGGAGGAGTTGCAATTACAAGGAATGTGGACATTGATCCAGACATTACAGAATTACAATACAGATAAATTTTATTTTATCTTAATGTGTTACCTTGCTGTCAAGGAGGATGAGTTTTGACAACATCAACAGAGCCATACTTTGTAGATCTAATGAACTTTTCTTGTCCCACCAACCTGAGAACTTACTCCATTGGTCTAAGACTGAGCTAACAACCCCACCACTTTCACTAAAATGTAACATCAAAATATGATTCTCATGGGTTGGAATTGACATGAATATACATTTCCTCTGTTTTTTTTTGTTTTTTGTTTTGGTTCCTCTTCAAGAAGATAATTACTACTTTGTTAAATTAAAAAGTTACCTTCTACCATAAACCTGATTTGATATACCAAAAAAAAACTTCGAAATAACTTAACTCATATGGTTCAATTGGTATCTAGACCACAGTTCTTTGAATAATATACTAATTTCAAATTTCATCAAGTTCTCTTCATATCCACTACAGTAAAGCTCTGAACCAGATCTAACTAATATGGGATTTATCATAAATAAAGTTTTATTTAATTGCTTAATATATCTCCCATTCCAAGATATAGCCTTCCAAATATTATGGTACTGTTTTTATTTTTTTCTGATCCTGGTTTCACAATTGGAGTGACTTGTGACAAGCAGTTAAGAAAATAAGAATAAATTTAGTTTTTCTCTTTAAGGAACTCCATAGAAATTTACTAGAATATTTCCTTCTTTCATGAATTGTTTATGAAAAGTCTAACAAACCAAATTTAATCCATTATTCACCTTTTTCTAAGATTTTTATCTCTGGTCACATGGTCAATGATACTGACAAGGACACTGCTGACTCTACGACTATTTGACTCAGCTTTCTGAGCAAGGAGTGGAGCAAAGTTCTTAGATTCTTTAGCCAGATGACTACAAATGGTGGACTTAAATGTTGAGAAGATGAGGTCCCCTAAAGATTGTTGTAAACCTCTACTTGCTCCAGACACCACTGTTGTGTCCAAAATAGCATCTGTTAATATCTGTGGCTGTAATGGGATATATGTCAAATACAGATATCAATATAAGCTTTAGTTTTAACTGTATGGCCATGTAATCACCTTTTAAGAAAATTCTAAAATAATATACAAACCAAAAATGTATGGTGCACAACTAGAACAAGAAAATTGATCTAGTTAACACAGATACTCCTACATTCCTAGACTTCAAAGTAGAAAGGGCCATAACTCCTGCATAGAAATGCAAGGTCTCACTAACCATTTCCGGGACAAATGGCCATCCCCTATGTAGTACCAAAAACACACTGAACCTAAACCTATGCATTGTAAGTGCATTATTTGTGTGTATTCTGATTAAAAGTCAGCAAAATAAAGCTGAGATTGCGTACTTTAAAACCATACATGTAATTTACTACAAAAGTGTATGAATATTGTTTACAAGTGTGAGTAATTTGCCTCCATGCTGTCAGTTAGCAGAAAAGGTAAAAATGCGGAGTTTCAGTATTATTTATTCAAGTAAATTTTGTGAAGAATTTCTACAATCATCGTACCATTAGCATAATAATTTTAAAAGCCTTATTTTCCAAGCTTCGCAATGGTATGCAACTATAAGGTGTCATTTCTCCTGGCAATTCACAGTGAAACTTTGAAAAATTACTTTTTTAACATGTAAAGTAATGGAAACGTTAGAAGTGGTTAATGAGACCAAATAACCTTGACCTGTATTTTATGGTCAAAAACTGAGTGATCAAGTCTGAAAATATTGGTTCAAAAACAAATGAGGATTACTGTATAGCTATGAGAAGGAAAAAGAGAGTGATTGAGCTATAAACATCTATAACAAATATTGAAATTTAATGAGTGATGCAAGAGAAGTATATAAAATTGCAACTCTTTATACTTAGTTTTATAAAACATCACACAGCGGTCTTTACAAATAAAAAGCAACTCATTCTGGATATCTACTGCACTAGATGGCTGTGCATATCCACTTTAAGACTATACATACCGGTAATCCTAACAGAAAAGCTAAGTCCAGAACTGCATTACAGACAGACTTCACCCCTGGGACTAACATAACTGCTGTTTGTATACCATCTCTCTCGGTGGCTATACCCTAGAAGGTAATAATATCATTGAGATTGTTGACCTTAGACAAAGCTATGCACTGAAATAGCTAATGGATAAATAATTAGAACTGGACATAACATAAGCCTTCTTATGATACAAGTTAGCTAAATCCTTGAAACTTTCAAACTCTTATGTAATAACAACTTTTCTCCT
The DNA here is from genome assembly GCA_037379345.1 of Perna viridis. Classification (NCBI taxonomy): domain Eukaryota; kingdom Metazoa; phylum Mollusca; class Bivalvia; order Mytilida; family Mytilidae; genus Perna; species Perna viridis. The sequence continues at coordinate 22,455,923 of CM074514.1, read as the reverse complement.
TTGAAGTCTATAAATAAAACCATGTACTATGGCTAAAATGCTTCCATGGAAACTTCCAAATTTTAAACATAAAGGTCTAATGAAGACAAAGAGAAATTTAGTGGGCACAAATCCATTTGTCGTCGAAGATTATTGTAAAGATTGTTATGTCAGAATAGTAAACCATCAACCCAGAGTAATATAATATCCATTTGTCTAACAGCAATAGTTTTCTAATGATTTGATTGGTCAAGCAGTTGTAAATGGCAAGGTTTTTTTTAAAAGTTTATAATGTGATAAATACTGTTGATGATCATAATATGGCATCAAGAACATCAGATCCTAAGAATGAAGATTATATAACTTATTAACTTATATTAACTTACTGTAAACAAACTAATTTCAGCAAGCTATTAATTTTCACTAATTTTACCAGAAAGAAAATATCATTAAAAATAATTGCCACAAATAAGTCTTTTTATTACAGAATAGACTTTAGACAGAGTGGAATTTGTAAAAATTAATACCAACCAATTGATGTGATTTCCCAACCCACAAAAATAAGTTGGTTTTAAGTATACCAACCAACAAACTCTGCCTAAGTTTTGCATAGAGAATGTTTATTACTTAATAACTGTGAGAATAAATCATTCAATACTATAGTAGATACCTTGCATATATTACTGAACAGTTGTTTAGCTAAGTTAGCAGGTGTGGTAGAACCTTCAGGTAACATGTTTGTACTGTGTAGTTGTCCAAATCCCTTCAGTAACTGCTCAAATGGAAACAAATCTACTCCTGGGTTAGATAGTGATACTGGTAACTGGCAGGACAAGTCTCTAAAATAGTTTTTTATGACAAAATATGTTTCATATATATAACATTGCATAATATATATAAATAGATAGTCACTGTTATTAAGTAATCAAAAGAATGAAAGTCACCCATACAGTGTTATCAATGTGAGACAGCTATTTATATGATGTAATCCAAAGTATGAAAGTCACTCATATAGTGTAATCTATGTGAGACAGCCACTAATATGATGTAATCAAAGCATAGAAGTCACCCATACAGTGCAATCAATGTGTGGCAACCACTTATATGATGTAATCAAAGCATGAAAGTCACCCATACAGTGTAATCAATGTGAGACAGCTATTTATATGATGTAATCCAAGTATGAAAGTCACCCATACAGTGTAATCAATGTGAGACAGCTATTTATATGATGTAATCCAAGTATGAAAGTCACTCATACAGTGTAATCAATGTGAGACAGCCACTAATATGATGTAATCAAAGCATGAAAGTCACCCAAACAGTGTAATCAATGTGTGGCAACCACTTATATGATGTAATCAAAGCATGAAAGTCACCCATACAGTGTAATCAATGTGAGGCAGCCACTAATATAATGTAATCAAAGTAAGAAAGTCACCCATACAGTGTAATCAATGTGAGACAGCTATTTATATGACGTAATCCAAGTATGAAAGTCACTCATATAGTGTAATCTATGTGAGGCAGCCACTAATATGATGTAATCAAAGCATAGAAGTCACCCATACAGTGCAATCAATGTGTGGCAACCACTTATATAATGTAATCAAAGTATGAAAGTCACCCATACAGTGTAATCAATGTGAGGCAGCCACTAATATGATGTAATCAAAGCATGAAAGTCACCCATACAGTGTAATCAATGTGAGGCAGCCACTAATACAATGTAATCAAAGTATGAAAGTCATCAATACAATTGAATCAATGTTTGACCACCACCATTACATGAAGTTGCATGAGTTGTTGTGCTAGGGTGCTAGGGAAACCCAAACTCATTAAGAAGTGGATACTAGATAGGTTACAATATATGCCCCACCTATATACCCAATTTGAAACCAATCCATCCATTTTTGTGACAAAAATCGTTTCTTTCATTTTATATAGTAAAAAAATGTCCCACGAAAAAGGCACTTGATATCGGACAGCACCAAAACTTGCTTACAACATATATATATAAAGAGCCAGACACTCAATTTGAAATCAATCCATCCATTGGAGGGGATTCCAATAGACCCTCGATACAATATAATCAATTAGAGACTGCCACTAATGTATGACAGCCATCAATACAATGTTATGTATGTATGACAAACATTTATACAAGGTTATCGATATATGACAGCCATCAATACAATGTACTCAATGTGTACAGTTGCCAACACATTGTAACATGTAATCAAGGTAAGTATTCAAATTAAAAAATTAATTATTTTCATACAAAACCATGTAAACAATTGTTTATGCTACTTACTTGTCATCAACAAGAACTAATTTGAAACCTTTATGAACACTGTTGATAACATCCTTTGGAAGGAACCTTGCCATAACTAGTAACAACTGCTCAGTCTATAAATATAAAGCACACGACATCTTATTAAAATGTACATTAAAATGGTAGAATCCAATTACTTCATTCTTCATTTAGTCCATTCCTTTATCTAAATGTCATGTTTCAGTTTTTACATAAATGCTATATAATCTGTATTATCCTATGCTTAGTTATTTAATAATTATGTAGAAAGCAGAGTCAACTGTTTACTTTTTTTTGGTTTAGTGCATTACAAATTATCTGAAAAAAATATATAAAATGTTTTTTTATTTAAAGAACTTGACCTCATTAGGAAGATTCTTCATGATTTCAACATCTCCCAAATTGAATCCTAAGGCTGATGGTTGGATTACACAGGTACAGACCATTTTCCACAGGTTGTTACTCCACATACCCTTGGGAAAGACCTGTAAAATTAACCATTCATATAGCAAAAATATTTACATGGATATCAACTACATGCACCATTTAATGATCAATAACAAGTATTTTTAAAATGGTTAAAGACAATCAGTGGTACTCAATCATATTCAGAATGACCTGTGCATCCTAAGTACTGAACAATCTTACACAACTTCTTTTGGGTTTAGTAGGTTTTTGTCAGAACACATTTAAGGAGGTAGACCTAGGGTAAGGGACATTACTCTTGAAATCAGTAATATGCTGTATCATATTCAATTTTGCCAATGCATATCAAGCTTTCATTTGAAACAAAATGAAATTAAACCAAGTTACTTTAATGCTTAAGTAAGATTGATGTAAAATACTGAAGACAAACATTCCAATGATTTGTAAGAGTTGTGTCCCTTACCCTAGGTCTACCTCCTTAAAATTCTAATGAATGTGACGATGTCATACAGACTAGTGATAAGACACTTTTCCACCTCATTGAAACCTCATGATACTTGGTTAGAAGTGAATGATTTTGCCGTTAATGTCTATAGTGTTTGATAATATTGGTCATTAATGTGTCTTCATGTTGTTATTTGATATTTTAGTTTATTTTAAAGAAGTGTCATTTCCTCTGTTACTGTGGATTTTCAGGGCCTTTCAGAGCTTACGTATACATGTATTTACACTTTTTGAAGACCTTTTGGTGACCTCTGTATTTACTACTTTTATAAAGGCTATACAATGGTGCATTTGTTGTGTTTCACCATATTTCTATTCCTTTTTCTATCATATTGTAGATATTTTCCATATTTTAGCCACTAGTGTGACTGCTTCAAAATTTAACACATGTTGAATATTCACAAAATTGCTTTGTTCTATTTGTAGATGTGGATTGAAATCTTTTTGACATTAATTCTTTATTTTTCCTTCTTCTTTACCTTGATTGTATCTTTCTGAAAGTTAGCTATCATCACAGTTAACAGGTTTAGTATCCTAACCACCACAGTACATTTAGATCTACAATATAAAGCAATAATAAAACTTAATTTGTAAAATGTTAAAGGCATCCAGTTCATTGATCAATGTCTATAAATTGGAAGGAAGTCTTAACTTAATGAGTTTTAATTTATAATTGATTAAGGTGGAAGAATTTAATAAAATAGATGATTTTTGTGTGGATACAGATTTTATTCAATCACATCTAAATTGTATAATCATTAATAATTTTAGTCTATCTGAAAGGTGTAAGAAGACTAGTTGTAGGGTTATAATTTTGAAAAGAAGAATTACAAAAAGCCCAGTTGTAGTAGGTAATAGTCTATTTGTTAAAAATCTATCTTTAGTAGGGTTTTGTCTATGTTGAAGACAATGTCAATCCTTGTCACTGCTCTGTCTATGTTGAAGGTTTTCAAGCCTAGTCACAGCTCTGTCTATGTTGAAGATTGTCAAGCCTAGTCACAGCTCTGTCTATGTTGAAGATTGTCAAGCCTAGTCACAGCTCTGTCTATGTCAAAGGCCGTCAAGCCTTGTCACAGCACTGTTAATGGTAAAGGTTATACATGTATCTAGTCTAGTCGTAGTAGGTTTCTGTCTATGTAGAAGGTTGTCAAGCCTTGTCACAGCTTGGTCTATCATAAAGGTTGTACATGTATCTAGTCTAATCGTAGTAGGTTTTTGTCTATGTTAAAGACTGTCAAGCCTTGTCACATTTATGTCTATCATAAATGTACATGTATCAAGACTAGTTGTAGTAGGTTTTTGTCTATGCTGATGACTATTTCAAGCCTTGTCACAACTCTGTTCATGTTGAAGGCTGTCAAGCTTGTCACAGCACTGTCTACTGTAAAGGTTATACATGTATCAAGTCTAATCGTAATAGGTTTTTGTCTATACTGAAGGCTGTACAGCCTTGTCACAACTATGTCTATCACAAAGGTTGTATATGTATCAAGACTAGTTGTAGTAGGTTTTTGTGTATGTTGAAGGCTGTCAAGCCTTGTCACAACTATGTCTATCATAAAGGCTGTACATGTATCAAGACTAATCGTAGTAGGTTTTTGTGTATGTTGAAGGCTGTCAAGCCTTGTCACAGCTCGGTGTATCATAAAGGTTGTACATGTATCAAGTCTAGTCGTATTAGATTTTTGTCTATGTTGAAGGCTGTCAAGCCTTGTCACAGCTCGTTGTATCATAAAGGTTGTACATGTATCAAGTCTAGTCGTATTAGATTTTTGTCTATGTTGAAAGCTGTCAAGCTTTGTCACAGCTCGGTCTATCATAAAGGTTGTACATGTATCAAGTCTACATTTAAGTAGGTTTTTGTTATGATTAAGTTGCTTGTGATAATGGTGCAAAACAGTTACAGATTTTTCAGAATTCTTCTGCTTTTCTCTACTTACACTAATCAGTTACAGACATAGCCAGTTGGCGAATCAATTTAGGATAATTAAAGCTGAACAGTTAGTTTCAACAGTATATTGCATAATAATCATACGTCTTTAAGACTTGCATAAGAACAATAGACAAATTAAAAACTGACACTGCAATTAACATAGAAATTTAAAAATTAGACTTATTCCCCTTTCTAAACATTCATATGTGACAATGAATTAAATAATGAAGAGCAACAAATTAGTGATAAGTATACAAATTAAAAGTTATGCATTCTCATTCCTTGTTGTGAAAGCTTATTGCAAGATAATAAGGCAGATCAGCATCAAAACCCTTTCCATTTTATATTACTTAGAATCATCAAAAGTCCAGTGCCATAATTCCTATAAGTCCAGGTCTTTAAAAAAAATTAAGAAATTCAAGAAAAAACTTTATTAAAAATAAAACTAAAACTTAATTTCGATGAATAGCTACTAATAGTAATACAAGCCCATTCTTAATTTCACATGGTTAATGTACTTTTGACCTATATTTTCCTATCAGACTTGTTTGATATGTGCTATTTGTGAGTAAAACAATATGAAATTAAATTCACTCCTGTCTCATTCCTGCAATGCAAGTGAAAGATTGTTTAACTTGCAATTTATCAATAGCTAATTGACATACAGTTAAGTTTTTTGTACCTGTTAAATTCTTCCGTTTCCTTTGGTGTAAACAGATCTTCAGAGACAATGTCAAAATGTTTAGATAAATCATCCAAACTAGTCAGTGCTATGTTATCAACAAAATACTGTATTGTACTCAAAAGTTTGGACAATTTGGCTCCATCATCTAAAAATAAATCAAACAGGTTTATTGGAATAGCACACATTTTTAAAGCCTACTCTCTCTTTTATACACTTTTCCTTTTTACTTTAAAAATAGAATTAGAAGCATGATGCAGTGTTAGTAATATGCATTATCAGTAATGTTTATTCAAAAGTAGATAGCAGGACAAATATCTAAACCTATTATTATCAACAAGAGCAGTGCTCCAGACCTCACCTCACATCAGAAGTGATATTAGATGGAATGTTAGTGACGAAAAGAAAACTTTTTTGCCACAAAAGTTATGCATCAGAAACCAATTTTGGACAAACAGAAGGAATGACAGGAAGCCAAATTCTATTCTGCTTCTCTTACTTCATTAGCTTTCAACTGTGTAAGTTTGATTAAAGTATATAAAGGCATTCAAAAGTTACACCCAAGAAACCAATTTTCAGCCCAAAAATTAAATTTCATTAAGTACTTATGACCTTAAACATTGAAATACTGACCTCAAAATCAATACTTGTCTTACTGCTCTCATCATCCTCCAACTTCGTAAGTTTGATGAAAGTTTATGAAGGCATTAAGAAGTTATGCCATGGAAACCAATTTTGAACCGATGGAAAGCCAAATTCTATACTGGTCCACTTTCGAGAAAGGCCGGGGACAACAGATGCTAGGCTAACTTACCCATGAATTATTACATTTCAAAATATATTTTTAGATTGTCTAATTTTACCTGAGAAAATATCAGCTGGGCTGAGGAGTTTTTCACCAAAAATCCATACATAACAGTCTAAAGCAGCCAGAAAAATATCAAACCATTGAATTGAAGTATCAACTGAAAATTTAGTGTCAAGTTGTGGCAAGGTGGAAGAACTTAATAGACATAAGGGTGTCTTCTTAGGGTCTGGAACACCCCCTCCTTCAAACCTACAACACAAAAACAGATGATTTGATGGGGGAACTTTTCAAATTGTTTGAACATTTATAACACTGGTATTCAACCTGTGCAAATGAAAGGGTATGGCAACTTGATAGAAATTTATCCTTTCTGATGGTCTAAAACACTAAAACCATATTTCATAAAAGGAATTCATGATGAGTGGTATAATATGAATATAAAAGTAATGATTTTTGACATCTGATACCAATGGAAAAAGAACAGATATGGTAATATACAACAAATGCTCCAGTATTTAAATCCAGGACAGTAAATATCTTCAGAGGTTATCTAGGCTCTCAAGGCATCTAAACAGTTAAAATTGATGATCATCTGTAGAAATTTGAGAAAATTACTGGTAATTTGATTATTTTGGACATCAAATATATGCTGTTTGTTTTCAATATCAATCTTCTGGTCTGATACCCTGTCTGATAATCTGTTGTTGTTATCAGAATTTCTCAATTTTTCAATATGCACATGTTACAAGTGACCTCATTATTTACGTCTCTACCGAACTTGTTGATTGCATAATTTTTTCAATTTAAAGATTCACATGTTCATGTATTAATCTTGTCATGTTCACAAAAGGTGCACAGTTAATGTGTAAAAAAAGCCATGTGGTCATTATGTACACTGTTGAATTAAGACTCTAGGTTTTGGTTCCCAAAGAAATTGCAAAAATTCAGCAAGTCTCCTTCATGTAGCTGTAAATGTCCCATTTGTGAAATATTTTTAAATTAACAATGCTACAAGCCATGCTTTTATATGCATGTTAACAGTTAATTGTTTACTTCAAAAGTTTGTTAAGTGAAGACCAAAGTGGAATTCAAAACAGCATAAATATCATGTATTGTACATTGTTTTTATTAGTTATATAATGCACTCACTCTGTACAGACAACTGTGCTATGCAAACAAAGCCTTGTCTTCTACAAACCAATAAAAGAACCAACTGACTGACCAAATTTCTTGAGCCTTGATCTGATATATAATAAAAATGTACTCACATTGTAATGAAGTAGACTTGCTTCTTGTGCTTCAAGAAAGTTTGGAAATAATGGTTTGGTGACTTGATACCTATAAAATAAGAAAAAAAATGTCCTAATATAGGCCTGGTTTGGATGAGCCAAGCAAAGTGCTACAAGATATCTAACTCACAGAAATCTATATTTAAAATTTTAAATTAACTACTATGACCTTTGACCTAAAAATAATTGATAGATGTTTTCCTTGTCACTCTATATGTGCAAGTTTTATCAAAATACATTAAGGCAAACAAAAAAAATATTTTCAGTAATGATGACTTTGACCTTTTGACCTTTGATCCACTGCTTTCTACCGATCTATATCTATCCAAGTAAAACACTTAAAATTAATCTATAAATCATATCCTAACAAAGTGAAACTAGAGGCTTCCAGGAGTCTGAATCACTTTTGCCTTTCAAGGATAATAACTCTAGTAAGGAGTCCCCTACAACTTCAACCTGTCAAAATTTTCATAGCCTTATAAGGATCATTTCATCAATGAGATTTTTCAACATATTACTGTTTTCAAGATATTCTTTCAAGGACAATAAATCTAACAAAGAATTGTCCTTCACCTTAGATCCAAGTAGGCTTTTTAAGGCCTTATCATTAGGATTATTTCATCACAGGAAAGTTGTTTCTATCTATAATAGTTATAGAGATATTGGCTAAAAAAAGCAAAAAGCGTAATTTTTCACCTTTCAAGAGCAATAACTCTTTCAAGAAGTTGTTCTACAAATAAAGCAAAATAGAGACTTTTGTAGATATCTCCAAGCTGAAGAAGAAGGTCACATTTATTTTCCAATATTTCTTAAAGTTCTAGAAATATATGTAGAAATTGGTGACCTGACTCCTGTGGTATAAAAATAACAATGATGGTTAAGTTTTTAAGCTTGACCTAAATAATCAACACAATTTTCAAAGTAGATTCCCTAACGATGCCGGTGACCAAGTTTGGTAATAACCCACTGAGCGGTATTACCAGAGGAGATGATTTTTATAGAAAAGTTAACGACAATGATGACAGATGCCAAGTTATGGGGATAACTCACTTGGCTTTAGGCCAGGTGAGCTAACAAAAATTGGCAAATATGATTGAACTCACTTTCCACCAAAGAACAAAGCTGGTGAACAAGCTTCATACACATGTGTCTACACTCAGTATGTGGTGCTCCACATCTTCTCAGTAGCCACCTGATACCAATATCTAACTTTGGAGTTGACCAGGCCCTGAAATCACAGAAAAGTAAGAAATGGAGTCATGATAAGCACTGACTTTTTAAATGAAAAAAGTAACACTTAAGTATTCTATCATTTAAAAAAAAACTAAAAAGAAAGAATTTGGTTGAACTAAACCTTAAAAAATATCAATATTTTATTCCTTTGTGAAAACTAAGACTTTCACTTGTTTGCTCATTTAAAGAAATCTATGTCTGTATACCTATTGACAAACTTAGCCATAACTTGACACTTACTTGGGTTCTTTCCTATCTTTGTTTGGTTTACTAAGAATATCTGCCTTCACTTTAATGATCCTTTCTAAATGTTCTAGTGCCTTCTTACACTGGTCTTGGGTACCTTCAAAGAAGAATTACAAGTAGTTGTATGTCTGTTGTGCTAAGGCATGCATCATCATGCTAGGTATACTCTCCCCCCAATTGTTCATAAAATTGATATTGGACAGCAATCAATATCACTTACAGGCATGCCCTATCTAAGTAAATCCACATGGAAAATTTTGAATCAATTTATCATTCAAATTGACAAACGGATTCCAATATACCACCCATTCATTGAATAGGGGTACAATAAAAAATTAATGTTTTTTCTTCTATTAATTTGAATCCTTGTATATAACATATTTAAATTGTTAAATAACTTACCAAGAGATTTATCATCATTATGTGCTATAGCCAAACTCTCCACAAAATGAACAAGGATTTCAAATGTAAACAAATCAACTAAAGCGGTTTCTTCCCTGAAAACAAATTTTAAAAGTTTGTAAGTGTTCTTATATTTAGTAATTTTAATTCCTACATTAAGCTACCCAAATTGCAATTATTAGAGTAATTTTAGCGTTCACTGTCTTTAGATATTTTACAAAAATAATGTCAAATAGTGTATTCTTTCAATAATGATTTGTTTTTAACCATGACTTTCAAGAATCCTTCACCTATCTTTTATCAATTTAAATGTTTCTGATGTACCTGAATACAGTATAGATGCTGTTAAATGCCAGTGAAGCACCCAATCTTTTGAAAGCTCCAGGATGCAGAGAATAACTGTACAATCTCTTCAAGACTGATTTGATGTTTAATGGACTCTTCTCCAAAACCTACAAATATGAAGTCTGATTATCAAATTCTTTCTTCTTGATAGAATCATAATTACCAGCTGAACATTTCTATAGTAGCTACCAAAAATGAATCAGTGGTCTTTTTTAACATAAGTCACTGAAATTACTCAAGATTTGAACCTTTCTTTATATACTTCAGTCAATCAGACTTATTACCCAACAGTTATATAAACTGCCAAATGATAGCCAAAATAAAATTAAAACATTAAGTTACTCAGCTTCACATGTTACCTACACCTCCACTTAAAGTATTTGAGATTTTTTTTTCAGGATATAAAAATAACAGTGAAAACTGCTATTGATAAAATCTTGGCTCATTTTAGGATAAATTTTAAATTTAGGGTGCAACTTTTCTTCAATGAGTTATGACTAGAAAGGGGAGTATTTCAAAGACTGAAAAAAAAAGCCTTGGTAGAGATCTCTTCCAAAGCTTGTTCTTTCCCATTCTTTGAAATATTCCCTTTTCCAGTCATAAACAAAAATCAAATTTCTGCTTAACAGGAAGTTGAACCGTCAGAAAGCTACCAAAACTACATACAACATATGGCCCATCAATATAAACATATTTACCAAATTTGAACTTGATTTGATGAGTAGAAGCTGCAATAATTAAAACAAAATACAAAACAACAAAAGGAAGTAAAGATGGACAGAAAGACAAGGTGATTCCAATATACACCACCCACCCATTGAGTTGGGTATAATCAAGATTGATGTTATCCCTAATATTCAAAGTAATTCAATGGTATAATTTTTGCATAATAATAGGAACAGGTAGCCATACCTTAGATGGAGTCTGTTTGATAGACCATTTCACAAACTCTCTAAGACACAAGGCACAGAAATCTCTAAGTGATGTATCAGTAGGCTGAATAATTCCATCCTTATGAAAAAGGAAACAAATATCATGTCAATGTTCAACAAAATAGTAAAGTACTTTTCTTCCAATCATAGTACTTAACATTGCAAAAGTAACTCAGCCATTTTTTTAAAGACAGAAAGGGATGTTTACCATTCCAGTACATCAGTTCTATATACTTTATTATTTGGTTAGAGGACAGAGTCCACTACACAGGCAAAAGTGCCACAACTGAGAATCATATCAGTTAACATATGATGTCACTGCTGATAGTCCCTGGCCAAGTGAGACCTGTTCTAAAACAAGAGGCTCCCAGGAGCCAGAATCGCTCACCTTGTTAAATGTTTACCTTTCAAGGGCAATAACTCTAAAAAGAAGTTGTCCGAAAATTTTGACTCCATGAAGACTTTGGTAGGACTTATCATAAGGATCCTTTCATCAATCAGAAGTTTTATTCAGTTTATTATAGTTTTCAAGATATTGACTGAAAACTATAAAAAACGTCATTTTTAGCCTTTCAAGGGCAATAATTCTTATATGGAGTCTTCTGACAACTTTGTTCCCTGGAGTCTTTTGTCAGCCTTATAATAAGAATCATTTCAGCAATTGAAAGTTTCATTCTATCTGTCATAGTTTTCAAGATATAGACTGAAAACTGAAAAAAAAAGAAGTCATTTTTCACCTCTCAAGGGCAATAACCCTTACATGGAGTCGTCTGACAACTTTGATCCCTCGAAGACTTTTGTAGGCCTTATAATACGGATATATGAGCAATTGAAAGATATTGGCCAAATCTGATGGTTTTGGAGAAATATGCACAAAACTACTGTAGGACTCCTATGTTCTATTTTTAGTAAAGGTGGCAATGTTTTTTAACCAATCAAAAATTAAGATAATCATTTTGTTAAGGATACCCTAAAGAACAAAAATACCAACTTTCATTGAATTCTGTACAGTAGCTTCTGAGGAGAAGATTTTTGAAAGTAATAACATCAAAAAAAGCAAAAAACGTCCAAAAAGGGCTATAACCCCAACATGGGTCAACGGATTTTCAGCAAAATTTGACCACAGATAGATCTCATCATGCTGAATACTTTTACACATGTCAGAATTTGGCTAAACCTAACGGTTTTGGAGATATATGCAAAAATCTGTCCGACCCCAATGTTTTATTTTTAGTAATAGCTGCCATGTTTTTTAACGGTCATTTTGTAAAGGATACCCTAAAAAATAAAAATACCAACTTTCATTGAATTCTGTACGGTAGTTTTTGAGAAGATTTTTGAATGTAATAACATCAAAAACAGCACAAAAAATGTCCAAAAAGGGCAATAACTCCAACATTGGTCAAAACATTTTTACCAAAATTTGACCACAGATAGATCTCATCATGATGAATACTTTTATCCATGTCAGAATTTGGCTATACCTAATGGTTTTGGAGATACATGCAAAATTCTGCTGTCTGACCCCTATGTTCTATTTTTAGTAAGGGTGGCCATGTTTTTTAACCGATCAAAAATCTAAACACTCATTTTGTGCAGGATACTCTAAGGAACAATCATTATAAGTTTTATGCAAATCTATTAAGTAGTTTCAGAGAAGTTTGAAAAATTGTTAACGATGACGACAAACGCCAAGTGATGGCAATAGCTCACATGGCCCATGGCCAGGTGAGCTAATCAGTTACACGAAACATATCAGCAAAATGCTATTCCAAAAGTGAAGGAAGATAATTAATAAAATCTTACCAAGTTTAGCTCCAACTTACATATATTGCATCCAATAATGTCATGGTCTCTTCACTTTCAGCTTTCTTATTGTTAGTGAACCAGTGAATAATTTGCATGATCAGGGGTTCAAACAACTGCTTTGCTACCTACAACAATATTACAATCACTTATATTTAGGTCATACTAATCCAAGCTATAACTGCAATAGAACACTTAGAAACATATAAATTTTGGCAGCTATTAATTTAGGGTGCTAATTTTCATAGTTTCCGAAAAATCAACATATTTAAGGGTATAAACTTTTGTGGTTCTCAATGTTCACGAAATTAAGTTTTTAAGGAATCTTGGCCAGTGCATGATTCCTCTTTTGATCAACTTTGTCAAGCAAGCTATCCAAATGTGTGATCAATTGCTCAATCATAATAGCAACGGCAAGAGGATTTATTACGAACAAAGAAAAATTGTCTGTTATCAGAATTTTTTGAGACCACATTTAATGGTCAAAATCAAGGGCACAGTCTTTCATTTTACAGCTAGGCTACACAAAACCTAAAGACACAAACGCAGCACAAAAAGTCAGGGTGACTTAATTTTTAAGTGAGATACATATTCCCTTTCATACATCAAACCACAATTACTGTTATAACGAAAATAATCCAGATTTAGAATTCATATTGATCTAAATCTGAAACCAAACAACTGTTTTAAACAATGATGACAGTCTTAGAAAATATAAAAAACAAACATATAACTCACCAGTTCAACATCACAAGCTAACTGCAACAATGAAGGAAACATTTTCTTGTATAGTGGTGCCATTGAGTATCTTTCCTGCCCATGCCCTAACTGTGTTGCCCCTCTCCCCAGACAGTAAAGGATTAAAGAGTGTAGGAGTTCACAGGCAGCTACTTTGGTTTGTCTGTCACTTGATGTAGTGGCTAACTCTACTACCCTTGGTAGGAAACAATCTGAAGAAAAACACATAAACTTGCAGGCATTGTTATGCTAGGTATACATCCAGTTGTATGACAATCCAAAGAAGCGAAAAGTTGATATGGGATGGCCACAAAAATCATACAACATAAGCCCCAACTATAAAAAGTCATAGGTCGAATTTGTCATTATATTCATTGGGAGTTAAGATAGATGTAACAAAATTGAGACAGACGACTGGAACAATAAATAGTGGACAAGTAGACAAGGTGATTCCCATATGCCTCCCACCAGTTGAGTCTGGGTATAATATCACTTTTAACTAAATAGGATACTACAAGTCTTAATACTTTAATTTTGTGTTTACAATGATTCTTTTTTATTGGTTTCAAGTTCAGATGACTAAAATCAAGTATGCATGTCTTCACTAGATATGGTGTCAAATAGTAATCCTTAAAACATTTCAAATTTTTTTCTAGACAACTAGATTTCTGTACTTAAACTTATTCTTAAGGTTCACAAGTAATCCGAATTATTATGAAAGTACTATTGTTCCTTGGGTACCAATTTTTGTGGTTTTTTCGTGGTTTGTTTAAATCCAACAAAAGGAGATTCCTATGAAAGTGTATACTCAAAACGTCAAAACCACAAATTCAAGAATCCACAAACTTGTGTTCCTTCCCTAATCCACAAAAATTGGTATCCACGGATTAAAATCATTGAAGATTTTTCAACAGATACATTATATTAACCTAGATAAATGGTTGGCTTCATATCCATGAATGGCATATCAAATTTAAGATGTTTGTGACTGTCCCAGGAGATAGCCTGTTTAGTAATGTCATCCTGAGCATTAGCCAGTAGGTTATAGTTCACACATCCTCCCAGACTACCAAGATACTGTACAATTCTGTACTTCACTTGTGATAAACCTGACTCATAGCTCTGTAAAGGAGGATGTTCAAAATCTTGTCAGTGTTTGTATAAAAATTAGAATAAACTGTAAGGAAATAAACATCTGCAAAAAAAAAATTTACTTAAATACCTGATATGAAATGCAATATACCCTTCCCTTTCATAGTATGAAGTTCCATAGCCATCGATGAAACTAGAAATATGCCACTCATAAAAGTCAAATATTTAACATAAGGTGTGTGTGGCACATATATCAAATATCAGGCATATGGCAGCCAAATAAAAGTAAATTGTTTATAGTGAATATAAAGAATAAGTAGAAAGTGCTCATAATATGAAACTTTCCTTTATCTAAAGGAATGGACCCATGTGTTATAACTGACTATCCTTTTTGTCTTACTCTTCAGAACAAACAATGCCACATATGCAAGATCAAGTCATTTTTTTAAGGAGCAACACATTTCATTTTAATTAAGATTCTAAAGACAATTAACTGCCCTTTTTCATACATCATCTGCTTTTTTCTTCTTTTTCACCAGCCTAACAGTCAGTCTTTGCCTTTTACTGTCAGCATTTTTGGCTTTTAGATTTAGAACACTGCCAGATGATGTTTCATCTGAACCTACAAATCAGAGATATTTCCTTGAACTGCCTGCTCAATCACATAAAAATACATTTTCATAATTTGACAAACATGATGTTTTCTGTTGTTTCCTTTATTATAGACCATGTACATCATTCTTTTCAAACAAACAACTGTTACAGAAACACAAAATATTTAATTTATAAATTTCTGTTATACCAAGGGACTCATGCCTTTTGGAACTGATATTTCTGTGTGTTTAATTGTGTTATATTTTTACCCAGTGGCCAAATTTTAAAGGGGGGTGTGATCATGACAAGGTACTCTAACTCTGCTACATATTTTTGCGCCTGTCCCAAGTCAGAAATTTCTGACCTCTGTATGTTTTGTTTCATCCTCACCTTTAATTTATTTTCATGTTACTTCAGTATTAAGGGGCAAATCTTTTGCTGCACCTGTGTATAAAGATGTTTTGGGGCCAGCTGTAGCCTGTCATGTGGTGTGAGGGTTTCCTCTTTGTTCAATGAAGACCAATGGGTGGTTTTGGTTTGACATTTTCTTCAGAAATAACCTCCTCAATAAACAAGAGGCTCCCAGGAGCCTGAATCCCTCATCTGGTTGAATTTTGTCTTTCAAGGGCAATAACCCCAACATGGCTTAAGGGATTAAAACGAAAATTTAACTGCAGATAGACCTCATTATGCTAAACACTTTTACCTGTGTCAGAATTTAGCAAAACAGTTTTGGAGATATATGCAAAAAAACTACTGTCTGACCCTTATGTTCTATTTTTAGTAACAGTGGCCATGTTTTTTGACGGATCAAAAATCCCCACATCAGTAGGATACCCCAAGAAACATTCATACCCAGTTTGGTTCCAATTGGTCGAGTGGTGTCAGAGGAGAAGATTTTTGAATGAAATAACATTCAAAATAGCAAAAAAATGTCGAAAAAGGGTAATAACTTAGCTTAATAGATCAAAATGAAAATTTGACCACAGACAGATCTCATCACACTGAACTCTTTAACCTCATGTCAGAATTTGGTTAAACCTAACGGTTTAGGAGATATATACAAAAAACTACTGTCTGACCCCTATGTTCTATTTTTAGTAACGGCGGCCGTGTTTTTCGACGGATCAAAAATCCCCACATCAGTTCTATGAACAATACCCCAAGAAACATTCAAAGTAAGTTTGGTTCCAATTGGTCAAGTGGTGTCAGAGGAGAAGAGTTTTGAAAGAAATAACATTAAAAATAGCAAAAAACATTGAAAAAGGACAATAACTCCAACATGGCTTAATAGATTCAAATGAAAATTATTTGACCGCAGATACATCTCATCATGCTGAACACTTCTACCATTGTCAGAATTTGGCTAAACCTAACGGTTTTGGAGATATATGGGAAAAACTACTGTCTGACCCCTTATGTTCTATTTTTAGTAACGGCGGCATGTTTTTCAATGGATCAAAAATTACCACATCAGTTCTATGCAGGATACCCCAAGAAACATTCATACCAAGTTTGGTTCAAATTGGTCAAGTAGTTTCAGAGAAGAGCTTTGAAAAATTGTTAATGACGACAACGACGGACGCCAAGTGATGGCAATAGCTCACATGGCCTTTGGACAAGTGAGCAAAAAAAAGGGCAATAACTCCAACATGGCTAAGGTCTCACTAACCACTTCTGGGTCAAATGGCCACCCCACTA
Source organism: Perna viridis (assembly GCA_037379345.1). NCBI lineage: Eukaryota > Metazoa > Mollusca > Bivalvia > Mytilida > Mytilidae > Perna > Perna viridis. Next base: position 22,438,899 of record CM074514.1, on the reverse strand, counting down.
TGTAGTACCAAAAACACAATGAACCTCGACCTATGCATTATAAGTGCATTATTTGTGTATTCTGATTAAAAGTAGTCAAAATAAATTTGAGAAAGTGTACTTCAAAATCATATATGTAATTTACTACAAAAGTGTATGAATATTGTTTACATGTGTTTACAGGACAAGAACGTTTGACAAACTGAACAGACCCTGCTATGTACTAGTCCAATATGCTGAGCTGGATCATTAATGTCCTAGCTCACAAAAGCAACAGCACTAAGGTAGGCATGACCCATTATTTTGAATTGGAGCCAACAAAATGTTACATAATCCCCTCAAAACCATGAGCTTGGCAGATAGGCAGTGACTTTCAAATTTAAAGTCTTTGGTTGGTGTGACTCTGCCATGGACTGCAATTGGCTTCTTTCACTTTGAAGATATTATTGTAACTTGTGCATACCTTGATCAACTGTTCTCAGGTAATTATCCAGATATGGCAATATACTGCTGTAGTGAGGAGACAGAATATGGACAGGTAAAGTTGCAGACCAATACTCTAAGGCATCCAAAGCAATCATAGCTAAAGGGAGATAACTCAGTCCTATAGTTAAAGTAGCCTGAAAAAGTACTTTAGCGATAACGTAGCTGGCAGGATCAACCAAGGATCTATGAATCAAAAGTGATGAGGTACATAAACTATACTCGGCGTCACATAAATAACATACTGTTAAAATTTGAATAAAAATATTTTCTACGACTTTATTGACACCAACCGTCGTTTAAATTGTCTTAAATGACTTGCTCATTCGTTTAGCCAAACAGCTTCTCAAAAACAAGTCGCTTATTAGCTTAAATCATGCGTAACAAATCCTTACGGGAAAATCCCATACTAATATCCGCCATGTTGGTTTTTACGGGACGATTTGTTTACAAACGAAGTGCGTAAGTTCCCGTCGAACTCCGGTGACAATCGTCTGCTTGATCAACTTCTCGGTATTATACGTTGTTCGCGTAAAATAAATCCGAGATATCCGAAATAACGCCGAATTGCATTCTGGGTTCTTCGGTTTTTGGACAAACCATTCAAACGTAAACAACATCTCCTAGCAACCCGATCACTGTAAACATGGCCGACTTTTTACAATGTAAATATTGCCACCTAGAATTAAAATCTGACCGGAATTTAACGATTCAATGTTTAGGGAGAAGCCGTTTGGCTAAACGAATGAGCAAGTCATTTAAGACAATTTAAACGACGGTAGGTGTCAATAAAGTCGTAGAAAATATTTTTATTCAAATTTTAACAGTATGTTATTTATGTGACGCCGACTATAAATGTTTCTAAATGAGTTCAAATGAGAAATCAATGCAGATGTTTTGCATTATCAGATGGAAGACAACAACTCAACTTCTTTTTTATTTCTCAAATATACAGTGAATCCCTTAAACTTTCACACAAACATTTATTTTTACCATATGTTGAATAAAATACAAAAACATAATTTGAAAGTTTTTTCCAAGCATCTAAATACAAATACACCAGGTTATAGGAAGCCATAAAACATTCAAATCCTGTGGCCAAAGTTCACTAAAAGAATACCATCATTTCAAGAAGACTTACATCATGTTAAACCCTTTAGTGGGGTAATCACCCCTTGAATTTACAGGACATAATTCACCTTTCTTCATCCGTATCTACATAATACCTCATATTCCTATAAAATTTATTAAAATTTGTTGAGTGGTTTGAAAGGCCAACTTGAGAAGGATTAAACATGCAAATACCTTAATCTCACTAAAAAATGTCATTTAAATCCATTGAAAGCTTTAGACTGGATCATCTATCTTTCAGGCATTGTACAACAATTATATACCTTCAAACATGCTTAACAATCACATGAAATTTCATCAGAACCCATTCAACAGTAAAGCTCCCAAGATTCTAACATGGAATTCCCTATAATTGGATAATCTCCCATTTGACACATCAGAGTTAATCATAATCCTTCTCCATGCACATCTACATATGATGTCTAACATTCCTTAGAAATTTCATCAAAATGCAATGAGTGATTTATATGGAGTTGTGCTTAAAAGGTTTAAACTTGTAAAACCCTAAGTCAGATTATCTCTCTCTGAGAGCATTGAACAAACATAATCTTCCTTGTGCACATCTTCATATAATGATTAACCTACCTATACAATTTCATCCAAATCCGTTGAGCTGTGCAGGAGGAACTGTACTCACAAAAAATGTGGTAAAGTAAACTGAGAGAAACACAGACATGGTGATTCATATATCCTCCAAGCGGTATTTTATACAAACCTGAATAGCTGGAACAACATCTACCATTTTCTCTATGATGATTTCCTTAGGCAGTGACAGTATCATAGTAAGACAGGAAGCTAACAGATCATCACGGTACTGTTTCATTCTAACTAACACCTGTAATCAATTTGTTTCAATTTAATTAAAAAAAAGGTCCTGCTAAAAAAAGTGTCCTCTTTTTGGAGTACAATATGCAAATGAAAAAATTTTTGAAGCATCTCTTCTATTTATACCAGGCCCTTATCTAGAGGGAGAAACGAGCAATGTCAATATTGTTATTTTTCTAACAGAATTTACTAAAACTTCTCCTTGTCACCGATGTCTAGATTAGGCTATATATGCCCTTAATTTATTGATACAGTACCTAATCTCCTAATATCTTAAAATTTCATATTCCAAGAAACTCTTGCTAACCACAGAGAAAGAAATTTGGTATTTACCATGAATCAAATAATATAAATCTAAGTATTTACTTCTTTGGAAAACTTTGAGATCAGAATAAAACAAGCATGCATCTGCTGTGAGGTAACAACACTTTCATCTATTTCCATTGAATTGTCATTTTCTGATGCTGCATTCTAAAAAGTAACAAATACATGATTTATGTACTGAGAATGTATAGTTTGAAGACAGTTTGAATAACAAATGTGTTTTTTTCCAAGAGAATTGCCCAAAAAGATCAAATTTAGAAAAGCTGCTAAGTATGTATACAACCTTTGACTTAAGGACTTGCATATTTACAGGGTTCTAGATTTTCCTTCAAATAAAGTTTGTACCATATATATAATGTTCACAAAAATATTGCGAACTTGATAGACCAAGCAGAAAAAAAACTGTGGAAAACTAATCCCTACATACAACCTGCTTTTCAATTCATTTAAATACTTTTTATATTTACCAAAATGAATAAATACTTACCTCAAAGAACTTGATTTTATTAGCTATCTTCATTGCCACTCCAATCATTTTATAAAAACCACTGACCAATGGATTTCTTAAATAAGACAAAAAGAAAGAATATTTAATAGATTACAATTCCATAATATGTAAAAGTATCCAGATGGTGGTTGTTAATTAAGGTTGTTGTTTTAAAGTGGTTTTCCAAAAAAAATTTTATCAACATGTACTTGAAAAAAACTTTAAATCATTTAAATGAACTATTGTGCAGATATAAGAAATTAAATATTATACATACTCAGTTGACTTCAAGACAATTGAATGACAAAATGTAAACATCCACTTCTCAAACAGACCATAATTGTACTGAGGTAACATCTCTCTACAAATAGACATGCACTCTTCACATACAGTTATTAAATATAATTAATTTAATTTGATTTGTAAAAATCTTTCTAATTGGTTAGTTCTCTTTGAGCAAGTCAGGTCATTAAAATTGATTGGTCTGCACTTGGCAATTCAAATAATTGACATAGTTTGATAGAAAGTCTTATAAGATACTGTGGTTTCATTTTTATGAATTGGGTACTTATGTTGCAGTTTTCATGGATAGTATTGAGCCACGAAATCAGGGTTCCAACAAACAATAATTTCCACAGATGAATTGTTTTATCTCTGTCTCGGTCAAGTGACACAGGGAAGAAGCCTTATCAAGCAGTCATCCAGTCATCCTTAATTGTTTCATTCATTGGAATATCAATTGTTTATTAGCCCTGTATAGGTTGGGGCTTACTAGGATCTGTTATGTTAGTGTAAACCAAAAATATATCCAAAGAGTGATATTCAGTGTTCTTGGCATTTATCGTCTTTCTACTGAAACAGTTGTAGTAAATGTGACGTTTGTTAACATAAGGTTTAACCATGTTCCATTTACTATTCAACTAGCAATGGCATCTCGAGCTTTTAATCTCAAGAATTTTTACTTTAACTCCGAATCTGGAAAATGAAAACGTGAATCTTGATCATATACATTTCATTCATAATTAATATAATTTATGCTTCAAGGCACTAGCACATTTTCATTGCCTGTGTGGTAAAACATGTGTCCACAAAAATACTTTAAAATGTTTAAATGTTAAAAAAGTAGTTTTGCTTCAGAGATAATTTATAGGAAATGAAGAGAAATTTGTGGATTTTTTTTTTTATTTTATTGACCACAAACCACAAATTTGAGTATACAATGAAAAGTCTTTTTTCCTCTAACCACGAAAATTGATACTTACGAAATAAATGAAAGTTAATCTGAAATTTGAAAAAAATACTTTGGATTGGATGCTACATTCCAAGATCAACCTACTTAGCAAAATCCACAAGATTGATTAAAACTTGAAAGTCTTTTGGCCTGTTTGCCTGGACTCCATGTACAGGATCAGCACTCACATCATCAATGTCATCATCCTCATTCGTCTCAGTCTAAAAATATCAAAGATGTCTGAAATCCAATCTCTCAGCTAGATCTTTGTGATTAAGTAAGAATAAAAGGATGTTCTTGAGACAACAATTTTTTTAAGACTTGGAGTATTGCACATTACATTACAATCCCCTACCACCATTGAAATCAAAATGGGAGTAACATTATCAAACATTTCCTGGTCCAACTGGAATTTAATTAAGTAAATAGAAACAGAGCTTTAACTATACCAGTAATACATCAAGAAACATCTTAACACAAAAAAACGCATTTCAATACTTAAATGTGTTAACAAATTTTTTTTTTATTTTATGAAACCACAATGTCTTATACAAGCAATGTTTTGAAACAAACTGAATTCGGGTCTATGACCAATCTCGCACATCCAATTAAAATTAAATATCTGAAACCATTAGTTGAAAATATGATGTATAGTGGTTTAACCTGCTTCAGGTACAACCTGTTGCTGGTGCAACCTTTTTTTTTCCTGTAACAAAGAACAAGGGACTGCATGTGTCGACCATATGTCATCAAGTTCAGGTCAAGAGGTGTTTACTAACATATTAATATCAGCTCAACATTCCATATATGGTATCATATTCCTTTTACAAGTTCACCATTGTGATTTACTATACACCCTCAAAATCCTTGTTGGCATTCAAAATTAAATTAATATTTTAACATTGATCTTCAAAATAGAACAAAATAAACTGATTACTATATAGTAATGGTGTTATTTAAGGTGCATTCCTCACAGATGATGATTAAATGTACCCATGACAGAAAATTTTATCTCTGCACAGGAACCAGGTTAAACAAAAACATTAATGGCAGCTGATGACTCCGGTCATTCATCCATTTCCTTATTTTTTTCTAAATTTAATAGAAAAATATCCAGGCCATGTGTATAGAAACAAATCATGTCCATCATTTATTGTTTTGAATTTTTATATGCTTTAAACATGCAAAAAAAATTATAAAAACCAAATGCCCTACTTTCGTTGCTTGCTAATTATACATAGGCCTTGACCTTTAAGCTTACCAGAGAAGAAATCTGAGTTGAAGTATTAGAAGTAAGATCTAACTTATCAGTAATTTTCAGTATTGCTTGTATCAGTTCATCATAAATTATCTCTGTTAACTTGTGTCTCTGGTCTATACTGATGTCTGCTTGGGAAAAATCCTACAAATTAAATTGACTAACATTTATAACTGTTCTATAAAATAAGTTCAGATTTAAATTTTGATTCATTAGTCTTCTGATGATATATTGCACACAGGCTAAACCAGGGTTACTGTACAAACCTACAGTAGAATTATCTAAAGTTTGAATATCCAGAACAGATTGTTCATTTTGATTACTGAATATCAAATTATTTTCAGGCTTCAGGATTCAATTCAATTTCACAACTATTCATTTGCGATACTATAAATCTGTTAAACATGTATTCCATAATGTAGGGACATATTTGCTGTGATTTGTTTACATGATTTTTTATTGCTCATGAAATTAGTAAAAATAAATATTTCCTGAAAATAAGTTGGTTTACATTATGTCAAAGTACTTAACAATAAACTGAATTTATCAGTTTAAGTGAGATTTAAAAGATTTTGTTACACCAATATGATCTTTGTGCATTTTTAGTCCAGCAAATAAAAGATAAAAGTAATTCTTAATAGTAATGGTACCATTTAATTTTTCTCCCCTTAAAGACTGAATGAAAAATTTTCTTTGAAGTGCATGTGACAAGAACCATAATTTACCCTACCTTTATTTTAGGACTACTAAAGAGCCCTGACCACATTTCTATATAGTCTTTATATGTTATGGACCTTACACCAGTTTCTGGTTTGTCTTCATCAGACTGTTCTAAGTCTACTATTGGTGGGTGGGAACATGTTCTGATTAATCCTTGGAACACTGAAATTCATAGCAAGATACATGAATGTATAATACATAAAAAAATTATAAAATGGAGATATTATCCAGGCAACAGGCCTCAATCATTAATTTTTTAAGTAAAAAAACTCCTAAAAACTGGTCCCTATGACCCGTTTCTGAGTAAATTAACCTCATCCAAGCTTATATAATTACCATTCATTGGAGTTTGAAAGAAATCCATCTAAAAATGAAGGCACTATCCAGGGGATGCCGCAACTTGTTACATGGAGTATAAAATATTCACGAACATACTTACAGGTTATTTTCAATTGTATTTTTTTTTTTTTAAACTGACACTAAAGTCAGATTTATGTACTGTGAAAATACTTTTATTTGTGGGTACCAAATTTTGTGATTCAGGAGAAAAAACTCAAGTTTGAAGGCTCTTAAATTTTTGAATCAAACATACAAATGAATGGTAAATTTCCTTTCCATTGGATACCAAATTTCAAAGTTTGCAAAACCTACAAAGTCGAAACCCACAAAAAATAATGATATTTTCGTAGTTTGAAAATTTCCCAAAATTGAAATGCATAGAGGTCTTTAAAGAAATTAAAACATTGAATTAATTGGTAAAAGTGATTCATTAATCAAATCTATTTCTATTCAAGAAGTCTCCAGAACAATTGTTGATGATTACATGTGTGCACTATTCCCATTAATAGATTTGCCTAAAGTATTCACATACCAATTGTAGATGTAATTTTCTGGAAGGTGGCACCTTTTGGCATCACAGACAAGAGAACCCACAACATAGATTTAATGGCAATGTATCTCTTTGTATGGTGGATTATTGGAACATTCTCCATCATAACTATCAATAATCTCTCTAACAATATGGCATCTGTCTCCGTTATCTACAATTTATAAGATTTACATACTTTATTAGTTTAGTTGATAACATATTTCATTCACTAAATAGCAATAGGATTAAGTAATTAAATAATGATTATAACAATTTATCATTTTTTTGTCCTCCTAAAGACTGTCCTACATGCCAGTGCCATCAAAAGAGGTAAGCAAAATAAAGTATTGTGAAAGTACAGTGGATTCCGCTTAATTGCATAGCCTATTTGCCAGTAAAAATTATGCAAATAACCGGGCTATTCTTATAACCGAAATTACGATTTTACCGGAAGTGTGAGTTCAGGTAAGACGATACTGTGGATCAACCAGGGATATCACTGTTCGACATTTCTGATCTGGTATTTAATTGTTATAGACCTTCTCATTGTGTTGTTCTTTTATCAATAAATAATAATATATATTGTGTTTGTCTTGTTTATTGACCTTCTTTACGTTGTGTGTATTTATAAGTAAAACCATGTGTTTCTCATCTATAAATAGTCAAGTAATTTCCTGACCTTTTTATGAAAGAAAATCCCATATTTCATATTTCAGCCACGATTCAGTGTAATATTCATCAATGTTTGCAGTTTCTGGGCTTTTGAAATGGTCTGTGCATTTTTATTCCTCTGTTCAATCACCATTGTACACTGATAGTTGTGTATTATACGTGTCATTGACCTCGATATATTCCTATGAAGTTTGGATAGTATAGGGCACCTTAGGGTAGTTGAATTTCATTAGACATTGTACTGAATGATGACTTTTAATTTTCGGTTGATATTTATGCCTAGTAACCCAAGCTCACTAAAAACTGTTCAGCTCATTAAAGAAAATTAAATTTACACTGATAATCATTTGCAGTCGGAAGAATTTAAATAGGGACAAAAAATACCCCAAGCCGCATCATAAGGTGATGTTTGGCATGTCGTCAGAAGTCATTGTTCACCTAGGTGCTTGTTTATTTTAATGTAATTAGAAATCATTTAAAATGTCTTTTATGTCCATTATATTTTTAATCCATTATTAACACCTCCTGATTGATGATAATATAGTTTTTACAACAATAAATATGATTGACATATTTATGACCCGAAGGCTTAAAATATAATTTGGGAAAACCTGTCTTTACCTGGATGAGGCAAAATTTGCTATGCAATAAACCGAAATGCACCTGCAAGGCCTATGCAAATAAGCGATTTTTTCCCTAATAGAATAATAGGAAATGGTTTTGTGCAGGAGAAAATTATGCTAATAACCGAAATATGCAATAAAGCGATATGCGATTAAGTGGAGTCGACTGTACTATTGTTTGTGGTTTTCGTGGGAAGACAAAACCACTAAATTTGGTTCCCAAAGAAAAGCAGATTTCCATTGATTTGTATACTGAAAACCTCAAAACCATGAATTCAAGAATCCATGAACTTGTATTTCTTCCCTTATCCACAAAAAATGGTATCCATGAATTAAAGTACTTTCACAGTAATTGATAGGAATAACCTGAATACTAAATGAGTAACACTGTTGTATTTGAGGTTACAGTAACCTATACACATTTAACCCACTAGAAGTCTGATTTTGGCCTGTCAGGAAAAAAAAATCTACAAAAATCTGAAAACCTGCATTACTAGAGTTGTCATCTCGTGTAAAACCTTATCTTGCACCTAAAGAAGCAGAAAATCCGGACATTAAATAAAATCCATCCCCTCCTAACTTTTGTAGCGACTAAACAAAATGGAAATCCATAAAAAAAATGAAGGCCTTATTTAGGCAACAAGCCTAAATCAATCATTTTCGAAGTTCCCCTGCAAAAAAATTAAGAGTCTTACAGATTTCTGTAAAAATCAATCCCATCCAAGCTTTTATAACTACTGATCAGTCAATAAAGTTTGAACCAAGATTGCCAAGAAATGGAAGCACTACCACGGCAACAAGCCTACTATGACTCAATAATGGACAAACAGGTCAAAACCATTACATCACTTCCAACTTGTTGTGTGTGGTTTAATCAACTTCTCTACCTTAATTTCGAAATGTTAAGTGCTACAGCTTAGTTTGGCTTCTCAGGCATAGACCAACAGGTTACATATGCCTAATATTATACCTTCAACAAAATCACTGAACCTATTAGTCAGATACCATAAAAACAAGTTTCACTTCTTAAACTAATCATTTTTGGAGATTTGTCCACTATTTCCAAGTTATCTAATACTCTTACATCATAAATAGTTAAAAATGAATGATTACGCCCTAATGTCAGTAGTGTTAGACACCTGTCTCAGAATTGCATTATTGTTGCTAGATAATTACTGGATTAAACTCACTTGCAATATGGAGGGTGTCGCTGGCGAAGCAGCACATGCTTACCCTTAACAGCACCTTAAGTCACTCCCAGTTATTGCTAGTGCTTAAATTTGCTTTGTGATGTTCTGTTTACCTTCTCTTTAGCTTTTATGTGTAATCCTTTTTTATTTTGGTTTGCTTCATTGTGTATGTAGACAGTCTCTGTTGCTTCATGGTGCATGTAGATCATCTCTGTTGCTTCACTGCGTATGTAGATCGTCTCTGTTGCTTCATCGTGTATGTAGATCTTCTCTGTTGCTGCATTGTGTATGTAGATAGTCTCTGTTCATTCACTGTGTATATAGATCATCTCTGTTGCTTCATCGTGTATACAGATGGTATCTGTTGCTTCATTGTGTATGTAGATCGTCTCTGTTGCTTCATTGTGTATGTAGATCGTCTCTGTTGCTTCATCGTGTATGTAGATCTTGTCTGTTGCTTCACTGTGTATGTAGATAGTCTCTGTTCATTCACTGTGTATATAGATCATCTCTGTTGCTTCATCGTGTATATAGATGGTATCTGTTGCTTCATTGTGTATGTAGATCGTCTCTGTTGCTTCATTGAGTATGTAAATTTTCTCTGTTGCTTCATTGTGTATGTAGATCGTCTCTGTTGCTTCATTGTGTATGTAGATAGTCTCTGTTCATTCATTGTGTATGTAGATCATCTCTGTTGCTTCATTGTGTATGTAGATCGTCTCTGTTGCTTCATTGTGTATGTAGATCGTCTCTGTTGCTTCATTGTGTATGTAGATCCTCTCTGTTGCTTCATTGTGTGTGTAGATAGTCTCTGTTGCTTCATTGTGTATTTAGATCGTCTCTGTTGCTTCATTGTGTATGTAGATCGTCTCTGTTGCTTCATTGTGTATGTAGATCGTCTCTGTTGCTTCATTGTGTATGTAGATTGTCTCTGTAGCTTCATTGTATATGTAGATCGTCACTGTTGCTTCATTGTGTATGTAGATCGTCTCTGTTCATTCATTGTGTATGTAGATCGTCTCTGTTGCTTCACTGTATATGTAGATCGTCACTGTTGCTTCATTGTGTATTTAGATCATCTCTGTTGCTTCGTTGTATATGTAGATTGTCACTGTTGCTTCATTGTGTATGTAGATCGTCTCTGTTCATTCATTGTGTATGTAGATTGTCTCTGTTTCATGTATTCATGTTTAAGCCATGTTCTTGGATTCTGTTGTTAGAATCATCCCACTGCTGATGCTTCCGTATTTTGTAGCCAATGTTCCCATATTTAATGTTTTACAATTAACATATCAACATGCACAATCTGACACTTATCAGCCATCAACCATTCAACAATTAAATAAAAATAAACGAAGTATATTTCAAATAACTTACATCATCCAGTTGGAATATAATATTTGCCAGAGACTCCAGATAGCTTGGTAGATTGTACAACCTGTCTTCAAAGTCATTAGTTGGTCTACAAATAAATCAAATGCCAAAATAATCAACTTATCTGATTAATTGTGTTATAATTTTCAGCACATATTTTCCTTCTTTTTAAATTTGTTGCTGCACTACAGTATAAAGCAACTCTTCAAAATGGTACCTAACTCTGATAGTTTTTACGAGTAATATTAAAACTCACACAAGAAATTGTTGTTGACTTTTGGTAATCATTTCAGTGAACATAAACTGTACATCAGTGGACTGGAGGAAAGTTCTACACGGCTGTAACATAATAACCAGAATGATTACTTTATCAAAACAGCTAAACACCTGACAGGGTAAAACTAACTCTAAATAGCTAAGTACTGCCACAATGTGGGTACACTTATTTACATCAGCTTTCATCAGCACATTGGCAAGAAATTCATTAGTGTTTTTATTTGCCATTTGATTACCCACACATATAACTTGTCCCTCTTTTTTGGTTACATCAGATTATTCTACATAAAGTTGAAAAAAGAGTACAATTATTCTATCTTTGTAAATTTAATTCCATTTTTTTCTTCCATTTCTAATTTTATAACTAATTACAAATATAATAGACAAGAAAATGATATAAATCTACATATACATACAGCTGCTAACAAACCATAACCTCGGACTGCCAGAGACAATTCTTTGGGTGTAGCAGAGTTATCATTTATAATGCCCCTGAACTGGGTCACAAAATACTGAAAAATATCATTAACACTATTTTTATCATGTTTTTGCCAATTTTATCATAAAAGTTTCTCTGTAGATTTTTTTTTATCAGATATATATTAATGAAGATATTGCAAGAACAATATAAAGTCACCTACTTATTGAATGTAAAAAAATAATGAAATACTATTAAAGTATTTAAATCTTTTCCCTAGATTTGTTCACTACACAGAAAATTCTCCACATTTAATAAGATAATCCTGATAAAAGATAATTCAGGATAAACTTATAATAGATACAAAGACTTATTATTTTGGAAAAAAAATAATCAAATTTTAAGGCAAATATGAAAATGTTGAAGTTTTCAACTAAATATGTATTTGTTTGTCACTCACCTTAAAGACAGCACCTTCCTTCTTCCCCTGTTTTGCTCTTTGTACAAGAGTTTCTGAAATCTTAAGAAGCAAATACAACAATACAAGACACAGGTCTATAAACAAACTAGTTGCCAAATGTAAAGGCAATAATAAATGTAGATTAATCTATGCTTTTATAATTTACATGGGTGGAACCTTAATAGTAATGTTTTGTATATTTATATAGGAATCTGAAACACAAATTGCTTAAAATCACTGATACCTGCCTACCTTCAGAACAGTTCATGTGGAAGATTCCCCCACCTCCCTCCACTGACAGTCTCATGAGGATGATTTTTACATAAAAGCAAATTTTGCACATAAAACAAAATTATTACTTTTTTTTTCACAGAAAATATAGTATTTTTTACCAACAATTCCCCACAAATCTAATTTTAATGTGGGAGATTCTAATTTTTTATTGATTAATTTTACGTAAGAACTAGAAAGTATTGCTACATGTAAATGATCTAACACATAAAGAACAATTGACTGTACCAACCTGCTTAAGGAATGCTTCTACTGCCGCCATACCTTCATATAACATATCTCTGTTATGATGCTTACTCCAAAACCTCAACTTCTCATACATATCCTACAGTAGATCAAAAAACAATACACTGAATGTTCTTAATGAAAAATCTTATTCCTATCTAGAAAATCATTTTAAGTAAAAAAACTATAATTAAAAGTTGGCCAATAATCACTCTAACTAAATACCTTTGAAATAAGGTAGTAATACTGTGGAATAAGAATACCCTTGAAATAATGTAATAATACTGTGGAATAAGTATATTTTAGATAAAAACTGTGAACATATGCATTACCATAAAACAGTACAATGGAGAAAAAAAATAAGTACTAAAATCCACAGTGTGTTCTTTAACCCCGCATATAAAAGTCTTCAGTATATAAAATGTTGTTATCAACAATTTGGTTATTTTTTTGTTTTGTTTTTTAACTTTTTAAAACAACTTAATTTTAAAGTAGCTGCTTGATTTGATCCCCAGTGCCATGTAACTTGTTATTTATCTGATTTTACATTATTTATCTTTAAGAATATGAGCATTTAGATATAATCTTAAACATACCTAACTGTATAATCAATGGATGGTTAAGTCATAAAAACTAGTTTGGTTTAAGGGGCTCTTTTTATTACAACTCCTCACTAGAACTTAGAAAGAGTGTATTTTTATTAGGACTCCTTACTTAGACTACGAAAAAGCCTTTTTTAATTATCTTAATTCTAACTCTATATACCTGATAATCATCAAAAAGATACATGTTGAACTGTGATGCATGTTTAGCTATCAACCTCAGTGCAGCCTTTGGTACTTCATACCTCGACAAATCTGTGTTACTAATAGCCATTCTGGTGTATTTAAAGATGTCATATGAATGTTTAGCACCTAAAAAAGAAACAATATATGTTTATCCCCACTTAAATACATTCTGAACATACATGTACTTGTATGATAACATATTTTCAAAGCAACAATATAACAAGGGGATTGAAATATAGTCCCCACTTTAAAAAGGGGGTTATAATTAGAAATAAACCATGATCACTCTGTGCATGTGAACCTACATAAAAGTAGATCTTTTGGTAAAAAATTAGTAATCTTGGATTGCAATCATAATCACCTTCATCAGCAGATTGTGTAAAATTGATCAGGCAAGCCCTCAATCCTTCCAGTGAACCAGCAATGATAGACATCTCAACCTTCTTAGTCTTGCTTGTCATCTGTAAAATAATTATCATAAATCTTACTGTAAGATAAATATATAAGCATGTAATTTACTAGAGTACTGCTAAGAAACATGAAAAAAAGTTGACAAATTGCTTAAAATCACTGATACCTGCCTACCTTCAGAACAGTTCATGTGGAAGATTCCCCCATCTCCCTCCACTGACAGTCTCATGAGGACGATTTTTACATAAAAGCAAATTTTGCACATAAAATGCAATTATTACGTTTCTTTTTCACCGAAAATATAGTATTTTTTACCAAATATTTCCGACAAGTCTAATTTTAATACTTGTAATATGATAATATGATTTAAATCACATGAAAACAGTTGCAATTTGCTCGTGTACTTAGTGACTATATATGAAGGGAATAGTATGTTTATTGTCTCTGAGGGATCATCTATTGCCCTGAACCAACACCACAGTTCTTCCCAAGGGACAATAAAAGTATTTTCCCACAACTTCCAGTTAGTGTATATTATACAGAAAATAATTTTACTACCATTTTTAATACACATTTTCATCATTTAAAGTTTCGACAAAATAATAGGAACATGTGATGCTCTCTGTCCATTTTGGAAAACAACAGAAACTATTGTTGGTGTCAACATTCATTCAGAAAAAAATGCATACATGTAAATACAAAGTTGATTTTTAGAAACCAAATAATAATAGGGTAATTAATTGGAAAGAGTGAATAACCAAAATATAATCATGAGTGCCGAAGAATGCCTCGATTTAATGAGTAAGGGGAGCTTGTTCTGCGCAAGAGGTACAATCATTAAAGTTGTGTCTGGCTGCATGGCATATTCAGACCTTGGTATAAGACAAGTCTGTATATCTTGCTATCACATGATGTACCTGTTCTTTGAGTGAAGCCACACATTGTCCAATAAGCCTTGGAGCATATCCTGTCATGTATTCTGGGTAAATTTCTGCCATCACACCAAGTATTACATACACCTTTTCTTTCACTGTTTATATAATGATCAATATACATCAACAAGAAATAGTTTTAGTATTAAATGTTCTAAAATGTTAGTATTTAGGTATATTTGTATTTTATGAATACTAGTTTGTCAATCTGAACCATACTTTAATTTCACAGAAGCAACAGTGGCAGGCAGGCACGTAACTTTACTTGAAAAAATTGTTTTGACTATGAGCAAACCAGTCGTCTCTATCTCATATATGCCACATGCTAAGAAGAGAGGCTGTGGATTCCAATTATAGTTTTAAGTATGAAAAAAATAATCATGAGTGTTGTGTTCAGAGAAGGCTTTATTATATAATTTTACATACTATATAGTATGTCAAAGCATGTGCCCCATATGTCCAAATAAAATAACACCTGCAAATCTACACATTTCTTAGTAATTAACAAAAACCCATAGATGTGATACTTTGAGAAATTAATAATAATGTAACAGCTCGTAAATCTTTTTTTTTTTTGTGGGTTAAAATCATCTTAAATAAAAACGCTTATCAGAATTATTGAAAACCCCAGAAAAAGCATCACAGTCATCAATACAAATTTGTGATCTCACTTTATAAGAAAGAGCATGTTGTGCACAACAAATCCTCACTTTAATGGTGGAATGAAAACTCTGCAAAATACCCCATTCAAGCAGACTTGATCCATCAGTATCTGAGCATTCCAGAACCATCCGTCCCACAAGAACATTTATTTTCATGTTACAAAAGTAAGAAATCGGCTGTCATTATCTATATACAACCAAATAATTTTATTGAACAAAAAATGTATTTGGAATACTAACATCAATAAGAACTAATATGCATATTTTATATATCAACAATCCAAATAGAAATTCCTGGTTGTAATTGCCTTGTTTACAAATCTACAAGATAAACAGTAACTGATTGAAAATTCTATTGGTTAACAAGTTGGTCAGAGTACGCAAAATTTGTCAGTCCTGCCAGTCCTGACCGTAAAAAAACAGGGTTGTCCGATGTTTTTATCACGAGTGATGGTCCGAGGACCGCTGGTAAAAAATGGCCGTCACAGTGCTTTGTTGGTTTGATTATTTGTTTGGTTATTAGTTGTTGACTGGTTTGCATAATTCCATTTCCGGGTTTAACATTGGGTACCAGATTGTTGACATCATGCTAATGACTAATGGTCTTAGTCTTGTATTCTTTGCTCCACAGGCTTCTATAGTATACCTTAAATTTTCATGATTTTTTAAAAAATAGACAAGGAGTTTTAATCTAACTTTTGACCATGTTTTTAAATTAAGGAAATGTCAAAAATAATTTTTAAGTCCATTTTTGAAAAAAAGGCACGAACTTTGGTACACCAGGATAGGCCAAACTAATTATAGACTTTTTCTACTTTCACTTTTATTTTGAGTTCATAAAATAGACCCCTTTTCTGAAGCATTATTTTTAATGAAAATACTGTTTTTCCTCAAAAACAAGTTTTTTTGTGTCATAGCTTGATATTTACCCTGTACTACTGATGAAAAATGATAGTCATTTGCCAAGAAACAAAAACAGGAAAAAGCAAAAAGGAAGTGCACTATATTTTTTAGCCTCCATGTTTTGACATACACCCGGTCAGGAATATGTAATACAAGACTGATACCTAATGTGGCCTATTCAACACTTTACCAGTGCCGTTCCTGGCATACGGCCAAGCAACTGTCATATGCCGTTCAGACTAATAATACAATGCCTATAAAGATGATGATGATCATGGGGAATTTGCTGCGAACTTTTTTTTTTTTTTGTGATTTTAACGTTAGATCACAAAAACAGAAAAATATCAAGAGCTACGATTTAACAGCAAATGGGGAAATGGACAGTGGTGATGAGTTTGACTTTGAGCAGACTGAAGCAGAAAACTTTTCATGGATTAAAAAATCTGCTGTTGAAGAATGATTATGATAAATTAAAATTATTGATATTCAGATAATTATATTGATACAAACTAAAGTTACTAAACTAATCACATGCAAAATCGGAAATACATAAACCTGTATTATAGCCATTTCTGAAAACAGATTGAGAAAAAAGCTCCACAACCAAGTCAATACAACAAAATGAAAAGCAACTTGGCATACCATTAAGTCATTAAAGAATTTTAATTAGCCAACAGTAAATAAACGAAAATGAGTGGGACTGGCTAAATATCTGTGAGACTGACTGGACAATCTAACCAGCCAGTCCCATGACTGACAGGGCAAAACAAGTTTTTGAGGACTCTGGTTTGTAATTTCAGGTGATTGCGACAAAATCAAATTGTCTACAGTAAACATCACAATACATAATATGTTGGTAAATTTGTTTGTAGTTGGTGCACAGACATCACTACCATATCACACACAAGTAATAATCAATAACAATCTTTACCTGTAGCAGGACACTTGGACAGTGTCTTAGCAAACTCCATGAACAGTTTCTCTGCCATTTTTGTTACTTCAAAATCTTTCCCCACCGAAGTTCCGGCTGTCAACTCAAGTAACTACATAATAACCACAATAATATTCACTAGTATCCATGGAAATTCATATTGAAAAAAACAATATTTAATTTTATTCTTCTTTTTCCTTTTGCAGAATCTACTTACAATCACATAACTTACCAATCACAAAATAAGGCAAAATATCTAACATCCTTTTTCATGAGCATTGTTATATAAACAAAAATCAAAATAAGAATTTTTTTAACTTCTTCAGATGATGAGAAATTTATATTTTTATTCGAAAGTGAAAGATTATGTAGTCCTGTTGTTATAACCATGAAATAGTATTTTCTATTGTTGATACCTTTTATGTACATGTATCATTTTTATCCATTAATGTCACATGTATTGCAGTACCTTACTATTATATTTTTTATGTAAATAACAATAATAATGTATATTTCCAAAGCCTCTCAAAATTCTTCTAAGAATGGCACATACATATTAAATAATATTATGTAAATTCGAAATTATTTATTTTGTTTATGCTTCAGTATGTGTGAGATTATAATAAACCTTTGAATCTAAATCTTCAACACAAAATAAAAAT
Source organism: Perna viridis (assembly GCA_037379345.1). Taxonomy (NCBI): domain Eukaryota; kingdom Metazoa; phylum Mollusca; class Bivalvia; order Mytilida; family Mytilidae; genus Perna; species Perna viridis. The sequence goes on along the minus strand of CM074514.1, from coordinate 22,420,775 downwards.
GACCTAAAGTCATTATATATAGCCACTTACCTTACACAGAACTGAGATAGCAGCAGCTCTGATTTTGGCTCCTCTTTCTCTCATAAACAGTGACATACAAATATCCTACAATGTTATCAGTTACATTTGATACGTACAGCTTTCGATTCTATTTTTTATCACAATATTCTAGCTTAGTCTGTACCTTTCATTTAACTTTGGAAAAATTGTAACAAACCAAATATTAGGCCCATTTCCATATTTAAAAAAAATAAAATGTTTAATAACTAGCATTACTACTGTACAATCTAATCAAAATAAGACCCATAATTGTTCCATTCAGTTACTGCATGTAGGATATAATAACACTCTATTCTATTTTCTTTTCTGATGACCTTTCTGATCAGCCAATCAGATTTCATCTTTAAGATTCTGAAAGCATCATCCAAAGGGAAAATCCTGAGGGCTCCGAAACAGTTATCGAACAGAAAGTAAAATGGAGTGATGTTAGTTCTTACATGCAGTGACTGAGTAGAACAATGATAATCCTTATTTATTTGACATAGATTTACTGCATACAGTGCATACAAAAACATTCCATTTAAAGAAAAAATGCACATCACTAAACTACTAAAAAAAAAAAATACTGAATTAGAATTCATGGAATCTAAAATATCATAATTGTAAAGCAAAAAAAATTAGAAAAATTGTAAAAAAACTACTCAGTAAGGGGGAAACCTAAAATAATTATAGTATATAAATGAATCCTATTTATTGGATAGTATTTGTTTTCAAAACAAACCTTAATTTCCAATGCATATGGAGATACTTTCTTTTCCACTTTTTGAATGAACTCTGACAAAAGTTCAAGAATTTTCTGTTTACTACTTTGGAACTGAAAATAAACATGAAAATGAAGGAATATAATTCTTTGAAGGTACATATAGTTCAATACTAAAATCAATTCATTAATATCAATTTTCATGTCTTTTTTTTTTTTTTAACTTTTAAGATTTTTTAAACTTTGTGGATTTCATTAAGCTATTTTAGAATACACAATGTAATGTAATATTTTAATGAAAGTTAAATTTCAACATTTGACCAAACCATGAAAGCCATGAAAACTGATACCATAAGGATATCTCCTCTACAGTATGTAGGTAATAGATTCTTCAACTTAATTCCAGTACAATTCTTACATCATTTAGAAGGAAGCAAAATGTATCATAAATAAATAAGCCATTTCAAATAAACCCTCTGCAAATTCAACATAAACTAGAAAATAAGTGAGCTCAATGAGTGATCCTTGCGTCATGCTTAACTTTTTCGTTGGAACATCTCAATTTGCTAACATTAAGCAGCAGTTATCTGACTTTATTCCTCATATACAGTTTCATTATACTTTACAGAATAGTTAAAGAGGAGTTGTATCAAGAAGCTTGGCTGTCGATCCCATTTGTATTGCAATTTTTACAAACATTTCTTGTTTGTGTTATTTCATTAAAATTTTAACAAATTGCGAAAAAATTACACATAGTCAAGCTTGTAAGAATGACTAGCTTTATCCCTCACACTTTAAGCAAATCTTAAGTGCTCAAAACAGCAGATAAATCGGTTTGTGATTAAGAAACAATTTTTAGCCGTTGTTACTCCATTTTTAACTTCTGGTTAAGCTAAATGAGGAATCTGATTGGAATCGTAAAACTAGTCCTCCAAGTATCAATTTCCAGAGCATAACTTTAAAGACTGTGATGCACCGATATACCAGTGGATTGTTACCCCCTACTTACAAACTAAAGAATTACGGTACATAATTCCAAAGAAAAACCTTCAAGTACAATATCATCCTTTGCAAGCATCCAACTTTAATCATCTTGCATCATGCATATACATGTATATATATGCTAAACCCTTCTATAAAGTTTCATCAAAATCCACAGAATGGTTTAGGAGCTGTGCTTTCTAGGTCCATGAATGAAAGGGCAGCAAGAAACAGACATGGTGATTCCTATACTCCCACAAACTTTATCTGTAGGAGAATATAAAAACATCTAAACAATTCTTCTTTTAAAAATTAAGGTACTTAACAGGCTTGAGCAACAAAACTAGCCTTACACAAAAACTAAAAGGTAAACAGTCATAATCCAATTTGTCCTATCAACTGTCCTATCCTATCCTATCCAATGGGCCCTTCAAATCAGGTTGGGGTCTGTAGGCCACCTAGGCCTCCATTAAAGTCAAGGGGCAAAAGCTCCTGTCTGAAAACAATTTTAAACATTTTCACTTGAGTTTGGAAGCCATTTCCTGGCTGCACTTTTATGGTGCAGATTATTTGGAGTTTTTTTTCATACTGTATGTATATTTTGAGTTTTGTTATGAAAAATTTGAAAGATTAGGCCTAAAATAAAAGCTTTCAAATTCATCTGCCTTGAATCAATTTGGTTGCTATTATCAAAATCTTTGTCCTATTTTTTTTTGGTGGTATGTTTATTTGATTGACAGATCACTGTAAAACACTGAACTTTATCCACCTTTACAAGCTGTAATTAACTGTAGAATTTTACAGCTTTACAAAATTATGACTTAATACAGCTTAAAATTTGATAATAGACTCTGCCTATGACGAGTCCAGATGTTTTGGAAATTAATTATACTCAACATTATCATACCTGCCAACTTTTGAAAATCCCCATGGGGGTTTTCAGGCAAGACACATGTGAACGGACATTTTCAGGACATCTTTTGCTAACTACATGGGTTATCCTGTAGTAATGTATTAATGAGACAACCACTCTAGTATTAAAGGGCTTTTTTCAATTAAACAACAAGTGCATGCATTGTAGTAGATTGAAGTTTGTAAGCCCATTTCTGTGATGGATTCTTACAAACCTAGCTGAAATTTTGAAGTTTCAATTCAAATCAATAAATGAGAAAACATTTTATATACATACAAATGTATTTCTACCATTTTTAAAATACAGTGAGCACATCTTCCTTTGTTCCATTAATGTCAATTGCAGGAAAAAATTTGAATTTAAATGGGATTAGTCCAAGCATCAGCACAGTTTTGTTCTATGTGAAAGAATGATACTATTAAGTATTAAGCTAACAAAATCTAGGAAACATCTTTGATCACCCTGTCGGACTCAAACGGACTGCAGGGGAGTTAACTCATTTTTTACAAACAGTGGTAATTTTATAATGATTCAACAAATTTTAGACCTGTGCAATTGACAATATTTGTCAAATTAATTGTGGAGTAGAAATTAATCTTTAGGAAATGATTGGCTGTTCATAAAATAGTGGTAGATCGAATAATTTTTCTAATTGTCAACCATCATCAATAACTCTGATCAGCTGATTGCTCCTCAGAGATTGAAGAACAAATATAGGGGTATAAATTCTGAGTTTTTTTTTTATTTTGACAAAATGAAGTTCTGGACAAATTTGACCTGAAAAACGTGTAAGCAGGTCAAATGGTTAAAATCGTGAAAACCAGATTAAATTGAGTAAGTTGGCAAGTATGCATTGTATGAAATCTTACCATGAATTTGAAAACTGGAACCTTACTCGGAAACAAAAATATAAGTTTAGACTTATTAAAAGGAACTGGTTTCAGAGAAGTGCTGTCTTACAAACATAGTAAGAGCGACAAGCAACCAGTCTAATCAAAACAATAAAATCGAATCACTGTTTGATAAAACACATACAAATTTCATGGAGGTGAGCACAATAGACTTTTGATGTGGCATTTCAGAAAATTAGCATCCATGAAAGGCACAGCAACTTTGGCAGCATGGCATTTGGAGAATAACTGCATTATTACTGCAATTCCATGTCCCAGAACTATCCCTGCATAACTGATCATCCATAAATTTTCTGTGACTTAGATATAAATAAATTTTATATTGTACAAAAAATGTTACCTCATCCTTTGTAACTGTCTTTGTAAGATACCTAGTTACACCAATATCTTTGTCAAACAAAACAGAGCAGTAAAGATCTGCAAAAGAAGATAATTGTTTATTATTGTAAGTAACACTTATATCATAATGCCTTCTGAAGTTCCCCAACATTGGAGTGGAGACATATTGATTTTGCCTTATTTGTCTCTCTTTCCATCACACATTTGTAAAGCGCAACTTTAACAGTGATTTTTCTGTTATTTATATTATATCTTATTTTAATGTAATTATGTAGTAATATTGTATTTTAATCCCCAAAAAAATAAAAATAGGGTAACAGTTTAGCTGATTGATTTCTGAAAATTCTAGTAGTACTTATGAATATTTATGAATTAATTGAGCTATTCAATTTTGTTATCGAGTATACCTGGTTTGAAGATTTGATTTGTTTGTTTGATTATTGGTGGTAGGTTGGAATTCTATTGTTCTCGATCAGGAGACGGGGTTTAGGATTTCTTATAGTACGGACTTGTTTGTAAAAGTAGTCCTGGTTGCATTGAGTTTGATATTGCCGTATTCAAGTATACATGTATGATATACTGTTTATCTGGTTAGACATGATACCGGTAGACAGGAATGGCATTTCTAACACATTTTGTAAGTTGCAAATTTTCACTCTGATCATAACATAAAATAACTCTTATAAATGATTTTTATCTTTTCTAGTCAATTTTAGTTTTCCTTGCATGAACTGGGTAAAATACTATTTAATATGTGAAGAATTAGATTCAGAGAGCTTGAGTATTTTCATGGCAGCTGAATTTTATTCTTCATAATATATATTAACTACATGTATTTATTGAAAGGTTACGGCCAGCGCATTGTATTACATTTGTATTTTGGTTTTAGGACACAATCCTGTATATGCACATTTCAAATTGGCCAGGACCATTAATTTTACTCAAGATACACTCCACAAGTGGTAAGAAATGGTTTTTGATTATATATACTTATTTTGATCAATTGATGGTATTTGAATCCATTATAATACTTATTAATTGGTTGATAATCCAGTGGGTATACACTACGAGTTCAAACTTTAGAATGTAAAAGAACACTGTCGAGTGAACTCGATTAGAAAGAGTAATCAAAGGAACCAAGATTATAGTGGTAATCAAAAGAGTGTAATCCAGGCACAAAGACCAGACATGGAAAACAGACATACACAACAAAGAACATAAAGTAACTAAAATCATACATACAAAGTAACAACAGCAAATGAGCAACTCGGACTCCACTAAAAACTGGGAGCATGGACCAGGTGCACCGGTAAGGTAAGCGTCCTCCGCTTTTCTAGAAACACCCGCTGAGTTGCTCATAAAAAGTCAAGTCCATGGTAGACGAAAGAGGAAAGGAAAACTATGACACGTTGAACAAATCAGTTTTCATGGCGCATTAATTAATTATTGTATTTAAACAGGGGTCTGAAGATACATTTGTTTTCACTTGGTTTAATTATTAACATTATATATATATGAAACTGTGACATATGAACTGAGAATACTTTTCTATATCTGTTATAATATTCTATTTTTAGTGTTTTATTATTGGGTAATAAACTTTAAGAACCCTTAAGACAGCTTGGAGGTGTTTCTTTCGCGTAAACAACCCCATCACACAATTCCTTGGAAACTATAACACAAAATTTCATGTCACATTTATGGTAGTAAGGAAATGATATGTTGTTGTGCATGGTACCAGGAATTAATGATCCATTGAAATCTGTGGTAATTATACTCCTTAGGCTTTGAACTTCAGAATGGGGGACACACAAGTTTTTGTAGGCAAAAAAAAAAAACACTTGAATGTCATTTAAGTCTACCGTAGGTTTTCTTAGAAAAGGCTTTTTAAACATATAAATTAAAAAAACTGTAAGAAATGAGAAATAAGACAGATTTTTTTTAAGTTTAAATATTTATTTCACTCCAAACTTTCCTAAGGCTAGTAACAACAAAAAAGAAATCAAACCTTAAAGCCCTGAGACAGTTGAAAGAGCATTTGCTCACAAAGCAAAAGTCTTACACTCAACCCCAATATGGTTGTGTTATGAATTTTGTTGAGTGTATTGTGGAGTACAGAGAAACAAAACAAACACAGGACAGGTCGAGGATACAGTATGTTTCTTTGGATTATAGACGATGTCATTTACCAAAGTCTTTTCCTTTAACCTCGTGTATGCATATTTGTCTTATATCAGTAATAGAATTCTCTGATTGATCTTTAGAAAACGTATCATTCGTAGATAACGAATCGTGCAGACTCCGCAAATTTTCTTGTAGCAGACTTGCCGCCATCGCGGTGTCTAAAACACAAACCAATGTTGGTTTTAATGGAATTCCCGAAGATCATGCTCGAGAAGACGGACATGGGCCATTCAAAATACCGTAATAAAAAACTTATGATTTTCTTAGCGGGACCAGGCGCGTAGCTGCCGTTAGGCAAAAAAAGCTTTTGCCTGTACTTAATTTTGCCATTTTTTTAGATAAAATACATCCAGTAGAGTCCAAAAGGGAGGGGGGGTTCGCCTCCCTGGACCTGCTAGGGGCCTTAAGCGGCCCACAGACCCCCTGCCGTAATTTTGTCTACACTTCAATTTGGCCTCAGCTACGCTCCTGGGGACTCCCATTGCCCATTTATTTTTTATATTTAAATACGAGAGATCATATCGGCATTTTTTCAGTTAATTTTCGGATTATAGTTTGATGAAAATTAAGAGAGAATAGAACTGTTTCCATGTATTGAAGATGGTCACACACACCACCATAGGGTCATAACATCAAGCAAAACATTTGACGTAAGGGAGCAACCGTTTGATTTTCATGGGGGGGGGGTAGGGCTGGGATTAAATTTGAAAAAAAAAGGCATGATGGTAGCATATGGTAAAAAATCCAGGATGAATCTGTTGAGAAAAAATATCAGGATATGTTTTTGTAGGCACTAAAATGTCACAATTATTTGTCGTATTTGGATGTATCCTGAAAAAAACTCCAGGTCAGGCTGAAATCAAAAATAAAAAGTCAGGGTAGTCTTAACACAAAAATAAATATTCAGGACGAAATATTTGATCCCAGCGCCTCCCCATAAAAATCAATGGTTGCTCCGAAAAGATCAGATGACCAATTTCGGTTTATTGGTAAAAAGAAATTTTTAGCATTGTACAAAAAATCTCTTGAGTGTTGACAGGCTTTGGCATTGCGCATTGATGGCTGTGATATCAAACATCCATACGTATGGGCTAAATGAATTTTGTCAAAGACAAATGAAAAACTGGAGTCATCGCGTTTGTCATATAGTCGTCCGTCTTCGACGATCTCTTACGCTTAGCTGCATCTCGTATCGAAAGCGAAGAAGTATGTTCTATCTCAATGAATGTGAATTGGTAACAAACTCCGTGGTGAAGTTTTAGATGATGTGGTATCAAGAAAACTTAGATGATAGTGATGAAATGTATATGTGTGTATAATTTGTCGAAGTAATTCCTGCTGATGAAATTTCGAGAAACAGCTAGCACATTTATTTTAAAGGAACACAGTTTCGGAAAATGAAACGATGTAACCATTCTACGTGTAATGATATAAAAACCTTTATTAAAAACATAAGTCAAACACAATCGTGGTTTGCAACCACTTGATAAACTAGCCAAGAAAAGAATAATTAATGTGGTTTTGTTATTTAAAAATCGCTCAGAAAGAAATATCTCTCTTCAAGAAGAAATGAAGAAGACCAACTACTAACTGACCAAAAACAGACTAAATACCAAAAACAGCAAAAGCAGTGAGTCACTAGAAACACTAAATGCAGGACAACAATCTCCATCAATCACCACATGTGTTCTCAATTTATCAAGTTTAGAATAAATCTGCAGGGATATCAAACTAACTGAGGAAACTCTTGCCACTATAGAGATACCTCCTGACACTATCAAAATATATGTGGTATGCAGTACGTTGGCGAAACAGAACAACCTTTCAACAGGCGTATGAATGGTCATCGCAGTGACTACAAATACAAACCAGACCTCCCTCTGAGTCGCCATCTTTGATCTGCCGGACACACCCAGGAGGATCTCCACAACATTGTTGTGACGATCATAGAACATAATAAAAACTGGTCAAAATGTAAAAGAGTATCTCGGGAAAGCTTTTGGATGAAGAAATTGCAAACAACTTCTCCAGATGGAATTAACGAGAAAAAATAATTCATTTTTAGGTCTTGGATCTAAGGCTGGTACAGCACTACTTGCTATACATCAATACGCCCTACTACTATATTTGAACTTTTTATTTTTTTTAAATTGTCTTCCACAGTTAATTGTAACTTTGATAAAAAGACCCTCTTTGTTATTTTCATTCAGGCTCCTCATCAGTTGCTTATGTGAGCCTTTGATAAAGGTACAACCACCCACAGCGCACGCTATTCAGCTTCTGAATCTGTTTTGATCTTGAACTTTGTGAGTTTTATGCTCGTTAAGTTTTGTGAGTTTTATGCTCATATAGTTTTATGAGTTTTATGCTGAGGAAGGATATCTGTTATCCGAAATATTCAATTTAAATTTTACCATCTTCTGGTGATGTTAAACATATTTAGACGTATGAAGTTGTATTAGTATTAGTAACTTCAGCTGATACACTATGTAAAATGGAATGAATTTAGCGCATAATTGTACCTTGTGTATTATTTATGCCGAAAATCACTGAATTTTGGATTTTCAATAACAAAACATCATATGTAGCGGGAATTGGATGTTAAAGGACTCTTTGGACAAGATCTGTTATGAAGTCTGTCTCATATGAGCGAAGGAATAGATCAGCAGACAGAGGTTCATAATCTTTTCCCACTGGTAATCCGCCTATCCGTAGAAAAACGCGTTCACCATACCTGACTAATATGTCCTCTATAACTGTCCAACATTTTGATATTTTCCTCGGTGTATTTCGAAGATGATTTCGACTAGATATTAAGAATTTCTTCCAGATATAGGAAACTTAAGAAGAAAACTGAGTTTTAACTTCAAAATTCCACCATGCATAATTCACACAGAAAGCAATGAATAGCCATTAATATCCCTCCTTTCAAATCTTAATCTGTGCGCACGTATGCAGAATTTTATACGACACCCTTTGACTCTCTTCAAATATCATTTCTAATGAAATGTTTAATATCAAATGTTCCTTAGGTTCTTAGTTTATTACCACACTGTTTCATTTCTTTTGTAAAGTTCATAATTCCAAATAATATATGTTGATTTCAATTTTCCACGAATTTGTGCTTTTCACAATAGGAAAAGGGTGGATATCGTGAAAAGTAACAAATGCACCAGCGTATAACCTATATACCAAATAGTAAATACTTTCAGCGGTCACCAAAAGGTCACATGAGTGATAAAATCCACGGTAAAATATTATAACGACGACAATTCTACAAATTCAGTTACAATTTAAGACTTCATACCAGAGCAATTTTATTCACAATAATCACAGGTACATGGGATCGGGATTTTTATTATTTATTTTATTTTATTATTATTATTTTGTTAAAAAGAAAAATGCAAAATCATGTGTAATAACATCAAATAGTGCACTTATACTATCCATATGAAGTTTTCTTGGTGTAACTTGAATGGCGTGTCCACACTTTCTTACCATAAACTACCGGTGCTCAGGGTTCGACCTCTGTGGTCGTTTTGAGCTGCGCCGTGCGAGTCGTTGCTTTTTCTGGATGTATAAAAATGTGTTCTGTTGATATTTCAAACGAATTTTTGATTGAAGTATCCTACAAGTGACCTCATGCTTCATTTTTACCCCGTGTTTTGTGTTACTGGAGACCTCAAAAGAATCGTGTTTTTCTCTCCATCATTATACCTGGAAATAATATTACCATGCCGCGCATGGTCCAACATAGGTAAGAATAATGGAAATGAAAGTCCAGGATTTTTGTCTACTATTTTTAAAAAAAAAAAAAGACATGAAATCTGTCGAATAAAAATACTAATCATTGGGGCGGATCCGGCGTACGCACTACTCTAAAATTCTGAGAGCAAAAAAATTTGCATGAAATCTTGATTTTTAATAAATTCTACCCGAAAAATTGTTCTTCCTTCCCTTGCTCGGCCTTTAATTCGATTTATGGACCCTAATCTGTAATCCCGAATCAACAGATGGGAAAATGATAAAATTAGAAAAGCTTCATTGAATTTAAATGAAACATAATTTGGCATTTTTATAAGACATATATTTCACTTCCAATAGTATTATTGGTATTCAATTACTAATGAGACATAGTGGATGGCGTTACACTATTTGTATTTAGGCTTCAAAAGATGGCTGCCAGGCATACACATACATGATGCAGAATGCTGTGCCAGTCCGATCCTTTTATAATCCTTAAGGCGCCGACCAGTTTTATAGTGAAGAGGGCTGGAGTTTATTTGAGAAAAAAATGAAGTTATTCAAAATTTCAGCAATTTTCATTTTTTTTTATTTTCGTGCTAATTTCCCAGCCCCCTCCCCCTTGAGCAGAAAATGATCTGTGCCTTAGGCTAAGAAATTATACACAGTGACACAATTGATTATTATTTTTCAAATGTTTAAATAAGTAAACTCCATATTATTTAGCAGAAAAGGCCATTAAATTGGCCTCAGAACTAAATCAAAACTGTTCACAAATGTTGCAACCATGCTCTTTTCCTTCCTAAATCTGGCAGACATGCATTTGTTTACTCTGGTCCTTTTCATTAGAGTGCAAAAAGGCAGATCTCAAGCAGAGATTGAAAATTTTCCTAATAGAAAAACAGGCTAAAGAATAACATCAGTTATATTGATAAATGAAGACTACTCATTTGTTCATGTATTGTGAACATTGTGAACATTATGCCTTTTTATTGGATTTAAAAGGAAGGAATGAAGGACAGGCATCCTTTTCATTAAGTACCCTGAGACCTCTTTACAAGTGGGGGACCCAACAATCCATTATACTGAATCTTCAGAACAAATTTAACATATTTCCTACAAATTTTAAATTCAAAACTTCAAATCATTCCCAAGGGTTGCAAAGATTTTTGGCTTACACAGTATGAAAAAAAGAAAGTTGATGCCTAATTGACTGTTAAAAAGTCTACACCTTGAACAATAAATGGATCTCAAATGGTTACCATAATGGATTGTCAAATTAAATGAAAGGAAAACAGACAAAATCCTGAAAAACAACAAAAACATTCCTTTAAACAGGAAATTGATGCACAATTTAGTCAAAGAAATTTACACAAAATGAAACTTACCAAGTATACCAAACTTTAATGAAAACTGATTTGTTCAACATGTCATAGTTCTCCTTTCCTCTTTCGTCTACCCCAGACTTAACTTTTTATGAGCAATTCAGGGGGTGTTTCTGGAATGGCATAAGACACTTAAGTTACCCTACCTGTGTAACGGGTCCATGCTCCCAGTTTTTAGTGGAGTCTGAGTTGCTCATTTACTTTTGTTTCTTTGTACGTATTATTTTAGTTGCTTTATGTTCTTTGTTGTGTCTGTTTGTTTTCCATGTCTGGTCTTTGTCCCTGGATTACATTCTTTTGATTTCTGATAGAATCTTGGTTCCCTTGATTATATTTAAATAAGCCCAAAGGAAGGATGCCAAGATTTATGCAACAAAAATATTACAGTGGAAAGGAAGTTATTGCAGATTTAGAACAGAAGAACAATGTACTGTACATACCATTATATACTTTCTGGCAGCAGTGAAACTGAATGCCATGAACCCTGAAGGTAGGGGCATACAATATCTTTAATATAATGTACTATGAATATGGTGCATGTAATGGGTACTTATTTACAATAAAACTTAATTAAATATAGAATTCTTTATTGTATACTATTATAACTATTTATAACTGTAAAATTGTCTTTATCACAAGTTCATCAAAATAATTTACCTTTAAAAAAACCATTAACATTCTTCAAATTTTTTTAAGAACATCAAACACTATTAAATATGGTACATAAATTTGTAAAAAAATGTTTGTTTTTCTTTCAAATGAGAATTGTCAATATGCCCATATAAAAAATGTACTACTTATAAATGAGTGCCATATTAAGTAATATTTGTATATACATGTATATACATGTAATAAAACTGACCACTATATAGCAATATATCAATATAGGCATCATTCATACCTTAATATATTTTGTAATTCAATACACTGTTTTTTTTTCTTTCAGATCTGACTAGTTACAGAACACAATGATTACAAAAATTATGGATTAAAAGTAATAAGTACCATTTCTGTTACCATTACTGTTCAGAGAGTAAAGTGATTCAAAAAGGAAGCTCTAGTACAGATCACATTTACCACGTATCAGTAGTACATGCTCATGTCAATTTTCGAATAAAATGCTCTGCAGAGCAAAGTTTGATATGACTGCTGATACAATGTATTAAACTCTGTCCAGTTTGGGCAAATATTGACACTTCATTTAAGTTTGATAGAACTGTGAATTTTGATATAGCATAGGTTTCTGCCACTGAATGAATGTGGTCATAGAATTTAACATTTAAAGCTTGTTACGATACAAAAGGTGAATTTATTTTTATAAACAATATACATGCATAATATTTAAGATATAGTATGAAAACCAAGTGCCTAAAGGCAAGAACAATTTGTATTATTTTACCATACCATTTATACCACCACAAATTGTTGCAAAAAATCAAAATAAGCAATGCTGGAGTTTTAAAACAAGCACTGGATCCCACAACATTTGTGAATGATACAAAGCACAGGTATTACAATGTTATCTTATGGCTAAATCATCAAAAAATGGAAGAAATTTTTAATTTTTTCATTATCTAGAATATTGTAGCATATTTTTTTGTACTTTTTTCTTAATGCCAACAGGTAGATTGTTAATGTCCTTGTATTTACTGAAGGATGTCAATAACATCATCAATCTTTGTGTAGATCCACTGGTCTATTTCCCCAATTTTGTCATTAGAAGTTGGAGCATTCAGGATAGCACAAGAACTTTTAAATATCCAAGGATTATCTTCTTTCATTTCATCTGTTTTTTCTGATGGGTCTTGTAAAATCCATTTATCTCCGTCAACCTGACTGTGATAGTCCATTACTTTATCCCAAGATGAACTGGCTATAAATGGGGTAGTAGATTCTGGCAATCTTTCAGAAGAATCCTTTTTTATCCAAACTTTCTCTTCCATTTCGATAGGTTTAGCTTTCCAATCATCCAAATTTCTTTGTTTATCATCTACCCCTTTTAACCACATGCTCAGTTTTTCATCTACAGGTGGAACTCTAAAGTCATCCAGCATTTTGGTCTGTGTTATCGTTGTAGGGCTGACATTTTTCCCACCATTAAGTAACCATTGACTAGTATCTTGGCTAAGGTAAGCATCCTGGTTGAGTGAGTAGAAACAGTGAGATGGTGCCACACAACAGTCTGGGCCTTCACAAGGTTCGTTAGCTTTACACACCTGTTGTTTCACAATTCTAGGACCTTCAGACTGGATCCATACCTTGTTATCCAAGTAATCACAGATATCTTCAATCTCAAATTGTCCGGTCTTGGCACAATTCTCATCACATGTGTTCTTGGCATTCTAAAATAAGAAAAAAAATGATAAAAATAGCCATCATCGCAAAAACTTATTTTTTCGCATGAGTTAAGGTGTTACTCACTAAATGACATGGAGAAGAAAAAATTATAGGAGTACAGCAAAAAACAGTCCCTACCGGCTGTAAGCTTACAAAAAGACAACCTCCTGTCTTACGGATTATCTCTCTCTGCTGGAATCAGACAAAGATATCTCCTTCCATGCACATCTACATATAAAGGGAAGTTGTCCTTACACAATATATAGAAAGACATGGACAGGTCATTTCTATATACCACACATAACAAAACAAAATTTGGAGTATATAAAAATGACCTTGTCTTTCAATCTGTCTAGGATTTTTCTTGCAGAAAGAAGTGCTTGCCATGTGTATATGTAACAAGAGGCTCCCAGGAGCCAGAATCACTCACCTAATTGAATTTTGCCTTTCAAAGGCAATAAATTTAACAAGTTGTCCAACAATTTTGACCCAAGAAGTCTTTGGTAGGATTTATCATAAGGATCATTTCAACAATTGATCTATCATAGTTTTCAAGATATTGACTGAAAACTGTTAAAAAAAGTCATTTTTCCCCTTTCAAGGGCAATAACTATTACAAGGAGTCATCTGACAACTTTTATCTCTAAAGACTTTTGTAGTCTTAATAATAAGGATCATTTCAGCTGCTGAAAGAATTTGGCTAAACCTAACAGTTTTGGAGATATATGAGAAAATCTACTGTCTGACCCATATGTTCTATTCTTAGTAATGGCTGCCAAGTTTTTTTGAAGGATCAAAAATCCCAATTCTATGCAGGATACCCCAAGGAACATGCATACCAAGTTTGGTTCCAATTGATCAAATAATTTTGAAAGAAATAACATCAAAAATAGCAAAAATCGTTGAAAAAGGGCAATAACTCCAACATGGCTAAACGGATTAAAACCAAAATTTGACCACAGATAGATCTCATCATGCTGTCAGCATTAAGCTAAACCAAACGGTTTTGGAGACATGTGAAAAACTAATGTCTGACCTCTATGTTCTATTTTTAGTAACAGCCGCCATGTTTTTCAATGAATCAAAAATCCCCACATCAGTTCTATGCAGGATACCCAAGGAACATTCATACCAAGTTTGGTTCTAATCAGACAAGTAGTTTCAGGGGAGAAGAGTTTTGTATAATGGTTAACGACGGCGATGGCAACAGAGGACGACGACGGATGCCAAGTCATGGCAATAGCTAACATGGCCTTTGGCTAGGTGAGCTAAAAGTTAAAAAAAAAAGGAAAATCCTACTGCCAACACCTTCTCTCAAGGTAAGAGGAAATACTAGCAAATAAATTCAGTTGGTCATCTTCAAAGTTATTTTCTGTTGTTAATAATCATAAACTCTATATTATTATCTATAATAATTTATATGTTGGGATGTTAAAATAAAAACTTCAAAGTTACTTTTAGATTTTCAGTGGAAAATGTAGTACAAGTAAGATATTTGGATAAACTTGTACCATCCAAACTGTGACTTATTTAAAATTTGTCAAACCTTGTAAGGACATGTGAATAGAAAACTTGAAAAAATGTGAGCACAACTCACTTCGTGCAACCCCAGCTCCCCTCCCAAAAGACCATATGGGAAACCCATAAGTAGTTTAACGAATTCAGACGTAAATAAACATTGCTCCTAACAGGACTAATACTCCCTGTAACCTGTTGAACACTGTACACTTGGGGACCAATGTGGACATATGATTTATATTGGACACAGTTTTTAAGGTGAATAACTCCACACTTTTGACACACACATCCATTTCTTAAACACCCAACTCCATACAGCAATTAGTATTATTTTTTTGTCACCAACATAAATGTAATAACATAATATGACTAATTCCAGACACTATGCACATCTTCTCACGGTAATCTAACTCTACATTGAGCTTTATAACAAGCCTGTAAGTCCTCAAGGAGGAGTTGTGGACAACACATCAGAGTTTTTCAGAAAAATGCTTGAGTTCCAACAGCCATCATTCCTACAATTTTTGTCTAGACATAAATTTCTGACAATTTGCACATTCAATTATGGCAATCTAACACCCCATTAAGTTTCATAACAATCATGCAAGTCCTTGAGGACAACGGATCAGACCAAGTTTTGCTGAAAAATTCCTTTGTTCCAACAGCCATTATTTCCACAATTTTTGTACAAAAACAAATTCCTGACAGTATGTAAGTAGCAATGTGGTTATATTACATTCTACCATTTCATAACAATGTTCCAAGCTGCTTAGAAAATAGTTCCGACAGACAGACGTACAGACAGACAGGTCGAAACCTACATATCCCCCAAAATTTGTGGGGTATAAAAACAAATCAAAGTGAGGTTAGCACTGGAGGTTTTAGATTCTCATGAAAAATTTAGCATGAACACAATTTTAAAGATTGCATGATATAAATCAAAACTGGGATTATACTTTTGCATTTCTCTAATTTAGAATTGTTTTTTCCTTATATGTAAAAATTGAAAGTCATTCAATACTACTGATTTCTGAAGTATAAACCGGAATAGTTAAATAGTATCAACTTCAATTTCACCATTTTTCCAAATTTTTGAACTTGCCCAAAAGTTAATTTGCATTATTTACATTAAAAAAATATATTAGCAGTTTATTTGTCCTGCAGTGTAATTGTACTCAAACGAAACCAATTTCAGCATAATAAAATAATTTCCTTGATGAACATAAGATTTTGATATTTTAAGACTAGACACTTTTGATAATTTGAATGTTCCAGCCAACTTCACTTGGTTAAAATCACTGCTCTTCACTTCATGTTTATTAATGGTAAAACATTTATGATAGGATTGAGATTTTGACTGATGTGTTAATTTGAAACATGCTGAACATATTTAATGCTTCTGGAGATGCAAACAAGCATCTTGAAATAAAGAATTTGTGAATGAGTCATCACTCTATTCAGGGGTTTCAGAGGAGACCCTGGGTCAACCAATGACAAAATCCATGTTTAGCATCTGGAAACCCCAAAAGTCATTCAGATAGAAAAACAAAATAGAAAGTGTACAATGACAACATATAATAAAGAATGTATGAAAGTTTCATCAAATTGCATTCAGTGGTTTCAGAAGAGTTGCGGGTTAGAAATGGTCCCCCCTGTGGTTTACCCATGACAAAGTCCATGACATGAAATATCAGTTTGATGGAAAAAAAAAACAAATAAAAGGTGCACAATGGAATCATGTGATAAAGAATGTGTTAAAGTTTCATCAAATTCTATTCTGGGGTTTTGGGGGAGTTGTGGTTTAGAACTCGGGACAGACAAAGGGATAGACAGCATTATAACTATATACCTCCCACTTTTCAAGCAGGGGGTATAACAATAATAATCCTAAATTGAGGTTAACACAGGTAATTGGGATAATATCCTTGTTTTTAGTAAAGAGTGTAAACATACTCTCTTCCACTTCCTACAAAGCCAAGTTTCTGTACTGCTGTTTTCCAACTGGTCAGGCAGTTTAATTGGCTTTGACAAGCTTGATGGCTTTGGTTTAGCCTCAGGTTGTAGCCAGGTACTACACGACATCACTTTCAAGTCAGGAGCAGAATGGGAGGTAGGCATTCTTTGACATCTTCCCAAGCCTAAAAATATTTGTTACTACATCGCACAATGTACAACATTGGTATTCACATCCAAAGAAAATAAATATTATATTCGACTGAAAATCCAAATAGTATGTTAAAAGTTTGAAAATTTCGAAAGTCATCACTATATACTGAAAAATTCAGAAATAATTGTGTTGTTTTTATTATTGCGAAAAATAAGACTAACATAAATTGCAATACCCGTAAATTAAACTCACTCTAGAGAAGTTTAATCATTTTTTGAAACTAGCAACAATTTAAATCACATTTTCAACTTGAATGATAAAATCACAATGACAAATGTATGCAATAATATATGAATTGACAGTACTCGTATGAAGAAAAACTTTGCAAAGAAGTTTTTGTTTAATTTTAAACTTCAAATTAGTGTAAGTTCAATTTAAATCATTTATCAACATATTGTAAATGTACTATGTGACGGAAAGAACACCCAGAAAAATAGTACCTACAAAATAGATTTTTAACATTATCTAAAGCTAACTATTTTTGAAACCGTGAAAATAGATACCTGCTAATATGTTCAGTTGACATAAACTGCAAAAATTAATATGTTTAAATCAACAGTACAAGATACCTAGAAAATCTTTCTTTGAAATGACTTCAAAATCTTCTTCATCATCTACTGGGTTTTGTTTGATGTCTCTAAGCCACCTTTGAATGCTTGCATCTGTATCCATCTTTGTCATCTGCCATGATCCAGATGATTCAGTAGACATTGGTGACACTGAATCAACAGACACATCCTTAGGTTCTGATAGCCAATCTCGGTTAGAAGTACTGAGGACTGGGAAAGAAAACCTTGGTTTGGTACTGACTGAGGAGGATGTAGTACTACAGTAAGCTAACCAGTCCTTGGACTCTGTAGACAGGTTGGGAACAGCAAATGTCACCTTAAATCAGATAAACAGACCAAATAACATACCATGAATTAAAGGAGAATGGCTGAAGAATATCTTCTACTCAAGTCTGTAACAAATTAATAGTTCATATTTTATTCATAAATTATAATGAATATGATTGGATAGGAAGCTAGGCTAATATACATCCTCTCCATGTAACAAATTGATATCAGGAAGGAATCTAAATATAAACTTAAGAACTTCTAAAGGTATAAATTTTATGCAAGTAAGAACAAAAATCTATCTATAATACCATTTTGTACACAAGATTTTTCTTGATTTCATATATATTTAATAAAAGGGTATTCACCTTTGGGTTATATGGTGACTTAGCAACTCTCTCAACAGTTTTACAGATAGTGCTTACCCTGGTGTCATGTGATGACTTAGCTACTCCCTCAACAGTTTTATAGAAGGTATGGTGGTCAGCATCCCCATAATCCTCAAAGTGAGGTGGTAAACTCCTAGCATGATGACCAGGCTTCACAAAAACAGGATGAGGCCTGTTTGAGGATTCAACTCTACCATGTGATATAATACTTTCTCGAAGCTTTGTAGCATCACACTTAAATACAATCCATGGATTTTCATCTGGTTTGAAGTCAGCAGGGTCCCTAGACATTAGAAGAAAAATTATATATATCTTCATGAATAAACTTGCACCTTTTATTCACACCTGTGATTTTGGCCCAAAAATATCATTGAATTTTCACAAAATGTATTCAATACATTAGTTCAGTTCTATGTTGATATTTAATTCTGAGATTTTGCCCTCACAAAAATTGTTGACCAGCAGACAGATGTGCAGACAAAGTGATGTTGTGTCCTAATATTGATTTTAGCTTATGGACTTGTGTTTATCTAAAATATATATTTTCAGATACTTATCTACTTAATGTATAAAAAGTTACCAATAAAAATGACCACATGCACTTACATTTCACAACATAAATTTTCAGTTGTTCCACTCTGGGCCACACCAAGCATTTTATTCAACTTAGCTTGTTGTAGATGTAAAACTTCATCTTTCATGTTCTGAATCAGTTCTACTTGGTTTAGGAGCCATACTTCCCTGTTTCTGAGAGCCTCTAACTGACGACTTATACCAGTGTGTATCTCAGATTTGACCTAAATATGTAACAGGATGTTAAATAACAATGATCTTATGTTTTTATTGTGTCAAACAGTTTAATTGTTTGTTTACTTGTTGTGGTTTAACGTCCGAGCAGCAATATTTCAGCTGTATTCAGACGATGAACATGAAATGGATGATAAAATGAACATGAAATGATGATGAAAAAAAAAGGATGGGACACAAGAATAATAGGGTTGACAAATTTTGATTGCCACTAAAAAAGGGGGGATGGGTAAGGTAGGGCAATTTTGCCTCCTGTGGCGGAACGCAATGGTTCCTATTCCTATCGAATACCACAGCAGGGTTCTTTAACGTGCGAGGAACGTGATATCTTTCCCAACACGGTATACCACTATGGTTTGCGGTCAGGTTTTTCGTATTATAGCCTGACAACCCCAGCATGTAACATGCCAAGGGTACCCAATTCCACCACCTGGGGCACACATCCCTTTTGCTTTGTGGGCAGAGCGCCTAGCCACTTGGCTAGGTTTCTGAGCACTATTTAGTCGCCTTTTACGACAAGCTAAGCGCTGCTGCAGGCCTATTCTTTTAACACCCGGACCTGCATGGGGCTCAAACAATTTAATGATTGCTACATGTACTTCTTATTGTAATTATCATTTTATGGCTAATCATAGGTTTACACTGTTGTAAACTTGTAACAATACAATACAGTAAAATCATGGTATGTACGCAGGTATTATTTTGCTGGGAGTTGAAAGTAATGGATTATGGGTTTCTAGTGATGAAAGCGGACCCTTAAGAACTCAGAATTTTACATGATTAAATATCGAATTTCTAAAAAAACAATATTGAACAATGTTCTGCTACATTGTTTAAGAAAATAAAGTTTGATATAATTAATTCATTCATTCATACCAGGAAATTCAATATTTAAAATTACACTACACAAGTAGATTCAAAACAAACAAAAGTAAGTGTTTTTTTACAACTAACATTGAAATATCAAGATGCTAAATAACTAAGATCAAGTTACAAAATGTACAATGAACATGTATCTAAATACATCTCTGACCTGAGTAGCATTTTTCTGTAACTGTAATTTAATTCTATTGACATCAACCAAAGCTTCCTCTATGCTTTCTATATACTGGCTTCTATCCATTGTGATTACCTAAACAATATAAGTATATACTTCTTCATTGTACAGTTTGTACACATACATGTATTATACGGTATATGACTTGAAGGCTGTTAATACTGTAAGATATAGATAATTCCAAAACCGTTCGGTTCCTAATTTCAAAACCAACCTTCCTTTTGAGGTTTGGAACCTTGCTGCAAAATATTATGGAGATCAACCAACTACATGCAATATTCAAAGAAAAACTAGTTATCTACAGATGACATCAGAGACGAGGACATGGCCATGCTATTATTTTTTAACTAAATTTTTATGGTCATATAGAAAAACAAAACTATTTTATCAATATATGAAAGAAAAATCAGCTGAATAGTACTATGTACTTCAATAATAAAATACTTTATAAATGAATTCTACTAGTTAGATATTTGTTGCACTTCGTGTCCTACAATTTTTTTCTATGAATTCTGTAAATTATTTTTTGTAATTTATGGCACAAATTAATTTTTTATTTTGGAGAAAAACATATTTTAAACAGGATATACATATTAAACATAATATATATTGTTTAAATTTAAACATAAAAAGTCTACAAAATAAAAGTTTGATTACAACTTAAAAACATTCATGCACAAACATAGTAGAAGATTTCCGCTATATAGCTGTGCCAAATTTGTAACATAGGAATTAACTAAAATCAGAACTGGTATTTTCTATCTTGGAATAAAATTCAAAATGTGAAAGCATTAAACTGCATTTTTTTTTTCATTTCACATATGCATGTAACAAAATATAGTAATTGTCAATGGTACACTTTATGACATTGTTGCTTTGATTTTTACATATTCATCTACAAAAATAAATGAAATAGTTTGTGTGTCTTACATACCAGTGAGGATTAAGTTGGACAAAATTTTTTGTTAAAAAGAGTTTTCGTCTATAATTATTTAAATAAGATGCCTTTAAAATATGTCTTATATTCAAGGTTCACAAATATACTTACACGGGTTCTGGCTAAAATAAATGTTAATATTTTCGATTGAACTCATGTTTTCTAACCAAGATATACATTTTATATCTTTTGATATTTTCAAGTAAGTTTTTTGCCCTGTGCTGGTTTTTATTGCATGATTTATTGCTTTGTAATATAAAGTTCAAGATCATATTCAAAATAAAAAAAGATTGATAAATGGCGCATGTTTTATGGGGATTTTTTGCTGCCTTTATTTAATTTCGATTTGGGATGTTTATCCACTGTTTCTATTGCAGCTTGACATTTTGTTACTTGGATAGAAATGAATGATTTCACCCAAATGTCAGTAGTGTTTGACAATGTTGGTCACTATATAGTTATAATGTGTCTTCATGTTGTTATTTTAGTGTTTTTTAAGTGTCATTGTTCAGTTTCTGCGGATTTTATTACTCTTGTGTTGGGGCCTTTCAGAGCTTACTTGAAGGTGTATTTACACTTATTAAAGATCTTATGATGATCTCTGTAAGTATTTACTACAGTGTATTTTTATCAAGGTTATATGATGGTGCATTTTTGTGTTACCATATCAGTTCCTTTTCTATGGCTAAATATGCCTAAAACAGGGATACAAAGGTCACTCTATACAAAGGAAGGTTGTCCAATTCATGTGTAAGAAATTAATCGAGCATTTTTTCCCAACCTGTTAACTATGAGAAAATACCAGGGTGTGTTTTGAATACGCATTGGTGAGTAGAACATTTACTACAAAACGAATAAAACAAAATACCAGGTCCACGATTTCCATTTACCAAACCATTTCATACACCTCCACGTGAATGTCAAACACGTTGGTGTAAACTATTATTTCATAATCTAAATAAAGATCGGGGAAATCAAGGATAATTTATGACAAAGTCGCCATTGGTCGAGTTTAGGCTATCACGTTCGTATGAAATTGAAATAAATCAAGACATTGAGCCATCCAAAAAGAAACCAGAAAATGTATAAATCATACAATTTATATGTTCTTGGGCAATGGATTGTTTTAAGTTGTGTTAATTGAATATAAATATCCTTACCTTACCAGCTGTCTGACAGCTGCCAATCAGAAGTCTTTGCCCCTTACAGTGCCTCTCTACTGGAACCAGTGTCAAATTTGTTACATCTCGAGCGAAGGTGAAAATAAATCAAAACGAAACCAGTCTTTACCGGAAGTTGAGTGCAATATTTAGGAAGTTTACATTGGATACAAATAGAATGCCGAAATGGGCCAAGAAGTGAGCTATATTTCACTCTCAGAATCACAGCCTATCGCAAAGAAAACACACTCGAAAAAGAAAAATTGGATTACTTTACATGCGGTGTCGACTGAGCGTATGACAATTGTGTAATTCCGCAAAGCGTTGACATAGAATCTAGTTGTTGACTTAATTCTTGAAGTTCTTCCTTACCACTTCATTTGTATTCAAGCACTTAGTTTTCTTTATTAACAGTCACCAACAGTAACAAATGGGTCAATACGCAAGCCAATTTGTTGTCCCAGAAAAGGATGCAGTAACCAAGCACACCAATCCTAAAAAACCTAATTGGATAACCGTGCATGCAGTTGCCACTGAATGTAGGATTTACAATATAATTTCACTGGATATTTTTATCATAGACTCCCAGACCCTTGTTTGATAATTAAAACTTTTTTGTATTGTTTCTAATTTTTGTTTGCGTTTTCTTTTCCACATGATCCCAAAAGGCATTATTTTTTCATCATGCAAGTACCATTTTTTAGGGTGCACATTAGGTTGACATTTTTACATAGATTCAGGAAAAAGGTTTCTACCTGAACCAAGAGCAAATTACAGTTACTTTCAAGTAGAAAAAATAGGATTTTTTTCAACTGTACTTACATATATACATGTTGTATATTAAAAAAAAACAGTTTGGTTTTGTTTTCTGAAATAATAAATTATTTCAAACTGAAATCATTCATCTCTTCAATTCTCTAAATTATCAGTAAATGAAAAACTGTGTAATTTTTTTTTTTTAATTACCATTTTAAAAGATTATTTTCATTATCAAACATTTGTATAGTGATGCTCCAATTCTGGAATTTTCAATGGTTGTAAACAAGTACACCAACTGATAATTTAATACCATTTGACCTCATGAGAAGTAGACACATTTATTGTCTACTTTAACTTGAAATGTTAGCTTGGAAATTAAAAAGGGTTATTATAATTTTCCAAAAAGTATGAAAATATATCAAGCACTGGTCAGGTGAGTCTAATATCAAATGTTTATATACACAACACAAAGCCAATCTGCCTAATATTAATTTCTTAGTAATAACTTTTTGAGCAAATATCTTACCATTCTTACATTACTTCTCCTGGTAACAATTGAATAGGTTTCATATTGTCTAAATTGGACCCTTTCAAGGTTTTGAACTATGTTTAGTCAGCATTAAATCAGAATACTTTCATTTTGCAGACATTTAATATCATAACCATCTCATGATACTTTCATAGGTGATCACGTTTGGGATAGGGTTGTTGACATGAACTAATTCATTGTTTTTCAAAACTTAACAATTCTTTTTCGTCATATTCTTGATCCAAAACACGTCTGTTTCCTGCACTCAAATTAAACACTGCTGTGGAATTGTTATGTTTAAAAATGTCTGCATAACTGAGATGGTTAAAAAAAGTAAAGTAAAAAACTTCTGCATTAGACTGACTTCATGTCGTGCAAATCAAAATCCAAATAAAATGTCTTTTGAATAATTGTGCACACTGTAATTCCAAGTGTCTCCTAATTATTTGTGTTTGCATTCTTTCTTCTGTAACACTTATTATGTGTTTGTTTACCTTCTGGAAGCAGTTAAGTGTCAATCCCTGTAAGAATCACAATTTTCCATATCGTGCTGCACCATTGAATTACAATTTCATTGAAATGCACTGAAAATGAACATTCCAAGGGCAGATAACTCTGTCAAAAACCTCAATTTTTTAAGATTCTAAGTTGAACAATTGTTCAGGAAAGCCAATGATGGCCTTTTCAAATAGAAAAAGTATCCTTGAGTGATATTACATCGTCAGATTGGTGGGTTTTTGACATGCATGTTTCTGATTTTTTTCCATTTTGCCTGATGATTACATATACAGTGATATGCTGACATAGTCTCAAGTGTCTGTTAAATCATGATTTTCAAATTTGTTACTATGTACTTGATGAATTTACACTTCACTATTACAATTGCTCTTGTTTGTTCTTAAAAACTTCTATCTTACTTATAATTTCAATGAGTATATTTGTGTGTACAACAATTATTCTAATAGTTCTTGTAATATCATTAGTGAGTATAGCTGAGGTTGAAAGGCTTTGGTTCAGATTCCAGCAGCTTGGATGTGATGAGAATGGAGAAATACTTGAGGATGATTTGCAGTCACTGTCAATTCAAGATGATGCCTTTTCTAGAAATGTAGGTTGTGTTATCTTTTGTTTTGATAATATTTGGTCTGCATTAAATTGCATTTGATATAACACAAAAAATAATACATGGCAGATTTAGATGAAAAAAACATGAAGAAACACTGTTAAAAACTTTAAAGCTTTATAAATTAGTTCAGACACTATGTCCTTGATACAAGCAAGTATAAAAAGCATTCAGCTTTTTTATGGTCAAATAAAATGTCCCTTTTTGTTAGTGGAAATTCAACAACAACTTTTAGACATGAGTCTTCTACATCTGTGTAATCAGATGTAGTGCTGACTAGATGGTTCAAAGAAAGTAGGACATTACTAAGGACTGGATTTAACAATGGATGATATACCTAGGTGTAGATAATCAAATGCTTGGTTAATCTGATATACTTTTACATGCATGCATTTATAAATTCAATTAAATATAAATTATTAACCATTCAAGTATGAACAATCATAAATCTTTGAATAATTTCAAATTGTTCAGGTTTTTTTCATGGAGCAATCTCTATTCAGATATTGAAAAAGTTTGTGCAGAATAAAAAGATAACGTTTGAGAATTTTATCCGTGGTTTAAAATGGAGTGAAACAGGAACATCTGAAGAAAAACTTAGAGGTAAGAAACAAGCTACAATGATCATAGAACATAGGGTTGAACAGGTTACATGATCATATTACAGAGATGAAAAAGGTTACACTTAGCATATAACAGAGGTCATAACAGACTTGAAGGAAATCTTATGAATTATGTTTACCACAAAAAATAAAAAGATTTAAAATTAATGTTTGACATACAAATGCATTACCTTCATTTCACAAGCTATTAATTCTTATTGGTTATCTTACAATGTAATAAAAGCTGATGTTAGCTATATAAAGAATATTAGCATTGATACTTTATAATATATAAATGAAACTTTGATTTATGTAACTATCATGGTATGTTACTATTCCAGGGAGTAAATAATGATCCAATCTGTGAAAAGTTTAGTCTTGAAGGAAACAAAAATCAGTTATTTTTTTTTATTTCTCATGGCAGGCTTATTTCAGTTACTGTACAATGGACAACCTATACCTAAAGCAATTTTCACCAAAATATTAGAGAGAGTTTATGCCAATCCAAGAGACAAACCTGTAAGATGAATATTCAAATATAACACATTCCAATTGTATATTCATGTACTATAATTCAGGTCTTAGATATATATATATAAGATATATTACATATTTAACCTTAACTGTCATTATGACCTATGTTACTTTTCTCCAGTGGAATGTGAAAGTTCATATATTTATCAGTTGTAGTGTCTTAACCCTTGTCGTGCTACACCCGGACCTGTTTGGGATTGGACCATGTTCTGCTTTATCGGTTCTGGCAGTGTAAATCTGAGTTTAGGAAAGCACAATCTGTGTCCATCTGCAAGCAGCGTGACTTTGCTTTAAAATGAGGCTATCTAATACATTTTGTATAGAGTTTGTTAATAAATAAGGACTTGAAAGCTAAAAGAAAAGGTCAGGAGTTTCCGCTGTTGAAAAAAAATTAGATTTTTTTTTTGGGGGGGGGCTGGGGGGGGTAGGGTTCATTTCTGGGACCCTCGCCAGAGCAGAATTAATCTGTAGTACTCTATTTTGCCTGCAAACTAAATAAGAATGATTTCTATCACTACCATTTCGATGACAACCCTTTGTATCGATTACTTCCGTTTTATTAACAAGCAGAGGCCAAATATTGGAAAAAATCCTCATTTTTTCACACGAATGATCCTTCAGGGGGCTCCTGACCCCCACTCGTGACTGTAACACATTTTATTTGGCTTCAGTAGCCTTCACGGTCTTCAGGCTGTAGGATGAATGTGCTTTGGTTCCTGATTTGTTCCCCTTGAACCCCACAATAATGACCAAAAATGGACAAAAATGACCATTTTCGAGTGACAGAATCATTTTCACGTGTTGGCACACCCACCATTCCAGCACCTCCTCACTCCATCCACCCCACCCCATGATCACCCATCAGAAATGTGCAGCACGACAAGGGTTAACAAATATCTTTCAAATTGGTAGACAGTGCTTTTCAAACAAATGCAATGTATACTATTGGGGATATTTCGCTGACTAAATAGTTCAATTTAAAGTAGATCATACCTAATATTTCTAGCTGATAGATTTTCCTAGTTTTTTCTAAAAAAATACCTAGTTTGAAAGTGCTTCAAAATTTTAATGAATAAAATATAGGTCACCAAACTTGATTTCAAGATAATTTAGCCTTAATAAGGACATTTTATATGAATTCAGTAGGAAATTTTTCACTATTTCGCAAACTTCTAAAAACTGGTATATTAAATTTCTTATAAACATTTTTCAACATTTCAAAAAAGAAAATTGGGGGTCACTGAACTCTTTTTCTTGTAGTATTAGAAAAACTAAAATTCCCATGACATGTTTTCTGCCAATTATCTCCCCTTGGAAAAGGCTTTTTAGCTCACCTGGCCAAAGGCCAGTTGAGCTATTGCCATCACTTGGCATCTGTCGTCTTTGTTGTTGTCATCTGTTGTCGTCATCAACAATTTTTTTAAAACTCTTTTCCTCTGACACTACTTGAACTAAACTTAGTATGAATGTTTCTTGGAGTATTCTGCATACAACTAGTATTGGGATTTTTGATCTGTCAAAAACCATGGCCATCATTACTAAAAATAGAACATAGGGGTCAGACAGTAGTTTTGTTTTTGCATAAATATCCAAAACTGTTAGTTTTAGCTAAATTCTGACTAGGTAAAAATGTTCTGCATGATGAAATCTATCCGAGTCTAAATTTTCATTTTAATCTGTGTAGCCATGTTGGAGTTATTGCCTTTTTTTTTTTTTTTTAACAATTTTTGCTATTTTGAATGTTATTTCCATCAAACATCTTCTCTGACACTACTTGACCAATTAGAACCAAATTTGGTATGAATGTTTTGTGGGGTATTCTGCAATAGAGCTGACATGGGGATTTTTAATCCTTGGAAAAACATGGCTGCCGTTAATAAAAATAGAACCTAGAGGTCAGACAGTAGTTTTTCACATATCATATCTCCAAAACAGTTACGTTTAGCCAAATTCTTTCAATTGCTGAAATGATCCTTAGGTAGTACAATACAGTTAAGTAATTTCTGAAAATTTTATCTCATTTTGTTGAAATAAAGCTGTTTTGAGGCAGTACGCACAGAAATTTCTTATGCTTTGTTATAAAAAAGTGCATATTTTTGAAATCCTTGGTGTGTAGAGGTTCAAGTCATTTATAAAAAAAAATTTGTGATTATTGTTATAAAATCCAGTAGCCATGGTTACATACTGAAAAAAATATTACTGTTTTAGAACAAAGGGGCGCCTTTCCAAAACTAACAGCCAAATACTATGTTTTATAAAATATCAGGCACTTAGACACTACTACGGGATGAAAGCATGCATAGAGTAAGTTGAAAAAGGGTAAAAATAATAAGACCCTTTTTGATTTATTCTCTCACAATTTTAGTTCCAAAAGTTCATGCAAAATAAGGTATTTTGAAAATCAGCCATCTGATGCTGAGGAGAGAACCTAATATGGCAAGGGACTGAGACGTTCCTGATACCATTCTTCACTTAAATTGCATGTGTTTACCACTACATATATTACATCTGTCTATGTATAAATGATTAACTACATTTAAACAATCCACCAAATTTAAAGTTTTAATTTTAAGTTAAACTTAAGTTTAAGTTTTAATTTGACGGGGTAACTTGGTGTGCGAAACAGTGCGCCTTAATGTAACTGTATAGTGCACCCTTATTATAAGACCTTCAAAAGTCTCCAGGGATAAAAGTTGTCAGTTGACTCCTTGTAAGAGCCCTTGAAAGGTGAAAAATGACAGTTTTACTTTTATTTTTTAGAAGTTTTCAGCCAATATCATGAAAACTATGATTGCTAGAAAGAAACTTTCAATTGCTGAAATGTTCTTATGATAAGTCCTACCAAAGTCTGTTTGAGCCCAAATTGTTGGACAACATCTTGTTAAATTTACTGCCCTTGAAAGGCATAATTAAACCAGGTGAGCAATTCAGACTCCTGAGAGGCTCTTGTTTACAATTAATGTATATAATTTTACCATACAAAATTGTATGTCAAAAATTCTTTTAAGATAATTTAGACATATAATTTTCACATCATTTAAATAGTATAAGTTAATTGAACATGATTTCGCAAGATGACAGAAAAGAGTACTCCATGTAATAGATAGTATCTACTTTATGGTGTAACTATACTTACACCACTTACCCCAGATTAAGTGGGTGTCTTGAATAAGTCACTTAGATCAGATTCAACTTGCTAATGTTTCTCCCACTTATTTTGTCCTGTTCATCTGTACATCTGGCTCACATGTTTGTCTGTACAACTGAGCAGAATTTTATTTTATGAAACCTTTGTATACACCACATGTATAGTTATGAATATCATGGAGATGTTGATTGTGGAAAATAAGCAGCTTATTTTGACAAGCAAAAACAAACCTCATTTAAATTTGTAAATGGTATTCTATAATACCTACAATATAAGATAAATTTTAGTAAAATAAAATTATAAAATGAATTGACATTTATATTTTAAGACTTGAGTCTGTCATATGTCTGATATGTTCTATTTGTCCTTCCTTCTCTTACATTGTCCTATACATACTTTGTGATAAATGTTTGTTTTTGTTACAGAATATTGGAAAAACTTGTGATACAATATATAAGTTGATGGATCCTCAAAACACTGGTAAGGACAATAAAAGTTGTATAAACTCTTTGTATAAATCTATTGAGTGGCTGAGAAAAGGTTATGCTTACATTTTATGTTGACAGATGAACAAACACACAGACTGATAGACTGGTAGACTCCTATATATCCCAAAACTTTGTTCAGGAGTATGATTGTATTGATTGACTTAGTTGAAGTTGAAAGGATCAAGATCATTCTGAAATTATTGAAAAAATATTTAGCTATCTTTTTATTAAAAAACTTAAACCCCCTTCCCTGGAAAAATGTCTATATATTACAAAAAACACACATTAAAAATATGTAACGGTGTATGTATGCATTACATGTGAATAAATTATGAAATAGCATTGAACTCGACCTTAATTTGAATTTTAGGTCAAATACAGGAGGATGGTTTTGTAACAGGCTGCTCCATACTATCTGATGACATGTTAGAGTCTATTCTAGACTTTCAGATTCTTCCTAACTATATGAAAGAAAGACTTCATCAAAACTTACCTGAGGTAAATTAACTTACATGGTAATTTTCCTATTCCAATGCCTCTGTGCTTCTGGTGAATAGTTTGTGTTCCCTTCAAAACAATGTACATTGTATATCTAAAATTTATTGTCTAAATATTTTGATAGTACAACATTGTTACATCTTACTTGTTCTATTTATTCTGTTTATTTTTTATATTTGTTTTTTTTTTAATGTTTGCTAATGTTTACCTCCCTTTATACAACCTTGAATCCTTATCCTTCTAACAAACACTTTGGTCAAAGGAGATTTTTAAAATATAATTAACAAAAAAACTTCATTTATCCCAGTGACAGTTTTCTTCATTTATAATTTACCAACTTGAATGATATTAAAAACAATATTTAAAAAGTTTGTGTGGATAAACTGAAAAAAAATTCCCCTCGACTACAGTTAATTGCCTATAAAATGCAGCACATTCCAGGTGAAAAAGGTACTTACCCTCATACTTACTGAAAGTCTAAGGTATATAATTGTAAAACAAATTCTTTGTGTGTTCACTGGTTTGGCTCTGCTCCACTTGTGCAAAAGACAAAATTTCTTAACACTCCTGTAAGAAATTCTAGATGTTTTACTGCAATTTGTGTAAGAAACTTGATCTCTGACAGTCATTTGAATTGAGTATGTCTTATGTTAGTGATGTAACTCTTCTTAGTTCCCTAATTCCATGTCATTAATAGTTTAGCAGTCAGAATGGTAGCATGCCTAGAACCCCCGCAGGGGACATACCATCAGATGAGGTCTTGGATGATATTGCTGCGAAGATATACAAGAAAGATATAGACAGATTAGCTAACAAGCTGGGACTAGTCAAGGATGATATTGATGAAATTAGAGATATTTACAATGATAGACAGGAACAGGTATTAAACAACTTAACTGTTCTGCAAATTTAGGGTTTTTTTTGTTTATACATTTATTTGGCTCTTTTTACAGTGGACTAACTATAAGTAAAGTACTGTTCTTGTGAATGGGAACATCATTGTTTTGCTTAATTCCCAACTGGCTACTTAATGATATGCTTATTTGAAAAAATCAAAAATGAATATTTTTATAGTATTTTCGATTGGGTCAGTTGATCTTGTATTTCTAATTGGAATGTTATATATTATCTGATTAGGATATTTACCAAATTAGATTTTAAAGTTTGTATTTTTTTCATTTGTACAGCAACTTCATTTCTTTTTTATTTTACTTCATTTTCATTACTGTTGACATTATAAAATACATGGCTTTTGTAGTTACCATTTTGGCTAAAGAACAAGTAAATAAAAAACATGGAATGGTAATTCTAGTTTTTAAAGAACCCTTAGAAGACAATTTTTGTTGATTTTAACCAAAAGTTTGAAATAGACTGGATATAAAATCTAAATATCTTGTTTCAGCATATCAAAGAACCCTTTAAGTCAAGACTTTGAATGAAATCCCTATTGATATTGGTCAAGAATAAGCAATTTGTACAAAGTTTTTAGATAATGCCCTTTGACCGTTAATTCCAAAATACACCCCCCCCCCAAAAAAAAATACTTCAGGATGTTTGCTGCTCATGTTCAGCTTGTATCATTAATATTTTTTGCCCAGTGACATCACTTTTCTTTTCATAATTTCATTTAGCACACCTTGAAATGTTATGTTGGGAGTTTTTATGAAATCCTTGTTAATTATTTCTTCAAGGTTTTTGATAGATAAAACCTACTAAGACAAAATCTATGCAAAATCAAGAGAAACCCATTTCCCACCAAAATTTCAAATGCTTATATCTCAAAAATGAGCATACTGACTCATCAATTTTTTTATTCTTATATTGTTCTCACATGAAAGATCTTACAAGATTTCACAACCCTTTGAAATCCTTTTGTTTTTAAACAAAGGAGCGAATTTCCTTAATGTATGAAATTTTTTTTGTTATATTTTTCAAGGTACATCATCTTCTTCTGAAGCTATCCTATCTAAATCAAGTGCCAATGGACAATGACAATGTAAATCACCATAATATCATTTTCTCTTTAATTTTGTGTTATATAAATGTTTGCAATTTTATGAAATAAACCCTTCATCCAATACTGTTTAATTTTAAAGGAAGTTTTTCTTTAAGTATTTATAGTTAAAATCTGCAAAATCGCTAATTGGAAGTGAGAGCTACTCCCCATTGAATGGGTTTGGAGGAACTGCACAAAGATTTAGGGATAGAAAGACAGACAGATGGACAAACAGACTATGTGATTCCTATACCCCCTAAACAATGTTCATTTATTTAAATTGTTTTGAATGGTGAATGAATAACTATTGGATAGTTTTCAGGTCTAAGCATTCAATATTAGCATGTTTACAGTGACCATTTTTTTACCCCTGCCACAACATAACACAGAGACTTAGAAATAATTGGTATCCATTCATGTTTTATATATTGTGTTCTTTCATCACACCTTGTACAGATGAGATAAATTACTCAACAGATTTCATATTTTGTTTCTTGTAGCCATGAATCTCTCAGACAAGTTCAAAAGTCAATGGGGACTGGCTTATATCACAAATGATTTGCTTGGAATTTAAAGTTCCTACCATATTTGTTTTAAAAGTACTTTAACACCTACATTTCCAATCAAATTTAGAACACAACTTAATGAAAGTTCCATCCATGCACTTTTAGAGAAGTCCAAAGAGCAACCATGACTGGAATTGGGACAATAATCTCCCCTTGAAATTGAAATTTATTTTTTAAGCCCTCTCACATACCTTAAGTTTACTGCCATGTATCATTTGAAAATCAACAATGACTTGCTAGTTTTATATGACTTACCTCCCTTGAAATTGATATTTCTTTAAAATTTGACCTACATTATCAAGGCATATCATTTGAAAATCAACAATGACTTGCTAGTTTTATATGACTTACCTCCCTTGAAATTGATATTTCTTTAAAATTTGACCTACATTATCAAAAAGATTTGATATAAAAAGTTAAACATATGTTGAAATAATAAATCTATATGGGAAGTTTGAGCAGGCAAGACAGAACTATTTTTTTTGTTTGAAATGATGACCTTTGCTTTGTGATACTGTAGATATGGAAATCCTATTGATACTTTGAATTGTAGTAAGCAGCTATGTACAAGTATTACAGTGCATGAATGGAAGGAAGGATAGACTGACCACCCTTATCTCTAATCAATTACTTTTTTTCTTAACAATGATTGGGTTCCATCCTTTGGCCATATAATTTTTTATTGTGTAATATCTTATCCACAGTGGCCAAATTTAAAAGGGGAGAGTAGTGATCACCCAAAGTACTCTTACCCCACCACATATTTTGCACCTGTCCCAAGCCAGAAATTTCTGGCCTCTGTATGTTTTGTTTCGTTTTCACTTTCAATTTACTTTTAAGTTGCTGTAGTATATGGGGGCAACTATTTCGCTGTACCTGTAGAAATGTTAATGTTTAACAGTACAACTGCTGTAAATTTACCTTTTAACCATTCAATGCTTTACAATTTGTTCCAGTCCTACCAGCTGCTTCAGAAATGGAAACAGAGAGAAGGCCAGGATGCCACAAGTACAGCATTAGAGAAGGCACTGAGATCTTGTGGAATGGGGGATGCTGCAATGTTATTAGGTCCTTGATATAGAACTTTCATTAATATCATGAACTGATTATATTTAAAATGCCTTTCTTAACTTAGATCTTTTTAAATTGTATGATGTATATTTTTACATCATGTACAAGTCATTATAACAGTGAACCATATGTTTGTGTTTGTTTTTTTTTTCAATGTTTGTTCTGTTTAGACTATGTTATAAATATTTCTCAAGCTTTAAAAGGATAATTTTAACTGTCCATTTCTCCCCAAATTTCTTAAAGGCTAAACTGAAAAAAGCATTTGTAAAGATTCAAAATAATTAAAAATAAGAGAGCCAGTGCCTCAAAAATCAATAAAGGAAAGCATTTTCTTATTTACAAAGATGATACAGGTTGGGACCTTTCAACTTCATTTATAGTCAAAAATTAAAGGGACTATAATTTCTAAGTACCTTTTTGATTTCAATAACAAATAAATTATTGTATACCATGTATAACTTTAATTAGTTAAACTGAATAAGAAATCTCAATATCATTATTGCAACTTTTTATAAACTATCATTGAAAGGATTACCAGTACATCAAACTGGACACTGCATATATGGTCTATCAATAATGATAACTTATATAAACAATGAAACATCACTGAATTATAATTACATGTACATAAAATTAAAGGCAGTGATTCTCAATAAAATTCTCCATGAGTACAGCTTGATATGACTACAAAAGTCCAACCTTAGAAAAAGTCAAACTTGATGCAGTTCTTAATTTGGATTATGTTTGACACAGTACAAGATTCTGACCAGAATGAAAGTGATCAAGGATGTTAAAATTTGCCATTAGACAATAGGCATATGTCATTTACACAAAGTTAAAACAGTTTTTTCTGCCCATTATTTTTCAAAGGTAAGGGTCATAGCCCTTTAAATACATCCAATCCTAACTTTTGCAATATGGATTTTTGTGTCAGAAACATGCTTGTTTTTGGATATTTTAGTCCCTAATTCCAACATGATTACATAAACAAACCCAAAAAATCAATTCCAGTCCGACTTGCATCATATGGTACCTTGTGTGTAAAGCTTCAAGTATACTAATGTTAACTGTAGTGTATTTTTTTCATAAAATTATGTTTCTGGTCCTTAATTCCTTAACAGATGGTGCCATAACCTCCAAATCCGATACAAACCTAACATTTGTGGAATGGAAACCTGTTACTAAAGATCCACAAATGAATGTTGAAAATATTGCACCAAAACCATTTTCTAGAGACAACGATGACAACTCCATTCCATTTATATATTAAGTACATTTCTTTCATTGGAAATTAAAAGAAATATGAGAAAACTGCCAAGGTCATTTGAGAACTTATTTATCCTTTTAATGGTAGTATAAATGCCATGTGACTAGAGATTTGATTTTTAACGAAACATAAAAACAGCACTCAGTAATCAAATGATCTAAAAATTACAATCTTATGACAAAAAAATAGACAATCACATATTTTAAAGGCACTACATACAGAGTAAGTGTCATGGGTATTAATAATGAATACACTGGTATTCTACTGGTAATATGTAAACAAATATAAAAACCCAATTTCTGTTGTTTTCAAGGCAGTACTAAAAATGTGGAACCAATAATTGAAGTTACTAAGTAAACGTTACAATTTATGTTAGGAAAAACTCTACAATTGTAAACCTTCGTCTATTTCATACATATAGAATGGATTTCAATGTTTTTTTTTTCTTCTCACTAATATGCAAGTACAGAAAAAATAAAAAGACTTTTACAACGAAAAAACCCAGTACAATGTTATGTGATGTCAGTCGTATACTTACAGCAAATAATGTGTAATTTGAATTTTAAACAATCATCATTGACAGATCCAGAAATTCAAAAAAGGAGGGCATGCTCCAATGATTTCCTGGTTTGTAAGGTTATTTTTTTAATAAAATCAACCAAACTTTTCAAGCATAAAAGGAGCAAACCCCTCTCCCTCTGGAGTCTGGACTCATCTATGGTCATTATTATCATTTCAATATACATATCTAATATTGTAAATACCCTCTTTAGAATAAACCATGAAAACCTGAAATATTTGAAATGTAAATTGATGTGACATACAAATATTTGTTACCCTCAGTTTAAAAAATTGCAGTTAAGAGAAAAATATATCAAATGAACACAACACACAATAATATCATACTTAAAGCTAAGATCACAGAATATACACTCATGTTACATGGTAGAAATCACATATGCTGATTATACAACCACATCAGTTCTTACATGAAAGTTACATGTGTTGTCGTGTTAGGCATATTCCCACTCACCCAGGAAGTTGATATGGTAAAGCAACTAAAATCTCTTACAATGTATGCCCTATCAATATGAAACTACACAACAAATTTGAAAACAATCCATCCATTGGGAGCTAAGATTTTTGTAATGAAAATTTTCCCTATCAATCCATTAGTGAAAATGGCAAGGTCCCTAAATTTGAAATCAATCCATATATCAAGAGCTGAGATAACTGTGTCAAAATTCGGACAGATGGACAAGTTAATTCCAATATACCACTGTCTCTTTGAGTGGGGATATATTAAAACAATTAGGAAGTGGTAATACCAAAGTTTAGGAAATATTTTCATTCTTAATTTGTACATTTGTCTTGTCTAAATTTAAAGAGAAAGTAGAAAGAAAAGTCAAATAATTATGACAGAAATCCTTAATTGTGTTGTAAGGTGGTTATTTATTATTTGTTGTTAAAAAGGTTTAATGTATTTTTTTTCTTTTTTACATTCTACAAATCCAGAAATACTTTTTCTGTCCTTTTCTAACTTTAACTCCTGCTAAGGAAAAAGTAAAAATGTTAATTATGGTGATCCTTTCAAAAACTCTAGCCTTCTAAATACAAATACAAAAAACAACTTTACCCAATGTACTAATGATAATGTATTATATGGGATAAAATATTACTGAACAATTTGTGTAGTGAATTGAGTAGAAAAAGAATTTGTATTGTGTATTTTTTTTTTATTTTCTCCATTTTCTCCATTACTTTCTATACAAATCCATCTTCAAAAAATATATTTGAAGCAATATTCAGCCTTTAATGCTTTCATTAAAAGATATTTGCAAAATGTTAGTCGAAAAATGCCAAATATGTTACTTTCTCACTAGAACATGTGTTAAATTATAAACACTCACAAAATATATTCAACCAAAAAGTTGCCAATAAATAAGCAAATAGAATTCCCATAATTCTTTGATGGTTAAAATTTCACAGAAGTCAAATAACATATCTACTATTTGTAGACTAGACATCAAAAAGCATTTGTGTCGAAACAGAAAAAAAATTCGCTTTATATTACAATTAAATGTGTTCACCAAAATAACTCTTAGTACATAAAATTCTTTATATAATGATGCAGTACAAAACCTATAATTCACATGCCAAGGGTTATTTTGTATAAACAATTAAAACACATCTATTATCTTGCACAATCCACTGAATTGCTTATCTTAAATGCAAATTAAAAAAATGACCAATGAGAAAACCCGCTGAGGATTCTAAGGGGAAGAATATTTGAGCAGTATTATAAAAGAGACAGTCTAATAATACTCATTACGATTGTTAATTGACTAATCAAAAGCAAATGCAAAAAAACACTATTGAAAAGCAGTATACTCTCTAAATAATTTAGGTCTTTGTCAAGCCTGGCACTACTTATATGTATGGTATAAAGTCCTCATTATATGCCCTTCCCTTTATACAGACTAGACTTCCAAATCATTTGGAGATGTAAACTGGCAGTATCAAAGTTTGAACAAACAGTGAAATCAAGGTATGTACCTACTGCAATAATTACAATGCAGATGTTTCTAATAACAAAAAAAAAACACAACACAATTACATATAGCATTGCACTCATACAATGAAGATTTATAAAAATGAAATGATTATTATGCTATTTGATTAAACACTGCAGAAATCGTCATAAGATTATCACACTGCAGATCTTAGATAGTAGAGTATCAGATGTAAACATAGGTAAAGCATCAACATATATTTGGTTTGAAGACTTTGGTTCAAATTAAAAAAGATTTATATATGATTTTTACTTTTCAAATTATCTGATCCTAACACTATTATCTTTCTATGTTAATACTGTATTAAATCATACAGCTACAATGTAACTTAAAAAACACTTCTTTTTTATGTTTTCCTGGTTCATTTTTCTATAAAAACATGAATAATAAATCAACTTGTACATATCTACATCTCCAGCAGTGCCTTTCTAGCATTAAAATCAAACAGAAATTTTATTAGCATAGATGGTTGAAATACACAATTTTGAAAAAAAAAATTCAAGCATAGGTATAACATTACAAACAAGAAGTTTGAAAGAATCGAAAAACAGTATATAAATCAGAGAGCTGCTTGAAAAAAATCTCTTTGCCCTCTAAATACAGGAAACTGCAAGTTGATTTACAACAAAGTATAACAGCTAACAATGGAATGAAAAAAAGTTAACAAAATTGAGCTTTATCTAATACTAAATGGATACAGTATAAAAGAAATATATAAAGGGATTTACAAAGGGGAACAATACGGTTCTAGTATAAAAATATACATGATTATTTGTAGGATTCTTACATGCATTATGCCTGAAAATCTTAACTTAAAAGATTATGTGACATCAATGTCTCTTTTGTGCAAAATAAAATATTTTCAAAGTTAAAATAATCCTCATTTTTATTTAAATGCTTTCTAGTTTCCTAAATGCTTCAAAATAATAATAAAAAATCAGTGTGACAGCATGTGGGCCAAGCTAAAAAGAAAACCACTCATATAAACCAAATATATGTAAGCAACCAAGTTTAATTTTTTTTTTTAAATTTGAATTTTTAGGAGGGCATAAAGTTGATTCTAAACTATATTCAAATAAGTTCACAGTGGTACTGACAATACAGTTACAAGAACTTTTTAATGAATAATTTGTTTTATCTCATACAAAAAGTTTCAAGTGATGAAATGATTACCATCATTAAAGCATCTAAGTAAAGTCTTGAAAAATTAAAAAAACTGACAACAAATAAAACATTTTGGCAGCAATGATACTTAATTTCATCACATTAGTAAAATTATGAATTAAAATGTTTGTAATGTACTGGTTACAATTGTGTCTGTGTAAGTTTGTAGTAACTGCTAGGTCAACATCATCAAGCCATGCCCATAAACTGAAGATAGATGTGTCAGAAAACTTCATGACAGATATCCTTAGTGTCAGCTATTTCGTGGCAGATATCCTGTCTCCCGAATTCGACGCTGAAAAATTAAACAGTGATATATTATACAAACCAATGTTTTTAAATTAAGACTGTCTGAAATAAGTCCGACAGAAATATCACTTTTGACATTGCCATCTATTTCTCCAATTAAGGCATTCAAATAACCATATTTACAGCACCAGATTAAGTGAGTTAAAATACTGTTATTTAACTATTAAGATTGGAGAAAACTGACAATCAATGAGTTTCTGAAATTTCTAACAAAAAAATTACAATTACTAATGCTCAAATTCTTTAAACTTTCATACATTATGTCATAATACAAAACAATATTCAGTTTAAAGGAAACTAGACAAATAATAAAGGCTGTATACAGATGACAAGCATTAACCCACGATTTTGATCTAAGTCCCCTTCCCAGAAAAAGTGTTTCCTTCAATAGACTTATATGAAAATCAATCAATTTAAACTTTATGGTTCCTATGGCCAAATAAAACTTCTGCTTCCTGTTAAATGGCCAATTCATGCCTGGACCCCATGATTGGGAATATTCCTGACATAGAAAAAAAAAACAAGATCAACACGAACTTTTTCCAGATTTTTGTCAACTTCTGGTTTAAACAACCTGCTGTTTGCAAAGTCATGGCATGATGGCTGCTCATATGTCTATCTACCTATCCATATATTTTTTGGCAGGAAAAAGGAAAGAGAGTATAATTTTATTTCACCTAACACTTATTTTGGGTTTGAAGAATACCAGGCAAAAAATTATCCTAATGACATTCATAAATCCATGATATTTACCAAAGTGTACTTCCAAGAAAAATGGTTTCCATGAAAGACAATCCCAACAAGTTTTATTGGTACCAACACTTTCCCCCAGTTTGAATGAAAGTTGACAAGACATGAAGGCTATTTCAAAGAAACAATCTAACGATGGCAGACAGATTAATGGACAGACTAGCTACTGTAAAAGCAAACCATACTCATCAATTTCTGTGGGATGCCGTATGATTATTTACAATACTTCTTCTAGATAGGGGTTTGCATCTGTTAATACATGTACACTGAAATTTTTGTTAGACAAACGGTATTCTAAGAATTGATT
Source organism: Perna viridis (assembly GCA_037379345.1). NCBI lineage: Eukaryota > Metazoa > Mollusca > Bivalvia > Mytilida > Mytilidae > Perna > Perna viridis. Next base: position 22,380,666 of record CM074514.1, on the reverse strand, counting down.
GTGACAAACTCCAATTTTAATTTGAAATAAAAAATTGAAAAATTATATAGAATAATATTTGGAAAAATAATAAGGACTAAGCATCAGGGATGTTAGGGAAGTCTGTAGATGCCCTGAAATATAAAAAGTCTAAAAACATTGTTGGAACTGACATATAACAGAAATGAAGTATGCAGTTAGAACGTGATTGTTTGAACTTTTGAAGCAGATCCACTGCACATTATAGGAAGTCTCACATATTCTTATTGGTCGAGTCATCAGTGATATAATAACACAGCAGTGCATTATCAACAAAGTACAAAGCTTTTGAATACAATAAGCTCTGTCCCTCATATTCAAGGCCTTAAATCATATTATTCTATTAGTAACTGGGTCATACATATTTACCTTTTAAAGTAAACAAGTAAAAGAGATAAGAAATTAAATGTTAGTGCTTAAAACTGAAATGAACACAGAGTTCCATTCACATTCAATGTGTTATGCTCAGATCAAGTTAAAACAGATACATGACAAATAGATAAACCCATACATAACTTAAGCAATAACTGGAGATTTGATCACCTTATGTCAAATAGCTGTAATGATATACAATATTGAAATTTTTGGAAAGAAATAAGTAAAAACATAAAACCAGTCATAGTGGCATGTTTTTTAATGCAATAAGACAATATTATCTAATCTTAGGATAGGTTAAGTTTTAATGTAACAGAGCAAAGAGAAATGTAATCCATGCTGTATAAACTTACTCATATGTACTTGTTCGAGACTATGTAAATATATGTAAGACAAGCTGACTGTTGTTATTCATACAAACATTAAGGGTTTGTGAAAAATGTTCAAGCTTCAAAATTTTCACAGTATTGAGAAAAACATGGTTCAATTGTGTCACATTGAAAATAAGCCAATGTTCATTCAGTCCTTGAATTTAGCCAGGGGCTGGTGGCCCAGGCCCCTAAAATTATGTTCTTAGGAAGCCTGATGAACTTCCAAAAATTTTGGGGTTATGTAGTGTTCTGTTTATTTTTGGTTCTTAGACATATCTAAATAGTCTGAATTGAATGAGCGTTTGTTGTTATGTAATTTTCATATAATTTCAATATTTTTTTTGGGCCACTGAAAAACCGTTCGGACTTCAAATTTTTGTAACTTTGGAAGTCCGATTGGCTTTAGTCTGAAAAAGTTAACCATGAAGACTGTTCATTACAATAATCTGGTCTTTTAACTGCACTATAATACACCTGTCCTCCCTTTTTTTTCAGTACAGTAAATCAACAAAACCTTGCCTACATTTATTATTGTGATTTTGACAATTCTGGATATTCCCACATCATTAATTTTGTAAAATCCAAATGTACATTCAAATTATTGGGATTACAACTCTGTCCCAGGTTTTGCAATTTAGAAAAAAAAAAACAGTCATTGCGTTTTAGTGTATTACGGCCCATAACTCTTATCATGACAAACTTATGTCATTCATGGTCAGATGAAGGGACAACAGAATGATTTTTACATATGCCCCAATGTTTGCAGTGGGTATAATTAAGGAAATTTTTTTATGATTTGAGAATATTGCTAAATTTAACTCTGTAAAATAATCTGCTTTAATAAGACTTGTACAGTTTCTGATCCTTACCAATTTCCAGTTGATAAGCTGTACCCAGTCATTGGATTCCTGGTCTGTAGAAGAATACATGTAAAAGGTCCTCCATGGGAACACTAACCTATAAGAACATAAAGTACACATGTAAAAAAAATCCTTCAGAGTAACACTAACCTACATGTACATTTATAAGAACACTAAGAATACACTAAAAATCCTCAAGGGGGACATTAACTCTTGAGAAAACCAAAAAAAGGCATGTTATAAAAATCTTTGCCAATCATAGCATGATAGGACCACAACCAGTTACACTCTGTTCACTTGGGCCAAGTGTGGACACATTATTATTTTTATTATTTATTATTATTATGTAAAAAGTTCTGCTGCAGGGTGCATTATCTCAAAAACAGTAAATGATAGAGTAATTTGCTAAGCATATATCTTAAAGCTCCAGTATTTAAACAGGAATTCCAATTAAAAAAAATTCAAACTTGCACCAAAAATAAGAGATGATTATTTAGGATGAGGCCCCTTTGGCCATTTATAACTCGAAAACCTTAAGAGATACCTGGAAGCAGATTGAAAATTGCAGGCAGGGATTTTCATGAGGAATCTAATAAAAAAATTTTCAAGATAAGACCAGAAATAAAAAAGTTTATATTTTTTTAGGTGTGGCCTCCATAAACTGACAATGCCAAATGCTATTTGAAATCTGTTAATTATTCTTAAAAAAGAATTAAATAAGAAACAAATTAAAAAAAAAGAATTTTCTAAATTGAATGAGAAGTAAACCTTTTACATCAGTTTTAAATTAACACCTATTTTACCCCTTTTGGTCCCTTTTTACAGAACAGTAGGGGCCAATGACCCCATTTTAAAATTGCAAACTTACTTAAGCAGTAAGTAACAATATTTCAAAACTTCACGACATTTAGTACACTACAACTAAAGTTATCACACGGAAGGGAAAAAAATAACACCACCAAAGACAATAACAATGCTGACAACATCATAACATAATGCGACAGCGACTTTTTGTGGTCATATAAAAATCCTCCAGAGGAACACTTACATAAAGAACACATGTAAGAAAATTCTATACTAACCACCTTATAAATTAAATTATTAAGTCGATGTAGTGAATTCGAAAAAGTATAGATGCATACATATATTAATATTTAAGTAAAAATTGCTATTTAGTACTAAGTATTGCATGAAGATAATGTCATTTTTTGTAGTTAACTAATACATGTTTGTCTGTTCATTTTAAGAACTTTTTCTTGCAAAATTTGTCTCAAGCATCCTATTCCTCCAATTAACATAAAATTACAATCTTAAAAAGTTGTTTGGAGTTATGGTTAACAAATGAATTAGAAAATTACCTGAATACATTAAATTTTCCTTTAATACTTGAATCTCTATCACATTCTGTACACTCATGTAAATCTAAAGCTCTGATTGGATGTTTATCAAACTTGTCTTTGAAATATTTTAGCTCATTCTTCTGAAGGACAAACCATCTTATTCTCCATGTCTAAAGGTAAAATAATTTGTTCTGTTATGAAAATTATTGAATAATCTTACAATATAAGTAATAATACATAGTAAGTGATGTAGCCATTAAAGATATGTAAAGTAAACCACCAGTTTTATGGAGGTAGACCTAGGGTAAGGAACATAATTCTTGAAATCAGTGATGTGTTTGTATCATATTCAATTTCACCAAAGCATTTCAAGCTCTCATTTGAAACAGAATAAAGTCAGTTCAAGTTACTTTGATGCTTACATGAGATTGATGTAAAATGCTGAATACAAACGTTCCCCTAAATCTACTTCCTTGAGAGATGTACATTTACCATTAGTATACTGGTAAGCTCCAACAAGATGTATTAACATACTAAACTATAGAATAATGGCAGTATTCATGTAAAACTAACAATGTTTTTGTAAAACATCATACTTTAGTTATTCCTTAATTCATGAAATTACAGTCATTAGGCCACAGTTTTTTAATTTGTTGGTTTATGGATCTGACAACCTAATTTTTCCAGCTAGGAGAAAAAAAAAATTGGAATTTCAGTTTTCCATTATTATTATTTTAAATGCCAACAACTACAAAAAATTGGAAAATATACATTTGTAGTATATACTTTTTAAAATAAAGTTACGGACAATGTCTGCTTCTAGTTTTGTTCATTCAAACACTTGACAAAGCAAAGTGAGTGAATGAACACTGCTGCATAAAATTTCACCACTTCAATAAAATTGTGTTTAACGGTTTTGGTAGTTTGGGAAACTAGTAAACACTGACTAGAGATGATAAAATCAAAACACCTTTAATTAGATTGAATGTAAACAATTCCTGTAAATGATTAAAGAGTTCAAAACTTTCATGGTTGTTTTTTTTAATTCTCAACAGGAAGTAGATACATAAAGGCGAGATAATTGGTAGGAAATTCAAAGCTATGAAGGTTTGTGTGGAAATACGCAAGACAGCTTATAAAAAAACAGAAAAAAAATCAATTAAAAACGTTATTTGTTGTCTTCCTTTTTTTTCTGAAGACCATTTCACCCTTAATAATTATTGAAATTTTATAAATAATTTTTAAATCACATGCGAATTTTAAAGGGAATTCAGGACAAGACAAGTTTCATTGCCTTCCAATTAATGACAAATCACTAGTTTTTAATGTATTTTTTAGATTTAAAAACCATTACTTAATTCATTTTTTTTTAACTTTTTAAAAGGTAATGTAGTCGCTCAGTGTAATTGTTTTATGATAAAAAGACAAATGTAAAAAAAAAGGTTGGTTTTTTTTCATTCTAAAGAAATCTGTCTGCATAGTCAATTATCTGTCCCTCAATTCTCAATTCTTCCTGTGCTTTGTAGGTTTTTTTTTAAATTGATTTTTCACTAAGTCCTTCTTTATCACAACTTGTTTATGCCAAAATAATGGTCAATGATTAATTAAACAGTACATATTTTTGACAAACCCTGTTTTAGAACTTGAATTTTCACTTTAATTTTAAATGAACTTTTTAGTCACTTTTTACCACATTTATTTTAACATAACTACATCATACTGTAAGGAAGAATATAGATACACAAAATTACAGGAAATTATCATTGTTTAAGTATTGCATATTGAATTTATTGAACACTTAAAAATTTATAATGAGAATTTGCTTATAAATGATGTGTAGATCCCAGTTCTAAAACTACATCAGGTTAGATTACGGAATATTTTGGAAATAAAAAAAAATGTTTTTATCCAAAGTAAAAATAGTAGATATGTTTTTCTAGTTCACATTTTATTTTTATATTTTTTTCCCACCAACTGACCTGCTTTAATTGAGTCCAAAATCCCTAAACCAACAAATTGAAACACTATGGCCATATGGCATTGAAAATAGGCAATACTTTTCAGTATCAGGGCAATTATCTGTGATTAGCAAATAGCAGGTAGCAGGAACTAAAAAGAGTATCAATACTGTGAACACTCTAAAAAAATGTAATGAAATATAAATATAATGAAATAAAAAAAAGCGATAATTATACAAACCTTAAAAACACCACCTAATTTTGTTAAATATCCTTCCTTTGAATTTATCTGTAAGCAACAACAGAAAAATTTAAAATAACACTTTATTTCTGCATGATACTTAACGAAGTCTACGTAGTCCCCTACCAAACCTATGATTCAAAACACCAGGCAAAATATGCAAATGTCTGTATATTCTGTACATTCTCTAATAAAGGATTTTCAAAAATAACATCTGCCTGAAAACAAAGAATGTCCTTTTTTCTAACTGGTCTATAGGACTTCAATGACAGTCAAATTCAGGAGTTAAATAATTTCAAAAGGACCAACAGAAGAACATTTTAATATCATAATAATAATAATAATAATCAGTAATTTAGCTAGAGCTAGTAACTTTAGTCATTGACTAAACAAATTGTCAGGTGACTAATCAATTTTGCCCAAAAAGATACAAAAAACAACAAACAAAACTACTGAGGTAAATAATAATGTTAGAAAATCAGTATATAATACAAAGTGCACTAGAATTAAGTTTTCATTTAACATTATAGTACTTGTAAATACAACTGAATTATTCTTTAGTCTGTTGTTTCATCGGGAAGATTTGTAATCTATGCCTAAAAAGACTTATTCCTGTTGCACTTCTCATTTCATCTGAGAGGTCAACATTCCTGTTTTTTTTTTCTTCAAAGCAAGGGAAGTTGAAGTTAGGGCAATCTGAATCTAAAATTCTGTTTGCAATCTTGTTAAATCAGAACATCAAAACTGTACATCATACCTCTTGAGTATGGTCAAGAATTTCTAACTGATGTTGAATTTTAAGTAACATACCCATATTTGAAAAAAAAACTATAAACATGGATTCAAATAAGTTCTTTAAGAAATATTTTAGTACTGATTAGTGAAGAAGTAAGATGCTTCAGTTCTAAACAAATAGTCACAATACAACATTATGTCCTTCATGGGACAATTATCTAATATTGGAACATGAATAATTCACAATTTAAACTTACAGAGAATTCTGGTCCTCTTAAGGTATCAGTAGCTGTACTAAATTCTGCATGAACTCGGATCGTGTCATAAACATTAGGTTCTTCTATATTCCGTGGATAGGGATAGTTAAGTAATGTCATTTGTCCTGAAAAAATAGGTTCCTTAAAAATACTGAATAGCTTGACCATGACATTTTATTGTTTAGACACAACTTTTTAAATATGACACCTTTTAATTACCCATTAACTACATTTGGGGAAAAAATGTGAAAATGAAGTACGAAAATGTATATGTTTTCTAATTTTCCTTGGATTTCTAGTCTTGATTAAGATTATGAGCATCTATTTTTCTTTCCTTTTTTCAATCTAGCAATTTTGAAATCATTTAAAAAATAAAAATGCCATGTCATAAGATATCTAGTTTTTTAAAAATATTTTTCATTATTATCATCGTTTAAAGTTTAAAAAATATTTACCATGGAAAGGTCTGGCCTTATCAATGCCAGCAAAGAAGATGGTGTCTGCATACATCTAGCTCTCAATAGGGAGACATTGAAAATTTCACCACATATACTGGTATTTTTGGTGGACATTTTCCCAAATTTGCTAATTTTTTTAGAAGATATTATTAATATGTTCCTTTCTAGGGAAAGAGGTTTGGAAAAAACTATTGCTATTTTTGAGGTAGTAAATTCTTTACCTGGTATTTATTTCAGGGTCACTTTTTGTATCTAAGATAAAGAAAAGTACACCCTCTCCTCCAAAATCTAGCAACAGGCTTATATCCATGCAGATAGGGAGATAATACTTCATGTGACATTCAAACATATACCTGACTCTGATCCAATTAAAGGCTTATTGGTAAAATGATGTAGCAAGTCATCTACAGAGTTAAACTCGCCATGTCCAAACTTAAATACAGTCCCTGTCCATGTCAGAGGAAAGTGCTTTACGGCCTGATCACATCTGAAATGAACATGCTCCATAAAGAACTTCTTTTCAAAATAATGAAATGTGAAATGTATATTGTAAGTGAGGGGGAGGGCCAACTGTTCTTATAATAAATTCAGTGCAACATTTAAGGTGAACCATTTTACCTTGCAGGTGTTAATGATTAATCTGTAAATAATTTAATTTAACAAGCTATCTGACTGGTTGGTTCTCTTTGAGCAAACCAAGATATTTTGTATAACCTGGTTTGGTACTGTGACATTATTAAAGTCTACTATTCCGTATTCCATGAATCAAATAAAGGTAATCCCAAACAAAATAATGTTTTAATTATAAAACTATTCTTGAAACTTTCAAAGCAATATTAGAAACAATCCTCAAATAATTTAATGGCATTGGATGAGAAGATACTTTACCTTACAGATAATGCATAGTCCCCTAATTTAGAACTGTCTCGTAACATGTAAGTCCCATCAACACCATTCTGTAGAAGTAAACTCTCAGCTGTATGTCTGTCTACGTTAGGATGATACCATCTATAAAGTGAATTTTATAGTTTAACCAACTGTCACTGATGGCAAAACATTTCTGTCTTAATTTAAAGAACTGGAGGCTCTAGAGAGCCTGATGCACCTGGTTTTCATAACCAGCATTCTATTATCATAAAAGTGGCCATGTTTTTTTTTATATAAAAATTCCCAAAGGAAAAATCATACTAATTTTCATTTAATTCTGTCCAGAAATTTCTGAGGAGAAAAAGAAATAACATTAAAAAGAATTAAAATTGTTGATAAGGGGCAATAACTCCAACATGGCACAACAGAGTAACATAAAAATTTGACCAGAAAGAGATCCCATCATTCTAAAAACTTTCATTAATATCAGAATTTGGCTAAACCTAATGATTTTGGATATTTATGCAAAAAACCTCTAACTGCCCCCATGTTCTATTTTTAGTAACAACATCCATGTTTTTAACAGATCAAAAATCCCAACATCATTTCTATGCACAATACCCTAAGAAACATTCATACCAAGTTGGTTTTTTATTGCTTCATTAGTTTCAGAGGAGAAAAATTTTGAAAAATTGTTAAGGACAAAGACGACGGATGACGATAGACATTAAGTGATGACAATAGCTCAAATGGCCTACAGGCAGGTGAGCTAAAAATACAATTATAATGAAGACTGTATAAATAAACATAAATGTGTCTCAGTGTCTGTAACTATTTAATGTAAGTACTCTATCAAATGAATGATGAATACAGGAAATTTCTGGGAATCATCTAGATTCATTATCACTGGCTCATACTGAATGTAGAACAATTAAAAGCAAAAAAAAAAAAGATTCTCCATACAACATTGCCAGGTCCTCATAATTTCAGTTCTGTTTTCAAAATACATAGATAATTGAGAACTTAACAACCAAAGTAGTTGAAAATGGTCAACAAAATATCTGAAATTGTCTATAGCCAATTTTTAGCCAAGCATACAATACGAAAGCAGTGATACAGTTAAAATGGGAAATTCTGTTCCTTAAAATTTGTCTATAAAAATGGAAAACTGATGATTGAATCAAGAACAAAAAAGCAACCAGTAAGACCAAAAATTTGATGAACAGAACATCACCATTAAAAGCGCAGCATGATGAACTGAATTGAGGTAAGCAGTGTTCTCCCATAATTTTTAAATAGCAGAGTGCTTACTTGCACTGCACAGCTCTTTTGGTCTTCCTACAAAATTATAGAACAGTGCCCATAGTGCATTCTAACTAAAATTAATTACTGATAGCACAGTGCTAAGAAATCATAATGATGCAAAGTACAGTGCTATTACGGCCTGGGGAGATCACTGGTAAGTACAGACACAATAATAGTTTTTGGACACACTTTAGCATAGGGACTTATATCATGAACGCAACTACTGATTTGGACACAATATAGCACAAAATCTGAAATTCAATAAATAAATTTCAAATTTGGACAGAGAATTAATAAAGAGCTTTACTTAGTGCAGCATGATACAACCACAAGAAAATTCAAACCCTGAACAGTTGGGGCAAGTGTGGAAACAATATGTTTTTCACACACTTGAGCATAGGGACTTACAGTTCATTATGGACACAAGAACTGGTTTAAAAATAATAGAGCACAAAATTTTAAATTTAAAAAAGCATTTTCAAAATTGGACCAAATATGAAAAAAAAGATGATTATTTTGGGTTTAGATCCTTTGACCCTTTATAACTCGAAAACCATAAGAGATATCTGAAATCTGATTGAAAAACCTAGGCAGCTATTTTCACAAGGAATCAAATCAAACAAATTTCTAAATTGGACCATATACATGTACAAAGAAAGTCAATTATTGGGGGTGTGTGGCCCTTTCCACCCCTTACACCTTGAAAACCATGAGAGATAACTGAACACTGATTGACAAATGCAGTCAGGGATTTTTATAAGGAATCCAAAAGAAAAATCAGACCAAAAATATAAAAGGTGATTGTTTGGGATGTGGCCCATATTTTGTACCCCTCTTACTCAAAAATGGCCAATTAAAAAAAAAAAGATTGAATGTTTTACTCAAGTTATTGTTAATAAACTAAAGTTAACAGATGATGACAATCACCATAACAACATTGTTATACCATTATGTAACTGAAAAAATTTGTTTGTGGTGTGTTAACAAGAGTCTCCCAGGAGCCCAAATCACTCACCTGGTTAAGTTTTTGACTTGTAAGGGCAATAACTCTAACAAGGAGTTGTTTGACAATTTGAACTCAAGTAGACTCTAATAGGACTTATCATAAGGATTATTTCATCAATTAAAAGTTTCTGTCTTTCTATTATAGTTTTCAAGATATTGACTGAAAACTGCTGAACGCATCATTTTTCACCTTTCAAGGCCAATAACTCTAAAAAGGAGTCGTCAACAACTCTGATCTATGCATACTTAGGTGGGCCTTATCATAAGGATCATTTCAGCAATTGAAAATTTCTTTCTATCTACCGTATTTTGGTGTGTATAATGCGCAGGGTGGTTTTTCCTTTGTAAGTTGATGTAAAGAACTTTTTACCGATGTATGTATGTATGTATGGATCATAAGGATCGCAGTGAAAATTGCGTAACTTGTTAGAACCACAAACATTTCTGGCTTTAATTTATTTGTAAATAGAAAGGACCATTTCGTCTGTTTTGTGTATTTATTTCAATGAAGAATATTCTTTTTGTTACTTTCTGTATTTTTCTGTGTTGTCCGTGTTTATGTGTATTAATTTACTATTCTGTTAAGAAATGATGAAATAAAAAAGGGATGGGACACAAGGGCAATAAGGTCGACAAAACTAGACTGCCACTGGAAAAAGGGAGGGATGGGTAGGGTTGGGGAATTTAGCCTTCTGTGGCGGAGCGCAAAGGTTCCTACTCCTATCGAATACCACAGCAGGGTTCTTTAACGTGCAAGGAACGTGGCATATTTCCCAACACGGTGCACCACTATGGTTTGCAGTCATGTTTTCTGTATTACAGCCTGACAACCCCAGCATTTAACACGCCAGGGGTACCCCATTCCACCACCTGGGGCACACATCCCAGTTTCTCTGTGGGCAGAGCGCCTAGCCCCGGCTAGGTTCCTGAGCACTATTTAGTCGCCTTTTATGACAAGCTTAGCGCTGCTGCAGGCCTATTCTTTTGACACCCGGCCCTGTACAGGGGCAATCAATGCAGACGGTCATCAAATAGGGTATGTCTGTTGATAGCTTGGCCAAGCATGATAATGAAATGCAGAATTTTCTCGGATGTGTATCAGGGATACATAAAGGGTTTATGTTTAAAATTAATAGTTTTTATGTTGCATAAGGATTTTGATATTAGTTCACTGAAAAAAGGAAGCCAAGTATCATCAAAAAGTAGAGTATCCAATAACTATGAAGTAGAGTTCAATAAGATGCGTAAATAACAATATTTCTTTTTTTTAAACTACTTTTGTCGAATGGAAATATATTAGGGCACTATGACCAGAGTGCCCAAGATTTTGTTATTCAGTTATTAGATTGTTTAAACTTGTGTGTATTTTAATTACTCCTTTCAAATTGTTAACAGGTCGTATATATCGTAAAGACGTAATTATATACACATCACAAAATAATTTACAATCTTCTTTGATAATACCGGTAACTAATTGTCTTGTGTCCTCGTCATGATTAATTAATCCCGTCAATAAACATGTCAATTGCTTGTTAGATATAAAATTAACAGGTGAAACCATAATTAGTGACATCTAAATACCCTTTGCAACGCCTCAATAACCACGTGACAACATTATTTAATCGATACACACTAAAACGAAAGTATGGCGGTTGTAAACATAATCTGCCATGTTCTTTTGAGAGGAAATAAAATAAAACCAAATTCTGTTCAAGAAGATTTTATTGATAATCTATGCTTACAAAGGTAACAAGCCAACAAAAAATCCATAAATATGCTTTGGCAGATCACAAGTGGTCTGATTCGATGTTGACTCCCTCAAGGTCGTTAATTTCCGACCGATCTCAGGTCTGTAAAAATGTGTTGAAATGATGTATGAGTGTATTATACGCACCCCCATGTTCTGAAATTAGTTTCCTGGTAAAAAAGTGTGCACAATACACACCAAAATACAGTATCATAGTTTTCAAGATATTGACTGAAAACTGTAATAACGCATAATTTTCACCTTTCAAGGGCAGTAACTCTAACAAAGAGTCTCCTCACAACTTTGATTCCTGCAGACTTTTGTAGGCCTTATAACAAGGACAATTCTGGCTATGAAAAAATTTGCCTAAAAATAACAGTTTTGGAGATGCATGAGATAAACTTATGACTTTGTTCTATTTCTAGTAACATCAGTCATGTTTTCAACAGATCAAAAATCCCCACATCACATCTATGCACAACACCCAAAGGAATAATCATACTAAGTTTGGTTCTAATGGGTCTAGTAGTTTCAAAGGAGAAGATTGTTGAAAGAGTTGCTCATCTGGTTAAATTTTTGCTTATCAAGATCAATAAATCTAACAAGGAGATGTCCAACAATTTTGACACACGAACTTTGGTAAAACTTGTCATAAGGGTCATTTCATCAATTAAAAGTATCTTTCTATATGTTGTAGTTAAGATATTGCCTGAAAACTGCTAAAAACATCATTCTTCGCCTTTAAAAAGCGATGACTCTAACAAAAGTCGTCCAACATCTTTTATCTCTACACACTTTTGTAGGCCTTATCATAAAAATAATTTCAGCAATTGAAAGTTTCTTTCTATCTAGGTTACAGACCACCAATTCAACCAATGAGCATTTGGAACGTACGCAAAAATAGTCCTACGCAGAAATTACCCCTGTTCCTCATAGTGCTGTGAAAAAAGTTCTCATCTTATTTAAAAAATTTAAACAGTTTCTGAAAGGAAAAACATTTCTGTACATTTTATAGGTGCATTTTGCTTCTTGTGATGTGAGGCCTAATCTCCATAATGATTTTTAAATATACCCCTATCTTGTGAAAACACTGGGATTTCCCATGCTATTTATAGACCCTTCACTTCTGGTGACCAGTACTGCACTGCAAGTCTGCTAACCCCACATGCCATTCGGAGGATTGTGAGCTGACATATGTAGAATCATGCTGATATATAGTCCTCTGCAGGTAAAAGTTAAGGTAAAGTCCAGAGAAGCCATTGAATATTGTGAAATTAGCATAGAAGCCTATGGAAAGTGGAATTGGTGGTTTTTAGCCTTAAGTTGAAGCCATGGCAAAATGAAAAGTTTCTTGAAATAGCTTTAAACTACTTGAAGATCTTGTTAACTTTGCCATGAGAGGAATACACTACAAAAATCCTTCAAAATATGCATTTTTTTAAGTTATAGGTCCAAATTATGGAAAATTGGTCTTTTTGGCTGATTTTCATGTCCTATCTTGTAAAAAGTGTAGAAAATTTAGTAAAAATATCAAATATTAAACTTTGAGGGCTATATTTACCTAAATATGGTGGTAATAAGCACTTGAAATCAAGTTTTGTGTAGATTTGAGCAAAAATTAGGTTAGAAATGAGGAAAAACTCACTTTCATTACTGCGGTTAAGGCCATATCAGCATTCCCCTATGGCAACATGGAAAATCCATTACTGAGTACTTTTTTTGCTTTAGGTGCCCTTTACTGGTCATGTTTTAATGTGAAAACACTGTATTTACAAATGTAAAGCCAAATATATCACCTTTTGTGAAAATTTAAAGATTTAGGATTTTTGACATGTGATCAAGAAAAAGGGGGAGGCATGTCAGAAATAAATTTTTAAAAATAGACCAATTTCTCAGAAAATGATTACTTTTAAAACTATTTCTTCATTAATATTGTTAAAAAACAAGTTGTGATTGATATTTTTTATTTGAAAAGTCAGAAAAAGTTCTTTGCAAATATTTAATGCATTTAAGTATGGTAGAATATTGTCACTTTTTTGCTCGCACAACTTGGTTACCCTATATTTAAAAATCAAATATTTAAAAAAGTGCTTGTCACATTTCACTGAAACTTTGCAAATGCATTCAGTATGTGTGTAGGAAGAAACCTGTATAGTTATTTATTTTTTCTAAGACAAAAAGTGACTCTTTAGGTTACAGACCACCAATTCAATCAATGAGCATTTGGAACGTACGCAAAAATAGTCCTACGCAGAAATTACCCCTCTTCCTCATAGTGCTGTGAAAAAAGTTCTCATCTTATTTAAAAAATTTAAACAGTTTCTGAAAGGAAAAACATTTCTGTACATTTTATAGGTGCATTTTGCTTCTTGTGATGTGAGGCCTAATCTCCATAATGATTTTTAAATATACCCCTATCTTGTGAAAACACTGGGATTTCCCATGCTATTTATAGACCCTTCACTTCTGGTGACCAGTACTGCACTGCAAGTCTGCTAACCCCACATGCCATTCGGAGGATTGTGAGCTGACATATGTAGAATCATGCTGATATATAGTCCTCTGCAGGTTAAAGTTAAGGTAAAGTCCAGAGAAGCCATTGAATATTGTGAAATTAGCATAGAAGCCTATGGAAAGTGGAATTGGTGGTTTTTAGCCTATCTATCACAGTTTTCAAGATATTTGCTGAAAACAGTAAAAAATATCAAAGACTGAAGTCTTTGAAGTCGTTAATCGTCAAATATTCTCTGCCACTGATTTTGGCATACTTTCAGCATCCGAAATGGCAGGAATGCTATATGCTCTAAAATCGTGTGATTTCAGCAAGAATCTACAAAACTATAATGCTATGGCGGTAAACACAGCACAGATCTGCAGCATAATGTAGAGCAGTAATATGTAATTAAGCAAATCATCTGCGAATATTAAGTACTGAAATTACGAGTGCAAGAAGTCATTAACAATATTTGCCACTTAAAAAGTGATTCTTTTACCTTTCAAGGGCAATAACTCTTACAAGGAGTCTTCCAACAACTTTGATCCTCACAGACTTTTGTAGGCCTAACATTAAGGATCATATTGGCAATTGAAAGAATTCGGCTAAAACTAACAGTTTTGGGGATGTATAAGAAAAACTTCTAGCTAACCATTTTGTTAATTGTTAACAGCCACAGATGACAACCACAGCCGCCAAGTGATGGCAATAGCTCACATGGCCTTTTTCTTTGGTCAGGTAAGCTAAAAAGAGATTTATTCAGTTATTTTTGCTGTGTTACCATTATGTCATTAAAGAATTCACTCAAATATAATAATCAGGAACTTTTATGTTTTGCATACTTACGGCAGTTCATTTATTTTATCAGTGATACTTCTTTTAGCCATTTTCAGATTAACATTTTCTGCATATTTTCATGAAGTCTGTTTCATCTAGTTTACTGAAAAAGCAAAAATAAAAATACATGTAAATACAGAAATTAAAATTTAGTAAATTCTCTTTTCATTTTACTTTTATCTTATTTATGGCAGCATATTGTCATAGACTTGAATATTTAATAAACAATTTCATTCTTCAAAAAACATATCATACATTTTTTTCTAGACTTTTTGTAAATTATCCCTGAAGCAAAACCACTTTTGCTAAGGATTTTAAACGACAATTTTATAAGCATTTAAACTTTTGAAAGTACTTTTGTGGAACCTGTTAAACACATTGGCAATGAAAAGGAATTAGCGCCTTGATGCATAACTTATTTTAATTATAAATGTAATATACATGTACATGTATATGATATCAAGACCCCCAAATCAACGGCAACCACTTTCAATAGAGAGACAAGAAAAACCAAGAATACCGAATGTAACTCTTACTATTTATTTTTTGTTAACACTGACATAACATAACTGAGGTAGACCCAGGGCTTTGTGGGACTAATAAACAATTGTAATTCTGTAAAATAAAACAATTCAGGGTGACAGGATATTTACTGCTTGATGTGGCTTCTTCCCTGTGTCACTTGACCGAGTCAAAGTCAAAGATTACACTCAGCAAGTATTCATCAATGGATATTTATTGTTCGTTGGAACCTTAATTTTGTGGTTCAACACTATCCATGAAAACCACGTAAGTTAGTACCCTAGAAAAATGAAACCATAGTATGTAAAGCAATCCAAACCAGAATAAAACACTGAATTGCATTCTGGTAGGCAGTGGCTGCTTGTCCACACATTCATGGAAGGGGAGCCTTTACAGGCTAATTGTCAACACATCCGGTTTCAGTCAAAACACACAGAATCGTGACGGACACTCCTCGTATATACAACTGTATTAATAATGTGGAAATTGAGAAATTCATGTTTTACAAATCCATACAAAATTATACAAATACAATTTAAACTGTATCTGATGTAACAAATATCGATTAAAAATCATTAAGTATTAATACAAAATACAAATTCAACAAACTAGGAAGACTATTTTAAACAAAGTTTGCACCTCCAAAAAGATTGTTTTGGCACATGATTTAGTCCAGCACATTTTGAATCATAATACTGCCATTCCAGACAGAAATCACAAGCTAGTTAGTTTCAGATAATATTTCTCCTTACATGTTAAACATGTCCATTCACACAAAACACCTGTAGCCAGCGGGAGGGTTCTTGAGGTTCTTAATGAAAAAGCACTATTAGAGTTGAAGTTTTGTTTGATTTGTGACTTAAAGTTGATAGCACCTCGTAGTGCAAGTCAAAAAACCCCCCACCACAAATTCCTACCTACGGGCCTGCGCTGGTCTTTCATCATATAAACTAAAATATTAACAGTCGTACATCTGCGGATGCATTTGACAATTTTTGCGGATGCGTTTGACAATTTTTCTGCAACAAATCAGGTGTTTCCGTCACAATTCCTTATGTCTTTGATGCAAACCGGATGTGTGGATGATTAGCCTAAGAGGCTCCCTGTCCATGAATGTGTGGATGAGGAATTCTAGTCATAATGGCATTTGTTTAAAATGGCACTTGGTCAAAATGGCATCTGTGAAGTTAAAATGGCACCTAGTTATTTTTAGTATTCTTCCTGGTATTTTTTGGAGGTTATTCATTTTGGATAGATATAAAAGTAAAGTCTTTTTGCAAAAAACATATCATGCATTAATTGTGATAAAAAATGTTTTATAATTTCACCTGAATAAATTTCATTTTGTCCGTTCATTTACAATATTTTGTTCACATATTTTATTATTTTCATTGAATTATTTATAAAAATGGGAAAATATAACGCAATAAATTTACTTTGTGAAATTAAATGAAATACTAAAAAAATAAGGTGTGAAATTAATCACAAATAAAAACTTGATTAAAATACAGGAGTAAATATCACATTTATTACTTTGTAAATTATCTTATAAAACTTATAAATTTTATAAAAGTAATGTGGATATCAGGACATATCAAGATGGTAATTGAAATACTACTAAGGGGGTTTTTAATGTCCTTGACTACCCTGTTGGGTCTCGCATGGACAGCTAATTGAAATAGTGAAATAATCTAATTAAATTATTATAAAAATACCTGTATCACCTATTAAATAAACAAAGCTATAAATTATAGGTAATTTGCAAAGCCATAAACCATAATCCAATTCCCAAACTAATTTACTTAATGAATTTACAATCAAAACTTGAATATTATTTCCTTTTCTTAATGAAATTAGAAAGTAGAAAATTTTGAAAGTAAATATTTGAAAATAAATAATAAAAATATTTTATTGGTAATATTTATGACTAAATGTGTGTGAATCCATATTGGTACTTGTATGTTTAATGAAAATAAACATTTATTCTGTCATTGGTTGGATCTATGTGGCATTTCTAATTTATTTTCGGTAAACAGACGGAAAGCCACAGGACAAAAAGTCACAATACTTTATATAGCACATATTTTCAGCTACACTCCAGTTGATTGTGTTCATTGCTTGTTGTGTCTTTATGTAATAAGATAAGCATTATTGCGATCAGTCTTTTTTATTTTTTTAAAATTTTTCCGTATTGCCAATTAAAAATATTTAACAAAAAAATACAATAATAAACCAAGTGCCATTTTGACAATAATAGGTGCCATTTTAACTAGCACTCTGGATGAGCAGCCACTGCCATTCTGGGAAGACTTCTTTCTTACACACTTTCACAGCTGTTAATTAACTTGATTCGATATTGTGTATTTGTATTCTTCGATTTAAAAAAATCAGGTCGAAAATGAATTTTACATTGTTGTTTGTTGGTAAAAGTTTTGAAGTCTTTGTTGAATTTATGAGTCAGAGAAAAACGGTCCGAGAAAAACGTGATTCGATTCAATTGGAAAAAATAAAAAAGTACTAAAGATCAAACCAAACAGAAGCAGACATGCGATTGTGTTTGTATAAAAAGATACCCTCGGTTAATAGATCATACAAATAAAAAAGAATATCAGTTTCAACCAATCTGTTTTGATCGCAACAGGAAACTGAATCTTACGAACAAGGGAGGCAACCAATCGCTAAATAGCACAATCGGAACTACTCGGTCATTTCCGCTACCATATTTTTTAAAAATTATTTCTTATGTAGCCAATGCAAGCAGAACTGGTCTGACTTTAATCGGATTGTTCATGTTTGCCAAATTTTCGCACATTTTTTAAATCCAAATATAGAGAGGGGTCTCGGTCTTTATTTTGTTTAGTGCACGTGCGTTAGTGAAGCCAAGGAGTTTTAAATTACTTCTCCGTCTAAGAAACGGGCAAAATGTATTTAAGGTGTGGCACATGAAAGGAAAAAAACACATGGATTTCATTGCATTAATTGATGAATTATACCTGATAACTACCAGAAATAACCATCAAAGTGTTTGTAAAATTTGCCTTTTGAAGATATTGACAGGTCAAATGCAGTTGAAATGCATTACGGAAAAATGGCGGGAAAAATTTCCCGCACTCTTTGACAATATTAGCAGTCAAAAAATATTTACGTCACAGATGCTCCAGGGTAAACTTGAATAGCGTTTTGGTTGTTTTCTAGATGTACTGAATATATTTTAGGCAAAAATGTCTAAATTGGCGAAAATGATGTGCCACCCATTGCCTGATTCTTTCACAGAATGGTACTTAAATATATATGTCCTTGGTGAGGCATATAAAATGTCACACTCTATGCGTTGACATACTCCCAAATAGTCAAAATGTTAACTAACGTGTTTTAAATTATAGTACAAAAATGTGTAGCATTGAAAACTTGTCAACTACTATAAAGGAAAAAAACTCCGGAGCATTGGTCTCTTCCATGCCGGCACTACTTTTGTCATTCCAGAATAATTATCACAATAAATAAATATCAAAGTACCGAAATACTGAGGCTGCATTCCTTATATCGCACATGGCGAACCTATTGGTGATGGATTTGACTTCTTATATGTAAGTATTTCGATAGTTTTGGTTTTGAGTACTTAATTCTTGTATGTATAGTCAGTTTTTGGGATTTATATCTTCCATTAATGTATTTGATTCTAAAATGCTGCTGATGAGAGGCTATTTACAGCATATCGAAATTTGCAATTACAATTTAAGGCAGCAACCATTTGATTTTCTGGGGGTGGGGGTGATATGGATTTTTTTTAAGTTTGTTTCTGGAAGAGTTGGAAAAAAATAATATAACTTATCAATGGAGAGAAAAAAAAGTTGGTTTAAAAAAATGACAAAATAATAAATCATGCTGTCTATGTGAAAGATGCTATGCAGTAGTGAGATGCCAAAAAAAGATTGTTTTCAATAGATGGTGAACAAAATTATTTGTTTTTGTTTGACCCTTAAAAAAATACAAGTTATTTTCGCTCAAGGTAACAAAAAGTTGGCTCCAAAAAAAAAATCCATACCCCCCTTTCAGAAAATCAAATTGTTGCCGCCTAATATAAATGTTTTATTATATATTTGCTGCCGGATTCAGAACTATTTTCTCGCCCTATTTCTATTTTCTCTTTTCTTTCGCATGCATATGAGAATTTACCTTTTTGTATCTGCGTTTCCCATCCATTGAAGGATAATCAAGGGAACCTAAGATTCTAGCGGAAATCAGAAGAATTTAATCCAAGGACTAAAACAGACATG
This sequence comes from Perna viridis, assembly GCA_037379345.1. Taxonomy (NCBI): domain Eukaryota; kingdom Metazoa; phylum Mollusca; class Bivalvia; order Mytilida; family Mytilidae; genus Perna; species Perna viridis. The sequence continues at coordinate 22,360,999 of CM074514.1, read as the reverse complement.
GAAGACAGACACACACAACAAAGAACACAAAACAACCAAAATGATACATATAAAGCAACAAAGTGAATGAGCAACTCGGACTCCACTAAAAACTGGAAGCATGGATTTTGAAAAGTAGAAGGAAGAGTGAAAATGATAAAATCTTCTAATGTACGTAAGACGTTATTTTGATTTAAGTTTTCTTTAAGTTTTTTAGATTTTGTTTGAAATCCATATTAGTGCCACTTATTTTAGGCCACTTTTCACAGTTGTTATGTGCAATTTATAAGCTTAAAAGGAAAGGTATCCGAAAACGCTCATTTTATGGACAAGTATGAAGTTAAGCAAGTGTATATTAAGTCACTTCGTTTTCAAAAATTTATGTATTTGGATATATGTACCACCTCGGGTATAGCAGCTTTCAGCTGCGTTTGCAAGGTGTCTCGGCGACTAATCAAAACTGATAAAGTTCAAAATTTTGTCAAGTGCATCGTCCTCTCCTGCTAGTTTTTAGTACCATTAGTATCTACAACTTTTTTGTATTTTTTAAGCATTTTGCATGTTATAAATAAGTAATTATGCTTTCCAAGTTGAAATGAATGTCAAAGTACTCGCTGCTTTAGTTTTGAATACCAGTGCAGGGCTCCACTGGCTACAAACTCCTTAATGATTGTTTATCTATTTGTCAAAGTTTCTTTAAGAATTAGCAAGAAACCTAACAATTATAATGGCGGTTAAACACTGAAGTACTTCGGAACGTATCAATTTTAATGAAGTAAAATCTTATATAATATTTATCAATAAAAGTAATCAATTGAAAGTACACGTGTCAAAGAAATCACTCCCGATCATGGAAACAAGAAACCGTTTTTAGAAAATGTCAATATCAAAATGAATTTTGAAGTTATTTTGAAGTGTATTCAAACATCAATATTTTTTCAGAACGATTTGTTGCTTTTCAGAATGAATGTCGCATTAATTTTCAGAGCAAAAATTCCAGCACCCTTTATTGATATTCGGTATGCTGCTTCGGGTTGTCTGGTCGTAGCGTGTAAACTTATTTTTCGACTCTATCGAACATCCACTTCTTGTTTATTGGGACTAATTCGTTGCTTATTTTTCAGAGTTTTGTAATTTTTCGGCTAAAAAATCTTAGTCACATTTCATTTGAATTTTTTTGTGCAGCTCTTAACTGTTTGGGTTGTAGCGAAAGTACCGGCAAGCGTTTTCAGATTCTGCCGCACGCCACCTTCCCTTCTGCCGGAACGAAATATTGCCTTATCAGATTATCTTTAAGGTTTCGTTAATTTTCGTCACAAAATGCACGGCAACTTTTCATGGAAATGGGTGAAATTGTAGCAAGTGTAGCTTTTCGACAAGGTTGTGCTTCAACATTCTGTTAATCGAATCTTATGGAGGGCAGGGGTATCCATTTCCCATGAATATGCTTCTTTTTTTTTTCATCACGGACATTGCTATGTTGTTAAAAAAATGAATTATACAACAGTTATATATGGTATGGTTGATGTGAGATTAAGTAAGTGCATGAGTTTAAAGAACAAGCTTATTTCGCTGCTCCCAAAGCGCCGATGTCACGTTTGTGTAAAACGTTGCAAGCTTTTGCTTCTAACTGAAAAACTCCTGTTGACGCTGTATGGCGAAGAATTTAAATACTATTCTGCTACTCCTACAACGTAAGAGGTTGGAATTGCACTCCTCAATACCCCAACCAAGTCAGAAAATAGCTTACCAGATAACCTTTAGCATTGCCGGAGTACTATTCCGCAAGCATGGCAAATATATGTTGCTACTTGCTTTTAACGAAAACCTAACCTTTTAACTATTCCAGTCATTTTACTAGTCTACTGGTTCTTTCATTGAAATTATAGGTCATGAATAAAAAGTAAAATCAAAATTAGGTGGACATTTAACAACATTAAAAAAAATATTTAAGAATTTAACCAGGACCAGTGGCCACATTTTGGCTCCTGCTTCCCTTTTGTGGTATTAATGACACATAGAGCATTTAATTACCCTACTGTAAAAAATAACTGTATTATAGTGCATGGTGATACAGACATATTTATTGTGTGCAATGGTCATGGTGTATATCTTTTTATGTTTCCATAAACTGTGTATATGTACCTTCAATATTGTAAATAATTGGAATCTGATTGCTTGGTATTAATAAGGCCATAATTAGAAAATAAAATTTTCATTCTAGTAATATTGACAAACAGGAGAACTGAAATACTTGGAACATACTAACTTTGCCCTTCGACAGCTATAGATGTACATCAGCCTTTGGATCATAAATATGCAGGATGTGCTTATACTCCTGGTTCAGTTAAGGGTTAACCTTGAATGATTTGGTACTACACATGTATGATAAATTACTATACTTTATGGGTAGAATTGAAGAATTTACACTGTATAGAATGTTTACAAACTTTATTAAAACAATACATAAAATTTATTACTAGTATAAGATATTTTGGAAATCATATGATATTCAGATGTTGCCATTTATAACACATAGCATTATATATATTATTGTAGATATTGAAAGTATCAAAAAACTGGATATCAAAACTACAAAACCAAGAGACATCTGCCATTAGACATGCTAATATCATCAGAAACTACAAATTGCTTTCCAAACAATACCAGGTTATATTAATACCAATGATTTTTGATAGCACATTTATTCTTGAACACATGATTTCAAATCTACTTAGGTAATAGCACTTTACTGATTTCAGTATTGACATCAAAGATATTTCAATGTCATTTGTATTTCATAGATAGTACAAACAGTTAATGTCACTTGCAGTTTAAATTTCAAATTATGGAAACATACCCTGCAATGACTTCACTTCTTTAAAAACTTAATGTCCAACTTGTTAATGACATTCATTTCCCCACACTATCCTAAAAATAGATCACAGAAAAAAAAACAAGTAAGCTCAGAATTCATCAAATTAGTACACCAATGCTGTTGCTAAATTAAGGAAATGTCCATTGAAGATACTTCATTACTGTGAAAGGCATCATGGGTAGTGATTTAAATGTCCATCTCAAACTGAGGCTGCTCTTCATGTGTTTCTGAAAAAAAAAGACAAGGTAAAAAACACCACAAAGACAAAATGATTAAGGGTACTGGTATAAATATAATATTAGGAGATGTGGTATGGTTGCAAGAAAGACAGTCATCCACAAACAATTTAACTTCTACATATCACCACAAGGTCTTCAATGATGGACAAAACTCAAACCATAAAGCAAGCTGTAAAATCCCCAAAAAATAAATGAAGTGAATCTTATATATTTCATAAAAGATGAAAATCTATTAAAAAATGTAAAACGAATAACAATAAACATAAAAAACCAGAAACACTAAACTACATGCAGGTGCATAAGTATATGGCAGGGTTAAACATGTTTGTGGGTGCTTAAACCCTCCCCTTACCTGGGACAGTAGTCTAATAATTCAATATCATGGAAGTGATAATCATACACAAATACCCTTATGGCAATATATTCTTTATAATATCTCGCAGTTGACTTTTAACGTGATTTTAGACTTTGTCTTAGAGGGAAATATTTGTATGAAATATGTCACTTCTAACAGAACATTTCTGAGCCATTCAGAGCCTCTTCATGTCATTGTGTAGAGCATCACTTTGCTCCATCCCTTCGTAATTAACCCAGAGGAATTTCAAACAAAAGTGTTATTTTGTGCTGTTCTAAAACTTAATATTGCACAATGAACATACCCCCTGTTTTCTGAGCTGGTGTTTCTAATGTTCCATTCTCTTTAGGAATATCAACTTCCCCTGGACATGTTATTCCTGGAATCTTTGCCATATTAGGTGGAGGACTCCTTGTCAAAGGAGAATTTCTACACTGCATCAGGAAATTCCTTTCATAAAATATCTTTGTTCCTGTAAAAATAGCAATAAAATTACAAAATTATTGTTCGCCATAGAAACAATACTGTATATAAATCCAGGTCAATGACAGATTTGAAGGATCCAATTAATTTTCATGTTTAAGGGTAGAGTTACATTTTTTTAATGATTAAGTATTTTAATTGGATACTAAAACATGTGACTATCCAGAAAGTTTTTTCATTTTTGTCCAAATTCTGCACAAAATTTCACAGTAAAGGGGATCCAAACCCCAAGAACTTCCCCAATAGGTTTTCCACTGGGCATATTGCAGATCTACATACAAATTTACAACATATCATACATGTATACATAACATTATCATTTAAGTTGCACTTAGTCATTTAACAAAACAAATGAATTAACTCAAGTTCATATTTAAGATATTTTTTTTTAAATCTATATACAAATGAGATATTACTAAAGCAGAAAATGAAAATTCAATAAAAGATGATGTAACATAAAGTGACTCATGAGAAGCAAACAGATGTTAAAATTTGTACATGTGGATGTCCTTGGTGTCCTTGATCAATAACTGGCAAAAATGGCCAAATATTCTTCAATGATAGGACTACCATAGAGAATTCTTTTATTCTGAAACCTTATTGCACAATATATCAATTTATAAATAGTAACAATAATAACACATAGTGAAATCTGTAAACAAATAATGAGGTCATTCACTTGGTAAATCAACACATTCATTCTACCTGTAACATCATATTACCTATGTGTCCATAATGTAGATCAGATTTTTAAATTAAACATACATAATAGGTAAACAAATCATATAGTCATCTTGATTATTTAATGTTTTAATGCAAACAATTGCTAAGTCATTTGTAGGACCTTTCTATTTCTTGGACCAAGCTCCCTTTCAAATTTTTATTAACTTTTTAAAAAAGTACCTCTAGAATTTCCTTTTGCAAACTCACATTCATGTACATGCTTACCCTGTGTAAACATTAAATATTCTTCCGATATTGTTCTAAAAAGCATTAACGTAAGATTCATTTAGGTGAAAACCATTTTAAATTGACATAGCAATAGGTAAAGTTCACTTAGATGAAGACCAGTTTAAAAATATTAAGCTAATAGAAAATCTTTGAATTTACTTTGCTGGTCAGGTGTAATGCTGCATAAATAAATACAAGTACATTAAAAAATTAAATAGAAGCATTGCAGTTTTGGTTTAATTTAAATGAAGTGTAAGTAAGTGTATTATTTCATTGCTCCAGAAAAAGAAGCAAGGTCAATGGGCTATTTGTGCATGACAAAGAATGGTCCCTTGACATATGAGCATTTTTTGAGGAATAACACAGGGAATACCCATATCTTTTAAGAGAATAATTACTACTCAATGGGACAAAGTCAACGATTGATGGCATACATGCACGTTCATGTACAGTGCATGATACCAATAATGACTTGATGTGTATCTAAGAATCCAGATAGTTTGGTCAATATACAACACCAGGTGTAGACTACAATGTATAATTGTCAAATTATAAAATTTACACAATTTGATGGTTTCATCTTGCTATGCATAAATACAAAAATGTATGAAATTCAGGGATCAATTTGGAAGGGCTATTAGTAAGGCTGAAAGTCCTTAATCTCGCTAAATGAAGCTTTAAAGGTCTTAAGCCAGCAAATAAGGGTCCCAGAACCAATTAAGAAACATTGCAATGGACTGCATTCTGGTACATGAGGGCCAAAGGTCAAATGAAGAATTAATGACTTGCACTATCTTGTAAATGTTTTTTTTGTACAAAGGGTCACATGACCCACACTTTCTTTTAATGGCTGTAACAGTTCCTTTTAATTAGAAAACTTGTATATATTTCTTCAATTGGAAGAGTATTACTTTTAATCATTGTTCATTCCAGACCACGCCCCTGCACCATTGGTGCAAATATTTTATGCATGGTGCACAAAAAGTGTGGCATGTGGGCCCAGTGGGTGAACAGTCTTCCACAAGTCGATCTTTGAATTTAATGATTTTTGGGTTCTGTGTCTGGATGTGTATCCATCATTTAAATGCGCTAATGGCATGAACTGTTTTGTAGTAAACATGAGAAACAAAAAATTAAAAATTTTCTCAGGTAAAAAACAATTAGGGAAACTGCAGACGGTGTGCAGGGACATGTTAGATTTCCCTGATCCTATTGAAGAACCCAGTAAATTTCAGATGAGCTGATGGACTGAAAACAAACAGACATGGCCGGCAAACCTAGAGAATTTTGAGTGAAGACGAAACTGTTCATTGTCCGTGGGCTTGGCTGGGTGTGATACAATCCTGATAAGAACAGAAAGATTTTAACTTGAGCTGCAACATCAAACTGAATAACAATTTGAATCAACACAATAATACATAATTCCTGCCTACCACTACTACTAAGGTGGTTTTAAGGTCCTTGACTATCCTGTAGGGTCTTGCCTACCCCAAAAAGTAAATGTCAAGACCACTAACTTTAAATTGTTGAGATAAAGAGATGTTAAGACAGTCGGTTTTCAAAATAATTAATATTAAACCCCAAATTATACTGTTATTATTTACAACCACTCTTTCTATGATGTCTATTTGCACTTTATTTTGTCACCTCTTGCATATTCTTACTATGCTTTTTTTTTTTTTTGGGGGGGGGGGGGCACAATTGAGTCATCACTGTGCAAGTTCCTATGTTAATCAAACTTTATATTTCTTTTTTTCTTTGTTGTTGTCAGAAATTACATACATTGTTTCTATTATTTGAGTTATGACCATTTACTGTAAATGTGTTAGAACAAATAAGAATATTGAAATATTGTTTTATACACTGTACCCTGTAGTAATCATGCAAATTACAATGTCATAAATTGTTGTTATATATATTTTATTTTCATATTTTGTCATTAATAAGCATGACATTTTATTATTTTGTCACAATAATATACTTTTATTTAAGAAAACATCACTTTATTAACACAACTATGGCACAAATGTTTGACAGAGAATGATGAATGGGGATGCAGAGTGAAGTGACATAATAAATCACATGGCACAGGAAAAACCTAGACGCCATTTTGAAATAAACATGCTTGTTTACAAACAATCGAGAACCAGCAATCTACCACGAATCAACTTTGAATAAGATGACATGCAATTTTTTTAACAAAAACAAACGAAAAATAAAATAATATCAGTATAAAATCAACTATGCTCACCTCCGGGAGTGGTAGAAAACAACGAACCACCTGGTGTAGTACTGTAGTCATTTGGAAGCTGAGAGAGATCGTTCAATACGACACGTCTGGGTATGCTCTGTCCTTTAACATGTTGTTGAGGAGACCCAGACTTTGACATAGTAAGACAGAATCAACGAAACAATGGGAAACTGCGAGCAAGCCTTCACTTTCTGCCACTGGATTTCTTGCACTCTAGTTCACCTCCCGACCAAAACACAAACAAGTCACATGGCACGATGACCTCGAAAATACGGAAATAAACGGAGAAAGACGAGCGTTTCACCTTTCGTTAGAGTTTTTTTTAGCGGAAAGAGTCAAATATATTGAAAAAGTCGAAAGTGCTAAATCAAGAATTAATACCTATACAAAGGTTTGGCAAAATGTAGGTCTAAGTCAAAATGAATTAATTGACTTAATTTTAACAACATTTTCAGTAATAAAATGAATAAAGTTTCTTTGAAACCCATATAGACAATGAATTTACCTTTATCATAAGCTTGTTATTAATTCCTGTCAAAGAGTAATTAAAGGGAGCAAGATTCTAGAGGAAATCAAAAGGGGCAGATCCAGACACAAAAAGAGGGGTGCCAGCCAGAGTTCCTCAGAACAAGGGGGTGCTAGGACATTATTTGCCATTTTTTTAGTCAATTTTCACATGAAAATGACAAATTTTCAAATAGAAAGGGAGTCCAAACCCCCTGCACCCCATCTGCCACTGTCTTTTTATCTTTGTATTAACGAAATGAAAAAGAAAAGAGAAACAAATCTATAACAAAACCCAATTTTCTAATTATTAAGAAGTGAAGAGGCACAAATTGATAATTCTAAAAAGTTAGTTTGACATTAATATTTTAGACATAACATAGAAAATATTGGGAATATCATCGATTTGATGATCTTTAGATGATTGGATAGTTCTTGTCATCTTTAGATCGAATATATAATGTACATGTATATTCCACTATATATAAACATATGGGCGAATCCAGAAATTTATTAAAGTGAGTGGGGTATGAGTAATGAATTTATAAAAGGGGTACAGTCCTTCTCATTTTTGTCAAAATTTTGCACATTTTTTTTTCAAACTAAAGAATGTTTAAAGGGAAATCTCCGGAATCTTCCACTGATATCAGAATAATATTCAATCCGTTACTCTGCACATCTATTTTTTATTACCTTAGAAGTACTAGTTAATCTAACTGAAACAGAATATTTTACTTAAAAAAAATGTAAGGAGGACTCAATACAATAAATAATAATTGCTCAAAAGTAGGTAGGAGGAGACAGCAAAAGCCCCCCTGCTTCAATGGAAGTTGTAGAGGAATAACCTGAAAGTAACTTTGATTTCTGCATTTTTAAATTTTTTGATGGATATTTACTTGGGGATAAACATGCCATAAAAATCATCCAAGTCTGATGGCTTTGAACACAAATGAGCTCCTTTTACAGTCAAAACCTACATATTTTAAAACTGAATTAGTTCTTTGTACAAATGTGTTAGTAGCTAAAATTATATCAACATTAAAAACTAGAAATACTGGAACAAGCTAAAAAAAAAGACCCCCTTCAAATGGTGTTGAATGTTAGATCCTTAAGTAGGATTATCTCTCTTCTGACAATAAATACATTCCTTCATGCACAAATTCCTAAAATTTCATCAAAATCTCTTGAGAAATTTAGGTGGAGTTGTGCTTTTAATTTTAACATGGATTATATGCCAAACTTATCTAAAAAATATCAAAATTCTGCGAGTGATTTATGAGGAGTTTGGCATACAATGAATGTGGACAGACAAATGGACAGGAAGGGTGATTCTTAAATACCTCCAAATGTTTTAAGGGAGGAATAATTAATCAAATAAAAAAATAGAAATAACCCATTTTTTTCTTTGCTGTGAGAAACAAGATGATTTTTTTTTCATCAAATACTGCACTGGCATAACTGAATAAACCATATTCTAATTTTTTTATTATCAAAAATTGAAAAAAGAACATAGCAATCATGACAGCAGTGGCAATCTATTGTAAACTTGGCTAACTTGTATTAGGGTGAGATAGTAATTTCCCCACAATTAAAAACGGAATCTATTTTTTAACAGGTGTTGGGCTTGTTAAGCATGTTGTAAGCAAATTATTGGCTAGTTTATTGTAAATGTTTCATATCAGACTATGTAGACCTATAACTTGCACTGAAATGTCAGTTTACTCAGAAGTATTTTTGTCCATATATATTTACTCTATAACCTATTGTAAGAGTATAAAAATATAAACAATTCTTGCTTAGTTCCTGTGGTTTAAATTATTTATCTTGTATTTTGCATTCTCTGTTCATGAGGACAAGTTGAGTATAAAAGGTAAAACTAACTTATATCTGGCCTGGGTTTCATAAAGAAATCTCAAGTTAAGAAATTCCTCAAATCCTCGAATTTTTTCTCAAATCTTTGATTTCTAGTGATTTGATTGGTTAAAATTGGAGTTGAGGAAGGATTTGAGGAAAATCTAAAATTGAGATTCTTTATGAAGCTGGGCCCTGATCATGTTAACTGAGGGTGGGTCCACAGCATTGTAGTCACATTTCCATGGTTCAAATAACCTACCCTAAAATCAACCCAAGCCTTCCTTTTGTGTTATGGTACCTTCTGGCAATATTTCATACAAATCTATACACTGATACTCCAGTTATTATCTGGAAACTAATTGTCCACATATGCCAGATGAAGACATGGTATTTTTTTTTTTTTTTGCACAGTTTCTCTTTAATACAAATGTTGCAGTCAACGTTTTCAAAACATAAATAATTTTATTGCATTTAATTTGACTGACTATTAAAAAGGGGTCAAAGACCAACCCAATGCTAAAGAGAAATCAAAGGAAACACAAGACCTTTCTTATTATTCACAAATCAATTGATATTTCAGACAGGGAATCATAAATTCTTTTCGCACTGATCTGCTTTCCTTATGACAATCAATTCTGATCATATCAAACCAATGATGAATGAAATTAAACGATGTGGTTTTATTGTGTGATATGAAACGCTCATTATTTAGAAGCACTTACTCCTTCGTAGCAATTTAGGTTTATATATTGAGAAATTAAACAAAATGTCAGAAACAATTATTTAATTTACTACATTAATATTACAATTAACAACACATAAGTTTGTAAAAAAAACACTACAATGTAACAACAAATATATTTATATGCTGTAAAAGGGCAATATAGTTAAATCTTAACTGCCCTTATAACTGCATTTATACATGTAAAAAGCTGAAAAGTATACTTCAGGACAATTTTATAGAGGCGGATTCAGGATTTTATGAAGGGGAGGTGTAATTAAGACAATCAGTAAAAACGAAACCAGATTATGACATGTTTAATGAATGAATATGACTAATTGCCATATTCAACACAATATTAAGCAGATAACTTTTTGTTTTTGTTTTTTGCTTTTCCTTTGAAAAGGGGGGCATACATCCTCACCTGGACCCACCCCTGATAGTTGACTCTCCTTTGTGCGTATGTGAATCAGAAATAGAACAATAAATTGTACTACCTTGGGTGTTATTAAAATCAAAACTAACAAAATTATCTTTATATAGGACAAAGTCCTCATAATGGCTATCTATACAAGTTTAACCCATGACCTTAGAACCACTGATTTCAGTCTGACAGAAATTGAACTGCTACAAATCATATAGTGCAGATATGGAGGTTTAAAATATGAAAAAACTAGACATGTTGTTAGAAGTCTAATAAGGCCTAGCATGTCAAAGTTTATAATGAGTCACATATCTATCACTTCAGATATCGCAAACTTATAACTTTCCCCTTCACACCTGCTTCATATTAATTAAAGACAATGAGAATCCTAAATAGAGGACAATGTGAAAAATGTACTCTTTACCAAATTCCACACCTTAAATAATTCTTTTATAAATAAATGCAATTTGTGAATTTCAAGATCAAAATATATGTACCGACATGAGAAATTCTAAACTGACCTTGAAGACCAAAACTGCTGTTATTACATTTTCCTCCTGATAAATGTATTTATTACATGCAGGATAAATATGTATGATTTTTATAACCTCTTATAACTTTAAATGCCTTGGAATGAACTTATGTGCTACATTTCATTCTTCAATAAAAATTATTTTTGTGATGTTATAACAAAGATTACAATACAATAAAATCCTGAGTTTATATGCACCATAAGAGTCAATTCCAACTATAAACTGGATCATTGAGTTTAAGCTGCCTCTGTTTAGAAACACAGTTCCGTAAATCTTCATAGCATTATTTCCTGTCGCAAGGTTCTTTATAGTCCATACCAAGGTAATCAAATATATCTTCTTCCGAGCTGACTAAAAGTGGTTCACCGGGAGTACCTATTAAATAAAATATAAACAAAGTCATTGAGAAGGAAGTTGGTGATACTTTTTTAGTCTAAAATCAACTTTTATGATATGGCATATCTATATATATATATATAAGCTTTTATAAAAAGAAAAAATCAAGTGCAGAGAAATGTGGTATAAACAAGGTGTAAATACATGAATAGACTAACAGACCAAAGGACAGACACCATGAGTCCAATAGTAATGAATGAAGAATTTATTAAAATGGGGTTCAAGTTTATAACTACTTAACTGTGTTTGTAAAAACTATTCCTCACTCCACAATGAAAATATCCTGACTTACCAGTGCTACCAAGTGGCCGAAGACTGTATTCATTAAGTGTAAAGCCGATTTCTAGGGCATGAGCTCTCATGTTCTTATTAAAAACATCACTTCCAGTAAAATACAATAAAGCACAATAATACTGATCAAATGGAATCAACCTGAAATAGAAAATTACAGGAATATTTCAATGCATTAACATAAATATTGTCTTTCTATAAATTACAAAAATATTACTATGATTAAAATCTAGTACCTTGAATATTGTTAACTAGTACTACAGATTAAACAGTGAAATAGATAAAAAGAAAACACTGACATGTTTTGTAGCACACCAGATAAAAATCATGCAAATTCTGTAAAATATACACCTGAAAAAAGGCTAAAAATTTTTATTTTTGGTATTAAGTTGCTTTATAGGTCTATATGATGAAATGCATAATTATTCATTCCAACCTGTCTGCTCTTATGAGATAATGCACATGGAAAATCCGATAGTTTCTATTGAATTTTGGTGTCAGTTACTGAGTTATCTCCCTTAATTTAGAATTCTACAGTGCATTCTACATAATTTTCATATCCTATGAACAAGGGTTATATGAAAAGCCACAAGTAACTTTCTGTTTACTGTGACATTGTAAACAAATATAAAAAAAAAAACAATATGTAGGCTTTCCAACAATGAACCACATTTTGCATGATTCTTATCTGGAGTGCTACTTTAAATAACCGCAACAGCAACATTCTGATGACAAGGGCAACATGATGAGCAAATCCACTGTGTGATAATTTTACACAATCCTGCATTGTTTACATAATGCTATACCATAAGCGAGGAGCAAAAAAACACTTCTTTGTATGCACTCACTACACTCAAAGTTTCATCAGATTTGAAGTAAATGTTTGTTTGGTTTTAAGAGGGTATCCAAGCAAAAACCAAGCAGTGAGTGGTGACACATGACAAATTTTGTTTCCAAAAAATGTTCACAAATGCATCTTTTCTCAAAGATGAATATTGTTTTTTGATTAAATGCATAGATTAATAAGATTAATAAGGGAAATTTGTTACATAGAAAACATTGAAATTCATCGAAAAAAGGGAGATAACTTTATTTTATGGAAAGGTCTCACTAATCACTTCCTGGTCAATTGGCCACCCCCTCCCCCCCCCCCAACCCCCCCTATGTAGTACCAAAAACACACTGAACCTAGACATATGCATTGTAAGTGCATTATTTGTGTGTATTATGATTAAAAGTAGTCAAAATAAAGCTAAGAATGTGTACTTTAAAATCATATATGTAATTAACTACAACAGTGTATGAATATTGTTTACATGTGTGAGTAATTTGCCTCCATGCTGTCAGTTAGCAGAACAGGTAAAAATGTGGATTTTCAGTATTATTTATTCAAGTAAATTTTGTGAAGAATTTCTACAATCATTGTACCATTAGCATAATGATTTTGGAAGCCTTATTTTCCAAGCTTTGCAATGGTATGCAACTTTAAGATGTCATTTGTCCTGGGAATTCACAGTGAAACTTTGAAAATTACTTTTTTAACAGGTAAAGTAATGGAAATGTTAGAAGTGGTTAGTGAGACCAAAAGTTGTGTGACTCACAGATTAATTTGAATAACAAAAACAAAGAACAATAAATAACCAGTAGCTTTGGTTGTTGAAGTTTTCTCCTGTAGTGTTTTCTTACATTTCAATTTTTTGTCATCATTTCATCTTTTCATCATAAATCTATATTTTCTATAAAAAAATACAGAATTTTGGTCATTTGTGGCTTTTCTACTTTCTTCAAATATTCATTGTCCTAAATGAATTGACTAATTATAGTCAGTGTTCCATAATTCCCAGTTGAAAAATATGTGTTAATTGTACCATCAAGACTGACAGATCATGACCATGTTCCATCAAATAGCACATATTCTCCTTATATATCACACATATTATTCAGGAAGATTAAAAAAAGCTATCCTATAATATACATACAGCTAAGTTTATATCATATGTTTTAATTCAAAATAATTCAAATGAACAAAATAACAATCACATCTGCTTTGTTGTCAATTTGGTTTTACAACAAACACTTAATTACTATAGGGAATCACCTAAATTCATTCTAAACCAAATTTCATACCAATTATTTTATTCTAAGACAAACCTTATATCTATTCTTCGAAACTTTGTATCTTCACCATCTATCTTATCCTTAAGCTTGCATACACCCTGGAGCCAACAGAAAAAGTTTTTAATATTATATAATATAATAAAAGTTCTTAAAACATTTTAAGCCTAGACTTTTTCCAAAAGTGTATACTTACATGTAGTATAAAATTATTTTATTTTCTACCTGGTGTTTTCCTGTTTTCAACCAAATTTTGTATCAGCAAAGCTTTTGTTATAACCCATGTGTAGCTAGAAAAGGTTATATGACAAGTTATAATCTACATTGCACTTTTTCCTAATATGCAGGAAGTCTTGGATATGATTGTTGTGATGAAAGATCTTATACATTTTAGCATATTTTTTTGCAGCTTCGGTTTTGCAAAATAACAACAACAAAAACAAACAAAACAAACAACAATCAGTAAAGCAAGGAAGGTATTTTGCTAAATTATCATACTGTAATCTTGCAGAATAGTAAAAACTTACCATAAACTTAGCATCTCCATGAGACAGAGTGTCCGTGATAAAACCTATTTTTTCTAATTGTGTGACAACATCCTTAAGACACTTAGACTAAAAAAAAAAGAACAATACTGTTACTATAACCTGATGGGACAAAAATAATACATGAAAATAAAGTCAGTCAGAGCAATATCTATTACTTATAAATGGTGAGTATCTCATTACACAAAATACCACTTAAAACAATTATGACAGCCATTATTATGTCTGTTCAATATCTGGAAATGGAACTAATGTGCCCATAAGATACAAATGCCACTGCCATCACTCAAATAAAAAGACACAATTAAAACATTAATTAAAGGCTAAGAGAGCCTGAATCACTCACCTGAAGAATTTGAAATGGTGTGGTCACAAAAGTTGATCATTCAAACAAAAGGTTTATAGTGTTATCTATACTTACACCAATTCTGCCAACCCCTGAGCCAAAAAGTAGTTTGTAAAAGGTTATTAACCCTGTATAGTTTCCAAACATTTAATGGCAATTGTAGTTTCAGAGGAGTTGACCTTTACTAATCTAAAGCTTCTATAGCCTCTGACAAATATCCTGTAAAATTTAATCACATGTTTAATTTGCCCCTTTTATTATTTGTTTAGTCACCATTTATTAAGTAAAAGCAAAGATATAGGCAAAAAAGTGTTCCGAACAGTGTTTCAATAGGAACCTTTAGTGGCCACAGCCACTCACTAAGCCACACAAAAAGTGGATTGTTTGTAGAGGGCATTTATATCTTTGAAATCTGGCCAATTAGAAGCTTAAATAGCCTCTAGCAGCCATCTTGTTTAATCAAGCCAACAAAAATTTTATCACATGATTAATATGTCCCTTTTATCATTTTAGCCAAGTATGGTCACCACTGTCTTAGTAAAAGCAAAGATATAGGCCAAAATGTGTTCCCTGACAGTGTTTCAATGGCAAACTTTGAGCGGCTGCAGCCAACTGCTGAGCCACACAAAAGGTGGACTGTATGTAGAGGGCATTAAGGTCATTAACCCTATCAAGTTTCAAAACACTGGCACCTGTGGATTCTGAGAAGTTGATCTTTGAAAATTGGCCAATAGCCTCTGGTGGCCATCTTGGTTAATCAAACAGAACCAAAAATGGATCTTTTGTAGAGGATCTTGCATACATCATTTCTGCCAAGTTCAGTTACTGGTCAAAGGGTTTTTATGTAGTTGAGCAAATTGTGAAAAGTATATGGATGAAGGACACAGACGCAAAGTGAAGGCATAAGCTCACCTGGTCAGCTAAAAACAGGAAATGGATGTGGAACTGAGCTAAAATACTCTCACATAATACAATCAGTCAGACTTGTTTCAGAATAATTTTGGAAATTTTCCCTGACATACTCACATACTGACAGCAAAAAACTGAAAACCGATAATCTAGTCAATCCTGACTGACAAAATTTTGGCATTATTTGTTCATGTCAGGCAACATTTTTGGAATTTTGCAATAGAGATGTTAGATAGGGATGATAGATTTCTAAAAGGACCACCTAGAGAATATCAATTGTGAACTCTGAATAAATGTGGGGACATTTTAAATGATGATCACAATTGTATACAGTCTTATCATAACATTTAAAATGACTTTTTGAATGAAAGTTAAATCAATAATTAGTTAGCGCATGTACTTGCATGCACATATAACCATCATGCAAAACTGTCCAACCTTTGACTTTGTTGAAGACTTAAAAGATGGATGAGTTAATAATATATCTATATCTCCACTGGTCTCGGCACCTGAAATTAATAACTTCTTGTTTGTATTATGGCTAAGATATAGCAAACTTTTAAACTGAAAAAAAAAAATATATATATATATATATATATATATATATATATTTTTATTTACTTCTTTTTTACTCAACTTTACAGCAATCATTTTCTTTAATATTGTGACATTTACAATAATTAAAATACTGAAGCTATTTTTTCCTTCCATAGTGCATATCTAAGGATTTGAATAATTCTAGAATTTGATAGTTATATATCAATTTCATAAATTTTTTTATGAATTAATAACACGGTCAAATAGTCCCCTTATTCAAATGAAAAAACCTGCTTCACAGTTGAAAATAATTTACATAGTGAGGAATCATATCAAATACTGATAAAAGGTGTTTGAGAAAGTTCACCCTTTTATGAACTTGCCAACTAATTCCCAAACTTTACATTAAACCCTTTGGGCTTCACTTCATTTGTGAGTCAGTTGGCTTTCTTTGTAAATCAACTTTTACAAACGAAGTTTTTATTTTTATAATATTACAGTACATATTGTTAATTGTACTTTTACGAAATTAGAACAGATGATTATTATATTTTTGACAAAACTCCACTTATCAACACTAGTCTTTTGGACTTGTGTGAATTAATACTACATGTACTACATCACTTAAAATTACCTCTTCTAAAACTTCCACATATTTCAGCATTATATTCTGTATCTAATTTATGTATCTCTTTTAATGTCAGATCCTTTAAAACAATGGAAGATGGAATAAAAATTAAAAACTGTTATCACAAGACACCTTCCTTCATTCTGCGTACAAATTGACAACTGAAATATAATTCCTAACAGTAAAGAGTAAAATTAACAGCCTTTTACTAACTTAAAATTTTTCAAACACCAATCAATATTATTGCTCTCTAATATTCAATGCTCAGTATTGGGTTCTTCTTAAAACTCATATGTCAAATATTTATTGTCTATTTCCTGCTTCAGGGTATCATTTAAAATACTGTTACTTAAACAAAGGTACAAACATGTGCTACAAATTTATTAAAAAGTAAAAGTTCAAACCCAATCTACATAGTATTCACCTGCATAATAAGCATTTCTTTCCTAGGAATCCTTGTTTCAAAATCTTCAAAATGCCTACAATTAAAAAAAACTTCATTTAATCTTATCAAACATAAACATGTCACATGACTATGTCAATCAAATACAATGTAATTTATTGATCTAGTAACCACCAATCTGGGTCATTTATTCTGATGTTGATTTTAGCTAAACATAACTTTGTCAATCTGTTGGTGTAAGAAATCTATAAAAAGAATTAACAGTACAAAAGGCTTTGTATTTACTAGTACATGTATATAAATAGATAGAGCTTCATTTTCAACATGCACATTTTATGCAAAGAATACATGAGATAATACATGTAATAATTGGAATAACCACATGCTGAATCCATTTTTAGCATATGATAATCACACAAGGCAGACTTCTAAGTAACCTTAGGTATTTGAAAAATATGAAAAAAAATATATATATAGAAACTGCTTTATCAGAAAAATTTAATATAGACTCAAGATTTGTAATTTTGAAAAAAATATATAGGGTATTTTCCTTTGAAATGATAATTTCTGTTTATTGCATATTTTTTTCTTACAAATAGGCTATGCGATTAACAGTAATCCATACTACCGGTAGTCTCAGCTTTTGATTGGATAGGGACACAATTTTCCAAAAGCCAAGTATCATGGGTATGCTAAACCATAAATCCAGGTGTAACCAACTATTTACCTGTGGAATGTCACACATTTTTAAGTGTTAACACACCATCCATTTTAAAATAACTTCATTTAATTTGTTACAGGTCTTCGGGGCAAGATAGGTTTTTTTTTTTTCTACAGACTGAATTTGTACTGTGACATCATTAACATGGATAGGTAAGCAGACCACAATTTAAAAAATTCCAAACTTGATAAAGCTTTGATGAATGAACAAATTTTAATTTTGACTGGAACTGATTAGAAATTAAGTGTATGTCTGTAAGAATCAGACAACCAGTACATTCAACTTTCTCCCATTGCACACCCTACAGTAACAATATTCCTTCATGCATCATCTACATATGATGCAATCCTTCCTATAAGCTTTCATCAAAATCCCTTGAATGGTTTATAAGAAGTTACACTTATGAGGTTTTAACATATAAAACCCTTAAGTCGGATTAACTCCCTTTGGAGTCTTCAGCCAGTAACTACATTCCTTCATGCATATCTACATTTGCCTTCCTGTAAAGTTCCAACAAAATCCATTGAATGGTAAAAGAAGAGTTGTGCTTACAAGAAATGTGGACAAATTGATTCCTACATACCCCCAAACTTAGTGGGGGGGTATAAAGATGGGGAGATTCCTATATACTGGTATCCCTAAAACTTTGCAAGGGGTATAAAAAATCCACCTTTAGGAAGATGAATGTAACTAATTATAATTAAACTTGAGTCTCTGTGAATAATTTCATAAATAAATGTTTCTTTACATAGTTCATCATGCACTCAACAAAAAAATTGATAAGATTAACTTACTTCAAACCAATTTTCTGATGATGATTCAGTTTATCAGTATTCTTCCTGAGATCTGAAAATTAAATCAATAGAATTGAATCCCCTATTTCATTTATCTATTTTTTAGCTAAACAATTCTACAAAAATGCCAAAATGTTTGCAGTATGCAGCTTGATATGACTGAAATGACAGCACTGTTTGATTGCTGACGGATCGATGACCGATGATCAATCTGATCACAGTTTTGTTATATAAAATGACGTAAGATCTGTTTTAAATAAAAGAAATGTAAAATAAAATTATAAATTGATGTTTAAATCTATTACATTATACAAATATGTGTAAAATTGACAAAGAAAACAACAAAAACCCTCAAAATACATTGACCGCTCTGTGGTCACGTGATGCGATCACCAGTTGGGTGGATTGGTTTGACGGATCGATGACTGACCGGAAACTGATTGGTGATCAATGACCAATCGCAATTTTTGTTGCACGGATCAGTTCTGGTATTGTATACAAGAACACGCCAATAGTTATTACGATATATTTTCAGAAAAAAATTTAATCAAGTCAATAAACATTTTAATATCTAGGGCAACTTTTAAGTTATTGCTGGCCTGTAGAAATGCAAGTTTTTTCAAGATGTTCATGTTTCCCATTTTAAACAGCCATATATTTAAACAATTTAAAAAGTTAAAACAGAAGGAAAACCAGTAAAATACATAATAAGTAAAAGGTGACAATTCCAGTAAATAACAATTATAACATTAATACAAATAATATACTTTTACATTTATATGAAAAAGTTGAAACAATAGTATCCCTTTAAATTTTGTCCATTTTCATGGTAACTCTATACAACTTGTTATGCACTAAACATGAAACCAATAAAAATTTTCTTTCGGCATTATGCTTTATGTTTACAATATTACTATATTATTAAGCAGGTTTTACCTTCTATTGAGGTTATTCCTTCATGGACAAGCTTCTGTGCTGCTGCTGGTCTACAGGACAAAAAAAATAAAACTAACAGTGAAGGTAACAACAGTGGGAATCAAGTTGCACCAACTACAGAAATTAATTATAAATGAACAACCAGAAATAAATACATTAATAATCCAAACCCTGATATTATGCACATCCTAAATATACTCACAATCATCATGCACTAAACCTATACTTTCTTCACTTTGAAATATCATTAAATTTATTTCTCAAAAAAGGCTTAAGCTAAAATGTTACTTTAGCACAAAAGTTCATTCATTATTGGATTAAAAGGCTTATCCTATCCATGTAATTTATTGGAAGTTCAGAAGACTAACAATATCCCTGTAATTCAGCAAGTGCAATTATTGTTTGCTTTGAAGGCTAACATTATACTTCTTAGTGCATATTCATTTGGCAAAAAGGTTTACTATACCTCCATTAGGATTTTCCTCTGTGTTTAGTTAGAAAACTTACCCTATTCCTGTAACTTTAGCCAGTTCATTTATTGAAGAGTTAGGAAGCTTACCCTATCCCTGTAAATTTAGCCAGTTCGTTTATCGATGAGTTGGAAAGCTTACCCTATCCCTGTAACTTTAGCCAGTTCATTCATTGATGAGTTAGAAAGCTTACCCTATCCCTGTAACTTTAGCCAGTTCATTTATTGCTGTATTTGTTGAATTGCCTCTGATCTACAAAGAAAGAATATCTGTTCAACTAAAATACAAAGTCTGTTGAGCTATTTTTTCCCTTAACTTTTCGGGTGATTTTCAAAATAACTTTTTTTTTTTCCTGATACATGAAAATACAAGAATCAATTTGCCTCAACCAAATGGGCTCACAGAAACATGTACCCAAAAACTTCTTCTTGAACTTTAATACACTATACACTATACTGGTTACCAAATTATACCTGAATTTTTCTCTGATCCAATGCATTGCTTTAAAATTAGAAAATATCATCATTATATTAAAGATGATGTGTGTACAATTGAAGTGACATTTAATTTTACTAACAAATCAAATGTGTACCTTCTCCAATTTCTGTAGTTTTCCTGTGTCAATAAACTCATCAATCTTCTTTGCAATTTTTGCTCCTACACCTTCCTGAAATATTTACCAATACATGAAGCTATAATTAGTGAGTGAATAAACCTGTAATAAGGATTTCTTCTTGAGAATAGACATTAATGGACAAGGTGCACACTTTTCCTTTGCAGTTTCTTACAATTTACTGGTACATGTACCTTCCTTGGTACATCTTTATATAAATGTCTTAATTTTCTAACTCTGATTGTGATTGTTTAAAAAATATTGAATAAAAGTTTTTATTCAAAGAATTTATTCAATGTTCTAGGATTTTTTAAAAATATTTATTTTCCACTAAAAGAGGAAGACAACATTTTTAAGTTTTCTATCTATAATGAGGTTCAAAATACATGGTCACCCTGTTGTCTAAAAGAATCTTAAACTTATCATTAGTAACCATATAATTTCTACTTTGGGGCACTTTATAATTTTATAAGTTAATAACTCTGCAGTAGATGATCTTTTCCTTGGTAAGTTTTCAACCTGCCTTTTGGTAATGGGTGGTGAGAATCCTAGAACACTGAATGCATCAAACAACTTTTTTGTTAGATACTTCCACTAAACTAGCCCTACGCATTTTATGGCTTCATAAACATTACTGTGCTGTAAATACATGTATTATTCTTCAATACAGCCATATCACTGTTTCTTGTTAACGGCTTACTAGTTTTTGTGCTTCCTTTCCACTAGTTATTTTTGTTGGATGCTTGGCAATAGCTGCAGCTGCCTTCCTGTAGGCATTAAATTTGTGCATTTGCCTGTTCACATTTTTTTCATAAGTTGCAAGTTCTGAAAAAATAAAATACATATTTGGACAAAGCATTATGTAAACAGAAGCAGTATGACAACAGAATATACTATACATGTAATGATAAATTTATATTTGAAATGATCTTTGGAAAGGTTGATATCATATGATCATAAAGGTCACACCTTGAACATTTGAGATAAATGTGGACACTGTTTCCTAGCTTTACACACAACTTGCATTTAGGTTCATGATTAATTTAATAATTAACAACAGAATTTATTGACAATTTCATTTTTTAATTTATACAAATGTATTTCATAATTTTGGAGTTACAAACTGGTAATAAAACTAGAAAAACTGTGAGCAATGCTCACTAAATCTATACCCCACTCCCCCAAATATTGCCAGAAATCTTAAATTAGCTACATACAGATAAAAAAAGGAAGTTTTTGGGGAATTAAAAGTCAATGAAATTCTGATATTTTTACCCTAGTTGGGTCATATTATCAAGATCCATTCTTGTTATATTCAAAAACGGTATGTACATGTAACCTTTGAAGAAATCTAATCGTTTCTTCCAATGGGTGCTGAGAAATCTGACTGAAAATTTCCTAGAACAGCACATGTAAAAATTCTAAGTACTTCAGAAAACAGGAAGTATATGACCTAGAAAGCTGGAAAGGGGAGACAGGGTACAAGTCATCATGCTTAAAACCCTTGTCATGCTGCACCCAGGCCTGTCTGGGATAGGTCCTTCTTCCACTTTATTGGTTCTGGCAGTGTTAATCTTAGTTTAGGAAATACCCAATTTGTTTCCTTCTGCAAGCAGTGTGACTGTGCTTTAAAATGAGACTGTATGATATAGAGTTTTTTAAAAAAATAACGACTGGAGAGCTGAAAATAGAGGTCATGACTTTCTGCTGCCAAAAAAAATGTTTATTATTTTATTATTCCGATCTCTGCAGAATTGATAAAAACAACACAGCAAAAGTCAGGTCAGTTTCTGATTTAACTTTAGATAAATCAATTTTAACAATTTTAACTATCTGTTCCAAGGAAAAATATTGCCTGGCCCCAGAACAAATAGCGTAACATGTCACATTAACAAAATTAAGGTTTTTTTTATTAAAAAATGTACTACTCTAACTGGTTGAGAGCCCGAATAAAAAAACAGGTTGAAAACATTACTAATACTACTAACTGTCAGGTGTCAGACACATGTGACCATTTTTCTGGTGCGCAAGTGTCCTGTTTAAAAAAAGTGTAAGTCATCTCAAAAATTGCAAATGTCAGTTGGTTTGGGTTTTGGTAAATAAATAGGGAAAATTGAAAAATCAAAAACACTATCAAAGAACATATATTTACCAAGGCAAGAATAAAACCAAGAGAATGTAAGTGCATGACTATAAAATAGTTGACGAACAAATCTTTATAATCCTAACAGATTAAATCCTCATATCCTGTGCAGAAATGTTTTAAAAGATGGGCTTCAAAACATTGAATGGAACACCACGATATCCTTTGAACAAAAAGAGCCTTCAGTTGAGAAATTTTGAATATACTTGCACTTGCCAATACCTGAACAGGCAGACATATGTGGATTAATCTATATGCTCCTCTCACTAATGTTTATCTTTTAACATTTTTCTCCTTTGTCATATAAACAGTGATTCAGAAAATAAAAACATAAAACATAGAGCAAATGAATGAAAATTTATTCCATGAAATTTATCATTTATTCTGATATCGATTGCCAAATAGTTGGAAAAAATATCCTGTCGTTGTTAACATCATCTACTGAACAAATTTGCAATAATACAATGGTCAAACTATGAATGAACTTGACACATGGTAATAAGACAGATAACATCCTAATCTTTTCCAAAAACAATCAAAAGTCAATATTAACATGCCCAACAGCGAAATTACAACTTTATCTTCCCAGTTCTGTTTTAAGTTAAAGTTGTGCCTGGAGAATAGGCAGACATACAGCCTAGTGTATGGTTGACAGATAAGATTATAAAAATACGGCTAAAAAATCTAACAGAATGTGACAATTATGAAAAGAAAGTCCTAACTGTCGAATCGACCATTGGATTGTAGCATCTGTGGTACCGACAACATATAGGAGAGTTCTTTGTGATGTCATTACTTACCTGTGACTTGGTTTTGGTTGGCAAAAAATCCATTGAGTGGCATGGGGCATTAACTTCAAATCATCATAACTTTTTCGTTTTTTAAGATAATTGAAAAATTCTTTTGGTTCCCTACACTGCCGATACAACTCTTAATATCCATGTGACTTTTAAATAAATATTCAGTAATTAGACTATTTGATCATAAAATTTTAAAAATGAGTTTATTTGAAAATAGAGGTTTACAAATAAATATCATTTCAAATTTATTTTCTAAGTAAAATGTTGTAAATTCACATACAAAATATGAATTCTTTTATCTAAATGAAACATTTTACAGAACCAAAATTGGATATAAAATAGCAAACCTATGAAGTTTTGAAAATTGGGATTCTAATCATGAAATTGTTAACTGTTTACTTAATTGTTCATTTGCCAACCAATTTGACACTTAATGATAAGCAAATTAGTGAATATGACATCACTAATGAGATTGGCGAACTCTCCTATCTGCAGTTTTACAGTTACAACTAAGTCTTAGGTGTGGAAAATGTAATGAAGAACCTTGGATATGAACCATACCCATTAGAAAATCACTGTATTCTGAATTAGGATTCGCTGAATCGTCATGCTTCCGTTTGCTCATTATAGCTGTTGCACTTTTTACTACAGACTGGTGGAAGCAAAGAGGAGAAAGCCGTGTAATAAGTAAAGACGCCGTTTTCTTTCGATGTCAACAAACCCCTATATCATTGAAAAGAAGTTACAGTTAATATTCAAAAAGACTAGAAAACTTAAGTTTTCAATTTTTCATTATTGATTTTACATTTTTCGAAAGAAAACACAAACATATGAAGCATATTTATCATTATCTTTATAGTGTTGAAGTGTCACTTCTTATAAGAATCATGCAAATTCTGGAATATGTAAATTTTTGTTATTAAGTTGCTTTATAGGTCTATATGGTGAATTCAAAAATTTATATTAAATCCTTGGTGAAATGTATAATCATTTATTTCAATCTGTCTGCTCTCAGGAGATAATTTACCTATTGGTTTCTGCTGTCTTAGTATAAGTGTCATTTACAGAGCTATCTCCCTGAAGTTTGAATTCTTCAACACATTCTATATAATTAATATATCTTATGAACACGGGTTCGATGAAATCCACATGCCATTTTATGTTTACTTAAACATTTAAAGCAAAATATCAAAAATAAAACTATGTTGTCTTTTCAACAATGTATATTACATTTTGCACGATTCATAGCTTTGGTGATACTCAAAATGTTTACATGGTCGTAAGGGGTGTAAAATTTCGACTGACTGAATTACGAATTTCACAAACTGAGCTCGGGTAACAGAAAAATTGCCTATTTATATTTCAGAAACGTGGCACAGGTAAACAGTTGTGTATTGAGTCCGTTGAATGTTTTTACCTGTCAGTGGAAGGATATTACTATGTGTGGTAAGTCAATGGATCTTTTAAATATATTCCTGACTGTTAAAATGTTAATTTTTTTGCTTCTTAAATTATGACATTTATGTTGTCTTGTTATAAACTGAAAACACAAATATATTTACATATATAACAATGAGTTATTTATTATTAATGTTTAAAGAATTAGTATCATTTTGGATGTCAACAGTACATACACAGTGTTTGTACTGTAAAACTGCATTTCATCAACAATATTAAAGTCTCCAATAAATGCATCTTGAAGCTCATGATGAGGCATCAAAATAGTCTTGTTTTTCCAGTAGGAAAAAAAAAGTAGGGTAGGTAGGTAGGGAAATTATTTTGTGTTTTTCAACAACATTTTCCATTTAGTTAATTTGGAAACAATCTATACTTTAAGTGTGCTTGAGCAAAAATGGCCACAAAATGTTAATTGTAGGCACAAAAAATAAAAGGGTCATATTACTACAATAGCAAACTAGTTTTTAATAAACTTAACTTGTGATTGTTTTCACTCAAGTTGACTTTTTTTTTATTTTGCTACATACTGGCTCAAGAAAAACAAAATCCTCATGCTATTTAATTATTAATTATCTGTTCTGCCAACAGTAAAATTTTCTCTATATAACCATATGGCTCTTGTTTATATGGTTTGGTACATGTAAAATTTACTTCTAATTTTCATATTAAGTTGCTTTGCTATTTATCAGAACAGTAAACTGCAGCCCCTTGATAATCATAGATACCCCTGCAATTCATATAACCATGACTCCTGGATAAAAGTTGATATTGTAAATTTTAAGATTTTTGTGTTCAGGTAGAACATTTTAGTCATATTTTATCTAATCCTAAATAGTTGGAGTATTTCAAATTTTAATGTTTCACTACAAAACAATTTGATTTGCATATATATAATACATGTAATATAAAATTAAGCTCCACCCATGTCTCAGGCATTTTCTGTCGTGGTAATATATATATATACACAATTCAAAGTAATGGTCCCAGTCCCTGTCTTTGAGTGAAAAAGGACTCCAAACCTAAGAGAGTCCTTCTAAAGATTGATTACAAAAATGAAATAATCTGAAATCTTTTGTCTTTTTATCGTGGAACATCTGTTGTCCTACAAAATCAATGTTCCTTTGATTGTCAAGGAAGTTAGTCTTTGTCATGGTAAGATACTCATTATAAATAACTGTAATATTATAGAAATGTACAGAAGAATGCAGAAAATTATTCAATTTGATATTTTGTTTGTAATAAGATTGTGCTGATGATGTTTGAATTTTTGGTGAAATACTGAAAAATGTGCGGTTTTTTTTTCTTGGGAGGGATTTGTATTTGTCAAGCCTTTTTTTAAAAGTGGTTAGAAGTATGGACTTGATTTTTTACTATATTGATGTCTTGATCATTCAATAACATTTTTTTATATTTTTGTTGATTAAAATTATTTCTGAAATTAGAGTTATTGACCCTTTATTTTGTAATGATTTTTTTCTTTTGGCTAGTGGTAGACATTTTAATACTGAAACATGTATCATTTACATGTATCATGTGTCTGAAAGCATTCATTGTTATAATCAAACCACCTTGATGTATTCCTGCTTTAGGAAATGTGTATTTATAAAGATAATATATTATGCCCTGAAGTAACCTTTTAAGTATGATACTAATATATACTTAAGTTTCAGGTATTGTTATTTCAAATACCATCATCGTTCAGTATCTGCATAGTAACTTGGGTGTATTTCATCCTTAATGATGTAAATGTGGTGATGAATTTAAGGTGTATAATTTTGAATGATGTAACATGTTATCTTTAAAAGGAAAAGCCGTTTTCCAAATTTTAATTACGTAGGCAATGATTTTGTATTTATGTGGTTATTGGAACAAGTTTTGATATGTTTTGAGAAATCCAATGAAAATTGATGGATGAAAAAAATTGTGCAATTGTCTTGCATTTACTCTGTAAACAAGGATATTGCAAACATGATATATCATTGCTATGATTAGTGATTATTCAGTTAATCCTTGTGGTTCCATAGTACACCTGTTCCATAGATAATTGTAGGTAGGCAACCAGTAACTTTAAAGTTTGATGCAAACCTCCTACACAAGAAAATTCCTTGACATCCCATTTTTTCCAGGAAAAAGTTTTTCCATTGTCAAGTCTGTGTAAGACTCATAAAAGTAGGACGTCATAGTGCATGTTATTGTGATAATTTCTTCAAACTGTTTAAAAAACTGCATTTGAAGTTGTAATTTGAACTGTTAATGTTAAATGTGTATTGAATTGGTATCCTATATCCTGGACTGTGTTCATTGTTTATTGTATACAATTAATTCTTTACCTGCCCAGATATTCAAACTGTATCTCTATAACAGACCTAGAATGTTTGTATAAAAATTTTCTAAGAAAAAAAAAACGTTTGACAATGTAATTTACCAGAATTGTAATACATATACAATTTGCATGTAAAACCCTAGCGCTATGACATTGCTAATTACAGGTACATGTATTACCAGTTTCCTTAGCTTTAGATAATAATCATACCAGTCACATGTATAACTAATAAGATAGTGAAGTTTAAGAGAAATACAATTCAAATTACTGTGAAAAATTTCTTAAATTTGTGGATACCAATTTTCATGGATTAGGGAAGAAACACAAGTCGTGGATTCTTGAATTCATGGTTTTGAGAATTTCAGTTTACATATCTATTGAAATCTCCTATTCGTTGGGAACCAAATTTTGTGGATATGAGTATCCACATAAACCACGAAAATTAGTACCCTGCGAACAATTTTACTTTCACAGTACATCGTTTAAGAAATGGAATCATGCTATTGTTGTTAGACTAAGGTCTCTGTAATGTATATGTTTTTTGATTAAATATCCTTACTATCGAGCTGCAGCATATATTACAGAGAGACTTGTGGCAAGTCTAAGCTTTTTCCAAAATGCTTTCAAGTATTTTGGTGCTCAAAACATATTAAATACAGGGATTGCTATTATTTAGGCACCTTTCCTCACTAATTAAAAATTAAGATATAAACAAAAATGCATTAAATCTATAACAAGTAAATTTTATAAGAAAAAAAGAAATTCAGTCATTAAAATCTAATAAAGTCATGATTTAGGATGAAGTTCTTGTTTTGATTTATATGGAAGTACTATGATTTTTTAAGGATAAGATTAGGATTTTCCACTGACCTATTTAACAAGAAATGGATTACCAATTCACTTGAAAGATTAAGTTTTTATTGTTATTTTCTAAAATTTAAATTTTGACCAATGGCCATTGTTTCTTTTATCTGAATTGATGTAGGTGTTAGTTCATGGAATTTCTTTACACTGTGTCCAAATATAGACTAGGAGGTATAATTGTATAATAATTCAATGCATGTACATGTAAATATTAACAGTACCTATTTATAATTTCTTGCATGAAACTGAAATAATAAATACATATGAAATAGTCCATTTTGAACATTGTTAAAACATTAAGGATTCATTAATTAAATACCTGTCAGCCAGATGATACTGAGCCTAACTGAATGTACCTGAATGTTGGGAAAGACACTTGTTTCATTGATGACTCATATTGACTGCTGAATCTACCTAATAAATACTTTTTATACCTCACCATATGAAGTGGCAAAGTATAATGTGATACACTCAAAAAAGTTTTATGACTGTTTGTCTATTCCCTGACTGGGACCAGATGATAACTTAAGAACTGATCAATGAAACTTTGCACAGTTGTTAAGTACACTTATATAAAGGTTAAGACCAATTTTCAGTGAACTCAAAAATGTAATTTTTGAATTTTGAACATTTTACCATTTGTCATTTTTTCACCATTACTAGGCAGGGTACCACTTAGTGTCCCATGAATGCAGCCAATTTGTAATTCCTAACAAACATATAAGGATGATATATATACTACTTTCAATCTACACAATTCATACAATAACTCTCAACTACTTAAATAGATGTTGAGAATATGTCAGTGCTGTTTTCTCTTCATCATTATAAAACCATACAAGATGGAAAATTTTCAAATGAATTCTTTTCATTTGTGGACTACTACCCTGTATATTTTGAGTATTCATAGTATTAAATCAGGGTTAAAATATAGATGACTCCCACTGCAAAAAAAAGAAGGATCTGATATGTCACTTAAGGCTTGTTTATGTATCTCTGTTTTGAGAAATGGTCACAATGATAAGTTATTCCATGAATTTTCCTGAAATAATTATGCAAATGTTTCACACATTTTGTAAACCTACATCTTCTCAAGCAAGTTATTTTTGCTAATATCATGATGACTATGTAAATAACTATTATCATACACCTTCTTAGTCTGTGCAAACTTGTTTCCAGGAAAAGTTAATAGGAAAAAATTAACAAATAGCAAGAAATAAAATGTTATTGGGCAGATCAATAAGCAAAAAAAAAGTACTTTTATATATTTATATCACTTACCATAAACAATTTATATAAAATGTGATGATGAAGACCCATATCCTGTTATTAATTACAGATAAACCAGGAAGGTTATGCATAACAGTCACCATTTAATTGTTATACTGTAATAAATCATTAAGGATGTCTGACGGCCTCAATTTTGAGTTTTTGTCAGATTTTTGGGTTCTGCCTTAAAAAAAAATAGAAAGATTGTTATCTTAAAATTTAGCAGGGAACATCTTTAAGTACATTAGTTGTAGAATGGTATTGATGTAAATGTATTTGGTATTGTTGCTTATGAATGACATTGTCACAGTTAAATCAAATGCTTCTAATGACATTGCATTGCAGGAATCATAACATGTTATGACATTCTCATAACTGACTCTTAACACAACTAATGACACTGTAATAGATGAATCTTCACACAACTGCTGAAATTATCATAGTATGATTCTTAACACATCTGATCATACTGACACTATCCCAGCTGATCTAAAACTAATAATGGCACTATTCTAGTTAAATCTAAAGTAATTAATGACACTTTCATAGATAAAGGAACAGATATAGGGAAATGCAACAAATGCACCATTGTATAACCTTCATAAAAAATAGGGGAATCATATCACAATATTAATAAGACCTGAACTCATCATATGACACTTTCAAAGCCAAATCATAACACAATATTAATTACATAGCAAAATGTTAATACATTGATGACACTGTCCTAGCTAAATCTCGATACATCTAACCACACTGTCATAGCTAAATCTTAATACATCTAACCACACTGTCATAGCTAAATCTTGATACATCTAACCACACTGTCATAGCTGAATCTTGTTGCATCTAGCCACACTGTCATAGCTAAATCTTGATACATCTTGCCACACTGTCATAGTGAAATCTTGATACATCTAACCCCACTGTCATAGCTAAATCTTGATACATCTTACCACACTGTCATAGCTGAATCTTGTTACATCTAGCCACACTGTCATAGCTAATTCATGATACATCTAACAACACTGTGGTAGCTAAATCTTGATAATCTAAAAACACTGTAAAAGCTGAATTCCTACACAATGCAACAAATAATAAAACTCTTAACTGAGTCTTAACACATCTAATGACACTGTCCTACCTGAACTAAAACATCTTGCTCCTCCTGCTTTGTATTTTGACATTGATTCTGTGCATAGTGGGTGTATTCTAGATAGAATTAGAGAGGTTTTCAAAGAATGGTCTTCTTGAACTTTTCCTCACACTGTGAAAGTTCTTAGATACTATATTATGCCAGACTGTGTGTAGAAATCTATTAGTTAAGCCAGCCTCAGGGAGACAGGCTGATTGGCTGACTAGTACTGATATTAGAAACTCAAATTAGCTTTACAGAATGCAGTTAAAAGGACCACTAATCATAATGCTATACCAGTCCATAAGAAGTGGTCCATAAAATGTGGCATAATACCTATTATAATAGATACTTTATAGATAAAAAGTAAACCTCACCTAAGCTGTATACAAATATTCATGAACAAGTTATTATTTGAATTTTGAATTATTTTTAATTTGGAAATGGAATAAAAAATCAATGTGCTCCTACTACAGGATAAGTCATCTTCAAGATTTTTTGTACATGGCTCAGTTCCTGAGGTATATCACTTTGAGATGTCAGTGTACTGAAAAATTCATTTTATCACTTGAGACACTGCCATAGAGATGGATTGGATTATGATATTAAAATTTTGAAGTACATGTATATGCAATATACAATGTATTTTACTATCTGCATTGTTTTATTAACAGTAACATAGTTACGACTGACTGCTTTTTTTTGTCCTTTTTTTTTTACTACTTATGTTTGAAGTATTTTGCCTGGCACCTTATCAAGACAAATTACTACCGGGTTCATGGTTATTGACTCCCTATCTGAACACATTCTGTACAATTGGATAATTGTTAGCACTAAACTACCGGGTTCCATTTTAAATACCCCTGCTATTCATGTCACAATATTTGATTACCTTGTAATTTATTCTTGCTATTGAATTATATTGTAGATCAGAAGGAATAGGTGTGCTTAGCATTCCTTGGGACTTTCAAAGTATCACTACTAGGAAGTAATGAACAAAAGAAATTCTTCGAATGTATTTTGAAATCTGTTTCTTTAAATTCTGAAATATATATACTATACTTAGCTTAGTCATCTGATATATAATAGTTAAAAATCTCAACTTACTTTAATCTTATTTTCTATGAAGTGAACCTTTTAAATTTGATGTAATTTTGAGACAGTTGATTCTATATGCTGATGTTTAGTATATAAATGTATTGGTACATTGTGTGCATGCCTTTGAAATAATATAAGGAAAGGGTTTGCAGTTGGAATTCATGTTTTTATTTTACTTTGGATAGATATTGACAAAACAATACAAATATAGTACCATTGTATGGATTATTGCTCAGTAATGTTGACATAATTTTAGTGCATTACAAGTCATATTGGTTTTTTGTTTGAATTGACTATGGACACTGATTTATTCACTGACACCCAAGGTAAATTTTTAACTATAAGATCTTGGTAGTCTATGCCCTTTGTGAGAGCCCATTGTCAGTCAAATTATGCAGACTCCATTGTTTGTCATAGGGCACAGGCCTCATGATCAGTCTCAGTATGCAAGCTTTACAAATTGTACTGTATTGTCTGCAACAGAGTGCAGGTTTGAAGGCGAAATTAGTACTGGTATAAAGTGGGTAATAGGCCCAACTTTTGCTTGGAAAGTAAAATTTGCAAAACTGGAATGATTCATTACCCTTGTCTTTCCTCAATATTTGAAAACCATTTACTGATAGAGTAAATAGAAAAAATGTACATTTACCTTATAAATATGATTTAGTGTGAAACAATGATTTAACAATGGAGTTAACAAGTATTTGCTCTAAGTAAAGGAAATAAGTAAGAATATCCTAGCACTCATGTAGAAACATTTGACATTAATTTATACATATTATAGAGACAAAGATTGGTGCACTGCGACATTAAGACTCATATTAGTTGTTCCAGCTGTCAGTACTGAGTGTTGAATTAGTAAACCCATTTATATACTATGTATATTTATAACTTTATTGTGTAAGGCAAAACATTGTAATAAATATATATCAATATACTTCAGATGAAGATTCTTATTCAGTGATATATTTTATTCAATACTGTATCAATTCAAACTGTCATTGGACTAAAATATTGAAAAGTCACGTTTAATGAGATTGTAGTGAAGGTCTCATTTAGAATTTTTAAAAAAATCAGAACATCAAGGGATGTGCATAAAATATGCAAGTTTTGGTTAGAAGTACTTCTCTAAATTTTAAAAAGAGGTTGGAGTTCTGTTCCTCTTTACTTCCATGTCAGAAAATAGTTTGCTAGACAACCTCTAGCATTGCTGGAATAGGGCAAAAGATACTGACCTTTTAATTTAAAAGTATTTTCATAAAAGTTAGAATATTTCATGATGATATGCTAGCAAAGGAGGTAATGGTTTGTTTTGAACCACTTGTTATGTCATTGGTAGATGTACTTTGTTTTGACTTTTGACAAAGTTCTAGATAGCTACCCTGATCCAGTCAGTTATACTTTAATGCATGTTTAATAAAGTATTTAAATTTTAGACCTTGAGCTCATTAAACACTATTTTCTCAATGTTTGTTTTGTTTTCTATTTACAGGAATATTTGCTTATTTAAATTACCTAGTTCCTGCAAAGAGGAAAGAAATATTGGAGATTCTTGTCAATGGGTTAAAGAGATTAGAGTACAGAGGATATGATTCTGCTGGTAGGTCCTTGGGGAATATCATTGTCACAGAGCGGGCAATACTCCAATCTCTTTGTCTGTTCATTTTTCTGTTTGTCCAAAATATTTTGGCTACATTTTTCAACTTCTACTGCTCTATATGATATTTTATATAAGTATTTGCTTGTTGATTTTGATGGAAAAAACAACTGAAGAACATACTGTATTTGCATGGAAGCTATATAATCAATTTTAGAAAAGAACCTATGCATTTTGGAAAGTGACTCCAATTAAATTTTACACAACTATTACATAATGAGTTGTATGTTATCTCATATTTTTTTAGTTTTGATAGATTCTAACCTGTGTGATTGCACTTAAGACTTTATAGAAGTAGCAACTTCATATCGCAAGTTTTTAGTCACAGCCTTCTCAGCTCTTTTGTGGCAGAATATTTAAAATTTTAGGTATAAAAAAAATCTTAATATAAAAGAATTACTAGAAGAATGTGTATAAATTAAAATGATCCTTGATACCCACAAAATAGAACCAATGTAGAGTTTTTGATGTTGTTAATTAAATCATTTATAATTTAGGATGCATCAAAATTTTCTGAAATTAATAGAATAATTGATATGTAATATCTACTTGGGAGATAGAATAACCCAGGCATCTCACTTTGTCTCATTGAATCAATTACTTTGAAAATTTCTTTATCTTAGTCTCATTTATTTGCAGGTCTTGCATTTGAAGGAAGTGAAGTTGACGAAAATGATAACAGCATTCGTATGATCAAGTGCAAGGGGAGGGTCTCCATGCTAGAAGATGAGATCAAAAGTAAGAATTCAGTTATAGATAGACAGACTTTAAAGGAAAAATAATGATCAATCCTGATAAAATCACTGAATTGAGAAAAATTTGTTGGTTGCCTTTTATTTACTGCATCACAAATGTATTATGTAATAAGTTTTTTTCTTAGATTATGCCCCATTAAGTTATTTATAAAGCAAGAAGTCAGTTGAATAACCTTGATTTTGGATAAGGAGAAAGAAAAATACATGTATATTTTGATTAAACACTACTTCAGGAGTAAGCTTTGTGTGCATAGCTAAAAGGGGGGGTTTAAATTTGTTTGCTTTTGTAACTTACAAATACATATCTTTAGTAAGAGGTAGTCAAAGCATACTTTTCCCATAATTTTCAACAATCTAAAATAATACGAAATCCAAATGAATTTGTTTGTGTTAAGTGTTACATAAAAGCAAGCTTGACAGTAGAAATGAATTCAGTGAAACCTGTATCAACTAAACCCTGAAAAATCAGAAAACCTGTCTAAACCAGTCACATTTTAAGTCTTTTTTTATCAATTTAAAAATGTATTCTGAACTTTGATAAACCAAATACCTGTCTACACAAACCAATTTTAAAATCCAAACTGGTTTGGTTTACACTATTGTTTACATAAGACAATGATATTTTTACAGAATCTGTAGGAAGTCTCTGACTTTTAAGTTTTATTATACCATAAAAGTGTTTAAACTCGATATTTGACTGTTACTTAATGATGTTTTCTGTTTGTAAGTACTCAGTAAGCTCCTTATAGCATTATTACATAGGCATTGAACTTTGAGATTCATAACCTTTTTATTATTTTTTTTCTGAATTTAAGCATTATTGATAGTCATTAGCATTTTTTACTGGAACAGTTATATTGCTTATGTCAGCACTTGTCCAAAGTATGTGACAGTATGGTGACACTCAAATAGACTTGCTACAAGTCTTTCTGTAATGTAAATGTGTGTTCTTTCAAATTGATATCATTGTTATCAATTACTACCTATGTGAAATTCAGAATACAGCAGATGGATAATGAATAGTTAACAGAATAGATTTATACATTTTGTAAGGGAAATCAAGGGAACCAGGATTAAAGGAGGTAGACCTGGGGTAAGGGACATTACTCTTGAAATCAGTGATATGTTTGTATTATATTCAATTTCACCAAAACCTATCAAGCTTCCATTTGAAACAGAATGAAATCAGTCCATGTTTCTTTGATGCTTACATGGGATTGATGTAAATTGCTGAATACAAACGTTCCAATGATTTTTAAGAGATGTGTCCCTTACCCTAGGTCTACCTCCTTAAACAGTAATCAAAAGAATACAATCCAAGGATAGTGACTAGAAAGGGGAAATAAATAAACACGATGAAGAACACGATAAGGAGACAAAAGTTACTTAGCAACCTGGACTACACTAAAAACTAGGAGCATGGATGAGGTGCATTGACAGGGTAAGGGTGCTCTGCATTTTAAGGAACAACTTCTAAGTTCTGTTCAGGGTAGGCTGAGAAGTGGAAAGGGAAACTTATGATATTGAGACCAAAACGGTTGCCATGGTGCAGATAGATACACCATGATTGGATCAGTTTAGACAGGAGTTCCGTTTACCTGAAGCTTAAAATATATATTAAAGTTTATAAAAAGGGCTCAGTTTCACTGTACTCTTGAGAATGATTGTTTTATTAGATATCACAAGAAATTCCTGTAGTTATTTATATAATCCTTCCCATTTGTTAGGTCTAAGGGATATCAACATTGAAAAAGAATATACTATCCACTGTGGTATAGCTCACACTAGATGGGCAACTCATGGAGAACCTAGTCCAGTAAACAGCCATCCACAAAGATCTGATCCAGATAATGGTAAATAAAATTAACTTTATATTTAAATTTGAAAACAAAAAATTATATATTTAAATTACAACATGTTACTGTTCCTAAGACAAAGATGTTAAAGGTTTATGTCAAAATGCTACTGTTTCTAAACAGGCAGAGATGCTCATGGTTATTGTCACGGGAAGAAGGGAACTGAAAATTATACAATGTTGAGAAATAAGAACTGATGGTGAATACCCTGCAGAATGTGTGGTCTTCAGAAACTTGCTTGTTAATCATTTTTAAAAATTTCTGCAAATCACATATTCTACAAGAGAATGTGTGATATGTAGAAATTTTGTCACCCATCATTAGATTTTCATCATTGACATTGCTATGAGGATAAACAATTTACAATGTTAAACCTTTAAAAAGTAATGATTCTGGTGTATATGTTTTTTTTTAATCTGCTTGAAAGAAACTATTCATTGAAAAATATTGTATGTTCAAAGGAAGCAACCAACTAATCTATGGTTAAATGAGTAGGCAAAAACTATAGAAAAAGTGGTTTGGCATTCTTAATGAAAAATACATATCTTTAGACATAATTACTTAATATTTATCTTTGCATTGTAGAGTTTATGGTAGTACATAATGGTATCATTACAAACTACAAGGACATTAAATCACTTCTTGTAAGTATAATGTACATAACTGATATTTTATTGGTTTGCATCTTGTATATTAAGTATTTTACCAAAAGTATTACCGGTATAAAGACGTGCTGTGGCGCTGTTCATTAATTGCCAAAAAGAAGCCATATTCTTAAAGTAGATCATTTAAAATTTTTATATGAATTTTTATAATTGACAAATTTAGAAACAGCATATCAAATGTTTAAGCAAACGTGGGTATATGGAATAATAATGATGTGTTTATGTCAAAAGCAATAAAGCTTATAGAATTACAGTAAGAGTTTATATCTGTATTGGTATTAGCACCATTTTAAACATAAATATAGATATGGTTTATTATTTGTTACAATTATGTAATATTATGATAGATTGAAATAAGCAACAATATTGTATTGCGTAATGTGAGAAAAAAAATACAAATATGTTTTATTATCTTGTCATTTTTCTGCTAGGAACAAATTAAATATTTTCCAACTTTATTCTACTCCTTTATATTTCTGTTATGAAATGATAAATGGCATTTCTTTTTGATAATGATTTTATCACAGTTTATGTCAGGTGAAGAAGTCAATACAAAACCAAATTAAGATTTACATGTATTATTTTTTACTGGGTGAACTAAAGATTTAAGATGAAGTCAATTATAATTTGTTATCATTGGTGAGCTTACTTGTCCTATCATAGTTACTTGTACATTTTATTGGTTCACTGCATATCCTTCCACTGTAGCAAAAACATGTTTTGAAAATTAACCTGATAGATTTCTTGGTCAGATTAGATTGCTGATTATTTTGATTGATAACCAAGCAGTAGAATACCATTTAAAAGCAGTCTGCTGTACTATCCACAAACCTGTTTATGAACAAGTGTAAATTGTTCCAAAAATTGGTTGTGAAAGCATAACTTGAAAAAAAAACAATCCTTATAATTTAGTTTCTGACTAATTACAGTCTCAAAAAAAATTACTATTTGATCTTCATCCTTAATTAATATTTTAAAACTTTGGGATGATTGGAATCATATTGCAGACCAGTCGACTTTAATAACAGATCACAATACCAAATTGGTTTATACTGTATAATCTACCAGTATTTTGCTTCAAGAAAATCAACCAATCAGAAGCCTTGTTTTAAATCAAATAAAATTAAAAAGTAAATTCAGATCAAAATGATAATATACATTGTGTCAAAATTATGTAAATATACTTGTATATACAATTTATATTCATTTTTCTTCAAAAAATCATTTATATCATACTTTTAATCAATACCTATATTATTTATTTAATAGGAAAAGAAAGGTCATAAGTTTGAATCTGAAACTGACACAGAAGTTATAGCCAAGATGGTGAAACATATCTATGATAAACACAAGGGAGGAATCTCATTTAGAGAATGTGTAGAACTGACAATTCAGCAGTTGGTGAGGATGTTTACTTGTGATTTATAGTTGTGTATTTAAGAAATAAATCACACAAACTCCATTTTATCATTGTTTTACCATGGGCTGGCCATTTATGTGGCATTGTTTTACACCCAAGCGGTATTTGATTCTAATAGGACTAGTTCCTTCATATTTTCTAATAGATGCTGTCCATGTGTAGCATGAAATGTTGGTCATGTGTTTATCACTTTTTTACCATGGGTGTGGTCTAAAGAGCTTCAAAGCACATCATATTAGAATATATTAATAATAGTCATAGCCAAGTTGGCTCTGGTTATGGCATCACAAGACTCCTTATCGGTTAAAACTTGAAGAATTAAAATAAGAATTTCTTTTTAAGTAAAACTTTTGTATTTTTGT
Organism: Perna viridis; assembly: GCA_037379345.1. Classification (NCBI taxonomy): domain Eukaryota; kingdom Metazoa; phylum Mollusca; class Bivalvia; order Mytilida; family Mytilidae; genus Perna; species Perna viridis. Next base: position 22,322,318 of record CM074514.1, on the reverse strand, counting down.
TGTTCCAAGAAATCTTAGCTTATTTCTATGAAAAATTTGAAAATTATGATTGACATGCAAAACAAGCTAATGTAATAGCTTCACCATTAAACAGTAGTCAATGAATTATCTCTCATTAACAGGAAGGTGCCTTTGCTATTTGTGTGATGAGCAGAAGATTTCCTGGTGAATGTGTAGCTACAAGGTAGACTTAAAAAATAGGAAAAAACTCAAAGTTCATTTGAATAAATTTGAAGATACTGTTCAAGTGTGAATGCTTTAAAACAGCATGAATATGTTTTTTTTTGCGGAATTAATAAATATGTACTTTAACATAGGATTTTATATAGTCAACATACATCTTAAGCAAACATCACTTATTCTTTCACAAGTGATTTGTTGACAGTAAATATTTGAGTTTTGACCATTTATTTTCAATATAGATGTAGTGATGTAATTTAATATGTGTATTTAATACTACTTGGTAATTATCAATATTTACTTTGTCTTAAATACTTCTTTTCCTCCTACATTGTCATTTATTTCCATTTTGTATGGATTCTTTTATGTTGACTAAATTGATAATGGAAATATATGGAATGATTTATAATGGTTATAAACCTAATTCTCAATAGTAGTAAAAGGTGTGAGATTTCTTCAAGTGTCTCCTGTAATCTATAAAACTGTTTTTATCTTTGTCTAAATATACAAGATGGGGTTACATTTTCTATTAAAGAAATAAATCAGTTATAAATGTACTTTTAGTGGGAAAAAGATTTATATATACCAAACAACCTACCGGTAGTCAATACTGCCACAACCAAAGTATATTTACACCAGTATGCCACTTATTGTATTACATTCATCTAATGAAAATTGCAAGTTCAACCAAATTTAGGGTTACTAATATGCTAGCTCATATATGTTGCAAAAGTTGGTCCTTCAATTTATAATTTCACAAAAAAATATTTCCATGCATATTTTATTTTACATTGTACTTTTTTTTCAGTTCTGTTCATCAATTCACATTCTAAATACTTGCTCCAATGTCAATCTCTTTCTCTGCCTGTCTGTCTGTTTGTCTGACAGAAGTGATTATATATTTCAGACGAGGAAGCCCATTACTTGTTGGTGTCAAAAGTCAAGCCAAGCTAACCACTGACCATATACCTGTATTGTACAGTAAAGGTCAGTAGTCATGGCAACATTGATAAGTTTATTGTCACGCTATAACTGTCTTAGATTGCCATATTGATGTTGTTTTAACGAGGTGAAATTTCACAGCATGTTAATATTCATAATAATGAAACCATTTTGGAAGAAGCAAAGTGCAGCTTCTGTCTTAAGTAATACCATGGACTGAAAAAGATAAAGGATAAAAGGAACATTTCATTGTACTTAGGATTATGGTATCTGTAATTTCAGCAATCAACAATTTTATACAATGCAATTATAAAATTTCCCTGAATGACAGATGGTGTTTTCTACTCATGAAATAAACATACGTATGCTAAACGTTATCATCAAAGGCACAAAGAAAATATTTAATATAACTATTGTTCTTGTTGTGAAAGGATTAGATTATAAAGGTGACTATAGCATGTAATTCCTAACATATAAAGCTTTTTCACCCTTTTGTAAGGTCCTTTGCTTTTTTCATTAGGCTGATTTAAATTTCTATAAGTTAGACTGAAAGCACTTACAAAAGTGGTATGTTTCATCTATGGTGTCTTTCAGATATTATCAAAATAATGCCTCTTTAGTTTTTGGTTGCCTTATTTACCAATACTAATTAGCATGATAAAGTATTTGTAAGCACATTTGATATATGATTCTGTATTTGTGCATGCAGGTCGTTTAGATGAGAAAGGTATGAGTTGTGAAAGTGTAGCTGCTGTAAATACGCTGATCACTAATGTAATATGTATCCATCTCTGTTTCATTTCAGTAGTTGTTGCACATCGTTTAGTATCATCCATGTAATTTTCATGTTACCCCAAAGTCTTCACTAGTTTCCATCCAACTTCTCCTCAAAGTTTCCCTTTTTTTTTCTTTTTTTTTTGTGGGAGCATTGCTTATTTTAATAATAAATGCTTTGGGGACACCGGTATGTAAATTGCATCATTTTCACTATCATATGAACTCAACTTTCACTTTTAAATTGATTCATCATGTTGCAATGTACAAAATTTAAACTTTTTTGACATTTTGGAAAATAATGAAAATGTTAAACGAGGGTTAATTTTAATTTTCTAGTTTAAAGAGCAGAATTCTTTTTATACTTTTTTATAACACAACAAAAATAATAACAGTTGTATAATGGTATGGTGCTGTTGTATATGTCATCTTCGTAGACGCTTGGTTTTCATGTGATAAATTGAATATTAGTTGATCTTGTTGGTTGTTTCAAAACAATAGCACATGTAAAAGTGAATGGATCTCTTTGAAATTATACCATAAGATTCTTAACACAAAAGAAACTTTTTTTATTGATTTTTTACATTACAAGGTTCCATGCTACCAAAGGCTATTACAAACATTTTTTTTTCTGGATTCAAGAAAACAACTTGAGAAAAAGTACATGGATATTTATGAAACTGTACAACTAAGTTCCATACTATATAAGGATAGTTTTGATGGATTCAAATGTTTAAGCCCTTACTTGAATTTTAGGCCAAATGGAGGTCAAAATAAACATTATCTTCATTTTGATGGCTGATTTCTTTTGTCTAACTACAAATTTTAAAGTCTTTGATAACTTTCCTTCATGTCAGAATATTGTCAAATATTTACTCACAATCCAATTTAGGAGCTGTATCAAGTTTGAATGTTGTGTCAATACTCAGCATTACTGATCAGTGTTCCATACCTGCAGTTGTATATAGCTGTGCCTAGCAAAGCACTTTATTATTATAACAATATCAGCACAAAAAATATTAAAAATCTTTGAGTCACATCTTGAGTTTTCATCTTTAAAAGATACTTTTGGAGATAGTTGATATCAGATATGGATACATTATGGCTATGACTTGTGATGTTTACTTTGCATGTAGGTAGAGATAAAGAGGAACAGGAAGGTATTCTAATCTCATCTGCATATTTTCTGTTTGGCAATGCTTCTTCTTCCATTGTAATACTAGCAAGCTTTTAAAGTTTTATGCTTTTGTAAAAGCTGCACAAGAAATAACTTGGAGAAGGATGTTAATTTCTTTAATGGAAATAATGATGTATCCATGATAAATAATTTAATAATTTTGATCTTTTCATTTGAATTATAATTTTATGTAGTTATCTTATAGATGTACATAACCTCTGTTCTGTCTTCACTGTTTCAAAATAAGGGTTTTCTTATAACCTTAGACTAAAAGTTTAATAATTAAAATGTAGCGCATAAATTTCTAAGAAATTGTCTAAATTTATGAGGACATAGAATATTATCCCCTCTAGTGACTTATGCTTTGTAGTTATTTTTTTTTGTATTACTTTCAAGAAACAGTTTTGAGAAATAAATCACTGCTTTCTGACAAACACGTAGGTTTGTACAAATGTTTGTTAACACTGTAGGTAGATGTCAGGTTTTGGTGTTTTAAGTTTCTTGTCACTGATAGGTAGGGATAATCCTTGAATTTGTTCAATACACATAGACATATTAATATAATGGTAGAAAAAAAAACTCCAGCTGAAGGTTTGTTTGTATTCAAACTTAATTTTTGTGTGTAGTAAACAAATAATTTGCATTGTTACATTTATATTCTGTCAGATTTGTCACCAAGATATTGTTATTGTGTTTTCTGGTGTCAGCGTCCACGTTTAATTTTGATGTGAACCACTAGGTCAATCATATTTGGTATACAGTTGAATTAGCATTCTATATTCATTTTGTTTATATGCCCCAGCAATAATTGTCAATTAACTTTGAAATTACAAATTTATTGTTAAGATTTTAATGTTATGTTTTCTGATTAGCAATTTGGTTGCATTTAAATTATACATTTCTGTATGCATATACCCATGCAGTCATGCTCAATTGACTTTGAAATTTGAAACTTCTCGAGATGACAGTTGATAGAATACTTGCCCAAATGTATTGTGCATCAGTTAGCTCAAAAGATTTTTTCCAGGCCTCATCAGAAGATTTTGTTACCACCATCTTGTCATTGAAATGATAAAATAAAATACCATGTTAAAAATTTTTTTTAAAGAAAACAATTAAAAAAATAAAATCTTTATTCTTGATAAAATAATATTTAACATTCCTGTTGTCTGTGCATGAGACTTTGGTCAGTTTTCTGCATATCTTGTTTGCTAGTAACAGTGCAGTGATTAGACATCAGGTTGATGTTAAGAAATGATAATCAGTATTTCAGTTAATGTATAATATAACAACTCTCTTATATTGTCTAGACTATATTATTTTCTGCTTTTATCTTCTTACTTCAAAAAGAGATAATTGTTACATACTTTCAAATAAATAAAATCAACTTATTTTATTGAAATTTTGTTATTGTTGTGTTAAATTGCTTAAAAAACTTCCTATTTTCAGATATGTTAGATGGCTGAGCTAAATGCCATGATTAATTTTATGATTTTGTTATTGGTCCTTGAAACCCTTCCCTTCAGATATGTAAAATATGCTAAAATGTCTTTTTTAATATAATATGTATTCTACTTCTCCACCACTTATACTATGGTAGGTATAACAACATTTGACAATATTATAGACTCTCGTCCCTTTACCCTGTATCAGCAGGGTCACTGGCATAGATTGGGCTTTTTTTAAAGTCAACCTGAATTTGGTCTTCAAATGAAAAAGTACAAAAAAGAATAGATGGTGGTGTATTGCTTTGGCCAATGATTGAACTTGAACATGTTTTCTATTTTTTCAGACCACAGAGGTTTTACTCATACTACACAGAGAACAGACAGCATATCAGAATTCCACCCTGTTGGAGAAGAGAGTGAAGTTGAGTATTTCTTTGCCTCAGATGCAAGGTAAGTTTATGAATTGACAGATATAACAGTCTATGGTAAGACAATAGTTCTATGTTGGAGACTAGCAAAAAATTTAATCAGCAGTGAAAGTTCAGTATTTTTTTTTAACATAGTTAAATAGATATTCTTAATGATCATATATTTTGTCCAATGCTTAAAAATTTAGCCAGTACAACACCATTTTGTCTATGTCTCCATGCTCTTTCTAGAAGTGAAAATATTGTGCTAGATCATCTAAAATTCCCACATTAACAAGACCTATTTCAATAACCACTTCTCAGAAACATAGAGTTGATTTAATTAAACAATGAAAAAGTGTTTAAAGTAACTAAGAATGTTTAATATTGTACTGTAGTGCAATAATAGAACACACCAATCAGGTGATTTTTCTGGAGGATGATGATGTGGCAGCAGTCAGTAAAGGATGCTTGTCAATCCACAGAATCAAACGCACCCTTGATGAATCTACCGTCAGAGAAGTTATCACACTTAAATTGGAACTCCAAGAAATAATGAAAGGTAACCAATCCTAAGTTTTCTCATTAAAAACTAATTGCAAGAGTAATTTGGTCATATTTGGGTTGTATATTTTCAACATTTCTTTTATATAGTGAATAATAATGTGTTGCACCAAAATTTGTATTGATGAAAGACGATTCCTATGGCTTGGTAATTGGGAATAAGCATGCATACTGTGTTGTATTAAGTGTAAATTTTAGATGTGGCACATCATACATTCTAAAATTGTTTGTTCAGCAGCTGCCATACCATCTGATACACTTTTCAATTTTGAATTTTCAAACAGCTCTTTTGTATATCAACTTGTAGGAAAATAAAATAAAAATTAAAATATGATGGTGGGGATCATGTTGATATAAATAAATAAAAGGGAGTTAACTTTTATAAGGGATAAAATTCTTCTTAGCCTATTCAAGATATACCTAATCATCTAACTGTAGATGTTCATAATAAGGTTTATTGATAGTGTATGTTAGATGATTATATCTTGAATAAAAAATTTGGAGGCCTTGTCTGAAAATATGTTGGTAGGGGGAAATACTTAAGAAAATAAAAAAAAAACCAAATGCTACCAAAAAAAACATAAGGTCTTTCCCATGTCTTAGCTGTAGAGAATTAACTGTGACTATTAAATTTTGTAGTAGCTAATTTTTATAGTGGGCATCAATTATTTGGGAAAAAAAATAAATGTTAGAGGCACTTTTTTATGATTTTTTATCTTCTGCAAGGAAATGAAAATTAGTTCATCAGGAAATAATGCTAGTCACTGTAAATGTCATATCACTTGCTTTATAGGAAACTATGGAACTTTCATGGAGAAGGAAATCTTTGAACAACCAGAATCTGTGATAAATACAATGAGAGGTCGTGTTAACTTTGAGACCAACCAAGTTATCCTTGGTGGAATCAAAGATTACATGGCTGAAATCAGGAGATGTAGGAGGTTGCTATTTATAGCCTGTGGGACCAGTTATCATAGTGCAGTGGCTGTAAGTAGCTGTCATCTTTTGTGCCCATTTCATCAATAGGAATCATAAATGTACACATTTATATTATTCTTCTTTAAACTTCCATCCGAAAGAATTTAAAACATAAACGATACTAATATTTTAAATAAATTTGAAAAAAAAATAAAATTAATTTATATTTTTGGGCTTACATTGACCAGAAGTCCATGTAAGCTTGGTATCTGGCATTGTCTTTTGGCACTGTTAGAAATGTTAGGAGACAGGATGTAAGGAAGGACCTCTTTATCTTTTGTTCCTCTTCATCAGATGGCCAGCAGATTTAAAATTTTCAAAGTGAGCCACACAAGCTTATATTTTGTTTTTGTCATACCAAATAGTTTTTTTCTCCTTTTTTTTGTAGACACGTCAGTTGTTAGAAGAGTTGACAGAGTTACCAGTAATGGTAGAGTTAGCCAGTGATTTCCTTGACAGACAGACACCTGTTTTCAGAGATGATGTATGTTTCTTTATCAGTCAGTCAGGTGAGTTGTTGCTATGACATATACAGAATAATAGCAGTTTTGAAGTATAGACAGTAAACTGAAAAGGTGAGATATGATGTTCTGTCAAGACATTCAAAACCAGCATTATTCTTTCTACCAGTGTTGGCACAGTTGATGTTCTTTAATGTCATTCGAAATTGCTGATATTTTTATGTATCATGGCAGCAGCCTGAGATAAGAAATGATCAGCTGGTAGTAATAATGGAAAATTGCTAAAGTTACTGATAAACTTAATTCCTATTGTGACCTTCACTATACTGTATTTTGTTGACTGGTTAACAGTGAATTTATCTCCAACCAATTGATATTTTTGTATAGAAAATACATGTAAGGATGTTTGGATTAATTCCAAACTCTGTGATCCAGTGTTATCTATTCAATTATGACAATTTAAGATACTTTCACAGTTGTCAGAAATATTAGTAATATTAGGAGAGGGAAGTTTAACATGCTACAAAACTTGGCTTTATCCACCATTTCCATTGAAAATGCCTGTACGAAGTCTGGACTATTGCTGTTTTTTTTAATCTTACCAGTTTCTTACCTATCAGTTCAGTAATTTTGTTTGTTACTCTTTATTTGGTGTATTCTTACTTTTAACATCAATGAAACAATGAGAATTTAGTACAAAAACAACGGGAAAACATATTATTTTTGCCAATGACGTCCACAAGTGTAAATATGTCTATGTTTTATAGGTGAGACAGCTGATACACTGATGGCTCTGAGGTACTGTAAACAGAGAGGAGCATTAATTGTTGGTATTACTAATACAGTAGGCAGTACAATCAGTAGAGATTCACACTGTGGTGTACACATTAATGCTGGCCCAGAGATAGGTGTTGCTAGTACCAAGGTAAACTCTCAATTAGTCATACAATTATAACTTATATCTGTTAGTCACTCTAATCTGTCAAAATTGTGAAAAAACACTGTTTTACAGCTAATTTTTTTAAAGGAGTGACAGTCAATATTGCTTTGGCCACACAATTAGACATCAATTTCTTCCAGAATTATGTCTCCACTCACTTTGGTGGAGAAACATATTATTTTTGCCCTGTCCATCTGTCCGTCTGTTAGTCACACTTTTTAAACCAAAACACCTCTGAAACTAATGCATTAAATTTCATGAAATTTAAAAGTAATTAGGACATGATTTGTAGTTACGCATATTACCAGGAATTTATGATTCACTGAATTTTGTGACAGTTAAACCCCTAAACCCATTTGAACTTTTGAACATGGAGAGACATACATTATTGTAGGCAAAAACAAAATTTCTTTTGATTTTCTTGCAACTTTTTTAAAACTACACAAAAAGAAGATTTTGCCATGAGCCAGCAGTAATACACTTGTTCTCACGTTAAATAGTAGTGTTACTTGAATTTTTGAAAGAGACAAGGGAACTCATGATATCTAGGCTAGAAATTATTCTTAATCACTAAAGGTATTTTATTGAAAATATAAGGAAGCACATAATATAAAGATATGCTTGCAGTTCAGTTCCGTTATGTTTTGTGACAATGTTTGGATGTAAGAGCATATTTTTATAGTGTGGTATCATTTGTTATATCATCATACACACAATGATATTATCACTTTTAAAGCAATGGAATATGAATAATACTATATTTGATGGCCTTTAGCTATTCTTCCATTAAGGTGAACTTTGACTGAGTCACACATGCCTTCAAAACAGTGATTGAATTGTAAATGCTCAGTGATATATAAAACAACATTCAGAACACTCAGGCCTCATTATTATAGCCCTTCTTTACACTTAGATTTTGTGACAGTGTGGAGACATATAGTAAATCATCATACTCACAAAGATACATCCATTCACTTTTACAGCAATAAATTTAGTTAAATAACTGTATGTAATATTGGTGGAGCTTTCTCCCACTGATTCATATGACTTTTTTTTATAAATGTTTATGTTCCATTTTAGGCTTACACTAGTCAATTTATTGCTCTTGTCATGTTTGGTTTGGTTATGTGTGAGGACAGAATCTCAATGCAAGAGAGAAGAAGGGACATCATTCAAGGTCTTAAAAAACTGCCAGGTAAGAAAGAAAAGTCGTGGCATTAGTGATTAGGTACCAAATAGAGGTCAGAAACAAGCATTTTCATGGTATCCAGACAATAACTTGAGTGAAAGTAAATGGATCTCTGTGAAGTTGTTAAATGCCTTTACTGTTCTGAAGCTTATGGAAAAGTTTTTTTTTCGACATGGTATCTGATGCTAATGTTTAAGGTAATTCATACCTATTACATAGAATATCTTTTAAGGGCACCTTGCATGAAGAAATGCGTTTTCAACAAGTCAAAAAATTGCTTGATATGATGTGAAAACATTATCTTTAATAGCTTACCTGACTGAAGGCCATGTGAGCTATTGCCATCACTTGGCATCAGTTGTCGTCATCGTCATTAATTTTTTCAAAACTTTTCTCCTTTGACACTATTTGACCAATTGGAATCAAACTTGGTTTGAATGTTCCTTGGGGTATCATGCATAGAACTGATGTGGGGATTTTTGCTCCGTTGAAAAGCATGGCCACAGTTAGGGGTCAGACAAAAGTTTTTCACATATATCTCCAAAACAGTTTGGTATAGCCCATTCTCAAAGGGGTAAAAGTGTTCAGCATGATGAGATTTATCTGCGGTCAAATTTTCATTTTAATCTATCAAGCCATGTTGGAGTTATTGCTCTTTTTTTTTTCTTTTTTTTTCTTTTTTTTTTAAAGTTTTTTGCTATTTTTAATGTTATTTCTTTCAAAAATCTTCTCCTCTGACACTATTTTTCCAATTGAAACAAAACTTGGTATAAGTGTTCCTTGGGATATCCTGCATAGAATTGAAGTGGGGTTTTTTGATCCGTCGAATAACATGGCCACTGTTACTATAAATAGAACATAGGGGTCAGACAGTAATTTTTTGCATATATCTCCAAAACCGTTAGGTTTAGCCAAATTCTTTCAATAGCTGAAATGATCCTTATTTTTAGGACTACAAAAGTCTTCAGGCATGAAATTTGTCAGATGCCTTCTTATAAGAGTTATTGCCCTTGACAAGGGAAAATGAACGTTTTTTGGGTTTTTTTTTTTTACAGTTTTCAGCCAGTGTATTGAAAACTATGATAGATTTAGACTTTCATTTACTGAAAATGATCCTTATGATAAGTCCTATCAAAGTTTTCTTGAGTCAAAATTGTTGGACAACTTCTTGTTTAATTTATTGCCTTTGAACGGCAAAATTCAACCAGGTGAGCGATTCAGGCTCCTGGCAGCATTTTGTTCACATATATCTCCAAAATTGTTAGGTTTAGCCAAACTTTTACTATTGCTGAAATGATCCTTATTATAAGGCCTTCAATAGTCATCAGGGATCAAAGTTGTCAGGTGACTTCTTGTAAGAGTTATTGTCCTTGAAAGATGAAAAATGACAGTTTTTTTAACACAGTTTTCAGCCAATATCTTGAAAACTATAATAGATAGAAAGAAACTTCAGTTGCTGAAATGATCCTTAGGATAAATCCTACCAAAGTCTTCTTGAGTCAAAATTGTTGGACAAATCCTTGTTGAATTATTATCCTTGAAAGACTGACTTTAACCAGGTGGGTGATTCAGGCTCCTGGGAGCCTTTTGTTATATTTCTTGGCACTTCAAAAATCTATATGCCAAAAGTTTTAAGTCTGATCTCCTTAAAACTTCTTTTTCCCTTTTCAGAAATGATCAAAGAAGTATTACAAGTGAATGAGAAAGTGCATGATTTAGCTAAAGAACTGTACCAACAGAAAAGCTTATTGGTGATGGGAAGAGGATATAACTTTGCAACTTGTTTAGAAGGTGCATTGGTAGGTAGTAACTTTTAGACTGTTCCTCAAATCATGTTTAGAATTTCATTGGTTTGGGACAATTTACACTACCAATAAGTGGTTTTTATTATTAACATATTATGTTTGAAAATTAAAAATATTACTAACAAATTAGTTTTCAATACATTCCAGTCCAAATTAAGGATTGGAAAAAACCTGGTTTGCCTAAAGAGAACCAACCAATCAGAAGGTTTATTACAAATCAAACAAATAATTCACCAACACATCACAATAATGTATGAATTTATGGAACACTTTTTACAAACATTAAATGTATAGGCAGTTTAAAAAAAAAGTTCAAGATACTTAGTGTGAAAAGACTTTTTATTTTGTTTTGTAGAAAATCAAAGAGTTGACCTACATGCACTCTGAAGGTATATTAGCAGGAGAATTGAAGCATGGTCCTTTAGCCTTAGTAGATAAAGCTATGCCAGTATTAATGGTCATCACCAGGGACAAAACTTACCAGGTATTATACCACTATAGTTGTTAGATAAGAGTCAAAGTTCACCTACATGAAAGATTCTTCGTGGTAAGAACAGGTCTAGTAGCCACTCGATACTGTCTGACCCATATGCTATGGGGGTCCTTCTTTGTGTAATACAGTGGAACTCCCCTAAACTGGCCCCTCTGAAAACCGGAATCCTCCGAAAACCGATCATTTAGTTTTGGTCCGGAATTTTCCCCTATATAATTAAGTAAAAATTTCCTCCCTAAACCGGCCCCTCTGAATTCCGAACATCGGCTGCAAAATTCGGTCCCAAAACCCATTTCTTTGTAAAAATTAACCTCCGAAAACCGGTGAAAAGTTTGCCGACAAGTAAAATCAATGAGCCGTGTAACATGTTGTAAACATGTCAATCACGGTAAGATCAATAAATCAGTACTTCAAAAGGCTAACACCGATCTTGATTGGCATTAACAAGGAGTGACACTCTTTTATTCATTAATTATCACAGATAATGAGGGCAATAACCATGATCCTATATGTAATTAACTTTTTAACAAATGTTAAATTTAAAAATTGTTTTGATAACCACATTTTCAAACGATTCTGTAAAAACAGAAAATGAAAACTTCAAAATATGTTGTGCCGACCGCTTGTGTTCTATTAAAAACACAGAAAATGAAAACTTCAAAATAGGTTGTGCCGACCGCTTGTGTTCTATTGTAAAATGAGTAAATGAAATTAAAGTTATGGCTTGAAAATGGTTTTCCTTAAATAGCCGGTGTTACAATTTTCAAATCATTCTGAAATTTGCATTGCTTCTGGTTTAATCTAAAATTACTGCTAAAATGTCAAAACCGCCGGCTAAACGTCGTCGTATTGAATTAACGCTAGAAGACAAAATTAATTTAATCAAAGAATCTGAAAGTTTTCCAAAACCATCTCAGAAATCGTTAAGTGAAAAATTCGGTGTAGGAAAAACGACCGTTTCCGATATTTTAAAGAGAAAATCAGAATATCTTGCAAATTATGATAACAATGACAATTTGAAGAAATTTAGATTTGGTAACAAAAGTAAACATGACAATTTGAACGATCTGATGTGGGACTGGTTCCGTTAAGCTCGAGACAAGGCTATTCCGATTTCTGGGCCTATTTTGCAAAGCAAAGCCTTAGAATTTGCCAGTCAGTTAGACATTTCCGATTTCAAAGCCTCAAACGGGTGGTTAGAAAAATTTAAGAGTCGCCATGCTATTAAAGCGTTTACCGTTAGTGGAGAAAGTGCCGGTGTAAATGTAGAAACTGTTGATGAATATCGCTCGCGTATTCCAGAAATTTGCTCAGATTTTGAACCTTGTAACATTTTTAATTGTGACGAAACTGGTCTATACTATCGTGCGTTACCAGACAAGACACTTTCAGCCAAAGGGCAATCTTCCAAAGGTGTAAAAAATTCTAAAGAACGTTTGACAATTATGTTTGCTTGTAGCGCTACCGGTGAAAAATTAAAACCTCTAGTGATTGGCAAAGCCTCAAAACCTCGTTGTTTCAAAAACATTAAAATCAACAAACTACCAGTTACATGGCGCCATAATAAAGTCTTGGATGAATTCAAAAATTTTCTCTGAATGGATTAGTGACATTGATAAGCAAATGCGTAAACAGAATCGCCACATTCTCATGTTTTTAGACAACGCCTCATCACATGCTAAAGATTTGAAATTAAACAACGTAACTTTGAAATTTTTACCAGCAAATACGACTTCGCACCTACAACCGCTAGATCAAGGCATTATCAAGGCTTTCAAAGCTCGGTACCGTAACCGTATGATGAAAAGTTTAGTCGCTAAGATAGACGAAGTTGAATCCGTTAAAGTGTAATTTGTTAGACTGATGATTAAATGTACAATTAACTGTAAAACTTGTTTTCAATTTTATTAGTGCTTTATTTATGAGAATCTTTATCTATGTTATTAAATGTCACTGAATAAATATTTTATGGAGTGCAATTGAAAAGTGAATGTATATATGAAGTAAATGTACAAGGGACATAGTATTCTTTATCTATATCTTGAATTCAGACTGACCCTGTTGTCTGCAACAATAAGAAAGAGAAGGGTAAAATACTGTCTATATGGATTCATTGTCATGATACCTTGGTATTTAGTCGGGTTTTTGGTTTAGAGACATTTTTATTTCATTTTTGATTTGTTTCTTTAGTTTCTCAGTCACATCTTCATCTTTTAGTATTTTTAGTCAACAAAGGCATCGGAGACTAGTTTACCTTAAAAACTTTACACAGATCAAAGACAATGTCAATAAACTACGCCACGCATCACTAAACTGTCAACAATATAAAAATACTGAACAGTACGATTACTCTTTAATTAAAAACAACAATACAACTTTTACGTTTATTCTTGATTTGAACACAAACATACATAAATACCTATCAAAGAATGTGTGTAGAAACATACAAACAGTGCAATCAGATAATCATCAATAGGATCGGATCGATCACAAGATCAATAACATTGTACTTCCGGTATCCATATACGGAACGGATACGAAAATTTCCGGAACCTCCGAAAACCGGCACCTCTGAAAACCGGCCGATTTCTTTGGTCCCATGGGCAGCCGGTTTTCAGAGGCTCCACTGTATGTAATTCAAAGAGTATTGAACCAGTATTATTCAAACTTTGAACAATGTTAATTTTTTTGTTCAACCATATTAAAAAGAATAGCAAGTTTGTATTTAGAAATACAAGTAAGTTCATGCTCTATAGACTTTTGTGCCCAACGTTTTGGAATCAGATGTGTAAATTTATAAGCATAAAGATTTGTAAGCTTTTTAAATTTTGTTCACTTTATCTTTTGAATGACTATAAATGTGCAACTTCAGCATGATATGTTGTATTTTGAGTGTAACTTTTTTTCATGTTACACATTAATTTTTTGATTACCAAACATTGTGTTTAAGAATGTATTAGAATGTCAGTGTTCCATGATGCTTTACCAATCAAAACAGTTATTGATCATTAGTAACACAGTTTTATGGTGAAAGGTTTACCAACTGACATACTTTATTGATTTCAGACATGATTTTTTTCCCGCTTTTTGAATCAAGATTGTACTGTTTCATTACAGAAATGTGTCAATGCCTTACAACAAGTGAAATCCAGACATGTAAGTTTTATTTAGAAATTCAGATTCATGTACAAGTACTTTGCCATTTCAATAATTTCAACAGCAAAAAATTAATTACATTAATACATAAAATGTTTTGCTTACATCTTGATATTGATAACAGAAATATGGATAACTTTTTTCTTAATTATAAAAGTCATGTCTAAGTATGATTTCATGTATTTGTATTTGGTTTTCATGATGCTATTTTGTTATGTATAATTGATTTTTTTCTAGTATGTATATTAACTATACTACAATCTTTGTACAAATAGTGTACAGTATTGTTTTTGTATTGTCTGTATTTGTGCTGTCCTTTCCCAACCTTTTTTATGTGTTGTTTTACGGGCAATTTCTCTTAGATTAAGGCTTTGCAATTACTTATTAATGAGGCTATAATATGTTTTTAGCTGATGAACTAAAGGCATGAACTTTAAGCAATCTTTGTATTGTGTTAGATTATTAGTTCATGGTATTATATTTAGTCATTTTGGCATGGTTTAGGGAAGTTCTGTTTAGAGGAGGCAACAAATCTGTTAGTGTTTTATAATTTTTTTTTTATTATTATATGGTATGGTGTTGTCCTTGTTTTTATCTATTTCATCACCCATAGACATTTGTGATATATTGAATATAAGTTGGCAGATCTTGATAAGTTTATATAAAAGGTGCCGTACCATGTTGCATGTCTAAAATGGGGCAAACAAACTTGAACATTAACTAGTTTGAGTTCCCAGAAATAATCAGCATATAAACTATTCATTGTACACTTGCTGACATTATCAGTTAATGTGAGACTGATGAAATCTGAATAGTATCCAAAAAAAGTTCATATAAATCCTAAATAAGTTCATAAGTTGCTTGGTCCAATGGATTCTTGGTCCAATATGTCACATGTTTCATTATTTAAATATTGGTTCTTTCTTTTAATCTTTTCTCTCAATAATTTAAAAGATAAGCATTTTAAGAGAAATTTTAAGTATGATCAAAATAAAATGATAAATACATTTAGGGAACTGAAAATAGATTTAATTATGTAAACTGGTAATCCATTTTGACTGTATCTATTTGCTTATAGAATAATAGGATTAGGTATATTGGAGGTTTATATGGGATCAGTATGCAGAAAACACAGTTATACATAATACTGGTACTCCCAATTTTATCATCTTGTTCCATTATAAGCATGTTTGTACATGTATAGATGTAATTATCCTTCCCCCACTGAACTTCCTTACCTTCTATGATTCACCACTATGTAACTAATGAAGGAATATGTTCTCCTTTACTAATGCATGAATGTGTATTCCTATCCTAATATAGAAATGTGTTCTCCTATCCTAAGGCAGGAATGTGTTCTCCTTTACTAATGCAGGAATGTGTACTCCTATCCTAACTTACTGCACATCCTGTTGAATGTTTTGTGACTAATGTAAATTTTGTGCATTTGGCATGACATTGTGACCTTTGACATTGTAGGGACAACCAATCCTCATTGTTAACAAGGAGGATGTTGAAACGCAAGTGATGGGAAAATCATGTATCACCGTACCACACACTATTGATTGCTTACAGGGAATTCTCTGTGTTATTCCTATGCAGTTATTGTCATTACATATTGCTACATTAAAAGAATTGGATGTAAGCATACTGTCTAAACGGATTTCTGCATGCACATAGCTTTATGTAACTCCACTGACAAACAGGTGCTTGCTGTCACCAACACTGACAAGCTGATGTACTAGGTTAGAGCATGTTTATATATAGATTGGTATTGGGTTATATATTCAGAAAAGCATAAGACAAAAACTGCAGTGAAGATGGTTTCAAGACATATCCAATGGTCAAATAGCATATAAATACCCAACAAAATAATGTTAAATTTACATGAAAAAATGAAATTGGATACTTCTTATTTTGATTAATCTCAGATTAGAAATAAATGCTTCTAAAAGGCAACTCTGTGTGTATTGTTTTTTTGTTTTTTTTTTTAATTTCAGTAATTAAGAATGAAATTTTGTATTAGTTCTGTTTGTATATCAGAATATAAATATATGATCATCAGGTCAATGAAATGACTTTGTATTGTAACTAAAAAAAAATCCAAATGTGCAGGAAAACTTGTGGATATGTCTTTGTTTCCTGAAACAGCTGTGTTATTGAGAAAATAGAATGATTTCTATGTCTGTACAGGCCCAATCATGAGTCATGTACATGTACAAATATATATGAACATGCTCTCCCTATCATCAGTCTGTTGGTCTTCCTTCTTTACCATTTCGATTGTAGCACTTCTCTATAGGCTAGATTTTATATTTTAGGGACGTCCCATTTTACTATGTTCTAAGGGTGATGTAGATGTACAGCAGCAAGCTTATCGTTACATTGATGTTCCCACGACTGTTGATTGTCTCCAAGGGGTTTTAACTGTCGTCCCTTTACAGCTTCTGTCATTCCATTTAGCTGTTTTACGGGGAAATAATGTAAGGAAAAGTTCCAATGGCTAACTTTATACAGTCATGCAGTCACATGGGAATTCATTTTGTAATGAAGCTAGGCACTCTTTTTGGCTTAAAAGGTAACATTGATACTTGTATGCAATAATACATAAAACACATAAATGAAAATTAATATAAAGTACCTTTTTGAAAAGCATTCCTAATGTATTGCATGGCTGTATTACTTAAGGACGAAAACCTGATATTAAAGGTAGGTACTTTTGTTATGCTTCGCTGGATGATTAACCAGTGGTAAGCCATATGTCAGGTAAGTTCAGTAGCATTATTTCTTTACATAGTTTTGAACAATGATACATGTTCTTTTTTTAATGCTTTTGCAGATAAATTAAATCACCATATAATATGCTTTGAATTGGAATATTTTGGTAGTTTACTACATTATTTATATGTTAAATTTTGGTGTGTTTGGTCTTTGTGCTTATAGACTGGTATGTGTTTAATTTATGGCATTAATTAAGAGTGGAAACAAACAATCCTTCATTTTCCTACCTTTTCTTTTTGTTTGTTTAATTTTGGCATTTTCAAAGGAAAAAAAAACCGAAATATCCCAATTTATGGTACATATAAACTGCATCCCTGTCTGCTCAATAAAATGAGGAGAAAACATTATGATATGGGTAATCATGTTGACATGGATTGCTCATACATTGCTTAAACTCTACTAATGACAACAATTTACCAAGGTAAGTCAAGTATAAATTCATATTGGCAAAGAATTTCCAACAACAATTAGGGTACCAGTAAATAGGACACCATTAGTAGATACCAGCAACTCATCCCTATCTTTATGAATTCCATCGCTTAACAGTTAATATTGTGTACTTAGCAAGACATGGTTTGTGATTATTGATACTATATTTGGATTTAACATGTATTGTTCTTATAATCAGATATGGGGAGTGGTTTATATAATCCAGTTGTTAGATTTTTCTGTTATTTCTTATATACAACACATTTGTAGTTGTAATACATTTTATGGGAACGGGGTAGTAGTATAGAGGAATTGTTTTCATTTGTTATACCAATAGAGTTCTTGTGTGAGTGTTGTCTAAGGATAAAATAAGGCTTCTAATGGTATTTGTCATATCAATAGAGTTGGCTAAGATTATAATAAGACTTGTAATAGTATTTGGTAGGAGTAAACCTTATATACCTTGGTTTAAAATTTAAGTTAGTGAGTAATGGTGGCTGCTAAATACCAAATCAGCTGTATGTAATAGACTTGACCATTGAAGCTTAGACCCTGTCCTGGGAAATGATTTCCTTCAACCACTGTAATGTCTCAGAAACTAATCGGATTCTGTGTGCATCTCATCTTTATCACACACTTTAGATGGTGCTTCTTTTTTTAACTAAGCACAATTCTATTATTTTTCAAAATTCTAACTCCACATCATATCATTTTCAGTTTTTGCTGTTTTTTTTAATTTAACTACTAATTTAGAAGCTATTATAAACGAAAATATTTTTTTGTGTTAAATTCTTCTCTACAAATTTACTAGTTACTACTAAAAAAAAATATTTTTGAATCGACAATTTTTTTATGAGGTTTGTTAATCTTTTGATTTTGACTTTTAAACAATCATGAGCCATAAAATCAACATGACAACATACCATTTACTCTTGTTAGGTGGATTGTCCACGTAATTTAGCAAAGAGCGTGACAGTGGAATAAAGGTCACAGGTAGGTCATATCCAGTAGTATAGTCAGTTTGTTGTGTAATCATGTGTTCACCTTGCCTGGTGCTAGTATCAATTTATTCTACCAGTCAATTTATATTATTTTCTTCCTTATCTTTCATTTCTTTTTTCTTTATTTAGATAAAACTTCATGTCATAGGTGTATGATCTATACTATAATTACTTTTGTAGAATGAGACAAACTTCAAATGATAATAAATGACTAGATAAACTAATTACTACCTGGTCTTTGTCCCTGGATTATGTTCTTTTGATTTCTGCTAGAATCTTGGTTCCCTTGATTATTCTTTCAATGTGTTTTACCATTACTCTACACATTTAATGTTTAAGTTGGATTATCTCCCCTTAGATAGAGCCTCATACAGTAGTACGTAGCTTAGTATGAACATTTGATGTGTTAAACCTTGATGTAAAATCCACAAAAAAGTTTAGGGGCTAATTAGATGAGGTACAATTTTATCTAAATAATACGAAGACCAATTAATTATGCTGTATTTTTGTGAGCTGTCAACAAATCAAGCATGACATACACAACATATTATCTCTAATCAGTTTTAGATAGTCTAATGATAATGGTTGAAACATCATACAGAATTTATTTCTCATAAATAGAACAACTAACCTTAGCCTACAACAGTATAGCATCGTAAATAAAGGTACAAGAACACAATTTCGTAGTGTATTTCAACAGACCCATCTTGACATATAAAAAAAATTCCACTGCTTCAAATTCAATAAAACTTCACCAATATGGAAAAATGTATAAAAGCAGATTTCTATAAGAGTGCCAGAAAAATTCACCATCATTTTTTATTTTTAGCACCTTTTCTTCGGAGACCCCGTAGACACAAAAAGTGACCACTGCCTAATGTCCTAAATTTTGACCTTCCATAGGACCAAATCATAACTTCCACATAAAGTTACAGAATGAAAAAAAATTCCTTGTAAATGTTTATCCTTGCCCTAAATTTCTGCATTAAATACTAAGCAATAAAGTTTATGACAGCAAAGAAAAAAATCAGGAAGAGACACTAAAAAAAGAAACTATATTCCTATAGGTAGAACGGTACTATTTATTTCCCATAGGCGACAATAGTGAAACTTTTGAAAAATTCACACCTTTAAAATAATGTCGGAACTAAAAACTGATTTTTTTTTCAGTAATATCTTCATTTCTCTAATTAAAATTAAAATTTAAAAATAAAAAGAATAATCATCTTATGGGAAACCTCTTCAAATAGAAGTCAAGTATTTAAAAAGGACAATTTTTTTTTTTCATCAGCTCGTTACCCTTTAGGAAAACTGTATCACTATCATACAACACTGAATTCAGGTATTTTTTTATAATGATGCTTTTCCAATCTATTCATATTTATTGCACACAGGATTTCGAATCATTTCACTGGAGTTACTGATGAGGTTTTTACAACAACTCTAGAATGTCTTACTTATAATATTAGAACTATAAAACTTGACAGGTTGTTAGATTGTATTTTTTTCAAGTCCTGTCTAATTCAAGCTTCTGCCACTGTCAATTGAACCTTTTATTAAATGGATGATGGTTATTTTCATAGTTTTTTACATTTATAGAACTGTTGACAGTCAGATATTAATCCATACATCTAATGATCTTAGACTTTTGCTTCAGTTTTTTCTTTAAGGATGTTTATGCTCATGTTCAGCTGTTTTCTGGTTTCTTCATTCTCATAGCATTAATATTTTTTGCCTAGTGACCCCCATTTTTCTTTTTATAATTTTTTAAATACAACTTAAAATGTTTTTTGGAAAGTTTGTATGAAATCCTTGATATTTCCTCAGGGTTGTTAATAGATAAAACATACGAAGACAAAATCCATGGAAAATCAAGAGAAATCCTTTTCCCGCCTTAATTTTAATTGCTTCTATCTCAAAAACGAATACACTAACCAATAAATGTTTTCGTCTTATATTGTTCCAGCATGAAAGAACTTAAAAGATTTTATAACCCTTTGAAACCCTTGTTATTCTTAAACAGAACAGTGAATATCCTTAATTTAAGTTATGGACACCACTTACATTTCAGGCGCGTAGCTGCCGTTAGGCAAAAAAGCGTTTGCCGGCACTTAATTTTGCCAATTTTTTTTTTTTTTTTTTTTTTGGAGATAAAATACATCCAGGAGAGGTTTAAATGATGCTCTTAAACTCTATCCCTGTGGAGGACCCCTGCTGTACTTATTATTGATCGAATATTATCTCTATATTTTGGATTATAATTTATTGTAAGTCCTTGTATGTTAGGGCTAGATTGCATGAATGTAATGCATTGCTTTCTGTATACCTGTAAAACTTTCGAACAGTTCATGTTGGAGATTCTCCCCCATTGACACTATCTCATGTTGGAGATTTTTGCTTAAAAGAAAAAAAATTCATTTATTTAGTGTTTTTCACTGAAAAAATAGTAATTTCAACAAAAACCTCCCATAAATCTTTCATTTTATTTGGTTGATTCTAAATTTTTCTTTGATTTTGTGGGAGCCCCCCCTCCTTACAAAAAAATGCAAGAGTGTTAACAGGTATGTTTCTGTCATTTTATGAAGTAGTTATGAGTTTACATTTCACCATGAAAACTATGGTCCAGACAGAAAATGTCTCCGTTTAAATTTAATTCACCATAGTTCAAGTTTTAGTTGACAAATTATTGTTAAAATATTTTTTTTCAACAATCATTTACATTTTTTCATTTCATAATATATATTTTTTAATTGAATGCTCAGATATATTTGAGGATTTTATATTTTCAGGTTGACTCACCACGAAGTCTGTTGAAGATTCATACAACTCCAAACAGTTAAAAGAATAGGAATAACAATAGACTACCAACTTATTGTATGTGGGGACTATAATGCTATTTTGTAGATCAGTATTGACATTTTAATTGATGTTAATATTTCGGGAAAAACACTGCATGTAGATTTAAAATTATAGAATTGTAAACCATTTATTTTTGTCACATATTTTAACTTATATATTTACCCATGTTGCATTAAAATGCATGTGATGTCTTTTATTATTTTATTCTGTTTAGTACAAGTGATATGGTTGTTGACGAGGCAGCTACAACTGTTTGTTTTATTTTTTTTATCATTCAAACTGTTTTGTATGTACAGGGTCCAGTTTTATAAGAAAAAATGCAAATTGAAATTTCCTCAAATCCTTCAGTTTTTCCTCAAAATTAAAATTTCAAGCAAGCTGATTGGTTCAAATATGAGTTTATGAAAACTGGGCCCCAATGCACAAAATGGATCATTACTTGTCGTGAGGAAATATTGTAGTAAATTTGACATTGTTGCCTTTTATGTTAAAGGATCAGTAATTGCCTTATTTTTTTCATGATTTTGTCCAATATATTTGCATGGCTTTCATTTCATTATAGTCACAGACGGCTGATAACTTTCAGTACGACTGTTGGTGTTGTGAATACAATGAAAATTTTGTCACGTTTGATCAAGAAATTAAAATTATCTGAACAATGCATATAACATGGAGCTTTGACCAATCTTGTCCCATTCCTCAAGATAGCCTGACAATGCCATTGCATTTATTTGGTAATGTCTGGATTAGGAATATTAGAGCTGGGCTCTTTTCTGCAATTTGTTAAAAATTTAAAATCAATTCACTACTTAAAAACCGAGACTGAACTTAATTGATTACGTAGGCACTACACATTTATTTATGATCAAAGTACGACTTTCATTTGTGCAACTCAGTCTTGAAGACAATCACATTTTATATATATGTATATTAATTTTTCTATTTATTTTGTATGTGACTTTCAACTAATACTAAAAGTCTATCAAGTTGTCTTATTTAAAATGAAACAGAATCTGTATTTTGATTACTGTGAAAGTACATGTATTATTGTTTGTGGGTTACCAATTTTCGTGGGTTTGGTTCCCTATGAAAAGGATATTTACCATTGTTCATATGATAGAGATGTCAAATCCACAAGTTAAAAAATCTACCGACTGACCACCCAAACCACATAAATTGGTACCACAAATAAAAGTACTTTCACAGTATAAGCATCACTTAATTTGTATAATGCTTACTGATAGTCCTTGTTATGGGTTATTTAATTATAA
The DNA here is from genome assembly GCA_037379345.1 of Perna viridis. NCBI lineage: Eukaryota > Metazoa > Mollusca > Bivalvia > Mytilida > Mytilidae > Perna > Perna viridis. The sequence goes on along the minus strand of CM074514.1, from coordinate 22,299,463 downwards.
CTGGTGTCTATTGCAATCTACTTTATGCATTTTAAAAAGATGATTGATCCAATCTATTTTTTATTGTTGTCAAGTTACTTTACAACAAAACAATTCTCTGACAATTTTATTATATTTTATGTAATTGTTAAGGACCAGTATTGAGGGAAAATAAAGTACTATCAATATAGACTGTCTGATTCTTCTGTAGTTTATAAACATGGCTTTAATCAGCTTGCATTTCTACTTATTTATTCTCTATTTTCTGTTTCACCCCATTTCCAGCCTAGTATATCCTACGACTTGCAATTGGTTTAAATATACACAGATTTTACAAGGAAATAACTTGCAGCTGATGATGCTATATCTGGACTAGTCCTGTATATGCCCATGATATCTGCCATCTTTGAGGGATATTTGTCTAATGACAGGTTACTCTTTTTTTCACATAACTGCGGTAATTCTTTATTAAAACTAGCAAATATTTAAATATTTAAGAGTAATGCCCAACCTTTACCCATTAGCCTAAATGTCTATATGGCTCCACTTTCTGTACTACTCTCAACATGATGACTTCTCCGCTTGATGTGTCTTTGCATTATAAAAGCTCTACTTTATGATATCATTCAAAATGTCTTGAACAACTTCTACAGACTGCAGAGAAACCTCTGCGCATGACTTTAATAGGAACAACATTGCTTCCATTGATGCAGTGTCGCTCTTTGATGGGGTAACTCATCTTTATGGCTACCAGGAAATTGGTCTGAATTGGCATTGGTGCATTTGCCGCCTTCTCCTATACAACTACACCAGCCAATTCACATATCAATTAGTCATTTTCTGGACTGGACCTGCATCAGTGGAACAGAGCCACTATTTCTATACACCCGTCAAAATTTTGACGGAACGTATTGTGTCCGGCATCCGTCTGTCAGTTTTAAACATGTCGCACCGTAACTTGAGAACAAATTATCTAAATTTCTTGAAACCTAAAATAGTTGTTTCTTATGATGGTCAAACACTCCGTGTACTTCTTGGTGAAAATCAGAACAAAACTTCTCGAGTTACAGGACTTTTTAACTCTAATAGGGGGTGTGTTTTTTCACATGTCGCGCCATATCTCAAAAGATTGTTGTTTAAGACCTTATACATTTGTTAGTCATGTTAATCTGAAGGTCGATACTTTTTGGTGATGACTCAATATTTTATTTTCAAGTTATTGAGATTTTTTTGTGGAAAAGCGATGTTTTTTTTTCACATGTCACACCGTAACTTGAAAACAACTTTCTTGAAACTTAAGATACTAATTTCTTATGATGGTCAAACAGTCTGTGTATATTTTGGTGAAAAATAGATCGAAAACTTTTCGAGTTGCGGGACTTGGTAACTGAAATGATGGGTGTTTCTTTCACATGTCGCTATATCTCAAAACAATTGATGATTGTTGTTTAAAACTTAAACACTTGTTACTTTTATTATTCTGAAGATCTGTATGCTTTTTCATTATGATTCTTTATTAAATGTTTGAGTTATTGAATTTTCATTGATTTTTTTGTAAAAAAAGAGGATGTTTTTGTATTAACGCAAAAATTTACGTTGCAAAAATCTTAATCCCTTAATCAGAATTAGTGCTTCAATTTGGTATCAAATAAGACATGTTAGCAATTTTTGTCGGTCACTTATATTAACTTCCCATTAAGCGGGAATAAGGAATGAGTCAGGATATACTTAGCACGACAATCCCGAGTTATTCCAAAACATTTGTTATGTTTTTTTTCACAAGACGACGGGCGTATCATGCGCTCGAGGCGGAGCTGTTTAATTCTCTATCTAGTAGTAACTACTGACAACTCGCCTTGCTCTAAACCCTCCGGTCCGTCATAGCTACCTCATGGATTAAACACAACCAATGCCAAGATGTAATATTCATAAATGCAGTGACATAAACACGCACATCCGTTAGATGTATTTTAGCTATATATTGGAATTAATAATATGTAAGTGATTTTTTTTTCGTTATCTGATGGCATTAATCAGTTAAAATTCCATTTGTGCAAAAATATTTTATTTTATAGAAAGGCCCAAATGGGCTTACGAATGAACTTATGGACTGCAAACACAAATTTTAATCCCATTAAGACACTTGGGTTACACAAATTACCGACCTATGATTCGATAAAAACTGTTTTATGGTAACAATCTGAAACCAAAATTTATTAAAAAAAAATGGTAAATGCATTTTAAAATATAAACTTCAAACACAAACAATAAACATGATTTTATTTTCATTTATACATGATATACAGAGAAAACAGAATTTTCCTGTTCTGGAATTCCGGGTCGGGTTCGGGTTCATTTTCCATGAAGGTTAATTTAAGCTTTCTGCTGCCGCCTTTTGTATGGAATGAGACAAATTTTGAAAGTTACCGTGCATAATCGTGTACCATTTCAAATCTTAATTTGAACAAAAAAACGAGCCCACCACATCGGAAAAAACTGTCGTCAAATCAAAAATATTCATTTATTGTAAATAAATGTTTTTTTGTTTGTTTGTTTTTGACCTAAAGTGATTAATTTCTGTTAACACCTTTAAGTCAATATTTACATAACTACTATAGCGGCTTAATCTCGGAGCTGTGTAGAACTATTGGGTACTGGGTCGTGTGTTTCTTAATGCATGCCAAAATTATCAGACGTGGTCAGTTATCGATGTAATTAATTAATTAGAAAAAATAGAACGGAGGCGGTAGACCGTTAAGAGAGTGCAGAAATTCTGTAATCATGCATCTGTTTTAAGACGCTCTTTGGTTCCATGTTTATTCTATTTGAATTAAGAAAAAATGCGGTTTCTTATTTGTGGAAGTCGTAGTCATTGGTTGACTTATTTGAAGGAAAATATTGCAGAATACATGAAACAGGTATAGGCGTTCTAAAATAGTTTAATTGAATCTTTCTCTCTGAATCATTATGGTTCGCTGATCACTGATTTTTTGGGAATTCTTTTAAGATTAGAGTCATTTACGAGGAATATTTGCATCTTGATTGGTATAATTCGAGTTTCAATGGCACGGAAATTCAGGTTGAATTCACAGTTTTTGGTGGCGGAACTTTACGCCCTAGGCAAAAATATTCAGAGAGAAGCATTCATGAGATTTATTGCTTCACAAAAGCCAGATTCAATGCTTTACAAACTGGCAATAATGATATATGGTGTAGAAAATCAACGCTGAAAACTAGCTAAATATATTGTATCTTTTGTCGATTTCCTTTTCTATAGTTTACAGTGTCTGAAGGAATTAATTACAATGAATGGGTCGTAAGTCAATAAGCACATTGAAAAGTCAAAACTTAACATTTTGAAGAGATTGAGGCGTTTTGAACAACAGCCAGAATATATGGCACATGGACTGTGTTAATTTTAAACATGTTGGTCTGTGTTAAGGAAGGTGTTGTGATTAAGTCTACATATTTATGCATGACATGTGTGTTATGGGTAAGGTTTTTTTCAGATCATACTTCATGCGTTTGTAATAAGTTGCATTGTATACAAGTTATGATGCAGTAATTTTCTCCAGTTTGCTATACAGCAAATTACAGAATTTCGTTTATAATCACATAGCTCAATTACACTTTGGTTGCAACTTTTGCTACATTTCACTAACATGGTTGTGACATTAGTCACGGTTTGGCTGTATTTCTCGCTACATATTTATGGTTGTAGCTTTTACAATATTTTACTATTATGGTTGCAGCGTTAATCACGATTTGGTTGTAGCTTTTGCTACAGTTTTTACCAGCATAGTTGGTGGAATAATCACAGTTTGGTTGTAGATTTTGCTACATTTTTACAATCATTGTTTTGGCATTAGTCACAATTTGGTTGTAGCTTTTGCTACATTTCACTAACATGGTTGTGGCATTAGTCACGGTTTGGCTGTATTCCTTGCTACATATTTATGGTTGTAGCTTTTGCAATATTTTACTATCATGGTTGCAGCGTTAATCACGATTTGGTTGTAGCTTTTGCTACATTTTTACTATCATTGTTATGGCATTAGTCACAATTTGTTTGTAGCTTTTGCTGCATTTTCCTAACATGGTTCTGGCAATAATCACGGTTCAGTTACAGCGATTACTACAGTAATATGTTTGTAACAATAGTCATGGTTTGGTTGTAGCTTTTACTTCATTTTTACTATAATGGTTGTGGCATTAGTCACGATTTGGTTGTACTTTTTGCCACATTTTACTAATATGGTTCAGAATTTGTTCCGATTTGGTTGTTGCTTTTGCAACATTTTTTACTATCATGGCACAAGTCACGATTTGGTTGGCGCTTTTACTACATTTTAATTATAAAGGTTGTAGCATTAGTCACGGTTCGGTTGTATCTTTTGTTTCATTTTACTAACGTGATTGTGGCAAGTCTCTAGTTGGAGCCTTTGCCACCAATGATGGTTGTAGCTCCTTTTGTGGTCATCTTCGCGATCTATTGCTATGTATGGTTTTATTATGGGTTTAGATTGATAATACTGTTATATGGGTTGGTTGTAGCTTTTACCAAGTTTAACATATTTTGTATCTGTGTGTTTCTAATAGTTTTAGATTATACGTCTGCGTGTAATTGGGCGACATACAAAATATGATTTAATATATGTATTTGTATCAGATTTAAATTTTTATTGATCTACTGGTTTAAGATGTGCAGTACGAATCTTATGATCTGCTGTTACTCCTCGTTATTTGTGACTGTTCATATTGCAAGTGCTTCATTGTTTTCTTATCTTCAGTGTTTAGATATAACAGCATTTTATGTTGTCTATAATGTGTACATGTGGATCGTTTCTGCTATTTTCACGTTTTGGCCATATAAAAATAGGGGAGATGGTTTGATTGTCAATAAGTCCGTCATCCACCAAAAGCCAAGAAACGAACAATTAAAGTTCTACAAGTCACCACACGGTTTTAATAATGAACAAAACCCATACCATAAAGCAAGCTGTAAAAGGCCCAAAAAATAAATGAAGTGAAACTATTCATAGAAGACGAAAATTCATAGAATACTGATGTCTCTGAATTTTCAGATGCTTTGGTATTTTTGCCAACAATGGTGTAATTCATTAACAAAGATCTCAGTCGCTGTCCCTTGAAACGAGGTCGTTTGAATGGCCGATTAAATGGACTGGTTGTAAAAAAGGACAAAAATACAAACAAACAGATAAAAAGTTCAACAATAACATCATAAAGCATAGCTACAACTTATAAAGAAAACAAATCAAAGGTGGCTATCAAAAAGAAAACCGTTTGCAAAGGATATTTTACAGTAGTAATAATGCGTCAGTTTTATTTTGAAAATCCATATTTTAAGAAAATTTCGTTCTTTGTTTATACTAACAAGTTAAAACACACTTTATATCAATAAGGTGATTGACTTCGTGCAAGCGGTGTTGCCATAGATGTCACAGCGGTACGAGTTTGAGTTCCGCGGAGGAACAACAAGACATTTGCTTTGCAAATTTGACAGTTCTAACATCGTTGTTAAATTTTCAGACCTTTCTATACTTACGTTATTTTTCTTGTATCAATTTGATCCGATGGAACAGTGTAGTGAATAGAGTCGTCACATTCTGAGAGTTTGTATTATATTGATTTGTTGTGACATGTATCGTTAATTTGATCCTCTATCCTACATAATTACACCTAGGTGAGCTGCTATACTGATGGATTCGTCAAAAGCGTTTGATTGTTTACCACATCTATCTGCTCCTGCTGAAATTGGAAAGTTATGGTTTGTCTGAAAATGTCCTATCTTTATTAAATAGCTATCTTAAAAACAGGAAGTAGTGTGTTAAAATTGGTTCCATATGCAGTCCTTTTTGGATATCTGTAGAGGGGTTCCACAGGGGTCAATCTTGGGAATAGTCCTTTTTTAATATCTTTATTAACGATATATATCACTTTATTTTGAAAAGTGATTTATATAACTATGCTGATGACAATACTTTATCATATAGCAGCAATGATCTACAAGATATTGTAAACACTCTGGAACAGGAGAGTAGTATTCTAATTAAATGGTTCTCAGATAATCATATGAAAACCAATCCTGACAAGTTTCAGGCTATTGCGACTGGCAGTAAGACTCAAAAAGAGAACATTATTTTTAATTTAGATGGTAATGATATCCTCTGTGAGGATGAAGTAAATCTACTTGGTATACCGTTTGATTTTAAATTGAATGTTAATAGCCATATCTCGATTATATGTAAAAAGGCATCACAACAATTAAATGTATTAAAAAGAATTGGACATCATCTAAGTAAATTTGGTAAACTTACAATACATTATTCTTTTATACTGGCAAATTTCAACTATTGTCCATTAGTGTGGCATTTTTGTAATGAAAGCTGTACAAAAAAGTCAGAAAAGATTCAAGAGAGAGCTTTGCGCTTTATTTATAATGATGATAAAAGTACATATGAAGAGTTGTTAATAAAGTCTAAGATGCCATCCTTAAGACTTAGACGATTGAGATTTTTTAGCTATACATGTATATGCAATAATAAACAAACTTACTCCTGTATACTTACATGATATAACTTTTAAAGAAAGTTTTTACTCTTTTAGGTACACAAACTTGGTGAACATACCAAGAGTAAACACAGCCAGGTATGGCGTGCACTCTGTCAGCTATGGGGCAGCTAAACTTTTGCCAATAGTTTGGCTTACCCAACTGACAGATACAACATTATCTCCTTAAAATCTTTCAATTTATTATTTCAATCTTGCTGGCATGATAATTTTAATGCTTTTAGCTGCTAGTAAAACCTGCTTTTAATTTTAGTCTGCATTGCTTTTATTATAGTGTTTTTTTATGTGCTTGATTACTTGCATGTTATTTATAATTTGTATGTCATGTTGATTTCAGTTAATGTGTATGTCTTGTTTTTTGTTTATGTCGATTTAAAAAGCTCTACAGAGCTTATGTTTTTTGTTTGATATATATCGACTTTAAATAAAGTTTACTTGACTTCACTTGACTTGACTTTGTCCCGTACTACCATACATTGTGTACAAAGTTACAGTCCTACATTAATCCTACGAGGAGGAATGACCCGGACAGTGAAAGCTATATTTTTACATAGCCTAGCTTGTCGAGTGGTCTATGGCAATGGACTTAGTGCAGGCGGTGTTGTCATAAGTGGTGTAGACGCATCGGGTAGTTCAGCAATAAACGAACGGTAAGCCACCCATAAAATGAATTTTTATACACAGAAAAAGAAGAAATGAAAATATTATAAATGTGTATCTAATATAGAACCGAGGACAAGAACAATCAGGAAAATATAAACTACATGACAAAAATTCTTCTATTTTTACGAATTCTAAAGAAAATGTCCACCTCAATATTTCAACCAATTCGTGCGTGGTCTTAATGTATTTCATGCTTTAGATATATTTAATGAATGTAGTTACACATTCCTAACAGATATATTTGAAATGTGCATTTCAAAACAGTTTTTGAAACCCTTAATTATTAAATTTTGCAGAAATGTATCCACATAAAAGAAGTTTAACCTAGCGGAAATCGAACGATAACAATCCTAAATATTTGTTAAATAACTAGAAAACATTTGTAATAAAGACAGTTGTCAAAATGACCAGCAATTTTGAATTAGGTCACTAATTTTACGGAATACAATTTATATTTTTGACAAAACGAACTTAAAGTTGGTAAAGGCAATTTGTTGGTTAATTTGATATGTTCGTTTCGCAAATTTTCAAATCCGTATTTTTATCAACCGGAGCTACACACTCAAAAAGCTAAAGGCTAAAAACCACTAATTCCACTTCCCATAGGCTTCTATGCTAATTTCACAATATTCAATGGCTTCTCTGGACTTTACCTTAACTTTAACCTGCAGATGACTATATATCAGCATGATTCTACATATGTCAGCTCACAATCCTCAGAATGGCATGTGGGGTTAGCAGACTTGCAGTGCAGTACTGGTCACCGGAAGTGAAGGGTCTATAAATAGCATGGGAAATCCCAGTGTTTTCACAAGATAGGGGTATATTTAAAAATCATTATGGAGATTAGGCTTCACATCACAAGAAGCAAAATGCACCTATAAAATGTACAGAAATGTTTTTCCTTTCAGAAACTGTTTGAATTTTTTAAATAAGATGAGAACTTTTTTCACAGCACTATGAGGAACAGGGGTAATTTCTGCGTAGGACTATTTTTGCGTACGTTCCAAATGCTCATTGGTTGAATTGGTGGTCTGTAACCTAAACAGTCACTTTTTGTCTTAGAAAAAATAAATAACTATACAGGTATCTTCCTACACACATACTGAATGCATTTGCAAAGTTTCAGTGAAATGTGACAAGCACTTTTTTAAATATTTAATTTTTAAATATAGGGTAACCAAGTTGTGCGAGCAAAAAAGTGAAAATATTCTACCATACTGAAATGCATTAAATATTTGCAAAGAACTTTTTCTGACTTTTCAAATAAAAAATATCAATCACAACTTGTTTTTTAACAATATTAATGAAGAAATAGTTTTAAAAGTAATCATTTTCTGAGAAATTGGTCTATTTTTAAAAATTTATTTCTGACATGCCTCCCCCTTTTTCTTGATCACATGTCAAAAATCCTAAATCTTTAAATTTTCACAAAAGGTGATATAGTTGGCTTTAAATTTGTAAATACAGTGTTTTCACATTAGAACATGACCAGTAAAGGGCACCTAAAGCAAAAAAGTGCTCAATAATGGATTTTCCATGTTGCCATAGGGGAATGCTTATATGGCCTTAACCGCAGTAATGAAAGTGAGTTTTTCCTCATTTCTAACCTAATTTTAGCTCAAATCTACACAAAACTTGATTTCAAGTGCTTATTACTACCATATTTAGGTAAATATAGCCCTCAAAGTTTAATATTTGATATTTTTACTAAATTTTCTACACTTTTTACAAGATAGGACATAAAAATCAGCCAAAAAGACCAATTTTCCATAATTTGGACCTATAACTTAAAAAAATGCATATTTTGAAGGATTTTTGTAGTGTATTCCTCTCATGGCAAAGTTAACAAGATCTTCAAGTAGTTTAAAGCTATTTCAAGAAACTTTTCATTTTGCCATGGCTTCAGCTTAAGGCTATAAACCACTAATTCCACTTCTCATAGGCTTCTATGCTAATTTCACAATATTCAATGGCTTCTCTGGACTTTACCTTAACTTTAACCTGCAGATGACTATATATCAGCATGATTCTACATATGTCAGCTCACAATCCTCAGAATGGCATGTGGGGTTAGCAGACTTGCAGTGCAGTACTGGTCACCGGAAGTGAAGGGTCTATAAATAGCATGGGAAATCCCAGTGTTTTCACAAGATAGGGGTATATTTAAAAATCATTATGGAGATTAGGCTTCACATCACAAGAAGCAAAATGCACCTATAAAATGTACAGAAATGTTTTTCCTTTCAGAAACTGTTTGAATTTTTTAAATAAGATGAGAACTTTTTTCACAGCACTATGAGGAACAGGGGTAATTTCTGCGTAGGACTATTTTTGCGTACGTTCCAAATGCTCATTGGTTGAATTGGTGGTCTGTAACCTAAACAGTCACTTTTTGTCTTAGAAAAAATAAATAACTATACAGGTATCTTCCTACACACATACTGAATGCATTTGCAAAGTTTCAGTGAAATGTGACAAGCACTTTTTTAAATATTTAATTTTTAAATATAGGGTAACCAAGTTGTGCGAGCAAAAAAGTGAAAATATTCTACCATACTGAAATGCATTAAATATTTGCAAAGAACTTTTTCTGACTTTTCAAATAAAAAATATCAATCACAACTTGTTTTTTAACAATATTAATGAAGAAATAGTTTTAAAAGTAATCATTTTCTGAGAAATTGGTCTATTTTTAAAAATTTATTTCTGACATGCCTCCCCCTTTTTCTTGATCACATGTCAAAAATCCTAAATCTTTAAATTTTCACAAAAGGTGATATAGTTGGCTTTAAATTTGTAAATACAGTGTTTTCACATTAGAACATGACCAGTAAAGGGCACCTAAAGCAAAAAAGTGCTCAATAATGGATTTTCCATGTTGCCATAGGGGAATGCTTATATGGCCTTAACCGCAGTAATGAAAGTGAGTTTTTCCTCATTTCTAACCTAATTTTAGCTCAAATCTACACAAAACTTGATTTCAAGTGCTTATTACTACCATATTTAGGTAAATATAGCCCTCAAAGTTTAATATTTGATATTTTTACTAAATTTTCTACACTTTTTACAAGATAGGACATAAAAATCAGCCAAAAAGACCAATTTTCCATAATTTGGACCTATAACTTAAAAAAATGCATATTTTGAAGGATTTTTGTAGTGTATTCCTCTCATGGCAAAGTTAACAAGATCTTCAAGTAGTTTAAAGCTATTTCAAGAAACTTTTCATTTTGCCATGGCTTCAGCTTAAGGCTAAAAACCACTAATTCCACTTCTCATAGGCTTCTATGCTAATTTCACAATATTCAATGGCTTCTCTGGACTTTACCTTAACTTTAACCTGCAGATGACTATATATCAGCATGATTCTACATATGTCAGCTCACAATCCTCAGAATGGCATCTGGGGTTAGCAGACTTGCAGTGCAGTACTGGTCACCGGAAGTGAAGGGTCTATAAATAGCATGGGAAATCCCAGTGTTTTCACAAGATAGGGGTATATTTAAAAATCATTATGGAGATTAGGCTTCACATCACAAGAAGCAAAATGCACCTATAAAATGTACAGAAATGTTTTTCCTTTCAGAAACTGTTTGAATTTTTTAAATAAGATGAGAACTTTTTTTCACAGCACTATGAGGAACAGGGGTAATTTCTGCGTAGGACTATTTTTGCGTACGTTCCAAATGCTCATTGGTTGAATTGGTGGTCTGTAACCTAAACAGTCACTTTTTGTCTTAGAAAAAATAAATAACTATACAGGTATCTTCCTACACACATACTGAATGCATTTGCAAAGTTTCAGTGAAATGTGACAAGCACTTTTTTAAATATTTAATTTTTAAATATAGGGTAACCAAGTTGTGTGAGCAAAAAAGTGAAAATATTCTACCATACTGAAATGCATTAAATATTTGCAAAGAACTTTTTCTGACTTTTCAAATAAAAAATATCAATCACAACTTGTTTTTTAACAATATTAATGAAGAAATAGTTTTAAAAGTAATCATTTTCTGAGAAATTGGTCTATTTTTAAAAATTTATTTCTGACATGCCTCCCCCTTTTTCTTGATCACATGTCAAAAATCCTAAATCTTTAAATTTTCACAAAAGGTGATATAGTTGGCTTTAAATTTGTAAATACAGTGTTTTCACATTAGAACATGACCAGTAAAGGGCACCTAAAGCAAAAAAGTGCTCAATAATGGATTTTCCATGTTGCCATAGGGGAATGCTTATATGGCCTTAACCGCAGTAATGAAAGTGAGTTTTTCCTCATTTCTAACCTAATTTTAGCTCAAATCTACACAAAACTTGATTTCAAGTGCTTATTACTACCATATTTAGGTAAATATAGCCCTCAAAGTTTAATATTTGATATTTTTACTAAATTTTCTACACTTTTTACAAGATAGGACATAAAAATCAGCCAAAAAGACCAATTTTCCATAATTTGGACCTATAACTTAAAAAAATGCATATTTTGAAGGATTTTTGTAGTGTATTCCTCTCATGGCAAAGTTAACAAGATCTTCAAGTAGTTTAAAGCTATTTCAAGAAACTTTTCATTTTGCCATGGCTTCAGCTTAAGGCTAAAAACCACTAATTCCACTTCTCATAGGCTTCTATGCTAATTTCACAATATTCAATGGCTTCTCTGGACTTTACCTTAACTTTAACCTGCAGATGACTATATATCAGCATGATTCTACATATGTCAGCTCACAATCCTCAGAATGGCATGTGGGGTTAGCAGACTTGCAGTGCAGTACTGGTCACCGGAAGTGAAGGGTCTATAAATAGCATGGGAAATCCCAGTGTTTTCACAAGATAGGGGTATATTTAAAAATCATTATGGAGATTAGGCTTCACATCACAAGAAGCAAAATGCACCTATAAAATGTACAGAAATGTTTTTCCTTTCAGAAACTGTTTGAATTTTTTAAATAAGATGAGAACTTTTTTTCACAGCACTATGAGGAACAGGGGTAATTTCTGCGTAGGACTATTTTTGCGTACGTTCCAAATGCTCATTGGTTGAATTGGTGGTCTGTAACCTAAACAGTCACTTTTTGTCTTAGAAAAAATAAATAACTATACAGGTATCTTCCTACACACATACTGAATGCATTTGCAAAGTTTCAGTGAAATGTGACAAGCACTTTTTTAAATATTTAATTTTTAAATATAGGGTAACCAAGTTGTGCGAGCAAAAAAGTGAAAATATTCTACCATACTGAAATGCATTAAATATTTGCAAAGAACTTTTTCTGACTTTTCAAATAAAAAATATCAATCACAACTTGTTTTTTAACAATATTAATGAAGAAATAGTTTTAAAAGTAATCATTTTCTGAGAAATTGGTCTATTTTTAAAAATTTATTTCTGACATGCCTCCCCCTTTTTCTTGATCACATGTCAAAAATCCTAAATCTTTAAATTTTCACAAAAGGTGATATAGTTGGCTTTAAATTTGTAAATACAGTGTTTTCACATTAGAACATGACCAGTAAAGGGCACCTAAAGCAAAAAAAGTGCTCAATAATGGATTTTCCATGTTGCCATAGGGGAATGCTTATATGGCCTTAACCGCAGTAATGAAAGTGAGTTTTTCCTCATTTCTAACCTAATTTTTGCTCAAATCTACACAAAACTTGATTTCAAGTGCTTATTACTACCATATTTAGGTAAATATAGCCCTCAAAGTTTAATATTTGATATTTTTACTAAATTTTCTACACTTTTTACAAGATAGGACATAAAAATCAGCCAAAAAGACCAATTTTCCATAATTTGGACCTATAACTTAAAAAAATGCATATTTTGAAGGATTTTTGTAGTGTATTCCTCTCATGGCAAAGTTAACAAGATCTTCAAGTAGTTTAAAGCTATTTCAAGAAACTTTTCATTTTGCCATGGCTTCAGCTTAAGGCTAAAAACCACTAATTCCACTTCTCATAGGCTTCTATGCTAATTTCACAATATTCAATGGCTTCTCTGGACTTTACCTTAACTTTAACCTGCAGATGACTATATATCAGCATGATTCTACATATGTCAGCTCACAATCCTCAGAATGGCATGTGGGGTTAGCAGACTTGCAGTGCAGTACTGGTCACCGGAAGTGAAGGGTCTATAAATAGCATGGGAAATCCCAGTGTTTTCACAAGATAGGGGTATATTTAAAAATCATTATGGAGATTAGGCTTCACATCACAAGAAGCAAAATGCACCTATAAAATGTACAGAAATGTTTTTCCTTTCAGAAACTGTTTGAATTTTTTAAATAAGATGAGAACTTTTTTCACAGCACTATGAGGAACAGGGGTAATTTCTGCGTAGGACTATTTTTGCGTACGTTCCAAATGCTCATTGGTTGAATTGGTGGTCTGTAACCTAAACAGTCACTTTTTGTCTTAGAAAAAATAAATAACTATACAGGTATCTTCCTACACACATACTGAATGCATTTGCAAAGTTTCAGTGAAATGTGACAAGCACTTTTTTAAATATTTAATTTTTAAATATAGGGTAACCAAGTTGTGCGAGCAAAAAAGTGAAAATATTCTACCATACTGAAATGCATTAAATATTTGCAAAGAACTTTTTCTGACTTTTCAAATAAAAAATATCAATCACAACTTGTTTTTTAACAATATTAATGAAGAAATAGTTTTAAAAGTAATCATTTTCTGAGAAATTGGTCTATTTTTAAAAATTTATTTCTGACATGCCTCCCCCTTTTTCTTGATCACATGTCAAAAATCCTAAATCTTTAAATTTTCACAAAAGGTGATATAGTTGGCTTTAAATTTGTAAATACAGTGTTTTCACATTAGAACATGACCAGTAAAGGGCACCTAAAGCAAAAAAAGTGCTCAATAATGGATTTTCCATGTTGCCATAGGGGAATGCTTATATGGCCTTAACCGCAGTAATGAAAGTGAGTTTTTCCTCATTTCTAACCTAATTTTTGCTCAAATCTACACAAAACTTGATTTCAAGTGCTTATTACTACCATATTTAGGTAAATATAGCCCTCAAAGTTTAATATTTGATATTTTTACTAAATTTTCTACACTTTTTACAAGATAGGACATAAAAATCAGCCAAAAAGACCAATTTTCCATAATTTGGACCTATAACTTAAAAAAATGCATATTTTGAAGGATTTTTGTAGTGTATTCCTCTCATGGCAAAGTTAACAAGATCTTCAAGTAGTTTAAAGCTATTTCAAGAAACTTTTCATTTTGCCATGGCTTCAGCTTAAGAGTCACTTTTTGTCTTAGAAAAAATAAATAACTATACAGGTATCTTCCTACACACATACTGAATGCATTTGCAAAGTTTCAGTGAAATGTGACAAGCACTTTTTTAAATATTTAATTTTTAAATATAGGGTAACCAAGTTGTGCGAGCAAAAAAGTGAAAATATTCTACCATACTGAAATGCATTAAATATTTGCAAAGAACTTTTTCTGACTTTTCAAATAAAAAATATCAATCACAACTTGTTTTTTAACAATATTAATGAAGAAATAGTTTTAAAAGTAATCATTTTCTGAGAAATTGGTCTATTTTTAAAAATTTATTTCTGACATGCCTCCCCCTTTTTCTTGATCACATGTCAAAAATCCTAAATCTTTAAATTTTCACAAAAGGTGATATAGTTGGCTTTAAATTTGTAAATACAGTGTTTTCACATTAGAACATGACCAGTAAAGGGCACCTAAAGCAAAAAAGTGCTCAATAATGGATTTTCCATGTTGCCATAGGGGAATGCTTATATGGCCTTAACCGCAGTAATGAAAGTGAGTTTTTCCTCATTTCTAACCTAATTTTAGCTCAAATCTACACAAAACTTGATTTCAAGTGCTTATTACTACCATATTTAGGTAAATATAGCCCTCAAAGTTTAATATTTGATATTTTTACTAAATTTTCTACACTTTTTACAAGATAGGACATAAAAATCAGCCAAAAAGACCAATTTTCCATAATTTGGACCTATAACTTAAAAAAATGCATATTTTGAAGGATTTTTGTAGTGTATTCCTCTCATGGCAAAGTTAACAAGATCTTCAAGTAGTTTAAAGCTATTTCAAGAAACTTTTCATTTTGCCATGGCTTCAGCTTAAGGCTAAAAACCACTAATTCCACTTCTCATAGGCTTCTATGCTAATTTCACAATATTCAATGGCTTCTCTGGACTTTACCTTAACTTTAACCTGCAGATGACTATATATCAGCATGATTCTACATATGTCAGCTCACAATCCTCAGAATGGCATGTGGGGTTAGCAGACTTGCAGTGCAGTACTGGTCACCGGAAGTGAAGGGTCTATAAATAGCATGGGAAATCCCAGTGTTTTCACAAGATAGGGGTATATTTAAAAATCATTATGGAGATTAGGCTTCACATCACAAGAAGCAAAATGCACCTATAAAATGTACAGAAATGTTTTTCCTTTCAGAAACTGTTTGAATTTTTTAAATAAGATGAGAACTTTTTTCACAGCACTATGAGGAACAGGGGTAATTTCTGCGTAGGACTATTTTTGCGTACGTTCCAAATGCTCATTGGTTGAATTGGTGGTCTGTAACCTAAACAGTCACTTTTTGTCTTAGAAAAAATAAATAACTATACAGGTATCTTCCTACACACATACTGAATGCATTTGCAAAGTTTCAGTGAAATGTGACAAGCACTTTTTTAAATATTTAATTTTTAAATATAGGGTAACCAAGTTGTGCGAGCAAAAAAGTGAAAATATTCTACCATACTGAAATGCATTAAATATTTGCAAAGAACTTTTTCTGACTTTTCAAATAAAAAATATCAATCACAACTTGTTTTTTAACAATATTAATGAAGAAATAGTTTTAAAAGTAATCATTTTCTGAGAAATTGGTCTATTTTTAAAAATTTATTTCTGACATGCCTCCCCCTTTTTCTTGATCACATGTCAAAAATCCTAAATCTTTAAATTTTCACAAAAGGTGATATAGTTGGCTTTAAATTTGTAAATACAGTGTTTTCACATTAGAACATGACCAGTAAAGGGCACCTAAAGCAAAAAAAGTGCTCAATAATGGATTTTCCATGTTGCCATAGGGGAATGCTTATATGGCCTTAACCGCAGTAATGAAAGTGAGTTTTTCCTCATTTCTAACCTAATTTTTGCTCAAATCTACACAAAACTTGATTTCAAGTGCTTATTACTACCATATTTAGGTAAATATAGCCCTCAAAGTTTAATATTTGATATTTTTACTAAATTTTCTACACTTTTTACAAGATAGGACATAAAAATCAGCCAAAAAGACCAATTTTCCATAATTTGGACCTATAACTTAAAAAAATGCATATTTTGAAGGATTTTTGTAGTGTATTCCTCTCATGGCAAAGTTAACAAGATCTTCAAGTAGTTTAAAGCTATTTCAAGAAACTTTTCATTTTGCCATGGCTTCAGCTTAAGGCTAAAAACCACTAATTCCACTTCTCATAGGCTTCTATGCTAATTTCACAATATTCAATGGCTTCTCTGGACTTTACCTTAACTTTAACCTGCAGATGACTATATATCAGCATGATTCTACATATGTCAGCTCACAATCCTCAGAATGGCATGTGGGGTTAGCAGACTTGCAGTGCAGTACTGGTCACCGGAAGTGAAGGGTCTATAAATAGCATGGGAAATCCCAGTGTTTTCACAAGATAGGGGTATATTTAAAAATCATTATGGAGATTAGGCTTCACATCACAAGAAGCAAAATGCACCTATAAAATGTACAGAAATGTTTTTCCTTTCAGAAACTGTTTGAATTTTTTAAATAAGATGAGAACTTTTTTCACAGCACTATGAGGAACAGGGGTAATTTCTGCGTAGGACTATTTTTGCGTACGTTCCAAATGCTCATTGGTTGAATTGGTGGTCTGTAACCTAAACAGTCACTTTTTGTCTTAGAAAAAATAAATAACTATACAGGTATCTTCCTACACACATACTGAATGCATTTGCAAAGTTTCAGTGAAATGTGACAAGCACTTTTTTAAATATTTAATTTTTAAATATAGGGTAACCAAGTTGTGCGAGCAAAAAAGTGAAAATATTCTACCATACTGAAATGCATTAAATATTTGCAAAGAACTTTTTCTGACTTTTCAAATAAAAAATATCAATCACAACTTGTTTTTTAACAATATTAATGAAGAAATAGTTTTAAAAGTAATCATTTTCTGAGAAATTGGTCTATTTTTAAAAATTTATTTCTGACATGCCTCCCCCTTTTTCTTGATCACATGTCAAAAATCCTAAATCTTTAAATTTTCACAAAAGGTGATATAGTTGGCTTTAAATTTGTAAATACAGTGTTTTCACATTAGAACATGACCAGTAAAGGGCACCTAAAGCAAAAAAAGTGCTCAATAATGGATTTTCCATGTTGCCATAGGGGAATGCTTATATGGCCTTAACCGCAGTAATGAAAGTGAGTTTTTCCTCATTTCTAACCTAATTTTTGCTCAAATCTACACAAAACTTGATTTCAAGTGCTTATTACTACCATATTTAGGTAAATATAGCCCTCAAAGTTTAATATTTGATATTTTTACTAAATTTTCTACACTTTTTACAAGATAGGACATAAAAATCAGCCAAAAAGACCAATTTTCCATAATTTGGACCTATAACTTAAAAAAATGCATATTTTGAAGGATTTTTGTAGTGTATTCCTCTCATGGCAAAGTTAACAAGATCTTCAAGTAGTTTAAAGCTATTTCAAGAAACTTTTCATTTTGCCATGGCTTCAGCTTAAGGCTAAAAACCACTAATTCCACTTCTCATAGGCTTCTATGCTAATTTCACAATATTCAATGGCTTCTCTGGACTTTACCTTAACTTTAACCTGCAGATGACTATATATCAGCATGATTCTACATATGTCAGCTCACAATCCTCAGAATGGCATGTGGGGTTAGCAGACTTGCAGTGCAGTACTGGTCACCGGAAGTGAAGGGTCTATAAATAGCATGGGAAATCCCAGTGTTTTCACAAGATAGGGGTATATTTAAAAATCATTATGGAGATTAGGCTTCACATCACAAGAAGCAAAATGCACCTATAAAATGTACAGAAATGTTTTTCCTTTCAGAAACTGTTTGAATTTTTTAAATAAGATGAGAACTTTTTTCACAGCACTATGAGGAACAGGGGTAATTTCTGCGTAGGACTATTTTTGCGTACGTTCCAAATGCTCATTGGTTGAATTGGTGGTCTGTAACCTAAACAGTCACTTTTTGTCTTAGAAAAAATAAATAACTATACAGGTATCTTCCTACACACATACTGAATGCATTTGCAAAGTTTCAGTGAAATGTGACAAGCACTTTTTTAAATATTTAATTTTTAAATATAGGGTAACCAAGTTGTGCGAGCAAAAAAGTGAAAATATTCTACCATACTGAAATGCATTAAATATTTGCAAAGAACTTTTTCTGACTTTTCAAATAAAAAATATCAATCACAACTTGTTTTTTAACAATATTAATGAAGAAATAGTTTTAAAAGTAATCATTTTCTGAGAAATTGGTCTATTTTTAAAAATTTATTTCTGACATGCCTCCCCCTTTTTCTTGATCACATGTCAAAAATCCTAAATCTTTAAATTTTCACAAAAGGTGATATAGTTGGCTTTAAATTTGTAAATACAGTGTTTTCACATTAGAACATGACCAGTAAAGGGCACCTAAAGCAAAAAAAGTGCTCAATAATGGATTTTCCATGTTGCCATAGGGGAATGCTTATATGGCCTTAACCGCAGTAATGAAAGTGAGTTTTTCCTCATTTCTAACCTAATTTTTGCTCAAATCTACACAAAACTTGATTTCAAGTGCTTATTACTACCATATTTAGGTAAATATAGCCCTCAAAGTTTAATATTTGATATTTTTACTAAATTTTCTACACTTTTTACAAGATAGGACATAAAAATCAGCCAAAAAGACCAATTTTCCATAATTTGGACCTATAACTTAAAAAAATGCATATTTTGAAGGATTTTTGTAGTGTATTCCTCTCATGGCAAAGTTAACAAGATCTTCAAGTAGTTTAAAGCTATTTCAAGAAACTTTTCATTTTGCCATGGCTTCAGCTTAAGGCTAAAAACCACTAATTCCACTTCTCATAGGCTTCTATGCTAATTTCACAATATTCAATGGCTTCTCTGGACTTTACCTTAACTTTAACCTGCAGATGACTATATATCAGCATGATTCTACATATGTCAGCTCACAATCCTCAGAATGGCATGTGGGGTTAGCAGACTTGCAGTGCAGTACTGGTCACCGGAAGTGAAGGGTCTATAAATAGCATGGGAAATCCCAGTGTTTTCACAAGATAGGGGTATATTTAAAAATCATTATGGAGATTAGGCTTCACATCACAAGAAGCAAAATGCACCTATAAAATGTACAGAAATGTTTTTCCTTTCAGAAACTGTTTGAATTTTTTAAATAAGATGAGAACTTTTTTCACAGCACTATGAGGAACAGGGGTAATTTCTGCGTAGGACTATTTTTGCGTACGTTCCAAATGCTCATTGGTTGAATTGGTGGTCTGTAACCTAAACAGTCACTTTTTGTCTTAGAAAAAATAAATAACTATACAGGTATCTTCCTACACACATACTGAATGCATTTGCAAAGTTTCAGTGAAATGTGACAAGCACTTTTTTAAATATTTAATTTTTAAATATAGGGTAACCAAGTTGTGCGAGCAAAAAAGTGAAAATATTCTACCATACTGAAATGCATTAAATATTTGCAAAGAACTTTTTCTGACTTTTCAAATAAAAAATATCAATCACAACTTGTTTTTTAACAATATTAATGAAGAAATAGTTTTAAAAGTAATCATTTTCTGAGAAATTGGTCTATTTTTAAAAATTTATTTCTGACATGCCTCCCCCTTTTTCTTGATCACATGTCAAAAATCCTAAATCTTTAAATTTTCACAAAAGGTGATATAGTTGGCTTTAAATTTGTAAATACAGTGTTTTCACATTAGAACATGACCAGTAAAGGGCACCTAAAGCAAAAAAAGTGCTCAATAATGGATTTTCCATGTTGCCATAGGGGAATGCTTATATGGCCTTAACCGCAGTAATGAAAGTGAGTTTTTCCTCATTTCTAACCTAATTTTTGCTCAAATCTACACAAAACTTGATTTCAAGTGCTTATTACTACCATATTTAGGTAAATATAGCCCTCAAAGTTTAATATTTGATATTTTTACTAAATTTTCTACACTTTTTACAAGATAGGACATAAAAATCAGCCAAAAAGACCAATTTTCCATAATTTGGACCTATAACTTAAAAAAATGCATATTTTGAAGGATTTTTGTAGTGTATTCCTCTCATGGCAAAGTTAACAAGATCTTCAAGTAGTTTAAAGCTATTTCAAGAAACTTTTCATTTTGCCATGGCTTCAGCTTAAGGCTAAAAACCACTAATTCCACTTCTCATAGGCTTCTATGCTAATTTCACAATATTCAATGGCTTCTCTGGACTTTACCTTAACTTTAACCTGCAGATGACTATATATCAGCATGATTCTACATATGTCAGCTCACAATCCTCAGAATGGCATGTGGGGTTAGCAGACTTGCAGTGCAGTACTGGTCACCGGAAGTGAAGGGTCTATAAATAGCATGGGAAATCCCAGTGTTTTCACAAGATAGGGGTATATTTAAAAATCATTATGGAGATTAGGCTTCACATCACAAGAAGCAAAATGCACCTATAAAATGTACAGAAATGTTTTTCCTTTCAGAAACTGTTTGAATTTTTTAAATAAGATGAGAACTTTTTTCACAGCACTATGAGGAACAGGGGTAATTTCTGCGTAGGACTATTTTTGCGTACGTTCCAAATGCTCATTGGTTGAATTGGTGGTCTGTAACCTAAACAGTCACTTTTTGTCTTAGAAAAAATAAATAACTATACAGGTATCTTCCTACACACATACTGAATGCATTTGCAAAGTTTCAGTGAAATGTGACAAGCACTTTTTTAAATATTTAATTTTTAAATATAGGGTAACCAAGTTGTGCGAGCAAAAAAGTGAAAATATTCTACCATACTGAAATGCATTAAATATTTGCAAAGAACTTTTTCTGACTTTTCAAATAAAAAATATCAATCACAACTTGTTTTTTAACAATATTAATGAAGAAATAGTTTTAAAAGTAATCATTTTCTGAGAAATTGGTCTATTTTTAAAAATTTATTTCTGACATGCCTCCCCCTTTTTCTTGATCACATGTCAAAAATCCTAAATCTTTAAATTTTCACAAAAGGTGATATAGTTGGCTTTAAATTTGTAAATACAGTGTTTTCACATTAGAACATGACCAGTAAAGGGCACCTAAAGCAAAAAAAGTGCTCAATAATGGATTTTCCATGTTGCCATAGGGGAATGCTTATATGGCCTTAACCGCAGTAATGAAAGTGAGTTTTTCCTCATTTCTAACCTAATTTTTGCTCAAATCTACACAAAACTTGATTTCAAGTGCTTATTACTACCATATTTAGGTAAATATAGCCCTCAAAGTTTAATATTTGATATTTTTACTAAATTTTCTACACTTTTTACAAGATAGGACATAAAAATCAGCCAAAAAGACCAATTTTCCATAATTTGGACCTATAACTTAAAAAAATGCATATTTTGAAGGATTTTTGTAGTGTATTCCTCTCATGGCAAAGTTAACAAGATCTTCAAGTAGTTTAAAGCTATTTCAAGAAACTTTTCATTTTGCCATGGCTTCAGCTTAAGGCTAAAAACCACTAATTCCACTTCTCATAGGCTTCTATGCTAATTTCACAATATTCAATGGCTTCTCTGGACTTTACCTTAACTTTAACCTGCAGATGACTATATATCAGCATGATTCTACATATGTCAGCTCACAATCCTCAGAATGGCATGTGGGGTTAGCAGACTTGCAGTGCAGTACTGGTCACCGGAAGTGAAGGGTCTATAAATAGCATGGGAAATCCCAGTGTTTTCACAAGATAGGGGTATATTTAAAAATCATTATGGAGATTAGGCTTCACATCACAAGAAGCAAAATGCACCTATAAAATGTACAGAAATGTTTTTCCTTTCAGAAACTGTTTGAATTTTTTAAATAAGATGAGAACTTTTTTCACAGCACTATGAGGAACAGGGGTAATTTCTGCGTAGGACTATTTTTGCGTACGTTCCAAATGCTCATTGGTTGAATTGGTGGTCTGTAACCTAAACAGTCACTTTTTGTCTTAGAAAAAATAAATAACTATACAGGTATCTTCCTACACACATACTGAATGCATTTGCAAAGTTTCAGTGAAATGTGACAAGCACTTTTTTAAATATTTAATTTTTAAATATAGGGTAACCAAGTTGTGCGAGCAAAAAAGTGAAAATATTCTACCATACTGAAATGCATTAAATATTTGCAAAGAACTTTTTCTGACTTTTCAAATAAAAAATATCAATCACAACTTGTTTTTTAACAATATTAATGAAGAAATAGTTTTAAAAGTAATCATTTTCTGAGAAATTGGTCTATTTTTAAAAATTTATTTCTGACATGCCTCCCCCTTTTTCTTGATCACATGTCAAAAATCCTAAATCTTTAAATTTTCACAAAAGGTGATATAGTTGGCTTTAAATTTGTAAATACAGTGTTTTCACATTAGAACATGACCAGTAAAGGGCACCTAAAGCAAAAAAAGTGCTCAATAATGGATTTTCCATGTTGCCATAGGGGAATGCTTATATGGCCTTAACCGCAGTAATGAAAGTGAGTTTTTCCTCATTTCTAACCTAATTTTTGCTCAAATCTACACAAAACTTGATTTCAAGTGCTTATTACTACCATATTTAGGTAAATATAGCCCTCAAAGTTTAATATTTGATATTTTTACTAAATTTTCTACACTTTTTACAAGATAGGACATAAAAATCAGCCAAAAAGACCAATTTTCCATAATTTGGACCTATAACTTAAAAAAATGCATATTTTGAAGGATTTTTGTAGTGTATTCCTCTCATGGCAAAGTTAACAAGATCTTCAAGTAGTTTAAAGCTATTTCAAGAAACTTTTCATTTTGCCATGGCTTCAGCTTAAGGCTAAAAACCACTAATTCCACTTCTCATAGGCTTCTATGCTAATTTCACAATATTCAATGGCTTCTCTGGACTTTACCTTAACTTTAACCTGCAGATGACTATATATCAGCATGATTCTACATATGTCAGCTCACAATCCTCAGAATGGCATGTGGGGTTAGCAGACTTGCAGTGCAGTACTGGTCACCGGAAGTGAAGGGTCTATAAATAGCATGGGAAATCCCAGTGTTTTCACAAGATAGGGGTATATTTAAAAATCATTATGGAGATTAGGCTTCACATCACAAGAAGCAAAATGCACCTATAAAATGTACAGAAATGTTTTTCCTTTCAGAAACTGTTTGAATTTTTTAAATAAGATGAGAACTTTTTTCACAGCACTATGAGGAACAGGGGTAATTTCTGCGTAGGACTATTTTTGCGTACGTTCCAAATGCTCATTGGTTGAATTGGTGGTCTGTAACCTAAACAGTCACTTTTTGTCTTAGAAAAAATAAATAACTATACAGGTATCTTCCTACACACATACTGAATGCATTTGCAAAGTTTCAGTGAAATGTGACAAGCACTTTTTTAAATATTTAATTTTTAAATATAGGGTAACCAAGTTGTGCGAGCAAAAAAGTGAAAATATTCTACCATACTGAAATGCATTAAATATTTGCAAAGAACTTTTTCTGACTTTTCAAATAAAAAATATCAATCACAACTTGTTTTTTAACAATATTAATGAAGAAATAGTTTTAAAAGTAATCATTTTCTGAGAAATTGGTCTATTTTTAAAAATTTATTTCTGACATGCCTCCCCCTTTTTCTTGATCACATGTCAAAAATCCTAAATCTTTAAATTTTCACAAAAGGTGATATAGTTGGCTTTAAATTTGTAAATACAGTGTTTTCACATTAGAACATGACCAGTAAAGGGCACCTAAAGCAAAAAAAGTGCTCAATAATGGATTTTCCATGTTGCCATAGGGGAATGCTTATATGGCCTTAACCGCAGTAATGAAAGTGAGTTTTTCCTCATTTCTAACCTAATTTTTGCTCAAATCTACACAAAACTTGATTTCAAGTGCTTATTACTACCATATTTAGGTAAATATAGCCCTCAAAGTTTAATATTTGATATTTTTACTAAATTTTCTACACTTTTTACAAGATAGGACATAAAAATCAGCCAAAAAGACCAATTTTCCATAATTTGGACCTATAACTTAAAAAAATGCATATTTTGAAGGATTTTTGTAGTGTATTCCTCTCATGGCAAAGTTAACAAGATCTTCAAGTAGTTTAAAGCTATTTCAAGAAACTTTTCATTTTGCCATGGCTTCAGCTTAAGGCTAAAAACCACTAATTCCACTTCTCATAGGCTTCTATGCTAATTTCACAATATTCAATGGCTTCTCTGGACTTTACCTTAACTTTAACCTGCAGATGACTATATATCAGCATGATTCTACATATGTCAGCTCACAATCCTCAGAATGGCATGTGGGGTTAGCAGACTTGCAGTGCAGTACTGGTCACCGGAAGTGAAGGGTCTATAAATAGCATGGGAAATCCCAGTGTTTTCACAAGATAGGGGTATATTTAAAAATCATTATGGAGATTAGGCTTCACATCACAAGAAGCAAAATGCACCTATAAAATGTACAGAAATGTTTTTCCTTTCAGAAACTGTTTGAATTTTTTAAATAAGATGAGAACTTTTTTCACAGCACTATGAGGAACAGGGGTAATTTCTGCGTAGGACTATTTTTGCGTACGTTCCAAATGCTCATTGGTTGAATTGGTGGTCTGTAACCTAAACAGTCACTTTTTGTCTTAGAAAAAATAAATAACTATACAGGTATCTTCCTACACACATACTGAATGCATTTGCAAAGTTTCAGTGAAATGTGACAAGCACTTTTTTAAATATTTAATTTTTAAATATAGGGTAACCAAGTTGTGCGAGCAAAAAAGTGAAAATATTCTACCATACTGAAATGCATTAAATATTTGCAAAGAACTTTTTCTGACTTTTCAAATAAAAAATATCAATCACAACTTGTTTTTTAACAATATTAATGAAGAAATAGTTTTAAAAGTAATCATTTTCTGAGAAATTGGTCTATTTTTAAAAATTTATTTCTGACATGCCTCCCCCTTTTTCTTGATCACATGTCAAAAATCCTAAATCTTTAAATTTTCACAAAAGGTGATATAGTTGGCTTTAAATTTGTAAATACAGTGTTTTCACATTAGAACATGACCAGTAAAGGGCACCTAAAGCAAAAAAAGTGCTCAATAATGGATTTTCCATGTTGCCATAGGGGAATGCTTATATGGCCTTAACCGCAGTAATGAAAGTGAGTTTTTCCTCATTTCTAACCTAATTTTTGCTCAAATCTACACAAAACTTGATTTCAAGTGCTTATTACTACCATATTTAGGTAAATATAGCCCTCAAAGTTTAATATTTGATATTTTTACTAAATTTTCTACACTTTTTACAAGATAGGACATAAAAATCAGCCAAAAAGACCAATTTTCCATAATTTGGACCTATAACTTAAAAAAATGCATATTTTGAAGGATTTTTGTAGTGTATTCCTCTCATGGCAAAGTTAACAAGATCTTCAAGTAGTTTAAAGCTATTTCAAGAAACTTTTCATTTTGCCATGGCTTCAGCTTAAGGCTAAAAACCACTAATTCCACTTCTCATAGGCTTCTATGCTAATTTCACAATATTCAATGGCTTCTCTGGACTTTACCTTAACTTTAACCTGCAGATGACTATATATCAGCATGATTCTACATATGTCAGCTCACAATCCTCAGAATGGCATGTGGGGTTAGCAGACTTGCAGTGCAGTACTGGTCACCGGAAGTGAAGGGTCTATAAATAGCATGGGAAATCCCAGTGTTTTCACAAGATAGGGGTATATTTAAAAATCATTATGGAGATTAGGCTTCACATCACAAGAAGCAAAATGCACCTATAAAATGTACAGAAATGTTTTTCCTTTCAGAAACTGTTTGAATTTTTTAAATAAGATGAGAACTTTTTTCACAGCACTATGAGGAACAGGGGTAATTTCTGCGTAGGACTATTTTTGCGTACGTTCCAAATGCTCATTGGTTGAATTGGTGGTCTGTAACCTAAACAGTCACTTTTTGTCTTAGAAAAAATAAATAACTATACAGGTATCTTCCTACACACATACTGAATGCATTTGCAAAGTTTCAGTGAAATGTGACAAGCACTTTTTTAAATATTTAATTTTTAAATATAGGGTAACCAAGTTGTGCGAGCAAAAAAGTGAAAATATTCTACCATACTGAAATGCATTAAATATTTGCAAAGAACTTTTTCTGACTTTTCAAATAAAAAATATCAATCACAACTTGTTTTTTAACAATATTAATGAAGAAATAGTTTTAAAAGTAATCATTTTCTGAGAAATTGGTCTATTTTTAAAAATTTATTTCTGACATGCCTCCCCCTTTTTCTTGATCACATGTCAAAAATCCTAAATCTTTAAATTTTCACAAAAGGTGATATAGTTGGCTTTAAATTTGTAAATACAGTGTTTTCACATTAGAACATGACCAGTAAAGGGCACCTAAAGCAAAAAAAGTGCTCAATAATGGATTTTCCATGTTGCCATAGGGGAATGCTTATATGGCCTTAACCGCAGTAATGAAAGTGAGTTTTTCCTCATTTCTAACCTAATTTTTGCTCAAATCTACACAAAACTTGATTTCAAGTGCTTATTACTACCATATTTAGGTAAATATAGCCCTCAAAGTTTAATATTTGATATTTTTACTAAATTTTCTACACTTTTTACAAGATAGGACATAAAAATCAGCCAAAAAGACCAATTTTCCATAATTTGGACCTATAACTTAAAAAAATGCATATTTTGAAGGATTTTTGTAGTGTATTCCTCTCATGGCAAAGTTAACAAGATCTTCAAGTAGTTTAAAGCTATTTCAAGAAACTTTTCATTTTGCCATGGCTTCAGCTTAAGGCTAAAAACCACTAATTCCACTTCTCATAGGCTTCTATGCTAATTTCACAATATTCAATGGCTTCTCTGGACTTTACCTTAACTTTAACCTGCAGATGACTATATATCAGCATGATTCTACATATGTCAGCTCACAATCCTCAGAATGGCATGTGGGGTTAGCAGACTTGCAGTGCAGTACTGGTCACCGGAAGTGAAGGGTCTATAAATAGCATGGGAAATCCCAGTGTTTTCACAAGATAGGGGTATATTTAAAAATCATTATGGAGATTAGGCTTCACATCACAAGAAGCAAAATGCACCTATAAAATGTACAGAAATGTTTTTCCTTTCAGAAACTGTTTGAATTTTTTAAATAAGATGAGAACTTTTTTCACAGCACTATGAGGAACAGGGGTAATTTCTGCGTAGGACTATTTTTGCGTACGTTCCAAATGCTCATTGGTTGAATTGGTGGTCTGTAACCTAAACAGTCACTTTTTGTCTTAGAAAAAATAAATAACTATACAGGTATCTTCCTACACACATACTGAATGCATTTGCAAAGTTTCAGTGAAATGTGACAAGCACTTTTTTAAATATTTAATTTTTAAATATAGGGTAACCAAGTTGTGCGAGCAAAAAAGTGAAAATATTCTACCATACTGAAATGCATTAAATATTTGCAAAGAACTTTTTCTGACTTTTCAAATAAAAAATATCAATCACAACTTGTTTTTTAACAATATTAATGAAGAAATAGTTTTAAAAGTAATCATTTTCTGAGAAATTGGTCTATTTTTAAAAATTTATTTCTGACATGCCTCCCCCTTTTTCTTGATCACATGTCAAAAATCCTAAATCTTTAAATTTTCACAAAAGGTGATATAGTTGGCTTTAAATTTGTAAATACAGTGTTTTCACATTAGAACATGACCAGTAAAGGGCACCTAAAGCAAAAAAAGTGCTCAATAATGGATTTTCCATGTTGCCATAGGGGAATGCTTATATGGCCTTAACCGCAGTAATGAAAGTGAGTTTTTCCTCATTTCTAACCTAATTTTTGCTCAAATCTACACAAAACTTGATTTCAAGTGCTTATTACTACCATATTTAGGTAAATATAGCCCTCAAAGTTTAATATTTGATATTTTTACTAAATTTTCTACACTTTTTACAAGATAGGACATAAAAATCAGCCAAAAAGACCAATTTTCCATAATTTGGACCTATAACTTAAAAAAATGCATATTTTGAAGGATTTTTGTAGTGTATTCCTCTCATGGCAAAGTTAACAAGATCTTCAAGTAGTTTAAAGCTATTTCAAGAAACTTTTCATTTTGCCATGGCTTCAGCTTAAGGCTAAAAACCACTAATTCCACTTCTCATAGGCTTCTATGCTAATTTCACAATATTCAATGGCTTCTCTGGACTTTACCTTAACTTTAACCTGCAGATGACTATATATCAGCATGATTCTACATATGTCAGCTCACAATCCTCAGAATGGCATGTGGGGTTAGCAGACTTGCAGTGCAGTACTGGTCACCGGAAGTGAAGGGTCTATAAATAGCATGGGAAATCCCAGTGTTTTCACAAGATAGGGGTATATTTAAAAATCATTATGGAGATTAGGCTTCACATCACAAGAAGCAAAATGCACCTATAAAATGTACAGAAATGTTTTTCCTTTCAGAAACTGTTTGAATTTTTTAAATAAGATGAGAACTTTTTTCACAGCACTATGAGGAACAGGGGTAATTTCTGCGTAGGACTATTTTTGCGTACGTTCCAAATGCTCATTGGTTGAATTGGTGGTCTGTAACCTAAACAGTCACTTTTTGTCTTAGAAAAAATAAATAACTATACAGGTATCTTCCTACACACATACTGAATGCATTTGCAAAGTTTCAGTGAAATGTGACAAGCACTTTTTTAAATATTTAATTTTTAAATATAGGGTAACCAAGTTGTGCGAGCAAAAAAGTGAAAATATTCTACCATACTGAAATGCATTAAATATTTGCAAAGAACTTTTTCTGACTTTTCAAATAAAAAATATCAATCACAACTTGTTTTTTAACAATATTAATGAAGAAATAGTTTTAAAAGTAATCATTTTCTGAGAAATTGGTCTATTTTTAAAAATTTATTTCTGACATGCCTCCCCCTTTTTCTTGATCACATGTCAAAAATCCTAAATCTTTAAATTTTCACAAAAGGTGATATAGTTGGCTTTAAATTTGTAAATACAGTGTTTTCACATTAGAACATGACCAGTAAAGGGCACCTAAAGCAAAAAAAGTGCTCAATAATGGATTTTCCATGTTGCCATAGGGGAATGCTTATATGGCCTTAACCGCAGTAATGAAAGTGAGTTTTTCCTCATTTCTAACCTAATTTTTGCTCAAATCTACACAAAACTTGATTTCAAGTGCTTATTACTACCATATTTAGGTAAATATAGCCCTCAAAGTTTAATATTTGATATTTTTACTAAATTTTCTACACTTTTTACAAGATAGGACATAAAAATCAGCCAAAAAGACCAATTTTCCATAATTTGGACCTATAACTTAAAAAAATGCATATTTTGAAGGATTTTTGTAGTGTATTCCTCTCATGGCAAAGTTAACAAGATCTTCAAGTAGTTTAAAGCTATTTCAAGAAACTTTTCATTTTGCCATGGCTTCAGCTTAAGGCTAAAAACCACTAATTCCACTTCTCATAGGCTTCTATGCTAATTTCACAATATTCAATGGCTTCTCTGGACTTTACCTTAACTTTAACCTGCAGATGACTATATATCAGCATGATTCTACATATGTCAGCTCACAATCCTCAGAATGGCATGTGGGGTTAGCAGACTTGCAGTGCAGTACTGGTCACCGGAAGTGAAGGGTCTATAAATAGCATGGGAAATCCCAGTGTTTTCACAAGATAGGGGTATATTTAAAAATCATTATGGAGATTAGGCTTCACATCACAAGAAGCAAAATGCACCTATAAAATGTACAGAAATGTTTTTCCTTTCAGAAACTGTTTGAATTTTTTAAATAAGATGAGAACTTTTTTCACAGCACTATGAGGAACAGGGGTAATTTCTGCGTAGGACTATTTTTGCGTACGTTCCAAATGCTCATTGGTTGAATTGGTGGTCTGTAACCTAAAAACCAAATATGAAGTTTATTTTAACTGCTTTTACAAAGGATTTCCAGAATTGCTGGATTTTCTCATCAGGTAGCTATAGGTCATTGTTTTTCTTCAGTTTAGTCACCTTCTCCTGTATAATGGTAAAGAAACTGTATAAAACGTTTTAAATAGGAAATAGTTGACTATAATTCTGCCTATTTCAAGGAACGGCGGAATGAGCATTATCCAATATGGCGCTCGGAAGTAAGAGGTTGAAGTATGGAGGAAAGGAATTCTAACCTCTTATGTTGTAGGAGTGAAATAATGTCATGAGTGCATTTATATATACAAATAATGTAATTAGCGTATTTCTGACAATTAAGTTAAATAAAATTTAGACAGCTGTTCAGGTCAACTTAGATGTATATAAGTATTCTTCTTTTTACGGTACTGTCATTTTTATTGGGGGACAAGGGTGATAACATTTTCCTGAAATAAATAGGCAGGATAGACTATAAGGAAGAAATCAAAAGGCATGATCTATATTACCCTAATTTTCATTGTTCATATTTATTGTTTGTTGGGGTTTAACGTCCGAGCAGCAATATCTCAGCTATATTCAGACGATGAACATGAAATTGATGATAAAATGAACATGAAATGATGATGAAATGAAAATGGGATGAGACACAAGGACAATGAGGTCGACAAATTTTGATTGCCACTGGAAATATGGAGAGGTGGTTAGGGTCGGGCAATTTAGCCTCCTGTGGCGGAGCCCTATGGTTCCTACTCCGGGAGAATACCACAGTAGGGTTCTTTAACGTGCGAGGAACGTGGCATTTTTCCCAACACGGTGCACCACTATGGTTTGCGGTCAGGTTTTCCGTATTATAGCCTGACAACCCCAGCATGTAACACGCCAGGGGTATCCCATTCCACCACCTGGGGCACACATCCCAGTTGCTCTGTGGGCAGAGCGTCCTAGCCCCCGGCTAGGGTTTTGAGCACTATTTAGTCGCCTTTTACGACAAGCTTAGCGCTGTTGCAGGTCTATTCTTTTTGACACCCGGACCTGCACGGGGGTGTTCATATTTATAAAAACACCAATATTTTCCCAAAACAAATAGATAGAATTGCAAATTTAACAATAGCCATCCCCGTAACATCAAATGACTGCTCCCTTGTATGCAGTTGGATATTACGAAATCCCATATTTTACATTTTACCCTCGAACTGATAATAGATGTCGATTGAAAATTTAAACTCTAATCTTTATAGTTTCGTTTTGCTATTTTAGGCTTAGTAATACGTAGAAAATCAAAATTGTCAGCCATTAGATTGAAAATGGGAAGCTTCCAGATAACATTGTGCGTGCTTTATCTGCTTTCACTCCCCGTAAAAGGTTATAATAACAGTGAAGTAAAGAGAGACTTAAACTGGGTAAGCGGCAACATAAAAAGTAGATCTACTGAAAGTCAAATCCAAGTGAAATATCTCAAGCCAAACATTGGAAATCCGTCAATAGCTGACAATGGTGATTACATGGCGTTTACATTGTACAATCCAGGGAGTAATATAGGCGAGTTTTACTTCATCGAGTCCAACATTGCAGATACGAAAAGGAGTAATTGTAAAAGAAGTACCATGCACGCAGGAGCCTATTACCACTTCTTTAACAAATGTCCCGAGCAAGAAGTAAAACTGGTAGCCTCCGGATTTTGTTATCAAGGAAAGAATGGGGAAGGTTTGGTTTTTAATTCAGAAACCTTTAATTCTGGGTATAGTAAAATGACATACCTTAATAATGAATATTACAGGAGTGACGATAGAAGTATGAACACGTACGAACAAAGTCTTACGACTCAGTGTTTCAATAACTGGAAGGACAGTGGTTTTAAAACACAATCATTTCAGTGTGACTTAAGTGGAATGGTTGGACGGCGACGGAGAAGTACTACACCAGTCTGTTCAGACTGCACTTGTGGTGCTGCCATTCCGTATTCGACAGGAACTTTATTTATGACAATTCTTTTCTTTTTTGTTTCACTTTTTCTGTAATATTGTAACAAATAACCACTTTTAGAATTTATTTGTTTATTTCTCTTAATGCTTCAAAATACCAAAAATTAGCAAACATTTTTCAAAATAAAAATAATCACAAAATAAATCACACTTACTTAAGTGGTATCTGCATGCCGATGCAAATGTTTTTAGTTGGTGTTTTTGAGTATGTGAGTAAGTAAGAGCTTACCATTAGTATTACGGCTTAGCCTAGATGAAGCGGTCTTGTTTTATATATGACTTATACTATGGGCAAAATTCAATTCTGTGTCAATATTTTTTCATTTCGCCCCAGACCTGTTCCACTCAACCGTATTTCTTGTGTCATACATCAATAGAATCGGTATGAAATAAGGAATCTGTATGTATCTGGCAAAAAATCGTGAGGAATAGTGGAACAAAATAATCTTTCGCCGACTTTGACAGCCCGAATTAACACACTTCACCCCACAACATATTTCTAAAATGATTTTCTTGGGTTTTCTGAAGATTCATTTCTTTTTCCAGCAAATTTGGACCAAATACATTAATACAAATTATCTTGTCAAATTTTAACAAATTTGGTTGCGATTAACAGGTTGGGAAAATGCATTTTAAATATAGTTGTGTTGAAAGATGTCAGAAAATGATCACGTGATTCACCAGCCGGGAAAAATCCCAACAAATCGAAAGTAGAAAAAATCGCGTATTTCAAAACCTGTTTTATCAAACAAATCTCATAGAAAACGTATAATAGCAATTTTAGTAATTGGAAACAGTCACTGCATGAATTTGCGTTGAATTAAGTTTATTTTTAAGGTAAATTTCTTTCTACTTTGATATAACAATTTACTGCACGTTTACTGTTGATTTTACTCCGGGTTTAATGAAATTAACTTAAACCTTGAAACTTGAAATCGAACAAAGATTATATGAAATTTAATTTAGATAAAACTTCAAATTTATGATCGTTTAATGATAACACTTAAATTTTAAAGTTAACTAAATTTATTATAATTGGCAGTAATTTTGTGTATATCTTTGTTTACCTATTCATGTAGATTTTAAGTTTACTACGATGTTAGATTTCATCGTATCACAATTTAAGGACATTTACTTGTAGATTATCTACCACACATTATGATCATACGTGTTATTCATATTGCATAAAGATCGCGTGGTGTTATTTAGGTTACAGACCACCAATTCAACCAATGAGCATTTGGAACGTACGTAAAAATAGTCCTACGCAGAAATTACCCCTGTTCCTCATAGTGCTGTGAAAAAAGTTCTCATCTTATTTAAAACATTTAAACAGTTTCTGAAAGGAAAAACATTTCTGTACATTTTATAGGTGCATTTTGCTTCTTGTGATGTGAAGCCTAATCTCCATAATGATTTTTAAATATACCCCTATCTTGTGAAAACACTGGGATTTCCCATGCTATTTATAGACCCTTCACTTCCGGTGACCAGTACTGCTAACCCCACATGCCATTCTGAGGATTGTGAGCTGACATATGTAGAATCATGCTGATATATAGTCCTCTGCAGGTTAAAGTTAAGGTAAAGTCCAGAGAAGCCATTGAATATTGTGAAATTAGCATAGAAGCCTATGGGAAGTGGAATTAGTGGTTTTTAGCCTTTAAGCACCTTATCCGGACATAACAAATAATAATACACCTTTTACTTTGATTATATCTAACCTTGTTTCGATCGTCGCTGAACACACATCTTTATGAGCTATTTAGCGTTCATTAACATTCCTTCATTTTACATAAATAGGATTATAATCACAAATCTTTGAAAGATGTCATAAATTGCGGAGGGAAAGCACTATTCGATCACAAGAACGTCCATTTTCATATGTGGACGGATAACATTAAGAAATGCTTGCTTCCCATTTCACCAATATATCTAAGTTGTTTCTTGGCGTATTTTGATAAAACAAACTTTTTTGGGAAGAACAGTTTG
This sequence comes from Perna viridis, assembly GCA_037379345.1. Lineage (NCBI taxonomy): Eukaryota > Metazoa > Mollusca > Bivalvia > Mytilida > Mytilidae > Perna > Perna viridis. The sequence goes on along the minus strand of CM074514.1, from coordinate 22,264,899 downwards.
TGCTGCAGACGATGTCATATTTTTCATGACGTTATGATAAGATCAAAGCGTATTACAATATCACAAATATCTCATTGATGTGGACATTGTAAAAATGGAAAGAAATCGATTTGAAGACAAAATGTTAGACATTTTTTTAAAGTTATGCGAAGAGCTTTTTTTAATCGGGACTTTTATTAACTATATTGACAATTTATGACATAACCCCAATGAAAATATATATAAAGTGTTCAATCACTCTTTTTGTTAAAAGCGTTTTTGTCCGTACTTTAATTATGTGACAAATCTTAATTTTTTCGATGTTGGCCATTGGCTACTTTCCTGCTTACCGTTGTAAAATATAACAACGAATAGTATTTTTTACTAAAGTATATTCACGCTTAAAGGACTGTATAAATATTCAGAATATAATGTTTATTTTAAAAAATAATTGCCTAAAAGTAGATAAATACGCACGTATGTTGTGATGTCACGTTGTCTTTTTCCCGACGTTTTCTACACGTTGCGTGCTACCCGGTCTTTATCAAAAGCTTTTTTCGTTAGCTTTGAGTGAACTATTAACTATGAAATTTTGAGTTTTACATGTATATATGCTGCAGATAGTATATTCTAAAAATAATGGTACTTGGTTGAACGTGTATCTTACCACAGAATTTTGTCTGTGTTTAACCAAAATGTCACAACATCTAAAATTTGTATATTTTATTTATTCACGCGTACACCATGCGAAATTCGAACGGATTGTTCAAAAAGGCAAATGGTGTTGAGTCGATTTCTTCATGTACTTAAAAATGTATTCATCCACCTCTATGGTTTTATCTGGCTTAACAAATGGGTTATATATATAATGTAAAACCATGTCTAACAAAAATGTCACAAAGCGCATTTTTGACGTTTCCAAAGTAACGTTCTGTTTTGGGACGTAAAAACTCTTTTAACGTCAATTTTAGAACAATGAAAAGTTACGATACTAGATTGAATTAATACGACTGTGGATGTAATGAATTAAAAAAAAAACGATTTTAGCGACTCTGATAAAATAATGAACGAAATGTTGAAAAGAAAACAGGAAAAAGAAATATGAAAATGTTGCCCAACTTGACTCACTATAACTTGAAAACGGTCAAAAAAGATAAAACCTGCTGAACATATGTTTACCCGAATTAAATAACGAACAATTATATAACGAACGAGAATTACGAAACCAGTACATGTATTCGGAAATTTCAATAGACATCTACATTAGAGATATAAAACCAAATAGAAAATAAATAAATTCACTTTATACGCTTCCACCACAATTTGATTCCGGGGGGGGGGGGGAGGGAGTTACTGACTTTTTTGCTTGTAGGTTTGTTGGCTCTCTTTTTAGTGAGGGTGTTTTACTTACTTTTAGCGCATCACGAAATATATTTTCATAATTCCTAACATTTTTTTCATAGGATAAAATTTCCTTCAAATCATTTTTAAATGGTTGATGTCAAACTATTTACCATATTAGGATGTAATCTGATCATTTCAATTGACCAAAACGTACGAAAAATTAATATCAAATCGGACAATTAAATAATAAAGCATGTCGTGTGTGTTATTTTATGTAAAAAAATTAAATAAGCACACTTCTTTTTACACGATACAGTTATAGAACTATGTACGTCGCAATACAAAAAAGACGTCGAAATTTTGCCGATTTCGACGTTACCAAATATAACACCAACACCGTACGCTACATCATACAATTTTATGATAAACTCAAAAATATGACTAGCATTCTTTGTTATAATATTTTTAGTTTTTAGCATTGATGTGAATTAGGACAACTATACTTGAAATTACAATACATGTACATTGTGTAAATACTAGAATGTTATAATTTGTGACAACAGTCCATTGAGGCAAATGTTTTAAAATCAGCGCTACACTATCAGTGAGGAAACAGCTTTAGATAGAATTTGTATGTGGATTTGATTTCCTTTGGGTATATAAAAATGTGATACAGAAATGAAAAAAAAAACCTACTTAAGATATTAGGAAACCTTGTTAGAAATCATACAAAACTCCTCAAAACACTGTATACCGTTTACTTAAGGAATCTATGAACTTTGAGCATTACTGAAACATACAAAAGATTTTTTTCCTTGGCAAAATTCGACAGAACAGAACATTTATTTCACTTTTATCAAATGTACTTACTGCCTCTTCTATTGAACGACTTATGATTATATGATTAATATGTTTTAATGCATATCTTTACAACAACGTCGGTTAATAGAATAAAAGCAAGGATTTTTTTTTATAGTAGAATACTATTCAAATCCTTGATAAAAAAAATTACTACTACATTGTATTATTTATGCGTTGTTGGTAAAAATTCAAAAATCTATTGTAATTGTATTCCTTTGATAAACGAACCAAAAAAATCATACTCTCCTGTAAGTATCGCAATAATCCAAACTGGAAAATTTGTCTTGAGGAAATGCACAATTAAAATATCATTCACCAATTTATTTTCCTTACATAATGAAGATACATTACACATCACTTTATTGTGATAGTTTGTATTCTTGTCCTTTCCATTACTTTTACATCACATTCACGTTGCTCAGGTTATTCCTTACAATCTCTAAAAAAATGGATTTAGTCACAACTAAAATTCATCTAGAAACTGTTCTTGTACAAAATAAACTGCCTGGATGTTTCATAAAATCACGGACCCAATGCAAACAATGAAGTTAATTATTATTACAATTTTATTTTTTAAATGATCAATTTTTCGGCAGAAAATGAAAGAAAAACGTTGAAAATATGATTTGTATTATATGTTCAAATTGCTGAAAATCGATTAAAATCTGCCTAAAAAAACGGCTAAAATTGAGTGGCAATCATGGCCACATCATACATATCACGACTTTTAATCAGTTCTGGCGGCAAACAGATTTTTTTTAATTTACCGGGACAGCAATATGTATGTCCATGTCAAGTTATTGAAGGAAAACATATAAAATGACCAAAAAAACAAAAACAAAAAAAACAAAAAACAAAAAAAGTAAGAAACAGTCAGATATAGTTAATACATATAGGTATATTTCCGGTTGGAAGTCATGCTACACATTAATTTTATCGAGAAATCCGCAAGTCTAGCTGGAGTGTGAATTGTCATGTGACAAATTCTTATATGGTGTAAGTTGGATGTCATAGGCAGATATTGTAAATGGGATAGGGGGCTTATGCTCAAGTACTTTGGTTGACAATATTTAAATTAGCGGAAGGAACAGCAGTGGAATCCGGATCTGAATGGAAATGAAAACACACGAGCGAACGAACTCATCTTAGGTCTGTCAGGTCCCCAACCATTCGATCGAAAGTTCTGGTTCTGCCACTGGATGTGTTATGAGTATTTCGCATTTGAATTTTTAAAAAAAATGCACAAAAAAGAAACTGTGTTTGGTCAAAACGTAAACTGAACTAGGTGATATATTGAAATAATAGTACTGTATTTTCTCCTCTCAAACATCAGTCTTACTACAATATTCGGAGGAAAACGTACCATAAATCTTGTTATTTGTATCCAGTTATCCAGGACCCTCCGAATTCCGAAAATTTTGCATATAGTATAAGGGATGAGTTGTAATTTAGTCTATGAAATGCTGTCATAGAAAACGCCTCTCTTTAACATATGTGTACCTATTATATATAGACACTCTATTCAAGACATCGACGGGAAAGAACATTAAGGGCACAAATCGTAACTAATTGAAAAAAAAATTCTTTAATTCTAGTCCGGACACAAAACATAACCATAAATTCACCCATGAAGTACACATATAAGAAAAAAAATAAAAATACTTGCATGGTTGACATAATGATACATGAAAATTCATGGATGGGTGTGCTTTACATTGTGTAGGCTATATACTCGGGTGTGCTAATTAAATGTCAAATTTGGGTCACGCGGAAACTCTCTCTCTCTCTGTGTCTCTCAGTAAAGGAACAAGGCCCTCCCCGAAATATTAAAAAAAAATGGTAAGTCTATCACGTCTATAGAGGAATTTTTTAATGGTACTGTAGGAAAACATTAATGGTCTACATTACTTCATATGAAATTGTACATGTAATTATATACTCAATTGCGGCAACGATATACTAATAATTTTATGAATTGTCATGGATTATTATTTTGTTTCGCGTTATTTGACCCGATTTGCATTGATATTATTATATATGTAGTTGATTTATGGAATTTTCCCAATGGAAGCAGGGTTTTCAAGCAAATTCAGAGGAACTCAGATTCATACTGCAAATGAGTATAAATCCACTGAGCAAAGTGTGTTTAAAAAAACACGTTTTTTGGTATAGCGATTGTAATTTAACATCATACCAAGACTCTTTTGTGACAGTGAGAAAGTGAAGCATGTACATCGTAAATCTCATTTACATCTGTTGACATTTTATTTTATCCATGCCTTTAAAAAATGTCAAAAAGCAAAAGTTAAATCTAGTCTATGTCCCAGCTTTTTCTTTAGATAAAAGAAGAACACGTCGTTCTGCTAAGTCAGGAATCATGGAGCGTTTTCAGTGCTAAAAACTTTAAGTAACAATACTGCTTTCTATGCAGTCTATTTTTCAATGAAATATTTTACCACTTCTTTTACGACCTCTCGAAATTAAAATTGTTAAAAGTATTTTCTTTTTAGTCGTAGACTGTTACAAAAATTAAATGATGTGGACATGTATGTAGTTAGTTATAATAAATGAATTGTCATGCTCCTGAATGTCTATATATATAAAGCTTTTACGATGGTGCAGTTGTGTTCCGCCAATATCTGTTCCCTTTTCTGTGTATAATTTAAAAATTGAATTACAAAATTTATATGTGAATGACTAACTTGCATTTCTATTGACTTTTTTTATTGCAAACCAAAGTGTAAAATTTGACACATCCAGAGAAAATGTTTGGCTATCAAATTTGGGTAATTAATCAAATGAAAATTTAATCTAAACAATGATCTTGTTCATTGTTGTACCAGTACTGTGTGAAGAGTAATGATAGTAGAATTTCTTTGTTCTACGAAGAAATCTGGTTCTCGCATATTTGCCGATTTCTGTACTACTCAACCAGGACAAATCATTACTTCCATAAAATGTCCTTAGTCAAATTACAATGGAAAAATCAAGTGCGTATGCATAGAAGGTTTTAATATTCTAATACGTGGAAACTAAGAACATGCAGTCCTATTCTTATTGTACATGTATTCTTAAAACATTGAAAAGACAATTTTCAAGGATAAAAAATAACAGTTTTTTCCACATCAGACCAACCCAATTAACTCAATGTACATTTTGTAACTTAGATCAAAGTTATATGATCGAGCAAGCACACGAAGCCCATTCTAACTTTACCCGACTAAACACGACTAAAACTAGATGAAAGACTTCACATTCGACGCGCGACTTTAATCCGGTATATCAATCATTTATTTGCAAAAGTTTGGCCCTACCAGACCAAATGCTATAAATAGTCAAACAAATAATATTACACAATTACAAATATTGCAAACATGAAACATCAATTTCAAAATATAAATGACCATTAGAAACAGATCTCCAACAGTTAATTACATGTAGGTGCCCCTGTGCTCATCTCTAGCGACTGTTTATAAATGAGCTCAAAGATTTCACTTGTTGCATCAAACAAGGATTTAATAGAAGCATAAGTTTAGTTTTGTCATCTTCATTTTCCACATTAAAAGACACCTTTGACTATGTACATCTTGTTATACTATTGATGATGAAGTTCTTTCTTAAAATGCAAAATAAATGAAAATATTTTTTGAACTTTGAGCGGATATTTTCATTTATTTTGCATTTGAGAAGGGAATGAATTTCACAATCAATAGTATTACAAGATATTCAATGTCTAAGATTTCCATGAATACTTTTGCATCTCCCTTATTCTATCAAAGGAGGATGGCCATTGATATTAAATTAATATGAAAGCTTTCGATTTTTTATTCGGGAAAGTTCAAATAATACTCTGTTTTGTATTCATTTTTTTATTGTCTTATATGTCTCTATTTTGCTAAGTGCAGTCGATTCTTCCTTTTTATACAAATATTGATAAACCGTTTCAAGGCATTATATATATATATATATATATATATATATATATATATATATACAAAGTCTCAGAATGTAACGACTCTATTCGCTACACTGCTCCATCGGATCAAATTGATACAGGGAAAATAACGTAAACTTATAGAAGGGTCTGAAAAATTCCCAACGATGTTAGAACTGTCAAATTTGCGAACCAATTTTTGGTCGTTCCCTCCGCGGGACTCGAACTCGTACCGCTGTGGCATCTATGGCAACACCGCCTGCACTAAGTCCAGTGCTAGGCTATATTAAAATATAGCTTTCGCTGGCCGGGTCATTCCTCCTCGTAGGATTAATCTAGGGCTGTAACTTAGTACACGATGTATGGCAGTACGGGACAGTTCATCTAGGTGTTATTATGTAGGATAGAGGATCAAATTAATGATGCATGTCACAACAAATCAATATTATACAACGTCTCAGAATGTGACGACTCTATTGGCTACACTGCTCCATCGGATCACACAATACATTGTGTACTAAGTTATACAAAAGTTAAACTACATGTAGCTCAAAAACTCTTGAAGAAAGAAAGCTGGAACGGTCATGCACCATCTTATTCAGACGGATAAACAAACGGACGACGAACAAGAGTGAATTAACATGATGATACTTTTCTCTTTAAAAAACGGCTGATGATTCGCCCATTTAAACAACATGTACCAAGAATTAGAAAAAATGCGGTTACTTATTTGTGGAAGTCGTAGTCATTGGTTGACTTATTTGAAGGAAAATACTGCAGAATACATGAAACAGGTATAGGCGTTCTAAAATAGTTTAATTGAATCTTTCTCTCTGAATCATTATGGTTCGCTGACGACTGATTTTTGGGAATTCTTTTAAGATTAGAGTCATTTACGAGGAATATTTGCATCTTGATTGGTATAATTCGAGTTTCAATGGCACGGAAATTCAGGTTGAATTTGCAGTTTTTGGTGGAGGAACATTACGCCATAGACAAAAGTATTCAGAGAGAAGCATTCATGAGATTTATTGCTTCACACAAGCCAGATTCAATGCTTTACGAACTGGCAACAATGATATATAGTGTAGAAAATCAACGCTGAAAACTAGCTAAAGATATTGTATCTTTAGTCGATTTCTTTTTCTATAGTTTCTATAGAGTGTTCATATCACAATTCATACGTTATGCCAGAGCTTGCCGAAACTACGCAGACTTTTTGTATCGCGCTAGAACTCTAACAAATAGGCTTCTGGTACAGGGTTATGTTGCTACAAGATTGAAGTCATCACTACAGAAGTTTTATGGTCGTCTTCATGAACTCGTGGATCGTTATGGTATATCCATCAGCACCATGAAAACTGATTTACTCAACGGGTCATAGTTTTCCTTTCCTCGTTTGTCTACCCCGGACTTGACTTTTTATGAGCAACTCGGCGGGTGTTTCTAGAAAAGCAGAGGACACTTACCCTACCAGTGCACCTGGTCCATACTCCCAGTTTTTAGTGGAGTCCGAGTTGCTCATTTACTTTTGTTACTTTGTATGTATGATTTTAGTTACTTTATGTTCTTTGTTGTGTATGTCTGTTTTCCATGTCTGGTCTTTGTCCCTGGATTACATTCTTTTGATTACCACTATAACCTTGGTTCCCTTGATTACTCTTTTACAGTGTCTGAAGGAATTAATTACAATGAATGGGTCGTAAGTCAATAAGCAAATTGAAAAGTCAGAACTTAACATTTTGAAAAGATTGAGGCGTTTTGAACAACAGCCAGAATATATGGCACATGGACTGTGTTAATTTTAAACATGTTGGTCTGTGTTAAGGAAGGTGTTGTGATTAAGTCTACATATTTATGCATGACATGTGTGTTATGGGTAAGGTTTTTTTTTCAGATCATACTTCATGCGTTTATAATAAGTTGCATTGTATACAAGTTATGATGCAGTAATTTTCTCCGGTTTGCTATATAGCAAATTACAGAATTTCGTTTATAATCACCTAGCCCAATTACACTTTGGTTGTAACTTTTGCTACATTTCACTAACATGGTTGTGACATTAGTCACGGTTTGGCTGTATTCCTTGCTACATATTTATGGTTGTAGCTTTTACAATATTTTACTATTATGGTTGCAGCGTTAATCACGATTTGGTAGTACTTTTTGTCACATTTTACTAATATGGTTTAGAATTTGTTCCGATTTGGTTGTTGCTTTTGCAACATTTTTTACTATCATGGTTGTGTCACAAGTCACGATTTGGTTGGCGCTTTTACTACATTTTAATTATAATGGTTGTAGCATTAGTCACGGTTCGGTTGTATCTTTTGTTTCATTTTACTAACGTGATTGTGGCAAGTCTCTAGTTGGAGCCTTTGCCACCAATGATGGTTGTAGCTCCTTTTGTGGTCATCTTCGCGATCTATTGCTATGTATGGTTTTATTATGGGTTTAGATTGATAATACTGTTATATGGGTTGGTTGTAGCTTTTACCAAGTTTAACGTATTTTGTATCTGTGTGTTTCTAATAGTTTTAGATTATACGTCTGCGTGTAATTGGGCGACATACAAAATATGATTTAATATATGTATTTGTATCAGATTTAAATTTTTATTGATCTACTGGTTTAAGATGTGCAGTACGAATCTTATGATCTGCTGTTACTCCTCGTTATTTGTGACTGTTCATATTGCAAGTGCTTCATTGTTTTCTTATTTTCAGTGTTTAGATATAACAGCATTTTATGTTGTCTATAATGTGTACATGTGGATCGTTTCTGCTATTTTCACGTTTTGGCCATATAAAAATAGGGGAGATGGTTTGATTGTCAATAAGTCCGTCATCCACCAAAAGCCAAGAAACGAACAATTAAAGTTCTACAAGTCACCACACGGTTTTAATAATGAACAAAACCCATACCATAAAGCAAGCTGTAAAAGGCCCCAAAAATAAATGAAGTGAAACTATTCATAGAAGACGAAAATTCATAGAATACTGATGTCTCTGAATTTTCAGATGCTTTGGTATTTTTGCCAACAATGGTGTAATTCATTAACAAAGATCTCAGTCACTGTCCCTTGAAACGAGGTCGTTTGAATGGCCGATTAAATGGACTGGTTGTAAAAAAGGACAAAAATACAAACAAACAGATACAAAGTTCAACAATAACATCATAAAGCATAGCTACAACTTATAAAGAAAACAAATCAAAGGTGGCTATCAAAAAGAAAACCGTTTGCAAAGGATATTTTACAGTAGTAATAATGCGTCAGTTTTATTTTGAAAATCCATATTTTAAGAAAATTTCGTTCTTTGTTTATACTAACAAGATAAAACACACTTTATATCAATAAGGTGCTTGACTTAATGCAAGCGGTGTTGCCATAGATGTCACAGCGGTACGAGTTTGAGTTCCGCGGAGGAACAACAAGACATTTGCTTTGCAAATTTGACAGTTCTAACATCGTTGTTAAATTTTCAGACCTTTCTATACTTACGTTATTTTTCTTGTATCAATTTGATCCGATGGAACAGTGTAGTGAATAGAGTCGTCACATTCTGAGAGTTTGTATTATATTGATTTGTTGTGACATGTATCGTTAATTTGATCCTCTATCCTACATAATTACACCTAGGTGAGCTGCTATACTGATGGATTTGTCAAAAGCGTTTGATTGTTTACCACATGATCTGCTCCTGCTGAAATTGGAAAGTTATGGTTTGTCTGAAAATGTCCTATCTTTATTAAATAGCTATCTTAAAAACAGGAAGTAGTGTGTTAAAATTGGTTCCATATGCAGTCCTTTTTTGGATATCTATAGAGGGGTTCCACAGGGGTCAATCTTGGGACTGGTCCTTTTTTAATATCTTTATTAACGATATATTTCACTTTATTTTGAAAAGTGACTTATATAACTCTGCTGATGACAATACTTTATCATATAGCAGCAATGATCTACAAGATATTGTAAACACTCTGGAACAGGAGAGTAGTATTCTAATTAAATGGTTCTCAGATAATCATATGAAAACCAATCCTGACAAGTTTCAGGCAGTAAGACTCAAAAAGAGAACATTATTTTTAATTTAGATGGTAATGATATCCTCTGTGAGGATGAAGTAAATCTACTTGGTATACCGTTTGATTTTAAATTGAATTTTAATAGCCATATCTCGATTATATGTAAAAAGGCATCACAACAATTAAATGTATTAAAAAGAATTGGACATCATCTAAGTAAATTTGGTAAACTTACAATACATTATTCTTTTATACTGGCAAATTTCAACTATTGTCCATTAGTGTGGCATTTTTGTAATGAAAGCTGTACAAAAAAGTTAGAAAAGATTCAAGAGAGAGCTTTGCACTTTATCTATAATGATGATAAAAGTACATATGAAGAGTTGTTAATAAAGTCTAAGATGCCATCCTTAAGACTTAGACGATTGAGATTTTTTAGCTATACATGTATATGCAATTATAAACAAACTTACTCCTGTATACTTACATGATATGATAACTTTTAAAGAAAGTTCTTACTCTTTTAGGTACACAAACTTGGTGAACATACCAAGAGTAAACACAGCCAGGTATGGCGTGCACTCTGTCAGCTATGGGGCAGCTAAACTGTGGAACCAACTTCCAAATGAATTAAGAGGGACATGGGCCTTGATCAATTTAAAAGTTTGATAAATAAGTGGGAGGGGAATGGATGTTCTTGTTCCTTTTGCCAATAGTTTGGCTTACCCAACTGACAGATACAACATTATCTCCTTAAAATCTTTCAATTTATTATTTCAATTTTGCTGGCATGATAATTTTAATGTTTTTAGCTGCTAGTAAAATCTGCTTTTAATTTTAGTCTGCATTGCTTTTATTATAGTGTTTTTTTATGTGCTTGATTACTTGCATGTTATTTATAATTTGTATGTCATGTTGATTTCAGTTAATGTGTATGTCTTGTTTTTTGTTTATGTCGATTTAAAAAGCTCTACAGAGCTTATGTTTTTTGTTTGATATATATCGACTTTAAATAGAGTTTACTTGACTTCACTTGACTTGACTTTGTCCCGTACTACCATACATTGTGTACAAAGTTACAGTCCTACATTAATCCTACGAGGAGGAATGACCCGGACAGTGAAAGCTATATTTTTACATAGCCTAGCTTGTCGTGTGGTCTATGGCAATGGACTTAGTGCAGGCGGTGTTGTCATAAGTGGTGTAGACGCATCGGGTAGTTCAGCAATAAACGAACGGTAAGCCACCCATAAAATGAATTTTTATACACAGAAAAAGAAGAAATGAAAATATTATAAATGTGTATCTAATATAGAACCGAGGACAAGAACAATCAGGAAAATATAAACTACATGACAAAAATTCTTCTATTTTTACGAATTCTAAAGAAAATGTCCACCTCAATATTTCAACCAATTCGAGCGTGGTCTTAATGTATTTCATGCTTTAAATATATTTAATGAATGTAGTTACACATTCCTAACAGATATATTTGAAATGTGCATTCAAAACAGTTTTTGAAACCCTTAATTATTAAATTTTGCAGAAATGTATCCACATAAAAGAAGTTTAACCTAGCGGAAATCGAACGATAAAAATCCTAAGTATTTGTTAAATAACTAGAAAACATTTGTAATAAAGACAGTTGTCAAAATGACCAGCAACTTTGAATTAGGTCACTAATTTTACGGAATACAATTTATATTTTTGACAAAACGAACTTAAAGTTGGTAAAGGCAATTTGTTGGTTAATTTGATATGTTCATTTCGCAAATTTTCAAATCCGTATTTTTATCAACCGGAGCTACACACTCAAAAAGCTAAAAACCAAATATGAAGTTTATTTTAACTGCTTTTACAAAGGATTTCCAGAATTGCTGGATTTTCTCATCAGGTAGCTATAGGTCATTGTTTTTCTTCAGTTTAGTCACCTTCTCCTGTGTAATGGTAAAGAAACTGTATAAAACGTTTTAAATAGGAAATAGTTGACTATAATTCTGCCTATTTCAAGGAACGGCGGAATGAGCATTATCCAATATGGTGCTCGGAAGTAAGAGGTTGAAGTATGGAGGAAAGGAATTCTAACCTCTTATGTAGTAGGAGTGAAATAATGTCATGAGTGCATTTATATATACAAATAATGTAATTAGCGTATTTCTGACAATTAAGTTAAATAAAATTTAGACAGCTGTTCAGGTCAACTTAGATGTATATAGGTATTACTCTTTTTACGGTACTGTCATTTTTATTGGGGGACAAGGGTGATAACATTTTCCTGAAATAAATAGGCAGGATAGACTATAAGGAAGAAATCAAAAGGCATGATCTATATTACCCAAATTTTCATTGTTCATATTTATTGTTTGTTGGGGTTTAACGTCCGAGCAGCAATATTTCAGCTATATTCAGACGATGAACATGAAATTAATGATAAAATGAATATGAAATGATGATGAAATGAAAAAGGGATGGGACACAAGGACAATGAGGTCGACAAATTTTGATTGCCACTGGAAATATGGAGAGGTGGTTAGGGTCGGACAATATAGCCTCCTGTGGCGGAGCCCTATGGTTCCTACTCCGGGAGAATATCACAGTAGGGTTCTTTAACGTGCGAGGAACGTGGCATCTTTCCCAACACGGTGCACCACTATGGTTTGCGGTCAGGTTTTCCGTATTATAGCCTGACAACCCCAGCATGTAACACGCCAAGGGTATCCCATTCCACCACCTGGGGCACACATCCCAGTTTCTCTGTGGGCAGAGCGTCCTAGCCCCCGGCTAGGGTTTTGATCACTATTTAGTCGCCTTTTACGACAAGCTTAGCGCTGTTGCAGGTCTATTCTTTTTGACACCCGGACCTGCACGGGGGTGTTCATATTTAAAAAAAAAACCCAATATTTTCCCAAAACAAATAGATAGAATTGCAAATTTAACAATAGCCATCCCCGTAACATCAAATGACTGCTCCCTTGTATGCAGTTGGACATTACGAAATCCCATATTTTACATTCTAACCTCGGACTGATAATAGATGTCGATTGAAAAATTAAACTCTAATCTTTATAGTTTCGTTTTGCTATTTTATGCTTAGTAATACTTAGAAAATCAAAACTGTCAGCCATTAGATTGAAAATGGGAAGCTTCCAGATAGCATTGTGCGTGCTTTATCTGCTTTCAATGTCCGTAAAAGGATATAATAACAGTGAAGTAAAGAGAGACTTAAACTGGGTAAGCGGCAACATAAAAAGTAGAACTAATGAAAGTCAAATCCAAGTGAAATATCTAAAGCCAAACAGTGGAAATCCGTCAATAGCTGACAATGGTGATTACATGGCGTTTACATTGTACAATCCAGGGAGTGATATAGGCGAGTTTTACTTCATAGAGTCCAACATTTCAGATACGAAAAGGAGTAATTGTAAAAGAAGTACCATGCACGCAGGAGCCTATTACCACTTCTTTAACAAATGTCCCGAGCAAGAAGTAAAACTGGTAGCCTCCGGATTTTGTTATCAAGGAAAGAATGGGGAAGGTTTGGTTTTTAATTCAGAAACCTTTAATTCTGGGTATAGTAAAATGACATACCTTAGTAATGAATATTACAGGAGTGACGATAGAAGTATGAACACGTACGAACAAAGTCTTACGACTCATTGTTTCAATAACTGGAAGGACAGTGGTTTTAAAACATCATTTCAGTGTGACTTAAGTGGAATGGTTGGACGGCGACGGAGAAGTACTACACCAGTCTGTTCAGACTGCACTTGTGGTACTGCCATTCCGTATTCGACAGGAACTTTATTTATGACAATTCTTTTCTTTTTTGTTTCACTTTTTCTGTAATATTGTAACAAATAACCACTTTTAGAATTTATTTGTTTATTTCTCTTAATGCTTCAAAGTACCAAAAATTAGCAAACATTTTTTAAAATAAAAATAATCACAAAATAAATCACACTTACTTAAGTGGTATCTGCATGCCGATGCAAATGTTTTTAGTTGGTGTTTGTGAGTATGTGAGTAAGAGCTTACCATTAGTATTACGGCTAGATGAAGCGGTCTTGTTTTTATATATGACTTATACTATGGGCAAAATTCAATTCTGTGTCATATTTTTTTCATTTCGCCCCAGACCTGTTCCACTCAACCGTATTTCTTGTGTCATACATCAATAGAATCGGTATGAAATAAGGAATCTATATGTATCTGGCAAAAAATCGTGAGGAATAGTGGAACAAAATAATCTTTCGCCGACTTTGACAGCCCGAATTAACACACTTCACCCCACAACATATTTTTAAAATGATTTTCTTGGCTTATCTGAAGATTCATTTCTTTTTCCAGCAAATTTGGAACAAATACATTAATACAAATTATCTTGTCAAATTTTAACAAATTTGGTTGCGATTAACAGGTTGGGAAAATGCATTTTAAATATAGTTGTGTTGAAAGATGTCAGAAAATGATCACGTGATTCACCAGCCGGGAAAAATCTCAACAAATCGAAAGTAGAAAAAATCGCGTATTTCAAAACCTGTTTTATCAAACAAATCTCATAGAAAACGTATAATAGCAGGTAGCAGAACAATGACTCCTTCCAATGAAGACTGCACGTCGAAGGCAACAGGATCAACCAATAAAGTAAGATATACATGTACCTCATTTTATTTGTCATATATATATGTTGTTATATAGTAAAATCCGAACCTGTCTAAACTGAACACTGAATAATTTGAAATTCTGTCTAAATTAAACCCTGAATAATCCGAAAATCTGTCTAAACTAGACAGCTTTTAAACATCTTATTACACCATTGCAAATGTTATGCATTTTTAACCTGAGTAAATCAAAGTAAGTAAGATGTTCAGTTTATACAGGCTTCACTGTAAATTTATCGATTATGGACTTAGCACGAAGTCAATACGTTATTGCAGGTATAAGAACCCGCTCCTTGCTTTAAGTGAGCACAGCATTTCTTTTTGGCCAGTATCAATAGCAGAGAACGTTGACTTTTCATGTTCATTTAAAATTTAAAAAAATATTGCGCGCGTCATTAATATATGAATTATTACTAAACGATTTGTCTGAATTAGCTCTGAGTTACTGACGGAAGGGCAATACTTCAATTAGACTGCTACGGTTTTCAGGTAAAAAAATACGGCATTACGGTCAGCTGTTTGAAAATTATGAATTTTTAAAATACATCTCCAGGCACGGGTCCAAAGGCATGACTGGCGTGACTAAATTCGGTTTGCTGCAATTTGTTAAACTAGTTTTAATAATGGTACACTGTAAATGTACACAGACAAATCATACAGTACAGTTTGTATACAGGATGCGGTATAATTCCATCCAAATGCCTTTCATGTGTATGAAAACAGTTGCTGTTAGTAATTATTAAGTAACCAGTCCGCAATATATCTTGGGAAGGGAATGAGGAACGACATGATAGACCTTATAATACAATATCGGATATTCCAAACATCCATTGAACATTAAACACATTTGTTGTAACATGTGTTTATACACTGATGATCGAATCCTCCTCGTATAATCCTGATTTGTGCCAAGGACATAATACGAACGTATTTTATGTCACTGGTAGTATGCAGCACGTTTGTGCGAACTCTAGGGATAGCGCGCAGAAGATCTAAATACGCGACTTTACACTAGTATGTGAAATTCGTGAGTAATGATTGAAGCATGAGCATCTAGAATGATAAAATTTTTGGCGGGAAGTACAAATTCGGAAGTCCTTAAAACACAGAAGACGTCTCTGCTAAAGACTTTCTTGTATTCATTTTGAAAAAAAGTCTTGGCACTGCATGGAAAATTCTGCGAAAGTCCAATGAGAATTAAATTATTTGGGACATTTATTGTTATTTTACATTTTCTCCGATCCGCGACATGTATTATTTCCGAGTGATCTGCACCTTGCTATCTTTAACGTGCATGTTGCTGTAGATCTCTCCGCTTTGCCACAGTTTTAGCTGTGCTCGCTATAACGTACTGACTGAGAAAACGTGTGTAATTTATATATTTGCATTTTGTATTTTAGAATTTCGTACTCGGTATGTCATTTTCACACTAAAAACATTCAATTTTCTGTAAGAAGGTCAAAATACCGCAGTAGTTGCAAAAATGAAATATTGTACAAGGGAGGAGTGGGTAAATGATCTTTGAAACTTATATTTTCATTTCTTGTATCGTTTTATTTCATAAATAACTTAATCCAAATTTTGAACGCACCACCCATGACTATAATTGACGATTATTGACTACTAGATTCATTTAAATAATAAGTAGTCCATTAATTAAAGGTTTTTTTTCATGTTAAGTGCACAGTGTAGTCTATAACAATGTCTTCGAAAGGAGAAATATACAAACTAAGGTAGGAATTGATTTAGGAGCAGTCGCGACCCATTAGATACAATATACATTAATGTGATATCATAATGTTTGAAATCCTAGAAAATATAACAAATCCGTGAAAAAACATATTCTACTCTAATTGATACGAAGACGATGGTTCTATTATTTATCACGGAAACTATGATTGATTGATTGATTGTTGGGGTTTAACGTCCGAGCAGCAATAACTATGCCGCAACAGAAGAAATCATTTAGTTTAACGAAAAAGCTACAACAAACACGTGCTCGAAGGAGGGGTCATCGATTGATTGATTGATTGTTGGGGTTTAACGCATGAGAAGGAATATTTCAGCTATATTCAGGCGATGAACATGAAATGATGATGAAATGAAAAAATGGGATGGGACACAAGTATAAAGGGGTCGACAAAGTTTGATTGCCACTGGACATAGGGAGAGGTGGGTAGGGTCGGACAGTTTCAGATTAATTTAGAAATTAATATTATATCAGATATTCGGCAACATGAAAACACCATACTAATTCAATTGTGCGGAACCCTGGTAGGGAAATAAAAAGAAAAAAATATTATAAAAAGAGCGCACAATACGAGTTAAAATATTTTTTCCTGTTAAGGCTCAGTAGAATTGTTATGACGCCGGTCGTAGACGGTGCAATAGACGCCCGTTGTTGAACTGAATTGTGCGTTTTTTTAAATTGGTTGGTCTCACTTGAGTTTGTCATCATATCAACAATGATTCATGAAAATTTGAATTCAGTAACTAGTAGTTAAAGTGCTGTTAGTTATTAAACTGTTAAATGTGGATCTCTATTACTAATCTACAAGCTTTTGATATTAACTGTTCTGAAATACATGTATTCATTTTAAGGAAGGTCATATAAACTCATGTTTATAATCTTGCTAGCATTCGTACAGTTCAGAACTATGTTTCGGACTGCATTGTAAGCGATCAAGGAGTAAAATTTAAAAAAAAAATGACTTACCAGTATCACTTATCTTTACTATTGTTGTCAATGATAACTGCTTTCGTGATTCATAACGTCGGACCACACATTTGTCCTCATATGCGTGTATAATTGTAGAATTAGGCGATCTCTATTTATGCATGTAAAGAATCATTTTTTAGAAACCTCTGTAGACCCGAGAGTGAAATTCTCGAAAAATCGTTACTTGTATGATTATGTAATGTGGTGTTGTGGCTGTTTTTAGGGCAGGGGTGATATGTTAGAACACAAGGGGTTCTTTTACATTTTTTCTTTGCCTTGTATTGTAACAGACTACTTCTTGGGATATTGTGAATTTTTTGGAACCCTTCTTTGATGGTCTTGTATCTATATCCCCTTCTTAAATTGTTCTTCAGTTGACCTAGACGTTTTTTTTAAGGATTCGTCACTTGAACAAATGCGTCTTAGCCTAAGAGCTTGACTAAATGGTATACTCTTAGTCAGGTGAGATGGATGACAGCTCTTAGGTGCTGGAGGTATCGAGGAATGAGATGTTAGTAGCAGATGTTTAGTGAGTGAACTTAATTGAAAAATGTTGATTGTTGGCACAACACCATTCGTGAGCACTGGGGCTCTGTCGAGAGAAACTCAACATTATCCAAAGTCTTTCCCGAACCACCTATGATTGCTTTCAGACAGCCAGACAGTTTGCGTAGTCTGCTTGTGAGGGCTGAAATATCTAAGCCCAACTTGACTCCAGGCGAGAGTTGCTCCTGTGGTGACAAAAGGTGTAAATGTTGCAACCAAATGCACCACTTGTCATCATTCACCAGCACAGCCACGGGGAAACGCTACAAAATATTTTGCAACGTGCACTGCAAGAATGCTAATGTAATATATTTGCTCCACTGTCCCATCTGTGGCCTTCAATATGTTGGTGAATCTAAACAGCCTTTCCACAAGCGCTTGAACGGACACGGGAGCGACCTAACAAAAAAGCCTTTACTCCCAGTGAGTCAACACTCCAAACTACCTAACCACTGCCTCGATGATTTCAACAAAATGAAAATCTTCATCGTGGAACAAAACATGACCTAGTGCGATCTACAGAGAGTGAAGCGGGAAGGATTTTGGATAAAAGAACTCCGTGTTTTATACCCACACGGAATTAACAAAAAACATTAAGTTCTTCCTATTTTGTATAGTTTTTTTATAACAGTGTTTGTAAATATTTTTAGTTTTATAGTTCAGTATTCAAGATCAACACACAACGTGTGTCTATAACGCAATGTTCAAGATCTTTGTTACTGTCGATAAAATTTTATGTGTCACAGGTATTCACCTGATTAGGTAGTGAGTTGTGTTCATAGACCATTTACCTTCATACACATTCAGTTTATTTAAGGTACTGAAGAAGGTCATTTGTTGACTGAAAATTTTGCTCATTATATATTTTATTATAGCGTATCAACATCTTTATCGATATCGTTGTATACAATCCTTTAGACTGATATAATTTTTTTTGTTTGTGCTGCATCGTCATGACTCGACGATCCGATGCCCATTGTTTGCTGGTTGGCAGATTCCTTTAGACTTTACATGTACTGAATATATATATATATTATTGACAACTGTCTAATATGTTTTTAATTCACTTATATATGAAGAGTCTGTAGCATATAATATTTATCGACTCACCTCAAATCATTGTTTAATATTACAAGGATGTTTGTAGCAACCTATGATGGATGGGTACCAGCATGGTTTTACGCAGAATACCTTAGAATGGAAGACGAAGAACGAAACCGGCATCATTTTGAAGTATGTATAGTTATTCTAGGCTGCACATGAAGCACGATATGATATAGTTACATTCCTATTTGCTACTATAAATATTTTTCACCGAAATAAGAATATTGATAATTTTTTAAGTGATATATAACTGTGGCGGATACAGGAGAATCCTACAAAATGTGGGACAAATGAGCAAGTAGTAACCTGCAATATTCAGTCTTTTTTCTGCAACCAATCTTAAACTCTCTATATCCGATTACTACATGTATGCCATAAAAATGAAACGGAACCTGTCTGTACAAGACACAAAAAATGTGATCACGCCAAAGTACTTTATCCCCGTCGCATTTTTTTTTGTGTCTGTCCTAAGTCAGGACTTAAAACAACAGTATTGTTGTTTCGTTTTCACTTTCAGTTAATTTTATGTTGCTGGTGTATATGAAGGCAACTACATTTTGTATTTCGCTGTACATATGTACATGTACAGTGAGATTTTGGGGCCAGTTGCAGCCTGCCCATTGGTGCGACAATTCCTCGTCCATTCTCTTTAATATATTTATGTGATGTCAGTTTCATTGTATTTAAATCAGTTTAATCTGAACACCTGCCTTAAACTGTTAATTTCGCTTTAAAGGTAAAACTCGACTATGAACAAAGAGATGACACAGTTCATAGTAGACTTTGTAAAAGGGCAGTATCCTACCGCAGAGTAAGGTGTTATCAGAGGTTGGTTCGTGTTACAGATAAGTTTCTATAAAATTCCAAAAAAGCTTGCGTGTATTGATCTAGTATTAAACTAGTTTATTATAATCTACCATAAATGAGGGAAATGAAAAGAAACCTTGTCTGATATTCATACTTCGATTTACGCAAAGTCCCCAATGGACGATCCAAGTCATATGGTAAATTAAAAAAAAGGATGTGTGATTATATTTTTTTGGTTGAATGTCGTTGTATAACGAAGTTATATAAGTCCTTTATTATTTTACGGTTTTTCTTTCGGAATGACTATGCTTCATACGAAAAAAGGTATATGATATCGTTTACCATTAAATAAAAAATTGTTAAATACAATAATTTTCGTTTAGTTTATGCATGTACATATATGACACATGATGTACATTTGTTTATTGACTATCAAATTTGCCATAACTTTTTTCAGAAGGTATCAAAACCCAGTTTGATTAAGTGGGAAACAAGAAGAGCATAACAGGAAAATGGCAGTGTGTATTTTCATTAATTTAATACCGTGATTTATCTTAAATTTATAGAAGCTGCACAACAGAAAAAAGGCACTGAAGGAAAAGACATCACTGAGTGCACAAGAAAAAGAAAAAATTATGGATGTTCTGCATATAAACTATATGTCACCAGAGCAAACGGACTCTGAGGACGAGACCTCCTTTGTAGTGAAACAACTGCCATGGAGGTCGGATGATTTTAACGAAGTAGTAAAGAAGCTGGATTTCAAGCATGAGAGTACCCTCGGCAAAAGGAGTAAAATATAGCACAATACAAGAAAAGTTGGTTCACCATCACAGAGGGAAAAGTCAGAAGTAATATCTGGACACGGGTGGGTGTTTAAGTGATAAATTTGACGTTTTGGTATTTCATGTTGAGTTAAAGTTCTCCCTTTTGTTTTGAGGAAAAATACTATTTTCATGAAAAATAATGCTTCAGAATAGGGGTCTATTTTATGAACACAAAATTAAAGTGAAAGTATAAGATGTCTATTTTTAGTTCGACTTGTTCTGGTGTACCAGAGTTCGTGCCTTTTTTCGAAAATGGACCTAAAAATTATATTTGACTTTTTGACCTTTCCTTTATGGAAAAACATAGTCAAAAGTTTGAAATAGATTGAAACACCTGGTCTATTTATTAAAACATCATGAAAATTTAAGGTTTACTATAGAAGCCTATGGGGCAAAGAATACAAGACAAAGACCTTACTGTGAACGTACTTTAATTCGTGGATACCAAGTTTCGTGGATTTGGGAAGAAACAAAAGTTCGTGTATTTTTGAATTCCTTGTTTTGAGGTATTTTGAATACACATCAATAAGATTCCTATTTTCGATGGGTTCCAAATTTTGTGCTTTGCCCTACCATCGAAAACCACAAAAATTGGTACTAACGAACAATAGTACTTTCACAGTATATACTTAAGTGTAAAGGGGAATAATCATGATATTTATGGTACTTTGTATTGGAGTTCTAATTTTTTGTATTAAAAGGGCAATAACTCACAATTCCATTTTATTGAATTCGTTACTTTGTGTAAAAATCAAAGTGCGGAGGCACTGAGTCAAAGTAATCAAAATATTCATGTAACCAAATTGTAAGCTGAATAAACCGATCAAAACTCAGTCCTTTTAAAGAATAACCATTTGTTTTAACACAGTGTACATTTATACAGTCCGTTTATCAATATATATTTTTGGATCTTCTTTTGTATTATTGCTGTTGGTATTCTTGGCTGTACACGTACGTTGATGTCCTCAAATTTCCTTACACTTAAATCAGCTTTTCTTACAAAATATGAATTCCACTGAGAATCACTGCATATCAATATCCGGTGAATTTTCAAAGTAAGAATGGATCCACACCTTGAAATTTCGGTTTGGAGATGCATGAAGTAGAAATGAATCCTGCAGACTGGAGGAAGTTGAACAAAGGCCTAATCTCAAGGGAGAAATGAGCAAAAAAACTTTTCCTTGTTTGTGCTCACTTTGATGTAGATTTTTTTTTGTAATAAATTAAAACTAAAATTTGTCCTTGTCATTGTTGTCTAGAATATACTATGGGGTTAACTCGTCTAAACTGCACGTATTTATAATAAATGATTAACTTTCTCTAGGAATTTTTCAGTTCAAACAAGGATAAAAACTCTTGTTGTAAAAATTACTATGCAGTTTAAAGATCATTGAACTAAAACAACTTTGTAGCTCATAAATTTGAGCAATTTAAGATTCCAATTAAGTTGCAGAGTCAGTGGTATAGAGATGTGGTGAATAGAGGGAATATGATGTCTTATCACAAATGCACTTTGAGTATAAATCCATCTTTTTTCTCTCCGAAACAAAAAAAAAGTTACTTGTGAACCCATACCCCATGAGCACCACTATTTTACGATGAATCATTATTGTTGAGTGTTTTATACCTGTCTGCCTTCAATAATGTATGTGCATTTCTTTCACTTTTTTCTGCATGATTGTTTCACAAATATCATGATTACAATACAAAGTACAATTGTAACTCTTATGTTTTGCAAATATATAAGAGCTAAGAAGTCAGGCTTCATGTTTTTATAGTTTTTTTTATTAAGAGATGTTGACATATACATTTACAGCTACTTCATGCTACACATACATGTACCTGCACTTGAGAATCATGAACTTTGTTTCATGCTTAAATAGTGTCCCAGCATAGAAATGGTCTGTTTTACCTTTGCTTTCTTCTCACTTCATCAAGTGAAACTTCTAAGTGATAACTACTGAAAAGAAATCAAGGAATAATCATAACAGTGTCAGATATATGCAAAATGTTACAATATAAATTCATGAAAATATACATTAACCATATGATACGGAGAAACCTCCTCTTGTTGGAAAATATTGTTACATGTACATATAATTTCGTGCAAATCAGGCAAAAATAAAGGTTGGGTGGTTATAACAGTACCAGGTTTTTACTGGTTTTTAAAACAGCTGGTCAATATTCCCACAGTGAGTGATCAATACTGGTCGATTGAAATTTTGCAAACAATATTTCTGTCATTATTCATAGTTTTTGTCCTGCATTAAAATGTTAAGATAGTTTATATCTACTATATTTCAGTGTTCTTATGTTTTATTCTTTTAATATCTCTATCAACTGCGTTAATTAAGAAAAAATAAACATTTCTTTCTCTAAAATAATTCAAATTTATCTGAAATAACATAACAAACCTTACAAAAATGCACAGTATATTTCATGAGCACCCTTTTTGTTTCAATGACTATTATTAACAGGTAACATAAGTAAGAGTAGAACAGGTTACTTTTCACCTGTCATTGTTAAAACATCATCCCCTCATAACCAGATAGATCATTAAAAGTGGTTTTGGTTTAAAACAATAAATTAAATTCATTTCATTAACCAGACAAAATCCTTCTAAATACAGAAAATGGAAAGCTTGCTAAGGATATTGCTTTAGGGCTCCTTCCATGTATTATTTTAGCTACCTGTTGCATGATTTATAATGATGTTTGGACCCCCATTTCTAAATCTCTGGATCAATCCATGAATTTTGATTTATCTATGAGCAATTAATGTCACATTGTAAAGTAGAAAACAAATAAGATACATATATTACTATATTACAAATATCATAATTTCATGTATGAAATCTTTGATACTGTACTTCATATGCCAGTAACCATAGTTAGAGTACATGCACATGTATTTTTGCAGTTTTCAGTATAAATTTCCTGTTCACAGACATACAAATGTAAACTACAAATTTTGCTAAGAAATATGACCACTGTTCTACACTAGAAATAAAAACAGTGTACCTATCACCAGTTTTGAAAATTTTAAATAACTGTGTACTTTCAAAGTATATGAATAAATAATGTATGCCTTCAAATAACTAATTATTGTATGGTTCTTAACTCTGTAATATATGTTATCATTGAACAAATGATGAAAGATTAATCCACGGAAATAAAAAAAATGTTATTAGGGACAAAGACAAAAAAAATTTTAAATAACTGTGTACATTCAAAGTATATGAATAAATAATGTATGCCTTCAAATAACTGTATACATACAAAGTATATGAATAAATTAAGTATACCTTCAACACTTACCTAGTACATTGTACATGTAAGAATGTCTATGAAAATCAGCTCTTAGAAAAGGTAGCATGGTAGCTTTTGGTAGCATTGATATCCAACACATCTTCAATGCACTTGCATGAACACAGAATTTCTAACATAACTGTGTCTTTCTTGTGTCACGAAAATCATGTTTTTTACTTTATGATCTGCATTCTAAGTAAATGTATCTGGTATATCTTAACAATGTACTAAAAAAGAACCATATTGATAATCAGTTGTGACGTACACGTTCATGGATATAATACACATGCACATTGTATTACTATTTCTTTAAATTCCATACTGAATAGTACATGCCAAAATCTGTACCACATGCAGTATCAACAGGAGAATGACTCCTATCAATTCAAGGGCCACTGGCCAGCGAGGTGATATAGGTCGATGGTTGATACTGCATATCAAACAGATTTTTGCATGTCATGTTCATTCTTTCTTATATTTTATCTATACAAAATGTACTCTAATTGTGTTCTGTGCAAGTTGTGATATATGATATGCAATATATTTCTAGGGGTGTGATATAGGGTATGCCATATAGGTCTAGTGGTGTGATTTAGAGAATGCGTTATTAACTGATGACTTAAAATACAATGTAAATTGCCCCTTTAATACAACAGGAGGTTTTAGCAACCATAATTTATACAGGGCAATTGCCCTGTATTAATTTAATACAGGGCACATGCCCTGTATTAATTCTGGCCCTGTCTAAAAGTTAAACTTGTCCGCCATTTTGTTTGAAACAGACTATAGAATTTTGTTTGCCAAAACTGACTATAAATTTGAAGAAATTTAAATACATGTATTTTAACAATGAACGTTAATTGTAATATGTTAATTGTTATTGTTCGAAAAAAATCTGATTTACCATGTAAAATCAAAACTGTATAATGATCTACACATTAATAAAATTCGTGGGAAAAGCTAAAGAATGCATTAAAAACCTAATTTGAGAAGGTATCAGCAAACTTGGTATATTAATATAGATCTATATAGAAAAGAACAGTTGGTGTGAATAAATGCATCAAGAGATCTGGAGTGTTACAGTCTTCACTAGGAAATATGTCATACTGAGCTGTATTTAAAGGTTTGTACAGATAACTCCTGTTATTTTAAGTCATCAGTTAATAAAGGGATCATAAAATGGTTATTTTCACATTAATCCTGTATTATGTCCTCGTACAGTCGTATTGGGTTGAGATCACTTGTATTGGCCAGAGGCGAAGCCGAGGGCCAATACAAGTGGTCGAAACCCAATACGACTGTACTTGGACATAATACAGGATTAATATGAAAATAACCATTTAATAACCCTATAATATAAGTCCATGGGTGTGATATACAGTATGAGATATAGTCTAGGCGTGTGATATAAGGTATGCAATATATATCTGTGGGTGTGATATATAGGGTACTTAAAATGGGTTTAGGGTTGTGATATACGGTATGCGATATAGGTCTAGGAGTGTGAGATATAAGTCTAGGGGTGTGATATACAGAAGGCAATAAAGGTCGAGGGGTGCGATATAGAATGCAATATAGGTCTAGGGGTGTGATATAGAATGCGTTATTAACCAATTACCCAAAATACGTTAAAATATGTCAAAAACTGACCAATTGATATGAATTCAAACCGGGCATCTATACGGGGCCAATATGAAAAAAGACAGCCAATATGGATCAAACCAGGGCCAATATGACATAACGTCCGGTCGTTTGACACCGCCATTTTGAGTTAGAATTGGATTTAATGAATTTTGATTACCGGGACTAAAAGCTGCAGGAACACACAAAAAATCTCGCATTTTATACAAGAAGGATATTTAAGACTGAACAATGCAAATAAATCTTCATCTAGTTGAGTTGGTTAATAAAATTGTCAATAGATATGTAATTTCATATTGGCCCTGTTATAGGTTTCAGTCAATCAGATTGGCCTCGACAATCGTATTTGCCCTCTGCGATGCCTCGGAACAAATACGACCGTCTCGACCAATATGACAGACCTCAAACCTATAACAGGGCCAATATAAAATTACATAATTATTTATTAACATATAAAATAGGTCTAGGGGTGTGATATACGGTATGCAATATAGGTCTAGGGTGTTATATACAGTATGAGATATGTCTAGGGGTGTGATATACGGTTTGTGAAACAGGTCTAGAGGTGTAGTTCTATGGGCATGATATAGGGTATGCGATAAAGGTCTATGGTCGGTGTGGAAGTTTGGATTTTAGGAACATGTGCAAATGTATGTGTAATGTCACGGCTCGTGTGTCCACACGCGTCCCAAGGACAATACTTTATTTCACTGGATACCCCTCCTTTTAATAGTTCAAGATTACCTACTGAATGTGATGAATATGCCACATGACCTCCTTTCATCATTACCGTTGAAACATAGACATTGTTTATGTCTCTGCTTTGAAATCATAATAATTTAACAATTCTGTTTATTTTCTATTTTAAGTACTTCATTGTTTGCTACATGTATGTACATGTGTGTTTACCATTTTATTTTATTATGTACATGTACATGTAGAAATTAACATATAGATACACAGTGCTTGCATTTTGTGTACAGATGTTAAATTCCTGGGATCAAATTAATCACGCATGAAATTTTCTAATAAAAAGGATGGGTGCCAACCCCATGCATTCTCCCCTGGATCCGCCACTGTAATCTATACTTACTACACAAAAAGTGTACATTGCAGCTCCGAAAATCCGTCATTAGAAGCTTCCGACATCTTTATTAAAAGGGTCATATCGAGAGAAATAAACTGGCAAATCTCGATTGGGCTTTCCTCCTTGCGAATGTTCGGGTCAATTTGACAAAATAGTCCAGCTCTCTGCGTCAAAATTTAAATAGTTGATATCATATAATCATTGAAATCTTGCAGTTCTACACATATTAAATAGCCTGAATATCATTATACGCCCACGTCGTACGTAAAGTAAATATCACATATTTGACATGGAGTATGATCGGCGGCGGAGCGATATCTGAAAGCAAACTTTGCAAGGAGAATAACCCGCGGAGTGTTATTTTGGTAGTTATATGTTGAAATATCTACCCTGGTTACGTAATTTGATTGCCGACGATCTCTAAGTCAAGTTCAGTCTATAAATAGACTTCCTTGACAAAAATGAAGTGAAGTGACTGAACATGCCCCATGTATTTTAGCTGAATCCTAAATAATTAATCCTAAATAATCCGGTTTAATTTTAAAATTGTAGTTAAGTTGTCAACATATTTCATTCAGTTTTCTTAATTACTTAAATCATCGTTCTAAAGAGTGTGTTCTATATGGGCCCAATGATTTGGAGAAAAGATATATTCTATTATATTATATTCTTTTAACAAGATTAGAATTAGGTTTATGTTCATCATCGGTGTGCATCATCTGACTGATTTTATGCCTGTAACATTTGCCAATTGATTTTTTTAAACTATTGTAGATATGTAGATGATAGTGTATTGCCATGTATGAAAATGCTTTATCTCGAAATAAAACGTCAGCTATTTTATTTGACTTTCTTATTATTGTATGGTTCTTAACTCTGTAATATATGTTATCATTGAACAAATGATGAAAGATTAATCCACGGAAATAAAAAAAATGTTATTAGGGACAAAGACACATTCTTGTATAAAATTATGTTTTAAGGCAAAGGTTTGACATATTTATTCAGAAAACTATACGTCACAAGTCGTATTAGTACGAAAACCCAACTATCCTAAACGAAGTTTAAAGTATATAATAAGTCGTATACTTGATATAAAAAATGCAATAATCCTCAAATATATCTCATATGGTCATCTTTTTATATTTCCTTTTTATATGGAATCAAACGGAGTTTAATTTGCAGTATGTTGCAGTTTATCAGTTTATTTCTACCATCAACGTGAAAAAGAAAGTATTGTTAATCTTCAGTAAACGTCAAATCAACTTAACAATAAACTAGTCGCAAATGCATGAACTTACTGTATCCGGTAAACTAACAGTAAATTACTGTTAAATTTTGACAGTAAACGATAAAAAGAAATGATAATTTTGGAATTTACGAATAATTTAAGACTAATTTAATCTGACATTAAATCAATAGATTCATGCAGTGAGTTCTACTGTAGAATGCATTCAAAAGATTTTTTTTTTCATTTCTCTTAATCAAAACGGCGTTGCTGGAAGTAATCGGAAACCTGCGAGACCCGCGTTTACTATATCCAATGAGAAACCTTCTTACAAAATCGTGATGAGAGAATTCGTGTGTATATCCACATGATTCTGTAAACTAATTTGCATACTGAATTGACTTATGTTACAAAATTCGATTTTGTGACACAAAATTGAAAATTTGTAGTGTGTTATAAATTTTGTTAATCTGAATTCATTTTTGTTGAACGAAATTCACTTTTGTCTGTACAAAATTGAATTTTGAGTGCCCCGTAACACAAGCAAGAGGAATGATTATGAACAGATCGATAACATGTGACAAGGATTGCAGCTAGAATGTGACGGGGATGGTAGTAGAAACTCAACGGACCAAAATAGCGTGAATCATGCTCCATACACTGGAATTATACATTTCTGTAAAATTCGATGAGTACTAAATTCGAGAATAGACGAATTAGAACGGAAAGACATTGACTCGACTCTCTCGTTATGTCTGATAAGCTCGGTTAACACAATTATATAATTGTGTTTACTACATATTTTCGTACCTTAAGATATTGTAAACAATTCATCAATTTTGTCCAATATGACATTATATGACATTGGAAAATGATGCAGATCGAGCAAAGTACAGCAAAAAAACATTTGCAACACCTACGCAGTCTAAACATATTTGAGATTACTGGTCCGTTTCAACATATTTTCTGTAGAAATATTATTATGTTTATTCTCATTTTGAACAAATTATTTTCTCCTAGAATTTTCATAATAATTTTGTATTTTTCAATATGTAAGCTACAATGGAAAAATTTAGAAAAAAAAAACTTTCGAATCGTATTAAATACTTTTTGCTTGTTTAAAAATGACATTATATTGTTTGGTATGAAAGGCTGAATCCAGCACAAGCAATTTGTCAGAAAATACAGTCTTTGACATTATATAAAACAAGTATTTTTAGCATATAAAAGGAGAATGTTCAGAAAATATCAAAATCAGCCCTAAAAAATAAAATGTTTAAAATAAATTTGAAGATTGCATAATACACTAGTTGAATATGTGACTTTGTTAAAAACAAAGTTTTAATGCCGTTAAAACATGTGTTGCACAAACATTTACGTTGAAAATAAAACAAAATTAGAAAATTTAACCGAATTGTGTTAAAATACCTTATTTCACGAGATATTTTTATGTATGAAACATAGAGCGCATTTGTCGAACTCGGATATTTATACAGAAAAAGCCTTCTGTACCATCACAATTCCTGACAAGAATTTGTTGTTTATAGCCTGCGCTATGCATTTTTGGATTGAAAAAACTACCCCTTATCCTTTCATTTTTGTGAAAATTCTTTGAAAATTGTGTAGAAGAATAGTTGTGTGCCCTCCTTGTGACTAAATTATGACACAACAGCTTGTATTTTCTGTATTTTAGTATTTGGATACTATTCTAGCTTTAAAATAGGCATATAGAAAATTTCAAATCATAGGTTGAAACTTCGAGAAAACAGTAGGCCTGAAACTAGTGTTAGTGAATTTACAACTTTGTCTTATCCGACAGAGCAAACCTATGTCCATTTAGTTGTACGTATTAATGTGTAGCTATTTGACACGAAAAACACTGACTTATGCTATGCACACATGTATCTTTTATTTTATCATCAATTGGTGCTATAGAAAATTTGTTTATGATGTTCATGACAACAACGCTGTGAATTCTTGCTTTTACCGATTACTAGTATTTCAAAAACAGAAACATACCCAATGGTATTGAAGTACTAAATGTAACCATAGTATAAAATATGTAGTAAATGCAACTGTGTTAAAAAAAGAACTACACCATGTATATTCCTTGAATAACAATGTGTTTCTTGTGTGTTTCCTTTATTGACAAATCAAGTATTTGAGTTAGTACTTACGTTATAAAATATTAAAAAGACATACATATATTAAAAGATTTGCAACAATAAAACTAAATCGACATACTATGGACTTCAACATGATAAAATAAAATATGCACAAATAGACATAAAATTTATCATATGATATATAGCAATCTGAGGTCTGTATGAAGCAAATAAGAATGGTCACAGTGTCAGGATCAGAATATACAAGCCACGATTGTGGTCATGCCTTGATCAGAATTAAAACAAACTAAAACTAACCCCACAATAAGTAAAACGATTACAGTATTACAGTGTTGGCCCACGAAATACGAGAAACATGAAAAAAAATCCTTTCATTAATGAATGCTTTCTTACTTTGTATGTATGATTTTAGTTACTTCGTGTTCTTTGTTGTGTATATCTGTTTTCCATGTCTGGTCTTTGTCCCTGGATTACATTCTTTTGATTACTGCTATACCATTGGTTCCCTTGATTATTTCTTTACAACAAATGGAAATATTTAGTATTCTATGATTATATGCCTTGAATATTGTATCAAACAATTGATCAAATCGTTGTAGTACTTCGGCAAATACTGAAATAAAGACAGTTGAAATTTGGAAGGATATGAGATTCATAGAGGAAGATAATAAATGTCTGATTGTAATTTATATGCAATTTTTGTCTAAAATAGTGAACATAAAACAACGGAGAATTTAGTTTATGATCAAAATGACTTGAAACGAACATATAAACGTTTCACTTTCAAAGTTAAGTCGGAAGACCAAAACATTGTTTCATAGTCATGATAAAAAAGGAGTCATCTGCAACCATTGAACTGACTCCTGCGTAGTAATTCAAAAACTCTTCACGAGTAATCATTCCGTCTTCGTTGTCAGGTGTATCATAATTCTCTATGAATTTCTGTATGTTTTCCTTATCCTCTTTTGTCAAAGTTCTTGAATGGCTTTTGGTATTTTTTAAGTACAGAGCTTAAAAGGAAATGATACTGTTTTATTTATCATATAAAACATACAGCATTAAGATTGAGCGATGCATTAGCGCATAGGACTTCATTATCAATAAATGATAACAGTAAAACAGTAATCGGGACGGAAAATTTTTCATAGAACACAAGGAAATCTATATTATTTCTTGTTGAGTACAAGTAAATATTGAAGTAATCTACAAAACAGTTCACATGAGCGAATCTCATGTGGTAAATTATAGAGACTAAAACAAAAACCGAAGGCAGAAGTGGTAATCTAGTTCGTAAATGGACGAAGTAATTTAAGTAAAAGTTCCGTGTGCAAATTTGGCACTTGAACAACAATAATATACCTGTCATCAAAGATACACGTCTTACCTTGTAAGTCATCTGTTTTTATTGCCCCATCTCCATTTACGTCAAGCGTTCTAAACACTTCATTAATAATTTTGACCCGTGCTGGTGACAGAGGTGGCCTTAAACGGAAGAGAAATTCAGCAAAGTCTATCTGTTGGTTTTCGTCAGCATCAAATGAAATAAATAAGACTTTCAAGTCACTTTCGGAAATTTCCATACCATAGTTCTCTAATCCCACCCTAAGTTCTTCGTAACAAATTCTTTTTGAGAAGTCGATGTCGATTTTACGGAATAAAACTGCTAGTTCCTTAATTCCACCGTGTCCTCTACTTAAGCATTGTGTCCTCATCTGGTCAAACAACTTCTTTGCTCTTTCTGAAATCTCTTTTCTCCAATGTTTGTACATTTTGCTGTTTTTCTATTTCATCTTAATCGAATATGCGACCAGGTATAGTCTGCTACTATTTTTATAAATATCTACATTATTAATACTATTCATAGGTTGCTGCATGTGTAACAAGACGAAGTCTTTGAATTTTTATTCATTTAATATTTATGTTTTAAACTTTGCTTCAAAATGTTTTGTTACCATAGCATTTTTACAAGAAATCGAAGGTACAGAATCGATAAAGTCCCAGATTCTGTCGAAATGATCTGATAACATTTTAGCACATTATTTTCTATTATTAGTTAGAATATCTGTGAAATGCAAATACAATTTATTTGAAATTTGATCCAGGAGAAGAAAAACAAATATTAAGCTTTGACAACAATATGTGTATCCAAATACCAAGCATTTGAGTTTAGGATGTACATATCATGTTTAACATTCATCCATTACAGTACTAGATTATAAAAAAATAAACAGAGAGACATTAAAACACATAGAACTGAAATTAACAAATAAAAATCCAACTACAACCTTGGAGAACGAACGGAATCGGTAAGACAACAACTCGACAAAAAATTGGTTAAAACTCAGCAAAAATGTTAGCAAACGGAGCGTCACAATCAACAACAACATTGGAAAATCGGAAAAATAATCAAATTACACTTTTCTAGAAACATCAGATTGAGATGCGCATCTATTGTCCGATAATTCGTAGAGTATCTTCACACTACAAATAAATTTGTCGAATTTATAACAGCAACTTCTATTGGTGCGTTATGGTTAAAACAAATCAGTCTGAAGTTATGTAATTATGTTCTTGTTGACCTTTTAGGATGTTCATAAAGTTTAAGTAATTCCCGTGCCGCATCAACTAGTCTTACTGGCAGGTGATAACACAAATCATAAATAATTGCAAAGAAGTTTCACATACCAACATTTCTGTTAATAAAGTGTATGAACGCCGTGAGTTTATTTATGCAGACATGTTTATGTTCGATTATGTTAATAAATACACCTGTTACATAGAATTGCACAAACTACAACCTAAAATTAACGAGATATTGATTGTTGTATCAGCTGAAAAGACCCAAAAGAACGGTGTTTTTGTTTGCAAAATTGTAACAAGTATAGTAATTACTTAGATGTAAATGTGGACAGCATGAATAGTAAGGATACATATACAGGAACTACACTATGTTGACAACAGTAATAATATGATAATTAAGTGGAAAGAGTGAATAACCAAAATATGACCACGAGTGCCGAAGAACGCCTAGAAAGTCTCCTTCCAACTTCACAACAGTACATAAGTAGCACCGATTTATCCACTACTGAGGTAGGGCTTCACAGGTTGTCAAACATTTTCACGCACCGTCGTCTTGATAAGAACATCCGAAGTCATGTTATAACGTTTCGCCTAAACACCCCCGACGGCAGTGTGAAAAACAGGCCTTGGCACTGAGCGTAAAATTTCGAATTTTTCCGTGGCACTGAAAATGATAAAGAGTGTACAAGTTTCGCGCACGAGTTGAATCTTTATGCGTTCTTGGCACAGATGATCATATTTTGATTATTCACGATAACCAATTGATTATTCTATTTATTATATAGATTTCTCCATTATTCATTGCTATTTTATCTACCCTTTTTATGAAATCTTGCAGTATTCCAAATTTAAAAATACGTAAAACACTGAGGCTTCATTCCTTGCATTGCATATGACATATGGTAGAACCTCTCGGTGATGGATTCGGCTTCCTTTTTCGGTTTTGGTTTTGAGTACTTGTATATAACTAATATTTTGGTTATGATCTCCTTACATATTTGAGTTTAATGCTGCTAATGAGAGGTTACTCCTTGAAACACGTATACAGCATATTGAAACTAACAATATATAAAACTAGCATTTTTGTATTTAAATTTTGTGAACAACGGGTTGATATTCGTTTTGTGACATTTTTTTCTTGTGGAAGAAAGCCCGAGATTTTTACACTGGGAACATCCGACAAAACGCTGCTATCTATATAATAAGTCCAATTAATCGTCATCCGATCAGACGATGATTGTTACCTACAGCTTATTTTTCTGATTCCATACCTTGAAAATTCACGATTTGTAGAATGTACACACAAAGCCTAAACAAAATGTTATATAATTATTAGTTATTTGTTTTTTTTTACTCTTTATATGACTATTCTTTTTATCGCATCAATAGCTCATCTCAACCACAAGATAATTGACTTGCCTGCTATGTACTAACGACACAGAAACACGTTAATGAACAATATTTCCTGATTGTGGACATGCACAAGTAATCTTCGGTGGCCCTGGGTTAAATAAGTTTTATAAAGCCTTTCCCCTTTCGTCAACTCAGGACTTGGACTTGGACTATGAGCAACTCAGCGGGTGTTTCTAGAAAAGCATATGACGCTTACCTTACTGGTGTACCTGGTCCATGCTCCCAGCTTTTAGTGGAAATAAAATCATTAATTTTTGTTAATGTATTATTTTGGTTATTTTGTGTTCTTTGTTGTGAGTGTCTGTTTTCCATGTCTGGTCTTTGTCCCGGGATTACATTCTTTTGACTTTCGCTAGAATATTGGTTCCCTTGATTACATTTTAATGCAAGATAAAAATACTGAAACATTTAACACAATACTAAATTCATTTAATATTACACCCACTTCTCTCTCCGTGGAATACCTCAACATACACCATATAGACAAAATGAGATATCCACTTAAAGAATGCTCGCAGTTACTGAAAGTCAAAAGTAGCTCGTTTACTTAAAGTTTCCTCTGCGTTATAGCTATTAGTAGTTGTTTCTGTCTCCGTCGTCTTTGATTGGAATTAATTCTTTTTTCTGATTTAATCGTGACTGAGTTCGATTTTACTTCACTATTGCTGCAGTGTAATACAAAGTATTTTTTTTTCAATCAGTAGCTAAGGTAAGATTTATTTCTGGAAATTGAAAAAATGGCATTTTACAGACACTGGATTAATTGTTTTGTACCCATTACGAGATAAAATTGGCAATGACAGATAAATTAAGTCGTCCACTTGCATTATTTTTAAATGTTTCATTTAATGGTATATATAAGCAAAACACCATATAAAACACAAATTAAATAAAAGAATAACATAGAAAATAATAATCAAACGAACAATACAAACTCCACAAAAACTAGAAGTACGAAACAGGAAAATCGGTGGGGCAATTCCCTGCTTTTTTAGAATTACTTGTCGAGTTCCTTGTATGATGTCGAATTCGGTTTTAAACGAAAGAGTAGTGACTGTTAACAAATCGGTTCTCATTGTGGGGATGAATGGTCACACCATAACGACCAACGAGTTCATGATGTCAATTGGAAATCATTCTTCGTTAAAATATGTATTGTTTAAATCAAAGATACAAATGATGCCTAAAATGTAAGGTTGTATCATATGTAAAATATACCATGGACCGTCTGAACCTGAATATAACAATAAAACATTTTCTCAAGTGATAATTGATGTATTTTCAAATTTGAACAAATGTAGCAATTTTTTTAAATGGCCAAATTAATTATCATTTTCCGAAAGATCAAAGAAGATTAAAGCTAAAAAAGTTTTATCTTTATCACACTCTACAGTTCCGACAAGTTAAAGATTTGTCATTCAGAGTACTTTGTCGAACTCCTCCCATTTCGATTCATCACAATTTCCTAAACTCTTTTCTGTATCTGGTGACGTCCTTCAAAAAATACTAGAATATGAATTTATTCTAATCGGCCAGTCGTATATAAAACAGGCCAAATACAAACAACATCCGCGGGAATCACAGTTCTGACTATCGTTGTGGCAGTCCGTAGCATGACCGCATCATCATGACGAAATACGAGTCGTCATCTACCGTAGCACTCACGCCAGCGTAATAATCTAAAAATTCTTCACGCGTAACGATTCCATCGGGGTCATCGGGTGAATCAATACTGTCCAAGAAGCTCCTGAGAGTTTCATCTAACGTCCATTCGCCTGATCGATATTTAGGATGATTTTTGGCGTTGTTAGTGTAGAAAACTGCAACGGAAAAGGAAATATTTGAAAATATAGCAAAAGCATTGGTTGTGAACTTCTACAATCTTCTACATAAGATAAAAACTGGAAGTTACGAACATTTAAAACATATATTCAATGAAGAAATCAACGTTCAAACTTAGAAGTAAAACTTTTTGTAATGGTACTATTCATGAGTTACACAATTATTATTATTAAGTACTATTTCATGAGAAACGCTTGGTTTATACAAACAGATAATTTCTTTTGAAAGATGACATAGTTCGGATATGGTGAACCGAAACAAATGCACCAGCGTATACCATAAATTCAAAATAGTAAATACTTTCAGAGATCACCAAACAAAAGGTCTTCAACAAGTGTATTGATATAAGGACGATAATCAGTTCAATAAATACAACAAGATGGTGTACCACTTCACAATAAAATATTCTTCTAATCTACATTGCATTCCAATTGGATTCAGTAATATTTATTATCACATCTTCACGTCATTACACAAGGCAACATATGAACAATGTATCTACACATTGTGTCAAAGATGAATGATTATAGCAAAGAAAAAAGATGCTTTATAATGCATCATTATATTCATCACATGCTGGGCAACAAATTGCTTTCTATTACAAATTAGTTTGCTCCGCTCTACACATATAAATACTTTCGTCTTTATTTTCAATTACCCGTAATGTTATTTATTTCATTCGCAACCAGCGCAGTTATACGTCCTAAAATCAATCATAGACCAATATAATTTATGAATCAATATAGTTAGTACAGCGCAATATGAGAAAAAAGCGTTAAGATAAGTACAATCATTATAACATAAACACATGTATTATTAACAGAAAATAGTGCAGCGTTTTTCTCTATTAATGATCTGCGTGTTTAAACAATCTGCAATAATCACTACTTTATTTCTTCAACTTGCTTTTGTTTGAAATGTTATAGTTACATTTAAAGAAGATTGGTTGTGACCAACAATGAAATACAGATTGAATAAGGAAAGACGACAGGTGAAATACATGAAAATAGTAAGAATACAAGTAGACAACAACTAACTCAGGTTCTCACGGAATGAAATGAGATAAACTGAAATAGTTTTTTTTTTAAATAAAAAGCCGTTTATAACAATCAGGTATTTTAAAACAACTTCTAATGTCTTCATACTGTTCAACGACTTTCTTTAACTGAGACACAAACCTTTTAGATCACCCATCTTAATAACACCATCCTTATTAACATCTATTGCCTCAAACGACTCATGGACTATCGACTCGCGGGTCTTTTTCAGAGGAGGACGAAGACGGCGGAAGAACTCTTCAAAGTCAATCGTATCGTTGTCGTCCTTATCAAAGAACTGGAATAGGGCTTCTAGATCCTCCTCTGATATATCTGTCATACCAAATGCTACAACACCTTGGTTAAATTCTCTCCTAGTCAATCTCTTAGAATAGTCTTTGTCCATGTGCCTGAACAGAACTGATAACAATTTTATCCCTCCACATCCTCTCTTTAAACACCCCTCTCTCATTCTCTCAATGAGTTCAACAGCTCTTCCGGCCATGTCTTTCCTATAGTTTGTATACATGTTCTATTTTAAGAAGCATTTGTGTTTATCAAGTAAAGATGTTCATTCTGCAGTAAATCTCTGTATTATCCTTCAGTATCAATCATATAAAGGAATCAATACACATTTTATATCATACTTTATTTAATGTGAATTGATTTTCAAGTAGTGCGAAAAGTGAACACAGGTATTGCAACAAAATTGATTAGACATTGGGAGTAAATTGCTAGTTTAATGGACAACGGTATACGTTGTATTTGACAAAAGCAAACGGAATAACGTTTATATTGATTGAACAGCATTTTAATAAAGTACTGACCTGCCGTCTCTTGTCAATAGAATATAGATCTGATCGGTTATAATTTGTCCAGTGTTACGCATTTATACAATATATAAATAGAACAGTCAATAACATCTGTCAAAGTCGTTACAAAATACAATAACACAAACCAAACCGGCATACACAAACAGCAGACAAAAGGTTAAATATTCAAATGTTCAAAATTGAAAAGGATCTTTTTTAAACTGCTATGTAAATATTAAAGTACTGATACATTTATGAAGACACTGCCTCAACTTAAAAACAAGAATCGAAGACTATCCTATTACATATGGTAGACAAAACAATAAAATACAAATTTCATATAAAACTGGAGACGATAAAGCAGATATAATAAGAACAAAACAGTACACAAGAACTACCGCACTTTAAAAAAAATGAAATAAGTAAAGAATAAAATTTTAGAAATAAATAAATAAATAATAAAAAAAGAAACGGGGGTACCATCAGAGAATCGGTTTAATGGTTCGGTAAATTGTCAATCCGGTAACAAAGATGTTGAATCTTCTTTAAAGCTGCATTAGCTGTCATTTTCGTAAATTTTTGTTTCTGTTGAAATATGCCTTAACTTTATTATTACCACTAAATTGTACTTTTCTGTACAATTTCATTAGATATCCACACATAAAATGCATTAAATACATGAAATAGGTGTCTATATATTTATTGTCTTGCAAGACAAAAAATCAACTTAGATAAGTTCGTATGCATGTGACTTCTGGTGACCTTAATCTGCGCATGTGCTGTAAGGGTCGCTTCTTTAATAACAAATCCGAAAGTGGTTATTCAACGGCAAGGAAGACCGACGGGCTCAAGCCGTAAAAGAAAAAAAATACAAGGATCCTTTTGAAATTTACGTATTGTGATATAATGCGGCTCAAATATGATCATTATTTATTTGAAAACTAATCAAGAAATAGATGAAATGAAATGAAAACAAAACACGTGCTTATCTGTGTATCCGTTATTGTTATTTTTTTTTTTATAAATATTAAAGTATTTTTAACCCTGGTGAATATCCTGTCTGCAATCTTCGGAAGTAATGGCGAACAATAATTAGATCAGACCTATCGATCTTCCCTGAATAGAAAAACAATATTCTGTAGGTATCATCGACATTAATTGCTTCAATTGCTTTACTACAAGCTTATTTCTTTGAATTAGAAAAAAAATCAGTACAATCAAAACTGAACAAATTGGCAGCTAATGCAGCTTTAAAATATGGTCTCCAGTAATACCACGATTCAATGTGGATCCTGAAAAAATCAAAATATCTTCTGGAAACCTTCAATTCAAGATTATTGTCAGAATACAATAGCATTAAAAAATATGATTTTTCAACCCTTTATACGTGTATTCCCCATACTCAGTTAAAATCCCGACTCATAAACATTATACATTGTTGTTACTCAAACAAAGGCGGTACACCTAGATACAGATATGTGGTAATTGGTAGAGATTTTTCATACTTTGTAAAAACGATTCCCAAATCATCTCCCAAATATACCGAAGATGTTTTCAAAATGCTGGTTTTTTTTATCGACAATATATTTGTCCAGTGTGTATGACGCATTTTTCAAGAAACGGTAGGCATTCCAATGGGAACAAATTGTACTCCTCTAATTACTGATCTATCCCTTCACTTTTATGAGGCTGACTTAATTGCTGATCTAATCCATAGAAAGGAACATCATTCAGCCAGATCCTTTGATCTCAGTTTGAGCTTTATAGATCAAGATCAAGTATTATTGTAAAACAATCCTTGAAATCAACACTACAAACGTTTTTGGTTGTCATCATGAACTCGAAGGTCGTTATGGTGTATTCATCTGCACCATGAGAACTGATTTGTTCAACATGTCATGGTTTTCTTTTTCTCTTTTGTCTACCCCGGACTTGACTGTTTATGAGCAGCTGGACGATTGCTTCTATAAAAGCAGAGGACACTTACCCTAGCTGTGCAACTGGTCCATGGTCCCAGTTTTTAGTGGAGTACGGGTTGCTTATTTACTTGTGTTGCTTTGTACGTATCATTTTGGTTATTTTACGTTATTTGTTGTGTATGTCTGTTTTCCATGTCTGGTCTTTGTCCCTTGAATATATTCTTTTGATTTAATCTAGAATCTTGGTTCTCTTGATTACTCTTGAATATATCACTTACGTTAAAAATTATTTGCTTTACTTAGAAAATTACGTGCACGACAATAACGGGTCAACTGTGAAATGTATACTTCTGCTACATCATAAAGTTCCCAAATGAAAAAATATTACGATTGTCATAGTTTCGAACGTGCTGTACCAAAGCAGGTGAAGGTTATCAGTTGTCTCTTTAATTTCAAGTTCAGACTAGTCGATTCTGGTATTTTTTGTCTGCAGTAACTCTTTGTACAAAACTCAAGACAAACACTTTAAACGTTTCCTAAGGGGAAAAGGGGTATTTGTATTAAATCTTATGCCAATACACATACTAGTAGTAGTACGAGTTTCGCATTGAAGACTAGCTATCCTCTGTTAAAATATATATGTATAGACATTCAAATACTTTTAAATTTAATTAAGTGAAGATTACGAATAATAAAAAATAGATATAGATAGCTTTACATTGCTTTACACACATCTGCAAAAGTGTGATTCATTATGGCAAAACATATTTCATTAACCAGTTGTAAACTAAATAAAAAAAGGTTGATGAGACACAGCCTTGTAATGAAGTAATATTGTATCAGCAAAGGTTGAACACACCAAAGTCTTAGAAGATTATTTGACTATTTGTTCTACTTAGAAATCACGTGCTTGACAGCCACGGTTCAACTGTGAAATGTTTATTCCATAGCTATGAGATTTTGGTTTATTGCCACGTAAAAGAAAGTGGAAGCCCCACAAAAACTTTGCTATGGGCTATGTCTCAACTAGTGGGGATGATGTGCAAGCATTCCTTCTGAAACTGCGTATTAGCCTTGAACTTTGTACAATTATAATGATAAGTGTGCAATTTTATATCTATATTTGCTTATTTTTTTTCCTTTAAAATATTATAATGATAAAACATAAACATGAAATTAAGTCCGCGTTTACAAGGTCAAAAGATTACTTCCAAATTTCTGACAAAGTGATTTCGAGCCATTTACACAGGTTAAAACTTTCTACATATATAGGGCGTCGCTGACACTCCGTTGGATTTCAATAAAAGCAACGTAACCTGTCTATGCCATAAAATAAGATTATTGCATGGGTTGGGGAATGTTCCCTGTAGCGATAAATATTGAACAAGCTTGTTTGAATTATTTCCCAATATTTCCCAATTTTCAAGTATCAGACCTTTATTAATAAGGCATGAACTTTGGTATTTTTTTTTGTCGATAGAGTTGAATTTGCATTAGCTCAAAATAGGGATTTACTGCATACTTACTTTTTTACTTCTCTTAGTGGACAAAACCAATATTGCAAATATTGGAGGCCAATTACTTGAAATGGATCATTTGAGTATTGGTTTACAAAAAGAGTCTTAAATTATTTTTATTGCTATTCCTTTCGATAAAATATCAAAGAAAAATGCTAGTTACTAATTGAAAGTTTATCGCAAAATCACATGTGAAAAAGAAACCCATATTTTGGCATTACAATAACTACCTCATAATTGCATTGAAGTAACAAATAGAAGTTAAGCTTTACAACACAGTAAGCCACAAAGATTTGGCACAATAACAGAGAGCAGAATATATGCAAGAGTAACATATAGTTCTTGGTAGAGATTCCTAATACTTTGTAAGAAACAATTCCAAATCATCTTCCAAATATACAGAAGAAGATGTTTACAAAATGCTGAAGTTTTTAATCGACAACATATTTGTCCAGTGTGGTGGACGCGTTTTTCAACAAACGGTCGGCATTCCAATGGGAACAAATTGTGAAAGAGATAAAAGATACTACAGACACTGGTCAGCCTCATATCTTGATCCACACCTAGAAATCGATGGTAAAGGAAAACTATTAACCAAACTTTACGACAAACGTCATGACATTTCATTCATAATTGTAAATTTTCCTTTCATCTGTGGCAACATCCCTTCAGCACCTGTGTATGGAGTGTTCATATCTCAACTCATACGTTATTCCAGAGCTTGCTGAGACTACGCAGACTTTTTATATTGCGCTAGAATTCTAACAAATAGGCTTGTGCAGCAGGGTTATGTTGCTGCAAGATTGAAGTCATCACTACAAAAGTTTTATGGTCGACATCATGAACTCGTGGATCGTTACGGTGTATCCATCTGCGCCATGAAAACTGATGGTAAATGGTCTAAATTTAAACATTGAATTGATATTGAAGATCACATAGCCATGATATCATGTTAAACCTTTGTCTTTGTATTTTCTCACTGTTGAGTAGCAAAACACCCTCTACAGTAGAATAGTATATAAACAATGCATTTCAGTATTAATGGTTATTAAAGTATTTAAATAAAAGACGCATTGAATCTTTTCAAAATTGATTAGATGTTTTATTGCGGGAAAAACTTACATGGAACTTTAGGAAAAATTGCCGAATCAAAACCTTTAAAATCTATTTTTACAACAATGAGCAACATAAGGAATAATTCTTTCAAAACAGATACCCACGTTATACGAGAATATTTTTGTTAATATTTTCTTTTACAAGTTGCAAAACTCGGCAAAAATACAGAATCCTTAGAAGTAAACTCAATAATCGACACTTTAAAAAATACAGTATAACTTTTCCTCAGTTCATAGATTTGTTGTCATAGTAACTTTTAAGCATCCTGTTGACTTTAAGAACCTTTTCTTGTTACCCAGCTTAAATTCAATTAGAGAAATAAGATTTTTTTCATATTCTGAGAAATTATAACTCGCTCCTTTAGGAATTACCATCCCATGTTTTCAGTCACTATTGATTTGTAAATCACAAAGACGCCAAAAAATACAACCCAATTTAAATTTTTGTCAAATGTTACAAATATACAATACAAACCCTTCAAATCATCAACATCTAGAACACCATCGTGGTTGATATCAAGTTTATCAAAAGCTTCATTGATAACATCAATCCTTTTATTGTTTAAAGGTAGTCTTAAAGCCTTCATGAATTCCAAAAAGTCAATTTTACCGTTTTTATCAGAATCCATAGAATCAAACAACGTTTTGAGATAACTGTCCGCCATGCGTAACCCAAATCTCTGTAATCCAATTTTTAGCTCTTCCATTACGATAGATCGCGAGCAATCGAGGTCCATAGTCCTGAAAACGACTCCAAGACCCCTGATACCACCTAGTCCTCGTCGTAAACATTGTTCCCTAAGAATCTGAATCAAAAGTGCAGCAGTATCCGACATTATAATTTAATAGCAAACACACGTAGATAAAGTTATCGGTTTGACTCTGTATATCTTTTTCGAGCGTGTAGTTTACAATATGAAATACTTCATAAATTCATCAGTTTATACTAAAGAGTATCAATCCTTTGCCCGATTAACCTCAAGAATTATATTGGTAATTTTTAAGAAGCATTAACAAATGAGTCAAAAATATGCTAATTCTAACTATCAAGTACTTGTTTCAAAAGAAACAAAATAATTGAAGAATAAAGTCTGTGTTTTCAGGATGAGAACGGTCT
This sequence comes from Perna viridis, assembly GCA_037379345.1. NCBI lineage: Eukaryota > Metazoa > Mollusca > Bivalvia > Mytilida > Mytilidae > Perna > Perna viridis. The sequence continues at coordinate 22,221,349 of CM074514.1, read as the reverse complement.
GACATAGCTTTGTAATTACCATAATGTATTCTACAATCTTACTGTAGTCATTTAAATGTCGAATTTACTTTTTTCAAACACCACCTGTTTTTTTTAACATTAAGGATTTCGCACGCAAGTTCTTGTGTTCTTAATTATAAAATGATTAACGACAAAATACAGCGTACTTATGTAAGAACGCAATGTCTCGATAAGTAAATAGAAGCAAACTTTCTATTACTAATGTAAGAACTCAATGTCCCTACATTTAAGTGGGTGTTAACTTTCTATTTGTTTTCTTACTAGTATTTGTACAGATGAGTGCAAACAACTAAATTTTCTCAAATAAATCAATTGAGTAACGTCAATTCAAATGTTCTTGTCAAGAAAATATGAAATTAAAAAAGGGTACGGCAACACATGCATATTGATGGAATCAATTCATTGCACAACACAATGTAATGAATGAGGCAGGTACACTGCCGTGTTTGGCATGTTTTGCTGTTTGAATCATCCAAATTGATTTGAATAAAAATCTAAAATTGAATGTGTCAGATTGGGGTACAATGAACTAAAACTACTTACATAAACCTCACTTAGAGCCGGACTTGAAAATGCAAATGCTACAGAAGGATGTGCAATTTGAGATTGAAGATAAAAGTGGACACCCTGGAGCAACTGGTTAATTACTTCATTTGAGTGAATAGTAAAAAGGCAAAATCAATGTCGTAGCGTTTGTCATCGTGTGATTTTATGTCAATTTCGAGATTAAGGTCACAATCACTGACAAATTTCAGTGTTTCTCAACTGTATGATTCCGAATATTGTCACCATAAACAGGAAAATGACAACGAAAAGCAACTAAAAGGAAAATTAACATATATGTCCCCGGACTGGTTACAGGTCTTTCAAGAAAATGGGTAAGGAATCTCTACATAATGTCACAATAATATGCAAATTAGAAATAAAAGGAGGATCAAGCTATGAATTTACTGTTGTACTTTTTTGTACTTTTTTTTATTCAGATCACTGTTTTGAGACGATGTGCTATTTTAAAATAAACCATAAAATTCAGAAAACTTAGTAAAGAAAAATCAAGAGAACGCAGAAAAGGTTATCAACAACTAAAAACAACCAACAAAACTGACACTAAGAAAAATTCCAAGTAGTTAGGTGCAGCTCTGCCTTAAAACCAGGCAGAAGCTTATAATTAGTGATTCATGCATTTCTTAATCCCAAATATTTTTTAATTGGAAATCCTTCAGTACACCTCATAAACACTGTATTGGAAATAAAATTGAAAATGAAAGTTGTCCACTACAGATATAGATAGTTTTTACATTTTGTTTCATTTTACCACAGAAAAGTACGGGAAAATTTCCAGCTAGAATTTTTACACTATAACCAGTCAAAAATATTTAAGAAATGACTTATATTTTTTCGGTCTATGTGGAAATAAACTCAATGACTTGGTGTACACTAAATAACACGCATAGCAAAAATATAACAGTCATTCAATATAATTTAATTCAAGTATCAAAATTAAAAATGTAAATCAGCAAAATAAGGTTGATGACGTCAGCGTCACATTTCAAAATTAGGTCAATGAGATGATGGACACATTTTCTTTTATTCAATCAGAACGCGCATTTCTTCTGAAATTAAATTATTTCACGATATATAGCAGATCCGAGGAAATGAACACTGTAAGCGATGTTTTTTAGGACGTACAAATGTATTTGAACAGATTCTCCGATTATCTTGAGGTATAAAAATCACATCTGCCTACTTTTTAAACAGGCCCATACTTAAATGTTTGGTTACTGGATCGATTAAAACTCAATCAATCAAACCCATATAACCATACAATCATTCCGTACTTTAGAATTGATCATGTTCAACAAAATGTAATACATGTTGGAATTTTAAGTGGGTAACATTCTTTTAATTGTCTATTCAAACTCAAAGCATTTTGTTAAGAGAAAACCGACACTAATAAGAGAAAGAACTAACTTGACAATTAATTAACTTTTAAATGATTCAGACCACTCTAGTCGTTCTTCGGTGTAATATCAATAAAGAAAGATACTCAGAAAATCATGATAAATACCTTACCATAATGACTGGTTTGGCCAAGCCTTACCTCTCAGATCATGAATGCTTAGTACTCCATCACTGTTAACATCAATATGATCAAACACGTCCATAACAACACTAACTCTCCTATCATTCATTGGCGACCTTAGAGCATTCATCAGTTCAGCAAAGTCTATCCACCCGTTATTGTCCTTATCAAGAGCGTTAAAAAGTGTCTTCAGATATCCTTCTGACATTTTGAGTCCATAGTTATCCAAGGCAACCTTTAATTCCGGATAAACAATGCCTTTGGAGAAATCTATATCCATCTTTCGGAACACCATACCGAGTTGTCGGATACCATTATATCCTTTCATCAGACACTGTTGACGTAAAGCTCCTATCAACATGTTCACAGTCTCTGTTTTGTTAGACATCTTAGTTCTGATAATACTTAAGAATTTAACGAATATCGACGATTTAGATTTTTCATACTTTATAACCCATGATGGAATATTATGATAGGTTATATCTCGTGGGGTTCCATATGAAGCTAGATGGCTTTTGTGTACATGACATGCTTCCTGTAGAAGGATTATCAATAGTCTGTTTAAACAACAAACACTCGTTTTGTTTCGTTTGATACAATAACTTATGTAAAAGAGCTCCTGACTGTAAATTATTCTGTTTGGTAATGGCACAAAATGAATGTTTGCGAAGCCAAATTATCTCTCTTCTCGGTTAATGGATCGGTTTTGTTTAAATCGGATGCATAATTAATGGCATGCAGTACATTGATATGTCGTTTTTTTTATTTTATTTTACCGTTATATGGTTCTATTTCCCGATAATTATAGCATCTTCTCCAAGCTGTTACCTGACAGAAAATTAAAGTTTGTCTACCTGTATATTTTATTGATACATTTCACTGTTATTTTTTGTCGTCAAATATATACATACATCTTTCATAAGTAGATGAGTTAAGTATAGCAAAAATGATTAAAAAAACCTTCGTAAAATCAATAAATAATACTTAGAGCTGTCATTCAATTAAATGTACTGTGTATTTTTACAAATATTACGACAAGATCAAGAAAATAGACACACATAACAAAGAGAGCATGGGATAACCAAGCTGTATAAGTAGTGCTACTGTGGTATTTTCTATATCCAACGATGAAGTAATACGTCTTGCAGACAACAAATTTGTTTGGGCTAAACGTATGCAGGTACAACAACATACTTGTCATGGGATCTTAAAAAAAATTGATGTAGTATTGGAAATCATTGATCTACTTAGAACACTCATATATTTCAAGATGAAAGACCTCACAGGCTGTTTATTTCGCTTTACCGTTTCCTGGCGTAGTCCTTCACATCATCCATACGAATTTCAAAGTTATAATTCTTACAGAGCAAAGTTCATGATGTTTAGGACCTTAACTGATGACTTTATGGAGAGATTCGTTTTCTCCGAAGATTAAATAATGTAATGACGGGACATTAAGGACTACATTTGAATGGAAAATTGTGGACAGGGCAGACAGGTGATGATTTAACCTTAAATCTTCAAACTGGAGGTGAAACAAATGGCTTATTGAATTTTAACTTCAAATAATAATGCAAGTTAAAGAGTAATCAAGAGAATCAAGATTCTAGAAGAAATCAACATAATGTAACCCAGGGACAAAGAGCAGACATGGAAAACAGACACACACAACAAAGAACACGAAATAATCAAAATAATGCATACAAAGTAACAAAAGTAAATGAGCAACTCGGACTCAACTAAAAACTGGAAGCCTGGATCAGTTGCACAGAGGACTTTGTTTTGTCTCTGATTTTGAACTTACATGGAAGAATTTTTGCGCGCACATAAAGAAAATATAAATTAGCTTTCCTCGGATTGAATACGCTCGTTCTGGAATCAACCGGTGGGAATCGCATAATGACGCAATTACAATATTGATTGTTCAGGTAATGTTTGGCTTATAAAACATGGAAACATTTTTTAGTAAGGAAAGCAAAACAAACATGAAAACATACGTTCATTGAAAAAAAGTTAAAAAATGAACATTCAATTTGTAAATTTTTTTTTATATTTACAAAACAGTTAATTTGTTTCAATGTTTACTACGACACAGCAATGCATTTAAATCACCCATATAGGGTTTACCTGTACAATATAATATAGTACGCGCAAAACAAAAATGACAGATGTGCAAATTAATAACAATAAATATCGAAATTCAAGCAAAGAGTACACAGGATGGAAGATATTCACACCAATGTACTGTGTGAAATTAAAGTTCAAAACGGCAAACAAGTTTTAATGTTTTTTTTCTCAGTTTTTCCGTTATTTTATTATAAGTTAAGAATACGAAAAAGCATAATACGCTCATTTGTCATACTTTGTCTGAATTTTCTTCTGAAATCTAGTCAAAGAACAAAACAATTTGTATTTTAATTCAGTTTCATCCGTAAAAAGGTTATTGATAAATTGCATTAAGCAATCTGTGACCAAAATCTTGATGAACAAATGAGGATTTGTTTTAATTGCCAGATTTAATATATTTTCAACAAGCAGTTGTATATTAACTGATTTGAATATCTGTTTCAGCACGTAAATGGAACTAACTAAGGATACAAGTCTCCTAAAACTCGCGTGACCTTGATTCGAACTTCGATATCGATAGTCCGTTTATAAACCTTTAAAAAGTCGCATATTAACGGATTTTAATTTCACTTCATAACATGCAGCTGAAAATTGGCATGCAGTTTGTCAAAATAATAATAATAAAATTGAAGTCAAGTCAGGGGTAGACAAAAGAGGAAAGGAAAACTATGACACGTTGAAAAAAATCGGTTCTCATGGTGCAGATGGATACACGGTAACGACCCACGATTTCATGGCAATGATGTCATTGTGTGTGTTCTCAAGCATTCAATCAGCTTTTCAGGTGGAAACAGAGACTTTCTATAAAAAAGTTGGATTTCCACCCTTTTTTGTTTGATAACAAATGTTTTTTTTCTTTATTGAATGTAATACCGAAATGGAATAACATGTACATGTAAAATGTATGACCATCAAACGCTTTACTCCCTGCATTCATTATTTGCCTTAAATTTTATATAAATCATTTTCAAAAAAGTAAACTTTGACCCCGTTTTAAACATTCGACATGTATCTTAAAAGCTAAGTTTTCCTATACACAGTATGCTCATTGTTAACTTTTAACAGAAAATGTTCGGTGATTTCTTGTTACTTTGCTGTTGTGCCCATCTACTTTGCAATAGTTTTGTTCAAAAATATACATACAGAAACTTAGTTTTGCGTTACATATGAGATAGTTTTTTTTATTTCAACATTTGAGCAATTTACAGTATATTTATTTTATCATACTTTTTCTGTATACATCCGAACATGGTTAACTGCCAACCAAAGCATTGCAAACGAGCAATTTCCAGTCAAATTATCAGAGGTATTGATATAGAATAATATTCAAGTTTGATCAAATAAAATAAAACATAAAAACAGTATATAGCTCGAACGGGATTGGTATCCTTATTGTAATATATGAGCAGTATACATGTAGTTGATTTACTTATTATTCAATATTTCTTACGGACAATATACTTCTAACCATAGTGCACAGCATGATATACATATTCATGGCCATAGTCTTTGCGTTTTGAAGATTAAAAATAATAGTTCACTTAAACTAAAGCTTAATGCTTTTTTCGAGCTCCAGTTTTGACGTTTTCAAACTTATACATTTTCTTTTTTTTTTTAAAGGTTTCTGATGAAAGAAAGGGTCTGGAGTGATCAAAATAACTTTATATTATAAACCTACTACATATACACGAAATGATCAAAATGAGTGGTTTTTTTTTATTTTTTATATATTTGTGTCAAAAAATGTTGATACTATCCAACATATTTACTATACATTTTCGTCAAATCTGATAACCAGCATTGGTAGTTTTGAAAGTTATACTCTTCTGTACAAAGAATTGTACTTATCAGTACAAGACTGAATTTATGATTTAATAAAATTTAATTCAGACACTAATATTGCAGTATAAGAAGATGTATTAGAGACTAACAGAATAATGAGAAAATAATGTTAAATGATTTTACAATAATATCATTTGTTGCCATGTAACAAAATGAACATCGACAACAAAAATGGCATTTTTGGGGGTTGTGAAATTTGAACTCGAGTAATAAAAAATTGCACCATTTTTCAATTTGACGACCAATCTAAATTAAATCAGAGGTTTTCTGTAATCGATTGATATAGCCGCATGTAATTTATGACGATTAAATTTTCCAAAATGTGGTCTTGGTCACCGGGCTACAACTACTTATAAAATTTCTTGGTTTTGGTATTCTCTATTATTTGTCGAACATTTGAAATAAATCTGCAGAAAATGAATAAAAACTTTTTTTCTAATTTCTATTGGCCACAAAATTTTTCTAAGAGCCCAGTGACTCCAAAATGTTTTTTAAATAACTGAAAACTTTGTCTTGCAAATTATGTGGAAAAAAAACATCTTTTTAAACTATCTCCCTCACACTGGGATAGATGCATTCATATACTTTTATGGGTTTGCCAAAAACAAACCATATCAGCTTGTAGATGAATAACGCAGTCATCAGAAGTGGCATTATGAGAATATTTTACTACAACTCACTCCTCAAATCCATTGGCAGTCAAGCATTGTTCTCACGTTATTCGTCTTGTGTTAATGTTATACATTTCCTATCTATATATTATAAGACTTTGTTTAATGTCATTTTTGTTATAAAAGATGGCAGCATTTATGTACAATATAAATATTCTAAAGACCTTTTCGCTAAATTCAGTGTTTAATTCTATATTATAAAAAAACCATCTAAAATGAGCAAATTTACTGCAAACTGTACTTTTTAGGATTGCGATTTAGCTTCCCTGTCTCAGTCGTCATCAAATAAAACCAATTCACAAACAGAATCTAAGAAAAGGGATATTTTTAGTTCTTTCAGAATTACGAATGAATGTTTTTTTACAGCTGGTATTTTATCATTATAATCACAAAAAACATTGGAACTGTTTTTACGAAATAAGCCGATGAAGACGCCAAAATGCCTTTTTTACATATCTGTCAAGCATGGTAGATGCGTTTGGCAACAGACGGTCGACATTCCTTCTCGCTGACCTATTACTTCACTCTTATTAGTCTGAATGCATGGCTGGTCTGATCCAAAAGAAGAAATATCGTTAAGCCAGATTTTTTTACCTCAGTATCTGCTATAAAGATGGCGTATTGTGTTTAAAAATCCTAGTTTTGGGGATTTTACATGTACGTTTTTTAAGTCCTCAGTAAATTGCATAGATTTAACAATTTTCAAGGGTGAAAGGTTTGAAGCAACCAACCTAATAGATAATAATAATAATAAAATCTTTATTTCAAGAGGGTTACGCAGTTAGTCTACAAGCTAATCTTCCGTGAGGCCCTCACATACACAAAACTATAACTACTAAAAAAGTATACAAACAAAAGCTGATTTGACAATATCAAAGCACTTAAAGATAATACAATATAGAACATTAAAAAAAACCAGAGAAAACAGCAACGATTTTCTCTTTTATGATACTCTATTCAAAAGTTTTCAGGTACTTCTTTATATATTTATTTTTATTATTATTATTTTGATACAAAATCCCACATAAAGGAAACTGAAAGTGTTCAAAACCAGCATAGAACAAGTGCAAATCCAAATGGAACAGGGTGACCAATATGCCTAATGCATAACCTCAACAATTTTGATTAATTAAAAAGCTACTCGACTGCAAAATATGCAGCTTGTTCTGCCAACTTGCAAAAAAAATAATAAATAAATAAGAATAAATATATGAATAATTATTAACATTTGTAACAAAAAACTATCCATTACACACAATTTCGTATTTGTTACAATAACACTGGTCTTATATAATTAATTAATGACCCTGAATGCCCTCAACTATTTGAACAACACTAAAGCAGATTCTGGTCAAACCTTAATAACAATTAAAGAGTAAACAAGGGAACCAAAGTTATAGCGGTAATCAAAAGAATGTAATCCAGGGACAAAGACCAGACATAGAAAACAGACATACACAACAAAGAATATAAAGTAACTAAAATAATACATACAAAGTAACAAAAGTAAATGAGCAACTCCACTAAAAACTGGGAGCATGGACCAGGTGCACCGGTAGGGTAAGCGTCCTCTGCTTTTCTAGAAACACCCGCCGAGTTGCTCATAAAAAGTCAAGTCCTGTGTAGACAAACGAGGAAAGGAAAACTATGGTCCGTTGAATAAATCATAAATCAGTTTTCATGGTGCAGATGGATACACCATAACGGTCCACGAGTTCATGATGACGACCATGAAACTTCTATAGTAATGACTTCAATCTTGTAGCAACATAACACTGTTCCAGAAGCCTATTTTTTAGAGTTCTAGCGCGATACAAAAAGTCTGCGTAGTTTCGGCAAGCTCTGGCATAACGTATGAGCTGTGATATGAACACTCCATACGCAGGTGCCGAAGGGGTGTTTCCACAGATGAAAGGAAAATTGACAATTTTGAATGAAAAGTCATCACGTTTGTCGTAAAGTTTGGTCAATAGTTTTCCTTTACCATCGATTTCTAAGTGTAGGTCAAGATATGAGGCTGACTTTACAGTGTCTGTAGTATCCTCTATCTCAAATTCTTTGGGTATATGCGATGTATCAAATCCCAGAAATTAGGATTGTTTAAAGATAATACGTCATCTATATAGCGGAAACTGAGATTAAAGGATCTAGCTAAACGATATTCTTTCTTTCGGATCAGATCAGCTATAAAGTCAGCCTCATAAGAGTTAGTTTAAACATATTTATTGCTAAAATTTACAGGCAATAGGATCGGACATAAGTTATACCAACTTACAAAGGTCCTTTCCTCATAATCAATTACAAATATTTTGTGAACATACGTCAGCAATAAAACATAATATACAATGTAAACAACTAATTGTGACAAAACTGAATCAAGAACAGTATATATGTTATCATATTTGATGAACTTGTCATTTCAATATATGTGGCAATAGTTATCTGAACTATAAAAAAGAGTATAAAAGAGTGAAAATATGGGAAATATTAACAGGATGAAGTTAAAATTGCTTGCTGTGATCATCCTATGTCAAAATGCTTTGATTGTTTTATGAATAATTGAACTGATTTAAAAATATCTTTGTTTAAATCATCGGATAAGGTTTCATTTCCAAAAAGGCAGTATTATTTTTCAATTGTTCTCGTGTCTCAAAATATAATGGGCATTCCAAAAGGTAATGTATGGCATCTTCAACCACCCAGCCGTAGACACAACTCGGATCATTCACAAAATTAACACGGAATAGATCTGCATTCAGGGCACTACACCTATGTCTAGGTTTCGTGTGTAGAATATTATATAATCTACAACCTGTGAAATGATAAGTAGGAGATTTATTATATATTTCAAATCGGTTTGCTTTTTTGAATCTAGAAATGGTTGGAAGATTACGCATATTTGATTCCAAATTGTTCCGAAGTCTAATCGCGGACGGGAAAAAAGAGTTGGAAAATAACTTTAATCTTGTCAATGCTTGCCGATAATCAGAATCAGTTCGCAAGTTTCTTTGCCTTACATCTCGTTGATAAGGTGATAAACAGTCATTAAGATGGACAATCTTGATAAGATTATTACTCCATAGCTCTTTTATCTGTTGAAGATAAAATCATTACCTGTATATACCGTTCTTTAAATATGCATCTTTTACATAATACATTGAATTACGAAACTAATTAGTATTTTCACTATATGATCGGAAGCCAATGCAACATTCGTGAAATATACTTGTGATATGTGTATATATATTACAAAATACATTCGACTTTACTTAACTATAATTTTGCATCCGCCGAGGATTTTTTTCTCCCTTAAGAGCGCCTCAAGGATTGCGAGCTGGAACGTGCGGACATTACATGAAACCGGAAATGTTGCCCAGGCTGCAAGAAAAATGGAGCGCTAAAACCTTGATATTTTGGAATGAAAGTAGATGGACATCATCTATAGCGGTCATACTATCTTCAGTGCAAATTCTACTGTACTCTGGACCACCAAACGAGAATGATAACCATCAACATGGAGTAGGAATCTTACTCAACAAGAATTTCAAATCATCGAATGGAATCTTGTGAGTGAAAGAATTATCGTGGCAAGATTTATGTCCAAAATACTAAAAGTAACTTTCATTCAATGCTACGCTCCTACCAACTTAGCAGAGGAAGAAAACAAAGAGGAGTTTAACAACCAGCTCCAAGATACCCTAGATAGAACAACACCACCGGACATCTTGATTGTAATGGGTGACAGGAATGCCAAAGTAGGAAAAGAAAACACCGGAAAAGAACTCGTCATGGGAAAGGATGGATTGGTGTCGTCAACGAAAATGGAGACCCTTTGCAAATGTTTGCTACCACAACCATCTGGTCATAGAAGGTACAACATTCCCTCTCAAGGATATACACAAAACAACATCTCCAGACATGAGAACTAGAAACCATATAGACCACATTGCAGTCGTCAGGAGATGGAGAAAGAGCATGACAGAGTTAGAGCTTATCGAGGTGCTGATATAGCATCCAATGATAGTGGTGGCTAACTTTAAGGTCAAGATAGCCAGCTCCAATGGGAGAGAGTAAAATCCACATATCACACTATGCACATACCAAGAAGAACATTGATTCTCAAAGAAAGAATATAAGATATGGTTATCTGACGATACAATCGAGACAACTGAGAAGCGTAGGTCTATAAGACACAACTTGACCAGGCCAAGACAAGATTGTAGAAAGAATGGTAGAAGAGGGAACACATAAGAATCAGGAAAGAAGTAAAGAGGAAGACCAGACAGGATAAAAGAACCTACATCAACGAGCTCTCTTCAAAAGCAGAGGATGCAATGGCCAGAAATGACACCAAGACTGTGTACAACATCACATGTCAACTGGCAGGTAGAAAGACCATCACATCCAAACCAGTGAAAGACAAAGATGGCAATGTCGTAACAAACCTAGATCGACAACTTGAGAGATGGAAAAACATTTTTCCGAACTTTTAAATGGAGAGTAGATACCAGATGCTCCTGATCTACCTCCTGGAGAAGACCTTGATGTTGATACTGGTCCAATCACGAAGAATGAAATCATAAAAGCCCTACGGAGAATCAGGACCGGAAAAAACCCCATGACCGGACCAAATTTCACCTGAGTTCTTGAAGATCAACCCAGAGCTCACTTACAGCATCTTCAATAAGCTGTTTGACAACATCTGGGAAACAGTGGAAATCCCTGAGGAGTGGAGTTTAGGTTACATCATTAAGCTTCGAAAGAAGGGCGACCTAAGCAACTGCCAAAATTTGAGAGGAATTCAGCTACTCTAACTCTCAAGTACAGTCCTAGCAAGAGTCATTCTGGAAAGAATCAAGGCAGCCATAGATACAAACCTCCGTGATGAGCAAGCAGGATTCCGATGCGGTCGATCATGGACTGACCAAAATGCCACGTTATGGGCAATCATCGAGCAATCCATAGAATGGCAATCACCCCTCTACATCAATTTCGTGGACATCAAGAATGCTTTCGACACAGTTGACAGAAGTACACTTTTGGAGGTACTAAGACACTATGGAATCTAAGCCAAAATAGTGAAGATTATCCAAGGACTCTACTAGAACACCAAATGCGAAGTCATCTACAATTCCACACTCTCACTATCCTTCAATGTACATGCAAGAGTATGCCAAGGTTGTCTCCTGTCACCCCTTATCTTTTCAGTAGTCATAGACTGGATGATGAAAACATCGATGTTACCACCTAGAGGAATCCAATGGTCACTCACTACAAAGCTAGAAGACATTGACTTTACAGATGATGCGAGCCTTCTATCCCACTAGTTCCACCACATACAACTGAAGACATCGGCCTTGTACGAAACAGCCGAATCAACTGGTCTAGAGAGAAACACCAAAAAACCAAGTCACTCAGAGTAAACACACAGAACACAGCACCCATGCTCAATGGTAATTCCATTGAAGACGTTAGCAAAATTCACCTACCTTGGCAGTGTCGTTTCAAAGAATGGGGCGTCGGTGAAGACATAAAGGCGAGACTTGGAAAAGCCAGACAAGCTTTTGTAACTCTAAGACTAATCTGGAGGAGCATAAACATCAGCCTCAAAACAAAACCCAGAATATACGAGACAAATGTCAAGTCAGTTCTTTTGTATGGATCGGAGACATGGAAACAGACGAACAAAACCGAAAATGACCTACAGGTCTCCGTAAACAAATGCCTCAGACAGATTATACAAGTCAGATGGCCTGATAAAATTACCAACACAGGGCTATGGGTACGTACCAACCAATTACTCATTACTGATACCATCAAGAGATTTAAATGAAGATGGGCAGGCCACACTTTAAGACGCACAGACAGCAACATCACCAAACACTCTCTAGACTGGAATCCGCAAGTCAAAAGAAGAAGGGGTAGACCAACAACCACATGGAGACGAACCATAGAGGCCGAAGTGAGAGCGTGGCAACTTAATGGGCAGAGGCAAAGAGAGTAGCAACATTGAAAATCCCAGCGCCCCTCCCCTCAGAATGAAAATGGTCTGTGCCTAAGTAATTTTATAGTGCATTTAACAAAGGCATATACATTTCTAACACATGTTGCCTTTTAGACAAATTTTCTGCATGTATCAATGCAATTTCAATATAATTCAATAGAACATTATATACTGTTTGTCAGCTTAGTTCTAAAATAATCAACAAATGAATAGAGCATACAAAACAATAATGAAAAGCAAATCTTACATGTGAGCACATCAGTACGATAAACGTTGTATAATATTTACTCAAATATAATATACAAAACAAAATTTTGAAATTGATAAATTACGAAGTTGGGCTTTTAATATACTGATTTTTCCTATCTACTATTTTACGTTTGAACTAACTACAAGTGCACTGTAACTGCTGTGCGATGATTAGATTTTGATGACTTGATAAAGCTGGTGAAAATGCCTCTTAAATTTACAATATAGTGGGTGGATATAAAGACACGCCGTTTGATAAATTCCTGATTTAGAATGTTTTGTTTTGTAATCTGATATAGAATTATTTGTAAGTACAAAGATATCATAGATAATTATTTGACTGTTCAAGCTTATTCAAAGTCGGTGTATTGTTAGAATGTTATCAAAACATCAAAACTTTGATACAGTTGAAAGTCAATCGTTTAAATTGTCATAGGAAATTAGTTTAGTGAAGTCAATAGTTTAATACTTCAATACAGTACTGCCCTGTCAAGAAATTAAGCCGAACAAATCAACGTCAATAATGATCTCTTACCTCTACATCTTATCAAAGAACATGCATGAATTTTCAGACATATGGGGAGCAGTGGACCGATGGTAAGCTTACCAACATTGGTCCAATTCTAGCTTTCTAAAAAAAGCTTGCTCACTGTTTACATAGGTTTTTTTTGTCACAGTGTTGTTCCTTTTGTTGTGATATTGATTATAATATTGAAAATTTAATTTGATTTGTAACAAACCAGGTTTATTTTCTATTACCTGGTTTGATACTATGACGTCGTTAACGTCGATTGGTTCACATTCCGAGATTCAAATAATTCCCCCATTATTGCGTTTTGATTATGAATCAATCATTAATATTTGGACTGTCATTAAATAAGGATTGCGTATAGTTTTTGGCCAAATTGTGCGAAATAACCACAACTTTGGGGCAGTTTACGTTTTATGAACCGCAAAAACTAGAAGCATTGCTTAAATGTTCTACACGTATTGCAAACTGCGGGGCATTGCTAAATTCGGAAAAGTCCGGTCATGATCCTTATTACGGAAACTATTTTTTCGTTTTTTTACTTTTTTTACCCGGAGCTTTGATTAAAATCGAAAGAAATAATGTGAATCGTAGAGGAATATCGAGCTCTTTGGTGAGTTCTTAGTACATGCAAATGTTTCTATCATACCATTACATTGTAGCAACTGTACTGAGATAACCCAGTACAAAACCCTTACTCATAAGCTCCAATTTTATTTGAAAGTACCCTTATAACTCCTATTTACGAATCAATTTGTCACCAAAAACAAACTGAGGCTATTCTTGTATTTTTGCCGCTTTTAATGCAACCATCCATTGTTTGCTTTTGATTCTTCAAACTTTAACTATCGACACAACAAAGTAAATTGGCATATATATGTCATAAAACAGCCCTATGTCTTTCCTTTCTAATTGTGTCGAGGAAATGGTGGTTACACTTTTTTAGTTAAATGCGATGTATGTCCCCATCGAAAATGGATAAAGGGTAATCAAGGGAACCAAGATTATAGCGGTAATCAAAAGAATGTAATCCAGGGACAAAGATTAGACATGGAAAACAGACATACACAACGAAGAACATAAAGTAACTGAAATATTACATACAAAGTAACAAAAGAAAATGAACAACTCGGACTCCACTAAAAACTGGGAGCATGGACCAGGTGCACCTGATACACGACACATTTTTCAAGTCAAAACCCAAATTAGAATACATGTATTTGTGCTATGGTAAAAAATATTTGTGTAGTATTTTCTGTTTATTATTGTAGTCCAAACAGAATTATATTTAAATAGTAAATTAGCTTTGATATTATCCATTTCAAGTCCATTTAGGAGAAAGAAAACTGCCACCAACAATATGTTTTTCACATTGTTACATATCAGGCTTACAGCAAGTAGAGTCTATGTATAATTACAACAGAATTATAGTTATAATAAAACCAATGCCATACGCGGCCAACTGTGATCTATGAGACACTTTTACCATTCAAAACACAATAAGCTTGTGACCAAAAAAGTAAATAATGTCAGAAAAAAAAAGATTAATTTAAAATAAATAAAATTATAAAGTTCATAATGAAAAGTAATTTAAAAAGGGTGAATGGTAGATATTTTCTTACCACATTGATTCACTCTGGAATAATAAAAAATATTTTTGAGGCAATTTACGCTTCATGAACAGCGAAGGGTTTTATGAACAAGCGTTATTTATCACAAAGAGGGTTTTAAAAGCATAACTTAGTCAAAAATTAAAAAGCATCATTATAATTTAATTTCTAATCGGTACCACTCAAAATTGAGATTTTCTAGAAACACCCACTGAGCTGCTCATAAAAAGTCAAGAACGGGGTAAACGAAAGATGAAAAGAAAATTATGCCACGTTGAACAAATCGGTTCTCATGGTGATGGATGTACCGTAACGATCCACGAGTTCTCTTGATGACGACCATAAAACTTCTGTAATGGTGACTTCAATCTAGAAGCAGCATAACCCTATTCCAGAAGCCAAACTGGATTTTTAGGGTGGTTAAAAAGCCTGCGTAGTTACGGCAAGCTCTGACATAACGTATGAGTTGTGCTATGAAAATTCCATACGAAAGTGCTGAAAAGATGTTTCCACAGCTGAAAGAAAAATTGACAATACGAAATGAAAAGTAATCGAGTTTTTCATATAGTTGTCTAGGCGTATGTCAAGATATGGGGCTGACTTCACAGTGTCTGTTATCTTTTATCTCAAGTTCTTTGGGGTAGATACAATGTATAAAATCAACCGAATATAAGATTGTTTAGTTATAATAATTATGTCACCAATATACGGAAACTAAGATCAAAGGATCATGCTAAACAATTTTCCTTCCTTTGGATTAGATAAGCTATACAGTCAGCCTCATAAGAGTGAAGGAATAGGTCAACGAATAGAGGAGCATAAATCGTTCTTCGGTACATTTGGAAGATGATTTGGAATCCTTTTTTACAAAGTATGAGGCATCTTCCAAGTATTACATATCTGTATCGTCTTTTTTTTAGTAACAACGATGTATAATGTTGTTGAGACGGGATTTTAACTGAGTATGGAGAATACAAGTACATTTGTAGGAAGAGTAGAAAAATCATAGGTTTTAATGCTATTGTACACTGGAAATAATCTAGAATTGAGGTTTTCCAGAAGCTTTCGAATTTTTGAGGATCCACATTGAATTTATACCACTACGGCAGTAGCAAGTGTCGTGGTAGGACTGGCGTCCCTCTTCGACAGCTGTGAATATAGAAGTTAAAAGTTTTGAAAGAGGTTTGGTGGTACAATTTGCAGATCTAACTATGTAGCGTTATTTGTATGGATTCCTGTGTTGTTTGTGAATCCATCACATAGACGGTATATCGCATTCATCGTCTTTGGTAGAGAGACCATAAGAGTATAGCACTGATTTACAGTTTTTCACTTTCTCTTCTTTGGGGAGTGTGGTAGCAGTATATGTCTTATTACTACCATTATTGTCTATGTCTACTTCTGATAATAAACATTGGATGTAATGCGCCTTGCAGACAAAATCAATGTTGTTTTTGGCTTTGTCTGCTGGTACGACAACGTATTTGCCATGTATAATAGACAATGTTTTGCTGCATCGGGGTCTTTGAAAACTGATGTAGCACTGATACTCATTGACCTACTTAAAACTTTCATACGTTTCAAAATCAAAGACCTCATAGCCTTTACTCACTCTAACAATGAGTCAGTGTCTTTTTGTTTTCGTTTTATCCATTTTCTTGCATAGTCCTTCACGGCATCCATAAGAATTTTGAAGTTATAATTCCGATTTATGGAGCGTGGTTCACGGCACTGTGGGACCTTTATAAAGGAATATGAATAATCGGTATTGATTAGTCTTCGAAATACGGGGGAATTATTCGTGACGTTTTTGTGATGGAGGATGTTGGTACATTGTCAACAAAGGGTAAGGACGCAATTAATTGATATTTAAATGGTAGTGGAAGAAATGGTAGTTTTTCTTCATCTTGTCCTTTAGAACAAACTGGTTTAAAGAGTGAGGTAGATCTGGAGACAGGAGTTTCAAGAATTGTTTTGTAAAGGGAGTGTAGTAAAGTGAGAGATAGAATAGAATTTAGTTCGAATGTGATGAAGTCCAAGAGGTTTTTGTATGAAAGGAAGAACACCACCTATTGAGACATCATGCATCTTAGGTGAAGTATAGTGGCGATGGCCAGGACTCCTTATCCTTCTTGGAATTTTGTCAAATAAATTCATCACATATGTTATTGTTATATTTGCTTGATCACCTGAATATAGCTGAAATAATGCTGCTCGGGCGTTAAACCCCAACAATCAATCAATATATTAGCTTGAAAAGTTTCCTATATTTTTGATGTTGTCATTACGCCCCTTAGGTATTGCAGTACCTAGTCTGCGTATCAGGTATTCCTCTCTTTCCCTACGATAGCATTTTCTTAGGACAGGACTGTTCGTTGGATAACATTTTTTTTTTCAGGAATACGAACTTTCATAGAGATGGTTGAATTATCTTGTTGATTAAAATGTTAATGAACTATAAAGAAAACGCTTTATCAATGAAGTTGTTATTAGGTCATGTAATAATAATTGTATATCGCCTTCAACCTAGAAATGACTGAATGGACACAGTCTTTGGTTTGATTAACACAATTGTTGGTTTATTATTACGACCGGTTTCAACGGCTACTGGTATAAGTCCAAATCTAAATTTAGCTATGCAACTATACGATCTTTGATTCTGAGATGAAAAAAAGTTATCGACTTCAAGAGTAACTCTCATATTTGTTTATTATATTATCGTTCCGCTTGGTTTGTTGTCTTGATGTTGATGTTAATGTTTTTTCTTTAATTAAACTTACAAAAGTTCCCATTTATTTTGTTCTTAATATTTACCATGGAAGGACCTGAAGCACAGTATACAATATGATGTTGAAAACATGAAGTCAACAGGAAATATACTTATTTTGTGACCAAAGGTTATTATCTTTACAATACTAGGATGGTTTATAATTTTAAAATGACGGTGATGGTACATCATACCAACTTAACACAGATTTATCACCCAACATTGATCTAACCAACACAAGAAGGTTTATCTCATATTATGATATCTACTAGTATATGAAAGAATTGTAGACGATATTTCATTTAATGCATGAAAATATTCTATAAAAGATTGGTATTTGTATTTTCGTACATTTCATTTTGCATAATTTCTAATTTGATGAAATTACATGCTTTTTGTGCCGACTAACTTTTTTCCAATGGAAAGTAAGTCCTCCTACCTGACTTACCTAACTACCTTATCTGCGTAGTCTTGTTGGAAAACTTGACTTGACTTTTTATTTGACTTTAAAACTAGTCAATAATCAGAGTGGAGATGGCTAAATCTTACCGGTCGATAATTTCATACATTTTATCGGTCAATTCGTGCATATGGTGATTACATCTTTTCTGTCAATAAGTTCATAATGGTAATTACATCATACCTGTCGATAAGTTCATAATGGTGATTACATCTTACCTGTCGATAAGTTCATAATGGTGACATTTCTTACTTTTTATCGGTCGATAAGTTCATAATGGTGATACATCTTACATTTTACCGGTCGATAAGTCCATAATGGTAATTACATATTATCGGTCGATAATTTCATAACGGTGATACATCTTACATTTTACCGGTCGATAAGTCCATAATGGTAATTACATATTATCGGTCGATAAGTTCATAATGGTGGCTGATCATGAAGTACTTAACTCAGACAAATGTCCTTTATTAATAATAGGTTTAAATTTAAGAGATAAGTAGTTCCGTATCCCCAAATACTTTACGACAAACTTTCAACATCTATCACCTGTTTTGTAGCTTTTGTGTCCATCAAGTTGGCATTCGTTTGATAAAGCTCAAGAATTTCATAAAAAAGGCCTCTTTCCAATAAGTTCTAACTTCACTTATAGTAAACCTGAGAAGAGAGAAGTGTACGTTTATCTTGAATATTCCAATATAATTCATGTATAAGTACAAGCTGTGCCCTTCTTTTCTAACATATTAGATATTTGTTTACTTATTTATTTTCATAATCATGAATAGACAACGTTTTAATCACGAACCGACAACATTTTAAAATGATGACAAACGTTTTGATCTACCACGCATATTGCCATTTTTAGAGGTGGGATGGTGATATATTCCGGACCTTTATATTCTATAAATACGTGAAACGGACATCGTACTTCTAACCACAAACAATACATGGTAAGTGTTACAAAAGCTAAAATATAATCAACAAATAATTCATACTTTAACAAATTTGACTTGTAAAACGATTTAGCTTCATGAAACTTAAAAAAAAATTAATTAAAGCATCTAACAGCGTATAGTTTTTGTTTAAATATATCGAATTGCATATTTAAACTTCTTTTGTCGTGCATGCCAATAAAATACTTTCAATTATAAATCTATTTCAATTGAAATTCAAAAATTCAAAATTAAAAGCATTTGCCAAAGTAAAATACTGAGTTGTATTGCTAGCCTTTATTTTTTTGTAATTCTAATAAAAACTGGTTCTATCACTTTAAGCTTATCTGGTATAATCTCGAGGTTTTACATGTGCTCTAAAATCACTAGATGAAACTTAACTTAAATACCAGTTGTAAACGAGGTAGGTTAGAGTTGAGCTAATGGTGCTTTATGAAATTCACTAGAGGTGATATCAGCCAAGTGCATACAACTGAAATAAATATTTGTATCAAATAACCATTCATGTTTCGACAGAGGATCTATGTACGAAGGACGTCGTTGACGCTCCGTCCCTTTTCTAGCAAAGAAAAGAAAATGCTTTTGAAATCACCTATAGTTTAACACTTGAAAATGGGGGGGGGGATAAATTTCATTAATGCCGGAAAATGACAAACATTTATATCAATTATTTTAAAAGACGAAATACAATTACAAAACTGAAAAATCCCTCAACTTCAATTTCATGGGATAATAAAAAGGATGAATTATCATTTGATATGTAAGGTAAAAGTAAATTATTTACGATATTTTCCCCATAAATGTGAAATAAAATATATAAATTGAAATGAAGAAAAACAAGAGGCTCCCAGGAGCCTGAATCGCTCACCTGGTTAAAAAGTTTGTATTTCAAGGGCAATAAATTAACAACGAACTGTACAACAATTTTGACTCAAGAAGACTTTGGTAGGACTATTATAAGGATCATTTCAGCGATATCTATTATAATTTTCAAGATATTGGCTAAAAACTGTAAAAAAAAAATACTGTCTGACCCCTATGTTCAATTTTTAGTAACGGCGGCCATATTTTTCGACGGATCAAAAATCCCCACATTGGTTCTATGTAGGATACCCCAAGGAACATTCATACAAAGTTTTGTTCCAATTGGTTAAGTAGTGTCAGAGGAGAAGAGTTTTGAAAAATTATTAACGACGACGACGGACGACGACGGACGACGACGACGATGGACGCCAAGTGATGGCAATAGCTCACATGGCTTCGGCCAGATGAGCTAAAAAAGGAAAAAAAGACGTACCAATATTGTTTGTTAGTAATTGCTTAGAGGTTTTTTTTACGCCACGTATGCATATCTATATCTTTCTATCATTTGCTTGTTTACATGTGAATAAAGACGCGCATGATATTGTTATATCAAGAACAAGTTAGGGGCAATGCTTAAAAAATAAGACTGCCAAACATTTATACGAGTTTTTCCTAAATATGAACATGAGTTTTTATTGAAAATCAAAACTTTACGTCCGAGTAGCTGTGGAAATTGCTCTTCTTTGTAGTTCAAATAAATAGTAGCCACATTTGTATTTGTGTGATGTTGAAGATTTTGCCTCCATTAGATTTTCAAAAGGACGAAGTCCTCATCATTGTAAACGAATTTAACCTTTGACCTGAGAAGCATTCATTCTGACAGGAAGTTAACTTTTAATACCAAGGGTAATACAAAGCGAGGATCTTTTTCAATTTCGTATCTAGAACAACATTATATGTTTATAGCTCGCAACTTAAAGTTTTGTTACATTATGAAAAAAAGAAAATCTTAGTTGATGTAAAACTGTAAAAGGCATTATCATTTTTAAACATATCAATATGTTCAACTTCTGCCTCTTACAGGTTACACCTTTCTCGTTTTTACTTTTGTGACCATCCTAAGACATATTGATTGACGTCTTAAGATTTAGTCCGATCTTAGAACGAATCAATCGAAAACATATCTTATGACTTAACCATGTTCTAAAATCATCCTAAAACATTTTTAAAAACCAGGGCTCTGTATGTTGATTTTTGTAATCCTTTGTTTCTTTACTCGTTTTTTTTCATTCGTTTCAATTGCTTTTACTTTTTTAGCAAATAAAAACGCTGACCACAGTATGTTTGTCTAACTTGGCATCTAAAATTCTCGAATTTTAGCCGGAAAAGTCATATTTTGTACGTATACCAATATCAATAATATCGAAATATCCCCATACAACTTAAGATGCCGGAGACTTTTTTATACAGAGGGCTTGATGAAGACAAATATCATAGGACAACAGGCATATATCCTTATTGGTACCTATAGTTAAGTTAAAATAAACCTATTCAGGTCTCTACGTAAAATATCCACCGTTGTACAAGTTTAGTAACTTGCTGGATAATATTGTTGTTTTTACAAATGATCTTTATTTCTTACGTCATTTTCTCAGAGGCGGTTCAAGAGGGTTCTGAGAGTTTGAACTGCCTATATCATTAGAAAATTTGGGCAAATGAGCAAATAATAGCCTGAAACCCTATTTTCTGGCCATCCATAAAAAAATCTCACGATCCACGCCCGATTTCTAATGCACAAATAATAGTTATAGTAATGATCCCTGGCTTTTGGCGTTTTGAAATCTCGGGACATAGGTGATTTAACTCGAAATTAAAAAGAAACACGAATTGACCTTTGAAAATGGTCAAAACGGTTATGAAACAAAGAATTGATTTTGTAATGGGAAAATTTTACCATGCTCCAAAAATTGGAATTATAACTTTAAAATTCTTACGGATGCCGTGTATAATTATGTAAGAAAATTGATAAAACGAGAACAAGAAGACATTGATTCACTGTCAGAGTGGGTAAAGGCTGTCAGGTCTTTGATTTTGAAAAGTATGAAAGTTTTAAGTAGGTCAATGCTACATCAGTTTTCAAAGACCCTGATGTAGCAAAAACATATTTGTCGTATTGTCGTGCCAGCAGACAAAGCCCAGAACAACTTTGTTTTTTTTCTGCAAAACACATTACATTAAATGTTTATTATCAGAGGTAGTCGTAAAAAAATGGCAGTAATAAGACATATACTGCTACCACACTCTCCAAAGAAGAGGTAGTGGAAAACCACAAAGCTGGACTATCCTCTTTCGGTCTGTCTACCAAAGACGATGATTGTGATCTAAAATATATTTATTGGATTCCTAAACTACGCAAGAATACATACAAACAACACTACATAGATGGATCTACAAAATGGAACACCAAACCGCTTTCAAAACTTTTAACTTCTAAACTCACAGCTGTAAAAGATGGTCTCCAGTCTTACCACGGTTGTAGCCAAAAATATCTAACCCGAGAATGTCTAAAGGTAATTTTTACCTAATTAAACCTTTCATTACCAAAACGTCTAATCACAAATTGAGGGTAATTTCCAAAATGTCTTTAAAGGTAAATTTTAACCTGATTTCAAAACACTGGAATTGACAACATATTTGTCCAGTGTGGTGGATGCATTTTTCAACAAACAGTCGACATTCTAATGGAAACAAATTGTGCTCCTCTACCTGCTGACCAATTTCTTCACTCAAGCTGACTTTATAGCTGATCTAATCCAAAGGAATGAACATCGTTTAGCCAGATCCTCTGATCTCAGTTTCGGCTATATAGATGGCGAATTATCGTTAACCAATCTTAGTTTCGAGTATTTTATATATCGCATCTACCCCAAAGAACTTGAGATAAAGGATACTACAGACACTGCAAAGTCAGCCTCATATCTTGACCCTATCTTAGAGATCAATGGTAAAGGAAAACTATCGACTAACCTATACGACAACCGTGGTGACTTTTCATTCCGTGTTGTCAACTTTCCTTTCATCTGTGGCAATATACCTTCAGCACATGCACATTGAGTTTTCATGTCACAACTCATACGTTATGCAAGAGCTTGCCGTAACTACACATACTGTTTGTATCGCGCTAGATTTCTTACAGTTAGTTCTCTTGAACAGGGTTATGTTGCTACAAGATTGAAGTCATCACTACAGAAGTTTTATGGTCGTCATCATGATCTCGTGGATCGTTACGGTGTGTCCATCTTAACCATTAGAACCGATTTGTTCAACGTGTAATGGTTTTCTTTTCCTCTCTCGTCTACCCCGGACTTGACTTTTTATTAGCAGCTCAGTAGTTGTTTCTAGAAAAGCAGAGGAAGCTTACTCTACCGGTGCATCTGGTCCATGCTCCCAGTTTTTAGTGCAGTCAGAGTTGCTCATTCTTACTATTGTTGCTTTGTACGTATTATTTTGGTTATTTTATGTTCTTTGTTGTGTTCGTCTGTTTTCCATGTCTGGTATTTGTCCATGGATTACATTCTTTTGATTTCCGCTATAATTTTGGTTCCCTTCATTACTCTGTAACAATAATTCACTAGTCAGACTCGAACTTAAAACTTTTTTCACGCGTATTCTGTTGGACTATGGACCATAAGTGATTAAGTAGCAATAAACAATCCAAGTTCACTGTTCGTTTTTACTAGATGTTACATTTAGTTACATAGAAGTTACATAGTAGAGGACGCTTAACCTACCGGTGCACCTGGTCCATACTCCCAGTTCTTAGTGGTGTCCGAGTTGCTCATTTACTTTTGTTGCTTTGTATGTATGATTTTAGTTACTTTATGTTCTTTGTTGTGTATGTCTGTTTTCCATGTCTGGTCTTTGTCCCTGGATTACATTCTTTTGATTACCGCTATAACCTTGGTTCCCTTGATTACTCTTTAACTTAAATCAACCATCTAGTCAGAATCATTGTCAATGTCAGAGATAAATAAAGGGGGGATTCAAGACGGACAAGGAACAAAACAAGAAATATCTGACATCATGCGATACATGTGCATAATATTCACCTAGTTCAAGTCTTTCAGTAATATCAATAATATGTTTTAAAATATATGTATAAATATATATAGTATCAAGATATGTCGTGCGTGTGTGTGTGTTTTTTTTAACTCAAAATGGTTGTGTACTGTCACTGCCACGTGATTTAACCAAGTTTTGCAACTTTTTCCATCTGTTTTTCAAAAGTAATGTCGGCGGCATTCAAAACATTATGATTTCACTGCTTTATCTAAAATTTCTTATACTCGAAATTTGACCATTTAGGTACAAGTAAAACGTGACATTATTTAGGCTCAATATATTGATGTAATTCGAGGCCTCTGGTGTGATCTAAAGTGTTTTAACTATTTATCACCATACTTTATTTGGGATTGTAAGTAATTATAATTGTTCATTCATTCATGTCTTTATGTTCTCTATTACAGAGATTCATATCAACATATTAAATAAATATATGTAAACGTGTAGAAAGGTCTGAAAAATTCCCAACGATGTTAGAACTGTCAAATTTGCGATGCAAATTTTTGGTAGTTCCCTCCGCGGGACTCGAACTCGTACCGCTGTGACATCTATAGCCTAGCTGGCCGAATGGTCTAGGGCGAGTCCCGCGGAGGGAACGACCAATAATTTGCATCGCAAATTTGACAGTTCTAAGGTCTGAGAAATTCCCAACAATTTTAGAACTGTCAAATTTACGGGTGATATTTACTAAAAATTGTTTTGACAAAATATTCCCTGTGAATGGTCAGAGTCCTGTACAACGAATCTTTGTCAGTAAATGTGAATATCTATGAATTGGTTGATTGATTGATTGTTGGGGTTTAACACCGAGCAACAATATTTCAGCTATATTCAGGCGATGAACATGAAAGGAGTGATAAAATGAACATGAAATGATGATGATGAAGAGAAAAAAGGGATGGGACACAAGGATAATACGGTCGAAAACTTTGGATTGCCACAAGATAAAAGGGAGGGATGGGTAGGGTCGGGCAATTTCGCCTCCTGTGGCGGAGCGCAAAGGTTCCTACTCCTATCGAATACCACAGCAGGGTTCTTTAACGTGCAATGAACGTGGCATCTTTCCCAACACGGTGCACCACTATGGTTTGCTGTCAGGTTTTCCGTATTATAGCCTAACAACCCCAGCAGGCACGATACCACAATTAATTTTCCCACTATCTTCTTTGTAGCCTTCCTATAATTTAAAAACATTCCACCGGCACAATTCAATTAAGATTTTCAGGGATGTCAATATGAACCTTCCAACAACTTATACATAAAAAATATAAAAAATTAACCATTATTTTTTCAGTTTATATGCATAAACAAATACCCTAAAAAATGATCCAAAATGGCTTCCGGATGTCACAAACTTGACCTTTTTTTACCTCACCAAATCACAACCTAAATGTCAAATTTCTTATTTCAACACATCTACTGAAATAATTTCATTATTCCTCTTCCATTTGAGCACAAACAGGATGAGAAATTCTGAAAGGAGGTCTTTCTAAAAAATTTTTGAAAAATCCCCTATTATTATAGGAACTATTTTCGAAAACAACGAAAAGCTAAGGGCAGGTGATTGTGGTCTCGTACCAGCATGTAACACACCAGGGGTACCCAATTCCACACATCCCAGTTGCTTTGTGGGCAGAGCGCCTAGCCCCCCGCTAGGTTTCTGAGCACTATTTAGTCACCTTTTACGACAGGCCTAGCGCTACTGCAGGCCTATTCTTTTCACACCCGGACCTGCACGGGGCTATCTATGAATTTAGTCATATACATGTAATAACAAATATAATTTTGTAAGCTGTAATTCAAGCAAAGTGTTGTATGCCATCTGGTCAAAATAATGAACATAGACAGAGTTGTAAACATCTTCTTGTGACCGTTATTGCATATTCTTATACATAGATAACACAATTTGAGTGACAGTCCCGAATAGATACGTCGGCTCTATTTACTGAATTGAACTCAGTGTAAGAACATATCATTCTAAGAAGTCATCAGCTTTCAACTATTGGTAATTAAAGACTTGTTTTCACTGTAAATTTTAACTGCCAATGACCATAAAGTGGTCTGGCATTTTTGGTTACTAGGGAGAAGATACATGGTGATTGAGGTTAGTTGAAGTTAGTTGTGTTGGTAAGACAGTAAATGTGTCCAAACTGTTTGGTGTGTCATAGCCCGCCCTAGCCATCCATACTCAGTTTTACGACTTCATTTTAAATCAGTAAATATTATATATATAAGTAATAATGTAGTGGAGTCTTTTAATAAATACTGGCCTAAGTTGCACTGTATGCATTGTAAGTGTATACTCTGTGTGTATGTTGATCAAAAGTAGTCAAATGTGTAGATTAAAACCATAATTTGTAATTTACTACATTAACAGGGCGGGTTCAGACTCTTTGAAGAGGAGGGGTGCCAGAAAAAGGGGTGCTAGGACATTATTTGCCATTTTTTGTCAATTTTGCACATGAAACTGACAAGCCCTCTGCACCCCCCTAATCCGCCACTGATTAGAGTATACTGTGGATTTTCAGTATTATTTATTCAAGTAAATTTTGTGAAAACTTCTATTAATATCGCACTATTGCTATCATAATATTGAAAGCCTTGATTCACAGCGATACTTTGACTTTTTTATCATCTAATGGGAACGTTGGAAGTGTTAAGTGAGACCTATTGTATTATTCCAGTTAATTAAAATTTTTAAATGTTTGCCATTGCATTAGACAAAGCGTAACTATTTTCTATGATTTTGAGAGTAGGTCCTAAACGGGAACTGGTCCGGGACCACAGAATGCCCCAGAAGGTCCAAACCAAAGTTGATGCCTCATAGGGAGTCGATAACGGAACCGATGGAAGAGTTCATTTTTTATCTTATTATGCTTTTGCTGGCTTGACTTTTCGTCGATATTTTTGGGGCGTTACTGAAATTCTGTATACTTAAGACATTCTTGTGCATGTACATTCGTTGAGTAAAGTTACGACTTGAGCATTTAATTGGAATTTTAGGTCTCTCGTTTTATTGTATTGTATTTAGCTGTTTTATATTAGCTGTTTTGTATTTAGCTTGATCCTGCTGTGACCGTTTAAAATTGTCTCTCTCTTTTTTTTTTTAATCCGTCAATAATTGCTCATTTTTGTTACAGATAGTTTTATTTGTACATTTGGTTAAGCGTCGCATTGTAAATCAGAACTTATCCTCACTTTCTTATGTATTTGTGATCGATAGAAGAAGAAAAAGTCGGGCAAAGGAGATTTTGTATAGAATTGTCAAGTAATTTTACTGACTCAAACAATTTTCTTTACCTATTTACACAAACAACAGCAGGATTTTGATAGGAAAAATAATTAGAATGGCTCGGTCTTGTCTTTATCGGCTATACTGGTAGAATGGCTCGGTACTGTCTTGATCGGCTGTACTGGTAGAATGGCTCGGTCTTGTCTTTATCGGCTATACTGGTAGAATGGCTCGGTCTTGTCTTGATCGGCTATACTGGTAGAATGGCTCGGTATTGTCTTGATCGGCTATACTGGTAGAATGGTTCGGTCTTGTCTTGATCGGCTATACTGGTAGAATGGCTCGGTCTTGTCTTGATCGGCTATACTGGTAGAATGGTTCGGTCTTGTCTTGATCGGCTATACTGGTAGAATGGCTCGGTCTTGTCTTGATCGGCTATACTGGTAGAATGGTTCGGTCTTGTCTTGATCGGCTATACTGGTAGAATGGTTCGGTCTTGTCTTGATCGGCTATACTGGTAGAATGCCTCGGTCTTGTCTTGATCGGCTATACTGGTAGAATGGCTCGGTCTTGTCTTGATCGGCTATACTGGTAGAATGGCTCGGTCTTGTCTTGATCGGCTATACTGGTAGAATGCCCCGGTACTGTCTTTATCGGCTGTACTGGTAGAATGGCTCGGTCTTGTCTTTATCGGCTATACTGGTAGAATGGCTCGGTACTGTCTTGATCGGCTATACTGGTAAAATGGCTCGGTCTTGTCTTGATCGGCTATACTGGTAGAATGGCTCGGTCTTGTCTTGATCGGCTATACTGGTAGAATGGTTCGGTCTTGTCTTGATCGGCTATACTGGTAGAATGGTTCGGTCTTGTCTTGATCGGCTATACTGGTAGAATGGCTCGGTCTTGTCTTGATCGGCTATACTGGTAGAATGGCTCGGTACTGTCTTTATCGGCTATACTGGTAGAATGGCTCGGTCTTGTCTTTATCGGCTATACTGGTAGAATGGTTCGGTCTTGTCTTGATCGGCTATACTGGTAGAATGGCTCGGTACTGTCCTTATCGGCTGTACTGGTAGAATGGCTCGGTACTGTCTTTATCGGCTATACTGGTAGAATGGCTCGGTCTTGTCTTTATCGGCTATACTGGTAGAATGGTTCGGTCTTGTCTTTATCGGCTATACTGGTAGAATGGCTCGGTCTTGTCTTTATCGGCTATACTGGTAGAATGGCTCGGTACTGTCTTGATCAGCTATACTGGTAGAATGGCTCGGTCTTGTCTTGATCGGCTATACTGGTAGAATGGCTCGGTCTTGTCTTGATCGGCTATACTGGTAGAATGGTTCGGTCTTGTCTTGATCGGCTATACTGGTAGAATGGTTCGGTCTTGTCTTGATCGGCTATACTGGTAGAATGCCTCGGTCTTGTCTTGATCGGCTATACTGGTAGAATGGCTCGGTCTTGTCTTGATCGGCTATACTGGTAGAATGGCTCGGTCTTGTCTTGATCGGCTATACTGGTAGAATGGTTCGGTCTTGTCTTGATCGGCTATACTGGTAGAATGGCTCGGTACTGTCTTGATCGGCTATACTGGTAGAATGGCTCGGTCTTGTCTTGATCGGCTATACTGGTAGAATGGCTCGGTCTTGTCTTGATCGGCTATACTGGTAGAATGGCTCGGTACTGTCTTGATCGGCTGTACTGGTAGAATGGTTCGGTCTTGTCTTGATCGGCTGTACTGGTAGAATGGCTCGGTCTTGTCTTGATCGGCTGTACTGGTAGAATGGCTCGGTCTTGTCTTGATCGGCTGTACTGGTAGAATGGCTCGGTCTTGTCTTGATCGGCTATACTGGTAGAATGGCTCGGTCTTGTCTTGATCGGCTATACTGGTAGAATGGCTCGGTATTGTCTTGATCGGCTATACTGGTAGAATGGTTCGGTCTTGTCTTGATCGGCTATACTGGTAGAATGGCTCGGTCTTGTCTTGATCGGCTATACTGGTAGAATGGCTCGGTATTGTCTTGATCGGCTGTACTGGTAGAATGGCTCGGTCTTGTCTTGATCGGCTATACTGGTAGAATGGCTCGGTCTTGTCTTGATCGGCTATACTGGTAGAATGCCTCGGTCTTGTCTTGATCAGCTATACTGGTAGAATGGCTCGGTATTGTCTTGATCGGCTGTACTGGTAGAATGGCTCGGTCTTGTCTTGATCGGCTATACTGGTAGAATGGCTCGGTCTTGTCTTGATCGGCTATACTGGTAGAATGGCTCGGTCTTGTCTTGATCGGCTATACTGGTAGAATGGCTCGGTCTTGTCTTGATCGGCTATACTGGTAGAATGGCTCGGTACTGTCTTGATCGGCTATACTGGTAGAATGGCTCGGTCTTGTCTTTATCGGCTATACTGGTAGAATGGCTCGGTACTGTCTTGATCGGCTATACTGGTAGAATGGCTCGGTCTTGTCTTGATCGGCTATACTGGTAGAATGGCTCGGTACTGTCTTGATCGGCTATACTGGTAGAATGGCTCGGTCTTGTCTTGATCGGCTATACTGGTAGAATGCCTCGGTCTTGTCTTGATCGGCTATACTGGTAGAATGGCTCGGTCTTGTCTTGATCGGCTATACTGGTAGAATGGCTCGGTCTTGTCTTGATCGGCTATACTGGTAGAATGGCTCGGTACTGTCTTGATCGGCTATACTGGTAGAATGGCTCGGTCTTGTCTTGATCGGCTATACTGGTAGAATGCCTCGGTCTTGTCTTGATCGGCTATACTGGTAGAATGGCTCGGTCTTGTCTTTATCGGCTATACTGGTAGAATGGTTCGGTCTTGTCTTGATCGGCTATACTGGTAGAATGGCTCGGTCTTGTCTTGATCGGCTATACTGGTAGAATGGCTCGGTACTGTCTTTATCGGCTATACTGGTAGAATGGTTCGGTCTTGTCTTGATCGGCTATACTGGTAGAATGGCTCGGTCTTGTCTTGATCGGCTATACTGGTAGAATGGCTCGGTACTGTCTTTATCGGCTATACTGGTAGAATGGTTCGGTCTTGTCTTGATCGGCTATACTGGTAGAATGGCTCGGTACTGTCTTTATCGGCTGTACTGGTAGAATGGCTCGGTCTTGTCTTGATCGGCTATACTGGTAGAATGGCTCGGTCTTGTCTTGATCGGCTATACTGGTAGAATGGCTCGGTACTGTCTTTATCGGCTATACTGGTAGAATGGTTCGGTCTTGTCTTGATCGGCTATACTGGTAAAATGGCTCGGTACTGTCTTTATCGGCTGTACTGGTAGAATGGCTCGGTCTTGTCTTGATCGGCTATACTGGTAGAATGGCTCGGTCTTGTCTTTATCGGCTGTACTGGTAGAATGGCTCGGTCTTGTCTTGATCGGCTATACTGGTAGAATGCCCCGGTACTGTCTTGATCGGCTATACTGGTAGAATGGCTCGGTCTTGTCTTTATCGGCTGTACTGGTAGAATGGCTCGGTCTTGTCTTGATCGGCTATACTGGTAGAATGGCTCGGTCTTGTCTTGATCGGCTATACTGGTAGAATGGCTCGGTCTTGTCTTTATCGGCTATACTGGTAGAATGGCTCGGTCTTGTCTTTATCGGCTGTACTGGTAGAATGGTTCGGTCTTGTCTTGATCGGCTATACTGGTAGAATGGCTCGGTACTGTCTTTATCGGCTGTACTGGTAGAATGGCTCGGTCTTGTCTTTATCGGCTATACTGGTAGAATGGCTCGGTACTGTCTTGATCGGCTATACTGGTAGAATGGCTCGGTCTTGTCTTGATCGGCTATACTGGTAGAATGCCCCGGTACTGTCTTGATCGGCTATACTGGTAGAATGGCTCGGTCTTGTCTTGATCGGCTGTACTGGTAGAATGGCTCGGTCTTGTCTTGATCGGCTGTACTGGTAGAATGGCTCGGTCTTGTCTTGATCGGCTATACTGGTAGAATGCCCCGGTACTGTCTTGATCGGCTATACTGGTAGAATGGCTCGGTCTTGTCTTGATCGGCTATACTGGTAGAATGGCTCGGTCTTGTCTTGATCGGCTATACTGGTAGAATGCCCCGGTACTGTCTTGATCGGCTATACTGGTAGAATGGCTCGGTCTTGTCTTGATCGGCTATACTGGTAGAATGGCTCGGTCTTGTCTTGATCGGCTATACTGGTAGAATGGCTCGGTCTTGTCTTGATCGGCTATACTGGTAGAATGGCTCGGTACTGTCTTGATCGGCTATACTGGTAGAATGTCTCGGTCTTGTCTTGATCGGCTGTACTAGTAGAATGCCCCGGTACTGTCTTGATCGGCTATACTGGTAGAATGGCTCGGTCTTGCCTTGATCGGCTATATACTGGTAGAATGTCTCGGTCTTGTCTTGATCGGCTATACCGGTAGAGAACTACACTCGAGATTCATTCGTTTACAGCTTGGGCTGATCTTCTGGATGGTTCATTACTAGTTTAGGAATCCTTTTAATACTCACTGCGTGTGTGGGTCGTGAGTATTTTCTAGGATTGCTCGGGAATCGTTCAGCTTTTAGTTTAGGGTTCGTTATTGCTTATTTGTGAATCTTCGTGGATGAGTAATTACAAAATCGGGAATCGTTCAGTTTTTCACTCCGTTGGTGGGTCATTCGTTCAGTTTTTTCTTCTTGTATTGGCCGTTTCCAGTTTGGGAATAATTCAGTTTTACTTCGAGGGTCATTAACAAGAGATCGTTTTGAGAAAACTGTTAAAGTGTTGATATTATTTACTTGTTACTGTGTTCTGTCCTACATTTCTTTATGAGATGGTCAACTAGAAAAAAATACCATGAACCCGTTGGCTAAATATACCTTAAACTTATATATAATGACGTGGCTTTAATTAAAGTACACACCCGTAAATTAAACCTATCAAGTATTACGTGGTCAAACAGTTCCTTCTAGCACCTTCCGGGTATTGTTAGTCGTTTCTTTACATAGTTTGTTAGTTTAACAGAGGTGTTTATTTATATATGTCAATCTTTGTTAAGTGGTTTTTTTAATTCAAGTTACAGCAAATGTTTGGATTCAAAATATTATTGATAAGATTTTTACAAGGATATAAACAAATTAATTTGAATGGTCTTCTTCCCCCGGGATCACAATCGTGACAATTTTAGCATCGATTTTACAAATAGATCCGTCGGACCTTAAGAACTTTAAGGTCCGACGGATCAGAACGCACTAGAAAGGTAAATCGAATTTTAGTATATAATTATATTTTTACATGGAAACTACTTACGATTATCATTTGGATAAAACAGAATAATTGAAACCCAGTTCCTACTTTCAAAAATTTGCAATAGTACAAAATGTACGTTTTCGTGTTTTCTTTCATTATAAGGACTCTTAAGAGAGTAACTATTTGATTTTTTTATGGGGCTAGGATCAAAATTTTCTAACCTTCCCTTTTATTCTAAAAAATAGTAGAAAAAATATGAGGACAATAATGGCCTGTTCTTCCTTTTATTATTTGAAAATTTCAATCCTGTCTTTTTATTTCAAATTTTATCCTACCCCCTACCCCTATAAATCAAATGGTAGTTCCCTTAAGTTCGTAGGTGGTTATGGTGGTTATATCATGCTCTGTCTTACCCAAACACTATTGTGTTTCATTAGATGAAAAGATTTAAAGTGAGAGGGAAATCTAACAGTTAGCCTTTTGGTGTAATAAATACAATCTAAAAATTTAAGATAATTATAATACTCCTATGATAGATCTTTATCTTTGACTACATAAGTCATACATAAGAAAATCGGCTGTGAAAGGCCCAACTTGACATTTTCATCATTTTAAGGTGAGTAGATGTACTTAAATGGCTGGATCCGTAAACCACTACAAATGTACAATGCGTAACAACATATATAGTAATAGATAATAGAAACTTACCTATGGATAGAACAGTAATTAATTACTAATTAGAACATTGTAACTTACATATTTGTACATGTACAGGTATATCATCTACCCTTTTATCGGCCATGTATGTTAAGTTTATTTTTTATTTTTTCAGATGACCATATTATGGAATAGTTGTCTGTTTTTACTTGTTCTGCTTTCAGCTGGTAAGTCATCA
Organism: Perna viridis; assembly: GCA_037379345.1. Classification (NCBI taxonomy): domain Eukaryota; kingdom Metazoa; phylum Mollusca; class Bivalvia; order Mytilida; family Mytilidae; genus Perna; species Perna viridis. Next base: position 22,187,760 of record CM074514.1, on the reverse strand, counting down.
GATATTTTACAAAGAAAATAAAGTCTAAAATATATTAAAAATGCTGCTATCGCATATTTTGTCATGGTGTTTATATAAACATATTATCTGTTATTATTGCTGAGTATAATGTAGCAACAATATTTCTAAATTTTAGAATTTTAGTATATTCAGTTAGTAACCTGTGGTATTTTTTTTCGATTAAAAACTAAAATTATGTTTATGTCTACTCTTCATTTGAAATCATGCATTTTGTCCGTGGTTTAGCAAACGCTAACATTGAAATGAGACAATTGAAGTAGTTGAACAAATGCACTTGAAATAGAACTTTTTTCCTGCAAAAAAAAATAGAATTTAAAGAAATAATAAATGCTAGTAACATAAAGCAAAATTTTCGACGTAATCTGATTTTTTAGAAACGCTTGACAAAAAATATGAGCAAAATACAGTAGAATCTCCGGTTTTGCATTGAATTTACAGGAACCAGCCAAGCCTACAAGAGAGTATGTTACCATACAAACTGGGCTCAATACAGACCAGAACCATACAAGTTTTTTCCAAGCAACATTGATCCTTTCCTTTGCACACATATCATGTATTCGTTTGGTAAGGTTGTCGGTAATAAGATAGAACCATATGAATGGAACGATGAAAGTACAGACTGGAGCGTAGGTAAGACTTTTATGTCACAAGAACGATGAAAGTATAGATTGGATCGTAGGTAAGACTTTTATATAACAAAAACGATGAAAGTACAAATTGGAGCGTAGGTAAGACTTTTATAATACAAATACGATGAAAGTACAGATTGGAGTGTAGGTATGACTTTTATATAACAAAAACGATGAAAGTACAAATTGGAGCGTAGGTAAGACTTTTATAACACAAATACGATGAAAGTACAGATTGGAGTGTAGGTATGACTTTTGTATCACAAAAACGATGAAAGTACAGATTAGAGCGTAGGTAAGACTTTTTAACATAATCACAGGGGCTTGCTCCCACTATCAAGTATGCAGCCCGACTAGTATATAACTCGAAATAACCATTAAAATCTTCAAAAATAACTTTTGCGCAAGCGTAAAAATTGCGACAGTCAATCTTGGAATTTACAATTAAAGTCTACGTTATTTCGACTACCGACCGACTGTTGCATTAGAATTAAAAATCACATGAAATATAAATACGAGTTTTGAAACTGAAGCTATATAATACGACAGTTTCTTGATCAAATTATTTCGTTGGGAATTGAACATCTTTTTGGTTTTGTTTGTTTATGGTTCAGTAAAATCATATTTCATTTGTAATAAACAAATCAATATACTTATTAAATCTTCTCTTGAAATCGTAATTATTCTAATACAGCACGGGCATACAAGTTCACTGGTGTTCATTTGATATATCATAAGATAGACCCTTTTGTGGTAAGTTGGTGAGCATGCTTAATATACACTGCCGCGAGGTAGGGCTTGGGTAGAACTAAAAAATTTTCCTCTCGGAAGTGTATTTTCAACTACCCCAACGTTAGCACAAAAGGGTCTATTGCGTGGTGTGATGTGATGTGATAATGTGTGTACCAATATTTATAGCATTCGGGATGTTTGATTGAAAACACGAGATTATTGTTATTTTTTGTTTATTGCTATGCACAGAGGATATTTCACTCGTTCAAATTTGAACGTAATGATTCGTTGAAAGTATAATGTTATGTAAGTTTGATTTTTTACAATAGGAAAATATGAAGAAACTGCAAATTTGAAAAAGGTCAATCCAAAATTGAAGATATTGTTAGCTATTGGTGGTTGGACACATGGCTCTGGGCCATTTACGGAACTAGTAGACAATACGGTTGATATTGAACTGTTTTCACAAAATGTAATAACGTTTCTAAGAAGGATCAACTTTGATGGCCTAGACCTTGATTGGGAGTACCCGGCCAATAGAGGGAGTCCACCTGAAGACAAACAACGGTTTACAGAACTATGTAAGGTAGGTTGGGAGTAAGAGAAACCGATAGTAGACACTGTTTTATAATCGTTTAATGCATTTGGAAGAAATATTAAAAATGTAATTTTATAGTAAAGTAACTGATTAAAAAATAACATTAAACTATAGCACATACATACAGCTTTAATACTGTCTATCGATTAGCTTTATTTTACCTTTTTTGTTTGCTGACTTTAATTCCTCGTCAGTACCAAGGAACCGAAGGACAATATAATGCTATACCATATGCCTTCAGCGTCTGATTGTACTACATTCAGACAGACAACATAAAACATGTCCGCCATTCAGTTATATTTTGAAAGAAATTACTTTTTATATAAATCTGAAAAATATTTTTGATTTACAGTGGGACTATAGCTCCAGGACTAACTCATCGTCGTATTTCATTAAATTAAGTCGTATATTTCAGGGTACCAATTCCACGGCATAACTCCTCAGTTTAATGCATGCCAAAACACTATTTTTAAAGATGTTTAACTGTTATCGTATAATATACATTCTACACTTACATTCAGATTTGAAGATTTGATACGTCGCCAGTAAACTGAATTTGAGACAGTCAAATATACGATTAGCACCAAATCTACGTATACGGCATTAGGGACGTGTCGTTGTCCACATCTCTAGATTTTTTTGTAAATTTGTCCATTGTATACAAGTATACCCCCAGTTGTATAATTGTAATACATGTATTCATAAAATCCCAGTATCTTTGTCTGGTAAGATTGATTTATTCATCAACCATGTTGTTATTTTATTATTATAGACTCTAAGACGAGCCTTTGAAAATGAAGCAAAACAGTCAGGAAAAGATCGTCTTTTATTGACTGCCGCAGTGGCTGCCGGCGAAGGAACTGTCACAACAGCTTATGAAATTGGTTTTATTTCACAGTAAGTCAGAACATCCTTGAATGAACTGCCACAGTAGCTTACGAGATTAGCCTCAATTCACAGAAATATTCAATATTTTCTTTGTTTAAACTATCACGACACTTTTTTATATTTGCCCTATTCGTGATCTTTTCTCCGTCAATGATGCACTCTAGCGCTTCTAGATTCTGAAAGGAACTGGATTGTTCTTAATTAAATATTTAAGCCTATTTTGGTACAGTTGGATGCGCTAAAAAACTCCCCAAGTGATATTGAATAATCATATTTATTATTTTTCTGAAGGGAACTGGACTTCATTAATTTAATGTCCTATGACTTACATGGAAGCTGGGAGAAAACTCTAGGGCACAACAGTCCACTTTATGCACGTAGTGACGAAACTGGGGAACAAGCCACTTTAAACCAGGTACGTCATCTTCATTAAATTACGTCCCGTGTTGGTCTTGGTGTCAAAAAATAGGCCATCACCAGCGCTAAGCTAGTCGTAAAAGGCAACTAAATATTGTTCAGAACTCTGACCGGTGGTTAGGTGGTTAGGGTGCTCTGCCTACAGAGCAACTGGGTTGTGTGTCCCAGATGGTGGAATGGGATACCCCTAGCATGCTTCCATGGTGGGGTCGTCAGGCCATAATACGGAAAACCTGACTGCAAACCATAGTGATGTAACGTATTGGGAAAGATGCCGCGTACCTTGCACGTTAAAAAACCTTGCTGTGGTATTCGATAGGACTAGGAACCTTTGCGCTCCGCCAATTGCCCGACCTTACCACCTCTCCCTATTTCCAGTGGCAATCGAAATATGTCGACCCTATAATCCTTGTGTCCCATCCCATTTTTCATTTTATCACCTTTTCATCATCCAATTCATGTTCAACGCCGGGATTTAGCTGAAATACTGCTGATTGGGCGTTAAACACCAACTAATCAACCAATCATTCAATTAATCAATAACTTACTTACTTACTGCCCTTTACGCCACTGGCATGTAGGACAGCAACGGAGTTCCTCCACTCTTGTCTATCATTGGCAAGTTTCTGTAATGTGCCCCAAGTCTTCTTATGTTCTTTGACTTCTGCTTCAATGGTGCGTCTCCAGGTGATCTTTGGGCGTCCTCTCCTGCGTTTTCCCTCAGGTGTCCAGAATAGGGCTGTTTTTGTGTTGTCTTTTGGGTCTTTTCGCAGAACATGTCCTAACCACTTCCATCTTCGTTTCATAATGATGGTGGCCATGTCTTCTTGTTGGCATCTATTAAGGAGGTCCTGATTACTGATCTTAAGAGGCCAAAATATTCTTAGGATCCTCCTCAGACTCCTGGTGTGAAAGGTTGAGAGTTTGTGTTGGTCTAACTCTGTTATCCTCCAGCACTCTGACCCATAAAGCAGGATAGGCAAGACGCAACTGTTATACAATTTTAGTTTGGTGCGGATAGTGTACTGTCCTGATCTCCAGACAGGTTGCAAGCTATTAAATGCTCCTCTTGCTTTTGAGAGTCTAAGGTGGATGTCGCTCTCCGCACCTCCATCAGTTGTAACTATACTACCGAGGTATGTGAATTTGTTGTTAAAAGGTAGACATTGTTCGTGCAGTTTGATAGGTGTTGGTGTGTTTACATTCAACATCATAACCTCGCTTTTCTTTTTGTTGATGTTTAGCCCAATTTGTCCTCCAAAATTCTGAAGTTTCTTGGTCTTTTCTAGTATGTGTTGGTGGGTGTGAGAAAGCAAAGCTATGTCATCGGCAAAGTCTAGATCTTCCAAGATGGAGAAGGTATTCCATCTGATGCCTCTTGGTGTATCTTTCGTTGTTTGTCGCATCACCCAATCAATGGCTATGATGAAAAGTGTTGATGACATAACACAGCCTTGACGGACTCCACTTTTTACATTGAAATACATGTCGCTGTTGTTTCCGACTCTGCATCTGAAGTTCGTGTAGAAACCTTTGATGACGTCTATAAGTTGTTGTGGTATTCCGTATGATCTAATTATTTTCCATAAACTTTCTCTATGTATGCTATCAAAAGCTTTTTCAAAATCTATAAAGTTAATATAGAGTTGTCTCTGCCATTCAGTGCTCTGCTCAATAATATTGCGTAGCGTGAAAATTTGGTCGATACAGCTTATACCTGGTCTAAATCCAGCTTGTTCTTTTCTCAATAGTTCATCTAGAGATCTTGCAATTCTTTTGATGACAACTTTGGCTAGTATCTTACTTGGGATAGAAATCAAAGTAATACCTCACCAGTTATTACAATCATTTAATGACACTTTCTTTGGTAATTTTATGATGGTTCCTTTGTTCCACTCATCTGGTACTTTGGTCTTATTCCAGATATCTTGGAAGATGGGATGGAGAATTTTTGCGGATAGGTATGGATCGTTTTTAAAGAGTTCTGCATTGAGATTATCACTACCTGGTGCTTTGCCACTTTTCAGACTTTTGATTGCTGTTATGATTTCAGATATTTCTGGTGGTTCTATATCTATGTCAAGCTCTACTTCTGCATCTTTAATTTCCGGTTCTTGAGAAGTTGGTGGCCTGTTAAGTAACTCTTCAAAATGTTCTGTCCACCTTTTTTTCTTGAGCGCTTTCTGAGGTTAATATGTTACCCCGTTTGTCTTTGACAGGTAAATTTGGAGATGATCTATTCTTTCCACATATAGTTCTTGTAATTTTGTATAATTTACTCTGTTCTCCTTTCTGTGCTGCTTCTTCTGCATTATTTGCAAGCTCTTCCATAAAATTCCGTTTGTCTGTTCGAACTAGTTTCTTAACTTCTTTTTGTATTGAGCTGTATTTTTGTTGGAGTCTTTCTTTTAGCCGAGGTGATTTGGTCTTATCTCTTTTGGCTTTAATCTCTCTTCTATTATTTATTGTTTTCCAAGTTTCGGGTGTTATCCAGTCCTTATGTGTTTGCTTTTGTCGCAAACCTAAACACTCTTCGCTTGTTTTTGTATATATGTCGGTTATTTTGTTCCATTTTTCATCAATATCATCCACAACATCTTCCAAGATATTTAACCTTCACAGCGATTCTTGAGTGTTATTGAAAAATCATTTTTTACCTTCAAGATGTTAAGTTTTTCTGTATCATAACGAGTGGTTGTAACTTTCTTTCCAGCTGCTCTGAGCTAGAGTCTGATATTTGCTGTAACAAGTTGATGGTCACTTTCTACATCAGCTTCTCTTTTGACTCTTACATCTAGCAAAGATCGTCTCCACATTCCATTTATCATGATGTGGTCAATTTCATTTCTGTCTCTTAAGTTTGGTGAATACCACGTTAACTTGTGGATATCCTTATGAGGGAATAGTGTGCCTCCAATGACATAGTTGTTGATGTTGCAGAAGTCAGTTAATCTTTCACCATTTTCATTCATACTACCACATCCATGTGTACCTATAGTTCTTTCAAAGTTTGAGTTGTTATTGCCTACTTTTGCATTCAGGTCACCCATGATTATTTTGATGTCATGATGTGGGGTTTGATCTAACTCTTGTTGAAGTTGCTCATAGAATGCATCTTTGTCTTCATCGCTGGCATCATTTATTGGAGCATAGCACTGAAGTAGCGTCAGATTAACTTGTTTACCCCTCAGTCTAACCAAGATCAATCTGTTGCTGACTGGTTTCCATTCCATCAGGGTTCTGTCTACTCCTTTCTTTAGAATGATGGCTACTCCCTCCTAATGTTTCCCATCTTCTCTTACTGAGTATAGTACTGTTTCGCCTGTTGTTGTTTTTATCTTTCCAGATCCTGTCCATCTACTTTCACTGACACCTAAAATTTGTAGTTTGTACCGTTGCATCTCATCTGTTATCTGTGCGAGCTTGCCTGTTGCATACATCGTTCTCACGTTCCAACACCCGATGTTTGTATTGGTTTTTACCATGTTGAGGGCCTCCCTAGTCTAGTTGGTAGTCTCCTCTCGGCCTTTTCTACCTACAGTCATTAAAGCTCCACTGTTGGTGCGGTGGGGGCTCTCCTCCACAGTTGTAGATTTTTTCTTCGTTGCTGTTTCCGTAACATATCTTTTTTACAAGTTAGGGTTGTTAGCCCTAAGCTTAACCCCCATAACTTGGAGGACCAGTAGATTTTCTGTAGAGGGATCCTTCCCTTAGATGGATGCATCACCATGCTAACGAGTACCATCTTTACGGATTTTCTGTCTGGGTTTTCCCCCATAGCCTTTGACTGTCCAAAGCCTTCTACAAGGCAGTAGTGTGATGCTATTTAACCCATAGCTGGATCAAGGTTGATGAGTGCTAGGGCGTATCCACACGCCGATGGGCCTACACACTGCATCTCTAGGGTCCTTGATACTCCGAGATCCTCTACAGTTTAGCCTAGGATACTAGACCCTAGTTACTGTGTGCTGTCGCGAGGAGGCACTGTAGAGGTCTTGGACTGGTAGACTCAATTAATCAATAAAGTACGGGAGAAAACTCAAATGTTCGGAAAATCGTATCAACAAAAACCAAAAATGAACGTTATATTTGTTTGTGGTTTTGGGTTGTATACATGTACTTAATCACTAGAATAATCATTCTTATAAACATGACAACGGTATCAGATCTTGCACTTATGACAGATACATGTATGCAACAAGTATAGTAAACTGGTTACATTGTGTTTATGTGTATGGACTTCCGTATTTTTCAACTGGTTTAATCATATTAATTATCCATAATATCTTATTGAAAGGACTACGCTGTGCAATTATGGTTGAATGGGGGAACACCAAAAGAAAAATTGATGATGGGGATGGGGCTATATGGTCGATCGTTTACAATGGGTTCTGCTTCCCATGAGCTTGGAAGTGCAGCCAAAGGGGCTGGTGTAGCTGGGGCTGGCACGAGAGAACAAGGCTTTCTTGCATACAATGAGGTAAGTAAAACTAAAAATCCTGGAACAACAAGAAGTTATACCCACAAGCATACAATTTTCACAGTTCATTAAAAAAAATAAGTGAAAAATAACTACATTTAAAAGGAAGTCAAAGTACTCATGTACTGAATCAATTTATATCGATTGTTTGAATTTTTACGCCTCAAGTGATCGACCGTCAAATTACAAAAAAATATGGGATAAAAGCAGGGATTAACGGAAAGTATATGGATCGAATTCAAATGTATCAAAACACAAGGTTATTGTTGTAAATGGTTAGTATTGAACTATTTTTAATTCACCATTCTGATTACGAAGGGCATTTGATAAACACACAACAATATTCGTGGCATGCAGTGCGCCAATTTGTGAAATATTCAGGTTCGATGTTTGTTTAATTGGAACACCTAGATGAATTAACACAAACTATCCAACATACGGCATAATTGAACTACAAACTACTAGTTGGCCTTTCTCAGTTTCTAGATTTTCAAGTCGGATCTCCAATTCTAAACTGTCTGTCAAATTATTCAAACTTAAGTCACGGTTATTGAAATAAAGCATGTCCTTAGATACATGTCCCTATCAACTAGTTACATTTCTCAGTTGATAAGTCATATAGCTCAAGTCCTACAAGTTATCGCATAGACACACATGTGTGATGAAAAGCGCGGTAGTTTCTGCATGTGCACTTTGTTCAAAATGTGCGCACATTAACATAAACGACAAAGTCTTAGAATAAAATTTCAACAATTATGTCTGGTACATGAAGCACCTACAGCTCTATCATTATGACACAATGCCAAATAGCCAAATCGCCAAATTACAAAAAAGCAATATCACCAGACCACAGATTGAGACAAGTCCTGAGAAATGCATTATCAATATTATTTCTTTACCATAGTTTATAACCAGTTTCATTTTTATTTTTAATCTCCGGGCTTCTGATATCACAAGGCAGTAAATGTGAAAAAATACACGATACAGTGGGTGATAGATCAGGATCATTTTAGGATGGCTTGACGGGTTATGCTACCCTTTTGTTAAAATTTAGCAAATAATGAGCGGCAAATATAGCCTGGAACAGGGAGTGTAGTCCCTGCCTGCAACCTATTTCTTCATAGAAGTTTTTTGACCGGAACCATCGCCCCCTTTTTGTAAATAAATAGATTCACCAATCCCTGCATGATATATCTGAAGACAGCTCTTCCAATTGGTACTCAGCATTCCTCTTTTTCATTGCTGTGATCGATTACTTTTTTTATAATCTCGTAGGGTTTTCATTTCAATCCAAACTGCGAATGGTTTATCATGCGTCTTAGAATAAACCATTTGTAGGCAACTAGTATATATATTGATATTCAATATAATATAATGAACGATTGGTTTATTCGAGAGAGTAATCAAGAGAACCAAGGTTATAGCGGTAATCAAAAGAATGTAATCCAGGGACAAAGACCAGACATGGAAAACAGACACACACACACAACAAAGAACACAAAGTAACCAAAATCATACATACAAAGTAACAAAAGCAAATAAATGCATAGAAAAAAAAATGCAGTAAATGCATAGAAATAAATAGGTACTGATAAGAGGTTCGAGGTCAACTATTTATAATGGAATCGTTGTTAATACAAACCAAATTAAATTCGCAGTAAAAGTTGTTTATTGTGTTTGTTTATTGGTGGTAACAGCATAAAATTAAATACGATATATTAAAAATACCTATAAAGTAGACCTAACTATCTGCATTTGAACCTTAATCGGGTATGCCGATGGGACTATTTCCCTGCGGTAGTGTAAAATAATTGCTGATGCTAACAGGTTTTACAAATCTAAAGGCTCTAGCGACTGCTATATCAATTCTGATCTTCGATCTAAATTGATAAAAAGGAAATAAATATAAATAAAATACAAATTAAACGTGTTTATACGAAAAAAGAGGCACAAATTTTCGGCCAAACGGCTTTTGTCACAGGAGAATAACACTGGTCGAGAGGAAAAGACCTTAATTACCAACCTAGACTCAGAATATGCTATGCTGTTTTCAATTTTGTAAGGAATTTTTACATTTCTACCAGAACACTTGGGTCAGATAGCAAGAACATTTGTTTGAATGACTTCGATCAAAATATTATTCAAAATATATATATGAAAGTTGGCAGTAATTCTGGCATTGATATATTGAAGTGTAATAATACTTATAGATTTGTAAAAACCTAGAAAATGGATGGACACGGGTATGGAATGACGAACACAAAGTACCCTATGCCTACAAGGGTGATCAATGGGTAGGGTATGATGACGTACAGAGTATCGAAGTTAAGGTATGATAGTACTAACGTATTAGATAGATGCAAACTAAAACTTTAACTTAGTTTTCATTCATATTAAAATGGCAATTGTCTGGTAAATGACATACATGGCAAAGAAATTCCAGTTACCAGCGTAACATCTGTGGTTCATATATTACAATCGTTAAGATATATAAAATGTACAAGTACGGTTATGCCGTTAACATAACTTTAAAGTGTGCCACATCACTCAACTGTCAATGCAAGTGGAGAAAACATTTTTTTCTGTTTACAAGAGCAATTATTAAGTTGCCCTTCCTATTACAGAAATGTAATATCACAGGAATGGATAACAAATCACATATGTAAATTCATACACAAAATTCTTTCCATAAAACGAATACTATCTTTTGAAAGGCTAACTACGTGAAACAAAATGGTTTGGGTGGTTCTATGATATGGGCGATGGATTTAGATGACTTCGCTAACACTTGTGGTAAAGGAGTAAGCCCATTGATGACAACCCTTCTGAGGCTTTTACCGGATGACAACACTCTTACACCAACAACCAAACCGACACAAGGAACTACAGCTAAGCCGACACAGGCATCGACAGCCCAACCTACACAGGCACCGACAGCCCAACCGACACAGGCACCAACAACTAAGTCAACACAGGCGCCGACAACCAAGCCGACACAGTCCCCGACAGCTCAGCCAACGCAATCTCCTGGTAAATATTACACTACGGAGAGGTTATCAATTAAGGGTCGAACAAAGTTTTTTTTCTAATTAATTATTTGGGAATACAAGTTAGCTAATTCAGTAAGACACTTTGATTAAAGTAATTTGAATCATGTTTATCATATTATAAATACCCTTCATTTCACCACTGACCGATTTTTTTTTTGTGGGCATTTTACCAGGGTAAAGATGTACGACAACAATGTATATAATATTCTATTGTCTTCTCCCTTCTGTTTCAATCTTTCATTATAATATCTTAAATTCGAATATTCAAAATGAAAACTAATAGTCATTTTAGACATCGTCATACGTTCCGAAATATTCCTTTAATTTTTTTTAATGTTTTACGCCTAAAACGGAACCTGTTTTTGTATCTTTCAGGAACTGGGAATTACAAGAGAGTATGCTACTTTACAAACTGGGCACAGTACAGACCAGATCCATTTAAGTTTCTACCAGAAGATATAGACCCTTTCCTCTGCACTCATGTAATTTATTCATTTGGTAAAGTGGTTGGTAATACAATAGGCTTTAATGAGTGGAACGATGAGAGTACAGACTCGAGTGCAGGTAAGTAATATAATAAACCGACAAATTCGGTATGAAAACAAAAGAGAAAATCTTATCAATTCTGGGCATTGTGGTACTGCATAAAGATATAATAAAAAAAACGGATTTGTTTCTGCATTCCGATGATGTAGATTATATAACCGTTTTAGTTTAAAAGAGAAAGGCAGAAAAAGAGGTCTACCATAAGTGGAAAATGGATATTTGTCATTATTGTTTTTATCAGTTTATTGGATATGGTACTGGCAACTTGGTGGGTGTTTCTAGAAAAAAACACTGGACATTTACCCTACCCTACCAGTGCACCAATTTCATGCTTCAATTTATTTCTTTGTGGAATACATGTTGTTCGTTATGACCATGGTTGCTTTGAGTTTGAGAACAATTTAAAAGGGACCGCAAATGTAACTGCGACCAGATAATAACGTCATAATCAAGTTACCACGATATCAAATAATATGCAGACTTCATGTAACAATCAATTAAGAAATTCAATTTTTGTTATTTATAAAGTCAGTTTATACAAAATAGGTATCATTCAATAGAAGTAAACACTCATTGTAGGATTATACGAGAGGTTGGCTGATTTGAAAAAGACCAATCCTGATTTGAAAGTATTGCTAGCTATTGGTGGTTGGACACATGGTTCTTGGCCATTTACAGAACTAGTGGACAATACAGCTGATGTTGAACTATTTGCACGAAATGCTATAACCTATCTTAGAAGAATCGATTTTGATGGTCTCGATCTTGATTGGGAATATCCCGCCAATAGAGGAAGTCCCCCCGAAGACAAACAACGGTTTACAGAACTATGTAAGGTAGGTAGGGAGTGTGTGAGAGAAACCGACAACGCATCACTTTTTCAACAAGTCAGTTATTAGGAAAACTATAAACACATATTGTTTTACAATGATTTACAGAATTATATGCTGTAGGTAAGCGAAACATTCAGCTACAAGAGGCATTAAATTAACCAAAAATGTATAAAACATAACAAAAACATGAATATTCACATGCTAGAAACTTATGTTCTTTAAAGTTTGTGTTATAGAATTAATCAAAGCAAAATTATGTCTCACGTGAATGATATTCAAAGATCCGCGTTTCTGATTGATATTTGCTCCTCGTGATTCTTTCTGAATAATGTTCGGTGAAATAAACAAGAATCACATTAAAACTTACGTAAATTGGTTCACGTTTTAGATTTTAAGACGGGCCTTTGAAGATGAATCCCGACCTGCAGACAAAAGTCGATTATTACTGACGGCCGCAGTAGCAGCTGGGGAAACTACTGTCAAAAGTGCATACGAAATTAACCTCATTGCACAGTAAGTATTATGGCGATAAAATTACGCGTAATTGAGATAAACGCGTTAAACTGAGAAGTAACGCATTTCCGCACACACTATGAAACTAAACTCGATAAAGGATACAAATACTCCCCACCCCACAAACAAGATATGGTCAAAATGTGAAGTTTTCAAACAGGAATTGTACGTCGAGTCAAAAAACAAATCCCATGATATGTTACACTTATTTAAAAAAAAAATTGTTAATGTAAAAATATCAAGTGGATGTGATACGTACAGAAAAAAACAATGACAAAAATTTTGAAATCAATCCATGATAATCGTGTTAAAATACAAACAATCGTCAGACAGGAATTAGATGGTTCTCGCCTTTTGAAATAGAATCCAACGATATGGCTCACGAATAAAACAAAAGTCCTGCCAAGTGGCTGTGACAATTTATTGCAGAAAAAAACCTGTAACTAAAAGCATGCAGTCAAAAAATGAAGCGTTTATGTCATTACAGTCTTAAATCAAATCTAGTAATAAATTATGACTCAAAATGTTTCGCTAAAAGTTGGTCGCTGAAAAAATTAAAGCGTTTCATTTATACAGCCCTTTGTAATCTGTCTTCAGGGAGCTTGACTTTATCAACTTGATGTCATATGACCTTCATGGGAGTTGGGAACAATTTCTGGGACACAATAGTCCTCTATATCCAAGGGATGATGAGATTGGCATACAAAGAACATTAAATCAGGTAGGATTTGAACTTTCATTTAAAATTATTAAATACAAATTACCATAAATGACAAATAATTTTGATAAAAAATATCAAAAACATTTTTGTCGTTCGTTAGGCATAATCAGACGTGTAAATTGATGCTTCATACTTTAAAAAGGTGTGGTAATTAGTTTCATAATATGCATGCTTATATTTTTCTTATTTTCTTCCATATTAATTGTATGTCTTATATTAGGATTACGCTGTCCGATTATGGCTGAAAGGAGGTGTCCCACCTGAAAAGTTGATAATGGGGTTAGCATTATATGGAAGATCTTTCAAGATGGGTTCTTCACATGCTTTGGGCAGTGTCTCAAGTGGCGCTGGAACTGCCGGAGATTATACAGGAGAAGCAGGATTTTTGTCTTTTTATGAGGTAAGTGGTTCATTTTCTAAACATATTTATGTGTGTATTAAGCATAATTTGTGAAAAAAAAATTATTACTGACCTGCAGGTTTACCCAGGTGTTACATATGGTAATTGTTCCATATAATTGATTACTTATACTAGAAAAGAACAATTTGATATTTTATTTGAAGGTATGCAAAAAACTTGCCAATGGATGGACAAGAGTTTGGAATGATGAACACAAAGTTCCTTACGCCTACAAAGACGACCAGTGGGTTGGATATGATGATGTTCAGAGCATTGGTGTTAAGGTAATACTATACTAATAGATATGGTTAGCATGAAAGAACAAAGCAATGGTACCATGATTAGAACGAGGAACATGATATCCATTATCCAAGGACAAAGTCTTGGCCAAGATAATAGAAAAATCGTAATCAGTAACACTATTTAAACGAATGCATACTAAAAATAATGAATAAATAAGCAACACGGACTCCTTTAACAACTACAAATATGGACTAGGTACACCGGTAGAATGTGCATCCTCTGATTTTTCTGGAAACATCCGCTGACTTGCTCATATGATGTCACACCATATAATTCATGATATTTTGAAGTGATGAATTTAGTCTTGTGAGAAAAATATTCGTTCAACTAATTACAATTACAAGGTCTAAAAGAATATGTTGAATCCTATTTCATTCATGAGAGTACAACATCTAATCACATTGCATTATCTTTTGGTTCGAAATTGTGATATTAAAAACAACATATAATTGAGTTTGAGTTATGTAGTGACCAACACAACATTGAAGCAGCGCTAAGATTGTACTTGTAAACAACAACATCTCACCAGTGCTTAGCTTTAAAAAAACTTACTGCCAAATGGTTTATCACTGATTTGGCAATCTAGACACACTGTTGAGCAAAAGATATTGTTGATGGGATAAATATTTTAGCAATTACGATTCCTTAAATTAAGGTTATGTCTTCCCTTGTGGTCCTCTGACTGTGCGTATCAGGTTTACTTGGTGAAAATCAGTTCCTATAACCAGGCCTCATTATGGAAAAAAATACAGGTATGGGTTCGGAGCAACAGCCATTCTTTAGAAGAAACAGTGAATTCATTCATGAATTAAGTAAGAGGTTTAACACATTTTTCTTGCAGGTTAAGTACATAAAAGCACATGGATTAGGTGGTGCAATGGTTTGGGCCATGACTCTTGATGATTTCAAAGACTCATGTGGATATGGTAAAAATCCACTGTTGTCTAAGATAAAATCAATGCTGTCAGATGGAAATACTGCTCCTTCAACTATTGCCAAAACGACCTCTAAACCAACGAAAGCTCCCACGACAACAAAGCCGACACAGGCCCCATCAACTGCTGCTACAACAGCTAAGTCTACACAAGCGCCAACTACCACCGCTCAAACAGCTAGGCCAACAGATGCGCCTACAACCAAACCCTCTGGAAAATGTGGTCGTAAGTTGAAATGGACCCAAGTCATTTGAGTTTTTTTCTCCAAAATCATGTCCATTTTTTTTAAGATTTAGCCTTACCAGCATATTTAAAATCATGTCGTTTCATTTCAGTAGATCTGTAGATTTTAAATGTTCGCCCAGGAAAAATTAAAAGTACAAATACCGATGTGACAATGACACTCGGGAATATCAAAGAGGGAAATATATGGGTATAAACACGTTCAAGAATGTAAATTGAACAAGAGAGACATAAAATATAGACAAGCGGTACGAACCCATTACAAACAGAAAAATGTTCTGGACATTTACCCTACCAGTGCACCAATTCCATGCTTCATTTTTTTCTTTGATGATTTCTTCACCATAGTTCCCTCGAGTTTGAAAATTTCAAAGGGACTACAAATATAACTGTTTCGCTTGATCAATTTTACATTAGCCTAAGAGGGATCTGTATAACGTGTGAGAGTGATGGCTGTCTAGAGATTACACTTATATCAGTTTGTGTGATTTTCCTTAATACTTTAATCAAAATAATTACTTCACTGAAAAAGCGTAATACAAAATATGATTTGAAAGATATCCTCTTTTTGATAGGAATTTTTACTCTTGGCAAAACACGGAACAATGTGGTGGTTTTCTGAACTTAAAGAGCAAAGTACTTGATGTGTGTGTCTTTATTAAAGGGCAGTGTTTCCGATATCAATAAGCGGTTTCTACAAATTGTAATTGATCAGAAGAAGACATAACTAATTCAGCAAAGAACCATTTTTAATGAGATTTTTTGCTTTCGGAAAAGCTTAATTTCATAATGTTAAGTAAAATAATTCATCCATGAATATTTTTCATTAAGCTCCAGACGATTGCCCTGGTAACAAATATTTCGGAGACGCTTGTGACCCTGCTGTATTCTATCAGTGTTGGAATGGAATGCCATATAAAAAGGAATGCCAGTCACCTCTAATATGGGACTCTTACCTAAACATCTGTAACTGGGATCATCTTGTCAACGATAATGAAAAGAGAGTAAATTGTGGTAAGATGTCCTAAAATACCTAAAATCTACACCACCTTGTAAGCTTTCTGTTACGTATTTTGCAGAAAGCTTTGTCAGTCGGCATTTTTTGCCTGGTATCTCTACAACCCAAAAATCTGAGAAAGTAGGTTTTAAAAGCAGGTGTAAGTAGACATTACCTTTTACGAGACTAAAATTAGTTGTCAAATTTGTCACTATTTGTTACGTCACATCCCTGACCGACGCGTCCAAATCTTCCACCACAATACAGTCATCTAATTTTAAAACGTCACGAATCGATTGTATACTTGGCCGACAATCGGGTTTAAAACATGATTTCTAATGAAATACAAACTGTGCTATGAAAGATGATTGAATCTAAGTAATGAATAAAAATACTGAACACATCAAAACAAAGCAAACAAAAAGTAAATAAAAAATATAACAGTCCAGTTTGAACTAAAATCCTTTTCTCTATAATAGATACTTGGATACTTGTTACGACTCATGGATAACAGCTATTACGTAATTAATATGATTCGTTCCCGTGTTAAATGCAAAAAGTTTAATTTCTACCATTATTAACCATATTATGCCTGTCTTAAATCAAAGAAAGTTTAATCGTTGAAAAAATGTTTCTTTGGAAATTTCCGAAGTCAGTTTGTCACTGAAAATTTCGAACATTTAAAATGTGTTTTTTAATTGAAGCTATTTGTTGTCAAAATATGAAGGGAAATTCTCAGATCTTTTCTTCATAACTTCATTCTAAAACACTAGAAATTAATACCAATCAGACAAAACTGATAAAACAAGGTCACTGAAAATAGTGCATACATATTTTGTTAGATTTTTTTATGATCCAAAAAGATCTAACAAAGACGGCTTTAGGTGAGGAACTTTTTTCTTGAGAAATATACAACAGTATTTAACTTTGATTTGCTGGACTGTGTTTTATTTTATGCTTACTATTTATTCACCAATCAATATTTGTGATATAAGAACAGTACAAAAAATCTACAAAAAAAAACAATTGTTTCAAATTTTGATTTACCTCCTAGATATGGTATAGTTAATGTTGTATGTATTCTACTTACAGAACCAGACAATTGTGTGGATGGAGAATTTCATGCTGACAAGTGTTATGTTAGGGTGTACTATCAATGCTGGAATGGTAAAGCCTACAGGCATGAATGTGCTGTCGGTACTAAATTTGATAGCAGTATTAACAATTGTGTCTGGACTTAAAGGTAAAGCCGATATTCATAAGGGAGCAATCCTTTCTTTTGCGCTATAATAAAAAAACGGTAATTTAGGTCGTATTTGTGTCACGACTTTTTTTTATATTTTTTTCATTTGGTTTTTGTCAGTGATATGAATGACAAATTGCATGACCTGGTTTTAATTTCATTTTCACTAGCCTCAAATAGATACCAAAATGGCTATTGTCCAAAAACTAGATATTAAACAATGAAATAAATTCAAGAGCATCAATGTTTTTTCAAGTATGAAGAGGAAAAATGTATAGACATAGCAAAGTATACGTAGAAAAAAATACCAAATTACAGGAGTTAGATAGATAGCTAGGTGTATTTAAAATCCGGAATTATTTTCACTGTCAATTGCAATGTTTTAGAGATTATCTATTAAGTAATTACATGAATTCCTTACATATATATTCAATCATAATCATTCTGTCCTATGTAATTTCAATGTTTTGTCTATCTATGAATGCTAATTTTACGTTATTTACTGATTTCATCCATTTTTATTTTTTGTTTTAGGTCATCAAAGAAATGCAGAACATATTGAGAACTAATTTGATGTATATATATATATATATATATATATGTTTCAGTGCTTATTGTAAAAGTAGTGTGGGTTTTATTGAAGTCAGTTATTAAAGAAATAAAAAAAAATATACTAATACAGTTTTTGGAAGAAATTTAGTCAATTATGTGTTGATGTGCATTCTGTTTTTCACTAGCTTTTTAAACCATAGGCTTCAGTGGTCCTTTTCACAAAAAATCGTACGTGTTAAATTAGTAGTAAGTTATGACGTCATAGTAAATAAAAGTATTGTTACGTCATAACTTACGACTAATTTTCCTCTTACGATTTTTTTGTGAAAAGGTCCACAGGCGTCGATTTCACAATGCTATTTTAGGTTGTGACGTTATTACTTACAATCAACTTTACACTTACGACTTTTTTATGAAATCCACGCCAGCGATATATCACTCGAATGTCAAAACACTTTGAAGTACTACAATCTCACTAGGCTGATAAAGAGATACAGGAACTTATATTGTAAATATCTGTAGACTCCTTTTTGAATTATTTATTCTATAAGTATATAAGTAAAACTATTAGTTTGATGCTTTTTGTATCATTAGCAGACAACACATTTATATATTTATATTATGACAAAAATATTTCAGACATAGTTCATTTTAAGTACATTTCGTAAAGGTATATTCAAAATGAAGCGGTTAAAATTTGATATTCAGAAATCGTAAATGTTTTTCTAATTAAGACCTGAAATGACTTACTGCATCTGCTATCACTCCATTTCACATAAAGTTGAAAAATTGGTTATTTAGTATTGATTCTTTTTACAATTGGTAACAAAATCGGTTAAATTTTCAAATTATTAATTTTACTTGGTCTTGCACATGAACCTTTCGCTTTTCTTACGTCGGTGCTTACAATTGTGGTGCTGTACCATGTACCTTTGAAATGTATACATGAAAGGCATATATTG
The DNA here is from genome assembly GCA_037379345.1 of Perna viridis. Lineage (NCBI taxonomy): Eukaryota > Metazoa > Mollusca > Bivalvia > Mytilida > Mytilidae > Perna > Perna viridis. The sequence goes on along the minus strand of CM074514.1, from coordinate 22,168,697 downwards.
CTTAAAGGAATCTGATTTGTCTACACCAAAGAACTAACTTGAGATAAAGGATACTACAGACACTGTGAAGTCAGCCTCATATCTTGACCTACACTTAGAAATCGATGGTAAAGGAAAACTATTGACTAAACTTTACGACAAACGTGAAGACTTTTCATTCAGAATTGTCAACTTTCCTTTCATCTGTGGCATCATCCCTTCAGTACCTGCGTATGGAGTGTTCATATCACAACTCGTACGTTATGCCACAGCTTGCCGAAACTACGCAGACTTTTTGTATCGCGCTAGAACTCTAACAAATAGGCTTCTGGAACAGGGTTATGTTGCTACAAGATTGAAGTCATCACTACAGAAGTTTTATAGTTGTCATCATGAACTCGTGGATCGTTATGGTGTATCCATTTGCACCATGAAAACTGATTTATTCAACGGGTCATAATTTTCCTTTCCTCGTTTGTCTACCCCGGACTTGACTTTTTATGAGAGAAGAACAGAGGACGCTTACCTTACCGGTGCACCTTGTCCATGCTCCCAGTGTTTAGTGGAGTCCGAGTTGCTCTTTTGCTTTTGTTACTTTGTATGTATGATTTTAGTTACTTTATGTTCTTTGTTGTGTGTGTCTGTTTTCCATGTCTGGTCTTTGTCCCTGGATTACATTCTATTGATTATCGCTATAACCTTGGTTCCTTTGATTATCTTTACTTATTTTACTTTTCAATTGCCTGTAAAAGTACTTATTAAGAAACGAATATGCCAGCTCGTATGGTTTCATGGTTTATGTGATTACCATTATAATCAAAAATAGCAAACCAGGGGCCTGAAAAATCGAATATGTGGTGGCCTTGTTCGTAGTCAAACACTCTTAACACCATTCCAGAGCTAAATCTTGGTTAAATAGTTGCAGAAATTTACACCAACATGGTTTTTCTAGAAAGCTTTCATGGCAATTTTGAGCAACCGATGCCACCTAATGATTGAACATCATTTTGAATGACATTGAAGTCAACAGCCAAGGGCGGACACATGAATTGGAAAAGAGGATGGCGCGCACTGTCATATTTCAGTGACTATTTTTATTAATTCCGATAAAATGGAAGGTCACACGCCCAGCGCGCCGGACCTTAATCTGCCTTTGTCAACTCTACACAAAACAACATACTTAAATATGTATCTTATCTTCTCCTACATGAAAAATAGGAACCATGACAAGATTATTGTGTGTGTGAATTGCCAACTGCTTTAATAATAAAAAAACACCATCGCTTTGATTCATCAAGTATTATATTAAACACGTAAACAGTGTAGAGAGGTATACTTATCACACCATTTTGGGCAGACCATTACAGACTTACAGTATCGTAAACATTTTTGAAACGTTCAATTTGACATTAAACTCAAGTAGTTAACTAGACGAAAGTACATAAAGCACATAAAGAACTGGCTTGAACTCAAATTTGAAGTCTCTACCATTTCGGCTGTACCAGGTGTTCTATTTAAGGAATGTAACTAATATTTTTTTTGTATTTGCGAAGAAATTAATTATTTACAAAGATACCAGCGCTTTCACCACTACTAAAGACACACATCCACACACTACTGATGATTCAAAATTCCATTTAATGTTTGTTTCCATTTGTTTGTTTGTTTCGTTTCATCGTTTTTATTTTGTTTCTCAATGTGTAATCTTGACAACCTATTTTTAGGTATAAACGTAATCACGTGGAATCCATTCATGAATATCAAAGGCATTGATAAGATATAGTTACAACTTCTATATATGTATTTGAATTTTTCTTTGACAATCAGTTATGGAAAATATTTAATTTGAATTAAGCTGCAAAAAGGGCAGTGTATTTATACAAAATAATCAATTTGATACATTTAAAATTCATCTGTCAGATCTCTTTCGCGGTGGAAGTACTTTAAATGGTTATGGGTTCAAATATTCGGCCTTACGGCCTCCGTTAGGGGCAAAATCTATTGAAAAGGAGACTGAGGACTGGTCGTTATCATGAACTCGTCGATCGTTATGGTGTATCCATCAGCACCATGAAAACTGATTTATTCAACGGGTCATAGTTTTCCTTCCCTCGTTTGTCTACCCTGGACTTGACTTTTTATGAGCAATTCAGCGGGTGTTTCTAGAAAGGCAGAGGACGCTTACCCTACCGGTGCACCTGGTCCATGCTCCCAGTTTTTAGTGCAGTCCGAGTTGCTCATTTACTTTTGTTACTTTGTATGTATGGTTTTAGTTACTTTATGATCTTTGTTGTGTATGTCTGTTTTCCATGTCTGGACTTTGTCCCTGGATTACATTCTTTTGATTACCGCTATAACCTTGATTACTCTCTGAGAACGTCCGACCCACACCACAGAATCAATGTACCCTTCAAATTGATCTTGATCATTGTGCAACTAAACAGCACGCGAAAGCTAAATCACTAGCTTTATGTACCCCCCCCCCACCCCCACACACACAACGAAAAAAACAAATCAAAACAAAATAATAAAAAAAAAATAACAGTAGTGACCCCAAGTTTTTTTTTGTAGTACACTCTCTTCGTCATACCAATTAATATCTATTAACATCGTTAAAACAGTTCAAGACAATGATCAGAGATTTTTAACGGTGTTTGTACACGGAACAACAATTGCAATTATCATCATTTACTCATTAGCTGTATTCCGTTAGACCGAGAGAAGAACAGACAGACGCTTAATCTGCAGTCTGTCCATATGTAACTACAAACACAAGCTCTCTAGAGCATTTAATCGATATACGTATTTTAACGTTTGGTTTTTCATCTAACTGTTTAGTTCACAGGGGCTTGTTTTGTCGGGCCGCAGGTTGAAGAGAAATGAACTTTTAGAATTCTCTCATTTACTTTGTATTATCGTTAATTGCACGTAATATTAAGTCCAATATTTTCGTTAAATAACAAGTATGGACGCAGACTGGTATTGCCCGAAGAACATATAAATATTGAAAATTTGGAACAAGGTGTACCTTTCGATCAACAACATTAGAACAAAATACACAGAAAAATATCAAAATCCGTATTAATTCCTATACAAGAAGAAAAACTCAAAACAAAACAAAAAAAAATGTACCAAAATATAGGAAGCAAAATCTTGCATCTAGATTTCTATATGCACTAAAAGGAATAGAATCTCAGTGTTTTATTCGTTTGAATTTTGTGATACTGCAAATATTGGTAAATAATATATGATTTGTTTAGTATAGATAGTTGTACGTATACATTCATTCTATTAATATGAGGACTAGTCACTTGTTATTGTGTTCTGTCTTTTATTCATTTACGGGGATATCGTATAAAAATAACAAGTCTTTCAAATCTTATAATTGATCGAATTATGAGAAGTATCTATTATTTCATGTCGTGTACTTAATTAAAGTACGAAAATTCCACATTCTAAGTATTACGTAATCTTAAGGTACCTTCTAGCATCTTCGGAGTATTTTTGGTCGTTTTTTCTGTGTAGTTTGTTATTTTATCCTAGGTGTTTATTTTCATAATGTTAGTCTCTGTTAAGTGGGCTTTTAAAATGATTTTAAATACTATAGACCAGACTTTTACATGGCTAAACAAATTAGTTAGAATAGTCAATTCACCCCAGGCCGACCAGGACCTTGTTAAATTTGATTAAAAGATGCTATACGATATATATTTTTATTATATCATCTTCTGCTTCTTATTTAAGGACTGACTTTCAATAAATATTTTTATACAATATCTAAAGGTCCAACGGATCAGATCGCACCAGAACCATGGTAAGTTTTATTTTTTTTTCATTTGATTTTATAGTAAAATTTTAGTATACATATTTATATTTTAAAGGGAAACTACTTTTTATACCCAGTGTTTGCAAAACTATATTCAAAATTAAGCAAATAATATTCTTTTGTTTTGTTTTGTTTTTATTTTATTTTATTTTATTTTTATTTATTTATTTATTTTTATTTTTTTTGCTTTTTCAATTTTTCGTTGTTTTATGATTTAAGAGCTATTCTTTGTAAGGACCAAATAAATCAGACAAAATTGGGAAACACAAATGTCAAATATTGCATAGTTTTACTGAAAGGATGCCTCCTGGTTCCTGGTATGAAAACGTGGAAAACAAAAGCAGCTTTCATTTTAATACCTGACCACCCTAATATATGGATAAACTACATATATAAACTGGCTGTATTATTATAATGGGGTTGTCAAACTTTCAAAATATCAAAACATAAATTCATATAAGCATTAATGGTTTCCATTATAAGGAGCCCCTTGAAAACATCAAAAATTACCTTTAAGTAGATATGGTAAATATTACTTGTTGATTTCTATGGCGACGGGTTCCTAAATTTTTTGTTTATCTAATATTGATGTTGATATGTCATATAGACATTTTAGTAGATATAAAATAATTTGAAAATTTGAGGTTTTCACGTGAGTTTGATGCATTCAGACAATGGCTCTGAAAGTACGTATGTGATTCCTGCAACTGAAAGGCTAAGCTCTGCAATATCCAAGCAGCAGTGCGTTTCATTATATCAAAAGATTTAATGTGAACGGAAAATCAGAAAGTTAGCCATATGTTGTTGTAAATGCATTTTTAAGGTTAAAACTAAAGGTAATTCTCCAGTACAGAACATTTATTAATTACTAACAAAAAATGTAAATCTAAACATATTTGTACTTGTACTGAGATATCATCGGTGTCTTCTGGCTATACCAAAGTTTCATAATTTCATATCTTGGCTACTTTAACATGAAAAAAAAACAATAGCGTTGTCATAGTGATAAACTCTAATTAGTGAAATGTTTTGAATAAAAAATCAAATTGAACAAATTACATTTAAATCAGTTATGAAGTTGTTTTTCTTTTCTTCATTTAGCCAGTTTTTACATTTGCGATATTTCATGTTACATTTACATGTAAAGATATATTATCTAATAAGTAGGTATTTATTTCAGATGCTCGTATTATGGAATGATTGTTTGATTTTATTGATTCTACTCTCAGCTGGTGAGTCATCAAGTATTTTCAAAGGAAATTACACTATAAATTATGATAATCCGTGCTCTTATTCTAAAATAAGTTGTTATTTAAAATATTTTGTCTTTATGATACGTATTATCTGCAATTATATTAATTACCATTTTCAATTTCATTTTTTCCCAACATTATTTCCACAATGTATTATTGATTAATTGTTCAGTTTATTCTGCGATTCAGTGCAATATTTATTTTTAAAAAAAATTACAACAAACACGTCGAAATCGAAGTACATGATTTAAACATGAACCTATCTATTTACACAATGAAGCGAATAATAGATTAAATATAAAACATAAATTTCCGGAAGCGTTTGACTAAAAGATAAGCAAGAAAAATAGAATCTGCGATTTTACATTGAAATTACAGGAAGCAGCCAAGCCTACAAGAGAGTATGTTACCACACAAACTGGGCCCAATACAGACCAGAACCATACAAGTTTTTTCCAAGCAACATCGATCCTTTCCTTTGCACTCATATCATGTATTCCTTTGGTAAGGTTGTCGGTAATAAGATAGAACCATATGAATGGAACGATGAAAGTACAGATTGGAGCGAAGGTAAGACTTTTATATCACAAAAAAAACGATGAAAGTACAGATTGGAGCGAAGGTAGGACTTTAATGTCACGAAAGCGATGAAAGTACAGATTGGATCGAAGGTAGGACTTTTATGTCACAAAACGATGAAAATACAGATTGGAGCGAAGGTAGGACTTTTATATCACAAAAAAAAACGATGAAAGTACAGATTGGAGCGAAGGTAGGACTTTAATGTCACGAAAGCGATGAAAGTACAGATTGGATCGAAGGTAGGACTTTTATGTCACAAAACGATGAAAATACAGATTGGAGCGAAGGTAGGACTTTTATATCACAAAAAAAACGATGAAAGTACAGATTGGAGTGTATGTAGGACTTTTTATAACACAAAAAACGACGAAAGTTCATTTAAACCTTTAACGTGACTATTTTCTGAATTTTTTAAATGTATATTAGGAGACATAAATAAACTTCTTTTGAAAATGAAAAAAATCACGAGTTTTGCATCTGAAACTTGATAGAATCATTTGAAAAAGAATTTAATGTCGATTGGTTTTTGTTGTGTTTATTTTTATACATGACGTTTGATTAAAAGTAGAAATTACAAAACACGTAATAAACGCAGACGATCTCCACTTTTCAGTTGTATAAACTTACCTTCGTAATTGTTCGTTGAGAGAAGGAGTAATCGACGGAACCAAGGTTATAGCGGTAATCAAAAGAATGTAATCCAGGGACAAAGACCAGACATAGAAAACAGACATACACAACAAAGAACATAAAGCAACTAAAAGCATACATACAAATTAACAAAAGCAAATGAGAACTATGTTATGTGGGTTTGTTTTTATAACAATAGGAAAATATGAAGAAACTGCTAATTTGAAAAAGGTCAATCCAAAATTGAAGATATTGTTAGCTATTGGTGGTTGGACACATGGATCTGGGCCATTCACGGAACTAGTGGACAATGCAGTTGATATTGAAATGTTTGCACAAAATGTTATAACGTATCTGAGAAGGATCAACTTTGATGGCCTCGACCTTGATTGGGAGTACCCGGCCAATAGAGGGAGTCCACCTGAAGACAAACAACGGTTTACAGAACTATGTAAGGTAGGTAGTGCTGATAGAAACCGATAACCATTCCCTTTTTGCAATCTTTCAATATATTAGGGGGAATATTCGAAAATGACAAATTATAATAATAATTATACAAAATTGCATCACACGGATACAGCTTTATCTCGGTCGCTCAGCTTTTAATATATTTTGTATGCTTCTATTAATTCCCCATTCACGCAATATCATCAGTCCTCCACATCTGTCCATTCACCGGACTAACATCATAACGCTTACCGTCCGTCCTCCAATGTATGTCATTTGGTTACTTTTTCTTTTGTTGTTGAAAAAAAACGGTACACATTTCTCTGAAATATACTTCTGATTTTCGGTGTGACTGCAGTGGTAACCCAAACTCAAATCTCGTTAGGTACAGTCGTAAATTCCATTGAACCAATTCCACAACTTACGCATGTACAGAAGTTATTATAAATTGTTATTTCAAAAGATACATACGATAGTGACATTGAAAACTCTGACATGTATCTGAAAAGTAAACTCAATTTGAGGTAGTCAAATCTACGATATGTGCATACCAGCCGATATTAGATTTTCATTGTCCACACCCCAATAATGTCTTGTAAACTTGTCCATTTTCTAGATACATATATTCTATTTTTTTTATTATATCTACTGGAATTCATGTCTGGTTAAAAGCATTAATTCCTAAAAAAAAATATCGTTATTTTACTACTATAGATTCTAAGACGAGCTTTTGAAGATGAAGCACAACAGTCAGGACAAGACCGTCTTTTACTGACTGCTGCAGTGGCTGCTGGGGAGGGAACTGTCACCACAGCTTATGAAATTGGTCTTATTTCACAGTAAGTCAATACTTATTTGAATGAAATACCATAGTGGCTTTCGATATTAGCCTCGTTTCAAATAAAAGTTTAGTGCTTGGCTATATCACTGCCCTTATATGCCCTATTAGTGATATTTTCTCCACTATCAACACAGTCTGGTTTTATCAAAAGACGATTTCTTGATTTTGAAATGAACTGGATTGTTCACAAATAAATGTTTTAACCCTCACGAGAAAATAATTATTTACGAAGAAGTAATTAAAAACGTGATTCGTTGTATACATACAAATGATATTGAAATAATTCTACTTATTATCTTTTTTTCTGAAGGGAATTGGACTTCATTAATTTAATGTCCTATGACTTACATGGAAGCTGGGAGAAAACTCTAGGGCACAATAGTCCACTTTATGCACGTAGTGACGAAACTGGGGAACAAGCCACTTTAAACCAGGTACTTAGTCATTAAATTATGAGAGAAAATCTCTAGATTAATTACTAAAAATTATCTTTATAAAACAAGACAATATAAAGTTTGCGTTAAAAATTTTAAATTTCTTTTGTTACACTTTAAGTAATTGTGACCATTGGGACAATATAACGACATGCACAAGTACATATGTCAATCTATACAATAAAATTGGCTTATACTATAAGTTAAATTCAGTTCTGAGTTTAAAATAGTAATCAAGTAACCAAGATTCTAGTGGAAATCAAAATAATGTAATCCAGAGACAAAGACCAGACATGGGAAACAGACAAACACAACATAAAAGAACATAAAATTACTAAAATGATACGTACAAAAGGAACTAAAGTAAATGAGCAACTCGGATTCCACTAAAAACTAAAAGATTGGAACGGAATGCAAATTAATTGTGCGTTTCCTTAATATTTATATGTTTAGAAGCATTTTTAAGAAAGTGGCGAGTCTTCTAAAATAATAAAATAATAAGGCTTAACATACTGGCCTTACTGGTCTCAAATCCAAATACGACGGACATTGCAAATCCAAAATGGAACCCGGCTTCTATAATATTCTATGTGCACAGAACACACTTTCCATTTGACCTTACAAAACCATAACAACGCCAAATTCAACAAACAGGAATGTGATGACAATTTTAGTTTAGTAAGGATATTTTTTTTAATAATAATGTTATGTGAAATATTTTTATTGTACTGTACAAATATCACACAGGAGAGCCTTGTAGAATTTCGTTCAGTTTTTGCTTTGTTTAATCATGTTTAAAATAATATTATCCTGATGGTAGTAACAACATTCAATCAAAGAAATAAGATAATAACTGCATAAGCTGTTTTTTTTTAATACGGACTTCTGTATATAGCACTAGCTTATTAAACATATAAATATCCATGACATCTCTTTAAAAGAACTATGCTGTGCAGTTATGGTTGAATGGGGGAACACCAAAAGATAAATTGATGATGGGACTGGGACTATATGGTCGGTCGTTTACTATGGGTTCATCTTCCCCTGAGCTTGGGAGTGTAGCCAAAGACGCTGGTGTAGCTGGGGCTGGCACGAGAGAACAGGGCTTCCTTGCATACAGTGAGGTGAGTAAAAAAATCAAGATTTTATACCCACGAAGTATCAACAACAAATTTTCATGATTAAGATATGTCATGTTGTTTTAGAATGCATGAATCAGAGTTCTTGTGTGCTTTAGTATTTTATATTAATCCCAGAACATTGTAGACATACAGTATAAAAGAGCATTTTCATAATATTGGTTCATTACCATGATAAAAATAGTTTTAATAACATAAGTACATTAGTTGGCAGTAATTCTGAAATCTGGATAACAAAACAAGTTCAAAAGTAGGAAAGGGGACATTAAAGTATGATTTTTGATACCTTGTTGTGTATCTTTCCAAACTCTTATGTTCAATGAAGTAAAAGGCGATAATAATTACAGATTTGTAAAAACCTAGAAAATGGATGGACACGGGTATGGAATGACGAACACAAAGTACCCTATGCCTACAAAGGTGATCAATGGGTAGGGTATGATGACGTCCAGAGTATCGAAGTTAAGGTATGATAATACTAACGTATTAGATAGATGTAAAGTAAATCTTTAGCCTTTTCGTATTATATGTTCATTCATATTTGAATGACAGTTTTGTAGTAAATGACAAACACGGCAAAACAGTTGAATTTCAAATGTAAAATCCTACAGTGGTTCACATATTACAAACGTATCACCTTTTATTGAGCTCAGAATTACTTGGATGGTGATTATAGTAAATGAATGGAATATTACTGTTTAAAAATAGCAGTCTTTATACAAACCGACAGAAGGTAATTCATGCACGTCAGAAACCCATCAAATTCAGTTGTATTTCTTGTTCAGAAACAGTTACTGCTCACATAATAAATCATAGTTTTTCACTTGGTGGTTGCGCTTTTGAGATAAAAAGTATACTTGAAACTGACACCTTGAAAAAGTTGCTGTTCTTGATTTAGTGGGAGATAAATGTATGGTTTTCTCAAAAGTAAAGATCTGGATACAGAAAGGATTGTTGTTTTGTAAAAATATAGCATATGTAGACTCAAAGAGCCTTGTTTGTGTGGTGGGTTTTTCTACGCCATGAATAACTTTACCATTGGCCGTGTCTGAATTTTATTTAGCATAGTACTTAAAATACCATTTATTACAGTAATGTTATGGCGATTGAAAACATTACAACTAATATTTACGATTTCTATGATACATTTATGTACAAAATTCAAAAACTAATATAATCTTTTCACAGGCTAACTATGTGAAACAAATTGGTTTGGGTGGTTCCATGGTATGGGCGATGGATTTAGATGACTTCACTAACAATTGTGGTAATGGAGTAAACCCATTGATGACAACACTCCTGAGGCTTTTACCTGATGACAACACTGATATACCAACATCCCATCCTACACAAGAAACTACAACCAAGCCAACACAAGCACCAACAACCAAACCGACACAGGCTACATCTACTGCTACTCCATCTACTAAGTCGACTGAAGCGTCTACCGCCGCCCCAACTGCTATGCCGACTGATGCACCTACCGCTGCCCCAACAACTAAGTCGACAGATGCACCTACCGCTGCCCCAACAACTAAGTCGACAGATGCACCTACCGCTGCCCCAACAACTAAGCCGACAGAAGCGCCTACAACCAAATCTCCAGGGCAATGTGGTCGTAAGTACCCATTGTTTCAAGTAATTTTGTAATTGTCCGAAGTCATGTCAAGTTTTAAAGTTTAGCCCTACCGGCTATGTTTAAAGGTTATATGTTTGGTCCTTAAGTCTGATAATTAGAAACAATGTGTATTTATTTTAACAAGACCTCTACATTAAACGTTGCCCCCCCCCAAAAAAAAAAAAAAAAAAAAAAACCCACTCCCTTAAAAAAAACGAACATAAGCGGACATCTGTTTTAAAGGACTGTATATGCTTCACTTGTACAGTTTTTCTTTCTTTTTTTTTACTAATGATAATTTTACAGCATGAACTTGTATTTGTGAGGGAATGGCCCCGTAAAATTGACATTTGGTTAAAAATTTCTAATTTTCAAAAATGCTTTAACCAAAATAATATATTTGATTAGTTAACACTCTAAACAGATTTAAAATTAAAATGCTTTCATCGTTCAGTAGGATTTTTTTGTGCTTGGCTATGCGATGAAGTGGTTTTCTTAATTTAAGAGAATGCAATGCAAGAGCTATTATGCAGTTTTATATAAAGAAATAACCTATTTTAAGGAGGTTGATCTAAGGTAAGGGACACAACTCTTACAAATCATCGGAACGTATGTTTTCAGCATTTTACATCAATCTTACGTAAGCATTAAAGTAACTAATATCTACTATACATTACAAATATGTTGTCGAACCAGTAGAAAAAGCCAAAAACAACATTATTTTTGTCAGCAAAACGTATTAAATCCAATAATTATTATAAGACGTAGAAAATAATAGCAATAATAAGACTTATACTACCAGTGCACTCTTTAAAGAAGAGAAAGTGGAAAACCATAAATCTGTGCTATCCTCTTTTGGTCTCTCTACCAGGGATGATTATTGTGATCTACCGTCAATGTACTGGATTTTTAAACTTCACAAGAATCCATACAAACAACGCTACATAGCTGGATCTACAAAATGTACCATCAAACCTTTCAAAACTTTAAACTTCCATACACACAGCTGTCAAAGGGGGTCTCCAGTCCTACCACGACACTCGTTACTCCCATAGTGGTATTTATTAAATGCGGATCCTGAAAAAATCGAAAGATCTGGGAAACCATCAATTCAAGATTATTATCAGAATACAACAGCATTAAAACCTATGATTTTTCGACTCTTTATACTTCTATTCCCCAGACTCGTTAAAATCCTGACTCTAACACATTAAACATCATTGTTACTCCCAAAAAGACAGTACATCTGTAGTTCTTGGTATATATTCCTCATACTTTTTGAAAAATAATTCCAAATTATCTTCCTAATATACCGAATAAGATGTTTTCAAAATGCTGAAGTTTTTGATCGACAACATATTTATCAAGTGTGGTTGACGCGTTTTTTCAATAAACGGTCGGCATTCCAATGGGAACAAATTGTCCTCCTCTGATGCTGGCCTATTCATTCACTCTTATGAGGCTGACTTTATAGCTGATCTGATCCAAAAAAGGAAATCCTTTAGCTAGATCCTTTGATCTCGGTTTCTGGTATATAAATGACGTATTGTCGTTAAACAAACCCAGGTTCGGGAATTTGGCACATCGCATCTACCCTAAAGAACCCGAAATAAAGGATTCTACAGACACTGTGAAGTCAGCCTCATATCTTGACTTACACTTAAAGGTCGATGGTAAAGGAAAACTACTGACCAATCTATACAACAAACGTGATGACTTTTCATTCCGAATTGTCAACTTTCCTTTCGGCTGTGGCAACATCCCTTCGGCACCTGTGTATAAAGTTTTCATATCACAACTCATACGTTATGAAAACTGGGAGCATGGACCAGGTGCACCGGTAGTGTAAGCGTCCTCTGCTTTTCTAGAAACACCCGCCGAGTTGCTCATAAAGAGTCAAGTCCGGGGTAAAAGATAGAGGAAAGGAAAACTATGACACGTTGAACAAATCAGTTTTCTTGGTACAGATGGATACACCGTTACGATCCACGAGTGCATGATGACAACAGAAAAATGTTCTGTAGTGATTAAATGTAGTTCAGTCTTGTAGCAACATAACCACCTCTTGGCTCCCTTGATTACTCTTGGATTTATTTCATTCTGTTCAAATGAGAGCTTGAAAGGATTTGGTGAAATTGAATATGATACAAACATATCACTGATTTCAAGAGTTATGCCCCTAACACTAGGTCTACCTCCTTAAATGAGACTTTTTAAAAAATTCAAAAGATAAAGTTTGTAAAAATATTTCACCAAGAATCTTGTTTTTACAGCTCCCGACGTTTGTCCTGATGGAGAATATTACGGAGATTCTTGTGAACCTGCTGTATTCTATCAGTGTTGGAATGGTGTAGCATATAAAAAGGAATGTCAGTCACCTCTGATCTGGGACTCTTATCTTGACATCTGTAATTGGGATTATAACGTCAACAATAATGAAAAGAGGGTCAATTGTGGTAAGCTTTCCTAAAATACATAAAATCTACTTTTATTAGCTTTTGCAGAGAGCTTAGGCAATCGGAACTCCACAGCGGAAATGGCCGGGTAGTTCCGTACTTAGGCTCTTGGCATACAAATAACAAGTGAATGCTACATTTTGGGAATTTTAATGAAACATTCGTTGTAACTTGGAAATTTCACCGAATTGTACCGTAAAACCGATATGAATCAATTATATATTTTGTAGATTGAAAAACACGAGCTCTCCTATAAAAAATTTCGACAGAACTATTATTGAAAAAGTAATCAAGGGAGCCAAGGTCATGATAATAATAGTTAGTGTAACAAAGTTATTATATCATGATAATAAGGGAAAAAACAATCATACAAACCAAAAATACTCCACGGTCAAGCTCTTCAGGCGTCGGTTTCACAAAAAGTCGTAAGTGAAATTGATTGTAAATCATGACGTCACAATGCTGTTTTAGTTTATGACGTCATTACTTATGATCAACTTTACACTTACGACTTTTTGTGAAATCGAGACCAGGCTCTTACTAAAAACACTTCTACACTGAAAACCTGGTACGACTTTGTTGGTTGTGCTATGTTCACTATATACATATATAGTTCTAATAAGCTTCATAAGGTCTGTGCTGCCAACACATTCTATTTTATTTTTTACTAAAACTTCCATTTTTACAAAAAAGCACCTTATCGACGACCTTTCGCAATAAAATAAGTGTTTCTTAAATCATAGAACGTGGAAAACCATATACTGTAATAGCTGACAATACTTGTTTGGCTATTTCTTTCTTAAAAGATTTCAGAACTATAATTCCTAAATTTCACCATCAGCTAGTATCGATGATAATTTGTGTAAGGTTTCGTTGTCTGATATTTTACCTATTTTTATAAACACAAACGATCAGAGTTTCTCTACAGATTTCAATGATATTTTTTTTTACATTATTAAAAATATATATAATTTATTAAATTTGAACCCCCCTCACCAATGAAAAATAGAATAGCCCAGGTAGCTGCTTCAGATTTAAATAACCAGGGGCTAGCTATGAAAAGATCAATATGTGAGTATTCATCAACTCTTTCAAAAGCAACTGGTCAGTTTAAATGTCCCAATATCTTTGTCAATCCTTTGCATTGTTCAACAGATTGGTAACAAAAGAGTGTCATGGTTGTAGGAAAGTCACTGTAAAAGACTTTGTGAAAATTTTTAAGCTACTTGTGGTAAGAATTTTGACGGACATGGCCAGACCCCCGCGATCATTTCGTTCCTTAAAGATTAAAAGATATTAGCCAAAACTGATAGACAAAGGTCTACGGAAATGACTTTTTATACAACAAAATTGTGCTTACGCATTTTTTTATATTTATCATAATGCTTAAAAAGATCTATGCAGTGATAAACATACAAAAAAAAATGGATAAAATACATATGAAAAAAATCAGTGGAAAATTATCGAAGAGGCAATACATATTGCATACTATTAATTGTAGAAACCAACTTCTCATGCATATAAAACTGAGTCGCAAAGAGAGTTTTTGTAAGGAATATTTGTACTTATCGCCTGTAGAAATGCCTACCAAAACAGAGAAATATACAAAAGTATTTTTTACATTTATTTTCTTTTAATGTATTTTATTTGACCCCTATTCTTTCACCATTCTACCAAAATAATGACACGATAATCAAATGTTTAAAATTATGATTTACCTCGTTGTTAGGGTATACGTGTATAATGTTCTATGCAATTTACTTCAAGAACCAGACAATTGTGTGGATGGAGAATTTCGTGCTGACAAGTGTGATAATAGGGTATACTATCAGTGCTGGAATGGTAAAGCCTATAGGCATGAATGCCGTGTAGGAACCAAATTTGATAGCAGTTTCAACAATTGTATCTGGACTTAAAGGTAGCGGTTACGCCATCAATATCATTAGAGAGCAGTCGTTCATTTATTTGAACTAGAATGAATTAATATGGATTGATAAAGGTGGTTCAGTCGAGACTTTTTATATTTCATCATTTCTTTGTCAATGATCTATGACTGGCCAATTGCTTGTCCTATTTGTCTCCGCTTTTTATTTCGAATTTAATCCTAGCCTACAATATAAAGCAAATACCAATTACAAAAATAATTATAATAATTTTTAAGTATGTAGAGGCTAAATACACAGACAAAGCAAAGTAAACTATGACAGAAATATCAAACAACATAAAAACAATATAACAATGTAGAATTACAATAGTTAAATAGACTGCTAGGTTTTACTCCGGATTAGTTAAAAGATTTTAAAACCCGAAGTGTTTGTACTGTGAATAACATCGTTTTATTGATTTAATAATTAATGCAGATACGTGAATTCCTTGAATATAATTATGTTCATTCATTATTATTCTAACCCATGTCTTTTCAATATTTTATCAATTTTACTACGCTAATTTTATATAATTTATTAAGTTGCTAAACTCCATTTTTTATTTTTTAGGTCACCAAAAGAAATGCAGAACAGTTCAAGAATTATTTTAAAATAAATATATATTTAGAGCTATTGAGAAAGTAGTATTGTTTCTTATTGAATTTCGGTTGTTAAGTGCACATACACACTTTTTGACGATTGAATTGTACAAAAAGACACAATCTAGTATTCTATACTCAATACAATCCTTCTATTGAAAAATCCCTGACAATAAAGTAAACATTAATGCAAACAAACACGAAGTTGTAATGGAAATTAAAAACTCCAATTTCAAGATGGATTGGATATGCTTAAAGCAAGACATTAATTAAAAAATATACATTTAGTTTTTGGAAGAAAGTAAGACTACTGTATGTTAATGTGCATCCCTTTATTCTAAATTTTTCACACTAGCTTTCCAAACGTTTATTCCTCGAAGGTCAACACCTCCCTCCAAGCTATTTTCATCACTTGGCGTCTGCCGTCGTCGTTAATTTTTCAAAACTCTTCTCCTCTGACACTACCTGAGCAATTGAAACCAAACTTGGTATGAATGTTTCTTGGAGTACCCTGCATAGAACTGTTGGGGGAATTTATGATCCATCGTAAAACATTGTCGCCGTTACTAAAAATGGAACGTAGGAACCAGAAAGTAGTTTTTCGCATATATCTTAAAAACCCTGAATTTTAGTCAAATTCTGAAAGGGTAAAAGTGTCCAGAATGATAATATCTATCTGTGGTGATATTTTCATTTTAATCTACATGTATTAATCTATGTTGGAGTCCTTTTTCGACGTTTTTTGCTATTTTTATTGTTACTTCTTTCAAACATTTTCTCCTCTGACACTACTTAACCAATTGGAACCAAACTTAGTATGAATGTTCCTTGGGGTATCCTGCATAGAACTAATGTGGAGATTTTTGATCCGTCAAAAAACATAGCAGTCGTTATTTGAAATAGTACATAGGGGTCAGACAGAAGTTTTTCGCATATTATATCTCCAAAACCCTTAGGTTTTGTCAAATTGTATCAGTTGCTGAAATGATCCTTATTACAAGGCCTACAAAAGTCTCCAATAAATCAACGTTGTCATAAGACTACCCGTAAGAGAAATTGCCCTTGAAAGATGAAAAATCTCGGTTTTTTTAAGTTTTCAGCCAATATCTTGAAAACTATAATAGATAGAAAAACCTTTCAATTGCTGAAGTGATCCTTATGATAAGTCTTACCAAAATTTTCTTGAGTCAAAATTGTTGGACCACTCCTTGTTTAATTTATTGCCCTTGAAAGGCAAAATTTAAACAGGTGAGCGATTCATGTTCATGTGAGCTTCTTGTTTGTGGTTAATTATATAAATACAATATAAGTTGAGGAGTTAGTAACATTCAGCACAAAATACAACTATACATTTTTATTATAAAATATCATATTGCTATATAAATCATTTAACATAAAGATATTTTCAAAAAGAAAAAGCCTAGCTAAGATATGGAATTTGATATCTACACAATTCATATGATATTGCAACCAGTCATTTATGTTTGCTAATAAAAGTATTGATTCTTTTGAATCATTTTACGAAGTGATAAAACAAGTAACAAAAAATCGGTTAACATTTTAAATTTAAACTCAAGCTGGTCTGCATATGGACCTTTCGCTTTTCTTTCGAGTCATGGTGCTCTAACCGGGTTTGAAACATGACGGTATCTTTCCTTTTCAAACAATGTCTGCAAAATAATTGAATGTTACATAGTTAATGTTAAATGTAAAAAAAACAGAAAGGAACCACATCGCTCGCCTTGAAAATCAGAAATATGGTAGTCTTGTTTCATCAAATGGAACAAAATGTTAACCATTATTTTTCTCACTCTATTTCAGCCAAGATAGCCAAACCTTGTCAAAGAGTTGCAGAAATGTGCACTAAAATGTTTTCCCTATTGAGGTTTCAATGTCAATAACACTTCCAATACATGTGTTCGTTAAAGTACCGTATGAAAAATTAAAAGAAAAGAATATCCCCCTTCTTTTTGAAAATATATTTTGGCGTTTTAATACTTCTACAACGTAAGAGGTTGGAATTCCATTCCTCCATATCCAAACCTCTTACTTTCGAGCGCCATATTGCATATCACTCGTTCCGACGTTCTTTGAAATCGGCAGAATTATAATAGTGAAATATTTACCATTTAAAACATTCTATACAGTTTCTTCACTCTAACAAGGGAGAAGATGACTAAACTAAAGAAAAACAAATGACCTACCTGATGAGAAAATCCTGAAAATCCTTTGTTAAAGCAGTTTAAATGGACTTCACATTTAGTTTTCAACATTTTAAATGGGTACATACGGATGATAAAATTACGGATTTTATTTTGCGAAACGAAATATTAAATTAAATTAGGATTTTTATCGTTTGGTTTCCGATGGGATTAACTTCTTTTATATAAATAAAAGACTTTAAAATTTTAAAACACATGTTAAGCTTATTCAATTTTGCGGTGGCTTTCAACATGTCAGATGCTAGAGGTTAGGATGGCACCAAGTCCGAAAATAAGTGCCAGACAGCCTCTAGCACATAGCCATTGCTTTGTCATCAAGTATTCGCGAGTACTACAACTAGTTTTTATAACTGTAATGGAGGTAACTGTAGCTAGTTGATATTAAATAAACTGTGTGCTTCCACATGTTCTCTCAGTTTCAATATCAAAGAACTATATCCTAAATAAGGGAAAACTGAAGATTAATGAACAATAAGTATCCGATCAGTATATTAAATACTGATATAAATATTATTTCAGCAGTAATTGATGTAATACCCCACATAAGTGACGCTTTTACACCATTTTATTGGTGAGAACAACGCCTTTTATATGACTTGATACATTTTCTTAAACCAAACAACACAAAAGAACTAATGTTAATGGCATTTTTTTTTAAATTTGCATAAAGTTTTGATTCTATTCCGTCTTTTTGTAACATTTTTTTTAAATATTCTAAAGTGACACATCGAGTTGTGCGTTGGATATTTATCTGACTTTTTCATTGTTTTTGTCTGCAAAACGTTTTACATCCAATGTTTATTATCAAAGGTAGACGTATAAAATAACATCAGTGATTAGACCTATACTGCTACCACACTCTCCAAAGAAGAGATAGTGGAAAACCATAAATAAATACAAAACCTAGATACAAATATAAAGTTCTTAGTAGAGATTCCTCATACTTTGTAAGAAATAGTTCCAAATTATACACAGGAAGATGTTTGTAAAATGCTGGAAATTAATTGACAACGTATTTGTTCTGTGTTGTGGACATGTTTTTCAACAAACGGTCGGCATTCCAATGGGAACAAATTGTGCTCCTTTACTTGCTGACCTATTCCTTCACTCTTATGAAGCTGACTTTATAGCTGATAGCTTTATATCTGGGATTTGATACATCGCATCTACCCCTAAAGAACTTGAGATAAAGGATACTACATACACTGTGAAGTCAGCCTCATATCTCGACCTACATTTAGAAATCGATGGTAAAGGAAAACTATTGACCAAACTTTACGACAAACGTGATGACTTTTCATTCCGAATTGTTAACTTTCCTTTCATCTGTGGCAACATCACTTCAGCACCTGCGTATGGAGTGTTCATATCACAACTCTTACGTTGTGTCAGAGCTTGCCGAAACTACGCGGACTTTTGTATCGCGCAAGAAATCTAACAAATAGGCTTCTGGAACAGGGTTATGTTGCTACAAGATTGAAATCATCACTACAGAAGTTTTATGGTCGTCATCATGAACTCGTGGATCGTTATGATGTATCCATCTGCACCATGAAAACTGATATATTCAACGGATCATAGTTTTCCTTTCCTCGTTTGTCTACCCCGGACTTGACTTTTTATGAGCGACTCGGCGGGTGTTTCTAGAAAAGCAGAGGACGCTTACCCTACCGGTGCATCTGATCCATGCTCCCAGTTTTTAGTGGAGTCCGAGTTGCTCATTTGCTTTTGTTACTTTGTATGTAGGATTTTAGTTATTTTATGTTCTTTGTTGTGTATGTCTGTTTTCCATGTCTGGTCTTTGTCCCTGGATTACATTCTTCTGATTACCACTATAACCTTGGTTCCCTTGATTACTCTTTCAATTAGAGACAGGTTTTATCTCTTCATATTTTATAATGTTTTGACCCCTTTGATCCCTTATAACTCTTAAGTCGTAGGAGATTTCTGAAATCTGATTGAGTAATGCAGGCAGGGATTTCTACCAATGTCAAAATGTGATATTGAATTATAAAGGTAAGTGAAGAACTTCTTAAAACTTCTAATCACACTTTATATTTGGTGTAGAATAAATGCGGCTGAATAGATATAGTCCTACTCAAATTATTGTCGACGGTAAAATCAAATTTAAACATTCGTTGTTAAGAAGTCATTAGGAAGTCAAACTACTAGGAGTCACCATCTATTTTACACTTAATTTTAATTCACATGTAGCATACATTTGTAGGAATGCTGTTAAGCAGCTAAGTATTTTAAAACGATTTGAAATACAACTTAAATAGACTTGTAAACGTACTGATTACACCTTTTGTAATGTCCAATTTCAGATATTGTCCCTTAAAGAACACTTCTAGCAAGGCAAATTCATATATAATGATGAGACTTATTGGAAGACTACTCACTTCTAGACGTAAAACCCAGAAGGATGGATAATTTAGTAAGCTTTTCATATAGAATCAAACAGAGATTAGAGATCAAGCATATATTTTGGATATGTAAACACGACAGTTGAGAAATATAACATATGGAAAGAAGTTCTTTATGTACGGATCAGTAGCACTCTGTACTCCAGCATTGCTAGAGGTTGTCTGGCAACCTATTTTCTGATTTTGGTGCCATCCTAATAAGGAACGGAATTCCAACCTCTTATGTTGTAGGAGTACAGCACTCCTGAATTCTATGCAAGGACGTTAAAAAGTTATATAACAGTTTGTCTTGAGGAGACAAACATGCTTAATTTTTGGTTTTGTTTTGGTCTTTTTTTTGTAGTTTATAACGTTTGACGGGCCCAATATTATATTTTTTTATTTTTTTTCTGTCAGCAATGTTATGAAGTCTGATGTTAACTATGGTTTGATTTTCTTCTTTAAAATTTCTGTACTCTTATTTGCATTAGATTCGCTTAATAGTTTTATCAACTTGGTTCTATATACTTACGGCAAGAAAAAGCATCAATATCCGGTTTGTATCTGCATTTTCAGGAGCTGAAAAACAGCAAAATGGCAGCTTCATTTGCGTATACTTGTATATGTGCGATTGAGAGCCAAAGCAGTCTCGGAAAATATTTGCTAGTTTCGATAATTAAATACAAATCGTATCATAGATTTTCCAAGATAGGGTTGGCCTTATAGTCTGCAGTATGGCGCCCAGATGTTTACGAAAATTACGTAATCAATATTACCCGTAATTCTCGGTCATAAAAATTGCGAAACGAAAGTAATCGATAAAAGAAAGAATCAAAACGAATTAATTCGATAAAATAAATCAAATCGTAATAAAAACATAATTAAACGATATAAATCGAAACAGAATAAAGCGAAACTAAATTGAATAAAAGAAATATTTTAAATTACAAGAACCATAATGTTTATCCGTGCCGGACAATGCGACCCAAAGACATTTCGGACCATGAAAACCAATAACATACAGTTATTGAATGGGTTGGATGCAATAGTCCAGAATATTTGCCCTGAGGTACTGAGAATGATCAAGTGTTCTATTGCATGAG
Source organism: Perna viridis (assembly GCA_037379345.1). Lineage (NCBI taxonomy): Eukaryota > Metazoa > Mollusca > Bivalvia > Mytilida > Mytilidae > Perna > Perna viridis. Next base: position 22,147,238 of record CM074514.1, on the reverse strand, counting down.
GCCAACGGCCGAGTGCAATAGAACACTTGATCATTCTCAATACCAACGGACAAATGTTCTGGTCTATTGCATCCAACCCATTTAATAACTGTTTTATTACCTAATTTGTCTATGAGATATAAAAAAGAATGGAAATGGGGAATATGTCAAAGAGACAACCATTCGACCAGGAATAGGAAATTGACCGCTCCATGTTTACGAATTGGCAGACGAGAGTCACATCTACGTTTTTACACACGAGTTTTTTGTGTGTAAATTCCAATTCAATGCAGCGCTTAAAAAAGTTCAACCAATCAAAAGGCTTAGATAAAGGTCATTATGGGGTCAGTGCAATAGACTCCTCAAGGAAATTATTGAACCGTGCAATAGTACATCGACAGTGCAATAGATCGCCCTGTCCTGAATAAATTTTGAAAAAAAAAGAGAAAAATATGTGTATATTTAATAAACAAGATAAAACCTTATTATTAGGTAATAAAAGGAATCATTTTGACAGAGCTGACAAAAATTATCAAAGTTGTTTTTAATTGATGTTTCTTCGGTAGCGTTAAAAGGTTTCACCTTCATCATATTTAATGAATGTATTCAATTTCTGATTAGTTTATACGCTATAACCTAATTTGGGTCCGTTTACGCTGAATAATACGCGAAGCCTAAATAGCAAATTAGTTTATAAAATTGAAACAATGTTGATTTTTGTCAACAAACCAATCAAATGGCAGGATTCTCATCAAATTAAAATATTAGTACATATCTATAACTAAGTGCTATGTTTTCATCGTAAAGTACATGTATTACATGAGCTCTTCGGCCGCCTGTAGAAACATGAATTAACATGGGTGTTGTAAAGTAAGGAGCCGATGATATATAACCACCACGTGTACATTGTATTACATAAATATAGCATATTATCGTAGTTGTGTCGTTTTAGGCTGGATAGAATACAATCATGTAGCTTTATCGTTTATCTAGATTCTTCACTTCCGCCCAAGGCGACGTCACGGACAATACGACGTCGCAGTGGAAAATATACAAATATGCGGATGTTACTTCCCCGCGACAATCTCGACATTCTGGGGCCGCGAAACGAAATATATCACTAAAATCAATGGAAATACAAATGAATAAAAACGGTAAAGTCTACAGATTGAAATAATTAAAGTGTCTATTCAAATGAAACTGTTTCTGATTCGCGTTGTGTAAATGATGAAACGTTATCTTGAACTGAACACAATTAGTACAATTAAAGTCCTTAAAATATGAATGGGGATAATTCTAAAGTCCATGATCACTTTCAATATACGGAAAGTCCATTTCACTTTTACACACAACACTGGTCATCTTCTTCCAGTCCACTGTCGGATCTTGTTAAGAGCGTTCACTTTGGCTTGGCGATTCGACTGACTATCTCTGACCCGTTGAATTGTAGTTTGTAATATCATCGTTTACATGCGGAAACACTCGGGTGGGGTGTCCATCAAACAATCATTTAGACTCGGGTGGTTTGGTGACTGACAACAACTACAGTCGTATACTATTCTGATCGGGGTGGTAGCTGACTCTTTGTATACTGGGTGGTGGGGTATATAATGAACTTTGGGTGCGTTCGATTTTGTGTCACTCACTTTCTCAGTGAAATCTCTGCGTTCCTGGCGTCGGTTTCACAAAAAGTCATAAGTGTGAAATTGATCGTAAATCATTACGTCACAATGCTATTTTAGTTTATGACGTCATTACTTACGATCAATTTTACACTTACGACTTTTTGTGAAACTGATACCTGATCTACTATTATCTTACCATATTTCTCTAGCATGTCCGTTTTTTTCACTCAATCTACGGATAACGCTCTCAGTTCGCTTCTTTGCGACGATAAAGTCTGATGGTAATTCATCATGGTCTTGTTTCCACGGCAATCCTGCAATGTATTTGTTGTCTTTGAATTCTATGTAGTTTTCTTGATACGATTTTAAGTATTCTTAACTTTCGGTCTCATCGGCTTCCTTGCTGTTTATGCCAATTGACTCAAGATTCCAAATTTTTTTCAATGGTTTGCTCATCGATCTTGTGCGATATCATTACGTTGAACATACTAGCTGTCGCTGATCTGCATTTTTGCTCATGGTTTACTTTCACTGGTCCTGATAACAAGTAACCAATCTTTGATTTCACGGCTGTTGGACCATTTCCTCTGACAATGCGATCTTCTACGATGTCTCAATAATAGTCGACGCCTATTAATAGCTCGATTTCAAATGATTCTTGTTTGGTAATGGGGTATGCTACCTTCAATCCACGCAAGTATTCATGGTTATTTTCAATTTTGCGTAAGTAGTTTTGTAATGGCATAGCTATGTTTGGTATTATCAATACTTTGATTGGTAAGTTTTGTCCATATTCCGTTTTCGAGTACACTGTTGCGGTATCTAAATTCCTAGTATTTTTGTCTCCGCCGCCGAAAGTTGACAAGTTCAAGACTTCAGTTCCTGTTGTTTTCAGGTTTAGCTTCTTTGCAAGCTTTTCTGTTATGAATGATCGCTGTGCTCCCTCGTCGAATAGAATGTTAGTGTCTATGAAAGTCTGGTAGTATCCTACTGGCGCTACAGTTGTCTTAGGAAGTATGCAGCCTCGAGACTCGGTGGTGTGGGAATACAATACACTTGTGTCGCAACTCTCAACTTCACTTATCAGGTTTATGGAAGCGTGTTTATGTTATGGTCCTTGGTCTCTGTGGGTCATTTGTATTGGATTCTCCTTTTTCTGGTATTATCTGCACACTTGTGTGTACAAATGCTTGTGTGGTGTTTCGTCTTGCAGTTTCTACACGTGAACTTTGATTTGCATTCATTCATTTTATGGTTGCCGAAACAGTTAAAGCATAGTTTTTCTCTCTTTACAATGGCTATTCGTGCTGATATATCTTTAACTTTGTTGCAGTTGATCGGCGAGTGGATTTCATGGCAGAAAATACATGGGCGATTCTCTACTTTTTGTGGATGTGGAACATACCTATTCTAATTTTGTCGTGGCTTTGATCTTGCTCCAGCTACCAAAAATGACATGGTTAGTATATTTTGGCGTTCATTGGGGTCTTGTCCCTTGTCCGTTATTTTAATCTCATCCAGTAAACTAATTCTAAGGTCGCTGAGTACCCATGTGCTAGATCCGTGTACTCTACGTAAGTTTTTACGTATTTTTCCTCTCAGTTTCTTCAAGATGAATTGGCACAAGCAGCTTTACGTAGGTTTGTTGAGATTCCCCTAGAGCATCTACTCCTCGAACGTATGACTCAATTTGATCGTAGAATGATTTCAGACTTCGGATTTTATTTCTGGGTTGTGATATTTCAATCTGAGCTTCTAGATACGTGCTGACAACTTTGTCATTGTTTCCGAATCTGTCTTTCAATACGTTTATAGCCTCGTCGTAATTTATGTTCGTGAGCGCAAAACCTGCGGCCCTTTTCACAAAAAATCGTAAGTGTAAAATTAGTCGTAAGTTATGATGTCATAATAAAGTTAAGTATTGTGACATCACAACTTACGACTAATTTTACTCTTACGATTTTTTGTGAAAAGGGCTGCTGAGATTTGGCTTCATTTTCGAGTTGTGCTTGAGGTAGTTGAACTTTAGTACATTTGTGAGTGAGATATTGTGATGGACGGCTGATTCGAATGAATTCCAGAAAGCTTGCCACTCGAGAATATGTCCAGAGAATTTAGGAATTGTGAGTTTTCAGGCGCGTAGCTGAGGCCAAATTGAAGTGTAGGCAAAATTACGGCAGGGGGGTCCAGGGGGGCGAAGCCCTCCCCCCCCCCGAAGCTCCGCGGAAATAGCGTTTTAGAGCATCATTTATGCCTCTCCTGGATGTATTTTATCTCAAAATTTTGAAAAAAAATTGGCAAAATTAAGTGCAGGCAAAAGCTTTTTTACCTACCGGCAGCTACGCGCATGGCTTTGGAAGGCGATGACTATCGTTACTACTACGACTTAAGTTTGACGATATACTCGGGTGTGTATTTTGATACGGAACATTGAGTTGTAGATGCTGATTCTCATACTGATGTGTGTAGAAAGAGGGGATGAATGGGGGTGTCTGCCGTAAGTGTGTGTGAATGCGAGGACTCATGAAGGCGTGGTGTAGGAGTAGGCTGGAGGCTTTCAATGACCTTAAGTGCATGCTTGGTTTCTGGCAATGCGGAATATTCTTCGGACTCAATAACCTCGTCTGCAACATCTTACGAATTTGTTCACACAACTCTTCTAAAAATGTCTGTTTCTTAAGAATCTTCTCAAAGTTTGTGATGACTGACGCCTTGTCAAAGTCCTCTGAATTTCTGGCTCCCTCGATATTCGTGGAAAATTTCGTTATGACACTCTTGTTTGATGATCGTTTGGACTTCAATTTTTCTAACTCCATGGTTCACGGTACCACAAATATCGTAGTTGTGGCGTTTTAGACTGGATAGAATACAATCATGTAGCTTTATCGTTTATCTAGATTCTTCACTTCCGCCCCCGGCGACGTCACGGACAATACAACGTCGCAGTGGAAAACATACAAATATGCGGATGTTACTTTCCCGCGACAATCTCGACACATATAAAACAAGCACAAGTTTGTGTATCAAATAGCAAAGCACTAACACAATAACAGTCACAGACATCATGAAAACATAGCTCTTGTTTTTGAGTCATTATAGTGACTGGGCATCCCAAATTTATTCATGTAAAATAAATGTATCAGTTGCATAATGACACTCGCAAATTATTATTTGAATGTATTAAAATGTGGAAACGAGTTGCTAAATCTTTAAGCCTCCCTTTGTTTGTTAGAGTATATATTGAATGAAAAGCAAAGAAAGGTTTCTATGTAGTTATAGAAAGTTACGATGAGTAGTTGCCTTATATATATATTTGGTAACTGGTCAGACCATATAGTGATTATGTCCCCTTTCCGGTGTCCTTCGTGACGTCACAGGACGTTTGACTTGATAAAGAATATGGCTCACGTCTTTCGTCAAGCCTCCAAAAGGGTAATTTCAATGTCAAAACTAATGAATGCAATTTAGAAAAAAAGAAACGATTTTTTTGTAGTCTGCCATGAATGTCAATTTGATTCTGCAGTGTATTATTTTCACCCAAGACCCTCTTTCGTGTAAATTTGATTTATGTTTTCCAGCAACTTGCGTGAACAGTCCAATCAGGGGAGGGTAGAAAACTTTTTACAGAAGGCCTATTTAAGCAAAAGAACCACTCAGTGGAATCACTGAACCCAAGATATCATTTAATAGACCATTTGATTAAAATCCAGTCTTGTTTTGGTGGTATCCGTTTTGACACCCCCCTCAAAAAAAAATTCATGTCAAGAGTGAAAATATGAATAAGAATTAATATGGACTGAATAAAAAAGAATTTGGTTGTTTACTTTCTTGCCTTCTATGTAAAATTTTCAGTACCCATGATTTAACAGGTTAAGATCAATAGATTTCTGACCTATAAAAGAATGTCTCTCCTGTAATTTTCACCTGCACGAAATATCTGATTAACCAATTTTAAGGATAGCACATACCTACTTCCAAGAATGGCTATAAGGAATATAATTATGAAAATGTAACGTAGAGTGTACACAAAATGTCCATTCAAACATGCACAAACATTCAGTATTAACGTTCTGTACATGTATTCAGGTGTCTTTTTGACTTGATTAGTACATTATTGTGTTGGTCATTACTTTCACATGTACAAGTATACAATGTCCTTAAGAGTAGAACTCTCAACCTGTTCGGTGAAAGTAAGACTATATTATCTGAATTATCTAGGAAATCATGGAAAACACAGACAGATCGCAGAACAGTTTACTGATAATGGCTGATTCAAAACAGTACAAAGATAACGTTGTGGCAATGTAACGTAACAATGAATGTACAAAAGTGTGTGACAGAATTTCCTGGAAAACATAGATCAGGGATTGAATTTCAAATTTTTTTCCACTAGCTAAATTTAGCTAGTACAGAAAATTTACAATCGCATAATTTCAAGTTTTTTTGGTTATTTCTGGACTTTATCTATATGACATATAGAATTCCACTAGCAAATTTTAGCAAGTGGAAATAATTTCTACTAGCAAAATTGAATTTCAACTTGCATTTAGCAAGTATTTCCCCTTAAATTCGATCACTGTAGATACTACATTCCTCCTTAATTTTAACAAAAGTATAAAACTGTGAAATGAAATAAATGAAAATTAAATATAACTTAGTGTTTGTTGTATATGACCTGGCAGCCCATGAAAGTCTCTAAAATACTAGTTCATGAATTTCAATTTATAAATCTTCTTTCAACATCTTTACACGTTGTATTCTCATGACGTTCTTTTCTGCTGTCACAAGTTATTCACTTAAGTAATATTCGACTCTTTGTATTTTCATATTTTGTTCTGCACTTATCATTCTATTTCTGTCTGGTGATTTATGTTTGTAATGTTTGCTTGTATATCTCTTGTGTGGAATTGTATACAACGGTGCCTGTGGTTTCTCTATGTGAACATTAGTTGTTGAAGATTTGACTTTCGTGTCCTTTATTTGCTTTTGTTTATTGTATTCATTCACTGGTATTATAGCATTAGATGATCTTAAGTGGTTACGCTTTCCGAACAATCCATCTGATTTAATTTGTAGCATCTCTAATTCTATCAGTGTTGACTTGCTGCTCAAAGGTACTGATTGGATCTTCCCTTTAACTAAAACAAAACGCTCTACACTTCCTTGTGTCTGATTCCTCACTAAAGTTTTAAATTCTCCTTCCACTCTCATGAATCCATTTAATGTACTTAATTTTACACTACTTTTCTGCAATACCGGATTGCTGCATGTTCTCTGTTGAAACTGAGCAAATTGATATTTGTCCATTAAATTTACATTGGATTCACTATCCAGCTCTATCATCATGTCTATATCATCTATTCTAACTTGAACAGTTCTATCCGCATCTCTACTGTTCACATCATTAATTTTATGCACTTTCTTCAGATGCTTGACGGTTTCAAAGAAATTGTCCTCATCACTATCCATGGATGAATAATTTGTTTCGCTGTATGTTTTCTGACATTTTTTTAATATCTCGGTGCTTCTTTCCTTCTCTGCACATGGATGTGAAATGATTTGATTGTCCACAGTTTCTACTGTCTTTTCCATACCAGTGATTGGGATTGCCATGTGCCATAGTGGCATTTCCTCTTAGAATGACACATTGAGTAACTAATGTGTCATGTCATGTGCACGCATTAAGTTTTTATCATTGATGTTGGAGTGTTGTCCACTACTTGTGACAGTAAAAAAGGCATGAATGTGTCTTTTAACAGTGTTTTTATTAGCTGCAGTCGGATGTTTTTATCATCACGTTTTCAGGGGGATTTGAAGACCGGGGAATGAAACAGTACTTTATCGATTTTTTAGATTACATATTCTTGATTGCTTACGCGTTTGAAAGAAGAATAAACATTGTTTTAAAGAATCAAAATAATTTGATAATATCAAAAAAGCGTGGACTGGCGGTCCCATTTGAAATTGAAAATGCCACCAAAGATATTTGTAAGATCGACCCAAAACAGAAGAAATTATCTTTTGCAAAGCCTAAAAAATATTAGTAATGGTAATAACCAGAGTTGTTGTAGAAACTTAACTTGGCAGCTGGACACGGTTATGAACCCCTTCTTGAAAATATTGATAATGGTGGAGACATATTATCTGGTTCTGAAGCACCCAAAAAAAATCCAAAATCTGATTGCTGCTATTCCAAATTTTGTCCCATGTTTTTTTTAGAATGGCCCATTGAATTGAAGGGTAAGGGGGCCATAGTCCCATTGTCAAAACTTTAATCCCAATCACTGCCATACGCAGGACATCTACTTCCATGGTGAAATCCACAATTATAACATATCGTTAACATTTCATCTGTTTTACTCTCCGATCTAACTTGTTTCCAATTTTTGCTCTTTACTTTGAACACTTCATTTGATTCTGTTCTCATTTCTTTCATCTGTGTCCTGAATTTGCATTGCTTCATCAATAAATCGGACTAAGTCCCAGCCTTTACTTATTGTTTTTCTAATTAACTCGCGGTTCTCTATGCTCTGAATACATTGTTCAAGTATACGTTATTCTGTTGTATCTCCGAATTCACAGTCTTGTGCTCTCTCTCTGAGTCTTGACACATAACATCCAAGTGTTTCAGCTATCTCCAGTTTCATCTTTGAAAAAAACGTATCTCGAGTGATGCTTACTTTTTTTTTTCAGAAGAAAGTACTTGTTCAGCTTGTTTCTCAGTACATGATATTCTTCAATTTCTTCTGCTGGTTCATTTTTTAGACTATTTTCCAAACGTGCAATTTCATTTCCTCCATAAATTAGTAATGCATCTTTCTTATCTTCAGCCCATGTTATTCTAAAGTATCGAAACTCAAATTCTATAGATTCTAGCCAGTCCTCCCATTGTTTTCCTGTCGATAATGGGTCACTACCTTGAATAAATGGCTCAGTTCTCAAGTTCCTCATTTCTGTAACTACTGTAATTCTTTGCGGGTCGCAGTGATCCATTTTCGTTGTTCTGGTTTTTATCTATATCTCTCCTGATTTGATTCCGGTTTTAACATTCATTTAACGACTTCCTCCCATCAAATATTCTAGTTTCTCATCAAGTTTTTCATCCTTGTCACCAGTAAAACATCTAGGAAAATCATGGAAAACACAGACAGATCACAGAACAGTTTACTGATAATGGCTGACTCAAAACAATGCAAAGATAACGTCGTGGCCACATAACGTAATGATAAATGTACAAAAGTATGTGACAGAATTTCCCAGAAAACATGGATACTGCATTATCCATTTATTATTCATTTTGGATTGTGAATAACCATAGAAACAAGAGAAAGATTCTAACCAGCTTATTGTGTGGGATTTTCGTGCTGTGTAAATTATTTTCCATATGTTTTTCCGTGTCCAAAGAGTTTCAAAGTTTAATTTTTCAAATTGAAGTTTTTGTACTTTATATTGTTTGATCTCTAGTACTCATTTACATTTTTTTGGTGTACAACACAAAGTCAATTTTAGATAGCATTTCTTTTAGTCTTTTTATGACATTCAAACAAAATAAAAATTGAAACTTCACTGCAGACTACTTTAATCTAGACACCAATGATAAGGAGACGTTTTAGTAAATTGTGTTTGATAAATAACTATATTGACATTTTTGTTTATGTAATCTATTACAAAAACTTCTTTCAAAGACAAATAGGAGAAGTGATCATTTTTGTCCATTTTTTTCATGCAAGTTCAAAATTGTTCTTGACATCTTCAATTTAAGCTCCTAAAGCAACATTTTCCTACAAGATGTACAGTCAAACTTCACTCGCTCAAACACCCGGGATTTCTCGAACACAATTCAAAGTACCAAAATTTTCTCCTTTATAACCAATATAAATAACCTTGGATTTCTCAAACTTCAATTTCTCAAACACTTGAACTGACTAGTCAGTCCGTTCAGTAATAAATAACCATCACCAACTCGAATTTGTCACTCATATTGTCAGCTTGGGTAATAAAAGGTGTGAAAAACTGAAACCTTATTATTAATTAGTGTCATTTTAGTTAATCACTGGTAATATTTAAGTCATCACTAATTAGGTAGTTTTAATCTTAACATAACACGATTGAAGTTCAAGAATGTTCCGAAGTCGATATGATGAAAGCATGAACTAAATCGGATGAAAACTAATTATTGACCAAGGAACTCGATCTCTGAATGTTTTTAAAAACGAACACAGCATTTTTAATGTTCACAAACCAACATAATCTTCCGAAAATGTATAAAAAAGATCCATGAACTAACGCAACTTCGTAGGAAGTAAGCAATATCTAACGATAAAGACAAACTCGGGCCAGCAACAAAAAAAAATCCAGAAATATACGAACTTCAATTTCTTGAACTCCTGATAATTCAAACACATTTCAATGGTCCCTTGGAGTTCGAGCTACCGAGGTTTGACTGTATAAGAAAAATCTAAAAGTTACTAAATTGTTCTACATTCTATGTAGTTGCTACAGATGCATTTAATTTCAGTAAATTGGTTGCAGTGAGGTTGAACTTTTACTGTTGTCTTTTTTGTAGGGCCTTGTTGGCCTCCAAGGGCAGTATCGCCTTTTCCATGTATCACAATGTGCACCAGCAGCCCAGGTCAGTAGAATATAGAACATTTCTTATATTAATTTCAAGTTTTTGCGTCCTTAAATTTTCCCAGAATTCAATAAACATTAGTACAGTTAATTGTTATTCAATGTTTAGACGTTTGAATTTACTACATGTATTTCCTTTCAAGGCTTTCATATTTTCCTTTTTATTATTTAAAATAAACGATTTTATGATATACATGTAACTTCAGTTTATATATGATATACATGTAACTTCAGTTTATATTTTTGTATTTATAAATCTTAAAATTTCCTGCTCTTAGGTTGCCATGAGTAAATTTGACTCGGACAAGTATATTGACTATGACAAACTTGAATTTAACCTGAAAACAGTTAAACAAAGGTAAGCCTTCATAAATATACATGTAGAGCACAGTATCTGTATGTCTATGTCGACAAGTCTATCAGATTTAAGGAGGTAGACTTAGGGTAATCTTACAAATCATTGGAACATTTGTATTCAACTTTTTACATCAATCTCATGTAAGCATCAAAGTAACATGGACTGATTTCATGCTGATTCAAAGGAAAGCTTGAAAGGCTTTATTGAAATTGAATATGATACAAACATATCACTGATTTCAAGAGTAATGTCCCTTACCTTAGGTCTACCTCCTTAAAGTGTCTGTATTCAATAAGCTTTTACCAAACTATTATGATGAATCCACAACAAAAAAAACTTACAATAGATATAAATATGAATATTTGAAAATCTAGAAAACAGTGAGGAACCCACTCAAATAACATCTTTTGGAATACATATATGTAGATGGTTTAAATAAATAAAATACTTTATAATAAATAATGATAGTTAAATGTGATACCCAAATGTCAAATTGAATTATGTTTGGTTTTTGATTTTTTAGATATAATAGACCTTTTACTTTGTCAGAGAAAATATTATACAGTCACATTGATAATCCAAATACACAGGTAAGTTTTGTATAATTTGATATGATTTTAGGCCTATGATGGACATTCTTTGATTACGGTGCACCACCATGTTGCTGTGGGCGAAGTATCATTCAGTGAGGAGAATGTGTCTGACTTTCTTCTGGGAAAGCTTAATACATTTGTACTCGGCCAATAATTTCCTAATTATTATTAAATAATTGAATAAATACAAAATTGTTTCCATCGACTTATTAAATTCATAGTTCTGGTCCTACATTCTATATCAGGGTTCTCCCCAGGATTTTCAGATAGGGCTGTATTCAGCGTGCATGACAAGACGTTAATATGTCTTGTGTCGAAATGTGCCACTTTGTATTTAATGTATTATAATATATAAAGATTGATCAGTGTATTAAAAATGCACATTGCTGTTTATATTTACATGAATTATTTGTAGGTAAATATTTTACCTTTTTTCTTCTTTTGCAGTAATTATAACTTTAATACCATTTTTTATTTTTCCTTTTTAAATTAACGGAAAAATTTAAGATATTCTTTCAAATTGTGATAAGTAATTCTTCATAAATATTTTCTCTAATTCATACACACCCTGTGTTCTTCAAATTTTTGCTGACAGCAGACCCTTGGAAATTACAGTTTTTCATTTGTTTTGGGGTCTCAATTATGGCAAGCCAGAGTGGACAAAAATGAGCATTTTTAATATTACAAAATCATTTTCTAATATTGAAAAATCGTAACTGAATTCGACAAATCCATTTTTTAATATCAGTAAATCAATTTCTGATGTTTAAAAATTGTTTTTTAATGTTAGAAATTCAATTGAATTTTTAATATTAAAAAAGTGTTTTGTGATATTAGAAATCTAATTTGTAATATTAGAAAATGAATTTGTAATATTAAAAAATATTAGAAAATGAATTTGTAATATTAGAAAACAAATTTTTTTTTTCACATTAGAAAAAGTGATTTTTTAATATTACAAATTCATTTTCTAATATTACAAATTCAATTTTTAATGTTACAAAAGGCGTGATATTTTATAATATTACTAAATCAGGAATTTGTAATATTAGAAAGTGAATTTTTAATATTACAAAATGAATCTCTAATATTAAAAAATCTTTTTTAATATTAAAAAAATGATTTTGTAATATTAAAAATTCATTTTCTAATATTACAAAATATTGATTTTTGTCCACTTTGGCTTGCCATACTAAATGGCTCATTTGAATGTGATTTTCATTTGATTAAGAGCAATCTTTACGAAACTCTTTTTCTAGTCTTAGTAACTTTCAGTATGTGTATATATTTAGAATATTATCTATACTCAGCGTTACATAAATAAGATACTGTTAAAATTTGAATAAAAATATTTTCTACGACTTTATTGACACCTACCGTCGTTTAAAATGTCTTAAATGACTTGCTCATTCGTTTAGCCAAACAGCTTCTCCCTAAACATTGAATCGTTAAATTCCGGTCAGATTTTAATTTTCGGTGCCAATATTTAGGTCTCAGTATCATATTAATTTTCCCATAGACTTCTATAGTGAAATGCATATTTTTAGGATTTTTTAAAAAATATGTAAATTGATTCAGTAAAACTTTCACTTATGTAGCATTTCTAAGGACATGTGAAAAAATAATTTCCCGCAAAGAAAATAGGGTGATTCCACGAAGATCGGACAGAAAAGTAGTCTTGAACTATAAATTGCCATTTTCCCTACTTTCACTTCCATTTTGCACTCACCAAACCAACCTTTTCAGTGGAGCATTTTTATGTTATTATGTTAGATTTTCTTTTAAAAAAAGTTCTTCATCTTACAGTGTGATGTTTGCTCTATTTTATAAGTCATTGTTCATATCTTTTGACAAAACATTAGTTTGTAGAGAGGCAAAAAGTAAATGCACTATATTTTTACAGCATCTATGTTTTGACGTACACCCGGTCAGGGATATGCAATACGATACTGGTACCTTTACATTGTAAAAAGTCGGCCATGTTTACAGTGATCGGGTTGCTAGGAGATGTTGTTTACGTTTAAATGGTTTGTCCAAAAACCGAAGAACCCAGAATGCATTTCGGCGTTATTTCGGATATCTCAGATTTATTTTACGCGAACAATGTACAATACCGAGGAGTTGATCAAGCAGACAATTGTCACGGGAGTTCGACGGGAACTTACGAACTTCGTTTGTAAACAAATCGTCCCATAGAAGCCAACATGGCGGATATTAGTATGGGATTTTCCCCGTAAGGATTTGTTACACATGATTTAAGCTAATAAGTGACTCGTTGGTACTAAAACGTCATGCATATATGCGAACTATCTTCACATTAAATAAAAGAGAGACAACTCTAGCGGTAAGTCCCGACGGTGTAAAAAGTAGAGCTTCAATTCAAAAATGTGTTGTATGTGACGTTGAGTATAATCAGGTACGTGTTAAAGACTACTCTGGTCTTAATAATCATGTTTCCAAAAATTTCAGGAAGTACATGTAGTGTGGAGTTGACCTAGTTATATCAGGAAAAAACATAAATATTATTCTTGTTATTTAAAGTTGGCACACTAGTTGTTTAGATAAGTTTTTAAATGTTATGTTTATATGTAGTTTATTCATAACAAAAACCCCATATCATGATTTACAAAAAAAAATTTTCCCACACCTGTTGTACTATTTTTAGACTTGGGGGATTTTACGATCTATTTCTTAACTAATTTTCCCACCAAAAAACGTGCTCTTGATACACAACAACATGGCAATGTAAACAAAAGACGGCCATTTCCTTTTTCTTTTCTGATTTCAAAGTGTTTTGGAAGTTTCTGATGGAATGCATATTGTTTGGGAATTTAACATGTTCTTTTATAAGGTAAATCAGCTTTTTAATGTTGAAAACATCATATGATTTTGCAATTATTCAACTTCGCATTTATAAATAGCCATGTGCTTTTGGCCAGGGTTGAGTGAATTTTTACCATAGTCAGTTTTGATTGGCTCAGTATCAGATATTAATATCTGATTGACACCTTAATTAAAATTAATTTGTGACCAGGTTGGGTTACTGATGAAGAATCTGGTCGGCAATGTCATAGGCTTCAGACACCTGTGCGGTAACGCTGGTAATCAACTGACCATAGCGTGTTTACTGCTAATTACCTTGTAGGATGCCTTAAATGACCCTGGGGCACATACTTTCCTGTCATAATTGATTTTTAATCCTCAAATTTAAATTTATAGGACAGCGCTGTTAGCAAGGTAGCACAGTACTGATCTCGATAGCAATGTCAAGCACAGCGCTTTATGGGCCTGGGGAGAACACTGTACATATATAGGATGTCGCTGACACTCAATCCACATTAAAAATATGATATTTGTATATTATGTGGAATTCACATAAGCATTTCATTAACACATTTATGATATTGCAATATTTGATGTCTATATACAACTTTAAGGGTAAATTTGACTGTTTTAGGGATTTTTTTAAAACTAATTTTTATGCTAAATCTAAAATAATATACATGTAGGATATTCTAAACCAGTGTTAATGTTCCATTACAGGATGTAGAGAGGGGACAGAGTTACCTTAATCTAAGACCTGACAGAGTTGCTATGCAGGATGCCACTGCTCAGGTATATCTGATCAGCTATAGTTAAAACAGGTTGTAAGAGAGCTTTAGTTAAATTGTTCCTAACCTATATTTTCATTTCTTTCATTTTCCAATTAATCTGGTAGAGAAGAAGAAAGGATTTGGCTTTCTGTCTTGTCTTGGTTAGTTTGGTTTTCATAGCATAACTTCAATACACCTATATTGATTTAAAACTTAAATGAGCAAATACATTAGGGATAAGGTCAATAGGTCAAATTGCATATTCTTTATAGAAAAGAATAGTATAAAATAGGTTTCCAGAACTTCACTAAGCCTTCCTTGCTTTATAGAAACTTTTACACTGAAGACTTTGTTAATAATGAAGACACTTATAGATTTCAAGGTCAGTGGTCCAAGATCACAAGCTAAATAAAATAAAAAATATTCATGAGAAAATAAGTTATTGGAAAATGTCAGTTCATATGTAGGAATAGGGTAGCAGGCTTATTCTGTTGGTTATTTGCTGGTTCAAATGAGACCTGTAGCACTGCGCTTAAAGTACTTCCATTCAATGAGTGGGTGGTTATTGGAACCACCAAATCTAGTCTGTCTGTTTGAATTTCATCACTATAATATGACACCAAATGGCAAGATTGATTTTGTATGTGTGACTTACTTTGATTGGGGCATATATTGTTAACAATTTTGTACCAACTTCCTGTATGAGTGGGATTATACCTACATGAAGCACAGTACAGCATGCAAAATTATAAATTGATGTGTGTTAGTTGATATTTTACAATTTCTTGAGCCCTTTGAAAGGCCCAAGAAGTCTTTGCTGTTTGATGAAAAACAAAACAGTGCCCTCTTGTTTTTTATTTGTATGGTACATTTATATGACTGCTTAGGTTGTTGTCTAATGCACATTCCCACCAAATCTTGGAATTTTTTTTTCTAAACAATTATTTTAGATGGTTCATGATTGATGTTATATGATTGCTGTTGCAATGAGAAATGTTAGGATACATCTAGTACTATGTTAGTTTGTGGTTTATTGTCAGAAACAATATGATGCAATGTGAATTCAATTTGATGTTACAGATGGCTATGCTTCAATTTATATCCAGTGGTTTACTTAAGGTGGCAGTACCATCAACCATTCATTGTGATCATTTGATTGAGGCCCAAGTTGGAGGTGAAAAGGACTTGGCAAGAGCAAAGGTAACATACAACTTTGATGACTCTAATGACTGTTTGTATTATTTTTTTAAAAATAGTTTACACTGTTTTCAGATCTTGTGCTGATACGTACCCATACCCATTAATCACAAGAAAACAAAGTAAGATATTTTTTATGGTGGTCTACTGGTGACATTTGCTGTCACTGTCAATAACAGTTTTTCAAAACTGTTTCCTCTGAAACTACTGAACTTATTACAACCAAACTTGGTATGAATGTTCTTTGGGTTATTCTGCATAAAACTGATGTGTAGATTTCTGATCCTTAGAAAGACATGGGTGCCCTTACTAAAAATAGAAGATAAGGGTTAGACAGTAGTTTTTTGCATATTATATCTCCAAAACTGTTAGGTTTAGCCAAATTCTTTCAATTGCTGAAATAATCTTTATTATAAGGCTTACAAAAGTCTCCACAGGATCAAAGTTGTCAGATCTTACCTTGTAAGAGTTGTTGCACTTAAAAGGTGAAATAAGTCTTTTGGAGTCAAAACTGTAGGACAACTCCTTGTTAAATTTATTGCCCTTGAAAGGCAAAATTTAACAAGGTGAGGGATTCAGGCTCCTGGGAGCCTCTTGTTATTGTTTTTTTTTGGCTATTTTTAACCTTGACTTTCATAAATCTTGTGATAATCTTAAAAAAAACTGATGTGGGAATTTTTTATCTGTTGAACAACATGGCCACCGTTGCTAAAATTAGAACATAGGGGATTTGAAAGCTTGTTAAATATTATGTATAATTTCAGGATATAAATAAAGAAGTTTATGATTTCCTTGCCTCGGCCAGTGCTAAATATGGAGTTGGGTTTTGGAAGCCAGGCAGTGGAATCATCCATCAGGTATGAAATAGGAAAAAAATGAAACATAATTTATTTGTTTCTTACTTTGTTGATAGTGTTTGATAATTACAGTTTTCCCTAGAGTATATCATTGAAAAGTACAGATAGTCCTTGAATTTTACATCATATTTGTATTTTAAAGCAATATACTTCTGTTATATTCAAATTCTATCAATTGGGACAGTATAGAAAGTGGGATTTTTCTGGATTCAAAAGAATTTTATTATTTGTTTCTTCCATTGTAGATAGTTTTAGAAAATTACGGTTTCCCTGGAGTTTTATTGATAGGTACAGACAGTCACACACCAAATGGTGGAGGACTTGGTGGTCTCTGTATTGGTGTAGGAGGAGCTGATGCTGTTGATGTCATGGCTGGGTTACCATGGGAACTTAAATGTCCAAAGGTTTGTCAAAAGAATGAAAATTGTTTGAGAGTCAACAGTGTATTCAACTTGCATAACTTATTCATTAAAATATGATACATGTACTTACCATATTTTTCGGACTATAAGTTGATGTGGAGTATAAGTTGAATTGCCTAATTTTGACCAAAATCGATGAAAAAAAACATAGATAAGTCAAGGGTCCGAGTTGAGCGGTTAATTTTCAACAGCATATTATTCCTGCAATATTAGTTAGTATAAGATCTCTGAATTAAGAAAATATCTGTATTTTTGATAAAGGGTACTTTGTCCTTGAGTTCAATTATTTTTTATTAAATGGCATGACAATGGTTCTGAAGCCATAGATCATCAGGAGTACGAAATCGTAAACATGTAAAATGTGGGCAGCCATGTGTGAAATAAGCAGGAAATTCGTTTGATGAATTGGTCATAATTACGAGCGATAATTAGTAAACAATATTACCTGGTGTCACAAGATACAATAAAAAATAATGGTTACCTGCAAATTTGGTTGCAATTAGCCATTTAGATAACACCATAATTGAATTATAATTTGAACCACGTGCAAATGTGTTACGACATACCGTAAATGGGTACAAATTTGCATATTAAAGGACCAATAACTCCAAAACACTCGATAATGTTTTCCGAGTTAAGAAGAAGAGTTTTGTTAACTATATATTTTAATGATTTCAACGTTTCAGAGTTTTTATTAACATCATTGTATTTATTCTTAAAGGACAGCAGCAATGATCAATAATATTTGAATTCAATTGCCAGTTTGACTGTTTGGGTGACGGCTTTCATTGATTGCAGTTACCAAAAATTTTGAATTCAAGCAATCAAAAGTGAACTAAACAAATCTTAATGAAATGCATTGTGGATGAACATTTTTCTTGAAAAATCCTCAGATAAGTTGAAGTGGACAATAAGTCAAGGCTGACACTTTGCTGAAAAAAAAGTATTGACTTATAGTCATATATATATATATAAATTTCTTCACAGGTAATTGGTGTAAAGCTCACTGGAAAACTGAGTGGCTGGACATCTCCTAAAGATATCATATTAAAGGTAGCTGGAATTCTCACAGTTAAAGGTGGAACTGGTGCTATTGTGGAATATTTTGGCCCAGGAGTTGATTCTATCTCTTGTACAGGTAACCAGGCATGATTTATTCTACTTCAAAAGAAGACTGATTTTTCATAAAACCTAAAACCAACTACTTCAAGTACAATATGAATTGTCTATTTAATACAAATCAATATGTCTGAGAACTAATCATTAATACAGATATAATGAGGAAAATTTGATTTAATACTGAATTTTTACTTCTGGGTGGAAAATGGAGATGTATTAAGAAAAAAGGTGCCTTGTAGTGGTAAAAGAAATTCTGGAACAGACTTACGGTTTCTAAATTTATCAGATGATGATGACAACAAATAAATTGGAAATCGACAACAATGTCGGACAGAAATGCAGAAAAAGGAAAGATGTGATTAACATTCTTGCTAGTAATATACTTGGGTATGAAGATTTGGCAGAACAAAGCATTTTCCATGCTTAAGCATGAGCATGATAAGTTGGTGATACTGGTAGATAAACTGACAATGGTCAGTAGTTAACCATTTATGAACTGACTGAATGTTCTGAAACCACTACATAAAGATTTAGGAATGTCTTCTAATATGGCAATTACAATAGTCAATAGTAGCTATGAAATAGACCAACCTTTTTTCAGGATCCTATGCACCCACTATTATGTTATAAATTTAAACATTTATAGTGGAAAAAGAACAAATTTTCACAAACATGACAGTTCTTAAGAGCTCTGAAATCATTTGTGAAACATTTCAGTGACAGGTCCAGAGAATCATCTTAGGGGCCACAGGAAACAAAAAAATTCATGATGACCAAATTTTAATGCATGCATTTATACACTAAAGTAAGCCATTTTCATAACTTTTGCAAATTGATAAGGGGGACTGCCCCCTCCCCCCACCTTGTACCCACCTACGCATTTTGTTGTTCAAGTTATTAATATTTTTGTTGTTGACAACTTGTGTTTTGATTCTTATTTTTATGTTTTGCTTTCTTAATAAGCACCCCATCAATGGTCTGCCAGTGTATCTAGTCTGTATAATTATAGACTGCAGCTGAGGACAGTATACACTTCAGACCAATATAAACACTGCAGTTAACAGGTGTGGTGAGACTTAGATATGTCTACATCATGTATTATACTGCTTACAGTCACCAAATTATCAATTATAAAGCTTGCTGATAGATTATGAATCTTATTTAATTGATGTGATCATATGCATTTTATATTCCAGGTATGGGAACCATTTGTAACATGGGTGCTGAAATAGGAGCAACTACATCAGTATTCCCATACAATCATAGAATGCAAGACTATCTGAACTCCACTGGCAGATCAGGTTTGTTTTAAGTTAGGTTAATAGTGGAAAATTCTTTTGCGTAGAAGTAACCAGAGCTGAGTAATTAAAATCATTTGTGCAAAAATACATGTATTGATTATTATTCAGTATAACTGAACTTAGTAGATGCTGATATCCAGTTAACGATACGTCTATTTTTAATGGTGTAACGATTCTACTCTGCCATGATCTGATGCATATCATGATTCTTGGCTGATGATCTGATTTGTATTGCGATGCTTACAGACCTGACTTGTTCGTGTTATTTTAGTTCCATTTCAGCAAATTATGAAAAAATTTTGTTTGCCTAGCCTTTATCACTAACAGTTTAAACAAATCTAAAGTGCTCAACACAGCAGATAAATTGGTTTGTGATTAAGAAACAAAATAATTAGCTGTCATTACTCTGTTTTTGACTTCCGTTTAGCTAATGGAGGAATTGTATCTCTATATCGAGATATATATATCTATATATAAGTGAATTGGTCTTCATCACCACAACAAAGTCAGCTGTTCCATAAAATATGTGTGATATGGTAGAATCCACATCAAGCTTTGTATATTGTCTTTAGAAAAAAAATAGGAGTCTTATCAATTTAAGGTTATACCATAGGTCAGTTGTAAAATTCACTTAGTTATTTTAGTTTCAAATAATATTGATACACTCCAGCGGTAACATATACTGTTACAAGGGGTAGACATCACAAAGGAGAACAAATAAACACAGTACTGACAACAAATAATTAGCCAAGTTGCAGTGTGCAAGTAAGATCCCTATTGGTTTGGGGGAAATTTTGTTTACGGTCTTGGTCACAGCGGCCAAAAAACTTTGAACTTTTTTCTTAAAATTGAGGTTTCCATATGATAACTAAAAATGTTTACATCTGAATAAAAAAACTCAATACCTTAAAGTTTACCTCTGATTCAAACCAAACGTAAGGATGTTGTTACATGCCAGATAAGCGAGATACCTCCAGGTCAAGTATGCCAAAAATATAATTTACATTTTTGTATAAAAATTAGGATTCCAGATTTTAACTTAAAAAGTTCACGTCTGATTGAATGCAACTCTTTGATACTGTTATATACCAGCTAAATGAGGACATTATTGTTTTTTTGGGGGAATTTTGTTTACAGTCAAGGTCAAAGCTTGTCAAAAAGCTTCATTATTTTTCTGTAAAAATTCAATTTCTGGACAATAACTCAAAATGTTTGCAACCAATTCAAATGGAACTTTGGGATATTGTTACGTACCAGGTGAGTTGATTTAAAATATCTGAAATATTTCTTTCTGTAAAATGGATGAATGTGCACCTTATTGCATTTGGCTTTTTTTTTTTTAATATTCATTACATAAGTGACTGACCTGTGAAAAGAATCCAGATTTGACCTTGTGTATGCTGGTCATGTGCTGTTGAATAGAAGGGGATGCCACTGCTGTTTTGCATTTCACAATATATCTGTATATTAACACTTAGAAAATCAATGCTCTCTTTAGTTGCTCATGCTGATAATTTAATTACTATTATTTCAGGCATTGCAGATTTAGCTAACAATTACAAAGGCTTATTATCAGCTGATGAAGGTTGTAAATATGATGAACTGATTGAAATAAACCTTAGTGAGGTAACTTAAGTAATATAAAAAAAAATCATACCTAATATTTTTAGTAGATAGCTTTTCCTAGTTTTTCCCAAAGATGACCTTGAATGGAGATACTTCAGATTTATTTAAAACACTTTATATGGATTCTGTAGGGAACTTTGACTATTCTGCAAACTACAGTCAAACTTCACTCGCTTAAACTGGGATGGCTTGAACACCCAGGATTTCTCGAACACAATTCAAAGTACCACAATTTTCTCCTATATAATCAACATAAATAACCTTGGATTTCTCTAACTTTGATTTCTCAAACACTTGAACCGACTAGTCCGTCGGTTCGGTAATAAATCTTAGAGAATAACCCTCACTAACTCAAATTCGTCAGCAATTTTGTCAGCTTGGGTAATAAAATGAGTGAAAAACTGAAACCCTATCATTAATCAGTGTCATTTTAGTTACTTATAGGTAAAATTTTAAGTCATCACTAATTAGGTAGTTTTGATTTTTAACATAACACTGATTGTAGTTCGAGAATGTTCCGAAGTCGGTATGATAAAAACATGAGAGAAAATCGGATGAAACAAATTAGTGACCAAGGAACACGAACTCTGAATGTTTTTAAAAGCAAACACAGCATTTTTATTGTCCACAAATCAACATAATCTTCCGAAAGCGAACAAAAAAGATCTAAGAACTAACAAAACTTCTTAGGAAGTAGGCAATTTCTAACGATAAAGTCGAACTCGGACCGGCACGGAAAAAAATCCGGAAATATACAAACTTCAATTTCTCGAACCCCCAATAACTCAAACACATTTCAATGGACCCTTGGAGTTCAAGCTACCAAGGTTTGACTGTATCAAAACACTGGTGTATAGAATTTCGTATAAATTGTAAAAGGAACAGATAACTGACATTCTTTCATATTTTAAAAAGAAAATTATGAGTCACGAAACTCTTTTTCTTGTAATATTAAAAAAAAATCAGTGAAATTTTCTTTCTATAGAACATTTTTCTATCAGTTATCTCCCCTTGAAAGAATTTTCCTGTCAATTATCTCCTCTTGAAAGGGTTTTTTTTTTACATTGAATGTTAGTAATTTTACCATACAAATTTTTATGTTAAAAACTCTTTTAAAATGATGTAAACTTAATGTCTTTTTCATTACTTGAAACACTATTAGTTAATTGATATGTAAATGTTTGAGTGATGAGGCAAGATGTCAGGAAAGAATGCTCTGTGTAGTAGGTATTATCTACCTTTGAATGAATACAGGAGGCTTTTTGTGGTGTTATGTTATGAACGGAATTGAAAAACATCATTTTATGTTAAGGGAAGATTTGTTTCATCTTACTTGTACAAGATATATTGATAAATCTTACTTGTACAAGATATATTGATAAACATGTAACTGGGAAACCTGAAATAGTATAAATTCATATTATCACATTGATGCTTGGTTTTTGGGGCCTGCTGTCACCTTTTCTATTAAATTACCCACAGGTTCAAAATTTATGGGAAAAGTTGTAGAAAGAATGAAGATAGATTTGTAACTTCAAATGATAATTTGGGAAACATTGACTTTTTTATATTTATATTTATATTTATTACACTTTATTATTAGAACATATCTCTCCAACAACCAAATAAATATTTCATATTGCTGTAGACTACTAAGGTATTATATTTGAATTGCAGTTAGAGCCACATGTGAATGGCCCCTTCACTCCAGATTTAGCAAATCCCATTTCAAAACTTGGACAGACTGCTAAAGAGAAAGGCTGGCCCTTAGATATTAGGGTTGGTAAGTAAAACATATTTGTCCCTGCCACAATGAGGAAGGGAACATAGAAATACTGCGGAGTGTCCGGCACACGTGACTTAGTATGTACAATTCCTCGGAAACCACTGCACAGGTTTTGTTTATTTTGCAGCATTGTTAGTCACAAACATGTAGTTAATCATATTACACTGCATTTTATTCTATAAATTTTACAGTAGTTATTGGGCTTTTGTCCTTCAACTTTATTTTACAATGGCAGGGGAGGTATGGCCACACCTTGCAATCTTGTTACAGTAAAAATTATTTACAGTTTTGATGCTGGTATTTCCTGTATCTGATTTGGTAATGTAGTTTTTTGCTGGTAATGTTTTCAGATATCTTTTATTTATATTTAATGAATGAATGATTAAATCTCGATATCTACTTCTAATGCTATAAATTGTGTATATCTGCCAGCAAGCAGCTAAGTGAGCCAGGGGTTAGTTGATACACATACAAACTAATTTAAATTAGATCTCACACTTGCTCCATTTTACGCCCCAATAATAAACGGGGAGCAAGTGAAGGAACTAATTTTAATTAGATTGATAAACATATACTGTTTTTCTTAATAACTTATTCATACACTGTTTGTAGATTTGAAATGTGGGTGTTATTTTACAGGATTGATTGGAAGTTGCACCAATAGTAGTTATGAAGACATGAGTAGGTCAGCTAGTATTGCTAAACAAGCTGTCGGCAGAGGTATTAAAGCAAAGGCAGCATTCACTGTAACTCCTGGATCAGAACAGATTAGGGCTACAATTGAAAGAGATGGACAGGTAAGAAAGTAAAAAATTCAGCCTCGCATGCATTTAGAAAGTAAGAGATAATACCTTGTAAGTGATGCTGTCAAACTTAGAATGTGCATGAATTGAAGGCATGACAGTATGAGGGACACAAACTTTTTAAATTGTTGACATAAAGTAAATATTTTTGTCCCTCACGACACATCGTGAGGGGATATGGAAATGCTAGGCGTCTATCCGTCTGTTTGCGTTTTCCACACATGAAGAGTTACAGACTAAGGTAGACTTTGGTTACAGGTGAATGATTTTTACGGAAGTTATAACCCTTGGACTTAGACAATTTCAGTGAATTTACAGTTATCTGCACTTTTTTTTGGAATGCTTTTACCAGTTGATTTTATATTGTGTATGTAGTCTTACTATGAGAAGTTACAGATTAAGTTCGACTTAAGTTACGGTTGATTGATATTTATGGAAGTTATGGCCCTTGGACCTAAAAAATTTCAGTGAATTTACAGTTATCTGCACTTTTTTTTGGAATGCTTTTACCAGTTGATTTTATATTTTGTATGTAGTCTTACTACAAGAAGTTAGATTAAGTTCGACGTTAGGGTTGAATGATTTTTTCAGAAGTTACAGCCCTTGGACTTAGAAAGTTTCTGTGAATTAAAAGTTTTCCACACTTCTTTTTTTATGCTGGGGACATTGGATTACTGTTCTTTTCTGTTAAATACAAAGTTTAAAAGCTGGCAGATGAATTTTATTTTGATTACTCAAGAAAATTGTTATTCAACATGTCTGTAGTCCAGTATTGTTCTAATTCTTGTTCAGGAAAACTTCATATTTATTATAGGCTCAGGCATTGAGAGAGATTGGTGGAGTTGTATTAGCCAATGCATGTGGTCCCTGCATTGGTCAATGGGATAGACAGGATGTAAAGAAAGGAGATAAGAATACCATTGTCACATCATACAACAGGAACTTCACTGGTCGTAATGATGCTAATCCTGCCACTCATGCATTTGTAGCTTCACCAGAACTGGTTACAGCTTTAGCTATAGCTGGCGATTTAGGATTCAATCCAGAGACTGACTCTCTTACTGCTGCAGATGGTAAAAATATACTATGATACTTTTTCATAACTAAAATGATTGTGAAAGCTATCGGAAGATACTTTTTAGTTTTTAGGTATTCTATGACTATCCATTTGTACATTTATTTATTTGTATATTTTTTATATCCAGTAATGATTTATAAATTGAATTGTTGATAGTGTGGTTGCATATTTTTTAAATAATCACAATTTGTTTTATGGTGGTTGAGCATGGTGCTATCAGCATCATCTGTCAACACTTAAGTTTCCTGCCATAACTTGAGTAACAGTTGATGAACCTTGAGTTCATTATACCAGCTGGTTTCCTTCTAAAAAGGAAGGTTAAGATTAAATTGGGGGCAATGATCTGGTCTTACACAAAAAACAATAAAGGGATAAAAAAGATAAAAAAATATGTTATGATTAGAATATTACAAGTGATTACAAGTGGAATTTAGATCATGTTATGTCTATACATGTCCTAATTTTTCAGTGTTCCACCTCTTCTACCAAGCATTTTATTTTTAAGATTGATCTAGTAATTGTATTGGTATCCATGTTTGTCATTATTTTTTGTATAACTTCAGGTAGCAAATTTAAGCTTGATAGTCCATATGGAGATGAATTGCCAGCCAAGGGCTTTGATCCTGGAGAAGATACCTTCCAGCCTCCACCAGCTGATGGATCTAGTCTGAAAGTTAATGTAGATGAAAACAGCCAAAGATTACAGCTTCTCAGCCCATTCAAAAAGTGGGATGGAGGAGACATCAATGATGCTCTTGTACTTATGAAGGTAAAAATAAAATGTTTTTTTTTCTAAGATTGTTTTCTCTGTCATGGTTGAAGATCAAAGTACTCTTAGGCATTCACAACTGATACATTCAGGAATGAAACTACTGTAGAAGCATTGTTGTGTTAGTGATATTAGTTTTTAATTTTAATTTTTGTAAATTCAAATCATGAATACATTTCCCTGAAGATAATGATATGCAGATAATTTTTATGTAAGTAATATGTTTAGGGTTTTGTACTTTTGAAATCTATTTTTTATACCCCTGCAAACAAAGTCTGTCTGTCTGTAACTATTTTATAAACAGCTTGTAGCATTGTAATGGAAGTTTTTGTGGTGTACTATAACCACATGGAGATGTGCATACTGTCAGAAATTTAAGTTTGTCAAAAATATGTACAGTTTTTTTTCAATATGGAAAAAAATGTACAAAGCACTGGAGGAATTCAGGGACAGAAAATTGAGTATGCAGAGGGATTTCATTAAAACGAAAAAAAAACAAACTTTTTTTTACATTTGTCTTCTGTTTTAATAAAACAATTGCACTGAGAGACTACATTACCTTTAAAAAAGTGGCGAATGTTTTTTAAATCTAGAAAATACATTAAAAACTAGTAATTTGTCATGAATTGGAAGACAATCAAACCTGTCTTTTTTCACTTTGAATTCCTTTATTATTCTGTGTTTTAAAAACTATTTATAAAACTTCAATAATTATGGTTGGTGAAATTGTCTTCAGAAAAAATAGAAGACAACAAATTTTGTTTTTAATTGAATTTTCTCAGTTGTTTTACAAGCTCTCTTGCATATAACCTCACAAACCTTCATAGCTTTGATTTTCCCAACAATTATCTCCCCTTCATTTATCTACTTCCTGTTGAGAATAAAAGCAAACCCACAAGATTTTTACACTCTTAAATCAGGAATTGTTTACATTCATTTTAATTAAATGTGTTATGATTTTATCATCTCAAGCCAGTATTTACTTGTTTCCCAAACTACCAAAGCCCTTAAACATGATTTCATTGAAGTGGTGAAATTTTATGCAACCGTGTTCCTTTAATCTTCTCTTTTTGCTTTGTCAAGTTGTTGAATGAACAAATAAAAGCAGGCATTGTCCGTAAATTATTTTAAAAAGTAGATGTTACAATTTTGCACTTAAAAATAATTATTGGAAAACTGAAATTCCAATTATATATTTTTTTTCTCCTAGCTGGAAGATCCGTTAACCAACAAATTAAAAAAAACTGTGGCCTTACATTAGTATTTTGAATTTGGTTTTTTTTTTCACAAGTAACCATGTTACGAGAACAGATGAGTGTTAGTAGTTACACTTTTGTTTTTTAAAACTGATTAAATTGAAAAATACAGAATTTATTTTGGTTGGCTGAAGATGAGATTTTGAATTTTCACATTTCTTTAAGGGATGTCTATTACATTTTGATTGTTTACATTATTATTCCTCAAGAAAATCCCTGTATAGTAGTAGTCCTTTATTGTTTTATCGGTCACTTTTCTTTTTAAAGTGTGACAGGCAAACATTATTCTCACCACTGTTTAAAAATTATTTAAAAAAGAATAAGGTCTTTACTGTAAATATGTATGCCCTACTCAAGGAAGTTGGGATGGGTATAATGTTTTAAATGTTTTTATTTTAATGAGAAATGAAAAGACATTAAATGAATTTCCTGTGTACCGGTAAGTGGGTATGTCTCCCATGAAGACTTATTTTTGGGATATAAAAAAAATAATATTGTCCAGTCAAGTTATATTTTATCTTTTATTCACTTTGCTTGAAAAACAATAATGGTCCAATAAGAATTCTGGCTTCAGTATCAATTCAATTATTTCAAAATTTGACATGTTTTACATTTATATTGAAAAACCACTTGAAGCTTTAAATTAACTTAATATTGGATGTTATCAAACTTTAAACAAGTACTTTATATGTAGGTGAAAGGAAAATGTACAACAGACCATATCAGTGCTGCTGGACAGTGGCTGAAATACAGAGGCCATCTGGATAACATATCTAATAATTTCATGATTGGGTAAGAAGATGTTAAGATTTTCAAGTATTATACATGATAAGTGGGCATGCCACATTATTACTTTAAACATCAGAAAAATTGTTTCTGAAGCACATACAAGTATGCAATATAATTTTTTTTAAATAAATCCAGTTCAGATGTTTCAACTGTCAAATGGTACAATAATGACTATTAACACCATGGTCATACCACACTAATGTTTTAGTTGTCAGTGTTACAATAACTGCAGACTGTTAACACCATGGTCATACCACACTAATGTTTTAGTTGTCAGTGTTACAATAACTGCAGACTGTTAACACCATGGTCATACCACACTAATGTTTTGAATTATTCTATGACAACAATCTCCAAGTTGTTTTTATTGTCATTTAAATGCATGTGTCAATGTTACTTAAAAGATGTTATTATAACTTGATGGTAAAGTGTTTCTGAATTGTTTACTGTTAAAAAATAAACAGAAGGAAGCAATATTCTATATTGACTTTAATTTTTCAGAGCCACAAATATAGAAAATGGTGAGATGAATAACATAAAGAACCAACTATCAGGTGGTTTTGGAGCTGTTCCTGCCACCGCCAGAGACTACAAGGTACAATGTAGATGTATAAAAATGAAAGACTTCTATTTACTAGAAAAGGCCATGGGTGTTTGTATATTTGTTTTTGAATTAGTAGAAAAGATGGTACAAACATGTTGTTGAAGATCAATGTTTTCGAGAGAATATGGCCTAATTTGATTGCCACAAAACCAGGTTCAGTTTCCAAAAAACTTCATTTAAAATCAATCATTGAAAGATGGCACCAAATTAGGTTATGGCTTTGAAATATGGGTGTTATCAAGTGAAAAATAGAAGAATTTTTTGTTGCCAAAAAGAATAATGGATTTGAATTTATATTCATGTTTTTCTTGTGGAATACATAGTTTTACATTTAATTTTACAATATAGGCAAAAAATCTTCCATGGGTTGTAATTGGTGATGAAAATTATGGTGAAGGAAGTAGTAGAGAGCATGCAGCCCTTGAACCCAGACATTTAGGAGGTCGTGCTATTATTGTCAAAAGTTTTGCTAGAATTCATGGTATGTTGGCCTCAAGTTTGTGTGAAATTTATCTTGTCAATTTTAAATGTAGATATTCATGAGCATAATTTATTCACACTTCATGTATATCATACAAACATTACAAAGTTCACATTTAATACAATATACATGTATTCTGACAGTTCACATCATTTCTTTTTATTCATCAATAGTACAATTCAAGCATATCTCCCTCCTCAAATCACTATGAATGTCAAGTACAGGAAAACAATGTTAATAGTTATAGCATGAATACAGACGTACAGGCAGTCACAATATCAACACTGTTTTATTATTCTTAATTCATTGTTTAACTACTTTGTAAGAAAGTATTAATTTTTTAATAGCATGTTTGAGCCATTCAATTTTTGTCAAAAATCAATTGATGTGTTTTTAAATACTTTTTAATTTCATTTTGTTTAAGAAACCAACTTGAAGAAGCAGGGAATGTTACCACTGACATTTGCTAACACATCTGACTATGATAAAATCCTACCAACAGACAGAATCTCTTTACTAGGACTTAAAGATTTTGCTCCAGGAAAGGTAATACAGTCGACTCCACTTAATCGCATATCGCTTAATTGCATATTTCGGTTATTAGCATAATTTTCTCCTGCACAAAACCATTTCCTATTATTCTATTAGGGAAAAAATCGCTTATTTGCATATGCCTTGGAGGTGCATTTCGGTTTATTGCATAGAGAATTTTGCCTCGTTCAGGTAAAGACAGGTTTTTCCAAATTCTATTTTAAGCCTTCGGGTCATAAATATGTCAATCATATTTATTGTTGTAAAAACTAGATTATCATCAATCAGGAGGTGTTAATAATGGATTAAAAAATCATGGACATAAA
The DNA here is from genome assembly GCA_037379345.1 of Perna viridis. Taxonomy (NCBI): domain Eukaryota; kingdom Metazoa; phylum Mollusca; class Bivalvia; order Mytilida; family Mytilidae; genus Perna; species Perna viridis. The sequence goes on along the minus strand of CM074514.1, from coordinate 22,117,514 downwards.
AGACAATATAAATGATTTCTAATTACATTAAAATAAACAAGCACCTAGGTGAACAATGACTTCTGACGACATGCCGAACATCACCTTAGGATGCGGCTTGAGGTTCGGCTTGGGGTATTTTTTGTCCCTATTTAAATTCTTCCGACTGCAAATGATTATCAATGTAATTTTAATTTTCTTTAATGAGCTGAACAGTTTTGAGTGAGCTTGGGTTACTAGGCATAAATATCATACGAAAATTAAAAGTCATTCATTCAGTACAATGTCTAATGAAATTCAACTACCCTAAGGTGCCCCATACTATCCACCCTTCATAGGAATATATCGAGGTCAATGACGCGTATAATACACAAGTATCAGTGTACAATGAACAGAGGAATAAAAACACACAGACCATTTCAAAAGCCCAAAAACTGCAAACATTGATGAATATTACACTGAATCCTGCCTGAAATATGAAATATGGGATTTGTTTTCGTAGAAAGGTCAGGAAATTACTTGACTATTTATAGATGAGAAACACGTGGTTTTACTTATAAATACACACTGCGTAAAGAAGGTCAGTAAACAAGACAAACAATATATATTATTATTTATTGATAAAAGAACAATACAATGAGAAGGTCTATAACAATCAAATACCAGATCAGAAATGTTGAACAGTGATATCCCTGGTTGATCCACAGTATCGTCGTCTTACCTGAACTCGCACTTCCGGTAAAATCGTAATTTCGGTTATAAGAATAGCCCGGTTATTTGCATAATTTTTACTGGCAAATAGGCTATGCAATTAAGCGGAATCTACTGTATTTAAGTTGTTGATTGAGAGAAACATACAAATAGCTTTCTATCTTTGTACTGCTTTTTTTTTAAAAATCCCTAAACCTGGTAACATGCTCAGAATACAGTCATGTATTTTGATTTTCTTTATTTTATAGCTACAAATGTACAAGTTAATAGTGGTAAAGGATCATTTGACATGTCCAAGTTTCATAGTGTTAAGTGAATTTACCCCTTTCAAGACAGCATTTGCCAAAAAATTCATGAGGTACCTATTATTGAAATTTCTCTTTTTTTTTTTTCAGCCAATTACATGTGAAATTAAACATGCTGACGGAAGTGTAGACTCTATACAATTAAACCATTCGTTTAATGCTGGACAGATAGAATGGTTTAAAGCTGGTAGTGCTCTCAATAGAATGAAAGAGATGAATCGATAAACACTGTGATAGATCTTTTTAAATTTGTTAATACATGTACAAATAAAAGTGGTATGGACACAATATTCAAGATTTTGTTAAAAGTATGGAACAATTTACTACATATACACAAGTGCCAAGTTTAATTTTTATTTTCCTTGAATACCTCAGTTCTTTAATGTTTGTACAAACTAAGTTAATTTTTTCCTTAAAGGTCATACCACATTGTGTATATTTGTCTTTTAATCAATGGAATACTGTTAAAATAATAATGTTGAAGAAGTTATACATTCACATTTTTTTCAATACTGCTTTTTTATTGAATAAGAAACTGTAGGAAAATAGAGATATTATTTATGGCTTTTGATTTGTCTCAATCCTAATACTAACCTGTTTCATACAAGTATTCTAATTATTGTATGTATGAACCCCTCCCACCTCAATTACCAGTAGCATTATATCGTGAAGTAGTTCTGATCAATTTATATGATTTAAAATGTGTGATGTAGTGTTTTCATTTAGTTATGTGAGCAGATTTCTGAGTATTATTTATGTGACCAAAATATTCTAAAATAAACAAAAAAATCTTATTTATTATTTAATGCTTATAATGCAAAGCAGTAGGCTGGAGAAATTGTTTGTTTAGATATTAGCTGGATATTACATATTTATACAAGTAATTTAACACTATAGAAAGAAAACAGGGGAAAAGACTGAAATTTTCTCAGTACAACCATACTAATTAAAATTAATATATGAATATTTTATCTGGAGACTTTAACTGTTGATTGCATGTCAAGAAAAAAGTAGGCAATACATTTACTGTTGAAGTGCAGGACATTTATCCTTTTCTTAAAAACATGCAAGATACCTCTGCTTTTTTACAAGTCACAAATACTGAGGTGGATTTTTTATGTGCTAGCACTCAGAAGAGTGTGTTCCCCAACTCAGGCACATCATAAGCCAACCAGTTGTGACTGAAGCTCAATGTGCTTGGTATAGAAGAAGAGACTACCAGTTATGAAGTCTTTGGTATTACCTACCTGAGGATTAAGCCAAGAAAACAACCAAAAAACCACCCATGTGGTTGTTACAAATAGAAAGTTGGCATTGATTTTGGAGGTTATGGCTCCTTAGAAATTAGGATAAAAAAATTTTCCCTTTTTAAGAATAAATAGATTGACCCTAGACCTTATATGGACTGGTTCTCTATTTTGTTCTTTCTTGATGGCACTGTTGTCATTTTTTATAATTGTGTACCCATCTGTCTGTCCTACAAATGATACCTATAGAAGAAGTGGATCGATTTTTTTTCAAACTTTGTGTACTTATTTGTTATCATTACACGCTGATCAAGATCATATACTGGCAATTTACTCTAAAGTTATGATCATTATAAGTTGTTTCACCTCCCAAATATTTTGATGAATTGGAGTTATCCTACTTTGAATGTTGATGAATTTGAGTTTTGATCTGTCGTTCCCAATAAAGCATTTGTCCATTGCTTTTAAATATTAATATGATACGACCGCAGGGGTCCAACCCTGAACAGTTGGGGCAAGTTAGGACACTATATCGTATGAAATTTGAAATTCAAATAAAAATTTCAAAATCAGACCAAAAATAAAAGAAGATTTTTTTGGGTGTGGTTCCTTTGACCCCTTAACTCGAAAATCCATAAGAGATATCTGAAATCTGATTGAAAAAAATGCAGGCAGGGATATCCATAAGGAATGTTTTAAAAAATTGAAATTGGACCAAAAATAAAAAAGTCGAATTTTTGGGGATGTGGCCTCTTTGACCTCTTCTAACTCAAAAATGGTCCATAACGCATCAAATCTGCTTGCTTCACTAGTTTACCAGAATAAGATAAGGAACACAATAAAAAAAAAGGAATGATCAAAATTAGACAAAAAACCAACTTTCCACATGTGTTTTAATATAACACCGATTTTTACCCTTTTCAGCCCTTATTCTAAAACAGTAGAGCCACAATCTCCTTTATTGGTATGTAAAACAAATCAAAATTTCGTAAAAATTGTCAATCACAACTAAAGTTCTAGAACAAAAAATAAGTGTCTGCAGACAACAACAGTGCCATACCAATATACAACCACAAATTAAGCTTGGTCATTGTAACACCAAATTCTCATACTGCTATATATATCTATATTGTCATTCATATCAATGCAATTTACTAAGGCTACCCACTTATTTACTCTGGATATGCACTTTAATTTAAAAGCTGGGAATCGGGCATTGGAACCATAAAATCAGTGTTGGGGGAACCTGGGGGTTTTTACACAGTGTTCGTAGTGTTCTTTGATATTCTGAAACTAACTTAAAGATATTCATATATCCACCATGTTTGGGTTGTATACATGGGAATCACCATTGTCTGTTCATCCATTGGTCTGTTTCCATATAAAATTTCCATATATACTGTACGATCTTTTAAAACTCTTATTGAAAACAAAATATACTACACTTTGTACATAGCATTTAGCTGTTTTGTTTGTTTGGTTTTTTTTTTAAACCCAAGGTTTAAGTGAGTCAAAAATTAACATTGTGTCCACACTTGCCCAAAATGATCTGGATTAAACATGTTGAGCTTGGCAAAGCTCTTTATTATTTGTTAAAACCTTGTAAACACAGCTGTCCTACAAAATTTAGTAAAATTTTATTGAAAAGTTTGGCCATCATAAGTAGATATGCACAGAAGAAGATAAGGCATGTATTAGATACCTGCAATAGGAGATAATCCAACTTCATGGTTTTGAAAACATTGTACAGGTCTTCAATTGCTCGACTTTCTTTGAAGAGATTTTTTAGGAATGTTAGACAATGACTGTCTGATACCTGTGTACAGATGCTGAATCTAACTGGATATTTAGATTATATATTTTGGACCATAGTAGGTAAACTTAACAAGAGGCATGCAGGAGCCTGAATCGCTCACCTAGTTAAATGTTTGCCTTTCAAGGGCAATAACTCTAACAAGGAGTTGTCTGACAATTTTGACTAAAAGAAAACTTTGGAATGACTTATCAGGGATCATTTCATCAATTGAAAGTTTTGTTCTATTATAGTTGTCAAGATATTGGCTGAAAACTGCTAATAACAATTTTTTGTCTGTCAAGGGCAATAACTCAAACAAGAAGTCGTCCAGAAACTGTTTGATCCCCTTTTTAAAGACCTTATACGGATCATTTCAACAACTGAAAGTTTTGTTCTTTTATAATTGTCAAGATATTGGCCATGGGAGCTATTGCCATCACTTGGCGTCTGTTGTCGTTGTGTCGTCGTCGTTGACAAAACTGTTCTCATCTGATACTACTTGACCAAATTTTTGTGCTAGTCTGTTTAGCCATATTGGAGTTATTTCCCTTTTTCAACATTTTTTTGCTATTTTTTATATTATTTCTTTCAAAAATCTTCTCCTCTGACACTACTTGACCAACTGGAGTGAAACTTAGTATGAATGTTCCTTGGGGTATCATGCATAGAACTGATTTGGGGATTATTGATTTGTGGAAAAACATGGCCACTGTTTCTAAAAATAGAATATATGGGTCAGACAGTAGCTTTTCGCATATATCTCAAAAAACTGTTAGGTTTAGCCAAGTAGTTTTTATTTCTGAAATGATTCTAATTATAAGGCCTAAAAAAGTGTCCAGATGACTCCTTGTAAGATGAAAAATTATGGTTTTTTTTTTTAGATTTTTCAGCCAATATCTTGAAAACTATGATGGAAGGAATGAAACTTTCAATTTCTGAAGTGATCCTTGTGAAACGACCTATGAAAATTTGTGGGGATTGAACTTCTTGGATCACTCCTTGTTAGAGTTATTGCCCTTGAAAAGCAAAACATTGTTTTTAGCAGTTTTCAGCCAGTATCTTGAAAACTATAATAGATAAAGTAAAACTTTCAATTGATGCAATGATGATCATTATCCTTATGATAAGTCCTACCAAAGTGTTTATCGAGTTAAAAATTGTCAGAAAGCTCCTTAATAGAGTTATTGCCCTTGAAAGACAAAAAAATAACCTGGTGAGCAATTAGGGCTCCTGGGAGCCTCTTCTTAATGATCCTTAGAATTTCAATGGGCCATTATTAACCATTCTTAGTAAACATTTCAAATTTCTATAGTATATTTTCAGCTGAAATCTGATAAATGGCACATGCCCCCGTCTGATCTCAATCACCAATGGTGCAAGATATTGACACTTTCAAGTTATCAAATTGTCATTTTGGTTAGTGCTAGACCCAGAAATTTACAAATGGGGGTTTCATTTATTTCTCAAGGTAAAAATGGGAAAAAAATCAGATTTATATTTGCTTGTTTTTTAATACAATTCCAAACAACACTCGCATGACTATTGCTGGAGTCATACTCCTTTCTGAGTGCTTCTTGTATCAAAGCATACAAAATTACCCGGTACATGTATAATACTATTCTATAATGTGGTTTTAATTTCACAAGTGGGCCTAGCCCACCTGGGTCTAAACTCTCACCCCTTTTGATCCTTCTATTATGGTTTCCTATGCAACACTTCCCCTCATAGGGATGCATCCACCTACCTTAACCCCATGGTAAGAGCAAGAAAAATTATCACTTAAAAATGTATAAAGTTGACCTTGAGTTGACTTAACATATTTCAATTCACATGGCAAAAATCTCAGGCAAAGACTGAAAGAGAAAAAACTTTGTCCTGGAGAAACTTACAAGAGAAGAATAAGAAGCATGCAACTAAAACAATATGTCATCCTCCTTTGAGACCATTTGTAAAATAACATATATGATATGAAAGTCAAACACATAACATTTTATACAATTTATTATTGCATTTTACATGTACTTATCTCTATATACATATTGCACAATCCTCCTAAATCATACAAAAAGGTGGTATTCAGAAATGTTTTCTAATCGATCATGAAGCCATAATCTCTAAAATCTTATCAGTATTTTACAAAAAGTGTGGCTGATAGTTTTAAGTGTATTGCAGTTATTATTGGTTTTTCAAAAGCTATATTTTGTGGATTCTTTAGCAGTAACATCTTATCAGTCTTTGCTGGCAATCTTAATTTCATGGGTTGAATGATATCTCTAGAAATGTGGCAGACAAACTTTACTGGCAAACAGTTCAGAGACTACAGTGATCCATAACGCCAGTACAAAGAAGATGTATGAGATTCCAACTTGATAGTTGTTAGGCAACTGATAAGGCTCCCCTCCTATCTGTTCCATGTTAAATCCAATGGGAAATACTACTGCAGCTTTACAGAAAAGAATCACTGGAAAAGAAGATTTTTTTGTAGAATTTAAACAACTACATATAAAGATTAGTTGGAAATATCTATGTATGTGAAGTTGACATACATTTGTGTAACGGAAAAAAATATGAAATCTAAGAGTACACAGTATTGATGTTATGTTTTAAGAAATCCTTTGGATTCATTAGTAATCTTGGATAACTATGGGCTATGCTAAAAATGTACATATATGCATTTAAAAAAAAGGTGATAAATTGAATTGATTTTAAAAATTCTCAACTACAAATTAAAAAAGTTATGATTGTTAACCCTTTTTGGATTATAAAGAGAATAGATATGCTGTACATGTCAAAGAGACTAAAACCCCACCGGGATGAAAATGTCAGCCCAAGGTCACCAATTGGTCTTCAATGAACAAGGAGAAAATCCTAATACCACAAGGCAGGCTGCAGCTGGCTCCAAAACATCATTATACACAGGTACGGCGAAAGAGTTGCCCCTATATACATGTACTCAAGTAAAATAAACTACAAAAGGTGAAAAGGAAACAAGACATACAAATGCCAGAAATTCCTGACTTTGGACAGGCAAAAAAAATGTGGCGGGGTTAAAGTACTTTGGCATGATGATCACAACCCTCCCCCTTTAAAATTTGGCAACTGTGGAAAAAATATTAAACAATTAAACACACTCAAAAATCAGTTCAAAAAGGTCTGAGTTCCTTGTTACAACAGAAATAAAGAAACTGAATATAAATTACATAACTGTACAAACTAAGGACTACTAGCAGTTAACTGACACGCCATCTCCAGACCAATTAAACCTACAAAAGGTTGTCCCCATCATATGTAAAATCAATTCCAATTCTTCTCATGTGATATTGAGAATCATGGTACATGTACATCGTAAGTCAAACAATAAGGGCACAACCCATCTCATACCAAAAACTGCTTTAAAATATAGTGGTTTAATTTCTATGTAAAGATCCTACGAGCAAATCAAATGCTATCCTTAATGATTTGACAACAGTATCATAAATATATCCCTTCTGAATGAGCATATTCAACAGTTTAGTTAACTTATTGGGTGAGTATTGAGCTTTCTGTGGGTACATGCACTTACTTGCAGCAAATCCAAGCCATCTTGCATGTTTCATAACTCTATATCTCCAATGAGAAACAACCAATAAGACAATGGTGGTGGTAATACAGATGATACCCAATATAATACAGATAAAAGTCAGTATCCATTCAGCTCTGATTGGGGTAGGAGTAAAACATATCTCACTCTGTTGTTGGCCATACATCTCCAAACAGGACTTTAACAAACCAATATATGTACGTCCTGAAAAGAAAACAGAGAAATTAATTCAGCCTTGTGTGTGACAAAATCATGCATTCATTAAGCATAAAGAATGAATGTTCACACATGTAAAAAATAATTTCATTTTCAATACATGCAGTAGAATATCTTTGAGGTACACTTTCTCCCTCACAAACCCTTACCTTATCAAAGATATTTATAGTAATAGATTAAGAGGTTATTGCCTGTACATGTTCAGAACATGTAGCAATACCAAGTTCCTGAAAAATGAAAATAAACCTTTATATTCAACCCATAAAACAAGATTTGTATTTGTATGATAGTACAAAACATAATCTGACAATTTTTAAGTTCATGGACTCAGTATTAAAAATAAACCAACTTAATTTGTAATCTATCTGAATACACTCTAAAAAGGTATGTTGTCAATCAGCTAAAGATTTGAAGCATTGAAGCATTTTTTTTTTAATTTCATAAAATTTACAACTTGTAAATTCATTTAACATAAAATGCTGCATGGGACCTAGCAACACTGTATGAACAAACCTGAAAAGATTTGGCAAGTACAATGTATAAACACAACATTTAAGTTTGATACAGCTCTGAATTTTTCAGTACATTTGATTCAATGCTTGAAACATTTAGACCAGATAGAATAACACAGACGAAACCAGAACAAAAGTTGTCAAATGACTTAAATACTTGTAACAAGACTTACAAAAGCTTGTATTGACAGATTGGTGAACAATATAATTTCTACATTTGTATATACCCCCTTTCCATAGTTACCTAATGTATAGTTTAAAAATGTTAAATAGCCCAATTTTCATATGAATAAAGTCCAATAAATCCAAACCTTAAAATCTGAAAGTAAACTAAAATCAATAGATCATCTCATACCACAAAATGCTCGTATCAAACATTAAGGTACAATATCATAGAGATCCATTACAATATGTAGCTTATGCTTGAGTTTTGCAGTAAAATTCTGTGAAATGTTTATTTTGGACCAAAAGATCATTATCTATTTGAAATTTATCCTGCCAGTTGTGTTTAAAATCTTTTATCTTTTATGTGTATTTTTCTATTTCTTTCTTTTTTCTTTTTTTTATTAGAGAAATATTCCCATTTTCTGTGGAGAGCTGTCGTAAATACAGCATCTGTTTAAACCCACTAGAAATAAAAGGGATGCGGCTAGAGCTAATCTAAATGAAGCTCACAGTGCTCGCTTATTTCGAAAGTGCCTGCTCCTTATTGATATCAGCATTAGTGACGTTCAACACTTTCTGTCTTTGATGTATCATTATAAATTTACCTCCTATGTCTGAGACGATCCACCTTGGCATTGCCAAACTCGCCACTGCAAACACATCGGCGGTAAAAAATAATGCACCTGATATAATGCTTAAACGGTCCATTGTCTTAGATGCATTGACTATGGTAATTCATCTCGAGAAAGATGCATTAGTTCAATTAAATCATAAATCAGCTGGTAAAAATTAAAATTATCTATTTACTGGTTGTAACATCGTATTTTTATTACCGGGATCCAGTTATTCCTAAAGTAAAATACGACTTGGTGTCCCGACTTTAAGATATGATTAAATACCAGTAAACAGCAAGGGAGGACTATCTACAAAAATGACCTTTTTTTATTAAGTAAATTAGAATTAAGTTTGTTTCCCATTACCCTCCCTACTAATAAAAATTGGCCCACCCTAATAGTTTTTTACCATTCTCCGATAATTTTTTATTCATTTTTTTTTCTTCATTTCTTTCATGATTTTTCTGCAGAATCATATGATTTTTTGGGAAAAAAATTTCATACCTACCTACCCAAAGCCAGGAGCTGGGGTCGGGTATGGGGGAAAGGAAATTATTTTAAGTACGGCCTAACAGGAAAATGTACTAGAATATAAATCATAGAACATTAAAAAAATACTACATGTTGATCTAGACATATAAAAGTTTTTTTGTTTAAATCACTCAGTTTCAGATCTGTTACCAAAGGCGTCCTCCAATCACGTCTTTAATTAAATTCCACTATCCACCTCTGGTTACAATTTTTGCTTACTCACAAAAAAAAATAATAATTGGTATATTTTTGTGTGAAAAAAGACTTAATCCAGATAAAAATGATTTACCAGCTATTACAATATTTACGAGTCAAAATGACGTCACACAAATTTGGTGCAATTCTTTTACGTGAATCTGAAGCATGTTTTAGAATCAGGATTCAGTGAATATAGTGTGAACTTAGAATGTACTCCCTCTTTATTAAGTGTTATAATCTCATGTTTCATATTATTCCAGACTTAACAATATACAAGAAACAAGAGTGGTCCACATTTTCTCCTCAAAGCAGCATTTAATCTTGATAGATCTCTATTTGGAAAAGATTATCCCTGGTTTACAAATTATCTAAATTATCAAAAACTCTTAATCTGCCATTCCTTAACATTTTCTAATACTCTTTTAAAGCGAACCTACCAAGACTTCTTTAAGGATAAAATCGCAAAAGAGTTATCAAAGATTAAGGGTGGCACTTCAAGAAAACTTTTATTTTAAAGTAAAATTACAATAGATTGTGAATTACAAAATTATTTGAGAGTAGGCATTTCAAAAGAGCTGAGAATAAAATTAATAAATTTAAGAATAAACGCATATCCTCTGTTTATTGAGACTGGCCGAAGATATTCAAAACCCAACATACCACTAGACAAAAGATATAATGCATTTCATGTATATTTATTTTATAATGTATATGTTACAGGGCAAATTGGAATTCAATAGGATACGGTATTGTTTGATTCTAGTACATTTGTTCTCTTCCCGGTAAAGAGAAATCAGGGGAACCAAGCTCCTAGCGGAAATCAAAAGAAGGTAATCCAGGGACAAAGACCAGACATTGAACAGACACACACAACAAAGAACATAAAATAACCAAAATAAAACATACAAAGTAACAAGTAAATTAGCAGCCAGACTAAAAACTGGGAGCATGGACCAGGTGCATTGGTAGGGTAAGCGTCCTCTGCTGTTCTAGAAACACCCGTCGAGTTGCTCATAAAAACTCGTCCAGGGTGAACGAAAGAAGAAAGGAAAACTATGACAAGTTGCAAAAATCAGTTTTCATGGTGCAGATGGATACACCGTATAACGATCCACGAGTATATGCATGATGACGATGTTCCAGAAGCCTAATTGTAAGAAGTCTAGCGCGATACAAAAAAATCTGCGTAGTTACGGCATGCTCTGGCATAACGTATGAGTTGTGATTTGAAAACTTTATACGCAGGTACTGAAGTGATGTTGCCACGGATGAAAGGAAAGTTGACAAACAGAATGAAAAGTCATCACGTTTTCCGTATAATTTGGTCAATAGTTTTCCACATACTCTCATTGAATTTTGCAGTTTTACTGCAACCTCCTGAGTGGTGTGAGGATTTCCTCGTCGTCCATTGAAGAACCAAGATTGGCCTTGAATTGACATTTTACATTCCGGTGGGGTTGTTGTCTCTCATATTCACATATGCATTCTCATTTCTGTCAGGCCGAATTAACGAGTTTCTGCTAAAACGCATGAGCGGATCGAAAGGGCCACCTTTATGCTCGAAAAGTTAATCACTGGTTCTCCTCTCTTTTTTCGGAATTTCTTGATCCGCCACAGATACGGATAAATAAGCTATTCAAACTAACTATAAAAAGTTATGTTTTCATAGAAGGTTACGACCATAACTAAAAATCAACTCTTACTTTCCTGGTTTTGTGGTATGGAACCTAATAAGTGGTACAGTGTTATAAAGATACATGCCCTTATAATCAAGTAATTATAGTAACTTGAGTCATGCCAACTACTTGTTTTAACATCTAAATTCAAACCTTATCTATTTTTGTATTTCAATTCATAAAGATCTTATCACTGTAAGGTGCTTATATTGAAGTCAATTGTCAACGGATCATTACATTTTGTTTTTGCTAGTTTTGCTTTTTGATGTTCGTATAAATATAACATTTAACCATAAGGGGAACTGAGTTTAAAACAAATATGGTATTTAAAAGTCAACAGGCTAAGACCAAATATAAAAATTAAGACAGAAACAATCAGCAATAAACAGTACTATGAGCAAGCTGTGGACTTATGTTATCTTAAACGGTTTGATAGAAAGGAGCATCATCTTAAACGGAGAATGAATATCTGATTCTGCTATCATCAATAATAATTTGGTAATGTTTATTGCAAGCTGTTTTATTTTTCGCCTTAGTTTTATTTATAGTCTTAAATTCATTTTTTTAGTGAGCATGTTTATTTGCATGCTATGTGTGTATTTAATGCTGTATATCGTGTGTTTCTTATCTGTATTATTCTTTCTGTTATATATGTCGACTTTAAAAAAAGATTTTTAACTTAAAATTTAAATGACTTAAACTGGTAAGTAGGATGTTCTCCTTTTAACAAAAATTCCAGTGCCAGTGGTAGAGGTGTTTCATGATGTAGAAAAAAAAACACAGAACACACGATGTTGTTTTTGTTCTGCATATAATGTATTTTCATTTTACACTCCTTGAAACGTTCACATTTCCCATTTTAGCGTTCGTGCATCGTTTATCGTGCGTTTTAATATCTTTTTGCGTTTGTTTAAACGCACGATAGAGGCGTTCGTTTAAACGCACGATAGAAGCGTTCATATATTTTTGTACTTCGATTATTTCCTTGATTCATTTTGTTATTTATATATTATTTGCTATTATAAATTTATATATTTTCATTAATTTTGTTTTCTATTTTTTCTTTCTTCATTATTGCAAATATTATTATTTTTCATCGTTCGTCAACGTGCGCTTAAACGAACGCCCCTCTCGTGCGATAGAAGCTTTCGTTTATCGTGCGTTTGGTGAGCGTTTAGCGTGCGTTTGGGTATAGTGCGTGCGGGAAACCTAAACGTCTCAAGGAGTGTATAATAGTTCCTTCTGTTTTTAAAGAACAAAAAATTCATACATTCATTTCCCACTACATACAACCAAATCAAACCAAATCAAGAATGGTTATTTTTTTTTTTACAGATATAAATAAAAATTCAAATAAGTTTTTTGGATAAAGCATAGTCAAGTACAATTTACGGAGAATTCAATATCTGCGTAATCCAATACATATGTACTTACATAAATAATTGCAACAAACCATTGACTTGTTATATGGTACGTAATTGTTTCTTAATGAGAACTAAAATTAGGTGCGTTGGGTTTTTGAGTCCAGCTTAGAGTCATGCAAATTGATACATGGATTGAATGCCCACCCTGACATATTTTATTTTTGATATTTTGTTTAAAATGCTCAAGTAAAGAGAAATTAACATGAGGCTTTTCATATAATCCTTGGTCTTATGAGATATAAATTAAGTATTATGTATAGCTGATTTAAAATTTAAGGGAGATACCTCTGTGAATGACACTTAAATACAATAGAAACTGTGAATTATAGCCTAAGACTAGACATACTGGAAAGAATAGTTATACATTTGATCATATAGACCCACTAAGCAATTGAATAATAAAAAATAATAAAGCATTTTGAGAGGATTGCATGGAAAACAAAGTTCCAAGTAGAAGAAATTTATCTTGAAGAGACTTCATGCATCTGCTACTTTACAATGTTAACAATGTATCAAATATCAAACGTGTATCTGCAGTTGGTGAAACAAGAGGCTCAACCTTTTTTTTTGGCTTTCAAGGGCAATAAATCTAACAAGGAGTTTTGTTTGATAATTTTGACTTAAAGAAGTCTATGGTAGGACTTATCATAAGGATCATTTCATCAATTGAAAGTTTCTTTCTGTTATAGTTTCCAAGACATTGGCTGAAAACTGCTAAAACATCATTTTTCGCCTTTCAAGGGCAATTACTCTAACAACGAGTTGTGATACAACTTTGACCCTTGCGGACTTTTGTAGGTCTTATCACCAATTGAAACTTTCTATCATAATTTTTAAGATATTGGTTGAAAACTTAAAAAAAACACGTCATTTTCACCTTTCAATGGCAATAACTCCAGCAAGGAGTCGTTCGATCCAATGCAAACTTTTGTAGGCCATATAATAATGATCATTTCTGCAATCGATAGAATTTGGCTAAACCTGACGGTTTTTGAAGATAAATGAGGAAAACTTCGCACTGACCCCGTTGTTCCATTTTTAGTAACAGCAGCTATGTTTTCCGACGGATCAAAAATCCCTACGCCAGTTCTATGCAGAATAACCTAAGGAGTATTCGTACCAAGTTTGGTTCTAATTGGTCAAGTAGTTTCAGAGAAGATTTTTAAAAGTAATAAGATTAAAAATAACAAAAAAAAAAAACATCAAAAAAGGCAATAACATTGCTGAACAGAATTAAAAGAAAATTTGACTATTAATAGATCTCATTAAGCTGAACACTTTTATCCATGTCAAAATTAAGCAAAATCTTAACGATTTTGGAGATATATGCGAAAAACTTCTGAATCAGTCTGACCCTTGTTCTATTTTTAGTAACGGCAGCCAAGTTGCCCCACAACGGACAAGCACACAATCTTGATCCGTTACTTGTTGTGGTTAAGAAATGTACTAAATATTTAATGTATATCTGCAAGTGCGGAAGACTATGTCATCGCACGAATTTTCTAAGTCCCGTGACCATAACTCACCAAATAATTAACGGACTAGAACAGATTTCGAATTTGATCATTAACTTGTCATGGTTAAGCATTGTAGGAAATATCAATTGTATATCTGAAAGCACAAAAAGTGCTGAAAACTGAGTTTTTGCATTTAATTTTCTAAGTCTAAGCAAGGATTCACATTGGTATAAGGGTTATAACTCAGCAAAAAAATCAACGGACCGAACAAAATTCAATGTTAATCTGTTACAGTAACTTATCATGGTAAAGCAATGTACCGAATATCGATTGTACACCCGCAAGCATGACAAAAGAGTGTGGAAAACCGAGTTATTACATTTAATTTTCGAAGTCTAAGCTTAAGGGCCATCACTCGTCAAAAATTCAACGGACCCGAACTAAATTCAAAGTTGATCTGTAACTTATCATGGTAAAGCAATGAACCAAATATTAACTTATAACTGCAAGCATAACGAAAAAAGTGTGGAAAACTGATTTGCCCGACTGTTGAACGGAAGGTTGGACAGAGTGCAAACCTAAGGCCGCCTTCGTTGAAAGTTGCCGTCAAGGGACTAAAATTTTTGTAGCTTATATTTGGGATGAATCACATATTACAGAATTTGCATGATTCTTACTAAGACTGCTACACCAAGTTAATGCTTAAATTAGGCAGCAACCATTTACTTGTCAGGAGGCTATGGATTTTTTTTAAGAAAAAAAGAATTCTGGAAAATGTGGACAAGGATAATTTGACTAATCACTGGATAGGAAAAGAGTTTGTTTTAAAATGTGACAAAAATAAATCATGCTGTCTATGTGAACGTTGCTGTAGTGAAGTGACAAAAGAAAGATTGTTTTAATAGATGGTGAAAAAAAATTTTGTTTTTGATTGGCCCTGGAAAAAAATACAAGTTATTTTTGCTCAAGGAAAAAAAGTTGACTCCAAAAAACCGATAGCCCCCAAGAAAATCAAACGGTTGATGCCTTACATTATCTCCCTTAGAAAATATAAAACAATGTTTTCCTTTTTTCATGCACTGCATCCACCTCCCGTTACTGTAATTATTGAAGAATAATTTCATTTGATTTGTAACAAGCTTATTGGTCATTTAATTCTGAACAAAACCTGGTTGTTTTGTACGGTTTGGTGGAGTTGATTGGTTCACTCGTGGTGATTTAAGTACCAGTCCGCATAAAATTCAGACACTACCAATGGTAAGGTGATTCAGAAAAAAACCACAAAACAATGCTTTTTAGTCTACATATGCTATACTTTCACAAAGGAACAACCTTTTCTGTATTCAGATTTGCACTTTTTAGAAAATCATACATTAATCTCCTGCTAAAAGCAACTAAATCAAGCCAAATCAAGAACGATAACTCTAGCAAAGTGCAAATTTCATGTACAATCTATATTATGTTTATCTCAAAAGCGCAACAACTAAATGAAAAACTAGGACTGGTTACATGATCAGTTCCTGTCTAAACAAGAAATAAAACTGAATTCGGTGGGTTTTTTTTACATGCATGAATCACCTTCTGTCTGATTTTTAGAAAGACTGCTACTTAAATATTCCCAAATGGAACAATATTAGCATTAATAAATTCTGAGTAATTTGACTAGAATCTATTAGAAATAAAATGATAAGAAAACTTGAATGCCCCTGATTTTTTAACAGATTTAAAAAATAACCTGTTTCGGGTTATTGTACACCTTATATACACTTCTCCTGAAAGAAAGCTAACTGGTAAAATGAAAATGAAGGATCTGATAAACCATGTCCCTCAATACATACTGCAAGACCCATATAGGGATTTCTGACCTGTCAATATCTTCAACTCCAGTGATATCATGATGTCACAATGGAATACTTGAAAAAAAATCAGACCAAGTAGGTCTGAGACTAATAGGGGGCAGGGAATTATGTGTTTCCTTGGGACCACTTCAGGTTTACCTGTCTCATATAAAACCTGTTCAAACTTTAGAAATATTCCTTTAATAGGCAGGCCCTACGTGGTAAGTATATTTCACAAAATGTGAATATGATTCCAGCTTCATCACTAAATATAAATCCCAATTTTTTAAGACCTGTATTTAGTTATTTTAGTAGATAATGTCTACTAAAATTCTCCCTTCCTTTTTAAAGAGGGAGTCACTTGATTTTTTGTCTTTGCTTGAAAAATAAGAACAATGGTATATTTTACATTAATATATTTTATTAAGAAAACAGTATATTTTACATTAATATGTTTTATTAAGAAAACAATTGCACATATATACTTGTTCATGTAAAGGCAAAAAATGTAAAAATTACTGAATTGATCACAACATAATCAAAGCATTATCTTATATGCATAGAATTAATACAAAAGTTATTTCAACAAGATATCAAAATTTTGCAACTATAAAAATAAAGATTTGTTCACTCTTCAAACACAACTAAGCATATGAAATGTATGTTTTGAATAGTATCTGTTTTACTGCAGTACAGAAGCTTATTATTCTACGGTTATATCAGTTGACAGATGTATAAATAAACAAGCATTCTGAGAGTATTGCACGGCAATAAAAAGCACCCCAACCAGAAGAAAAATCTGTTGATGAGAATAGAATGCAATTTTTAACCAAAAAAAAGTGTGGAAAACTGAGGTTTTTATCATTTTTTCTAAGGGCCAGAATCAGTACAAAATTCAAACTTGATCTGTAACTTGTCATGGTAAAGCAATGTATCAAATATCAAATGAAAATCTGCATGCATGACCGTAAAGTGCAGAAAATTTATTTTAGGGAAAGAAGAGGCTCCCAGGAGCCTGAATCGCTCATTAACTCTTATATGGAGTCGTCTGACAACTTTGATCTCGTGGAAACTTTTGTAGGCCTTATAATAAGGATATTTCAGCAATTGAAAGATATTGGCCAAACCTAATGGTTTTGGAGATATATATGGAAAAAACTACTGTACCACCCCTATGTTCTATTTTTAGTACAGGCGGCCATGTTTTTTAACCGATCAAAAATCCAGACAATCATTTTTGTTAAGAATACCCTAAAAAAAAATTACAACTTTCATTGAATTCTGTATGGTAGTGTTTGAGGAGAAACGACAACGGACGCCCAGTGATGGCAAAAGCTCACATGGCCTAAGGCCAGGTGAGCTAAAAATAGGGTTGGTCAGGTTACCAGAAACACATTATTTTTTTTAGGCCTAAAGCTGGCATTATTAAATCAACATTCAAGATGACACATTTTTATACTCTGTGGTAAAAAAATATCCAGTTGTAAAGTTGTAATGAAACTTCACAAGGACAAAACAAAATGATAGAGAGTTAAATCAATGGAAATAAGTTATGGATAATGAATATTAACCTACATTTACATACATGAGAAAGGGGACTAACCTGTCTTATACAATAAAAAATACTGGCTTTTCACCACGAAACAATGTACAACTAGAGCAACCTAAGCTACATTTGTATTAACAAAATAAAAAAAAAACAAAAACAAAAACAAAAACAACTACTGAAACTACAAATCAACAATTCATTGGCATTCAAATATAACCTAGCATCAACTATATAACTTTGTACATAGTATCACAGCTTTTTCTTGCTTTTTGAGCTGGCATCAATATCTGATTTCAATGTAGTAAAGAAATATTTAACCTGTAACCAGCTTGGAAAAGGCCATTCATACTCATTTGGTACAATGCCATCACATTTTGACTCGAAAAATGAGAAGAGCGGGAACCATATCCTTGTTCTCTTCTTGTCACGAAACATCAAGGATCTGTTGTTTGCGAGTGTATGGTAATACAGGAACATACGTGATGTAATGTAGAATGCTACAAATACATCAATAGAGTAATGTTCATGTGCTGCTAAAATGAAGAAAAGAGCAAACATGTTGGCTACCCATGATGTTGTATGGAGATAGTACATCTTTCTTGGAGTATCTACAAAACACAACATTTTTATAAAAAAAAAACACAGTGAAACCTGTTTTAACCACACCCTGTATCATGCCTAAGTCAGTTTAAACCACACCCTTTATTATTCCAATATCTGTTTTAACTGCACCCTGTATCATCCCAAAACATGTCTTAACCACACCATGTATCATCCCAAAACCTGTCTTAACCAGACCCTGCATATTTGTATAATCCCAAAATTTGTTTTAATTGCACCCTGTATCATCTCAAAATCTGTCTAAACCACAACCTATATCATCCCAAAATCAGGTTTAACAAAAACACATTTTTTCAAGTCCCTATATATCAGTTTAAAAGCATTTTGAATCCTGTTAAAATGAAAGCTGTCTATTCTGAACCAAAAATAAAGTACAAAAGTGGTTTGGTTTTGACAGGTTTCACTGTTATATCACTATTAGCTTTTAATGTCATCAATGGGTATAAATATTATATGATGATATTGCCATAAATGGTGTCTGCTTTTAAACAAGTTTCTTCTATTATTATTAAATATTTTTGTCCAAATTATAAACCTTATAAGAAATTCAGTATTTTCTTTTGTAAATAAATAGTTGTTAAACAATATTTTTTGGACTACCACATAAAATGCTACTCAGTTATATTTACCTATATTTCATACAAGAAATCAGATTGAAAATTTGTAAAAACATAATAAAGCACTATATTCAAGCTTGAATACCAAAACGCAGTGAACAAATTACAAAAGTTAGTATTAAGTAGATTGTAAATTGGTAAACTTACACTCTGTAATTAGGAAATTCAGCATGGTCACACACACTGTATGTCCACTAAACATGTAGTCCCCACAGGTCCTTACACCAGACAGGGTCATCCCTAAACCAGTCCAAATCTCAAATGATCTATACAATTTGGCCCATATGTCACCATACAGCTACAAAAAATTATGTTAAATTGTAAAACTTAATGCGTAATTCAACAGGAGTATATTATTCAGAATATTCCTCTGTAAAAGTGTCATACTTGTCGACATTTTCAAACTGTGGTAAAAAATGGCAGGTTTTGGATCAATGCACCAGACAAACACTGCCTACATTGGATATTTTTCGACAATTTTTTAATTAAATGTTAAGAACTTAGCATCATTTCTATGGGTTTTTTAACATTACTTTTGTGTGCTCTACCTGGTACCAAATATAGAAATTTTGGATCTGCTCTGTACACACTCATTCCTGAAAAAATCATATCTGTAACAAAATAACTTTATTTCATGAGCATTTTACGTCTGTTATCATTTGTGAAAAAATACTCCCACATTTTACATAAACATGATTATTAACACAATGAATCCAAGTGAACAAGCACAATCATAGAAAAAAGGGGCATTGTAGAATAGTTTGGTAAAGTAATGATTGTACATTTGTATTTTAAATATTTCATGGTTGAACAAAACAATGAGATACAGAGTAGAATACAGGGCATTGAAGATAGTTCTTGTTGTTTCGAAGGTCTTCTGAAGGGACTACAAACTTATGAATAAGGGATAAAATGATATGATTTCCACATACTTTTCCTTCACATTTAAGGTGAACTCCTGGCACTGACAATGATGTGATTAACATACAGATACATCTGAGTAAAAATATTGTCCCTGTCATTGAAAACATCCTTCTCAATAGTATAAACCTACAAAAAATGAAATCATTAAAAGGAATTTTTCTTTGTAATATATTCATTTGTGGATATTTAACAGTCAGCATTCCAATGGGAACAAATTGTGCTTCTCTACTTGCTGACCTATTCCTTCACTCTTATGAGGCTAACTTTATAGCTGATCTGATCCGAAAGAAAGAACATTGTATAGCTAGTAGATCCTTTAATCTCAGTTTTGGCTAAATAGATGATGTATTATCATTAAACAATCCTAGTTTTGGGGATTTAATACATCGCATCTACCCCAAAGAACTTGAGATAAAGGATACTGTGAAGCCAGCCTCAGTTCTTGACCTACACTTAGAGATCATTGGTAAAGGAAAACTACTGACCAAACTTTACGAAACATGATGACTTTTCATTCAGAATTGTCAACTTTCCTTTCATCTGTGGCAACATCCCTTCAGTACCTGCGTATGGAGTTTTCATATCACAATTCAAAGGCATGCCAGAGCTTGCTGTAACTACA
This sequence comes from Perna viridis, assembly GCA_037379345.1. Classification (NCBI taxonomy): domain Eukaryota; kingdom Metazoa; phylum Mollusca; class Bivalvia; order Mytilida; family Mytilidae; genus Perna; species Perna viridis. The sequence continues at coordinate 22,096,933 of CM074514.1, read as the reverse complement.
CAGACTTTTTGTATCACGCTAGACTTCTTACAATTAAGCATCTGGAACAGGATTATGCTGCTACAAGATTGAAGTCATCACTGCAGATGTTTTTTGGTCATTGTGATGAACTCGTGGATCGTTACAGTGTATCCATCTGCACCATGAAAACTGATTTGTTCAGTGTGTCATAGTTTTCCTTTCCTTGTTCATCTACCCCAGACTTGACTTTATGAGCAAATTGATGGGTGTTTCTAGAAATGCAGAGGACGCTTACCCTACCGGTGCAATGGTCAATGCTCCTAGTTTTTAGTGGAGTCCGAGTTGCTCATTTCCTTTTGTTACTTTGTATGTATGATTTTAGTTACTTTATGTTCTTGTTGTGTTTGTCTGTTTTCCATGTCTGGTCTTTGTCCCTGGATTACATTCTTTTGATTTCTGCTAGAATCTTGGTTCCCTTGATTACTCCTTCACACTGTAAGTCCAACTTAAGAACTCTATTTTTGTTATGCATATCTTGCAGTATGATCTGTTTATTTTTACAACTGATGACTACACTGTTTTTTTCTGTCTCTCTCCAAATATATTATTGTCACTATTATATTTGAAGAGTTGCATCTTACCTGTGTTTATGGAAGACCAGAACACACATCCAGGTTGTCCCTAGTCCAATGGCTATTACTTCACATGCTTTAAATGCCCAAGAAATGTATGGCACATTGTCTAAGAAAATATCAGGGAGTGGAGGATATTTTTCAGTATCAGGTACCCTATCATGAACTATAACCATCACAAAAGAGGTCATCAAAAACACCAAGAACACATAAACAAAACTTAGTGCAGTCTTCCATAATTCTGGATCCAAGTTTTGAGAGAAATGTCCTTCTTTAAGTTGTGAGAGCCTACTAATGTCAGCATTATCAAATTCTTCCACTGATTCACTACTATAACTGTCTAATCTTTCAACATGTTGTCTTGGTGATGGAAATGGCCTTGACAGAGGTGTTGATGTTGATTGGAATGACCTTGATCCATTAAGAACAGTACTTTGACTAAGCTTCTGGACCTTCTTGATCTGAAGCATTAAGCGTTTAATATCACCTAAGATAGTTAGTTGTAGCGGTGGTTGTTTCAAGTCATTCTCAGTCAATGTCAGCAATGCTTCTCCATTAATCTTATGCTCATCACAGAATAATTTCTTGTACTTCTCAAAACCAATTTCTTTCAACCAGTTCCCAACCTGTTTACAGGACCATAAAGATGGGTCTTCCATTGCTACATTAACACATACATGTATTATCACTATATATTCAATAAGTACTATTGGTATATGTAGATGTACATGTACATGTAAATTGTACAGCTAAATTTAGGTCTAAAATGACCAAATTTCTTGAACAATATGAAATTAAGAGTATAAATAGCAATTTTGCAATTGCAATGCAATGTACTATAATGGGTCTGGTGTAACACTGTACATGTATTAATTTTCATGATTGACAGATATGCCCTCAAAATACATGTACGTGTACTACCCCTGAAAAAGATTTTAATCAAGTTATAAAATGCTAGTCATTTTTTAAAATCATGAAAATTGATACCCATGAATATATTCACTTGACATTATCTGGGAAAATAAGAAATCTAAAACTAAATCCATTTACAGTATTACATTTGCCACCTGGACCCCCTACCAGACCCCCTGCCGTAATTTTGCCTACACTTCAATTTGGCCTCAGCTATGCGCCTGTTGGCATCAATTAATTTATAGTAATCAATTGTCTTTAATACAATTAATATATAGGGGGGGGGGTTGGCAAATTCCTCTTTGCCCTCTTTCAAGCTTTGAATCCACAATTTCTATCAAATGATTTTGGGTCATATTTTTTCGTTCACTCGAACTGAAAAGGGACTCAATTATATTACAATATTTCAATATTTTTATTTGTTCTAACACATTTATGTATTACTATTACACTCTCTGCACCGTGCAGTTGTGTTTGAATCACCACGAGAATTCAGAAATTAGCATTAAAAATTCAGAACCAAACGTAAAACTTCAACTTAATTTCATTCTCGCCGTGTTAAGAATTGTAAACTTACAGAAGGATTCACTCTCCAAAACACTTGCAGGGACTCTTCGTCGGGTCCCCTACCTTCCCTTCTCCAAAACTTCAGAGTTATCTCCCATACAATGGTTTATACAAAAGATGAATTTTATCCCGATTTTGTCGGTCACATTTTCATGATTTGTCTCCATTTTTAAGGGGGCAAATCCCAGACACCATGCATCCGTTGGGCCAATGTTGGCTGATGGTTGGTTCGTTGGCTCCTATTTGGCGTTGGCAAGACAAAGATGACCTAATGTTAGCCAAATGTAGCAGTGAGTGGTTATGAAAGCAGGCGCGTAGCTGAGGCTAAATTGAAGTGTAGGCAAAATTACGGCAGGGGATCTGGGGGCCGCTTTACACTCAATTTAACATGGGTACGGCATTTAAATTCGATAAAAAATTCCCTAGGCGTAGCCAGAATAACGGCTGTTCCATTTAACCTCCCACGTAAGAAGTTGGACTAAATTTGTATATTTATGTCATCGTATGTGTTAATTAAGAAATAATTCGTGGAGGGGGTAGATTTGTACTTATTTAAACATGGGTACGGCATTTATATTCGATAAAACATTCCCTAGGCGTAGCCAAAATAACGGCTGTTCCGTTTAAACCCCCCATGGAAGTTGGATTAATAAAGAAATAAACCACATATTCAACCACCTATTGAATTAGTATCAGTATCAGTAAAGTATTAGATAACCTCTCAGCCGTTAAATCATCGCGTAAACGTTTTTAAATGAGTGTTTTGTCTCGGAGCAACAGCGAAAGAAAAGAGACAGTGCGCAGGTGCTAAAGGTGGGTTGTATCGACATATACTGTTTGGCGATATGAAGACGTCATATTAGAAATGTGTGTATTGATATAATTGTTTCAATTAGATAACCTCTCAGCCGTTAAATCATCGCGTATACGTTTTTAAATAAGTGTTTTGTTTCGAAGCGACAGCGAAAGAAAAGAGACAGTGCGCAGGTGCTAAAGGTGGGGTTGTATCGACATATACTGTTTGACGTCATGAAGACGTCATATTAGAATACTTAATAACTCGAAAACTTATTATGAATAACCAAATCTAAATTATGATAACAACAATAATATATGTAATTATCTTCCTTTATGCAGTTTTGTAACTGAGAGCATAATACACCTTTTTTCAAAACAAAAGTTTTCTTTATTTTGAACAAATGTATACATATTTTCAATGTAAATGCCACCTAAACACACAACAGAGACAAACATGATCATTTTTCTTATTAAATGCAGAAAATTTGCAAATTTTCAATATCTAATATACCAATGCGTGTAATATCTGCAAATTTTATTATTAATTTTCTTGTTTTAATTTTTGTAAACTGCAATGAGCTTGCCATTGATATAATCTAACTGGAATGAATTTATATGATAAACTGCATGGAAATTTGAGCACTTAATTAAAGTATAGCATCAGCTAGGGCTCTGCATCAAAATTATTTATAAAATTCTGTTTTACTCTTCAAGAATGCCATCGTCGGATCATTTGGTTTTGTTTACGCTGGGCTTATGTTGGGTCAACACTAGGCTTTGGTTGGGTCAATGTTGGCATAACGTTGGGCCAATTATTGTTTGTCTCCATTGGGTTAATATCTGCTCTCTTTGCACTAACAACGTTGGGCCAACGTTGAGCACCCTACGTTGGCCCAACGTAAATGACGTTGTTGAACCAACGTTGGCCCAACGTGGGAATGATGTTTGAGATAAAGTTATTGTGTTTACTTCCATGATATTTTACGATATAATTTTCAAAAGTATCAGCGAATTTTAATAAAAAAAAAACCCAAAATTTTGTTCAGAAGGGCATAGACCTGTAATCGATCTAGCATATATAAGAGTATCCAGGCAGTCGAGATATCGGCAATATTAACGTGATAATTAAATGGAAAGAGTGAATAATCAAAATATTATTACAAATGCCATAGAACTTGTTCACGCGTTTCTTTTAACTTTATTACTTGCTCATTTGTTCTCTGTATTTTCTTTCTTTGTTTATCGAAGATTGTTTGAATGTTAATTCGTGATATACATTTTTTAGCACAGTAACTTGCGGTTTGTATGTATTTTTCTTTGTTTAATGTCGTCTCTTTTTCTGTAACATCTTTCTTTTACATTTCTACAATTATTAATTTGTAAAATATTTCCTCTAACTCTGAAAGTCGTAGTTTTCCAATATCTTTCTTTGTTGAAAGTCTTAAAAATCAGTGATTTATACAGGTTATATATAAATTAAAACGTTTCTTTGAAAATCGACACGATCGACACGGTTACAAAGTACGCACTAACATTTGACAAATGAAGAAAGAACATGTTACTCATGAGTAATTTTTCACCGGAAGATCGAGGGTTGGTCTAAAAACGGGACGGACGTTTTCCGATACATTTTTGGATATAACTTTGGTTTTGTTTAATGGCATTCAAAAATTAAAAGGATTTCCAAAGAAGAATAAAAGTGCTTTTTAATCATTTAAAGTTTTTTGGAAAATGTCGAACGATGAAGCGAAAATCTTTTAAGAGGACGAACTTTTGCTGACAAGAAAATTGCGATGAAAAGGTGGACATGTTGAATAAAGTTCATTATTCATAAAATGTGTCATGTTTGACAAATAATGTTTACTTACTTAATTTGTGCAGTTTTTTTACGGGGGTATGGTAACAAAACATAAAATATTTGAAATTTACTTAAGTCTGTCAAAAATATTTATCGGATTCTTAAAGCTGTTAATTTGTGCTTCATTTTGATATATAGATATTTGAAATTAATTTAGAGATAAATCCAAAATCTTTTCGGGGTGAAAAATCGTCATTTATCGACATAATTAGACCTATAACATTAATATACATATATGCATTCCTTTCTGTTATTGAGTTAATTTGTGTTACCAAGTGACACCATGTTATAAAAGATTATAACCGAATATAAACAGTGTCTGTTAATTGTGTCTGGTGTAATTGTTTGATATATATATCAGTACGTCGGCTGAGATAACCCCCGTGCACCCCTACTCATAAACCAAAATATGATTTTCAGGTACCCTTATACCTCCCATTAAAGAATATTTTTATCGCCAAAAAATTAACTGAAGTATTTTATGAATTTTTGGCTACTTTTTTACCTCGTTGAGGCAAAAAATAATTTAAGTTTTTTTATTCTTCGAACTTCTTCTTTCTACAGAACGAAGAAAACAAATATATGTATAAATCATCATGTAGCCCCATGTCTCACCTTTACATTAATACCACGTAAGTTACAGTAACACTTAGGGTTATGTAAAATGGAAAAAAATGTACCCCTACCTCCATTTTACCCCATAACCCTAAGTGTTACCGCAACTGTCGTGGTATCAATGTAAAGGTAAGACATTGGCCTACACGATAATGTCTAAATTTGTTTAGTTTGTTCACACATGCTATCCCAGGAAGGCTTAGACGCTCAAACAATTGAGTCACAAAAATCTTGGCTTTTTGACCCAGTGGGGTACAAACATAGGCTTATACTGAAGAAGAATCCGAGAATATTCTTTGGCGACAAATTGATCCGGTAATGGGAGGTATAAAGGTACCTAAAATTCACCATTAAGTTGATGAGTGGGGTGCACGATGGAACCTCCCAGCCCATGGACTAATATTTAAGTAGAGCTGTCTTTAGTGCTATATAGCGCGTTTTTTTTGTTTTTTTTTTTTGTTTTAGTTTAAGCGTCAATTACATAAAGTCTAGAGTATTTAATTTATGGGAAAGAATATTCCGATTTCTTTCCTTGTAACATAGGAGTCAGACAAGGAGAAAAGTTGTCACCTATACTTTTTTCAATACATGTCAATGATTTAAAATACTTTTTCAAGAATCGAAACATTCATGGACTGATTTTTTTAACAGCAGAAATTGAAACTGAACTCTCTCATTTTTAAAATCTTTTCACTATATTATATGCTGACGACACGGTATTGCTATCAGAATCAGAATCCGATCTACAAAAACAACTTGATGCACTTTATGACTATTGCATATTGTGGAAACTTAATGTTAACAAAAGTAAAGTTGTTGTTTTTTCAAAAGGCAAGATGTGTAAAAACTAAGTTTTAAGTACAATGTACAATGATGCATCTCTTGATACGGTTGATAGTTTCAATTATTTAGGAATATTGTTGTGAAGAACAGGTAACTTTTCAAAAGCGAAAAAGACAAACGTAGAAAAGGCAAATCGAGCCATGTACAATGCTCTACGTAAAAGCAGATTACACAACTTATTCCTGGAATGCCAGTTAGATTTATTTGACCGAGTTATACGACCTATTCTCTTATACGGTTGCGAAGTTTGGGGCATTGAACATAATACTGTTATAGAAAGGGTGCATCTAAAATTGTGTAAGACCCTAAAGCATGTCAATTAGTCAATCCAAGGTTTTAATAGTTTACGGGGAACTAGGCAGATATCCATTGGAAATAAAAATTAAACTGAGGGTCATTAACTTTAAGCTTAAATTAGTTACTGGAAAATCTGGAATGCTACGGGTGACCTGCAATTTTAATTAACTTTGCTCTTAAAAATATGACGATAGAATAATCTGGGTAAAAAAGGTTAAATCAATACTGGATGAGTGTGATTTGTCTTTTGTTCGGAACGAACATAATAAATCTTGGATATTTTGGACAATTAAGCAAAGCTTTTTAGACCAATTTCAACAGTCGTGGAACTCAAAAGTGAAAAACTCACCTGAATCTCTGAATTATAGATTGTACAAAGAAGATTTTGGAATTGGAAATTATTTCAGAATTTGAGATGACAAAAAATATTATTACTCTTAGTAGATTTAGAACCTTGAATAATAACCTTCCCATTAAAGGTGGGCGTTGGCAAATATAAGTAGAGAAAATAGAAAATTTCATTTATGTAATTCGGGAGATATTGGGGATGAGTTCCATTATTTGTTTAAATGCACATCGTTTGATAGTGACAGAAAAAAATCCTTCTCGTAGAAAAAATTGTTAACAGACCAAATATTATTAAATCTAAAGCTTTCATGAATAGCTCATCACCTTCTGTTCTCAGCTATGTATTTAAACTTACGCGACAAATTACAAAGATGTTGTCTCCGGGATACTTCTCTAAATTTATGTATCTAGAAATTCATCATGAATGTGACTCAATATTATTCCTTCCAATACAAATACACGAATCAACTTCGTATGTATATTATGTATCTATGCAAATTGTATTGAATTTGCTCTCTGTACTCTAGTATTATGGCGTTTGAGTAATAAACTATACATAGCATCAGCACAAGATTTGTGTTTCCAAGCACTACAGCTTTTAACCCCATTTTTATAGTCACAACCTACTACGTCCTCAATACCATCAGCCTCACCACAATCTCAATTCAATTCTACAGTTGCAGTTTTTGATTTCACCTTACCTACTTGACCCATTAGTGATTTACAATATGCAAATATTCTTAGATATTTTACAGGATGTTTTAACCTATGGTATATACTATAGCTGGTATACCATTTTCATGGCCTTCACTTATCTATTCTGGTTTACTGGATACTTAACTGTTTTCGGACAGGCAGACCGTGATAGCGTATGAAACCAGCGTCATATCGGGCATGCTAAAATGTTCATATCGCAATTAAATGTCAAATAATCTTGGATAAAAAATAAAAATATTTTGTCAAAAATCCCTTTCTTGTTTTTTTGTTTGTTTATAAGATGTGTGGCGTTACGCACGCTGTTCGTACTCCATTGAATAAATCAGCTAGAATGGCTAGAATACTGTCCAATAATCTCAATTTTTGTGCGAAAGAACCACTTTCTTCTTATTCATTTTGGAATATAAGGTGATTTAATAAAAAAATTTTAAAAATATTAGGCAAAAAATTCATGTTTAAGGGGTGCATTTAACAGTTAATTTTATAACTTTTTAAATTCGACTTTTTTTCAGCTTGTCCCAGGTAACATTTTTCATCAATCATATATACTAGATTATTATTTGCAAGTAAATACCAAATAAAATAGAACTGCGATGTTACTTTTTTTCTGCGAACACCTAATGAAATACTTCAAGAATATCAAATTGTAACACATCAGCATGGTCTTTCATTAGAAGCAAAATTATTCGATCTGCAAATTACAGAGTTGGTTTCGAACAAACCCAACAACTCGCATCCATAAAGATCAATAGATTCAAGTTATATTTTACTGAATGTTCAAATAGATGAAGTAACGTATTTACACTTGGATTGGATGATGACATACATATCTGAAACTCAAAGAAGGCCTCATTGCCTTTTGATATAACTCAGCTTTAGGATGACGAAAAAGCCCGTTTAAACTCTTAAGTACATATATTTAACACATTGTGCTGTTTGTTTGTCCTCGAAATTGTAATATCTTTAAAGCAACTGTCTTGTTTATCGAATGTTAATAGTTTTATTTTAGAAATGTTGAATTGTAAACACCAACCTTTACAATTTTTTTGTTGTTTATCAAGTCTTTTTTGTAATGCGCCGCTGGTTGCCATTTGCAAACACAAGACAGTCAATTCTTCCGAAGACTTTGACTCGCTAGTCAAATTTCCTGGTAGATCGTTTATGAATATAGCCTTGTTAAAATAAGTTATACATTAACTTGTTATTTATGCCATGTCTTTTTTTTTAATTAAAAGATTGAAATACAGTTTTTTGATGTAAAGTTACTTTTCTTCGGAAAGACGACTGTCTTTGACTTAAAAAAAATCACTTTAAAATAAATCTTAGTGTGATGCTATTAATTTGCAGTCTGGAAATATATGACAGGGATGCATCGATCGTCGCTACTTCAGAGAGGTGCAAGAATATATATTTTATAATATTAGCCACAGCAGGCTAAATTGCCCGACCCTACCCACCTCTCCCTATTTCCAGTGGCAATCAAACTTTGTCGACCCCATTATCCTTGTGTCCCATCCCATTTTTCATTCCATCATCATTTCATGTTTATTTTATCATCCACTTCATGTTCATCGCCTGAATGTAGCTGAAATATTGCTGCTCGGGCGTTAAACTCCAACAAACATGTATGTTGTTGATTTCAATGTTGTAATGTCGGATAAAAGCTCTACAGAGGTATGTTTTGTATGTTTATATGTACCGACTTTAAATACTTTAAATGAAGTTTCTTAGTCTTAGTCTTACTTAGTCTTAGTCTTAGTCCAGGTTTTAAATCACACCAAAATACTCTAGACTGTTTCCTGTAAATTAGTTAAGGTAACCAGTATGAATTATCATTAAGAACAATAACATTAATTTTTTCAAAAATTAAAAGATTGACCATTAGGTAGCGAGAAGTGAAATATGCATTCGATTTATCCAAAAATATTATTGAAAAATTAATGGACACACAGCCGGAAGTGACGTACTATTGACCTTGATTTCTCTCCTGTCCTCTTGTTAGCTTGTGTAGGGCGAAGAAAACGTGTGAGTGAGCTTACATTATACAATTTCTGCTTGTTTGATGCTCTGATGCTTGAAAATGACCAGCAAGATATCATATTTTTATCACTACATCATTATATGAATGTTGTGTGATGCGTTATTCGATCATTCATGCAATATTTCGGCAAAATTACTTCCCTGCCCTGCATTTTTTTGCATGCTTTTGGGGTTTTTTTTTAATTATTAACCGTCTTCAGTAATTATAGTGTTTTAAATTTCGACTGATACTAAAGAGACTGGTCGTTTCTTAAAGAATAAAATAAATACTACTTCTGATTTTTCTCTCAAACCAGACGGGCAACTGGTAAAAGATCTACATTATAATTTAAAGGTCAACCTGCAAAATTCTTTGTTTTCTTGACAGCCAATCTCACAAAACCTTTTCTGACTAGAGTTTGCCTCGATGGGTTGTTAACTTTATATAAACATGTATAACTAGATATTTTTCAACCCTACATTTTGAACTGAAATTCAAGATTCCTCCATTACCATAGTCAGAATTTCCTCTGACCCTGCAACCCTCCCTCTTTTTCATTTGGATATTGATAAGTTGGGTTGGGATTAGAACGATATGCCATACAAAGAGTTGGAGATTCAGTAGTACTGCGGAGTACTGCCCTTTAACCACTTGTAACGACTTTCAGGTTGAAATTGTGCTTGTCACACCTATCTAGTTCGATTTTGGAATCATTTTCCTGTATGCTGATACCATATTTGCTACAAAAATTACATTTTTTATTGAAGTTTTGATCATTTTTTGTTATCAGCCATGTGCTTTGCCGTGGCACCTACCCTGTTGCACGGACCTTTGCCGTGACAGGCCTGAAGGTAATGCCAACTTACTGAAATTACAAAGTTATTTCCATGATCTGGAATAACATTGAACATATATATGTTCCTGTATTGTGAAGTCGAACTGTAACTTATTCAGTGGATAGTTGTCATGCCCAGGATGAGATCTTTAAGTATAAGCATAAGATGTTTAAAAAAAAATTAATACTGCGCATTAAAATATAATTGTGCAACAATAATACCATATGTTTTTTTATGGTCATGTTCAGAAAATTGCTGTCAATTTAAGTGTAGATGAAATTGAAATTAAAAAGATATCATGATAAATTAAAGTTTTTGAACTGCAGCATTCCTGTCAGTATTTGACACTTAATACAAGGACAGAGTGCTAATTTTAAAAAGGGCACTTTAGCACTTAAATTATTCTGAAAAAGGACACTTTTTGTTCATTAAGAAATTTGAAAGAGGACACTTTATGTATTTTGTCATTACTAAAGTGAATCAAGTACTTTATAAATAATTTATTTTGCTGTTCATGGAAATATTTACACTGCATAAAGACAATATAATTCAAACAGACTAAAATTTGGAAAAGCATTTCATATTAAGATCATTTACAGTTGTACCTCACAAAATGTAAAAAAAAATATACATGTACACACTGTAAGTGTACATGTAAATGTGACATCACTCTAACATAACAAAATTTGGTAAAAGCATTTCATATTAAAATAATTTACCTTATAAAATGTTAAAAGTCTCATAAAATAATACAATCAACATATTCATTACCTGCAAAATGATGAAATTCAAAATTGAGTTAAGCATTTACATGTATGAACACATTATTTTCTGTTTGCATTTAAAAAAAATGTGATGAAAACTGTCTGGATGTGTACATTTGTACTTGGATATAGAATGCATTGTCAATATACTGAAAGTTTTTACAAATGATCAATTCATATCAAGCAGCAATGATTTGACTGATTTTCTTTGATTTCAGTACTATGGCACCTCCATCTTATTCAGATTTAGGAAAAGCAGCCAGAGATGTCTTCAGTAAAGGTTACAGTAAGTGCTCAAGTTTCAGTTTTTGTGTAATCCAATCCCTCATTATCTTTGATATGAAAATGACCAATATTAATATTATCATGTGTCACATACATGCACATGTGCCAGTATACATGTATCAATCAGGGAACTCCGTGGATCAAAATGAACACATGACTCACTCTCTGGTTGGACAGATTTTCATTGTGGCACATGCCCTTTCACACAGAAAATAAATTGCCAAAGAAAGTATGATACAGTTGAATGAGACATAATAGCATAAGCTACAATGAGAAATTAACAATCAACAATAGTAAATCTGTCTGTATTGTCTAAATCAATTATCCCAAGGTCAAGTTTTCTCTTCTCCAGGCTTGAACATAGGTCCACAGCTTTAGAGAAGTTAAATCAGTGGCAGGTGTAGTCATATAACAAGTTTTTTTATAATTTAACCACAAGAACTTGCACATTTATACATCATTTCATCCGAATCTGTGTCATTAAACAATCTTTAGAGCTTTTGGGATTCGATCCATCACCCTTTCAAAAAAGTTAAGCTTTTCTGTGTCAAGTAAATGCAAAGATCATTAAGACATTGTTGAATAAATTTAATACGTCTTCCTCCCTCTCCGATCACATCAATCCTTGTTAAATTTAATTCAATTCTTGATACTTTATTTTATTAAATAAAAATTATCAAGTTTTATTCATTTAAAAAAAAAACAGCAGAAATCATTCAGCTTATTTGTATTTATATGAACGTCTTATTGAGCAAGGATAAGGAATGAGTCAGGATGTACATGTACTTGTACTTGGCATGACATCCTATACATGTACAACCCTGTGATTCCAAAAATATTTAATTTTTTTTTTCACAGACGATGGGTGTATCATGCGCTCACGGCGCTGCTGTTAATTCGCAATGTGTACCTCAGTTCACAATGAATCAGTTATTAAAAATACGGTGTTTGGCTTTGTATACATTTAGATCGGAACACATTGCAATATTAAGGGTGTAGTCCAATATCAACTTCCTGTACAAGTGTAGTATACTTAATAAACAAGGTGTGCAACTTCATGTGTAACCAGTTTTTATTAAATGTTACAAACATGTAAGTAATGTTAAATGTACATGTATTTATTAAAGGATTGCACCAGAATTTTTAATACCCTCACTCAACGAGTGGGTGTGTGTCCATCCATAAAAAATTTCAGTCACAAAGATCACTTTCCACAGGACAGATCAATTTTTAAACTTGGTATGTGGCTTATAAACATGGGGGTATACATTTAAGTCATTTTCATTGCTGTATATCTAATTCCAGTACAAGTTGAGGTATACCTGCATTGTAACACAACAACACACAAGACTTCATGTTGGTTTTTGTTCTTCACTTGTACTTATGATAATAGATAATTTTGTATTTCACAGTCTTTGGAGGAAACAAATTAGAAGTAAAAACTAAAACTGGTAGTGGTGTTGAATTCACAAGCAAACTTGATCACAATCATGATACTGGCAAAGTTGGTGGATGTTTGGAAACAAAATACAAATGGAAAGATTATGGTAAGTTTTTTATTAGCTTTTTAAAAACTTTTTCTGACTTTTTTAAAGCTAAGAAATGGTCAGCCAGCTGAATATGACATTTGCTTTCAAATTATCATACTATTTATTGATCTGTACAGTTCTGCAATGTGTAACCATGGAGAATGATTCACAATATTATGTGTACATGGTCCTCCACTTTCTATCACACATTTGTATGTGTCAGTGTGGATATAACTGTTAAGCATTTCTGGTTGTAGGACTAACATTCAAAGAAAAGTGGACAACAGATAATGTACTTGCAACAGAAATTACCATTGAGGACCAGATTATAGAAGGCCTGAAATTGGCTTTTGATACAACATTTGCACCACAAACAGGGTATGTTCGGAGCAGAAGAAGAAGCTTTAAGATTTTTTAAAAACTTGTATTTCATGCTTAGTTTATTTGTAGTTTTGCTCAAAAAATTTTCATTAACTATATACTCCATTTGTATTAGTACACCCTACCTAAAGATTCTGACATGCAATATACAAGTCTGAAATTCAGTGAACTTGAAGAAAGGTCATAAAAGTTCAGATTCTTTTTAAAAAAAACTGCTATTGTGAGTGAGAAGTAAATTCAAACACAAAAAAGTTTACCTTAAGGTTATATGGAAAGTAACCCAAAGTGTGATTACTGTATCTGGACAACATTGAACACAGTTCTACAGTGTAGTTTATAGAAATTAAAATACATGCAGTTAAACACTGTGAAAGCCCACTGGTAGTTCACAAAACTGTCATTACATCACAAAAATATCTCAACAAATTTACCAATGTGTCAAATCCCTTATTGCTACAAATGTAGGTACAACTATCTGCCCTTAGTACACTCAAAAGACCAAATGGCCATTTACCAACTTGTACCCTGATTTATTGCTAAACAATAATTTTACACCCTGGTAATTGATACCACCCCTTGGTGTGAAAATCATTTAAAAGAGAAATAAGTTTGTTGTTGAGCAAAAAATTTAATAAATACTGAAATCGTACTTATATTTTGCAATTGATGGTTTTCATGATATGGATTTTTATTATTTACTGCTGCTTACATTCTAGTAATGCATGTAAAGAATCTTTAATTACAAATGTAGGTACAACTATCTGCCCTTAGTACACTCAAAAGACCAAATGGCCATTTACCAACTTGTACCCTGATTTATTGCTAAACAATAATTTTACACCCTGGTAATTGATACCACCCCTTGGTGTGAAAATCATTTAAAAGAGAAATAAGTTTGTTGTTGAGCAAAAAATTTAATAAATACTGAAATCGTACTTATATTTTGCAATTGATGGTTTTCATGATATGGATTTTTATTATTTACTGCTGCTTACATTCTAGTAATGCATGTAAAGAATCTTTAATTACAGAAAGAAACATGGACATTTTAAGTCACTCTATAAAACAAGCAAGTTTACATGTAGTTGTGATTTACATTCATTTCACAGTAAGAAGCGAGGTACTATCAAGACTGGTTACAAGCAGGATTATGTTAACCTGGAGTGTGATGTTGACTTTGACTTTGCTGGCCCTGCTGTAAATGGAGCCTTAGTTCTTGGGTAAGCTATTAAAGCATGTAAATATGATAGCTACTATTTCATTAAAAAGACTTTTTGTACCAGCCATGTCTTAGAACTGTGAAATTAATTTTACATGGCTTAAGGATTAACCTGCATGTTTTTCATTTTTTTGGGTTTTTTTCACTGTTCTTTTAGGGAGAATAACCTTTTACATTATAGTGTTGGAGACTTTCTGGTAGTTAAATAATTGAACCATACCCTGAGCATTTCCTCTCTGTCCATTTAGTTCACTCCAGTTAATGATTTAAAATAGAACAAATCAGGACCATTGAAAAGTCGACCCACATTTAATTATGTCAAAAGCCTTAATAACTATAGTAACATATTTGAAACAGTTCATAAATTTGGATGTACCATTAAAGATCTTAAGTCTATTTTCAGATACAACGGATGGCTTGGGGGATACCAGATGAGCTTTGATACATCCAAATCAAAATTATCGAAGAGTAATTTTGCTGTTGGTTACTCAACAAGTGACTTCACTGTTCATGCCAATGTGTAAGTTTTCATACCCCTCTACATCAAATGGTGACATATTGTGTGATACCCTCTTAGGAGTTGTGTTCCATCCCTCAATGATTTCCAGATGATAATAATTTGAGAACAGATCAATGAATTTTTTTAAAACTTAGCACAGTTGTTTAGTACCATAAAATAAAGATTAAATTTGATTTTCAGCAAAATTTAAAATGAAGTTTTCGAGTTAAGCCATTTAGAACATTTCACCATCTGTCCTTTTTCATCATTACTTATGGTTTCACTTAATGTTCCATTAATGCCCTATTTTTCTCTATTGTTACAGAAATGTTGATATAGATAATGATGACCCATTTTCTACCACTGTCATACGAAAAATTTCAATGATCATGATGATATAAAATAATTGCAATTTATGTATTTATAGTAATATAATGAATTCTATTAGAAGTATGAATTGACATTGTTTTGTTGCAGTAATGATGGTGCAGAATTCTGTTCATCAATCTACCAGAAAGTTAGTGATGATCTTGAGGCTGGTGTTAACCTGACATGGGCAGCTGGAAGTAATGCTACAAAGTTCGGTCTTGGGGCCAAGTACAAATTAGATAGTGATGCATCAGTTAATGTAAGATCTAGGGTGCTCATTATCATCTGACTTGATGTAGATCATGCTTATTACTCTGAACATCCTTTTAGGTGCATTCTGAAAATCAAGTAGAGAATAGTATTATTTGATATACTGTGAAATATGCTGAAATTTATTTGAATATTCAGCTGTAGTTCGAAATGTTCAATTTTAAATATTATCACTTCTCATTTTATGACAGATACCTATTATATTGCAAACATTTATTCACAATCCAAATTCAGAGCTGTACCAGACTTGAATATAGTTTCCATACTGTGTCACTGGAGCATTTTACTTAGTTCTACAAAACCGTGTCCAATGAATTTACAAAGATTAAAGAAAAAAACATTTCAGGTCACATTCTTGTTTTGTTGTCATTGTTTTTGAATAATCAAAAATGATGTTTTGGTTATTCATTAGATGCCTTTAATTATAAACTTATTAACTTTGATAGGTTAAAGTTAACAACAGTAGCCAGATTGGACTTGGATATACACAAAAATTAAGAGATGGTAAGTCCTTTCATCATAATAACAATCTGTCTTAACAAACCACCTTGGTGATCTCAGTGTAGTATGCTTGCACTTGAGTGCGAGAGTTACTGGGTTCGATCCCTGGCCTAATCACAACATCTTTTGTTTTATATTGTGAGAGTTATTTTCCATAGAAATTTACATTTCCAAAAAATATTTTGTTGCAAGTACTCAAATACCTTCATTTCCCAATGGATTGGGATAAAATTTACACCAAATGTTGTTGCAATAATAGATCACTTAGAAATTTTTTTGTTTAATTGCACTTATGCCCCATTTACGTAAAAAATGAACATTTTTGAGGAACATTGTTCTTTTAAATTTAGTTTTTTTCTGAATAGAATTCAACTTGAAATTTATTTATTTTTAGGAGTCAAGTTAACCCTGTCATCCTTGATAGAAGGCAAGAACTTTAACCAAGGTGGACACAAGATTGGACTTGGTTTAGATGTAGAAGCTTAAGTGATAAATAAGACTTTTTCTGTGAAAATTTTGCCGTTTTCTTTTTCTTATAGCATTTCAGAATGCATTGGTGTCAAATATTTTACCAGTGAAGGGGACTTGAATCTTTAATCATATTCTTCTGTTAATTAATGAGTAGATTTTTTTAAAGTAAAATTATCTTTAATATTTCCAATGGCACACATTGAACCACAGATTGAAAACATTGTAAACATTTGTAACCAGCACTTATCATGTCATCCATTGGTATATGTATATCTGTGTATTCTGAGAAATTAAATTGGATGTGATGTGTATTATTCTATTTCTTTCACTTTTGTTGTATAAAAATGGGGGATCATTTTATCATTTTTACTGGTATTTGTATGTTCAAGCAATTTTCATGCTTACTAGATGTTATTCAGCATTGTAGTGGTAGCATGTTTCACAAGTGTGGAAGATCTTGGGTTCAATTCCAAGTCGTACTTCAAAATTGGTAGTCCCTGCTTCTCTGCCAAGCGCATGGCTATTAAAAGAAAGAGTATTGTCTTATTGGCTTTGAGTTAGAATAATATGTCGTAATGGGGTGGTATACCTTACCACAGTCATGCTATTGCTTTTGTGAGCTTTACACAATAATCCAGAATATGTCGAAATGGGGTGATATGCCTTCCCACGGTCATGCTATTGCTTTTGTGAACTTTACACATTAATAATCCAGCTCAGTGTGAGGGGACTATTACAAATTAGGGTCTGTTTGTTCATAAATGCATGAAATATCTGCCATAGGATGTAAAACCACAATAATCTATACTCCCAACAGATGTTTTGTAGGGTAATTTTCAATGTGGAACATCCAAATACCATGGCTTATTCTCAGGATTTAGTTGTTGAAATCAAAATGCAAACTTGCAAGTTGGAAGTTTGAAATTTTCTTGTACCTAATGTTATGGTTTCAACTCATTTTAATGATAGTTAAGCAGATGAATATGGGTAAATGGGATTATGTCCAGGAGACAACCCCAGAATTGAATGCAATGGAAGACCAAACAAGAAAGCATTGTCTAATAAACAAACCAGATGACAGATGAAGTTTCTTCTGTGTTAAAGGGACTTGTAATATTAGGAGTAGACAAAAATCATGTTTCACAGATTAGATTTTATTGGGAAAAATAAGATAATCTTGAGTTTACTTTAAATGATAAAAGGACCTTGAATTTCTTACTTTTTTACCCGATTCTTGAAAATGACTGATTATGGTTAAAGTCTTATGGCAGGTACTTCATGCATTTCAAGATGAGAATTGTTGACCAATCAACAGACCCTGCATGTCCATTCATGTACAATTTCACAATTCAAAAAGTTCATGGACGTACATTTTGTACATTAACAATATTCTATTTTTTGTGTGAACCCCCCACCACCACCATATTCAAAAACTAGTGGGCGTACTAGTCGCAGATTGCGTTTGTGACTTATAATACTTCATTTCACAGGGGACATATTGCAACTACATCTTCCCATCTTTTCCTGTATATTGCTATTCGCTTTCAACTTTTGTTGTCACTATTATTAAGTTCATTTGGGAGTCCCCTACGCCAGGTGTTTTTGGCCTCCCCCTTTTTAGCACACGTGGCCGAAGGCCATGTGCGCTATTGCCATCACTTGACATCTGTCGTCGTTAACAATTTTTCAAAACTCTTCTCTGACACTACTTGACCAATTGGAACCAAACTTGGTATGAATGTTCCTTCGGGTATCGTGCATAGAACTGATGTGGGGATTTTTGATCCGTCAAAAAACGTGGCCGCCGTTAATAAAAATAGGGTAGAAGTGTTCAGCATGATGAGATCTATCTGGTCAATTTTTTGTTTTAATCCGTTAAGCCATTATGGAGTTATTACCCTTTTCAATGTTTTTTGGTATGAATGTTCCTTGGGGCATCTTGCACAGAACTGATGTGGGGATTTTTGATCTGTTGAAAAACATGGCCGCCGTTACTAAAATTATAACAAGGGTCAAACAGTAGTTTTTCACATACATCTCCAAAACCGTCAGGTAAAGCTAAATTCTGCAGATTAAAAGTGTTAAGCATGATGAGATCTGTCTGCGGTTAAATTTTCGTTTAGATCCGTTAAGCTATGTTGAAGTTATTGCCCTTTTTCAAAACTTTTTTCTATTTTTAATGATATTTCTTTCAAAAATCTTCTCCTCTGACACTAATTGATCAACTGCAACCAAACTAGGTGTGAATGTTCCTAGGGGTATCCTGCATAGAACATATTCCACAAAAGTCTTCAGGGATAAAAGTTGTTAGACGACGCCTTGTAAGAGTTATTGCCCTTGAAAGGGGAAAATGTCTTTTTTTTTAGTTTTCAGCCAATATCTTGAAAACTGATAGACAGAAAGAAATTTCAATTTCTTAAGTGATCCTTATGATAAGTCCTATCAAAGTCTTCTTGAGTCAAAATTGTTGGACAACTTGTTAAATTTATTGCACTTGAAAGGCGAAATTCAACCAGGTGAGCGATTCTGGCTCCTGGGAGCCTCTTGTTTAACGTTTGTAAGTACCCGTACTAAGTATTATTGATATTTTATTCAATATGATACATATGAATGCTTTTTAAAAATCCTTTCCCAAACGACTGTGGTGTAAAAAAAATAAATTTTGATGGCCGCTTTGTATTCGATATTCTAGATGTTTTGTCAACCTGTTGGCTGTTACAGCAAGTCCTGTCTGTAACTTCAGGGAGTAGAGTTGATCTTCCATTATAAGACCATTACCTGATGAAATGCCTTAGGTAATTGACTGGACAGTTGACAGGGAGATTTTAACTATCAGACAATTCCAACACATGTTGATTCACTCCGTATACGTTAGACTTTGCCTCTCGTGATAACCTTTGGGTATATTTGTTTTCTAGTGTTTTACCTGTGTTTTTCCTTCTTCTGATTTCTTACTGGTAATCTTTTAAAAATGAACAGGGAAGCTGTTCATTTGCATTCCCTTTAATATAAAAGGAGAGACAAAAGGAAACAAGAAAAAGAAATAGATTTCTCTGAAGTTTGTTCCTGATGCCTCTTTAATTTTTATGAGTGAGCTTTAAATCTAACAAAAATTTACTCAATAAAGTTATTCTTTGAACATTTCATCTGATGTAGCTACAGTGCTAAAAATATTATTAGATTCCGAGAATTGCATCAGTGAGCACTCCATAGTTTTGTAACCTATGCCATATTTTGTTCTGTGTGTGTTTTCCTTATAGCGATTCACTGGTAAAAAAATTGAGAGCCGTGCATACATGTATATATTAAATGAAAGCTAATAAAACAGACTTTTCAATGCATGAACTTATTAGAGAAAAAAATAAAAACACAAGAAAAAATGTCACCATGGAAACCACACAGAAATCATGTAAAAATGCATAAAAACTGACAAAAACATACCCACTTTAAGCTTCAAAATGACAGATTTCCCGCGAAAAATACAAACATTTTTTTTGATTTTCTTGCTTTGGACAATGAGTTTTTTGAATAATCACATTTGCTATGGGCATCGCCGGTTAGATTTTAAGCTATTTTGCCTCCAATTCCACTCACCAATTTGTACAGGGTAAAAAATTCACTTACTTTCCTTTTCACATGTTGGACAGGCAGCCATTGAAAATAGGTCCTTACAACAATGAAAATAAATGTAACATAGAAAAAACACTTGCCCTTGTTTACTTTTTCAGAAAAAAACAACAACAAATAAAATGATATCTTTATTTATAATCACCATAGCAACCATCAATTTTCAATTATTTATTTTTTCATCCCTAGCCAAAATTGCGAAACTAAATGAAACTGTGGAATGCTAGCTCATGAATAGTTGCTCGAAAATGTTTGAATGATGAAAGTCACGATTATTTATTACCATAACGTCCCCTGGTGAAACAGAGCAGAAATCCCCTTTGATAGTTTGTCATTGTTAAGGTCCAGAGCTGCATAAAAAATGTAAAAGTTCTAAGCTGTTTGGGGGCCATCTTTCACATCAAAGGAATCTACGCCTTATCTCGAGTGCAGTACATTGATGGTAAAATAATCATTTGAAGCGTACATTTGTGTCATCAAAGAAATGAAGTTGATATTCAAATTTATTATTGATAAATCCTACAAATTCTTCAAATTTTGCTTGTATATCTTTGTGGGATCAACTCTTGTCCAATCCACATTCCTTAATAACAATAATATTATATTTACCACCTTCATCTACAATTTCAGATAAGAGTATAAACCATTCTTCACATTAAGTCCACAACTTTCGGGTGCATTCCAACGTAAAACTAAATCTTCGATTCTTCAACCACGTGGCAGTTGTCCATAAGTGCCACCTACTGGAATATACCCAATTTGATATCAATAATTGAATTTCAAAAATTGAGTGATAATTGTCCATATTTCTCCATTTGTAAGAGAAACACAAACATTTACAAAACATAATTATGAAGGTGCACTAGTTTTCTTCTAATTCTAGTGCTTCTTATGAAAAAAAAAACAAGTCTTCCAACATCACCCAGGTGTCCAGAAAAACTGTACAGAATGTCCCAGTCCTCTATTGTAAAGCCTATTTGTTTCCGACTCCTTCATCCAAATTAGCCGACCCTTTCAAGAGAAATTAGCCTTATACACCACATCTGCAACCTTAAAAGACCGTTCATTTAATTCAGTGTCATAGAAGCATTGGAGCATTGACTGAAATCAGAGGATGTACGAACCAACTGCAGCAAATTGTCTAGAGTATTACATACTAATATTGAACACAATTCCAACAGCAGCCCAGTCACTCGTTGTACCCATTATTCCAACTAGACGGATTTTCACCAATGTTGCACATCTCCATTTTGCAGTTTTTCATGGGGTATTCGGAGGGCTTATGAAGCACGATCTATCTAGATTTCTTCTGGAACAGGTTTATGTTGCTACAAGATTGAAGTCATCACTACAGAAGTTTTATGGTCGTCATCATGATCGTGGATCGTTATGGTGTATCCATCAGCACCATGAAAACTGATTTATTCAACGGGTCATAGTTTTCCTTTCCTCGTTTGTCTACCCCGGACTTGACTTTTTATGAGCAACTCGACGGGTGTTTCTAGAAAAGCAGAGGACGCTTACCATACCGGTGCACTTGATCCTTGCTCCCAGTTTTTAGTGGAGTCCGAGTTGCTCATTTACTTTTGTTACTTTGTATGTATAATTTTAGTTACTTTATGTTCTTTGTTGTGTATGTCTATTTTCCATGTCTGGTCTTTGTTCCTGGATTACATTCTTTTGATTACCGCTATAACTTTGGTTCCCTTGATTACTCTTTCTTCCTGTTGGTACTGCTACCTCTATAGTCATTCCAGACCTCCTCATAACTCCTCAATTCCCATCTCTTCCATGCTCTCACTATTTGTTTTACGGTAAATATGCTATACAAAGCGCGGACAGCTTGATACTCCACTAATAATTTAACTATACTTGTTGAATAGGCTCTTTTGTATGGGATAGTTATGATATTGTTGTCAAATCGTTAAGGGTAGCATTTCTTTTTGTATTAACACTGATTTGCTCATAGAGTCTTTACATAAAATTAAAACACCACATTTAAAAACAGTTTTTGGCATGATATGGGTTGTGTCCTTATTGTATGACTTATGATGTTCCGTGATTCCCAAACCTGCACGGCAAGAATTTGGATTGATTTTACATACAATCGGGCATAACCTTTTAGTAAGTTTAAGCCGGTCTGGAATTGGCATGTCGGTTAAATGATATTCTAATATGACATCTTCATATCGTCAAACAGTATATGTCGGTACAACCCCACCTTTAGCACCTGCACACTGTTTCTTTTCTTTCGCTGTTGATTCGAGGCAAAACACTCATTTAAAAACATTTACGCGATGATTTAACGACTGAGAAGTAATCTAATTGAAATCAATTATATAAATATACACACATTTAACACATACAATGACATAAATATACAAATTTAACTTCCATACAGGGGAGGTTAAACGGAACAGGTAGCTGTTATTTTGGCGACGACTAGGGAAATTTTTATCACAAAAATTGCCGTATTTGTCATATTAGTAAAAAAAAATTCCTTCCGGGGTCGCTCGGTGTTAAATAATCGAATGTAAATGTCATACCCATGTTAAAATGAGTACAAATCTACCCCCTCCACGAATTATTTCTTAAGTAGTCCTTACTTTGTACATTTGTGTAATGCATGTTCAGTTTCTTTACTTCCATTGTAAAAAGGACTCAAACCTATTTAACTGATTCTTAGGTGTGTTAAATTGTGTAGTTGTTTTCCACAGTGGCCAGATTTTAAAAGGGGGGGGGGGTTGTGATCACACCACCGCATTTTTTGCGCCTGCCCAAAGTCAGAAATTTCCGGCTTCTGCATGCCTGATTTTGTTTTCACGTTTAGTTTATTTTGTTAATTGAGTATATATATATGGGGCAACAATTTCGCTGTACCTATGTATAATGATGTTTTGGGGCCAGCTGCAGCCTGCCCTGTGGTATTAGGATTTCCTCATTGTTCATTAAAGACCAATGGGTGGCCTTGGGCAGACATTTTCATCCCTGTAGGTGAGGTTGTTTTCTCTTTGACATACACACGATATCTTTTCTCGTTATATTGAAATATAAAATAAAAATAATAAAAAGAAACCATACAAGAAAATTTTATCATCACACGAATCACAGCTATCTACAAACATACATGAAACTAATACAGACATTTATAAAACATAATCATGAACATGCACTAGTTTTCTTCTAATTCTAGTGCTTCTTATCCAAAAAAAACCCAAGTCTTCCAACATCACACAGGTGTTCAAACAAACTTTACAGAGTGTCCCAAACCTCTATTGCAAAGCCTATTTGTTTCCGACTCCTTCACCCAAATTAGCCGAATTTGATTGTTCTAGTAAATTTTGTAAAATCTGACTGATCAACATTTCCTCCTACAACAACCAATCTTCCGGTGGAATTGGATCTATGATGTTCTGGACCGTAGCATTCTCTTTGAACCTGAGCACCCATCAGTAAATCTCAGTGTCCAAACCAAATCTTCACCCTGTCATGATGGACAACCTACTCATTTTGTTTGCGGATTTGACCTCAGTAACCACATAGGGACCCTTCCAAGAAGAATCTGCCTTATACACCACATCTTCATCCTTAAAAGACCGTTCATTAATTCAGTGTCATAGTCCCTTTTCTG
This sequence comes from Perna viridis, assembly GCA_037379345.1. Lineage (NCBI taxonomy): Eukaryota > Metazoa > Mollusca > Bivalvia > Mytilida > Mytilidae > Perna > Perna viridis. Next base: position 22,072,983 of record CM074514.1, on the reverse strand, counting down.
ACGCCATTGCATTCTCGCAACTCTTTCACGGAAATGGACACAGGATCAACTGAATAAATGTTTTCTCTTCCAAGCATCATTTTGCGTTAATCCGTTCTACCGGTTCTCAGTAGAGCGAACAGCACATGCCAATTGTTGGAGATGAGAGTCCCAGTTATCTTGTTGTTTCCTAATATCTAATTGTCTGATTGATAATTCTGTTAACTAGTTGGCGAAGTAATGAGCCATCTACATTTTGTACCCTGATCAGCATGTAACCCTAATAAGCAGCCAAATCGTGAAATAGTACTATCCATCAAGGCTCGGGCAACGGTGTTGGCATGCTGATTAGGAACAAGATAACACCCAAACCATTTCGTGAATATGTCAGTTATTACCACCACTTACTTGTTTTCTTTAGGTGATACAGGCAGAGGAACAAGGATGTCTAGATGTAGTCTCTCAAAAGGAACCACAGCATGATATTGACCAAATTGTCTCCTATATTTCCTGTTTGACTTCTGGCGATTACATACTACACACTAGGCAATTTACAACTTTCAGTCAGACGTGATACCAATACGCAGTTTTCTTCAGTCTTTTTAATGTTTTATCTTGCCCAAGATGTCCACTGGAACGTAGGTCATGACGGTACCTTAAAACTTCCTGTTTCAACTTATCAGGTGTCAGAAACAACATTCTTAAGGTTAATATATCCTCCCAAAGATAGAACAAGATGAATCGGATTGTATAAAGATTTTAACCAGGCAATAATAGCGCCCATAGAACGATCATGATTTGAAGTTGAAACAGAATACTTTAGTATCTTCTGTAGGAGAACTACAAATTTCTGTTGTGTCCAACGACCCAATATCATCTACCTCAGTTTCAAAAGTCACCCATTGGTTGCCTGCCCTGGTACAATACAACCACCACATGGTAGATCATTCAACGGAACATCTGAGGCATAAGCTTTACATTCCATAAGAGTGTCTGGTATCCTGGATAAGGATTCTGCATTCACACATTTCTTACCTGCCCTATGATCGATGACAATATTATATTGCGACAACACCTTCAACCATCGTGCTAACTGTCCTTCAAAGTAAGAAGCCATCTTAAACTGCAAATGGATACACTGTAACGATCCGAGAGTCCATGATACGACCATAAAACTTCTATAGTAATGACTGCAATCGTGTAGCAACATAATCCTGTTCCAGAAGCCTAATTGTAAGAAGTCTAGCGGGATACAAAAGTCTGCGTAGTAACGACAGGCTCTGGAATAATGTATGAGTTGTAATATGAAAACTCCATAGTGCTGAAGGAATGCTGCCACAGATGAAAGGAAAAATTGACAATACGGATTGTCATCGCGTTTGTCGTATAGTTTGGTCAATACATCAATTTACCATCGATCTCTAATGTAGGTGAAGATATAAGGTTGACTTCACAGTGCCTGTATTATCCTTTATCTCAAGTTCTTTTGGGTAGATGCGATGAATAAAATCCTCGAAATTGGGATTGTTTAACGATCATACGTCATCTATACCGTAAAAACTGAGATTAAGGGATCTAGTTAAACGATGCTCCTTCTTTTGGATCAGATCAGCTATAAAGTCAACCTCATAAGAGTGAAAGGTCAGCAAGTAGAGAAGCATAATTTTTTCGAAAATTCGAGTACAAATGTTTTTCTTTCATCAAGTGGTTCCTTCAAGATATTGAGCAAAATAAATATCATAAATAGTTGGTAATTTTTCCTAGCTTGATGCGGGATGCATGTGTGTAAAATGCATGATTACTAAGAAATTTCACAGTAAAAATATCGGAGAGATGACCGTAACCAAACAAGAGACTAACGGACGGGTAACGGGTTTTGGAAGTATAGAGATTTAATACGTATCACCAAATAATGTCCTCGCGTCTCTTTTTAAGTCTAGACTCTAATTTTATGCTTTTTTGAAGTAAAAAAACACCAATTCAAAAACATGTGGATGGAAGACCACATGCTAGTTTATTAGTTTACTTCATAAACACATTAAAAGATATAACCGGTAGTTCGGGTTAAGATTATCATGTAGAAGTGAACACCTCTAAGCAGTCTTTCCACTTGGAATTCATATATTTGGGAGGATACATGTATATGTATACCATCCGTATTAAAAGTATGTATTCATTCATGAATGAAATGTATGACAAGGGCGGATCTAGGTTTCGTATTTAAAAAAAAGATGGGCCTAATCCAAAAATTTGCAAATTGGGAGATAATGGCTTTTATTTGCTCATTTTTTCCATTTTTCACATTTTGTTTTCTGCAGAAGGGGGACAACCATCTACTGGACCCCACAACTTAGGCAAAGAAAAAATAATATGTATGTTTGCTGCTACTATACCTGCACCGGTATTTTGCGTCTACCCTAAACATTTTATGGCGATCGTTAAAGTCTCGATTGTTTCCCCATAAACCCAATGTAAAATGGTTTTGAAAAAAATTAAATATTAATAGTTTTCCCTACCTACTTGCACTACTTTTTTCTTGCCTTTATCCAAAACGTTTCGAAATATAAAAAAAAAGGTTGTAAGCAATGAATACATGTATATGTTTTGCCATTCACATTTGCCTTATAGACACGTTCATAGATCAAAGATACTACTATTTCTTTCCCTTGTGACCATAGACACATTTCAAACATTTCGACGTTTTTAACAATTTAGCATCAATCTTGACGCCAATTTTGTACCAGTCCACGTACAAGAACCAGACAAAATAAATCGTTTACATGTCCACTCGAAGGGTGTAGCAAAATGTTATAAGTAAACAACCACATCTATGTGCAACATTAATAAACACACGTGTAAACCTTATAAATGCAAAATCTGCAGCATTCACTGCACTAGCCTGTAGCGCTGGACACGGCACTAGAAAGTATGTCTAGGTATTGTAACAATTAATTGTAACGAAAGGAACTGTCAAAGTGTGAAAATGTAAACATTCGGCTATCGTCTCTGCAAAGACCCAACACTTCAGATTCTTCAATGAAATGAACACAATAGTTTCCTATGTAGAGTAACCAAGGGAACAAAGATTCTAGGGGAAATCAAAAGAATGTAATCCATGGACATTGAAAACACCAGGTACGGAAACAGACAAACACGACAAAGAACATAAAGTAACTAAAATATTATATACAAAGAGGGTATTTTCGACAAGTCGACTGCTCCTAACACCAACTCTCGTTAAAAGATATTTTTTGTTTGTTTCTGTATGTTGAGGACATCTCTTGTTGCATGTTATGGTTATCTTTTGAAAACGACGGTCATCTTGCCTTTTACCTTTTCATTAATCATACATAATGCACTTAAACTTCCCGCATCAAATTCCAAGCTATTACGAATTACGATCTTTTTATGATATTTATTTTGTTCAACGTCTTGAATGAACATCTTTAAGAATGAAAAACATTCTTTCAAATTTTCCTCCGCCATGTTGAGATGACAGACTTCCCCCAGTGAATAACTACTGAACTCTCATCCTATATCTAACGTCCTGTGCGCTCTGCCTACAGTTTGTTTGTTTTGTTTGTTGTGGTTTAACGTCCGAGCAGCAATATTTTAACTATTTTTAGACGATGAACATGAAATTGATGATATAATGAACATGAAATAATGATGAAATGAAAAAGGGATGGGACACAAGGACAATGGGGGGGGGTCGACAAATTTTGATTGCCACTGGCAATAGGGAGAGGTGGGTGGGGTCAGGCAATTTAGCCTACTGTGGCGGAGCCCTATGGTTCATACTCCGGGAGAATACCACAGTAGGGTTCTTTAACGTGCGAGGAAAGTGGCATCTTTCCCAACACGGTGCACCACTATGGTTTGCGGTCAGGTTTTCCGTATTATAGCCTAACAACCCCAGCATGTAACACGCCACGGGTACCCCATCCCATCACCTGGGGCACACATCCCAGTTGCTCTGTGGCAGAGCGCCCTAGCCCCCGGCTAGGGTTCTGAGCACTATTTAGTCGCCTTTTACGACAAGCTTAGCGCTGGTGCAGGCTTATTCTTTTAACACCCGGACCTGCACGGAGGGCTTTGCCTAGAGAACAACTAGGTTGTGTGTACAATGGAATGGGTTACCCCTAGCATGTTACATGCTGGGATCGTCAGGCCATAATATGGAAAGTCTGATCGCAAACAATAGTTGTGTAACGTGTTGGGAAAATGCCTCGTTCCTTGCACGTAAAAGACTACTTCTGTGGTATTCTAGGATTCATGGATTGTTGGGGTTTAACGTCCGAGCAGCAATATTTCAGCTATATTCAGACGATGAACATGAAATGGATGATAAAATGAACATGAAATGAACATGAAATGAAAAAAAAGGATGAGACACAAGGATAATAGGGTCGAAAAATTTTGATTGCCACTAGAAAAAGGGAGGGATGGGTAAGGTCGGGCAGTTTAGTCTCCTGTGGCAGAGCGCAAAGATTCCTACTATCGAATACCAGAGCAGGGTTCTTTAACGTGCGAGGAACGTGACATCTTTCCGGTGCAACACTATGGTTTGCGGTCAGGTTTTCCGTATTATAGCCTGGCAACCCCAGCATGTAACACGCCAGGGGTACCCCATTCCATCATCTGGGGCACACATCCCAGTTGCTCCGTGGGCAGAGCGCCTAGCCCCCGGCTACGTTTCTGAGCACTATTTAGTCGCCTTTTACGACAAGCTTAGCGCTGCTGCAGTCCTACTCTTATAACACCCGGACCTGCACGGGGCGTGGTATTCTAGGACGTTAATTTGCCTGATCATATACACCTCTCCATATTACCAGTGGCAATCAAAATTTGTCACCCCATTATCCTTGTGTCCCATCCCATTTTTCCTGTCATCATTTCATGTTCATTTTGTCATCCATTTCATTTTCATCGCCTGGATATAGCTTAAATATTGCTGTTCTGGCGTTAAACCCCAACAATCAATCAATCAATCAATCCTGTATCTAACTCAGGTATGCTCCAACTGATTTCTCTGAAGCATCCACATCTAAAATAAAAGGAGCACAAAGATATATATAAGCTAAAGTTGAAGAAGAAGTTAAAGCTTTCTACCATTTTTGATGATAATATGTAAATCCTAGGAAGGATTCAAGGTCATTTCTGTTCTGGAGTGCAGTCCAGTTCTGCACTAATATTTTTTGGGTCCACTGAAATTCCGCCTCGGCTATCTTCGCAAGAAACTTAACATGCTTTTGAAGAAAGATTACTTTTGGAGGGTTTCAGTTTGACATTTTAGCGCCTGCGTTTTGAATTTGTGTAGTAGTATGTGATCTTCAAAAATATTCTCTAGGATGACAATATCTTCCAGGTAGGCTAGAGACTCTTTCAAAGTAACTGCCTGTAGAACTTTCTGCATTTCTCTGTTACAGGTGACAGGAGAATAACAAAGCCCGAAAGACTTACATGTTCAAATAGACCTTATCGTGTTACTAAAGCTGTTTTATTACGATCTCTGGGGTCAATTCAGAGTTGCCACTATCCAGCTGCCGTGTCTACATTGCTCATTCAAACACTGCCCTTTCCAGTTTATCCAGACACGACTCTGTTAGCAATTCGATATGCATCTTTTGTGGCAACAGTATAAGTACAATATGGTTAGGTCAATTATGAAAATTCGGTCTCATTTTGTTGAAATAATCTGTTTTCAGGCAGTCAACACAGACATTTTTAGTGTGTTTTTTTTCATAAAAAAGTACATATTTTTCTAATCCTTGGTGTGTGGAGGTTCAAGTAATTTATAAGTAAATTAATGATTATTGTCATAAAAAAAAACAGTAGCCATGGTAACATATTAAAAAAAATATTACTGAGTTTTAGTTCAAATGAGGGATGCCTTTCCTAAACTAACAGCCAAATACAATGTTTTATAAAATATCAGGCTCTAAGAAACTTGAACAGGATAAGAGCATGACTGGATGAAGTGGAAAGAATTTAAAAAATAAAAAAAACTTTTTCGATTCATTTTCTCGCAATTTTAGTTCCTAAACTTCATGCAAAATAAGATATTTTGAAAGATTCTAGCGGAAATCAAAAGAATGTAATCCAGGGACAAAGATCAGCCATGAAAAACAGAACAGACACACACAATAAAGAACATAAAATAAACAAAATAAAACAAAGTAAGAAAAGTAAATGAGCAACTCGGACTCCACTAAAAACTGGGAGCATGGACCAGGTGCACCGGTAGGGTAAGCGTCCTCTGCTTTTCTAGAAACACCCACCGAGTTGCCCATAAAAAGTCAAATCCAGAGTAGACGAAAGAGAAAAGGAAATATATAACACACTGAACAAATCAGTTTCCATGGTGCAGATGTGTATACCATAACAATTCAAGAAAATAAGTCAGCTGATGCTGTGGAGATTACCTAAGGGGTAACGTTCCGGATACCTTTCTTCACACTTGCTTACAATTACATACATTACATCTGTCTATGTATAAATGCTTATCTACATATAAACAACATATCCACCAGATTTCATCTGTTATAGATGTTTCTGTTCTTTTTCCTCAGATTTAATGTCTCCAATGAGCATGTTTGGGTTTGTATCTCCAGTGTTAAACCAATGTTGGATATCTTCTGCGAGATCTAAGTCATTTTTGCAAATACCCCCCGATATTCATCAATTATTTGAAAACTTGAACTTTCTGTTCTATGGACATACCTTGAAAAGTCTTGTAAAATAAATCCCTTATATGTTCTGGTTACCCCACACCATCATTTCTAGAGAATCTCATTTACTTCTACGTTGTCTGTATTGGAATCAATATCTTCTCGTGGGACAATACTTTCGAACTCCGTACCTACCCCGATGGGATAACCATTTTTTAATGTGTTCCTTACCTCCTGAGACAAGAACAAGAGTATCCAACAAACCTTTAAGTTGTTGAGTTGGAAGTACTATCACCTCTTTTCCAGTGAATCAATCAGTCTCCATATTCAGAGTTTTAACTGAATTAGAGGGTACAGCTACCTTGTAACTCGAGAGAACCATGTACACAGCTACTGTAGATCCATCACTGTTCTTGAGGAGGGTAGCTTGAATATAACCCTGTTGAATAACAATAGTAGACAAGTCAATTGCAGCCTTAAAGTGAGAAAAAAAACATACCTAAAATAACCTTGTCAGATGTATTTGCAGCCGTAAATTTCCATTTAGTTTTTGAGCTTGCCACAGTTATGTAAATGCCCTCAGTAAGTAGAGCCCCGTGCAGGTCTGGGTGTCAAAAGAATAGAACAGTTTTTAGCAAAATAACCAGCTTCTCCACAAAGGAAGAATCCATTTCCTGATCGTCCATGACAACGGAAGCGGTCCTTGTTAGGAGATCTCGACCTTTGGTTCTGACCTGCCGACAACACAACAGAATCTTTTTACCATCAATTTTGTCTCGGACATACCATCTTCAGTATGTCTTAGCCTTTTCTCAAAGTCGCTTAACTTGGATTTTTTTCTCCTCCTCCTTGCCAATCAACCTAACTTCATAACACCCATCGGCTTCCACATTTCCATTTCATACATCCTCATTAAATGTTACTTCTTTACATCAGATTTCTTACCTCCCGTGATCACTTTTTATTGGCAATAGCACTACGAACATACTGTTCCTCTTGCTTGAGTGTCTCGAGTACTTTATCTTATGCTAAAAGTGCCGCCCTCTTATCTAGACAACCTTTTAAGAATGCATCTGTTTCTAGCGTCTCCTTCAGTGAATCTGGAGTATCAGGGTAACCATCTACAGCCAATTCTTGAGTTCTGTCATCGAAATCCTCCAGCAATTCCTCCAATCCCTCATTTACATCCTGCTAAAACTCACGAAGAATATGAGGTAACTCTTTTTTCCCAAAACTTTCTTCCATTATGTACATGAATTATCAAATTTCCTTTGGACTCTAGCAGGACAGATGCTAAATAAATTCAGTGACTTGTCCCGAAAATTTCCCATAACTCAAAAACCCTTTCATCACCTTTCCACTGATATCGACCTACTACAATCTCAAAGTGCATATGCTGTGCCCGCCAATCACCTTTCACCTTTTTTGGAGCCAAATGGCCTGAATGTGTACTCCAGCATCTTTACCCAATGTTTTCCACAGCACTGGATTCTTACCGTTAACCTCTTTATCAGCAATTTGTCTTCTTGATCTAGTTGCTTCTGTAGCCCTAAATTGTCCCTTAGCACCCTCCGCTAGGATCTTGGTACCCTTGATAAATCTTTCATCTTGCCTAGAAACAATAGATTGATACCTAGCTATTTCTTGCATATATTTGGGCATTCATCATCACCTCCATCTGTCTTTAAGATTGTCAATTTTCTCCCGATATTTACTAGTCATGGTCATATTTTACGTCTTAGAAGCTTGGATAACCTTCTTCAATGCACCAACAGAATTCAGCAAAATCTTTTCAGACTCTTAAGTAATAACATTCTCGCGTATCAGGGACTCCTACGTAGTCCTTGAAATTACTGGAATGCTTGACAACTCATCAAGACTTAATCTTCTCTTCTCTGCTCTTAACTTAATCATGGCCGTCGCCTTTACTTCACCAGTTCCCTTAATATTTTTTAACTCCGCTAGAGAAGCTTTAATTATATTAATTTGGGTGTCGGCCATGATTATCTATTAATCTAAACATAATCCATTGCTTATATCAGTAAAACAAATAATTATACTAGTAGTTCTACGACTATGTAGCTAATTAACTTTTTGAACAATTGAATACACAGATTAAAGTAAAACTGAAACCTAATCAAAGTAATAATTCCATGTTAAATATGAGGTACTTGAGAAATTATTCTTGCAATGGTTAGCATTAACTTCAAAATTTCTTTCCAATTCAAGAATACTATTCACAAGCCGGTTTTCCAGTCGAAAGTCCAATTACTTCTGATGTCAATGTTGTACTCGGACAAATAATGTAAGTATTGAATGGCAGCTCCCTACCTTAAACAGGAAGGGGTCAATGGAACTTTTTAATAAGATTTGGTTTTGCAGGTCTCTGTTTGCAGCTCGCAGCAATCTAAGAGACACCCGTCTTCCAGGAGTGCTTAGGGTGAACTGCAACTCATAGGGTCTAGACAGGGAACAGGTTTCTTATGATACGCCCGGAACAAATGCGGAACTTCCTGAACAGTCTAAAACAGTACTACATTATTCACAGCAATACCTTTAAAGAATAATTTTTCTCAAGCCTTGAATTGAACTCCATTTTCTGGATGTTACTTCGTGCTTATCAATTTACTACCAAAATGAGTTTCGATACTTCTTTCTGCAACTTAATCCGAATATTCAAAATAAGCAGTAATTTTCAACACCAATGGATTTACAGAGGTAAGAACAATAAGCAAACAATGAAGATAAAAGATGATTTAGATGAATTTTTCAAAGATGAAGTTACAGCTCTTGGCCACAGAAGAAAAATTGAATCCATAATGAACTTAAACTCTGCAATGTGCAGTAAGGAAACTTCTACCGACGATTCTTCATTGATGGACAAATCAACAATATGGGAGTGCATGTATATCAAAGCTTCATAGTAAACAGTCAGAGAAAATTCTAAATTTGAATAAGAAGCTTGATGCTTCAATGACCAAACAGGAAAACATTGAAAGACCCTTGCATACCCTACAAGTTTTGTGGAAAGGAGGAAAAACACAAAAATAAAGTTGAGAGAATGAGGAAAGAACCAGAGGAAGATACAAAGGAAATAGAGTCAGCAATATTTGAAGAGAAAACTGAAATGGATAAAATTGAGGCATTTCAAGACCAAGACAAAGGCTGTTGATGCAGTAAAATATGCAATGAACAGTCATCTGCTTATACGTGACTGGCCTGCTCTAGATTATTATAATGATGGTGATATTCCAAAACATGACCAAACTGATGACATTAGTGAATTTTCAAAGGCACTTTAGTCAAGTCAGAAAAGAAAACCTTTTAAAATAGATGATGAGATAAATAACAAACAGCCTCATGTAACAATTCATGTAACGACATGTAATGACATACCATCACAAAACCTACAGAAACTGTATCAACAGCTCAGAACCATACAAGCCCTAATATTCCATGCCGTAAGGATACCCACAGATGTTATACAACCCTATTACTTTTATCAACAGCATCAGCAGTGCCAACCATCATTACCTTCAACTCCTCCACCATATCCGATCCCAACTTTCAAAAAGACAACCTCCACAGTAACTTGCTAGTTCCGATGCGGTCGGTACTGAGTTCGCTTCTGACATCACGTGATATCCATGAAGCTTAAACATGGCAACTTACAACCTCGCATTTTATTGGACAAATGTGATAGCAACCTTGAAATTTAAGGCTTCCTTGCATCGGTGTCCGGAATATGCCCCAGATGTAAACAAAGTACCCGGCTGAGTAATAATGTCTCGAGGAACATTTCACTGGCTTCTTTACCTGGTTTTCAAAATAATATGCCTGACAATTGGGAATTTTCCTCCCTTTGGAAATTTTTTTTTAACATTTTGGGAAACGTCTCCAGGGGAAAACAACCGATATTCGGCTGCAATAATGGTTCGAAAAATAACTGATATGAAACATAGTACAGAAATCACACAGTTCACCAAATAAAATCTTAAAGTAATCAGATTTGGGTATCAATTACGAGAGAGAAAATATGCGTCGGTCATAGTTCTTGTTTAAAAAAGCTATATTGAATGATTTAACTGATCTCATGTTTACTTTTTAGCGAAACCCACTGATATATTTACGCAGTTCATACAACAGCACACCAAAATAAAGACTTGACGCTACAAATCGATCTGACGGACCTGCCCATGCGGCAATCTGAGGCATTTCTAAATAAAATACAATGACATTTATACACATCCATGAAGACATCCATTACTATTTTTCCTACCCCCCCCCCCTCCGCGCCAAAATTCTTGACAGAGTTGTTCTTTATTTAGAGTGATATCTAGCCAGTTTTTAGCGCCACCTGGTGGATAGATTTACTTTGAGTCGCGTATGACTACAATTCCGGCAATTTTTTTCAGGAAGAAATTTTTGGTAGAGCAATAACTTGTAAAATTAAATTTAATGCGACTTTTTATGGGAAAATCGAAAAACTCATCTTTTTACAATTTTGATTAGTTCTGACTATGAAAATCGCCATAAATCATCAAAAGAACCGCAGAAGTATCAATACAGAAAATGCCAAAAAAAGCCATTTTTACTGAAGCATAGATACTCTAGGGTTTTTGACATTGAAAAAAGATAAATTTAAGCGATTTTTCGGTGCTATAGGGGTTACATATTTTTCATTTTTCTCCAAAATCCTACATGTATCCACAACTTTTTTTGGGTACCATTATACAAAGCTGAGACATGGGACCTAGAAATAGTTAAAAAAAAACTTAACTTAAACAATTTTGTCACAGAAACCTTTGCTTTTTGTGTCAGTTGGGTACACATATAGGCTTATACTGAAAAAGAATCCGAGAGTATTCTTAGGCGACAAATTGATTCGGTAATGGGAAGTATAAAAGTACCTGAAAATCATCATGAAGTTGATGAGTGAGAGTGGTACACACTGGACCCTCCCAGCCTATGGACTATTACTTCTACCATTTCTGTCTCAATTTTTCCTGAAATTTCCAGTTCTCATTATTTCACAAACAGTAGGTCTACTTTGAAACATTCCAACACAAAAAAAAACAAGTTGTCTAACTACCATAAGCTGATTTCATATTATGTCGTCGTCTTGATTTCTGGAACTCGTCTGGAACCTTGTAGAACTAAAGGGCAGTAACTATGACGTCAAGGTCATCAACAACAGTTTTGAGCAGACGGCCATTACGACCATTGCCGCGTGTAGGTCATATACGATATGAAAAACTCGATAACAGAAGGATCTGAACAAACTAGCGAGTTATTTGCAAACAAGAAAGATTCAAAAACTTTTCAACGTCCACGTATACCAGAGAAAGTTATTTTGGAAGGATTAGAGAATGAAGGCATTATTCCAGGGAACACAATCAATAGACGCGAAAAGAAAAATGGGACGTCCTTCATCTACCTGATGCATAAAGATAGAAATGGAACAGATAACAACTTTACCTTTACAAAGAAACCGCCAAGACTACTGGAAAAAATTGATAGAAACCCGAAAATTGAAGACATGGAGCAGAAGATGGCAGCAAAGGAACAACTGCATCAAGCACATCTCAGAGCAAAAGGTATCATATGGTGATGGTGATTATATAAAAACTGTAATCTCCATTATAGGCTCTTTTGGGTTGGGCTTTTAAGAAGACGGTGAATTCGATATAGTACCAAAAAATGCATGTGGTCCATATTTTTACCATGACCTTATATTTGCACACAGTCAAAAAGCTTGTTATACCTGACATTTTAAAATTTAATTGAAACTGTTAACTCTTAATATTGCATAAAATATCAAACGGTTTTATGGCCTCACGCACACTCAATATTTTACAGGCGAATCAGCTAGAAAATTTGAGAAAAGATATGCCAAACTCAGAGAAAAACGAGAGAGGGACAAAGAAGAAAAACGTGCTCGCATCAAAGAGAAATTGGAGAAAGCGGAAAAAATCAGAAATCGGAGAGATAAGACACTTCCAACTTCTATGACAAAAGTAGTAAGGGTCAAAGAAAAGAGAGAAACACAACAAATGAATATGCTAGAGAAGTTTCAAGCCAAACATGCGAAAGACGAGGGGCGCATAATACTACAAGAAGCAAACAAAGGAATAAGTGACAATTTTCAATCTTTAAAGCAACGACTGGACAGAATTGAAAACAAAATAAAACCAGTTGAACTTATCCTGAAAAATACTAATCAAGAGCAAGATTTTCATTTCCAAACTAGTCCACAGCTATCTCCGTAATTTGTATTTTTTCACAAACCGTAATAAAAAAAAAACAGATAGAGAAGTAATTGCATCTAATAATTATGTTGGTTACATCGTCGCTGGTAAATTTCTCATTGAAGTAAAACGCGCCGGTATGGAGTGTTCGAATTCACTTTTTTATTACGGTAAATAATACTCTCCGTATTCGTTTCAACTGTGAACGAAGCTCATTTGGTAATATCCCGCCTCCTCCCAATTAACCATTAAGGAAACCTCATAAGTCATTCAGATGGGAAAAAAAACAAATAGGAGCAATGGCATCATGTATTAAAGACATGCAAGTTTCATCAAATTCCATTCAGCGGTTTCAGAGAAGTTGCGGGTTAGGAGCCCCTCTGTTTTTATCGACCAATGACAATACGTGTTAAAGAATTTGTAAAAGTTATATCAAATTATATTCAGCGGTTTTTAGGGGAGTTGCAGATTATAACTGGGGACGGACGGGCTGATATCAGAATTTCTTTATAGCCCGGGGGTATAATGAATACCACCGGACTTGTTGGAACATAGTGTTATACATATACAGTATATCATAACACGTGTAATATGTTGTCTTGTTCCACTATTTTTTTTTTATACTATCCTATTATTTAGTGTTGACTCCCAGTGGTGTTGTACGACTTAATGAATATTTGGGTCTAACTGACAAGAGTTTACCAGGCATTACATCGGTGTTACAAGTCCTACTCCATTTTGAACTGGTTTGACACTCTTTTTTTATTTTTTTAATATGACTGCCTAGGCGATTGTCACTTGGACGTCTTTTCTGCTTTGCCATATTAACAATAAGGTGATTATATGCTTTTTGCTATTTTTTACTGAAATTTAGTAATTCAGTAAGTAAAAAAAAACCTGAAAATAATCTTCCAGAATTTATTGCAAGCTAGTGCGGATATGACAAATCAAGAAAATTGTACTTTAATGTAAGCCTGTGAACAGACAGTATGGTGGTGCTCGAAATTTGATGTATTATTCGCCCTAATCTTACAGTAGAACAGCCGTCATTGTGATTGTCGATTGAATATAAAAACGTGAAGATATTTTCTTTCCGTTCTTTCTCCGGTACAGATCTACTCGTCTTTATACTTGAGACTCTAGAGAGCCTGAATCGCTCACCTGGTCAATAATAGCCTTTTTAGCCTTCTAAAGCTGGATTCTTGACCCTACTGAACTATTGTCACAAGAATCATTTAATCAATAGAAAGCACCATCGTTATCCTCCCAGTTTTCATATTATTTATGAAATCTCTCAGTCATTTTCTTTTGACTCTTCAAGGGCAATAACTCCGACATCGATCAACAGATCTTTATGAAAATTTCGGCATTGATCCGTCTTACCATATTGCTTAATTTTACACTGTGAAAATATGGGTGAACCCATTGGATTTCTAGTTATTTTCACAAATCCTCAAGCTTTAGTAATAGTGGCCATGTTTTTGGACACAAAAAATCTCTACACATTGTTAAGCATTCATACAGTGTTTGATAAAAATCCATCCAGTACTACCAGATGAGAAGATTCTCAAAGTTCTGAACAAAAGACCCATAACTCAAATTCAGCATAGGTCTCACTAACCACTTCTAACGTTTCCATTACTTTACATGTTAAAAAAGTAATTTTCAAAGTTTCACTGTGAATTCCCAGGACAAATGACATCTTAAAGTTGCATACCGTTGCAAAGCTTGGAAAATAAGGCTTCCAAAATCATTATGCTAATGGTACGATGATTGTAGAAATTCTTCACAAAATTTACTTGAATATATAATACTGAAAATCCACATTTTTACCTTTTCTGCTAACTGACAGCATGGAGGCAAATTACTCACACATGTAAACAATATTCATACACTGTTGTAGTTAATTACATATATGATTTTAAAGTACACATTCTCAGCTTTATTTTGACTACTTTTAATCAAAATACACACAAATAATGCACTTACAATGCATACATCTAGGTTCAGTGTGCTTTTGGTACTACATGGGAGGTGGCCCTTTGACCCGGAAGTGGTTAGTTAGACCATAGGTCCATCCCAACAAGCTGAACAATTTTATACCCTGCAAGATTTTTATGAGTTAAGCTCAGCGGTTCTATTTTTAGTAACACCAGTCATATTTTTCGCCAGATCAAAAATCCCTACGCAAAGATTGTTTTAAAGGATATCCTATGGAACATTCATGTAATGATTGCACAGGTTGTAATGTTGTCCTTCGATAACATGATTTAAAATCGACATTTGTCCATATCTAAAACGCTGGTCCTGATTGTGAACGGTCATTGTGAAAAAAAAAACTCGAAATGATGTTCCAGAATTTTGGCAGGTCAGTTGGATACTTTATACATTTGTTAGTCTGCCTCTCTTTTATGGAACAAGTTAGTTGTTTGATATTCCCGTGGCAGCACAGAGTCCACAGTGAGCAAAAGCCTCATTGAATAATCATACCCGATATTGACCCAAACAATAATTATTACCTGCTTATGAAGTCACCGTAACCAAAAACCCAAAAAATAAATACGTGACTAAGTGAAACTTAAATATATGTAATGGGGTGTGCTGGATTTCCAAGTCCTGACGCTAAAACGGTTCAGTATATGAACATGGTAAACGGGAGAAAGACACTGAATTTCCTCATTATCTCTCATCACAGTAGTAAAGTTTCATAAACAATAATATAAGAACATGTTATATTCTATACTTTATTATACCAAATGCTTAGGTCAATTGACATGACAGAAGTATATGACATGAAATTAACACATAAATGTAAATTAATCATATTTACATATAAATGCAATATAATAAAAAAAAAAACAAGAAGTGTAAATAACTGTAGTACACAAGTAACAAGTAACTCTTTTTTTTAAAGTCACTCCAAATTTTAAAAGCAATATGAATAATTTTTCCAAGGTTGCACAATTGTTGTTGATGCAAGGCACTTAGCTAAGATGATTTTCACAAATATGAGTAAAAATGACAAGACGTGCTACCAAGAAGCTACAGAAGTATGCATTATACATGGCCATTCGATTTTAGACCATGCGAATTGGTTCCTGTCTTTGAAGACTGTAAAACAGCTAGCTGGAAAACACTTTAAGCATTGAATGCAGTTTGTTAAAAGAAAAAATCAAATTTAATACTGTAACGATCACATCCTATTGGTTTCATTTCGTTCCAACTACATATCTTTAAATTTACAAACTATACAATCACACACTAACAGAGTTTGTAATATTTTGATAGCAAAAAAGCTTTTTAGGAGTAAAATCAAGGATATCGTTTTAGATATTAACATATTTTGGTGAATTCGTTCACACGCCAGGACTTAAAAAAGTTATTTAGCCAATAAAATTGCAAAAACAGTATTCAAGGTTCAAATGTGTATACCAACATACAATCATGTATATAAATATGTTTTGGTATAGTGTTTCAGACTTTTATTGTTTTAAAGTCGTTTTACATTAAGGACAAGATTTTTAGATCTGGACAAAATCATGTTATCAAAGGACAACATTATCACCTGCGGTGATGAATGTAACTTGTAGGTTCTATTTCCTTTTACAATAACACTCCCAATTGATGAAATTATCTTACAAAATTAACCCTATAAACGTTTCAACTGAATTACAGTAAGACAAAACTCCTATTAGTTAAAATCGCCTGAATATAGCTGAAATATTGCCGCTCGGGCGTTAAACCCCAACAAACAAACAAACCTATTAGTTAAAAACTATCAATTTTTCAGTTTTTGGCTTATCTTTGAAGGACCGCGCCAGACAGAGAAACTGTTTCAGCTGCTGTGATATTTTCATACCTGACATCAAATATTTATAAGGTCAACCGAATCGTCAACAACCTTCTGTTTGTACTTGTGCCAGAGACTACAAATGTCAGAAGACATACAATAAGTCACATCATACCACACTACGACATAATTGTATGGATATTCCTTCTTCCCAGACACCATCAGAATACAGAATCAAATCCCATAGACTGTCCAAACCTTGGAGTGAAGGAATTAGTTCATTGTGAGCAATTCAGGTACTATAGGGCATCTAGTTTAGAAAATGTACAAGTATGAAAACTGTTTTAACAAAATTAAATAAGAAGCGTTCCTTCAAGTTTACGAAGCAACACTGTACATTAACTCCATTTGATCAATTTTATACATACGCTCTTGTTGTACCGTACATATAAAACAATAAATACAAAAAAAAATAAAATTTCCACGAGATTTGTCGAATAAAACATTTATCACAAAAAGTAAGAAGAAAATATTAACATAGGATATGCCACTGGCACTTTGCACCCCATCCCCATTTTTCAACGATCTTTATTTCTAACTGATTCGGTAATTTGATCTTCTATGTTTTTTTTTTTTATATTTTTGTACAATAGTGATTTACTACTCTCGTCAACACTTTTAATTTAATTTTCCACCCGAGATCTATACTTCTCTTGTGTTTTTTAATTTGGTGCTTAATAATGTTGAATAGGGTTTTACAATTTGTAATTACATCAAATGATATCATCTTTGTGAATTATATTTTTAATATATGTGTAAGTTATGAATAAGTTCCTACATTGTCAAGAGATTTTGATAATACAAAGGCTTCTTTATAAAAGAGGATTTATGTCACAAGTGTGGAGTCTTGCTTGAAAAATAAATGCTGTAATGAACTATGAAATATAAAAATCTTGGTACAAAAATTTCGTATTTTATTCGCAGTCTCTAAGCAAAAGTGTATCAAAGCAAAGTAAAACTACAAAATTAACTATTATAAAAATATGGCCATAAATCTGAAATGTACCCACCCTATTATGAATTCATAAAACCTTACTGACACTAACTCATTAGTTTTTTTATTATTAAAAAGGGACACGGAAGTTTCGCTTTATAAGTTCTGTTACATATTATTGTTTACATACGGGTGCTTCAGTTATCAAATCTAATTCGTTTGTGGTGTCCCTTTGAGTTGCACATATTTGAGAAACAACGATTAAACCTGGTTTCCCAGAATTAGTGTATACTTTCGATATCTGATTCAAGTTTGTTTCCATGATCGGAGATACATCTGATTTTCTAGATAACGCATCTACTGTTGCAGGACCAACACGCACTCCTGTATTATCGCGAGATTGCAGTCGGTAAGTCTTTTCTTTACTCACTGTTACCGAAACTTCAGAGCACCTTGAATCCTTTGAAGCGTCCTTTTCTAGAGCAGCCCGAAATATTCTCAAACGAAGTTTTAAACAAAGAATCTGCTTGGCAAAAGCCTTCCGAAATTGAATGTTCGTATACACGTATATCAATGGATTCCAGACAGATGCTGATTTAGCAAACATGGCAGGAATGGTAGCCACGATAACAGGTAAGTCACCAAAGCCAAATGCTACCCAAAACGCCATTATAGCATATGGTGTCCATGAAAACAAGTATACCCCTGAAATTATTAGATATTAATATCATGTTTAATGTCCCATATAGGAGTCCTGTAAATTTTATTTATGTGTTCTATGCACCTATCACAAACAACTCATCATATCCAGCCAAAGAAAGCGTGTGAGGTGGCACTAGGTAACAAGCCATTCGTTTGGTCGGCAAAAAGTAGCATACCTAGCTATTCAAGCAAAATAGAGATTTGATCAAAATATTCGATACTTTTGAAAGAAATGAAACCCAAATGGATTGATTTATTAAATTCCAAACGTGGAATTACTATAAACATATTTCTAATGAGTTTAATAATGAATGCACTTAAGTAAGAAAAAAAACCATGAAGAACTCTGATTTCTCACCATGTTTCCGTTTTTTTGCATCATTATCGAGTTGGAACCAGTGTTTTATCTGTCGATTGTCTATCGATTTTCTTTTTACAACTTGACATCTTAATTATTTTGATCAAGATCTCCAATGAAAATCGAATTTAGTGCTTCCACGATCAGATATGATACCGAATTTTTTATTAACAAGTCGAAAATAGCTTCCACCGTTTCATATAATGTAACATACATGTAATTACAGATATTCAATTTTACTCGGTTGGCTTCGATTTCTCCCTCGTATTGATTATTTTGTTTATCAGACCCTTTGGAAAGAAATTTAGTATTTGTGGAATATTTCCTGTTTCTAAAAGATTGACTATTTTTATCGAGGGTTACAAAAAATACCAATCGCATTTATTGTAAATTTCGAAATGCTATATACGAGTTTCAAGGAGTAAACTCTCATCAGCAGCATCAGAGTTAAATATATAGGAAGATCTAAATCCAAAAATAAATTGTATATAAGAAGTACCCTTAACCCAAACAGTCAAAATAGGAAGCCAAATCCATCACCGGGAGGTTCTACCATGTGCAATACAAAGAAAGAAGAATCAGTAATTCAGGTTTTATACAAAAAAATAGCAAACGAATGAAATTGTAAATATAGTTTCTATTGAGAAAGTAACAAAACAAATGCAAGAGTAGTCAAGGGAACCAAGATTCCAGCGGAAATCAAAAGAATGTAATCAAGGGACAAAGACCAGACATGGAAAACAGACAAACACAACGAAGAACGTAAAGTAACTAAAATAATACATACAAGTAACACAAGTAAATAGGCAACTCGGACTCCACTAAAAACTAGGAGCATGGATCAGGTGCACCGGTAGGGTAAGCGTCCTCTGCTTTTATTGAAACAACCGCTGAGTTGCTCATAAAAAGTCAAGTCCAGGGAATACGAAAGAGAAAAGGAAAACTATGACACGTTGAACAAATAAGTTTTCATGGTACAGATAGATACACCGTAACGATCCATGAGTTCATGATGATGACCATAAAACTTCTGTAGTGAAGACTTCTGTTTTGTAGCAACATAACCCGGTACCAAAAGCCTAATTATAAGAAGTCTAGCGCGATACAAAAAGTATGCGTAGTTACAAAAAGCTCTGGAATAACGTATGAGTTGTGATATGAAAACTCCATATGCAGGTGCTGAAGGGATGTTGCCACAGATGAAAGGAAAGTTGAAAATTATGCATGAAAACAAGTTAACGAATAAACAGACAACGATTATATTAATGAGTGTGTCTCACATTAAAATTAATTTTAACGATATGAAGATAAAAGGATGTTCTTTTAATTACAGGATATGTTACTCTTACAAGTAGGATTAAATCGATTCAAATAGTCGAAAAAAGTAAGTATCCAAAGTACTACATAGCAAAGAA
The DNA here is from genome assembly GCA_037379345.1 of Perna viridis. Classification (NCBI taxonomy): domain Eukaryota; kingdom Metazoa; phylum Mollusca; class Bivalvia; order Mytilida; family Mytilidae; genus Perna; species Perna viridis. The sequence goes on along the minus strand of CM074514.1, from coordinate 22,052,826 downwards.
AAGGCATAACAGAGATATTGGCTTTTTATATCGTGTAGGGCTCGGTTTCGACCGCCATTTTTATATTTATGACATCACAAGCATTGAGGACTGGGGAAAATAACTACTGTAAAACTCCCGCCAATACTATATATGTCTTAAGACCGAATAGTTATTTAACAACATAAAACCGATGTTGCTGAAATATACAAGTTGTCTTGAATATTTTTGCATTTTTTATATTTTTGTTATTCTTGGTAAAATGTTTTAAAACATAAGTTTGCATTGTTATCAAAATACCAACTTTTTGGTAGGGGATAATTCATGTAAATTGACATTAAATAATGCATTTCATGGGACATTTTCATAGGCTACCGAGATCGTTAACATGTTTAACTTACCAATCATTATGGCGATAGTTTTGGCAAGCTTTTTTTCTACCGCCATGTTTTTCTTTGCCTTCGACTTCCCCAGAACCGTCTTCTTATTCATTTGTCTAACCTGATCGAATAAACAGAGAATAAATATATGCAACTATTATTTGTTTGTTTGTTTGGGTTTTTTTGTTTTGTCTTGTTTTGGGGTTTTTTGTTTTTTGTTTTTTTTTTTTTTTTTTGTTATAATTGTATTTATCATTTTTTTTTCCTACTTGGATTCGTACTTCATCGTACTTAGTTTATGTAACTCGTGCAACAAAAACAAAAAATTTCGACCCGTTACGGTAGCTGAATTTTTAGAAGGCCCGCGGAGGAGGTTCATTTAGACAAAATTTACCCGACTCGCATAGTGATTCGCCAATTTTAAACTCGTTTTATAACACTTTTAACACGTTTTTGCTCCCAAAAGTGGTGGTGGTTTGTCGTTACCCTCCGAACCCCGTCTGCCTCTTCGACACAAAGGAGCATACGGGTATGAAAAACATTATGTACAGTTTGTTTTGAAAATGAAGTTTTCTTAAGACCTAAAAATAACGGTAAAATATTGTTTGAGGGCAAAACAATATCAGCCCGCCCGCCTCTTGCTGTTCGTGATGATAACAAAAGAACCGACCAAAGAATTATTTTTTAGCCCCGTGTGGGTCCGGGTATCAAAAAGAATAGGCCGTAAAAGACCACTACATAGTGCTCAAAACCCTAGCCGGAGGCTAGGACGCTCAGTCCACAGAGCAAATGGGTTTTGTGCCCCAGTTGGTGGAATGGGGCACCCCTGGCGTGTTATATGCTGGGGTTGTCGGGCTATAATAGTGAAAACCTGACCGCAAACCATTGTAATGCATCGTGTTGGGAAAGATGCCAAGTTCCTCGTACGTTAAAGAACCCTGCTGTGGTATTCGATATGAGTAGGAACCTTTGCGCTCCGCCACAGGAGGCTAAATTGCCCGATCCTACCCATTCCTGTTTTTAAGTCGCTAATAGTGTTACCTTCTTGCACTCGTAATTTCTGTATTTAATATTCGTATATGATTTGCATTAATGTGTAGTCGCACGCCACATAATCCACCAGATCTTCGCCGAGTTCGCCGCCACAGTGTCATAGTTCTAGTTTGGGAGAAGACTTAATAAGTTTGTCTAATTTGTGTCTAATCCCTTTTGCATAATTACGCAAATAAAATATGTTTAAACTAAAAACTTCTAGGTTCATACGAGATAAAAATGTACCTCTTAAATATCATACATTATGTGTTCTACGTGTGTTTATTGCATTTATGGGAATGGGAAGTTTACATGAAATGATCAGTGTGCTTTGAACATTACCCGGTTTCCGATTCAGGCACTGAGGCTAGTTACAAGACTATATAGGTCATATACATTAACACACCCCCATATTTTTGTAAATTCATTGCCAGCTGCTACATCTGGTTCATAAACTGGTTCCCTGTCAATCAGCGACCCAAAGACCGCTACAATGTACCTTTTTAAAAACATATCATACACGTCTATGAGTTTTTTGTTTTTTGTTTTTGTTTTTGTTTTTGGTTTTTTTTTTTGTATTAGAATGGGAATTTATACATTAAAAGATAAAATGATCGGTTAGCATTGAATTTATGTAATGTTACCAAGTTTCCGATTCCAACACAGGCGTTCGTTACAATTGATTATATAAAGGTCATATATATTACCAGGACACCGATATCTACATTAGTGGCATGATTTCCGGTCAAAATTTAGTTGGTGTGCGTTTTGTCACCGGTGACACGGTGACACGAAATAGTTTTTGCTCTATATTGCATTTAAAATTTTTCTTCATATCTAGATATCTAAATATAGCAATTTGGGTAATAACGGTTGCGAACTAGAACGCAATAATATCAAGGGAACCAAGATTTAGCGGAAATCACCCAATTTTAGATCATATCGCATTTGTACCATTACGGATTTTAAAGTATGTCAAAATCAGTGACAGTGAATATTTGACGATTAGCGACTTTGAAGACTTCAGTCTTTGATTCTAGTGGCAATCAAAATTTGTCGTGCCTATTATCCTTGTGTCCGATCCATTTTTGCATCTCATCATTATTTCATGTTCATTTTATCATCAATTTCATGTTCACCGTCTGAATATAGCTGAAATATTGCTGCTCGGACGTGAAAACCCAAAAGTCAATCATAATCAGAGAATTATTTTCTAAAATTTTTACATTTTTCAGAACTATAATATACAAGCAAAGATAAATTTTCAGCACAATTTTCAGTAATGCTGTTTAGATATACCGTCACTTAATAGCTAATTTAACCAGAAGGGTCTTGTAAATTATTGCCATCACTTGGCGTCCGTCGTTCGTCCGTTTCTTTAAACTTTTTCTCTCCTAAAATTGCTGATGGGATTTGAATCCAACTTGGTACACATGTTCCTCGTGGAATTTAGTTAAAATGTATACATGATTTTAATTCGTCAAAAAGCATGGTTGCCATTAGTTACAATGGCACACATTGTCATTTTAAAGTTTTTTTAGATAATAAGAAAAAAAACTTTTATTATTCAAATAAATTCATGTTCAGCCGTATGAAAATTTCTTTTGGGTTATAGTTGCATGACGTCTTATTAAAGCAGTCTCCTGTGAAGAGGGTATGTCTACTACTTCACAGCTTTATACCTCTACCATATCGACTCTGTGCAAAACCCTACCCTTCATGCAAATCAGTACTGTACATCGGAAATAGCTTCGCAAATTTGTAATTAGAAGTGCTCACGCCCTGTGATTTTTTTCTCATCCTGTATAGCAGCTACCGTACTGGTGCGCAGTAAATCAGGAAGCGGTAATAAGTCACTGGATGAGATGGTGCTGAAAGAGTCTTGGAATGCCCAAAATTATATCAAAGTTATAATCTTGAAAACAATGTTAGCTATAAATCTTGAAAATAATGTCAGATGGAGAAACTTTCGATTGAGAAAATGCTCGATTAGTCGAAGTTCTATGACGATTCTTTGTAAGAGCAATTGCCCTTGAAATCAAAATGACACCTTTCCCAGTTTTTAGCGAATATTACAACAATAAAACATGATAAATAGAATTAAATTTCCAATCGATAAATAGATCCCGACGATAAGACCTCAAATGTCTCGTTTGGGTCGTATTTGTACATAACGTCCCCTTGTTTGAAAGATAAACATTGATCTTTGTAGTTTTTAGCTTAATATTTTAAAGTAGTTAAGGAATAAACCTAAATATGATCACGACTGCCGAATAGTCAGATGGAGGCAGATAGTGTCAGTGGCCTATACTCTGTGCAAGAGTAAACAGGCACAAGTCATGTAAGTCAAGTTAAATCTTAATGCGTTCTTGGCATGAGTGATCATATTTTGTTATTCACGATAAGGTATTGTTTATTCTATTTGTTATATAGAGTTGCTCCATTATTCGAAGCTAAATTTAAAATTTTGTGAACGGCGGATTGATATCCGTGTTGTGATGTTTTGGCGGGAGAAAGTGCGAGAGTGAAATTGCCGAATTTATTTCACATTATCGAAAATTTTTATACTGGGAACATCCAGAAATAATATCAATCACGTGGTGCACACTAAATAACTTACGTAGCCTGCAGGTTATTTTCTAGTGTGCACCAAGGGCATTGGGATTATTTCAAATAGATTGAAAAAATATAACAGTCATTCCTTACAATTTAATTCTAGTATCAAAATGCTTCGAGTAAATCATAAAAAAAAGTTTATGACGTCACATTCATTACAAAATTTGGTCTATGAGATGATGGACGAATTTTTTATCCAATCACAAACAGTTTTACTCCTGATAGTAAGTTATTTACAGAGAGAAACTTTTAATGTGAATTCTAACTTGACAGAAAGAATGTTAAGATGGGTCTAGCGATTCATGCCGTCTTTAGAACATCTTGTTATTTTCAGATAATTGAGACTCGATGAAAGGATTTTTTCCTTAGACAATTGTTTATTACTACAGCCTGTGGAGAACTTACTTTCGATACTTTCGATATTGGAAAATGATACTTTTTTTCTTATCTTTCATTTTCTTCCCTCCTTTCAAATAGGCCCCGAGTGTAGGCTAATTGTAACCGAACATGAAGGCCTGCGATAACTCGTTGATGAATGTTTATCAATATGAGTGATGCGAATTTCATTTTTTCGAATTTGTATAGAATGAGAGATATATGGCTTGACATTAAATATGTACTGTAAGATAAAAATCATATCAATTTATCAAAAGGGAGATACGGTACATGTAGCACAGCGGTTATGTCTTTAGAAAACATGCTGACATACAATCAAAATTAAGAGTACAAATAGTTGTCATTAAAACAATATAAAAAGAGAAATATTGATGTGCTTCAAAATAGCAAACTTTCCCTAGAATATTTTAAAGACATTCGTATTGGTTGATAGCTGTATTAGTCGGAGGCAACTTGTTACCAAATACGGCGTCTGATTATATTGTATTGTCTCTTTGAACGGGCCGTTGTAAGCATGTACATAATTAACGTAAATATTGTTTGTTTGTTTGTTGGGGTTTAACGTCCGAGCAGCAATATTTCAGCTATATTCAGACGATATTAACGTAAATAAATAATACGGATAATAAATGTAGTGAAGGAATATTGATCACACAATGTGACACAATATTACACTATCTCAATATTTGCAAATATCTATATGTAATTATCTTATTTATTATTGCATGTCATTTGGTCATTTATAGAATATGTCCGATAACACCATACCAATTAATATTGTATGATCTGATTCAAGTTGGACTTAACTTGTCATTGGTATACAAACGTTTCTTGTCAAAGTTACATGTTCCATATTTAAAACTCCGTTTTCTTTTGTGTGTTTGAGCTTTTGTTTTTGTTTTTTTATGGACTTATTATAGCACACCATCTAGCCCCGAACAACGATAATCGAGTCTTGTGTATGAAGACAGATCGTTGTTCACCTTGGAAACTATTTTCCCTCCGTCTGTCAATCGGTCAGCCCACACTATGATCACCGAATTACTTAGGCCATCCACTTATTTTCTCAGGAAATGACCGTAAATTAACAACATCGGCGTTAGAAAACCCGTGAATCCGGTCTCGGAACCGTTAAACCTGTGATAGATGTTAGGCGCGGTGGTGATGGGTTTAATATTTTGTTAGTATATTTGGAATACATGGACGAAACCATCATTGAATTGCGTTTTCCAACATTTTCAAATGTTTGTCCCTCTTCCAGCCTTTTTTCTTTGGTAACTTTGACCCCTCTTATTATTATTGTCATCCAACAATTTTAATCTTGTTAAATGTGCATATAAATATGAACTTTTTTCAATAGAGTATGTATAGTAAAGGCAAATCATCCAGAAACTATACCTAATGGCGTCTACTTACTGTACTGAAAATGTAGCAATAACAAACCACCATTACTATAACTGGGATGAAGAAACAGTTGATTGAAATAGCAACGTTGTAGCTGAACGCTGACATGTCGTGGTAATCATAGGAAATAACACAAGACGTTCCTGCTCCTTCATATGCAAACGAACTCCATCCAAACAATGGCATAGAACTCCATAAAAAACCAAAAAAGTAGCAAGTAAATAAAGCAAGACTTACTACTCGATAGTTTATTTTAGCTGCGTATAGTGGCTTGGCTATAATAATGAATCGGTCAACTGATATGGCTGTCAGGATATACATATTACTCAATCCAAAAAAATACACAGTGAATGCGTGAAACACACAACCAGACCAATTGAACATCCAGTTTTGTGCAATGTTAGAAGCGGCAGGCAATGGGATACAGATTACACACATGCAAAGATCGCATACAAGAAGTCCTATGATGAAAGTATTCGTCGGCGATCGGAGGTTTTTGTTGGTGAAAAATACATATAGCGCCATGCCATTAGCCAAGCCTCCGACGACAGCAGCTATAATCAGGTATACTCCTAGGGATATGAGGACGGGTGACATCAGTTCCTCCTCTGTCTGATTTGTCATTGTATGATCTGTAATAGGGATGAAAAACTAATTATTTAACACACACACCTTTAAAACATTTTCTCCCATTCTAAGCCTGCGATTAAAAATGCACGTGAATTCTTTACCCCCCTGCGATTAATCAACTTGTTTATATTACTAACGATTTTGGTCACGCGTTAGATAATGGGAAGGAGATACGTGTGGTGTTATGTGATATTAGTAAAGTTTTCGATTGTGTTTGGCATAAAGGGTTGTTTTTCAAGCTAGAAGCATATGTTATTGTAAATAGACAATCCCGCGGACTCGGCGGAGGCCTTGAATGGAGACATCACTAAAATCGACCAGTGGTCAGAAAAATGGTTAGTTTAGTTCAATCTGCATAAAAACGGAGTCAATAGTCATTTCACGGAAACCAATAAAACCGTCACATCCACCACGTACAAAGAATCAACACGATATACAAGAAGTGTCAAGTCATAAACATCTGGGAGTTATCATTTCAAACCAATCATACAGATTACGTCGTTAAAAAGGCTTATCAACGGCTGATAATGGGAAGGAGATACGTTTGGTGTTAAGTGATATTAGTGAAGTTTTCGATTGTGTTTGGCATAAGGGATTGTTTTTCAAGCTAGAAGCATATGGTATTGTAAATAGACAATCCCGCGGACTCGGCGGAGGCCTTGAAGGCTTGTTCCCATTTCGCCTTAGCTGTCAAATTCAATACATATAATTATTCTCATTTCGCCTTAGTAAAATTTGGATTAAACTAAGACGAAATGGGAACTTGTGTAAACATGTGATTTTAAGTGCAAGTTTTGTTTTTATAGCATTTAAACCTAATTAACACATGTATATGTAAATCTTTATATTGTTTGTTGGTATTTTTGGTTAATTATTTTATTTTTATTTTGTGAAGTGTTTAAATGGTATTAGTTGGGTTTTTGTCTTAATATTTTTTATGAATGGCCTTTTCATTTTCTGATTTTAATCACCTTTTTTTATGGATACTGTTAAAGAACAAAATTAAAATAAATATGATATGACTGACTCCTTACCCTACCGGTGCACCTGGTCCATGCTCCCAGTTTTTAGTGGAATCCAAGTTGCTCATTTATTTTTGTTACTTTGTATGTATGATTTTAGTTACTTTATTTTCTTTGTTGTGTATGTCTGTTTTCCATGTCTGGTCCTTGTCCCTGGATTACATTCTTTTGATTACCGCTATAACCTTGGTTCCCTTGATTACTCTTTGATAGAAACTTGACTTGCAGAGGCACATTTTCGAACTTAATTTATGTTTTTTTAATAGTTCCTGAATTGTATGTGTACTAAAATATGAAACAAATTATATATATACACTGTATATTCCATTAGTATCTATTTAAAATGAATTTTTATCAAAACAAATCATAACTGGAAAAAGTATTAAAATATTTTAAATTAGTGGCTTAAAAAGAAAAAAAAACTTTAAAAAATTGAATGCATAAATATTTTGCCTTAATCATTGTGACAACACCACATTAGTTTAGTATTTTGTTTTTACAACATAAAAATATAAAAATTCCCATTTCACCTTTGTACCTTTTTACTTGTTTTACCTGTAATTCACAGCTAAGGCGAAATGGGAACACACTACCTTGAATGGAGACATCACTAAAATCGACCAGTGGTCAGAAAAATGGTTAGTTTAGTTTAATCTGCATAAAAAACGGAGTCAATAGTCATTTCACGTAAACCAATAAAACCGTCACATCCACCACGTACAAAGAATCAACACGATATACAAGAAGTGTCAAGTCATAAACATCTGGGAGTTATCATTTCAAACCAATCATACAGATTACGTCGTTAAAAAGGCTTATCAACGGCTAAACATAATTGGGAAACTTAAATACGTTGTCGATAGGTTTACTTTAGAGAGATTATATATCAGTTTTATTAGGCCTATTTCGCAGTACGGGGATGTAATTTGGGACTGTAATAACCAGTCACATGTAGAGAAGGTTGGAAATGTCCAACTTGATTGCTGCAAGAATCGTCACACGGGCAACTTAACTTACATATGTTGGTAAAATTTATGAAGAAACGGGGTGGAAAAAGCTTTCTGTAAGCATCATGATCGATTATTTTTATTACAAAAGATTTTGTCAGATGAAACCCCAGCGTATTGGACAGTCCTTATTCCGAGTTTAGTCGGAGATAATACAAGACAATCTCAAAATATTTCTGAGATTCGCACGCGAACAAATTTTTATGCGGACTACTTTGACCGATTTCGATTAGAATATGAAGTAAGCTACCGCATAACATACGTAACGTTAGATCGTTAAATGTACTTAAAATTCGGTTGCAGAATACGAATAAAAAACGTCCAACTTACTATAATATGGGGTCAAGAATGGGTCAAATTTTACACAGAGGATTGCTTATGAACTGTAGCTCATTGAAAGAACATTATTTTATTTCTTCGGAATCTTGTGCACTCTCCAAATTGTGTTTGCGGTAGTTATGAGTGCACTTCTTATTACTTATTATATTGCGACTGATATCGAGAACTTCGGGTAGAGACATCATTTTTCCTTATTATTTATAACAAGAAGCTTTAACGCTTGTTTCCAGATCATGTCAGATATCTTTTTTCTTATTGTAATGTAATACGTGTGGTTATTTTCTGAATAAATATGTTTCAACTAACCACCGGGCAAGAGTTTTCCCGCCATTTTACATTTCTGAGTTTTCTACAGATTTCTGAGAGAAACAAATTCTTCTCCAATGCTCTCGGGATTACAAATTTCTCCACTCTCAATAATTCAGTTTTAGATTTAACTATAGAAAGTGGAGAAATTTTGTAATCCCCTCGAGACTGATGGAGAATCTATGTGGTAGACAGTAATTTGATAGGTTTCACTGTATTTGTTGTTTTCGTTTTTATATTTTATTTGTATTTGCTTAGGCTAATAAAGATGGTTTCGTGGATATTTCAATGGAACTGGTTATCAAATAATTATAGTTTATATTTAATTGACGATTTACGGTTATATGACTTATTGACCGATGACTATTTCTGTGGTTCTGTTAATTTTTATCTCACTATTGAATTCAAAGGGTTTTCCATTTCATGGTTGATTTGACCGCTCTCTTTCTTTAAATTCTATTGGATATATTTTCGGCGCTAAAGTTCTTTTGTTCTTTTATACGTCACTCTTCAATAATTTCTCGGATAGACAAGATGTGTCTTGGAAATATTTAATTCAACTTATATCTTACTATATTCTTGGAGTTTTTCTACTGCAACTTTACAGGTATTTTGATATGTCACCTATAGTATAGATTGACCTGTTTGTGATTGAGGTTTTGCATGTAGACTGTAGACGATTTTGCAGCCTTTGCACCTTGATGTAAGGGCCTTTTTTTTCCTTGTAATATCCAGACATCCAGTGTCATTGTTAGAAATAAAATATGTAACCCTACCCTGTCTCTTGATGTTTTGCGCCCAACTTTAAGAACGATTACATCTATATATCTCGCTAGTGAATTACTTCTTATAACCAAAAATGGTCTAGTATACTAGTGTATAGTTGTATTCACTGTACACTTTTTATTGTAAGGAAGTGACTTGCAATTTGATGCGTTACATAGTGTTTATAATCGTACATTTTGTTTAAATAACGAGAATACTTACTCGTAAAGTAACCTGTAGATTCAGCGCTATAAATATCGATCTTTGAATTTTTCCATGATGCCTATATTCTGAAGAGAGATTTCTTGCTTGTCACCAGGGTCCAAAAGTTATTACTATCCATATTTATTGTAAATAAACACTATGTTTCGTTAAGAAGCTGTTATTGACTCTGTGTATACTAGTATACATTGCAATCGCTAATATATCTTCAATTATCACTGTTCACAGCAGGATAATTCCTAATAGCATTCTTTGTTCTATATATATATATATATCCTTTTCTATTGAAATATTTCATGCTCACAGATTTCTAGATATTGCTGGACGTAGTCCGGTTTCTATTTACGTGTGTGATCAATGCAGGACATTATTTCCAGCTGACTGAATTTCAAGTCATCTATCGTCAATAGTTATAAAGTGTAGGTGGTCGTGTTCCCCCATCATTTTACGTTAGCTAAATTTACATTCTCATGTAAATCCACCTGACCTGACGGATCTGTGAAACTTATTTTGACACAACTAATTATAATATGGTAATGAGTGGAAACGCTTTTTTCGGTTCGTCCAGTGTTTTTTTTTTATTATTATTTCAATATGTTTTCATTTAGCAAGTCATTTTACTTGTGCAAGTGATGGATCTGACTTGTATTTGCTATTGAGACCAATCATATGTAATTTGGTATTGTATGTGCAGCATTTAACAATGTTAATAAAAATGTATAAGAAAAAAGTCAATCATTCATTATTTCACGAAAAATATACCACTACCCCGATAGACTCCTCGTCTTTTGTTTTGGCTACCTTAATTCATTAGCCGTGAAGGATTTTCATGGAACTTGAACAAATATTGAGACTCCCGACTGTGAGGTCAATCGCGTAATGAACATTGACAGTGAAGAAAAGACAAACATTTGAAGATTTGATGTAATTTATTTTCTTATCATAAAGTCCATCGCAAAATTGAAAATCAAAAAGCCTTCACATGCACTCCTGCAGACCACTAAGAAATCTAAACTCCACTATACATCAAGTGTTGCCCATAATTATTTTATGATATCGGGAGACTTTTGAATTTATAATCACATGCAGATATATTACCAATAAAATAAGCTTTCGATACGGATGGAATTGTTTAGTTTTAAGGGTTGTTTGAATTGGACACAAACAAATCAAATCATTTGAGTTCGATCGGTCAAAGGTCAAGGTCACTTGTGGTCATTTGTACTTTATGAAATGTATTTTATTTATTTCGTAAATATGGGCATGTTTTAGTTCACTGTGTAATGGGTTCTTTATGCTTCATGTACTCGTATTTGGGGATCGTCGCCCCGTGCAGGTCTCGGGTGTCAAAAGAATAGGCCTGCAGCAGCGCTAAGCTTGTCGTAGAAGGCGACTAAACCGTGCTCAGAAACCTAGCCGGGGGCTAGGCGCTCTGCCCACAGAGCAACTGGGATGTGTGCCCCAGGTGGTGGAATGGGGGTACCCCTGGCGTGTTACATGCTGGGGTTGTCATGCTATAATACGGAAAACCTGATCGCAAACCATTTTGGTGCACCGTGTTGGGAAAGAAGTGACGTTGCGTACGTTGTTGGTGTCACATTTGATTGAACCGGGGCTGGTTACGAAAACCGAAATATTACTATTAGAATGTGGAGTTATCAAGGGCAATACAGATATTAAAATATGCGAAAATTTTTGCTGTTTTAGAATTACAATCATAAATCTTTGAAAGTTCCCGTTGATTTTGGAGGGAAAGGATTATTCGATCACAAGAACGTCCATTTTCATATGTGGACGGGTAACATTAAGAAATGCTTGCTTCCCATTTCACTAATATATCTAAGTTGTGTATTGGCGTATTTTGATAAAACCAACTTTTTTGGGAAGAGCAGTTTGTGCTGCAGACGATGTCCTATTTTTTAAGGACGTAATGATAAGTTCAAAGCGTATTACAATATCACAAATGTCTCCCCTTTGATGTGGACATTGTAAAAACGGAAAGAAACCGATTTGAAGACAAAATTTTAGACATTTTTTTTAAAGTTATGCGGACAGCTTTTTTTAATCGGGACTTTTATTAACTATATTGACAATTTATTACATAACCCCAATGAAAATATATATAAAATGTTCAATCAGCCTTTTTGTTAAAAGCCTTTTTGTCCGTATTTCAATTATGTCACAAATCTTTTTTTTTTTCGTTGTAAAATATAACAACGAATAGTATTTCTACCAAAGTTTATTCGCGCTTAAAGGATTGTATAAATATTCAGAATATAATGTCTATTCTAAAAAAATAATGAGTTTCATTGTCTAATAGTTGATAAATACGCACGTATGTTGTGATGTCACGTTGTCTTTTTTTCTGACGTTTTCTTCACATTGCGTGCTACCCATTCTTTATCAAAAGCTTTTTTTGTTAGCTTTGAGTGAACTATTAACTATGAAATTTTGAATTTTACATGTTTATATGCTGCATATAGTATATTCTAAACATAATGGTACTTGGTTGAACAAGTATATAAGCGCAGTATATAAGTATATAAGTTGTGACCAAAATGTCACAACATCTAAAATTTGTATATGTTATTTATTCACGCGTACACCATGCGGAATTCGAACGAATTGTTCAAAAAACAAATGGTGTTGAGTCGATTTCTTCATATACTTAAATATGTATTCATCCTCCTCTATGGTTTTATCATTTCATTTTTTTTTCTTTGGCTTAACAAATGGGTTGTGACTAACAAAAATGTCACAAAGCACATTTTTGACGTTTCCAAAGTAACGTTCTGTTTTGCGACGTAAAAACTCTTTTAATATCAATTTTAAAAACAATAAAAGTATTGAAAAGTTACGATACTACATTAAATTATTACGACTGTGGACGTAATGAATAAAAAAAATTACGATTTTAGCGAATCTGATAATATAATGAAAGAAATGTTGAAAAGAAAACAGGAGAAAGAAAGCCCCCCCCCTCCCCCGCTTCGCCCGCACTCCTGTCTGTTCATATGCAATGATGTCCTGGTGAAATCGGGATCAGCGTGCCTGCATCAAAGTAATTTGAAATATGTAGACACGCACTTTCACATTCGCTAGTGAAATATTGTAAAATCAACGTATTCATGATCGTCTAATTACCTCTTGACAATTATTTTAGCTATAAGATATAATAAGCTCTACAAATATATTGCAAAAATATTTTTTTTGAATTTGTTTTCAAATTGGACGAAAAAAAAACAAAACAAAAAACTCGAAAACCATAAGAGATATCCGAAATCTGATTTAAAAATGCAGGCAGGATTATTAATGAGGAATCCAATGAAGAATCCAATGAAATGAAAAAAATTCAAAATCGGACCAAAAGAAGTTTTTAGGCGTTGTCCAACTTTGACCCCCTATAATATACTTTAAAAGTTCCAAAACACATAAAATCTGCTGTACATTTGTTTAACCGAATTAAATAAAGAACACATTAAAATCGAAAAAAAAACAAAAAACAATCTAGACGGGTTTTTAATAAAATACGAATTTTTACCTTTTTGGCCCCTTTTTCTTAAGCGGCAGGGGCATCAAAGTCCAAATTAAATAGGAATCTTCTTAGTTGTTGGTAAAATCATATCAACGTTTCAGAACAATTCGTCAACCACAACGACGACACAGACGACGACTGCGCCATAACATTATACGACCGCAAGTTTTTTTTCGTCGTATAATAAAAACGGGAGATTTCGCACTCAAATTTTCTCAAAGAGGGAGATTTGTCAAGGTTTTTGTTTTCTCGAAATGTTTAGCAACAGATCTTATAAAATTACGAAACGAGTACATGTATTCAATATCAAGATGCATCTACATTAGAGATATAAAACCAAATAGGAAAGATTCACTATATACGCTTTCACAATATGATTTCCGGTGGGAGGGGGGGGGGTTCTACTGACTTTTGTGCTTGTAGGTTTGTAAGCTTTCTGTTTTAGTGAGGGTGTTTTACGTTTTTTTAGCGCATCACGAAATTTGTTTTCATAATTCCTAACATTTTTCTCGTGGGATCAAATTTACTTCAAATTAAATGGTTGATGCCGAACTATTTACCATATCAGGATGTAATCTGATCATTTCAATTGACCAAAACGTCCGATAAATCAATATCGAATCGGATAATTAAATAATAAAACAAGTCGTTTGTGTTATTTTATGTAAAAAATTAAATAAGCACACTTCTTTTTACACGTAACAATTATAGAACGATGTACGTTGCAATACAAAAAAAAAAGACGTCAAATTTTGCCGCTTTCGACGTTACCAAAAACGACACCAACATCGTACGCTACGTCTGTCACGTTCCTCGCACGTTAAAGAACCCTGCTGTAGTATTCGATAGGAGTAGGAAACTTTGCGCTCCGCCACAGGGAGCTAAATTGACCCAACCTACCCATCCCTTCCCTTTATCTTGTGGCAATCAAAATTTGTTCGACCCTAATATCCTTGTGTCCCATCCCTTTTTTATTTCATCATCATCATCATTTCATGTTCATTTTATCATCCCTTTCATGAATATAGCTGAAATATTGCTGCACGGGCGTTAAACCCCAACAACCAATCAATCATTTGGGAATCGTAAGTTGAATTCTTATGTACGTTAATCGAATTCGAATTTGTAATGCATATACAAAAAAGTTATATTTTAATCTTAATGTATGATATAGGGTCTAAACAAACACTTGTAATGTACGGAAGCCTTTTAAGGCCGTGCAATTTACTTTTTATAACTTGTTATAACATATTAGTAATTGGATTAACAATTCACTATTTTGATATGACAACTAATAAACTGATATAACAAGTTATACACTAAATTCATGCATAGGGAAAACCTTCTCATCCATTTTGAATGAAAGACTTACTAAGTTTTCTAATGAGATTGAGCTCTTATCTGAATCACAGACTGGATTTCGAAAGGGTTATTCTACTGTTGACAGCATTTTTGTGTTACACTCCCTTTTAGCTATATATTTTTCAAAAGGTAAAAAACTATTTTGCACATTTGTTGACTTTACTAAAGCATTTGACACAGTCTGGAGAAATGGTCTGTGGCTAAAAGTTAAAAAATCCAATGTTACAGGGAAACTATTTTCAGTTATTTTCAATATGTATCAGAATATTAAGTCTTGTATTAGGCATCAAGGTAAACTCTGCATTTTTTATCTATGAAGTTGGTGTAAGACAAGGAGAAAACTTATCGCCCTTTTTGTTCTCAATTTTTTTGAATGATCTAGAAATCTTTTTGCAAGACAATGAAGTACAAAATCTAGATTTGATAGAAAGTTCATGCTAAGAAATGTCTGATGTATATGTCAAAATATTTGTGATGCTTTATGCATATGATACAATTATAATGTCAGAAACAAAGTTAGCTATGCAAAAAGCATTGGATGTGCCTGGCTCTTTTCGTTATATATCGATGGATTAATTAAACTTCTTGTAGAATCGAAAAATGGGTTATTTATAAAAAAAAAACTTACACATTCCTTGTATATTATTAGCTGATGACGCAACATTATTAAGCTCATCTAAAGAGGGACTGCAAAACTCGCTTTACATTGTCCACAAGTATGCGAAAAAATGGCGTTTGAAATACAATGCTTTGAAAAGTAATATATTACTGTTTACTTCTAAGAGACATTTGCAGAAAGTAATTTGATCAAACTATTAACAGGATAGACAAAGTCACATATGCTGGAACTCTCATAGACTGTCATGCCCGAACGTTTGATAGAACTGACAACTTAAACGAAACTTGCACTAACTATACATCGTAGGTGTAAACTCGAATGGCATGTCACCGGTGGCAAATACCGTTGTATGGAAACGTGTAATTTTACCTACAGCTCTTTACGAATGTGGACTTTGGGGTCATTTGAACAAAACTGAAACATCTATGTTAGAACAGACTCAAAGGTACTTTACTCGTTTTATATTGCGTTTTGACAAACGTTCACCAAGTGCTTCTTCTGTAAGTAACTTAGGACTGTGGTCTATAGAGGGGCTGATAGACAAGTTTAAAATGTTATTCTTTGGTCGGTTGTGTAGAGCGTCGGTAACGACAACTCATAAACAGTTATTTAACCTAAGGCTTGCAAATGTAATATCTGGCAAACCTGACAAATCATCTTTGACTTACGATCTCGTTCGAACTTTATTGAAATATGATATGTCATCATTCCTTGAGCACTTCATTGAAGAAGCTTTCATTCCGGACAAGAGACTGTGGTCAAAAGTCGTAAGTCAAACAATAACTATTTATGAAGAAAACAAATGGAAATTATTGGTACAACAACGACCTGACCTTTGGCGATATTTCAAAATTCACCATTCTTTAACAGAACACAGATTGATTAGACTTTGTTCCAAGCACCATTACAAACGCAATGAACTTATGATATTAATTTATCTAGGGTCGGTAGCTATTATAAGTGGACAATGCTCTCTTTGTGACCGATTTACTGACGACATAGTCAAACATTCCATACTTCATTGTGAATTGCTTATGAATGATAGAAACTCAATGTTTTACGGCATTGTAGACTTACTTCCAGTACACGATTCAGTTAAATTATTTAACCAAGAGGATGATGACATTCTTATAACATTCCTTGGTGGCATTACCGAATTTGCTAATGAACTAGACTCTGACATATGGTACCAGCTAATGCTATGCGTCGCAGGTCACATAAATAAATTGTACACTAACTTCAGGAAAGTTATTTTTGAGTTAAGATTCAATACTAGTATTTAACATTCAATTACATGTAAGTGTATCATACTCAATATATGCTACCTAAAATTGTGTATTATCTACTCTTTTTTAATACAGTATTATATACATGGTATAAAAAGTATCGCATCAGTTTGTGTATATAATTATGTGTGTGTAGTTTTCTATTTTGTTAAGTAATTTTTGTATTATATTTGTGATTTTTTTTTCTTGTTTTATGAATCTTCATCTTTTGGAGGAAATAAAGAAAATCAATCAATCAATCAATCAGTTATAAATAGTAGAGTCGTATACATATCTAGGCACGGTTTTCAATTACAACGGCAGTTTCACTATTGCAAGAAAGCGTCTAATAGATCAAGCCCAAAAAACTTTTTTTGCTCTCTATAGAAAACTAAGAAACATTCCACTGCGAATTGATTTACAGTTTAAGTTATTTGATACTTTGATATCACCAATACTGTTATATTCCTCTGAGGTCTGGGTTTTGAAAATAAGCAAAACATTGAAAAGGTGCATCTTAAATTTTGTAAATATATCCTTAAGCTGAGAAGGAGCACTCCAAATTTTATGGTTTATGGAGAGTTGGGTAGAATTCCACTTGAAATATTTGTTAAAGTAAGAATGGTTAGCTTTTGGGCAAGAACTATGCAAAAAGAACAAAAGCTGTCAAATCTAATGCTTCGGCTGCTTATGGTAAAATTGCATGACAATAATCCAACCAAATTTAGGTGGGTTAACTATATTAAATCTATCTTTGATGATACAGGTCTTAGTACTTATGGAACGAACACGTTAAAGTAAATATTAACTGGCTTAAGGTCACAGTTAAACAGAGTAAATATTAACTGGCTAAAGGTCGCAGTTAAACAGACATTATGTGATCAATTCTATCAGTCTTGGTTTTCACAAATGGACAACACATCTCGTGGTGAATTCTACTCCACTTTTAAACATGAATTCAGAATTGAACCACAACTTCTCAGATTGTCCCCAACACAGAACGTATTCATTTGACAAAATTAAGATGTTCCAACTTAAAACTACCAGTAGAAACTGGGAGGTGGTCTGGAGTCCCACGTAGTCAAAGAATATGTAATCTTTGTTAAGAAGGGGTGGGAGATGAATTTCACATTTTCTTCCAGTGTAACAATCCAACGGTTAAGTATTTAAGATCTCGTTACATTCCAGATTACTACTCAAAGCAACCGAATATGAGTAAATTTGGTGGGTTATTGACTGTCTGTAATGGTCAATTATACAAAAGAGTGTGTCCTTTTTTACGAAAAATTGCTAATATCATATGAAAGTGATTGTGTTAAAATATAAATGTTAATCTGTTTGTATTCACATATTTTATGATATTGACTGTTCTGTGTATTGTGTCTGTGTATTTGTCTTATTTACATGTATGTACATGTTTGTATTTGTTTGTTTGTTTGTTTGTTTGTTTGTTTTTGTCCTCTTGTACACCTTCTGTGTCTGAGGCTATCAATAAAATCTTGTCTTGTATTGATATAACAAGTTGTTATTAAACAACTACCCAAAATACGATAAAATATGTCAAGAACTGACCAATTTATATGAATTCAAACCGGGCATCTATACGGGGCCAATATGAAAAAAAGAAGGTCAATATGGATCAAACCAGGGCCAATACGGCATTATAACTTCTGGTCGTTTGATACCGCCATTTTGAGTTAGAATTGGATTTCATGAACTTTGATCATTAGGACTAAAAGCTGCAGAAACATAAATATCTTCCATTTTATACAAAAATGATATTTAAGACTGATTAAAACAAATAAACCTACATGTTCTTGATAAAACACGAAAACAACTGTTCTACAAATCATCTAATTGAGTTGGTTAATAAAATTGTCAATAAATATATGATTTCATATTGGCCCTGTTATAGGTTTCGGTCAATCATATTGGCCTCGACCGCCTCGACCAATATGACAGACCTCAAACCTATAACAGGGCCAATATGAAATTACAAATTTATTAACATATAATATAACAAGTTATTAACTGATTACTTAAAATACAGTGCAAATTGCCCATTTAATATAACAGGAAGTTGCATGGATTTATTACACCCGAATTTATATAGGGCAATGTCCTGTATTAAAGTCGGGCAAATTCGGCTATTTCCGGAAACGTACAAATACGAAATGAACTATAGTCAAGTGTAATTTTCTGTAACAGACTATAGTTTTGCAGACAATAAACAAACAATGAACATGGCCGCACCAGAAAGAATGTCAGATCGAAAAGCAAAGAGCGGCGAGGATATGCTGGAGGTATTAGCACATGATATCATGAGATATGAAACATTGGCAGAAAATGATGAAATGTTAGCACTGGCATCGGCTCTCGCCGGGGAATCTGAAGAAGGGTGTACGATTTACGAGATTGATGTCCCACTGCCACAGCCACAGGCACAGTTCGAGGCTGTTGACATTACTAATCCTGTCAATAATGTTAGTGATTCCGGAGCTGAAAAGGATGACATAAATGACAATAATTTTAAGTTATAAGTTAATATAGGTGTCATGAAATGGGTATTTTCATACAAAGCTTGTATTATTTCCTCTGTACGAATAAATACGAACTAATGGCAGTCATTTTAAGTAATCAGTTAATAAAGTTGTCATGAAATGGGTATTTTCATACGAAGCCTGTATTATGTCCTCGTACAGTCGTATTGAGTCTCGATCATCTGTATAGACCCTCGGCGTTGCCTCGGGCCTATACAGCTGACCTCGACCCAATACAACTGCCTCGGACATAATACAGGCTTCGTATGAAAATACCCATTTAATAACACTATATTAGTGATTTGAAATATAATAACAGATTACTAATTTGACAATATCAGGATAATAATTTGATATTATAGGGTTATTAAATGGTTATTTTCATATTAATCCTGTATTATGTCCAAGTACAGTCGTATTGGGTTGAGATCACTTGTATTGGCCCGAGGCGAAGCCATAGAACTTAGCCATAAAGTGATCCCTTTATGAAACATACATGTAGATCAATTAAATGTATGAAAAAAAGACATATTTTTTTTTTAAATTGTCAAGGAATTGACTGAAAAAAAAAACAAAGGACAAATCTACATGGTAAATCAGATTTTTTAAAGCGATAGTTATGGTCTATTCCACATAACACTGCAAATTTATAGTCAGTTTTGGCAAACAAAATTCTATAGTCTGTTTCAAACAAAATGGCGGACAAGTTTAACTTTTATACAGGGCATGTGCCCTGTATTAAATTAATACAGGGCAATTGCCCTGTATAAATTATGGTTGCTAAAACCTCCTGTTGTATTAAAGGGGCAATTTACATTGTATTTTAAGTCATCAGTTAATAAAGCAGATTACTAATTTGATTTCAACAGATTAAATTTTAATTTAAAAAAAATATTAATTTGATATAAGTGTACAAAGTTAATCATTATATAACGGCAGGTGCCATATGTTGTATCGCCTGTATCGCCACAAGACGAATAATTTTCGACACTGCATTCGACCACCAGCAATGTAGACGGGCAAAATTTTAACGCCATATAATTAAATAGCTACTCAAAAGTCATATTGTATAAAATAATATGAGAATCATAAAAAAAAACCTGTTATATTGTCTTAAAAATGAATACCATCATACTTCAATTTACCAACCGAATTATACCGACCCAAAATTTGACAATAAAATTTGCTGCAAAGTTGTTAAGTACCAGACCGCCTATGAATCATGTAGTGGGTGATTTGTTGATGTCAGAAATTTGAACCAAACTGACTTTAAATCTGTAGGATATAATGGAAAAACAATAAATAAAATTAAAAAATGAACATCATTTTCACCGTCTCAATAGCAACGACCAATATATCCAACTGATTTAAAGTCACAACAATATCATCCTAATATGGGAACCTTCAACCTTAACATATATGCGGCAAATTTTATCGTCAAATGTGGGAGTCGTTATGTTAAGTATCCAGCAATCGTGTGGATAAATCGAGGAATGGTGAACTTCATCTTTTTGACAAAATGTAACAGTTTATTGTCTTGCACAATCCACGTTTAACTCACACATGACCTTTGAGTAGTTATTTAATAATATGACGTTAAAATTTTAGCCAACGCACATCTATAGTGCCGGTGGTCAAGCACAGTTTCGTCAGTATTCAAGCGCCACAGTG
Source organism: Perna viridis (assembly GCA_037379345.1). Classification (NCBI taxonomy): domain Eukaryota; kingdom Metazoa; phylum Mollusca; class Bivalvia; order Mytilida; family Mytilidae; genus Perna; species Perna viridis. Next base: position 22,031,736 of record CM074514.1, on the reverse strand, counting down.
TATTTCATTTTCCTTAATATGATGATTGATTTTTGATATCAAATTAATAATATGTTATATCATATATTTAGGTTAAACACGAGCACTGAAGTGCTCTTTAACCGACTACAAATAAATAAAAAAACATGCATGCACAAACTAAAGGAGTGGAAACAAAAGTTTTCTAGTTTTATATCCAATGTTTATTATCAGAGGTAGACGTAGAAAATAATAGCAGTGATAAGACCTACACTGCTACCACTCTCTCCAAAGAAGAGATTGTAGAAAACCATAAATCTCTGCTATCCTCTTTTGGTCTCTCTACCAAGGACGATGATTGTGATTTACCGTCTATGTACTGGATTCCTAAACTTCACAAGAATCCATACAAACAACGTTTCATAGCTGGATCTGCAAAATGTACCACCAAACCTCTTTCAAAACTTTTTACTTCTATACTCACAACTGTCTACAGTCCTACCACAACACTTGTTACTCCCGTAGTGGTATTAATTCAATGTGGATCCTGAAAAATTCGAAAGATCTTTTGGAGACAATCAGTTCAAGACTATTATCTGAATATAATAGCATTAAAACCTATGATTTTTCAACACTGTATACTTCTATTCCCAATACTCAGTTAAAATCCCGACTTAAAAACATTATACATCGTTGTTTTTCCAAAAAAGATGGTACACCTAGATACAAATATATAGTTCTTGGTAGAGATTCCTCATACTTTGTAAGAAATAATTCCAAATTATCTTCCAAATATACAGAGGAAGATGTTTAGAAAATGCTGGAATTTTTAATTGACAACATATTTGTCCAGTGTGGTGGGCGTGTTTTTCAACAAACAGTCGGCATTCCAATGGGAACAAATTGTGCTCCTTTACTTGCTGACCTATTCCTTCACTCTTATGAGGCTGACTTTATAGCTGATCTGATCAGAAAGAAAGAATATCGTTTGGCTAGTTCCTTCAATCTCAGTTTCCGCTATATAGATGACGTATTATCTTTAAACAATCCTAATTTTGGGGATTTGATACATCGCATCTACCCAAAAGAACTTGAGATAAAGGATACTACAGACGCTGTGAAGTCAGCCTCATATCTTGACCTACACTTAGAAATCGATGGTAAAGGAAAACTATTGACCAAACTTTACGACAAACGTGATGACTTTTCATTCAGAATTGTCAACTTTCCTTTCATCCCTTCGGCTCCTGCGTATGGAGTGTTCATATCACAACTCATACGTTATGCCAGAGCTTGCCGAAACTACGCAGACTTTTTGTATCGCGCAAGAACTCTAACAAATAGGCTTCTGGAACAGAGTTATGTTGCTACAAGATTGAAGTTTTATGGCCGTTATCATGAACTAGTGGATCGTTATGGTGTATCCATCAGCACCATGAAAACTGATTTATTCAACGGGCCATAGTTTTCCTTCCCTCATTTGTCTACCCCGGACTTGACTTTTTATGAGCAACTCGGCGGGTGTTTCTAGAAAAGCAGAGGACGCTTACCCTACCAGCGCACCTGGTCCATGCTCCCAGGTTTTAGTGGAGTCCGAGTTGCTCATTTACTTTTGTTACTTTGTATGTATGATTTTAGTTACTTTATGTTCTTTGTTGTGTATGTCTGTTTTCCATGTCTGGTCTTTGTCCCTGGATTACATTCTTTTGATTACCGCTATAATCTTGGTTCCCATGATTACTCTTACAATGCCAGTGAGCAGGTGGCTATGCCTCGCTGATCAGTGATCACTGTAACACCAGAAAATGAAGCATAATAAGTTAGAAACAAAACATAATAAAACAAAGAGGACAACTAAAATATAAAATAAGCATGGGCAACTAAAATTGTGGAGTTTAAAATAAAGGGACAGACAGCAGAGCAAAATGAAACAGGGTTAAGTTTCTCAGGCAGGAGGCAGACCACCATGAAACTTGCATGAACTACAAAAACATTTTTGATCATCGCACCAGCTATTAATATAGTTTTTGAACTGGTCAAAAGATGTGGTCTCTCTGGCCGAATTTGGTAGTTCGTTCCATAATTTGGCTGCCTCGTACCTGAAAGACTTTTTACCGTATGCTGTAGTTCTGGGCTGGGGTACCACTGCTTTTTTTACATACCTGAAATTATAAGAATTATTTCTTATTTCGACTAAATCTTGTATAAAACAAGGACTCATTTTATTAATTATTTTGAACGTCTCCAAGGCAATTGTGCGCATCCTTCTTGTTTTCAGAGATGGTAATTTTGATTTGTCCAAAAGCGAATCATATGTACTGTCAAAGTCGTCATAAATAAAACGGAGCGCACGTTCTTGAATTTTCTAAATTTTTGCTGAATTTGTTGCGCTACAGAAGTGCCAGGTCAAAGGGCAGTAGCTAAAATTTGACATAATGAAAGGATAATAAATGGTTAGTTTCCCAAGCCTAGTTAACTTTTTACCAATACGCTTGAGAACATTTAATTGCCTTGCAGCTTTCTTACATATATTTGAAATATGAGTATTAAAATTTAATTTAAATCCAAAGTAACTCCCAGTAATTTAACTTCTTCTTCACATGAAATGGAAACACCGTTTACATCAAAAATAACTTTTTTATCATGAGTTTTCTTCCCAAGAGATATGGCCTGAAATTTCTCTGGGTTAGCATGCATCTTGTTATAGGAAAACCAGTCAATTAACTGTTTGCTATCATCTTGTAGATATTTAATTACAACATCAATAGATTTATCCGATTTTGACAAAGTGTTATCATCTGCATAGTTGTACAGAGAACAATGTTTAACAAAATAAAATATATCGTTGATGAAAATATTGAACAAAATAGGTCGTAAAATAGAGCCCTGTGGTAACCCTTTGTAAATATTTTTCATTGAGCTGAGAGTTTGGTTAATTTTTACACATTGTGTTCTCTCAGATAAATAGCTGTTAAGTAAATTTAAAGCTTGTGTAGACAGGCCGTAAGTCTTTAACTTGAGAAGTAGTAGATCATGAGGAAGGCAATCAAAAGCCTTAGACAGGTCCATCAGAATAGCAGCAAGATATTCATTTTTATCCAGTCTTCAATCACACGTAATAAAGTTGACTGACATCCAAAACCTGATCGAAAAGCGGCCAAATAAGGATTGAAGATAGTGTCAAAATACTTGACAAGCTGAGATTCAATAGAATTTTCAAAAAAATTGGAAATGGTTGGAAGGACACTGACAGGGCTGTAATTGCCCTTCTCAAGAACACTATTCTTTTTATGGATTGGGGCTACTTGAGCGACTTTAAGCTTGTCTGGAAATACTGAAGAGGATAGGGACATATTAACAAGGTCGGTAAGGGGGCGAACAATAATAGGTTTAGCATATCTCAGAAGTTTAGGAGATATGCCGTCAATGCCAGTAGCCTTCTTCACATTGATCTTGTTAAGACGTTTCCTAACAAAGTCCTCATCCACTTGAGAAAATGAAAAAAATTGTCCTGGCATTCCGGCATAGCTCCTTTAATGGCGGTAATACTAGGATGGGTGTCATCTATGTTTACATCCGTGTTGCCGATGTTTTCTGCAACGTTTACAAAGAAATCATTAAATAGTTCACTGACTTCATCTTGATTTATAATTAATTTATTATTATCAGATATTATTGTCTCTTTTTGACATATTCCCCCTTTGTTGGTAAGAAAGGATTTAACTGTTGGCCAGAAGTCAGATGATTTTGGACCACCGGCACAGCGCTCAATAAAATTGGTATTTATAGATTTTTTCTTTAATTTTGTGACATAATTTCTCTGCTGTCTGTATGATTCCCAGTTTTTATCAGATCTTACTTTTTGAAATCTATTATGCAACATTTTTTTCTTATATATAGCTCTTTTTAGATCTTTATTCATATAAGGAACCTGCTGTGATAAAATTTTTCTCTCTTTATAAGGTGCATGCTTGTTGGCAACCTTCAGAAACTGTTCATCAAAATTTTCATAAGCATCATTTACATTACTAAAATTTGAAAAGTTAAAATCATAATTTTGTAAATCCAGTAAAAAATCATAATTTTGTAAATCTAGTAAAAATCCATTTTCATCAAAATTTTTAAAACTTCTACATAATTTAGTTTTAAAAGACTTTTTTGGTAAATCATATTTAAGTTGAACACCAATAAAATTATGCACATCACTGATGCCAGTACCAAAGTTAAAAGTTTTCTTACAAACACACTCTTGATTCATTAAAATCAAATCTATCAAAGATGGTCTGGCATTTTTTGTAAAACAAGTTGGATTTTTAATGATGTTTTTCAGATTGAAAATATCACAGATATCAAAAATAATTGCACCTTTATCACTATCACATTAATCAAAATTAAAATCACCAATAAAAATATAATTTTCATAATTTGCAATAATTGTGTCTAAAACAGAACTAAAATCCATGCGAAATTGCTCATCTGTCATGCTGGGCGGTTTGTAGACCCCACAAAATAACAATTTTGTATCTTTTGATCTTATTTCTATACCAATAGATTCAATGTTTTTAAAATCATATTTTCTTTCTCTATCACCGGCAATGTCTGATCTCATGTATGCCATTATTCCCCCCGCCGAACTGATTTCTATCGGATCTCCACATTAAGTATCCATCGATCTTAAATTGGGCATCTGGGAAAGATTCGTCTATTTTTGTCTCGGATATGAAAAGAATATCGAGTAGATTTCTCCCTAGTAAATCAATAATATGATCGTGTTTGTTCCGGATGCTATTGATGTTTATGTAACGACACATGAGGTTGCTTGGATTACATTTTCGGATTGTACAGAGTTCTTCAAAAATGTCCATGTGGTCGTCTGAGTTCTTTATGTTTTCACCGGAAGTTGATTAAGGGAGGTAATCGAAATCAGCTGATTGACAAATTTGTTCCTCAAAGAAAGAATCGCTAAATTGAGGCAATAAACAAGGTTTACAAAACCAACTGTGAGTTATCAGTTTTTCCTTTATATTGTCATATTCCTGATTTGAAATGTTTAGGCATTTTGTGTGGTGCCAGTACCAACATTCTTCACATTGCAGCCTTTTTTTTTATTTTTCTTTGCTGGTTTGACGCAAACTTTGCAAGGATTTTTGTAGTTTGGTCCCGGGTTACTGGCTACATCTCCGCTGAGTCAAAGGAGTAAGATGGAAAGGCCGTTCCGAAAGTTTTTATTTGCTCTTATTTTTTTTGTGATGTCAAGGTCGGCCATATTTGGTTTACCGGCAGGGTCAGGGTATAGTTTTTTCAGCGCATAATCGTTTCTTGGTGGTAAAAATATGTTTGTCCATGGATAAAATCCCAAGTCTTCTGGTTTTATAGCTTTGGTGTGAATTATAGATTTCTGAGGTGGCTGCAAACGAGTCAAAAACCCCAAAAATATCAGAGTCCATACGAGTCCACCCTGCCCTTCCGCCATCTTCAGGTAAACAAACTTTACGTACAACATGGGCGTGTAACGATATTAAGGCTATTTCATTTGTGTAGAACTGCAGGATTTCAATGATTATATGATATTAACTATTTTGACGCAAAAAGCTGGACTATTTTGTCAAATTGACCCGAACATTCGCAGGGAGGAAAGCTGATGCTAATTACTATATGTACATGTACATAAATAATATAAAATGGTAAACACACATGTACAAACATGTAGCAAACAAAGAAGTATTTAATATAGAAAATAAACAGAATTGTTAAATGACTGGTATTGTGATTTCAAAGCAGAGACATAAACAATGTCTCTGTTTCAACGTTCCAGGATGAAAGGAGGTCATGTGGCATATTCATTACATTCGGTAGGTAATCTTGAACTATCAAAAAGGAAGGGTATCCAGTGATATAAAATAATGTCCTTGGGATGCGAGTGGACACATGAGCCATGACATTACACATACATTTGTACATGTACATGTTCTGTTACCGGGTAACACTTCATTTTTCAATTCTAAACATTTTCTATTTCTAGTGATAATTATTTGAGGCCTGTTAGATTTCTATTATATATGTTTCATTCCCCGATAATAAGTTTCCTCATGTTAACAAACCACATGGACATAAACAATCAACAATTCGTTTAAATCTATGATAGCTCACGATGTAAGTTAAATTTTATTATTAGTTACAATATTTTTGTATTAAGCATTGTTATAAGCCTATTTTTTATATAGGATACGCCCCAGAAGATCAATTTAAGAGATGTGTGTATGTAAAATGTATGGAGCGCCTTGTGGTACTATTTATGGTTTTTGATTATGAATTATATTTTTTGCGTTATTATTCCATATTTCACTTACCCAACCCTAATTATATGATTTTCGCAACCTTAATTACCCCTTAACCGAGATTTATTTTGAAATTTTTGGTTTTATACCTCTCCTCGCTTTTTTCGTTTAAAAAATGTACGGAAAGCCAAAAGTGTCACCTTGGTAATTTTTTTTACGTTATTTATTGTCGAATATTTGTCGAAACACGTGTCTCTATGCTATATTTGAGGGATATCTACTTGATAGATCTGATGTTTAATCATATATTTTTCTTGTTTTTGTGTTTATTGTATTTTTCTTTTCATTTTAGTTAGAATAGTGAACTTAGAATGTGTTCCTTTTTCTGTTGTAGCTTTTTACCGCTATCATTGTTGAATAAAGATGTTCTATGAGACGATGTTGGTTATGCTATCTGCACTGCGGCAGAATAGTAAAAAGATCGTACAGATTCAGATGTAAATGAAGATACGTTGATCATGGATGCAACAGACGTGAAACCAGAAGATACTGTTCGAGCAAGGACAATGACTGAACTGGGGAAATAATTATTTCTATCACAAGTCGATGAATATAAACGTAAAATCTATAAAGCATGGGAAAGATTCGAAACAATACTTGAAGGACTTGATGAGTCTGCCAAGGACCTCAAAAGTTTACGTACGTTGGAGAAATCGATTCTTCAAAGTGAGGAGAAATATAAAGTAATTTCTAAAGAATATATAGAATTCTTGTCAAGGAAAAACACCGACGAAAGTGGTTGTATCTTGTTAATGTTTAGCGCGGAATTTAATAAATGCTCAGACATTATACAACAGACACTCTTACGAATAAAATCAGAGAAGCTGCAGGTAGCCGAGACGATGTCACGGTGTGCGAGTGTTAGTAACAGGGAAGGATCAGTCGGTAGTTCAGCGTTAGTTAAGAAACGCGCAATAGCTGAAATACAAAAGACAAAGGTACAATTTGCACAATATGAGGCAGAATTAATGAAACAGAAGGCGAGATTAAACGAACTTGAAACTCAGTCAAAAGCAATCAGTGAAAGGAGAAGAGCAGAGGTTGATGCTGATTTAAGTCTACTGAAAGTACAAAGTGATGCTGCAATAGCGATTGTGGAAATTAAAGTACTCGAGGAAGTTGAAGGTGAAAGTGGTGAAATTCAGGAGCCGATATTTAATGCTAACGCGGAACCTTTTGTGCCATTAAGTTGCATTAAAGATGACTTAACGGAACAATATGTGAATGAACAATATCACCGGAATAACGCTCAAGCTGAAAGTATACATACTCACGACACAGCAGCTTCGAGGTTAAATGTTGGACTTCAGTCAGCTCCAGGAAACTTAAATCCTAACGGTGTGAATAGACCATGTCCGCCAATTAAAGCCGGTGATTTTAACAACAATTTCAGAACATTTTCACAACCTCGTCAATCAAATAACGATCCTGCTATTGTGACGGACTTTACAAAATTTCTACTAAAGAAAGATTTACTACTCTCTAGATTCCAACAATTTGATGATCGTCCTGAAAATTACTCAGCATGGAAAGCTAGTTTCAAGAGTATAGCAGAAGAATTATCAGTGACTGCTTTCGAGGAAATCGACTTATTAGTGAAATGGCTCGGTCCTGATTCGTCAAGGTTTTCACAAAGTATAAGATCGTCAAACGTAAATAATCCATCGATTGGACTTGTTCGTATCTGGGAGAGGCTCGACGAAAGGTTCGGGAGACCAGAGATGATCGAATCAGTTATTAAAGGCAAACTTCAGAAATTCGCTAAAATTGGAAGCAAGGACACATCACGTTATTACGAACTTTTGGACATTCTCGATAGAATCTTCAAAAGCAAATCCTGAATATGCTAATTTACTGTCTTATTTCGATTCATCGTCAGGGATTAATCCGATTGTTGAAAAGTTGCCTTACAATATCAAGGAGAAATGGACATCTCGAGCATCTAGATACAAAACTGACTATCATGTTCCATTTCCACCGTTCTCGTTCTTCGTGAATTTCATCAGAGAAATTTGTACAATAAAAAACGACCCAGCATTTAACTTTCATAATACAGACAATGTGTATTCCAAGAAACAAACTTCAAATCGTCGAAATGGTCATAGTGCAACTACGGTATTCAATCGTAGAACTAATGTGAATGTCAGAGAGAAGGAAAACGGATAATTTGAACTTTGTCCTTTACACAAATCAAAGCATAGTTTAGCAACTTGTAAGGGCGTTCGAGGCCAAAAGTTACGATGAGAAGAGACAAATTTTGAAAGACCATAGAATTTGCTTTAAGTGTTGTCAGTCGTCAAAACATATTTCACGGAACTGCACAGCAACGATCAAATGTAATCATTGTGACAGTAAAAATCATGTAACGGTAATGCATCGTCCCGAGAAAGCCGAAATTCCTGATGGCGGGAAGCGCTCATATCCTCAAACTTCGTTCGAAAACATTTCATCTAAGCGTACGTCTCTAAGTGATTTCAGTGGCAAGTCGTGTGGTAAAACCGTACTGGTTCGTCTGTATCAGAGGAATTTTCCGGAAAAGTGATGAACGTCTATGCGATCTTAGATGATCATAGCAATAAAACTCTTGCTAAACCAGAACTTTTCGATCAACTTGGTATTGACACTGATAAGCTTCAATATACAATGTCGACATGCACTGGTCGAAGAGTAATGTCCGGAAGATGTGCTAGTAACCTCGTCGTCGAACCTATTACTGGTGACAACAGTTTGAATTTACCTTCAATTATAGAATGTGCTAATATTCCTAACGAACGTTCAGAAATCGCTACACCAGATGTTGCGGCATCATTTTCGCATCTGAAGGAAATAAGTGAATACATACCAATACTAAACAGCGAAGCTCAGATACAACTGTTGATCGGACGCGATGTTCCAGAAGCACATCACGTTATGAAACAGATTACAGGTCCTAAAGGAACTCCATTTGCTCAGAAACTAATGTTAGGATGGGTGATTGTGGGTGACATTTGCTTAGGACAATTTCACAAACCTAAGACTATAAACGTAAATAGAACTCATGTGATGACCAACGGTAGAGGAACGATATTCGAACCTTGTGCGAACACTCTGTTCGTGAAAGAACGAGTCAAAAAGGAAGTTGATACAAGACAACAATGTGAACCTTGGTTTTCCGATGGTGACGTATTCCGTAAAACTAAGGACGATGAAAAGGTAGAGATGTCAATAGAAGATCGGGAGTTTCTCTCAATGATGGACAAGGAATTCGTAAAAGACTCTAGTGACCACTGGTCAGCTCCATTGCCGTTCAAATCGAACCGTCAACGTCTACCTAATAACAGGGAATTGGCATTGAGACGAGCTCACACATTAGACATTTCGCTCAAAAAGGACCAGACGAAACGTGCTCATTTTGTTGAATTTATGCGTAAAATTATCGACAACAAAACAGCTGAAGTAGCTCCACCTATTAGTGATGATAAAGAATGCTGGTATTTACCCCTTTTTGGAGTTTACCATCCCAACAAACCACATCAAATAAGAGGCGTATTTGACTCATCGGCAACTTTCAAAGGTGTGTCTCTAAATAGCGTTATGATGACCGGTCCGGATTTAACAAATAGTCTCTTAGGCATTCTTCTACGTTTTAGGAAAGATAAGATAAGCTGCAACAGTCGACATTGAACAAATGTTTTATCAGTTTTTCGTGAATGAGAATGATAGTGATTTTTTGCGTTTCTTCTGGTATAGAGACAATAATCCCGACAACCCTCTTATTGAATTTCGCATGTGTGTTCATGTGTTTGGAAACTCTCCCTCTCCCGCTGTAGCTACATATGGACTAAGACGCACAATTGAGAATTGTGATCGGTTGTATGGATCGGACGTCAAGTCGTTCATCGGTAAAGACTTCTATGTGGATGATGGGTTAATTTCGATGCCGGATAGTAATTAAGTCGTAAATCTAATTAAACGAGCGCAACAAGTACAAAGAACGGACGGAAACATCAGACTGCGCAAAATTACGTCAAATAGTGCCGATGTTATGAAAGCATTTGCGGTCGAAGATTTGGGAAAAGAGATAAAAGACCTGAATCTAGGTGAAGATATTTTTCCGATTCATCATAGTTTGGGATTAGAATGGGACTTGAATAAGACAATTTCATATTTAGTCCATTGGAAGACGACAAACCTTTCACTCGCAGAGGTATTCTCTCATCCTTGAACAGTATTTTCGATCCGATTGGATTTTTGTCACCGATTACGATAAGTGGTAAAATTTTGTTACGAGAAGCATCGCCACCTGGAACTGACTGGGATGAGCCTTTATCGTCGGACTTTCAATATATGTGGATTGCATGGAGAAATTCAATTGTGATATTGAAAGACTTTCGTATTCCACGCATGTATTTTCCTTGCTCCTTCAGTGAGATGAACAATCTTGAAGTCTTAGTATTTTCCGATGCCTCTGAGAAGGCTATTTCTGCTTCTGCGTATGTACGAGGTGTCGACGATGAAGGACAGCTTCATATAGGATTTCTCATGGATAAATCGAAGCTTAGCCCAGCAAGCGGGAATTTGATACCCCGACTTGAACTTTGTGGTGCAGTCATGGCTACGGAAATTGCTAGTATTGATCTGACAACTTGGATATTCCTCTTGGAGCAATCAAGTATTTCTGTGACAGCAAAGCCGTATTAGGTTATATCGGGAACAAGACGAGACGTTTTCATACTTACTTTTCAAATCGAGTTGATTGTATACTCAGAATGTCAGAATCGTCACAGTGGAATTTCGTACCAACGCATCAGAATCCAGCCGATAGTGGAACTAGATATTTATCTAATCTGGAAAGCGACGATTATAACACTTGGCTAAATGGTACACCATTTTTTAAAATGTGTGGTAGTAATAGCGGACTCTTACCTTCTTTTCCGCTTGTAACTCCAAATCTGGATAAGGAAGTGAGGCCGGAATGCAACGTAAACGTAACTAGTCTTGATACTTCTGGTCAATCGTCGATCGTTTCGACAACATTTCAAGTTGGAAAAAGCTTCTCAAAGGAATAGCGCTGTTGAAACACATCGCTAGGAACTATCGATCAGACAGTCAGTCATGTAAAGGATGGCATGTTTGCGAACATTACATATCAGTTGATGCAATGAAAGAAGCTGAACAATATGTCATAAAGGAAGTTCAGAAATCGGTATTTGCACAGGAGATAGACTTACTTTCACAAGGACAAAACGTTTCATCGAGATCATCGATCAGTGCGCTTTCACCATTTCTTGACTTATCAGGAATACTTCGTGTCGGTGAACGATTAAGTAAAGCTACAGGATGTCTTCCGACAGGAGAAATCAACCCGATCATAATTCCGAAAAATTCACGTGTCGCAAAATTACTCATAGATCACTACCACAATGCTGTGAAACATCAGGGTAGACATTTTTCGGAGGGTGCCTTGAGGAGAGCTGGTTTCTGGATTATCGGTTCAAAGAGATTGATATCTTCATTCATTCAGAAATGTGTAGTATGTCGAAAGCTTAGAGGAAAATTCCAAGAAAAGAAAATGTCTGATTTACCAGAGGACAGACTTACACTGGGTCCACCTTTCACGTATGTCAGTCTGGACACCTTCGGACCCTGAAACGTATTGACCCGCAAGACTAGACAAGGATCATCGAATAGTAAGCGATGGGCTATTCTTTTTACGTGCATGACAACCCGGGCAGTACATATTGAGCTTATCGAGTCAATGAGCGGTTCATCGTTCATAAACGCTCTCCGAAGATTTCAGTCAATTAGAGGACCGGTCAAAGTTTTTCTGACCGTGGATCAAATTTCATAGGTGCAACTGACAATCTAGACATAGAAGCTATTCATGTGGAGGATAAAGCCGCCAAGAACTATCTTTGTGAAAACGGATCCGTTTGGAAATTTAATCCTCCCAACTCCTCGCACATGGGAGGAGTGTGGGAAAGGTTAATTGGTGTGACAAGGAGAATATTAGACTCAGTTATCTTAACATCTTCGAGCAAAACATTGACAAATGAATCTCTTCTTACCTTCATGGCAGAAGTTGTAGAATCATAAACTCTAGACCCATTGCTGATATATCATCGGATCCTGACATGCCTTTAATTCTAAGTCCATCGATGCTTCTTACCGGAAAACAAGATTACTTACCTGTCTTAGTGGACTCTTTGAACATGAAAGACATTTATAGAGCCGAATGGAAACACGTCAAGATGCTGTCAGATATCTTTTGGAAGCAATGGAGGTCGGACCATTTATATTCTCTGCAGAAGCGACGGAAGTGGCACAATAACAATGAAAACTTGAAATCTGGTGACGTAGTTCTATTACGAGACAAGACTCTTTATAGAGGTGAATGGCCTGTTGGAATCATTGTTGAAGCCATCGAGAGCGATGATGGTAAAGTGAGAAAAGCTAGTGTCCGCATTCATAGGGACGCCAAAAATGTAACTTACACAAGACCAATTAGTGAAATGGTTTTGTTGATAGATTAATCGTGTGACACGGACAATTGTCAGAGAATTGTAACATTCAATATAGGTGTTATTTTGTAATTATTTTGGTTCATTTGTGACATTAATGATTTAATATCAGACGGGGAGTGTTCTGTTACCGGGTACAATTTATTTTTCAATTCTAAACATTTTCTATTTTTAGCGATAATTATTTGAGGCCTGTTAGATTTCTATTATAGATGTTTCATTCCCCGATAATAAGTTTTCTCATGTTAACAAACCACATGGACATAAACAATCAACAATTCGTTTAAATCTATGATAGCTCACGATGTAAGTTAAATTTTATTATTAGTTACAATATTTATGTATTAAGCATTGTTATAAGCCTATTTTTTTTATATAGGATACGCCCCAGAAGGTCAATTTAAGAGATGTGTGTATGTAAAATGTATGGAGCGTCTTGTGGTACTATTTATGGTTTTTGATTATGAATTATATTTTTTGCGTTATTATTCCATATTTCACTTACCCAAACCTAATTATATGATTTTCGCAACCTTAATTACCCCTTAACCGAGATTTATTTTGAAATTTTTGGTTTTACACCACTCCTAGCTTTTTCGTTTAAAAAATGTACGGAAAGCCAAAAGTGTCACCTTAGTAATTTTTTCTACGTTATTTATTGTCGAATATTTGTCGAAACACGTGTCTCTATGCTATATTTGAGGGATATTTACTTGATAGATCTGATGTTTAATCATATGTTTTTCTTATTTTTGTGTTTATTGTATTTTTCTTTTCATTTTAGTTAGAATAGTGAACTTAGAATGTGTTCCTTTTTCTTTTGTAGCTTTTTACCGCTATCATTGTTGAATAAAGATGTTCCATGAGACGATGTTGGTTATGCTATCTGCACTGCGGCAGAATAGTACATGTTCCTAAATTCCAAACTTCCACACCGACCATAGACCTTTATCGCATACCCTATATCACGCTCATAGATCTATATCGCATACCCTATATCACTTCCCTAGACCTGTATCACATACTGTATATCACATCCTAGACCTATATTGCATTCTATATCACACCCCTAGACCTTTATTGCCTTCTGTATATCACACCCCTAGACTTATATCGCACACCCCATGACCTATATCGCATACCATATATCACACCCCTAAATCCATTTCAAGTACCCTATATATCACACCCACAGGCATATATTGCATACCTTATATCACACGCCTAGACCTATATCGCATTCTCCAAATCACACCCATAGGCCTATATGGCATACCCTATATCACATCCCTAGACATATATATATATATATATATATATATATATATATATATATATATATATATATATATATATATATATATATAAGGGTCTGAAAAATTCCCAACGATGTTAGAACTGTCAAATTTTTGTCCTTCCCTCCGCGGGACTCGAACTCGTACCGCTGTGACATAGCCTAGGTAGCTGGCCGAGTGGTCTAGGACGCTGGACTTAGTGCAGGCGGTGTTGCCATATATGTCACAGTGGTACGAGTTCGAGTCTTTTCAGACCCTTCTATAAGTTTACGTTATCTTCCCTGTATCAATTTGATCCGATGGAGCAGTGTAGAGAATAGAGTCGTCACATTCTGAGACGTTACATACATATATATATATATATATATATATATATATCACACCTTGAAGTACACTTTGTATAGATAAAATATAAGAAAGAATGAACGTGACATCATATTCCCTGTATTTACCACATACCATTGACTTTCCAACTTAATTGGAATCTTAAATTGCTCAAATCTGTGAGCTGCAACGTTGTTTTTAGTTTAATAATCTTTAAACTGTATAATTTTTACAACAAGAGTTTTTATCCTTGTTTGAACTGAAAAATTCCTAGAGAAAGGTAATCATTTATTGTACATACCATAGCCTAATCTAGACAACAATGACAAGGACAAATTTTAGCTTTAATTTATTACAAAAAAATCTACATCAAAGTGAACACAAGCAAGGAAAGCGTTTTTTACTCATTTCTTCTTTGAGATTGGGCCTTTGTTCAACTTCCTCCAGTCGGCAGGATTCATTACTACTTCATGCATCTCCTAACCGAAATGTCAAGGTGTGGGTCCATTCTTACTTTGAAAATTCATCGAATATTGATAGTCAGTGATATTCTCGGTAGAATTCATATTTTGTAAGAAATGCTGATTTAAGTATTAGGAAATTTGAGAACATCAACGTACGTGTACAGCCAGGAATACCAAAAGCAATAATACAAAAGAAGATCCAAAATATATATATTGATAAACGGACTGTATAAATATACACTGCGTTAAAACAAATGGTTATTCTTTAAAAGGACTGTTTTGATCGGTTTATTCAGCTTACAGTTTGGTTACATGCATATTTTTATTACTTTGAGGTCTTTCTTGACTCAGTGCCTCAGCACTTTGATCATGTCTTCTATTTGATATCTTGCAAGGACAAGACCAAACAACCTTGTTCAATACTAATCATAGACAGATAGACATTGGGAATATGGTGAACCGGCAAACAGACAAGAGAAGAAATGTTGTTATGTAATACACAAGGTAGATTATTAGAAACTGGCTGAAAATTTTGGCCAAACTGATTTACAACCGCTCACCAGAGACAAAGAGGATCATTGTCATTGAAATAACAATACAATAAGAAGACAGATGGAGTGAAGCCCATGAAAGAAAGCAAGCAAGACATAATTGATTAATTTCTGACGGAGTGTAGACAAAAAAGATGGCAAACCTGGAGTTATCCAATAGAGGTTGGATGTAGAGGCGTCCCCATCCAGAGAATGACAGGTGGGAGTTTATTATGTTGGGTGTGATAAAGACATACACAAGTAGGTGGATACCCAACACCGTGATAACTACTGAGCACCCTACCACAATCCGCAGATTGTACCGAGTAGGATTCGAAACACACGATGGATGATTGCTTCGGCCGAGGACATTAATTGGTGGTGAAGCAGCAATAACATCACAACTGTATCTAAGTAAACCTATATAATTGTTGAATAAATCAGAGAAACTCGGTGCTACTATAAAGCGTAAATTCAATTTATTGATTGCTGTCTGTTAAGAAGGCTTGAGTCAATAAACACTTTATATATGGATTTCCTGAAGATTTCACTGAAAATTCACTTGTAGGTTATTTAAAGAATGATTTTACGACAACAAAGACGCAATACGAGCAACATGCACATCGCTCCACGCGTTGCACGTAAATTTTAACCTTAACAACAAATTCATTTGTGCATGTGACATTTCCTTTGTGGCAAACCAAATATTTATCTTTTATAACTTTAACAAATGTAATGATAATTATGATGCCCAACCCATGCAATGGGGAGGGGGTGGACTATAATTATCTCTCTCGTTCTTTTGTTCGTCTTTTTAGACACAATTCATAGGAACAGGACATGGTGTCTACACAATACCTAACATGTTTTTTCTGTTCCAATATGACCAACCTAAAAAAAATACTGATGACTTTTTCCGGCATCTACCCAATCGAATTTGGCTAAGCTTCTTTTGGTATGTCTTCGACATGATTAGTCGTCCGTTGTCACATTTCTAGTTCTGTATCACCCCAGCTTCTATGATGTTCGAATCCTTATCACGGCAACACTGTGTGCAACTCTTTGTTCTGCACTAAATTCATGTTCCTTTCATGGTTTTGGTAGGTGACGTATTTTTTAAATGGACTGCACTTTAAATACACTTGCTTCAAAATAAAGTAATTCATATAAAAGCAACCAATTAGTTAGTTCAAGTATCAATACCTGAAACATTTATGGTATTATTTTGTTTTATTACATCGTTTGAGTTGGTATTTATTTCCAATGCTTTTAAATCTATATTTCCCAGCACCTCAAGTGGCGAATCCAATTCTAAATTTCATTCAAGTGGATCGAACAAAATAAGTTAATGAATTATGTTTTTTTTTCAGAAAAGATTTGCCCTATGGTGAAATTGGAAAGACACATTAGTGTAAGCTTTATAATTATTGATATTAATCTAATGAAATATTGTCTGTTTTTTGTCGTTTCTTCATCGATGATATAAATTGCATGCAACTTTTAAACCCTCGCTGGTGATTAAAATTTCAGGAAATTTAATATTTTCGAATTTTCCACAAGTTTCATAGAAATCAAGCACAGATTTAGAAGTACTGTTAACCAACAAAAAAAAGAAAAAAAATCTGCCATTTACTATCTTGTATTAACCCAGTCGAGTATCCAGCTGAAGCATGTCTAGGATGATTTGCAAAAGAAGATGAAAGTCGGCTTAACGGGAAAGCAACTCTAAAGTGTACTGTTTGTGCACTCTCGATGTAACCTTACCCCCTAGATTTAAAGACTTCCTTTAACATATATATTGATAATTACTCTAATAAAATATTATCTATTTTATTTCGAAGAACTGATTAATCCCTTTATGCTTGTACTGCCATACATTAAAAAGTGCAACCATAATTCTCTGGTATAGAAAAAGCTTAACAAGCCTACATAATCATAATAAGAGTTAAGACATCATTTGCCGACTTATTATACGTTCAGGTATTTCCGATCAGCCAATCATTAATTTGTCTTTGTAAAGCATATTAAAAACGTCAATACTCACCCGATAAATTAATAAAAAAAATTCCCAGCGGTTTAAGGTAGTATATTTTTAAATGAGTATTAATCCCCTCCTGGGAGCATTGCACCGAACCCATCACGGTGTTTGAACCGGACTCTTGACATGACACGGATTATTATCGTATAGTCAATGGAAAAGTTGCAGTTATACAATGATCATGTCAGAAATTTTCATTTTATAATTTAAGATTGACAAAATTTTTGAAATCAAGAGAAAATTTCATCGAGCGGGTGCCATTTTTATCAATTTTAAACCTAGCTATTGTTATGACAATGATTATGCTGTTCCTATTAAAGTTACTATCACCAATATTAAACCCTTAAAAAGAAAAGTTATGATTTTAAGTGTTAAATGGTGAGGCATCTTTCAATCAATTCAATTGAGGTGTTAAGCTACCATGTCAGTATGACAGTATGATGAGGCGTCTTTTAATCAATTCAATTTAGGTGTTAAGCTACCATGACAGTAACTGCAAGTATACTGTCCAGTATATTGTTCATTTTTCTGACGTTGGTATGCTATGTTCCCTATCTTAACATGGACTTCTCTTTTGAAAATGCATTCTTGTATGTTCATGTGTATTTTGTTGTCTGTAATAAAGGAGAGGGTTTAGGCCCACCAAATTAGTGCATCGTTCGCGTCTGTTTCATGTCAGGAACCTCATATCTTTGTTAATCGTGTGTAAATTTGAATTCTGTTTATGTGTTAATGGTTAAGTGTTTTTCTCATGTAGCTGAAAAGGTAAATGTGTCGTTTCAGGGACCAGTTGAAAACATACTCCCGGTGTGAGAAATGTCTCAGGTTCATTGAAAGTCCATATGCTGTTATTTTTCCGTTTTGTAGGGTTGTTGTCGCTTTTACACATTCCCGTTTCCAATTTCTTCTCTAAATATAATTGTTATTCCCTTGAACTGTACTATTTATATTCTACAGATGAACCGTAAAAAGTTGTCCTCATACTGATAACCATCGCAAAAAAGACATAAAAAAACTGTAGACAGACATTACAGAAAAAATATGATTGTCAAAAGTATCCAGATACATGTATTGTTTTCAATTGCTTTCCATAGTTATTTATGGAAGTGCATATCCACCATAAATGTGTTCACGCGTTTCTTTTAAGGTATAATACCACTATTGAGGGGAACCAATCGCCTGCACATACCAGAAAGTAGTCCGTAAAAAACAAAGTAGTTCTTAGGATGCATTGTATAGTTTTTGTGATTTAGCCAGTAAATGCAAACTTGGTATCATCTGAAAGCTAATCATGTCAGGTACACACTGAATACAACAGTTTTGATCTCTGATGTAGAGAATAATTTGTCAGAGTCTAGATCTTAAGCCCATTGATTTGTCAAATTTCAAAAGGAAAGTAGTATTTTTAGTACCTGTCTACTTTCACTTCACCGTTCTTTCTTAGAAGACATTAAAGGTATGCTGCAAATTTTATGAGAGAGTCTTTAAAGGGTCCCCTCTATGATAAAACCTGTTAAAGTTCATTTTAACAAACATTAAAAAAGATTGGGACCTTGAAAATTGCTTAAATTCAACATAGAAAGTAATGGGACTTATAATAGTGGTTTTACACCTATTACAAGAAATGTGCAAAAAAAGTGAAAACTCCTGAAAAGTCAGTTTCTTTGCAAAAGATTTATTGATTTACAGCTAACAAGCACATTTCTTGTCATTTTGCCCTAAAATTTTACTTTTTATGCAGATTGGTGCCCTAAACAGTACATTTTTTATCAAATTTTCAAATTTTTTTATGAAATCTTAATTTTTTGCCAGTTTTTCCTTCAGTTTAGGTTTGAATTTGATTTTTGGTGACAGAAATAGTTTTTGGACTTCTGATATATATTTAAATTGAAAAGTTAGTGTGAATTTTACTTTGGTTTACCTAAATAAGCAGAAAAACTTATTTTTGCAGTCTGCGGAACTGTGTGATTTGCAATTACATCAAGCCTAGTATAAAAATCCATATTTTTCCCTAATAATTTGGTATTCTGGCTAAATGTGCATTCCTAGCCTTCCCCATAAATGAATGTTACTAAGAAAATGGGTTAAGATGTAACTTTTTGTACTCAAAGATAAAAGTTTTCACTTCATGTGAGGTTTAAGTGAAATTTTTCCTGATAATTTTTGACTTTATGTGTTTTGGTAGGTGTTATTCATATGAATTTGGGTTTCTTTGTGTTTTTTGTTGTTGCTAAATACTGTGTAAATAAAACTATTACTATCAATTTGTACTTAATAGGTTCCCTAGAGTAAGAAACTACTTAAAGTTTTGACAATTTAATGCCAAGGCCTGAATGCAGTACAAGTTAAGTGAAAACAGGAAAATTTGCTTCTTTAAGCAGATTTTCATCCAAATTCAACTCTAAGTCATCAACTTTTAACGTTATTTTTTTTTATACATATTTCATGTATTTGAAGCAAAACAACAACAGTTTTATCCTCTTACATGTGTTATGTAAGACTCCCATATCACCACAAGGGCCATCGGCCCGCGGGGTGATATAGGTCGAGGGTTGATACAGATTTTGACATGTCATGTTCATCATTTCATACATTTTAACCACACTTAGAATGCATATACAAAAAAGCAGCAGCATTTTATTCTTAACATATGATATAAGTAAACAAACCATTTATATGTATATATAAAGGTCTGAAAAATTCCCAACGATGTTAGAACTGTCAAATTTTTAGTGGTTCCCTCCGCGGGACTCGAACTCGTACCGCTGTGACATCTATGGAAACACCGCCTGCATTAAGTCCAGCGCCCTAGACCACTCGGCCAGCTAGGCTATATGCATCATTAATTTGATCCTCTATCCTACATAATACAATCTAAATGAGCTGTCCCGTACTACCATACATCGTGTACTAGGTTAGAGCCCTAGATTAATCCTACGAGGAGGAATGACCCGGCCAGCGAAAACTATACTTTAATATAGCCTAGCTGGCCGAGTGGTCTAGGACGCTGGACTTAGTGCAGGCGGTGTTGCCATAGATGTCACAGCGGTACGAGTTCGAGTCCCGCAGAGGGAACGACCAAAAATTTGCATCGCAAATTTGACAGTTCTAACGTCGTTGGGAATTTTTCAGACCTTTCTATACGTTTACATATCTTCCCTGTATCAGTTTGATCCGATAGAGCAGTGTAGTAAATAGAGTCGTCACATTCTGAGACGTATATATATATACACCCATGTGCATCTCGAATGGCAGTGCTCCACATTCTGTATTTTACTTTTTTCGCTGTGTCATACGACTTATAGATTTGGATTCTTTTCACATGTCTGGACTTCAAACTTAGAATGAGGTTTTTTTGTTTGTTTTTTTTTTTTATTTTTAGATAACAATATGTGATACTGTGGTCGAATGGAATAGTAATAAAAATGGGTACATTGTTCTTTATTTTATTTTTTTTTATTTTGTTTTTTATCTTTTGTTGATGTTGTTTTTGCTCGTGTGGATTTGTGATAATTTAAAATTCAAAATAATTGTGAGCTTTTATTAAATATAACATAAGTTAGATTATACAGAATATATGGTCTAAATCATATCATACTAAGCCCTCACTTTTCTAGCTTGTACTGCAGCCCTAAGCTACACTACCCTGAAATATTCACCCAATAATAGTACAAGGAACAGATATGGTGCAATGCGACAAATGCACAAGAGTATAACCTAAATACAAAATGGTAATCACCAAAAATACATAAGTACGTCTTCAACAAGTGTAAACACTCCTTTAAGTTACTGCTGAAAGTGTAATAAAATTTTAGGAAACAGAACGATCACACTTCTTCAAAATAAAATAAAAAGTATAATAATGACACAATGACTTTATGATCAACATTAATTTATATCTTAATATATTTAATTTTGTTTTTTTTTGTTTTTTTTTATTTGAATGTGGACAGGCACATGTCTGTGGTGGGTTTAAGGAGGTAGACCTCGGGTAAGGAACATCACTCTTGAAATCAGGGATATGTTTGTATCATATTCAATTTCACTAAAGGCTCTCAAGCATTTTTTGAAGCAGAATAAAATCAATCAAAGTTAATTAGATGCTTACATAAGATGGATGTAAAATGCTGAATACAAACGTTCCAATGATTTTTAAGAGTTGTGTCCCTTACCCTAGGTCTACTTCTTTAAACTAGTTTTATGAGACTTTAACCATCCTGCTTTGGTGTAAGGTAAAAATTAACTGAGTATCCTTACAATACGTAAAACTATTGCATCTTATGATTTATAGAATTTAATTAATGAAAAAATCAATGTTTATGAATACGTTTAGCCATACATATCCCAATATTAAAACTAACAAAGGCACAGCTTTACTAGGAAGTCCAGTCAGTAATGTCTGAGTAATTCAAAATATAGGAAGTAAAATATAAGTAAAATACATTATACAATTATACAACATGTGTGGTCTGCTGGAATCCATGCTCTTACTTTGTTTTCCTTGCTTGTTTGTTATATCTTGGGTCTTGTGATGTTTATTCAGATTTCTTTGGGTATTCGACAAAAAGACCCCAAACAAAACAAAAAAACAAAACAAAACAAAACAAAAACAAAAACAAAAATCTAAAAAACAAAACTTATTAAACATACAAAAGCATAAGTACTATATAACCTTTCACAGTTTTAAATTGATTTTTTTTTCACAAAGTATGATGCAATTGAAAATAAGACCAGGCGCGAATCAAGCAAGTAAAGTGTTTAGTGGTACAGTAAAGAAAAACAAATTATTGCTGAAATTCTTTGTAAAGACATAATTTTTGACTAATTAAATGAAAAACAGAAATGGCGTCAAATTTTAGCCACTTGTATTTCTACAAATCTTCATTATTCCCGGTCTGCACTATATAGAAGGCTTGTGTACTGAACGCATTTTGGCAAGAAAACATCGGCAAAATGTATTTGATGTATATCGCATTGCTATAAATCTGCATACTGTACTTTATAACTTTCTACATACAATACAATGTCAATATACTACTAAAACGTTCGTGACATGCAAAACAAACTTAAGGAGTACACCTATGGTAAGGGACACAACTCTTACAAATAATTGGAACGTTTGTATTCATGCTCTTTATATCAATATCATGCAAGCATCAACGTAACTTGGATTGATTCCATTCTGTTTCAAATGAAAGCTTGATAGGCTTTGGTGAAATTTATATGAAACAAACATATCTCTGATTTCAAGAGTTATGTACCTTACCCTAGGTCTACCTCCTTAAATGATAAAAATATAAGCTAATTCAGGTCTTTGAAAACCATCGTTATTCATACAGCTATGTTAGTGCGTTATAGTAAAGTGGGTAGTCATGGTTACACTTATTTTATACTTCAGTTGACTTTTCCGTATTATCAGGTCCTAAAGTTTTAGCACTATTCTTGGCAAAAAAAATAAAAGAGAATGTATACTAAAAAATCATGTAAATCTGAAATTTATTAAGAAAATTTTATGTTTTGAAAATTGACATTTCCTTTGTATTGTTCATTTGTTTCTATATTGTGATATTGTATAAGATTGTCAGACTCGTATTGTCATATTTTTTTCTCAGAAAAATCTATTTTGAAATTAATGATTCATGTTATCATTGTGTGACTTTCTATGTGTCAGTATTTTACACAAATATTTACTGCGAAAAAGAAGGTGTCACACATGTCGTAGTCTTTATACATTCTTGTTAACATACGTTATTCTTGGGAAAGTAGAAAATTGAGTTACCACCTCTCATTAAACTCTGAATGTCTTGGTTTGTCATTTTGTCCCTAAAAGAGTGTAACGGATGTCTATAGAAATCAACAAGTTATTGTCATGTATAAATGTCTAAAGATTAGGAATTTTAAAGATGCAAAATATAACAATTTTAAGATAAACATACAATTCTGTGGGCTAATATTTACCCAAAACATTTATCACGAAAAAAGTTGTCACTTATGCTGTTGCCTAACTACAAACTCAGTTTAGTCACTTAATCTTACCACTGTCTCAGTAGAAACTCAAGAAATCAAATACTAGTATCAACGAACGTTGCAATTTTTCCGAGGCAAATTTTACATACATCTTGGCACGTCATTCATTTCTGTGCAATTTAAATACTAGTTGAACCAGACTAAAATGCGTTTTAGGATGTCTATGTTGTGAAATCCTTAAAGAATTCATAGAAACTGGAAAATAAAAAGTATCTATAAAAATAGTTTAAAAAAACAAAATTGACTAGAGCATCTTCGTGTAAATTTACCACGATGGAATTTCAATAAAATGGACGGATACACCAATTTTTCTTGCTATCACCTTAAACAATACTTAAAATCATGAATATGCTATGTATACAGTAGTTCATAGCCAGTTCCTTCCAATGCTAACAACTTGTCGTCCCTTTATTACTCAAATCCTTCATCTCGGTTTCATCTCTTCTATTTTCACTTTCTGCATTAATGGCTATATCTTCTACCATAGTTACTTCCCCTGCATCCTCTCCGCTGACCTCTTCCACTGGAGCAACACCGGTCCGCCTAGACTGTTGTGTTTGTGGTTTCGCTTTAGTGGTTGTTTTTGTCTTGTCTTCATCAACGTCAGATTCCTCTGAATCTTTTTCCTTTTCCTCCTCTTTTTTAATTAACTTAGCTTTCAAATCGGAACATGGAATTTTTTCGTAAAGTGCTCTCCTGAACTGTTTATTAGTGAAGACATATATCATTGGGTTCCACATTGAAGCAGACTTTGCAAACATTGCAGGTACGGTTGAAACAATAGCAGGTAATGTACCAAAGCCAAATGCCACCCAAAATGCCGCCATCGCGTAAGGCGTCCATGCAAACAGATATACACCTACAATAATGAAGTCAAAACATATACGACTCGATAAATATCACTGTCACAAGGCCGTTAATATCAAAATATGAATATGATATGTCCAAAGGCTTTTGTTAAGTAGCATTTCTTGTACTATCGGACACAATACGGTGTACTTTGCAAGTGTTTCAAGAAAGTAGAAGAAACTCGCATTCCTGCTGCACTTCTACATTTTTTATCTAGTTCTTGCATGTTTTTTTAGTAGCTACACAGGACCCCCTGTGGTTGCTTAATATATTTTGTTTTCTCTACCTGTAGTTTTCAATAGTAATACAGATGGTAGTGGCGGATCAAAAAAGGGTGGAGACGTTCGCTCCATTAAAACTGGGTTATAATTCTTTTAGCATGAAATCTCGATTTTTATTCCCCAAATTCTACACCCCCCCCCATAATTTGCTTTTGCTTCGTTTCGCTCGACATATAATTCTGTTTACGACCCTAACCTGAAATCCTGGACCCGCCCCTGGCTAGCACACGATAGTTAAATGCTAGTATTTTGTACTGAAAAAAAAAAAACGTTAACATATTTTAATGACCTAACACTCACTATCTGTCATTTAGGCAAATTTAAACAAATATTGAGTACTGACATATAACTTTTTTCGACAACTAACCTATCATCAGGGCTATGGTTTTTGCCATTTTCTTCTCTATTCTTAAATTACGTTTCGCTATCCTGCTCTTCTTATCAAAGGCGGTGTTGCGTGACATCGATCGAATCTTAAAATAATGAAGATGATAATAATAATATACATCATGTTTAGAAAAAAATGCACGTAATTAAAAACTTTAAAAAAAATAAATAGAATCATCTAGATATTGCATCTGTTATTGGTGTACAGTTTTAAATTTTGACATTATCAGATCTACAGTCAGACGGGTGCAGTTTGATGACAATCGTACCAAATACAAAAACTTGTTGATTTTGATAGATATCGCTAAATAATTATCCGATGCAACTTAGAGACAAAATAAGAAATCGAGACTATACATTCACAGTTTGAACAGAAATGGTTATTATAAAAATGCATTTATTTTAATTAAGTTATTCGTAAGGGTTATCTTCATTGTATTATTAAACCTTTGAACTATGCTGTTATTGGTTCTAACATTGACCTTTTGTTAATGAATCAGAAATTAATTAGTCTATTACATTTCGTCCTACTTACCGCCATTTTATCTTGGCATTTGCACGAACACCTTAATTGTTTTACTAAGACATTTTACAATATATTTTCACTAAATCCTGTTGGACGTGTTTTATTGATATTTTAGTTGGAGTAAAGAAGGTGGGCATACCAGTTGTTTTTGGATTTTGAAAAGCGAGTACTCTTTCGAGGTAGATACAGCTTGCTGTCTTTTGTCCTATTTGTTAAAGTGTTTTTATTCTGTATCGATCTCAAGAGTTCAATCCGAATCAACAGATTTTATAGTTCGTGTTATTGTTGTATTTTCCCACCACTGCCCCAGGCTGCCAGCGCTCAAAAACATGTTGAAATATGTGTGTCGGTATGCTATTCTGTTTATGTTAATGTCAAAATAAATAGAATTGTTTATAAATGTACATGCCCCTACGGGCCCCTTTATTTATAATAAAATTATTCTTCTTTTTATAAATATATAGATCTACGGAGGACGAAAAATATATGTAAAGGCAAAGATAGCATCCCATATGTCTCAACGCACAACCCGCGGAATGCTGAATTGTTTAATAAAATTCATGCAAATTTACCAATTGTAATGCAAGATCAACGGACGAACAATATTTTAAACAAATTTAAGAAAATTAAAAGTAAGAGACATGTACCAAAATCGTTAAAGAAACTACTAACATAGGCAAAATTTGATACCAGCATATCGGAAACAAAAGTTCAAAAATGCAAACATCCAAGGTGTGGTATTTGTGACTAAATTTTAGAAGGTAAATCTTCTACATTTAAATCAGGAGATATATTTATTATAAAGAACAGTTTTACGTGTACCTCAGAAAATTTTTGTACATTGTAACTTGCAGTGGTTGCGAGGAAAACTATATTGGACAAACGGGAACATCACTCCGGAAAAGATTTACAGTCCATTGACAACAAATCGAAATTCCAGAATATCGCAAAATACAATTAAGTGGACATTTGGTAGTACAATACAGTTAGGTTATTCTGAAAATTTGGTCTTAATTTCTTGAAATAAAGCTGTTTTGAGGCAGTCCGCACAGAAATTTCCAGTGTTTTGTCATAAAAAAGTGCATATCTTTGAAATCCTTGGTGTGTGCAGGTTCTAGTCATTTATAAGTAATTTAGTGATTATTGTTATAAAACCCAGTAGCCATATTACTGAGTTTTAGTACCAATCTAACAGCCAATTACTATGTTTAATAAAATATCAGGCACTTGACACTACCACAGGATGAAAGCATGCATGGAGGTGGAAAAAGGCTAAAAATAAGACCTTTTCCGATTCATTCTCTCACAATTTTAGTTCCAATGGAGAGATTTAACTTCCATAGCCAAAAGAATTACATTTTCAAATATTTGCTATTTGTCAAAGTTGGATTAAGAAGCAAGGGGTTGAGGGTTAAAATGTTTTTACATTATTTTCTGATTTGACGACAAAAAGAGATAATGCTGCATAAAAATGTCAACCATTAGCAGAGAACAAACAAAAGAAGCCAACAACTGAAGACACTTTAATAGGCTAAAAATTCAATTTTCCATTTCCTCACATAAATGTAAAAATTTAATGTCTTCAAGCATTATGAATTGAAGTTTTATTCAATCTGAAAAGTAAAATATAATAATGTCTATTCTCAGATAAATGGTTTGGGTGGGAGACAAGCTGGATGAATTCTATAATCTATATTTTATGATCAGGGTTCAGTGTATCAGATAGGTTTTTGGCTGGTTAAAGTTGTGTTGACAGATGGTAAGATGGAGATATGTTTTTCTAAACAGCTGATTGTTACATAGTGATAGTGGATCCCAAATAAATTAGAAGGGCAGAAAAAAACCCTACCACAATGAAAGAGACTATTGAGTATGCAACTAGCATAAACACGTCCTACTGATATATCAGCCTGTGTTTTTAAAGTACTGAAGTATTACATTTCTGACTGATGACTTGGATTTATTTACCAGGGATGAGGACACACATTCAGAATCTGATTTCAGTACAGAGAAATACCTCTGATGGTAGGGGCACAAAATGGTGTACATATCCTGAACAACAATTTATCATAAAGTGGGTGCAGCTGGACAGTTCACACATCACAAAGTTTACAACACCGTATCATCACACTCAGACGGAACAAAATAAAACCTGATTAGAATAAATTCCATCACCAGGGCTACAACTTCAAAGAAGGCATATATACAATGACGCTGGTCTGAGGAAAGGACTATGGAAATCAAAACCCAGTGTAAACATCACAAAAACTTAAAGAAATAACAATCATGTAGTCCTTAATCCATCGGCCGAGAAAAACTAAATCTCAAAATCAACTCTACTAAGCCTTAGTAAAAGATAAAAATGTACATCTCTGTAAAATGTCAAAGCATGACGGGAAAAACAACATTATATATCATGTTATTCGTGGAGAAGTAAAATTGAATTATCACTTCTCTTCAAAGTGTGATTTTGTTGTCTTTGGTTGTTAATTTGTTACTAAAAGAGTGCACCAGATGTCTGTAGAAACCAACAAGTTATTGTCAAGTCTAAATGATTAAAGATTAGGAGTTCTAAAGATGAAAATAAAAGAATAAGAAGATAAACATACAATTTAAAAAACGAGGGTTCACGAAACGTTGATAAATTTAAGTTGGGATTAATTTTCTTTATTAAACTTAAAGAATAATATTTGAAAGTCAGATTTGTATGAGCGAAAGTAAAGTGGTGAAAAAGTCAAAGGTGACTGTCCCTTCTTAAAACAGATATAGATGATTAATCATTCCTTAACAATCTAGTTTCTTCATATTAATTCTTGAAAATCACAGTTTTCCGACACACTGGGTCAAACGTGGAGATTATCGTTTCACCAAGGGCGTGTAACCAGTCACACCATATCGGAATAAATGGTAAACTAAATGGGTTTAAATATAGTGCGTTGGTAAATATGATAGCTCACATTGGCCTTCAGTGTATCGCACTATAGACGGAGGCACACACACCTGGGGCACGGATGGTTTCGACCACTCCTCTTTTTTTTTCTTCTCTGTAGACATTATTTCAGTTTGATTCGTTAATTTTATTAAAAATTGTATTTTTGCCTGTTTCTGGTCTAGGAACTGGTAAAAAAAACGATTTTTTAATCAAATTAACGAATCAGACAGCAATAATGGTATGGGGTGGTCGAAACCATCCATTCTCCAGTGCCTGCGGGCGGAGAAGTAGATTATAGTTGCCCTAAGAATAAGTGTCATTTACTTCTTTATACCTGCTAGACAGTAGGAGGAATGTTAACTAGTATGAACTAAATGTTTTAATACTTGGCATGTAGGATCTCAGTTTCAACTAATAAAAGGTTGATATACGGTAGGTATTTTCTTGGCGAAAATGAATACGCGGTGTAGAAGATTAAGTCAATGCTCGATAATTGAAAGATGGTACTCACGAAATCACTCACCGTCATGTAGACAAAGTAGTAACTGTACACCATTATAAATATAGGAATAAGGTAACAATTGAAGAAAATTGCAATGTTATAGCTGAATGCAGAGGGATCATTGTAGTCGTAAGAAACGGAACATGCTGTCCCTGCTCCTTCAAATGCATAAGAACTCCACCCGACAAATGGTACAGCGCTCCAGAAAAAGCCAAAGAAGTAACAAAGAAACAGAGCCAGGCTCACCACTCTGTAGTTTATATTGGAAGCCTGTAATGGTTTTGCTATTACAATATAACGATCTACTGATATGGCCGCCAATATGTACAAGTTGCTAAGTCCGAGAAAGTAGACACTAAATCCATGAAGCACACACCCTGTCCATCCCCACAGCCAGCGGTTGGCTAAGTTAGATGATGCTGGAGGAGGGATTCCAACCGTACACATCAAAAAGTCACATGCCAGTAGACCGATTATGAATAAGTTGGTTGGGGATCGCAGGTGTTTGTTGGTAAAAAATATGTACAAAGCCGCGCCATTGGTTACCCCTCCAATGACTCCCGCTGTAGTTAGGTATATTCCAAGTGATGTAAGGATTATTGGTGAAACCAGTTCAGATGGTGATGGCGTATAATTGGTTATATTTAAAGACATCGTCCCGAACCTAAACTAAACATAAAATTAAAGAATATTTGTTAACATCTGTATTCTTGTACTTTTAGAAGGCCAATAATGATACCAAACCATGTAATTTTAGAGATACCTTTAGAAATTGGAAGTTATGAAAATAGCGACGGCAGCCATTTCTTCATTCAATTAGCATGATTGTTAATGCCTAATTATACACACTTGATGTTTCAGAGGAGAAGGGAATTTCAAGAAACAAACGACGACGGGTGCAAATTAAGAAATGACAAAAGTTCGACCGCTTATTCGATGATTCATATTGATAGATGTGTAGCTCAGTGGTCTCCTCTAAAATGTAATATATCTGTATTATAAGCACATCTTCGTGGAATTTCATAAAATCTTAATTAAAACAGCTTAATGATTAAAAGTCGAAAATGGCAGCTAAGGTACCATTCATCTAAATTTGCATTTAGTAAAATATTTTTCGATTAATTAAACTAATGAGGTTGGAATGATACGTCGCTAAGTTCTTCTTTCGATAGCCAGAAAGCTCAAAGCTTAAGGTTCCTTGGAATAAGTAATTATTTCATCATTTTATTATTTCTTGATAAATAAACCATTCAGGCGCCTTTCTTTATAGTCAAACCACTTAACACTTTTATAGAAGTGGTACTTATTAAGTATATGATACAGTTAGCTGGTTTTCATTCAAATTACATTTCCCCTGATTGTCATTTTCCTAGTTTAAAAATAAATGCAATGTCCGTACCAATGAAATATACAGTCATCGTCATAGAAACTACGTCATATCTTCACATGTACTTCTTCGACGATATAATAAATCATTCACCGAATCAACATTAAAGTTTTTAAAAATATCCGAATTATATAATAGAATTAAACATTTAAGATAAAAAGTGACCTTACCTCAAGTCCTCCCGTCACTGTGGCATCAATATAGTTACCTCCAGCCACTTAGGTTATCCTGTCTGTTTACGCAGTCTGTAGGGAATATAGTCTCACGTCGAATGACCTGCTCCCTGTTACCTCACATAGGACTGCGCCTTCACCAAGATATGAGCAATCACTTGAATTACTTCAATACTCATTTTTATTGTTCAATTACCATAATTGTCTACGCGTACAGCGGAAAATCTTAGCGCTCATTATTGATACATATTTGTCTTGTATCAAGAATAATTACTTGCTGCAGTTGACAATTTCAAAAGGTTTTTACGTATCGTATATTTTATCACTTCATAATATTAATTGTAAGGCATTAAGTTAAGATTTTAAATTTCATAAATGAAAGCCACGGGCCAAACACTTCATTAGCGTGAGCCACGGACCAAAACACTTCATTAGCGTGATCGACTTCCTAAAGGATAGCTCGCGAATTGTATCAGAAATATTTTTGTCATCATTCATTAAGTAACAAGACACATAACCATATCAGATAGTACGGATAGAAGTTTCCATAATTACAGGATAAATCTAGTCACGGCAAGGAACATTAATATTTCTTCATTAATGAAATCTTTTCGGCAACTTTTACATAAAAGATAAATCAATATTTAAGTACCAGTCCATGTAAAATTCAGACACTGACCATATTAAAGTGATTCACGGTGAAGAAAAACCCACCGAACAAACAATGTTTTTTCAATCTATATATGTTATACTTTTGGATAACAGTTGTCATTTCCATATTCAGATCTGTACTTTTGACAAAATCATACATTTATCTCCCACTAAAATAAACCAAATCGAATATAATCAAAAACAATAACCCTTACAAAATGCTAATTTCATGTACACTCTATATAAATGTTATCTCAAAAGCGCAACACCCTATTGAAAAACTAAGACTGGTTATGTGGCCTGTAACTGATTTTGATCGAGAAATACATGTGAAATTGGTGGTTTTTCGACATACATGAATCACCTCCTGTCTGATTTTTATAAAGACTGCTACTTAAAAACTAACCTTACCATGAATATAACCAAAAAAAAAAAAAAATATGACAAATAATTGCTTGATATGGTATACATTTAATTTGTTTTTTATCAGTAACAATGTATATATTTTGTAAATATGTTCTCTTAATTATATAATTCTGAATACTTCAATTGTTTCCATTACATTGACAGGCCCAATGTAAATCATTCCATACAGTTCCAATATGTCCAATAAGATATCTTGTTCGTAGATTTACGCTAAAATGATATAGGCATCATTTTGGTACACAGCGAGATGAAATCCATTATTATAGTGTTCAACTATTAAAGTACAAGTAAAAAATAAGTTAACCATAAAATGCTATCAAAATAAAACTATAGATCTTTATCCTGTAATGCTGGGATCAATCAACAGATAGTCGTGAGAAAGTCTGTACATACAATATTTATCTTCATAATGACCTAATTACCATTTACTATTTACTGACCCATAATTTACCCAATACACAACGCCTCGTGTCACTGGGACATAATGTCTGAGGCTAAATTTGGAAGAGGTCTCGGGGCATCAAAAGCCCCAGAAAGGCAGTGTGTAGGCCATCGGCGTGTGAATATACCCTATCACTTACCATACTTGCCCCAGCTGTTGGTAAAAAGTTTGCCAGATAGAGTCGTGAGTCTTGGTTGGCAACTTATTTAAGAGAGAAAATTCTGGAGCAAAACCAGGTGGATTCAACTCGATAGCCTTGCCTGGCAATAAATCTAGAGAGAAACTTTGATAACTCTGGTCCTTATGGTAGGGGTTGAGCCAGTGGTTAATTACATTTTCTCATAAACAACACAGATTACAGAAACACAGACAATAGAATATATTGGTCAGAAGACCAAAGTTCGAAGCAAAACCAGTATGATGCCTTAAAGTGAAAGTCAAAAGAAAGCTAGACAGCGGAACTGCATAAGATTAATGGAATCTGTTAGATTTTGTAGAATGAATGTTAGAACTATTGTGTATGATGCAGAAACTAATCAGCCAACATAGCCAAAGAGATGGAAAGATACAGTCTTCAGATACTTAGATTATATGAATCAAGATGGAAACAAGCGGGTAAGATCAGAATAAACTCCGGCCAAACCATCATATACCCTTAAAGAAGGAAATGCACCTCATAAAGAAGATGTTGTAATTATGTTCTCTTTAACATCAAATAAGAGAATAATTTAAATGTGAAAATGTGTTATGTTCTTACCAATTATGCAGATAATGACTAGAAAGAAGGAATTTTACACCATACAACAAACAGCTAAGAAGGAACGAAGAAATGACAACTGTAATGGGAGATATGAGTGCAAAAGTTTGTTCTAATAACTTATGATATGACAGAATTACGAGACTTCATGGAACAGGAGAGACAAATGAAATTGGTCAGCTTTTCATTAATTTTTGTGAAGAAAACAACCTTGTCTTAGGGGGTACATTTTTTTCACATAAGAATATTCATAAGGCCACTTAAATTTCTCCAGACCATCGCACACCATATATGCATCTGTGCTAAGATGAAGAATATGATTCTGTGGAAAGTAAATGGGCAGATGTAAAGGAAATCATTACATCACCCTGTAAAGGGTGCATTAGCATTAGCATTAGCAGAAGAAAAAGACATACAACCAGCAGCACACCACCTTGATATAGACTGCACCCACCATCATTAGAAGAAATTATTAAAGCTAAAAAGACTTTTAAAAAGTTGTTATTCTCCAGGGCCAAACAAGATATCTGCAGAAGCATTAAAAGCAGACCCTCAAACAACAGCTTAAAGTTTTCAACCTCTCTTTACTAAAATATGGGAGATAGATGAATTGTCACAAGGCTGGAAAAAAGGTTACATTATTGAAATACCCCAAAAGGGAGACCTGACCCAATGCAAAAACTACAAAGGTAGAATGCTACTCTCTCTGCCAAGAAAAGTCTTTAACAGAATCATAGTGGACCGTATTGAGATCATATATGGACCATATAGCCACTTTGATTGTTCACTTTGATAATAGAACAATCAATAGAATGGAACAGCTCACTCTGTGTCAACTTTATAGACTTGGAGATAGTCTTGATAGAGAAACCGTGGGGAAACTTTTCGACCACTATGGAATACCATCAAATATTATAGAGTTAATCAGAAACATTTAAAGTGGTATGTAGTGTGCGGAGGAGACACAAGTATAGAGTCTGGCACCCTGGCAGATGTAATACAAGGTTGCTTGCTTTCCCCTCTTTCTTTTTCTTTTTGCCATCGACTGGATTCTGGGAGAAACAACATAAGAGAAAAGTAATGGAATTCACTGGCATCTAATAAACCTAGTCGATAACCCGGATTTTGCTGATTATATTGTTCTTATAACCCACGCTCAAGAACAAATGCAAGAACAGACACCTAGTCTAGCTAAACAGCAGCATTTTTTCCCTTTATGTCTTCTGTTTTATGACTAATTTTCAAAACATTATTCAATAGCAGAAACATGAGTCTAACAGTTGCCAGTAAGAAGAAACCACAAACCTTCATAAAGGAAGCATCCTAGAGATATGGTGGCCAAATAAAATTTAAAAAAACATAAATCATACAAATAGTAAAACAGAAATAATGGAAATAGCTTGGGCATGTACTGTGTAAAGGCAGAAACAGCATCCCCTACAATGGACACTTCATGGAAAAAGAAAAACGAGATGAGCAAGACTAACCTGGGGGGAGAGTACTTGAAAATGAAATGAATGAACGTGGATACAGGTGAAACACTATACACGAACTATCAAAGGACCGAATAAGATGGAGATGACTTGTCAGTTGTCTTTGCTCAAGAAGGAGTAAACAGTGCTAAAGTCAAGTAAGTCAAAGTATAAGTGGGTGTATATAGTGATATGGGTGTCCGTCCGTTTATCCGTACTTCCGTTACACAGATTGGTATCCTCCTCCCCTACATTACTTTTCGAATTTAGCGAATTTTTCACATAATCTTAATCACAGTTTCCCCTGTTTTTGGTGATGTTGAGGTATGCCAGAGCCAGTGGCCAATATTTTGACTTTTTAATGCGCCATGGATGCCTTCAAAAGTTTTATTTCCCATATCCAGATATTTTTTTAGAATTGTTAAATTTTTTGACACACAGATAATAAATGATGGATTTTCATAATATCAACAGATGTATTTTCCGTTCTTTTTGCTTGTGTCGTGTTATTTTCATCTTGTCCTTGACGCGTTCAGACTTATTTTGGAATTGGTGTCTTCTTTGTATAGCTTGTATTATAATTGTGATTAGTTCCTTTTTTTCATTTTCACTTATTTATTGTTAATTATTAACCTTAATGGAAGAGAGGGAGAAAAAGTGATAACCTCCGTCACTATTCGTTTGGTCCTCGAAAGTTGAATATTTTACTGTCAACTTCGTAATGAAGTTAATAACTTAAACGACCACCTATACCAGTCATAGTTGTCTGAGAGCTCCAGTTGTGCGTGTGGCTATGATACTGAAGATTACTATCACTATTTTTTATGTTTGTTCACTTTATGGTAGATCACGTATGAAATTAGTTCA
Source organism: Perna viridis (assembly GCA_037379345.1). Lineage (NCBI taxonomy): Eukaryota > Metazoa > Mollusca > Bivalvia > Mytilida > Mytilidae > Perna > Perna viridis. Next base: position 21,996,610 of record CM074514.1, on the reverse strand, counting down.
TGACCTTAGAAACTTTGATAATATTACAGTTGATTTACCTACATTACTTTGTGGTTCAAGTGACCTCCATATGATAATATTGTCGTCACAAATACTAGTAGTGTACACTATTGCATAGCAGCGATGCAAAACGATTTGAATAGTATGAATTATCGAATGTAGATCTGATTCACCAACACAGTTTTGTTTTCAGATGTAACATTGTTCTCATATTACATTTCAGTTTTACAGCTCATGGTTAATGGATGCCACTATACATAGTTTTTATTGCTCCGACTGTTTTTGTCTTTTTTTCTCCTCTCTCGTTTATTCTTTGTGTATTTCTTTTTGCTTTGATATTCTTTTCCAAGTTAACTCTCTCGATAATTTTAGTTCCTGAAAACAGAACTTATTCCTCTTTCTGTTAATTCGAATTTATTTTCTTTTTTACATTTTATATGGTTACTTATGTAACAAATCTTACTTGAAACTGATGAACAATCTTGCACACAAATTTGTGTTTTGGTGGTGTCATATTGCATTTCAGTTATTAATTGACTTTAAGTATTATCTGAACGTTTATGAAACTGAAGGTCCATTGACAGACTATTCACACATTAAAATAGATAACTTAATTTGTTCTTGGATATATTCAGGAATTGCATAAATCTGCATTTTTGAGCTTACCTGGTCGAAGGCCATGTGAGTTATTGCCATCACTTGGCGTCCGTCGTCGTCGTTAACATTTTTTCAAAACTCTTCTCCTCTGACGCTACTGGACCAATTGAAACCAAACTTGGTATGAATATTTCTTTGGGTATCCTGCATAGAACTGGCGTAGGGATTTTTGATCTGTTAAAAAACGTGGCCACCGTTACTAAAAATAGAAAATAGGGGTCAGGCATTAGTTTTAGCATATATTTCCTAAACCGTTAGGTTAAGCCAAATTCTGACTTAAATAAAAGTGTTTGGCCTGATTAGCTCTATCTGTGGTGAAATTTTGGTTTTAATCTGTTCAGCCATGTTGGAATTATTGCTCTTTTTCTACATTTTATGCTATTTTAATGTTATATCTTTCAAAAATCTAATTCTCAGACACTACTTGACCCAATGTAACCCAACTTGGTATGAATGTACCTTGGGGTATCCTGCATAAAACTGATATGGGGTTTTTTGATCCGTTGACAAACATGGCCGCTGTTAATAGAACATAGGGGTCAGACATTAGTTATTTGCAGATATCTCCAAAACTGTTAGGTTTAGCCAAACTCTTTCAATTGCTAAGATGACCCTTATTATAAGGCCTTCAAAAGTCTTCCAGGATCAAAGTTGTCAGGCGACTCCTTGTAAGAGTTATTGTCCTGAAAGATGAAAAAATGACTTTTTTTTCAGTTTTAAGCCAATGTCTTAAAAACTATAATTGAAAGAAAGAAACTTTCAATTGCTGAAGTGATCCTTACGATAAGTCCGAACAAAGTCTTCTTGTATCAAAATACTTGTTAAATTTATTGCCCTTGAAAGACAAACTAGAACCAGGTGAGCGATTCAGGCTCCTGGGAGGCTCATGTTAATTATGACATTCTTGCTTGCGTTTTCCATCTTGTTATTGGGGAGGATATTTATAGGCATAGCCTGTTGTCCAATCCATTTGATTTTGATCAATAAAATAATTGAAATGAAATCAAAAATGAGTTTGAGAAATCTGGTTTTATCCACCATTTTCACCGGAAATGCCCGAAACAAGTCAAGATCATTGCGGTGGTTTACTTTGATATTGCCATTTGTTATATGAGATTTCCTTTTTGATTATTTCTTTGACAATTGCCTAGAGTTAATCAATTAGTGAACACTGCAGTTGCTTGCAGTTTTTTTTAGTTTTGAATATGATTAATATGGTTTGACAGGTACGATTAGAATAAAGTTTCTCGTGATGATAGCTTATTTAGATTGTCATTTATTTCCTTTCTTTGAGAGAAATTGCGTCTCGACACGCTCGGGATCGTCCTAGGATTTCCGTCGACTGTTAATCAGACTGACGTTTACTCAGTCAAAGTAGCAATTAAGGAAATTATTAGCTTGTATGTATGACTCTTTTGATTGAAATTGTGAATAGGTCAGTAGGTCAAATACAAATTACCATTATGGTAATTCAGAAGATAAAAACATTACAACGAAAATAAATATGATTATCCAAACAGTACGTACGTATATAAGAACTAATCCACACATGTCTAAACAAAAGTAATTAACTGGCAAAAAATCAAACTATTTCTTGATACTTCAGAAAAATAGTTGCGTATCGAGTCGTCTACATAAATTCAAGAAATGGTCAAAGCAATTGTATCAGCTTCTTATACTTTCCAGACAATAGAAAGAATAAACGGTAATAATCGGTTTAACAAAATCTCTGAAAAAACCTTTTTATTATAAAATCCAATTCTGCCGTGTCGACCTAACTAGTTAGACCAAATCTTTCCGATTATCATCAGCTGATCAAATAAAAGCGTCGACATCTCTGTAATCACAGGCACTTGCACATAGAATGTACAATATATAGACACAGACCTTTGCGAAATTAAGAACGACACAAAACCGATAATTGAATGTGGCATGTATGTCTATTTTAACATTAATCTCTAAATAAAATAAACGCAAATGTATCAAAATTAGTTTTGAAAAACTACCCACAAATGCAAAATAAGGGTGATTCTGCTTAGGAACGGGTAAATTGAGAGCCTGGTATACTATGGACCAGGATGAATTAGGGGGACGAAAAAGTTTAGGGGCGGATTGACCTGCTACCTATGAAATGCTTTGTAGTGCATTCACTCCCCTATACAATTTATACCCGGCGGTGATGATTCGATTAATTTAGCTTATTTAAGAATGACGGCTTTATCAAAGCAACAGGCATTAGATGGAGCTATTAAAGAATCAATCATACAAAAACTCTTTACGTTTCCAAATCTTGTTCATGCATTGTCAGGCGCTGCCGTAAGTTTACCAAATATCTTTTATACACGTAGGCTATTGTAGCTGTACCTGTGGCTGTGTACTAATATAGTCAGAGTAGATCTCGCCGTTTTCGGGACAGAAGCAATTCTCGCCAATCTGCTCGCTACTTTTTTATTTCTAAATCAAAATCATTGTATGATATCTCATTTATGGTAGCAAAATATCAGTAATCTCTTAGACGTTTTTTCCTCTAAAAAATTTGGACATGAACTTGTTTCATGGGGGAGGATTACTACTTCCATTCCCCAACCTCTTACTTCCGAGCGCCATATTACATAACACTCTTTCCGCCGTTCATTGAAATCGTAAGAATTATAGTTAACTATTTGCCATTTAAAACGCTTTATATATATATATATTTTAATGCATTATTATCACTATTGCAAATAGATATGCCCTTAAGTGAATATACATTTACATTCTTTATTCATATAATAATTTGATGATCATAATTATAATCTCCATTATCATAATCCAATTTTGTAAATGAAACTGAGGTGTGCCAGTATAACTAAACACTATCTGCTGATTACTATGATGTATTACTCATAATGCAAGTAAAAGCTAAAAAAATGTGATAATTATTTAGTTTGTAAATTAACTGTTGATATTATATGTTATTATATATGTTCAATCAAAGCTGTTGTATGTAAAAAAAACTTGTATTGTAATCATGCCCTTTATGGGCCCTTTATTGGTGAATAAACAGTTCTTCTTCTATAGTTTCTTTACCATAACACGGCAGAAGGTGACTAAACTTAAGAAAAATAAATGACCTACCTGATAAGAAAATTTAGCAATCCTGGAAATCCTTTGTAAAATCAGTTAAAATGAACTTATTATTGGGTTATTAGCTTTTTGAGTGTGTAATTCCAGTTGATAAAATTATGGATTTTAAAATTTGTGAAACGAAATTAACCAAAGAATTGCCTTCATCAACTTTAAGTTCGTTTTGTCAAAAACATATTGCATTCCGTAAAATAAGTGACCTAATTCAAAATGGCTGGACATTTTGACAACTGTCTTCATTACAATTGTTTTATAGGTACATGTATTTAATAAATATTTAAGATTTTTCTCGCTCGCTTCCTGTAAGTTAAACTTCATTTTTGTAAATAAAAGACAAAATATTTTAAAACACTTGTTTTGCTAATTCACATTGGCAGTGGCTTTCAACGTGTCAGATGCAAGAGGTTAGGATGGCACCAAGTCAGAAAATAGCTTACCAGACAACCTCTAGCATTGCTGGAGTAAGGGGAGGATGAAAATTGGTTGGCAAGACTTACTTGCTCATGAAAACTACTCATTGGTCAGTGACTTTCCACCAGAATTATAGAAAATTCTATCAGTTTCAGATCCTTAAAAAAGTTTCTCCCACAGATCGTTTCAGGAAGTAACAATTAAGCTCTTTTTAACTTTTCATTTGCAATTTCTGATACAAACTGTTCAAAATGTAAAAAAAAAACCAGAGAATTTCAGATAAAATTACTTGAAATTCAATGAAAAAGGATAATGAATTTGTTATCAGGATACAGGAAAATAAATCTAGAGTCAAACTAAAAGTAGGCTTCAATGTGATGAGCAAGTTTCAGTTGGAAAGTTGTTGAGCAGTTCTTTTTCTTCCATCTGACCTTTCATTCTAGTGCAATAACAAATTCCAATTTTGTAATGAAGAACAGTTCTTCATAGTCAAATCTGCAGGTTGGTTTTCCCCTGTAGTTTTTACACTGCAATACACAAATGCAAGATATCCTCAATTCAATTTCTATTATTACAGGGAAGTGTATTTGCTATGTTGGTTTTCTATCCACTTGATACAGCAAGAACAAGATTACAAGGTATGGACAATTTTTCAAAACTCTTCTCCTCTGAAACTGCTAGACCAATTTGAACCAAACTTAGCATGAATGTTTACTAGGATATTATGCATAGAATCGATTTGAAAATTTTTGATCTGTCAAGAAACATGGCCAACATTACTAAAAATAAAACATGGTGGTCAGACAGAAGTCTTTCACATATATCTCCTAAACCGTTAGATATTGCCCAATTCTGACATGGATAAAAGTATTGAAAATGATGACATATATCGTTGGTCAAATTTTCGTTGTAATCTGTTAAGCAATGTTGGGGTTATTGTCCTTTTTCAATGTTTTTTCCTTATTTTTATTGTTATTTTAAAAAAAAATCTTCTCTGAAACTACATGACCAATTGGAACCAAACTTGGCATGAATGTTCCATAGGGTATTTTGCATAGAACTGATGATGAGATTTTTGATCCGTCAAAATACATGGCCACTGTTACTAAAAATAGAACAAAGGGGTCAGTCAGAAGTTTTTTCTCATATATCTCTAAAACTGTTAGGTTTAGTCAAACTTTCAATTGCCAAAATGATCCTTATTATTAGACCTACAAAAGTCTGCATTGGATCGAAGTTGTCAGACAATTCTTGTTAGAGTTATTGCCCTTAAAAGGTGAAAAATGACTTCTTTTTTACAGTTTTCAGCCAATATCTTGCAAACTATGATTTATAGAAACTTTCAATTGCTGAAATGATCCTTATGATATGTCCTACCAAAGTCTTCTTAAGTCATAATTGTCAAAGGTCTCACTAACTACTTCCGGATAAAATGGCCACCCTCTATGTAGTACTAAAAACACACTGAACCTAGATCTGTGCAATGTAAGTGTATTGTTTAACATGTAAAGTAATGGAAACGTTAGTAGTAGTTAGTGAGATCATAAGCAAAGTTATGGCATATTTCAGAGAAATGCATAATTTGATGAAAATTGCCTTTCCTGGTCATTATTTCCATTTTCGCATAATATCAGTATGGTGATATTGGTACTCTGGCTATAGTTTAAGAGATACATTGTGCAAAATATTTTAAAAAAGACAACATAGCAACAGGATTTTTATCAGTAAAACTGATTCATAACTTGACATCATCTCAGAAATGCCTAACGTCTCTGCTTTGAATATTCAAAGTACTCAAATGGTCATACAGCACTCACAAAGAATCACACAGTGATGAAATATGCATGATATTAATTCTTGAAATCTGTCCTTTTTTCATAATGATAAATGATAATAGCTACTACAACTTCTTGAATTATCATAGATATCAAATTGGTGTGACAAATTAGCTAACCTTGTCATTTTGTAGTAATTAAATACAAAATATACCGTTTTTTTTTATATTGTAAATTTCGATATGCTGTACAAGGAGTAATCCCTCATCAGCAGCATTAAAATCAAATATGTAGGAAGATCATAATCAAAATTTTGGGAAAATATCACTGAGGAGCATGATATAAAATTGACCATTTCTTTGTAGTCTTATGTCTGATTTTGATTGTTTTGGTCGTATTAGACTCACAATACCACAAACTTTCATAAAAGGTAAAAAAAGGAAAAAACATAAAAACTCGTAAAATGTTTTTAAGGTCTCACTAACCACTTCCGAGTCAAATGGTCTCGCTAACCACTTCCGGGTCAAATGGCCTCCCTCCTATGTATTACCAAAAACACACTCAACCTAGATCTATACATTGTAAGTGCATTATTTGTTGTTGGATAACTTGAATAGTACATTGTACTTAATAGATCTTGATAAAATTTACAACAATGTTCCATACCATATAGGAATGTTGATACTGAATGTTGTGGATATATCCCCCACTGTTCAGGAATGTTGATACTGAATAAACCCCAACAAACAAACATGAATGTTGTGGATATATCCCGCACTGTTCAGGAATGTTGATACTGAATGTTGTGGATATATCCCCCACTGTTCAGGAATAAAAGACCAAAAGGGAGCCAAAAAACAACTGTATTACTTAAGTATAAGGATATACATAGTAGTCCTTTAAGTTATTATACCAGAAGGTTCTATTCTGCAAAGGTTAAACTTAGATAGGTTGTAGAAGTTACGACTTGAACCCTTCAGGAATTTGGTGCTGAAAAGGACCAAAAAGATAAGCCTATTTATCAGTCCAAATTATAGTATGAGTTAAAGTTTATGGATATCTATGAAATTGTATAATACTATTTCAAGTTTTCATACCACCAAAGTCAGGTGGTAATGTTAATGGGGAAAATTACCATGAAGGAATTAGTGGCAAAAAATATTTTTTTGGTTTTTGGACAATAAAAAGATTTCATGTGTAGGAATCTTCTTGAAACTGTACTACTAGGTTTCATTCTACAAAATGTAGATTTTGGTCTCACGAAAAACTTCTAACATTTCCATTACTTTACATGTTAAGAATGTAATTTCCAAATTTTCGCTGTGAATTACTAGGAAAAATGACATCTCAAAGTTGCATACCATTGTGAAGCTGGAAATTTAAGGCTTCAAAAATCGTTGTGCTAATGGTAAGATGATCGCAGAAATTCTTTGCAAAATTTGCTTGAATAAATAATACTGAAAATCTACATTTTTACTTTTTCTGCTAACTGACAGCAAGGAGACAAAGTACTCACACATGTAAACAATATTGAATTCATACACTTTTGTAGTAAATTACAAATATGATTTTCAAGTACACATTTTCAGCTTTATTTTGACTGCTTTTGATTAGAATACACACAAGTAATGCACTTACAATACATAGATCCAGGTTCAGTGTGTTTTTGGTACTACATAGTGGTGAGACCTGAAGAACATTTTATGATTTTATATGCTTTTCTTTTTTTTACATTCCATGAAAGCTTGTGATATTGTGAGTCTAATAGGACCAAAATTATCAAAATCAGATATTGGACTTAAAAAAAATGTGATTTTTGGATTTTTGATCCTTCAGGGTCAAGATACCTTATGTCACTGGTTCATGTCAGGAACTTCCCTACTATATCTTAACAGTACACAGAAATACAGTCCAAATGTTATTCATTTGTCTTTTATAACCAGTGAATATGTTTCTGGTAATTATTCAGCTCAATCATATTCTATTATTATTTTATAAAAGTAAAATCTACTGTTGTATTCAAATCAACTGAAGATTTGAGAGACTCCTCTTTGGCCTTGGAAAATTTGCATTTAGGGAATTTAGTTCTTTCAGTAACTGTGTCAAGAAGTTAAGCATGTTCCATTTAACACACTTATAAATTATGGGTCGAAAATTTCTAATCCCATCATTAATATCTTATGATTTATTATGAGGAAGTGAAGAGCAGTGATTTTAACAAAGTAACTTTGGCTGGAATATTCAAATTGATATAAGTGTCTAGTTTTGGAAAGTTTTATGTATCTTCTGAAGCTGAAATTGGTTAAATTTGAGTAAAATTATTGTGTGGTATAAATACTCTGTTAGAAAAGTTTATTAATGTAAATGCAAATCTACTTTTGGACAGGTTTAAAGATTTGGAAAAGGGTGAAATGGAACAATATTAGTAAATGTGTGTGAAGTTGGATACTGTTTAACTATTGATTACATTTTATACTTCAGAAATCAGTAATGAAGATTGACATTCAGTTTATACATATAAGGAAATAAGCAGTTCTAAATAATATGGGAAATACAGTTTTATTTCACATCGATCATGTTATCTTTTGAAATTTTGTTTATGCTAGAATTTTCACAAGAATAAAAAATCTCCAGTGCTAACAGCACTTTGATTATACCATGCCCCTCTGTGATATTTTCCCTAAATTACTTAAAAAATGACAATTTTAACTTACTGGTCATACCAATTTGATATCTATGTTGGGACCCTGTCATACCAATTTGATATCTATGATAATACAAGAAGCTGTAGTAGTTAATATCATTGATCATTATGAAAAAGGACAGATTTCAACAAGTAAATCATGCCTATTTCGTCACCTTGTGATTCTTAGTTTGTGTTGTATGACTATTGGAATACTTGAATATCCCAAACAGTGACAATAGGTATTTCAAGGATGAAATCAAGTTATGAGTCAGCTTTACTGATAAAAATCTAATTGCTATGTTGTTTTTCACGATATCTTGCACAATGCACCTCTAAAAATATAGCCAGAGTACCAATATCACTACACTGAATTTATGGGAAAATTCAAATAATGACCAGGAAATGCAATTTTCATCAAATTATGCATTTCTCTGAAATATGCCATTGTTTAGCCTATTGTCTCACTAACCACTTCTAACGTTTCCATTACTTTACATGTTAAGAATGTAATTTTCAATGTTTCACTGTAAATTCCCAGGACAAATGACATCTTAAGTTGTATACCATTGTGAAGCTTGGAGGATAAGACTTTCAAAGTCATTATGCTAATGGTACAATGATCACAGAAATTCTTCACAAAATTTGGTTGAATAAATTATACTACATAGGGGTGGCCATTTGACCTGGAAGTGGTGAGACCTTAAGAAGGATTTTAATGGTTGTGCCCTTTTTCACATAGGAATTAAGGGCCAAAATATTAGTGGGAAATAAGCATTTTCTTTAACTTTTAATGAGTTACTCTTTTCTTACTTCATGTCTAATTTCAAATTCTGAAGTTCTTTGAATACTTTCATTCTTATCAAAATCTTATCTTATGCTGTATCAAAACATAAAAATTCACAATCCAAATTCAGATTTATATAAAATTTGAATACTTTATCCTGCTGTTCAGGGTTCAGCACCTGCAATTGAATCAAACATTGCCCTGCAAAGTATTTTATCCTTATCAAGGTGAAAAAAGAAGTTCATATTTTGGAAAAGATATATATTGTATGTACTTTGTTGAAAAAAAAACAGCTCTGATCAACAATTGATAAACTTTATTTCGTGAGAAAAGAACAAATTACACACATGTATATACTCATGTACTTTATAACCATAATTGTAGTGAATTACTTGATATATGTATCTATTTCTATCTCACAGATTAAGAGGATATTGTTTATTACAGTTGATGACCAAAGAAAAGCAAAGCATTCTCCATTAGTGTTAGCAGAAATAGCTAGAGAAGAGGGAATGTAAGTTGTCATTTACAGTTTCTGCATATTGTATGAGTCAGTATAACAGTTCAATAACTGAATAGTCAAAGCAGGGTTATATTAAATTGGTGTAAAGCTTTATTGACATAATGATACAATTCTGACAACTCTTACTGATCATGCCCTTCTCACAGAAAATTTTTCATATGTTTTGAAAACATACAAAAATATGCTTAGGACTAACAAATTATTTCATGAAAAATTGGTAAATAAAAATCAAATTGTAGTTATATATCTTCCACAAATGAATGGTTTTCATGAAATTTAGAAACACCTTTGTTGCTATGTGATTTTTATAAGCACAAGACATAAATTTGCATATTGGTCCTAAACATAAGTTTCCATACATTATAAATTATTTGAAAACATATGTTGCAAATTTTCCTGTGGATATTATTGATGAACAGTCATTGGTTACAATTTATGCCCTTAAATGAGCTAAAAGCAGACAGAGACAGAGAGATTAATTTATACCAATGGATTACATTTCTATCTATTTATTATATATAGAAAGAAGAGTGATGGATAAAAATCTACCGAGTACATTGTACTGAGACTATTGACCATACATGTACTTTTGAAAGATTACACCTTTTTATAGTATTATTTTTCATCCCCTTTGTGTGACTTAATCATATTAATGTTCTTGGCATGTCGTGAGAAGCAGTTGTATAACTCATCATGTTATAATTATATACATAAAAGAATTAGTTCATGTTTTGATCAGCTGAATACTGTCTATTGAAACCTAGGATGATAGAACTGAAGAAAAGAAGGGTAGAGTCTTTCAGCATTTACAGCGAGTCATATACAGTTATAGTTAACTTTGTGGAATAGAGTTGTCTTCACTTGATTAAATGACCATCACTTGATGAACATCCTGATGTAGTGAATTGGACAATTGACAAAGAGATTTATATTTAAAGTAAAATAACTATGAAATGATAGAAACATTAGAATCTTGTTTTTACCTGTGTTGCCAATGATGAAAACAGGTCTAGTAGCTACTCTGTCTATGTCCTGAGGTGACCCTGAGGTGACCCTGAGGTGTAACTACTTTGTCTCTTTGTGTAATCTGTAATTTCATTGGTATATGCTATCATTAGGACATTTCACATGGAAATTTGTAAGCCACAATATAGTGTTTTAATGTTATTAGTATATATATACATAGTGAAGGCACTTATTTGCTGACAAATATGTGATGATGATGCAAGTGCAGACATGTATTGGCCTTTTTAGCTCACCTGGCCCAAAGGTGATGTGAGCTGTTGCCATCAGTAAGTGTTCATTGTCCATCGTCATTTGTTAACTTTTTCAAACATCTTCTCCCCTGAAACTATTTGACAGAATGCAACCAAACTTTGTATGAATGTCCTTAGGGTATTTTTAACAATTCTTGTGTGGGGATTTTTGATCTGGCAAAAAAAACATGGCTGTGCTTACTAAATTTAGACCATAGGGGTCATATTGCAGAATTTTGGAAATAATTCAATAACAATTGGGTTTAGCTAAAATCTGGCAGGGTAAAATTGTTCAGCATGGTGGGATGGATCCATGCTGAAATTTTCAGAAAGTCTTGTAGACAAATGAATAAGTTGTGGGGCCTGAAATGGATTTTTTTTACTGAATTTTACATTTCCAACTTTGAAAAAACAACTGGATGTATTAAAACAAAACTTAGCATAAATGTTATGTAGAACATCTTTAACAATATTTGTATGGAAATTTTTGAAAACATGGCCATCATTACTAAAAATAGCCCATGGGGGTCAAAATGCAAAATTATGCAAATAACTCAAAAACTAGTGGGGTTTAGCTAAAATCTGGCATGGTGATACTGGTAAACTTGTTAAGCATGATGAGTTGAATCTATGCCAAAATTTTCAGAAAGATCCTTGACAGATGAATGGGTAATGGGCCCTGAAATGAATTTTTTCCTGAAATTTACATTTCAAACTTTAAAAATCTTCTCCTGTGAGACTACTAGTAGGATGGACTTCAATCAAACGTGGCATGAATGTTTGATAGAATATCCTTTCAAACAATCTGTGTGAGGAGATTTTCGATGAGTCAAAAAACATGGTCACCATTAATTAAAATTTAGGATTTGTGGAAATAACTAATGGGTTTATCCAAGTTTTCAAGTTTTTCGGGGTATAATTGATCAACATGGTGAGATGGACCTATGCCAAAATTTTCATGTAGATCTGTTGATTGATGTTGGAGTTATAATGCTCTTGATAGTTTTCCTTTCCTCGTTTGTCTACCCCGGACTTGACTTTTTATGAGCAACTCGGCGGGTGTTTCTATAAAGCAGAGGCCGCTTACCCTACCGGTGCACCTGGTCCATGCTCCCAGTTTTTAGTGGAGTCCGAGTTGCTCATTTGCTTTTGTTACTTTGTATGTATGATTTTAGTTACTTTATGTTCTTTGTTGTGTATGTCTGTTTTCCATGTCTGGTCTTTGTCCCTGGATTACATTCTTTTGATTACCGCTATAACATTGGTTCCCTTGATTACTCTTGACAAGTCCAAAAATGACACTGAGAGATTTATTTTGTAATATATGAAAACCTGGTGGATAACTAAGTAAGGTCAAGAGTCTAGCTGTAGAAAGCTTAAAAGGCTATTGACCAGGTGAGCATATCACACTCTCTAGAGCCTCTAGTTTTAGGTTACACATTGCAAATCATGGGCTTTGTCATTCCACAATTTTAAGGTGTGGAGGGTATCAATTAAGTAAGCATTGCTCATAGTAATATAAGTGTTTTTCTTAAAATTCCTGTGAAATTGAAAAAAAAATCATTGAAAGTTGCAATCATACTACTGATGTTTACAAGCCTTATAAACATGTAGTTCATTAGAGGTTTTCTGGTTAAAGTTATATATCCAGTGACCTCCAATTAATAATTTGTTAAAAGAAGTGGATATTTATAATATCAGACCATCCATTTATCACTGTATCAAAGTCTTTTACCAATCCTGGTGAATATGTAGTATTTCAGATTATCACTATATCAAGGTTTCTTACCAGTGTTTTTGACTCTATGTATTATTTCAGACTATCACTATATCAAGGTTTCTTACCTGTGTTGGTGACTCTATGTATAATATTTCAGACTATCACCATATCAAGTTGGTAACTTTCTGTATAATTTCAGATGATCACTATATCCTGGTGTCTTTCCAGTGTTGGTGACTTTCTGTATAATTTCAGATGATCACTGTATCAAGGTCTCTAATCCATGTTGGTGGCTTTTTGTATAATATTTCAGACGATCACCATATCAAGGTCTCTTATCAGTGTTGGTGACTCTCTGTATAATTTCAGATGATCACTATATCAACGATCTCTTACCAGTGTTGGTGACTCTATGTATAATTTCAGGCTATCATTATATCACGGTTTCTTACCAGTGTTCGTGACTCTATGTATAATTTCAGGCTATCATTATATCAAGGTTTCTTACCAGTGTTCGTGACTCTATGTATAATTTCAGACTGTCACTATATCAAGGTCTCTTTCCAGTGTTGGTGACTCTATGTTTAATTTCAGACTATCATTATATCCTGGTCTCTTACCGTTGTTGGTGACTCTATGTATAATTTGAGACTTTCACTATCGAGGTCTCTTACCAGTGTTTGTGACTCTATGTATAATTTCAGATCATCACTATATCGAGGTCTCTTATCAGTGTTGGTGACCCTATGTTGTTCCAACTTTGTATACTTTTATTCCTACAATGGCTTGAAGACAGTATTTTTAGGAGAGTCAGAGAAGTCGCCCATGAAAGACTTAACCTTTGCATTTGTAGCAGGTAAAAATAATATAATTTGTGGAAACTACATTTACTTTAGAAACATGATTGTCAGAAGAGTAGGGTGCATTGTTCTTCAGCAATCAATGAAAAAAAAACTTGTAGAACCTAGTTAAAAAAGTGCCAGATGTGCCCCCAAAAAGTTTGTTTTCTATCCCTCCATTGCACCCCCTTTGCCAAGATCTTTAGACAGCCCCCACACCATCATGCCTCTCAATGCTAGTATATATTACAATATTTTGGGCCATTAAAAAATCATTAGCATTAAAATTGTGTAGTTATGAAAAAAATGTCAAAATGTTCATTGAGTAACCATTGCCAATTTTATAGATACAAGAAATAAACTAATAGATGCCTTGTTTAATGGTTAAAATTTTTGGAGAAACACAGAAGAGATATAAAATATAATGGAGTTATAGAAGTCAGAACATGTATTGAACTATGTTAAATAAACGATCTAAGAGGAGTTTTCCATGGTCATGAAGTTTATAATGAAAAGCAAAAAATAATGAAATACTTTTTGAAGATAAAGGGTCCTAAGAGTGAAACTGGGCTACTAGCCTATCATGTTTTGAAATATATTGATACTAGAGTCATTTACTGATGGGTTTGGACCTCTGCAAGAAAAAATTCAAAATGATCTTCCTGGTAGTTTTCAACATAAAGCATAAAAATACATGAACAAAGTATAAAACAAACCAAAGAAAACTTCATTATCTATTTTAATTCTTTTTATTTATTATAATTGATATAGGAGTAATAAATGTACTGGTGACTACCCCACTATGGGTTGTAAACACAAGACTTAAGTTACAAGGAGCAAATTTCCACTCAGACCAAAACCGGGAAGTCAATGTACCAAGGTATACAGGCATCATAGGTAAAAAATAAAGTCCTAACTCAATATACTTGTGTACTAATATTTACTGTTCTATACAGGTATCACAGATAAAAATAAAGTCCTCAGTATACTAGTGTACTTAGGTATACTGTTCTATACAAGCATCACAGGTAAAAATAAAGTCCTCAATATACTGGTGTACTCAGGTATACTGTTCTATACAGGTATCACAGGTAAAAATAAAGTCCCAACTCCATATACTGGTGTACTAAGGTATACTGTTCTATACAGGTTTCACAGGTAAAATAAAGTCCTAACTCAATATACTGGTGTACTCAGGTATACTGTTCTATACAGGCATCATAGGTAAAAATAAAGTCCTTACTCAATATACTGGTGTACTCAGATATACTGTTCTATACAGGCATCATAGGTAAAAATAAAGTCCTTACTCAATATACTGGTATACTAAGGTATACTGTTCTGTGGTTTATGTACTGATTAAATAGCAAATTTAATGACACAATTTCATAAACATTTAAACAATATTTTGGAAAGGTTATTTTTGAAAAAAAATGTTTGGAATACAACTACAGTGCTATTTATATGTAGGTAGACCTACAAAATCATAGAATTGTCCCAATCAAGAGCTTAGTTCATTAAAGTGGAGGGTTATCAATATTGTATTCTCCATATAACATCAAAGAATTTTGTTCTGAACTCCTAGAGGTACTACTGTTTTCTTCAAAGCACTTACATTGAAGTACAAAATTGTAAATAAATCAAAATAAGAAAAGCAAAATATTTCAAACATCAGTTTTAAATGGGGTAGGTTACATTAACATGAACATGTTTTTTTTTTCAATGTTTAGATGCCTTGAGGAAGGTTGCAAAAAATGAAGGGATTCAGTCACTTTGGAATGGTACCCTACCATCGATTGTTCTAGCCTCCAACCCATCTGTACAATTCATGGTGTATGAGAGTGTCAAAAGATATTTTCAAGGTCTACTTAAAACCAAGGTATGTTAAGTAATAAATAATCCTATTGTATTCAAGTTTGCTTCAAACACATGCCAAAAGTATATTTGTGGCTATGTTTCTAATATCATAGCCATCATTAATAATTGTTGTCCCATGCCGCAGCATGGAGCTTGGACATAGGCATACTGGGTATCTGTATCCTTGTGTCTGTCCATTCAAATATAAGTGCTCTGATGCCTGTATTTCTTTCTGAATTTTCATGATTTATATTAAAGGTTGCTACTACCAATAGTTTTGACAAGTTCAGAACAAGGAGCTGACTGATCATCTTATATACCCCTCCACACAAAGTGACACGGTATCATGTGATACCCTCTGAGAAAGTTGTTTATCCATCTGTCCCTCTATCTTTCAGATGATAACTTGAGAATTAGTTAATTTTTGTTTGTTTGAAATGTTGCAAAATTGCTGTTAAATACAGGTGAAGATTTAATTTTCAACAGAACCCAAAGTGGAGTTTTTGAGTATGGCCATTTTGAACATTTGCTATTTCCCTTTTTCACCAATTACTTGATACTCCAGTAATTGGTTATTTTTGTAAGAGGTATCGCACTTTAATAGAAAATTCTGGTTTATTACATCCATACAACATAGTTAACACTGGCCTATATTTTTTTAAGTTTGAAACATGGTGCTGATCAATTGGTTTTGTAAGAGTAATTGCCCTTTGACTTTAAAAAATCGATCTTAGCTATTTTCATCCATAAGATGTTGTAAGCACTTACATAATTTATTTCTTAATAAATTATCATAGAATATGCCCAGGGACATTGAAAGGCTGTTCCTTTGTTGTGATAGAGATGGATTTTATCTTTGTGTAGCAGTGATCTAATTTTTGCTGAAAGTTTGGAGAATATATGGGAATTTTCAGACCTTTCTATATGTTTACATATCTTCCCTGTATCAATTTGATCTGATGGAGCAGTGTAGTGAATAGAGTTGTCACATTCTGAGACGTTTGTATAGTATTGATTTGTTGTGACATGCATCATTAATTTGATCCTCTATCCTACATAATAATACCTAAATGAACTGTCCCGTACTACCATACATTGTGTACTAAGTTACAGCCCTAGATTAATCCTACGAGGAGGAATGACCCGGCCAGCAAAAGCTATATTTTTATATAGCCTAGGTGGCCGAGTGGTCTGGGGTGCTGGACTTTGTGCAGGCGGTGATATTGAAAGTTCAGTTAATGTCACAGCGGTATGAGTTTGAGTCCTGCGGAGGTAACGATAAAAAATTTGCATCGCAGATTTGATAGTTCTAACATCGTTGGGAATTTTTGAGACCCTTCTATAAATTTACACTATCTTCCCTGTATCAATTTGATGCGATGGAGCAGTATAGTGAATGGAGTCATCATATGGGGCAGCGGTTATGCATTACACCTTTATTTTTTACTTGTGGTTGGGGAGGGTACTAAGTTGGCCTTCCATGGAACATTTAACTAAGTTGAAGGAATATTGTTTTAATGTTAATGTTGACCCATAAAATAATAGCAGTTACGATGAAAAGATAATTATATTGGAGCCATGGACTTTTGACAGAAATTTGAGATGATACATCATACATAAGTGTTTACCATTACGATTTTGCAGTAGTTTCTACGAATTTTGACACAAAGTTTTGCTTCTTTATTGATATATTTACACCCAATAGTAGTTTAGTTCCTCCATCTCATCCATGATGTAAAATCACCAAAATTCAAAATTTAAATGCTGTAAAATTGTACCTTTCTCGTGTACACTATAAATATTGGTCTAGAAGATTTTATTTACAAATCATATTTTTACACTTATATTATTAGATAATGTACTTAAGCCAAGTTAATCATTGGTGGAATTAGTGAGGTGTCCCTAGGGTTGGAACCCACTTTTTGTTGGAAAATACCCTTATATTTGAGCAAAATTTAGGCAAACAATGAGCAAATAATTGCATGGAACCTCTTAAAAAACCCCATTTTAAAATTTCTGGATTCTCCCCTGTAACTGACATATTTTTTTACTATATTTCAGGAACTGAGTGGACTGTTGTATTTTGTAATTGGTGCTATATCCAAGACAGTAGCTACTATAGTAACATATCCTCTACAGGTTGTGCAGTCCAGACTTAGGGTATGGCGATATTGAAAGTTCAGTTAATGTTTTTTTAGAGGTACAAATGTACAAATAAGCATAAGGCCAAAAATATATATCTGTTTCCTGTTACCAAGTCAAAAAATTCCAGGTCGATAGGTCAGGATTTGTTTTACAGTATTAATTTGTATTAACTATAAGTCATAAGCTCTGAGGTGACAGTCTATGGTTATTTAGAATGTCAGTAGATTCTGTTGGAGGATAAGGCATTAGCAGAATCCCTTCAACAGATCTACTTGCTGTCGGAATAATCATAGATGGTCTCGGGAGCATATTACATTTTTGTACTATTTTGCGTATCTATATTTGGGGGAAATAAATTAAATATTGTATCAAACTATATTTCTTCAGAGTTTTGGGAAATTATTTGGTGGTTATCAAGTTAAATCTTTTTTTGTTTTGGAGCCCAGGTCAATTGTACACACTGGCCAGTGGCATTTGAACTATCATTTAGTACTGTGGACGGCTAACGATTTTTCAAACTTTAATGGGCCTAAAGGGTAAACGGCTATACCATATGTCAATGGAAAGATAAATCAATGTAGTTTTTGAATATCATTCTTTTGTAACTGAAAAGTGGTAGAGTTTTCTGCTATTTTGCATTAATTAGAGGAGGGGTCAAAGATCAATCGACCCCAATACACTTTGATAAGTGATGTAAGTGAAATTGTAGGTAACGGAAAACAAGTAATTATATGTATAGAATTTCAAAAATGTAAAAAAGAACTTTTTCCGACAAAAGTTGACTATTAAATCACAGAACAAAAACTCCCCTAAAATTGGTTGCATTTTAGTGCATTTTCAATGATTAAGAGATAATAAGACACTGTAGAATATTACAATGTATATCTAAGTACTTTTTACTGAATAACGAATAAAATAAACAAAGTTCTCAATTTGATCTGCAACATAGGCTTTGCAAAATGAGTTGGAAGTCGCAATTTTTCACATATTTAAACTATTAATTGTACTAAAATTGTATAACAGAATCGTTTCTGGGCAATTTGTCTAGTTTACGGACTGTTTTATGAACAGACACATGTTAAGTATCGAGTCTACCTTAAGTTTTGATGAAAAGACTTAAGGTTTTGAGATTGTTTTTGTACATACAAATATCATACATATCTTTTTGTTGCATTTGTATTTGTATGCTTGGACTTCAAATAAAACCGTGAATCAGGGATTCTCAAACAAAAAATTTAACTCAGGAGTTCATGATAAGCTGGATTTCATAATAAATTTGACAATACATAAACTATGAACTTTGAACTTTGCATAGAAGTATGTGCAAACATGTACATGCATGTTGTCACAACATTTATGTCTTATGATGTTTAACTGTATGCCAGGCTGATGCTTGTAATGCAACATCCTCTGCAATGGCGGATCCACACTGTGAGGGTGCCAGCCGGGGTTCCTCAGAAAAGGATGTGTGTGCTAGGATATTATTTACTATTTTTGTCAATTTTACACATGAAAATGACAAATTTTCCAATAAAAAGGGGGAAGCCAATCCTATGCACCCCCTCAGGATCCACCGCTGCTCTGCATGGATTATACTATACTATTTGATAAAAACAAACCAGATTCCTTGTAAAAATTCTAACACAAAAATAAGTAAGAAGTTCAGATGCAATAAAAACTGATTTTTTTACCTCTCTAAAAGACTCCAGTTTTAGTAGGACACAATGGTATCATAGTTGTTATAGAATATTAGTTCAAAGGAAACATCATTGTCCAGGCCAGGGGTGGATCAAGAATATTAAAAAAAGAGAGCTAGAGGCTTTGATCAATACGTTTAAAAACAGGGGATACAATCTATTGTTTGCTATATATACTGTCTATAAGTTGTTATAAACTTTCTTTTTTTTTGCGGCGTAACCTTACATGTACAGAGCAGTTGTAGTAAGTGGTTTGTGCATTGAATTGTGTGTTACTTCTGTTGTTATATTTTGACAAGATAGACATTTACAATGTCATAGTTTTAATTTTTGGGCAGCTAATCATGTCTGTCTGCTTCATGCAGAGAATGAATAAGTGAGCCACTTTATGGTTCACTCTAATTCTGATTTGTTAAAGTCTAAATACCAATAAGAATTAAACTGAATATGGGATCACAACTGTAAAAGCATCTACGCTACCTTAGGGATATAGTCTTGCCCCCTTTCTTCATGCAATGGGAGGGGCAGAACCGTAACCCTTCCTAACGAAGATGCTGTAAAATATAGGAATTGGAAATAAACCACTCATAATTTGGAAACTTTTTTTCATCGGTCTATATGAAAGTAAAGATTGATTTTATTTGAAATAATCCATTTACAAAAAATCTTTGTGATGTTCTCTTTTTCATCATCACATACTAGATGACTTGTAAGCAATGCCAGAGTTTCCCTCCTTCGTTTAAACCGGAATACATCATTTATATAAGAACAGATTGACAGGCGCTTAAGGAAAAACAGAAAAAGTGTTAAAATTAATATCCTAGCAATGAACCTGGTCCAAAACCCCCTGTTTTTTTTTTATCAAGCCTGTCTTGCTAGTTAATTCTTTAAATTTATATCTTATGCTCATGACTATTTTGGTATTTTTGGTGCTTTGTCTTGACTATGGATATCCTATTCTTCATTCCAATTTCCTGAGAAGGAACATTGTTGAGTGCTCGATTATTGAATGACAGAAAAAATATGTCAAACTTTTATCTATCTGCTTAAAAAGCACTTAAAATCTTGATCAAATTACTTTGGATGATATTCATGCTTTTCTATTGTACCAACAGTTCGGAAACAGAACAGGTTGTCGGGGAATTGACTTAGTATTTTACAATTTTAGTTTAGTTAGTAGTTAAAATATGTGAAAATTTGCAACTTCAAACTCATTTTGCAAAGCCTATGTTGCAGATCGAATAGAGAATGTTGTGTTTATTTTATTTGTTATTCAGTAAAGAATATTTAGATATACATTGTAATATTCTACGGTGTCTCTTAATCATTGAAAATGCACTAAAATGCAACCATTTTTAGTGGCAACTTTGTTCTGTGATTTAATAGTCAACTTTTGTGGGAAAAAGTTCTTTTTTACATTTTTGAAATTGTATATATATGATCTTTACATGTTATTGGTTTCCCAGTACCTACAATGAACGATTCCACTTAAATTACTTATCAAAGTGTATTTGGGTAGATTGATCTTTGACCCCTCCCCTAATTAATGCAAAATAGGAGAAAACTTTACCGTTTTCACTTTGATAAGTATGATATTCAAAAACTACATTGATTTAACTTTCCATTGACATATGATACAGCAGTATACCCTCTAGACCCATTAAAGTCGAAAACTAAAGTACTATTTGATACCTGTCTGCAGCACTATTTGTCATGATATTCAGGTCAAATCATTTGAAAGTGCTATATTAATCTCAATGTCATTCTCATTGGTGGATGGATGTTCCTTTTATGGTCATGTATTGTTCATTCAAATATTTTCATAAATGGTGGATAGATTTTCTATGTATCATTCTCATTTGCATATTGCTGCTATGGTTATTTGGACAAATGGTTTTTTCCAATTACGAGTGGTCAACTGGACGCAAAATCATACTGTTATTTTGACAAATGTCATATAAATCCATCCATTCAAAATACCTTTTTCCCACTGAAGAATACATTCCTTTAATGTATAATTGTTATATCTACAGGGAGCTACCATTTTGTTGATGAAGCCAAAACCTGGATCATAACCAGGTACAAGATATTTCCTGAAATTAGGAACAAAATTTGTACCACAATTGATTTTTTTCAGAATTTTTATCTGAATATTTTCAGGTTAGCATTTTTAAGTCCAGATCTGTCAGATAATAGAAAACATGTTAAATCTGCCTGACCTTGAAATAAAAATTTCTGCAAGGACAGGATGAGAAAAGGTGTGAGTCAGTGATATTATAAAGGGTATTAATATTAGATTAATATGCAAGATACTGTAAACATATTAATTTTTAAGGTTGCTAATTTTCACCGATTCTGTCAAGTGAACATATTTGCAGGTATCAATTTTCGTGGTTTCAAAAAAAATGACCAGCATTATATAGTGTTAAAAATCAAATTTTGCGTGTACTATTTTTCGCAGTTTCCGGTCCATCGGGAAAGAAGGGAAAATTAGTATGTTTGCAGTATTTAGTTTTAAACTTACAATAAATGAATGACAAGACTATGATTGTTACAGGCTGGTCGTCATAAAAAGTCAGAGCGTCAAGGGATTATACAGAACTTGATAGATATTGTAAGGTAAGTGTGATTTTCAATCAATTACATGCTGTATTCTCACTCCTTCAGACTTCACTTGTCGGGACATTGCCCAATTCTTGATTTCACATTTATTTGTGATCCAAATTATTCCCCCACAAAATGAGTGGGTGGTACATTGGAATCACCTTGTCAATCTGTCATTCTTTCTGTTTGAATTTTGACACAATTTGGTTTCATTGATATAAACTTCCTGAATGAGTGGGGGTATGTCTAGCAGGACAATGCATGCAACTTCATGTTATTAATGGGTCTGTAGGCTAAAATAATCTGACTTTTTGTTTCTATCTGTCTGTGACATCTTGATGACAAATATTAAAGAAATTATTATTGATTGATGGAATAAGCCTTATGAGAAACAAACAAAAGTTGTGTATAATAGAATGATGTAGTTTTATAACTCATTAAGGGATGTGTGTCATAAGTGAAGGAATCTCAGATTTAAGTAGGTCTCCAGCTAAGAATCCTGCAAAATGTGATACATGGATGGAAAGCCTACACATTTTCATTTTTGATATTTTGCTTAAAATGCTTTAGTATACAGAAATTAACATTTGGTTTTTCTTATAACCCCTGCTCATAGGAGATAAAAATTATATAGAATGCACCACTGTAGATTTAAAAATTAAGGGAGATAACTCTGTTAATAACACTCAAATACAGTAGAATCTACTGGATTTTCAATGTTGATTATCTCCTAAGAGCAGACAGATCGGAATGAATAATTACACATTTCATAATATACACCTATAAAACAACTTAATTACAAAGATAAAAATATGTAGCCTTTTTTGGAGTGTATCACATTTTTCAGATTTTGCATGATTCTTACAAAGACAGCTACTTAAAAACTAATGTAAGAAATAAAACAGTCTTGTTCTACTGTAGCAGGTAATTATCATGGGATGTTAATTTTAGCTTATTTTAGCAGCCCAAATAAATTCTGAAAAATATTTACCATGTGGCCTTTAGTACTTAAGTGTTCACTTATCATCCTCAAAAATTAAAAAATTCAGCCATTTTGTATACCTTTTTACCTCAAAGTTGCCAAATTTTACACCTGCCAAAATAACTCACCATACAGTATTAAGCTGCTGACAATATTGTATTAGATATTCATACGGATGATATATTTGTTGTTACAGATACAATGGAATTTCAGGACTGTATAAAGGATTAGAGGCCAAGTTAATACAGACAGTACTGACAGCTGCTTTGATGTTTGTTATGTATGAGAAGATTGCAGCATTTGTATTTAGAATAATGGGTCATACACCATCAAGTTAAAGGATTGATTGCTATTTATGATTGATTAATTTTATACCTGATCAGGTTAAACTATTTGTGATTTGAAATTTTGTTATTTCACACTTGTTGAAGGGTCACGAGGAGTACAGTAACCTTGAAATACCTACTATTGCCTGAAGTAAAGTTGAAGGTAGTAATTGGTATCCTGGAGTAATATATTTACTGTTTCCTGTATGAACAGTCAACAAATGG
The DNA here is from genome assembly GCA_037379345.1 of Perna viridis. Taxonomy (NCBI): domain Eukaryota; kingdom Metazoa; phylum Mollusca; class Bivalvia; order Mytilida; family Mytilidae; genus Perna; species Perna viridis. The sequence continues at coordinate 21,972,997 of CM074514.1, read as the reverse complement.
TATAATTATATTGAACTTATAATGTCTTCCATAAGCATTCCCTTCAAAAGAAGCCAATTGTGTTGTCATGATTGTTGATTTTCATTTGAATAAGTGTATCCTACATTAATGTTGTTTTAGACTGAACCATGTGACCAATTGAACTTAAATTAGCCCATGAGAATCTGAGAAAAAAACGTAAAATATAAGTACAACACTGAACTCTTGGTTTTGGGTAGAAAAACTTTATATCATATGAACAAATTATAGATTTCCTTTTCATTAGGAACCAAATTTTGTGGTTTACCAAACCCACAGAAACGATGAAAATTGGTAATCCATGAATAACAATACTTTTACAGTATTTTATGTATTTTATGTTCATGTGCTTCTCTCTCACCTGTTTTTGTTTTTGACAAAGGAGGTTGTGATTTTAATTTAATATTTGTGATTTTTGTTTTAAACACAGAACAACAGACATTCTTACAAGGTTATCTATTGTCATTCACAGAGAAACCTATGGTATTCATTGTGTGCATTAATTTTTGCAATTTTGTAACTTTAATCTGAACAACAGTACTATTAACTTATTGTGCAAGCTCTTACAAATGCAATGTGAAAAAAAAATGGAATTCAAATTTTAGCTAGTTTTGAAATTAACAAAAAATGTTCAGTTATTGCCATGGTTTTAATGTTTCAAAAACTTAAATGATTAAAACTTTGTATTTGAAATATTTAATAATAAAAGGCAGGTGTAACCTGTAAGAGGACGAAGTTGAATATATAGATATATTCAAAAACCTTCTTGTCGATATTTTTCCCATATGTTGCTTTTTCTAGACATCTTGATGGTTTTTGACACTTCTGTCACTTCTTGACCATTCTTGACACTTCTTGTCACTAATTAGTGTGACTAGTACTACTTAGTGTTTGTACGGACTTTCTGGCTAAGGCCTTATAACATGTCAGAAATAACAAAAAGTATCTGAATTTAATAATTATTGAAGATCATATAATAAATACTTTTTAGTTAAGAAAATACGCAAACACTGAACTTCGTATGGGAAGCACCAAAAGACACGACTTCCAGTCAGGCTGAAATCAGGTTCTCAGTGCTTCCTAGTTGACTTTATTTTGCATCAAATACCATTATGAGTACTTCCTCCTCAATGAATGAGGCAAAAGAGTTTATGTATAGCATCAATAAAATGACAAAATTGCAAAAATAAAGGCACACAACGAATTTTTAATTTACTTTTTTGTGTACATTCTTATCTTATACATGAAGTATGTCATGGTTGTCTCCCTTTTACCACAAAAGCAATTTGGCCATTAATGTTGATCCGCTAGTTGAAGTAATTGTATCACAAAGCATTGATTATCATAGCAAATACATATATTTAGTCTCAGAATTGTATTTTTTTCAATTTATACTGGTATTTTGTCACTGCTACATGTATTCTTTATTATAATCAGAGTCATATTTCATTCTGTATATCATCTGAATATAGCTGAAATATTGCTGCTCGGACGTTAAACACCAACAAACAAACAAATCATTCTGTATAAAATTTAGTGAAGAACATAGATACAGTGATTGGGATTCATTAAACTTTGATTCATATCAGTGAAATCTGTCAAAACTGAACCCTTAATAATTTGAAAACCTGTCTAAACCAGATACTTCTTGAAGACCCTTTGTATCAATTTAATGTATTTTAACCTGGGAAAACCGAACTCCTTTCTAAACCGAACAACTTTAAAGTCCAAGAGGGGTTCAGTTTACACAGGTTTCATTTTACTGCTATTTTCATACCCCCACTGAACTAGTAGGTGGTAAATTTGAATTACCTTGTCTGTCATTCCTTCTGAAGTTTGTCACAATCATCTTGGCTCTCAGTGGATGGATTAATTTCAAATTTTGTGTGTGGCTCTTTGTAAATGGGGTATACATTGTAAGCCATTTTGGATGCTGTCCAATATCAACTTCGTGTAGGAGTGGGGGTATACCTAACAGGATAATGCGTGCAACTTTCAAAATGTATTGACTGATTCTGTTTGTAGACAGAAGAATACAGTAGAAATAAGTAACTGCTGACAGTAGAAATGATATACCTTTGGTGAAACTGCAGTTGATCTGTATATTTTTTAACTTGCCTATTCGTCACTCTTTGTCCTTTTTAAGTTATGAAGAAACTTGACGATGGATTTCAGTGGTAGCCATTATGCAAATGTTTTCCCTGTCTTTAAAGTAGGGCAGTATTAAGTGATCAGGTTGTTTGTCTGTCTTTCTGTCCATTCATCTGTCACATTGTTGTATGCTTAATACCACCCAACCATCTAATGGTTTTTAAAAAAAATACATAATGCACATGTGCACCTGCTACTATTATTTTGATCATGGCATTTCTATAAGCAGTACATTTGCAAAGTATATATTTTGCAAAGACACAAAATATACTTTGCTATTGACTCAGATGGTAGAGGGGTGTTTAGGGTGGATGAAAATTAAAGGAAATGAGTAGAAGTAATGCGATGTGCACCAGGTGTTTTCAAGTGACTGAATATTGGGTTTTCTTTATTTGGCTTTGTCCTTTAC